>CM053788.1:246788929-248159762 GCA_028749045.1 Cupressus sempervirens | reverse complement strand
AACAAACCCAAAATATCTCTTCCTTAATGATGAAAACTCTCATATTAACAAATATCCAAAATGCATCATAAAATGTTGATAATACCTTGATTCAACTAATTTGGATGTGACAAAAATAACCTATAATTACATTCATGCTTCCTTTTACATTTATTTAGTTCATTATTTCACTAGAAATCAAATTTGAACTACCTCAACTTAATTAAATTACAAATTGGGTACCTAATAAAAATCCTTGCATAACTTGAACTAATGACCTCCTATGCAAAAAAAACCCAAATAAATGGAAAGATCATTTTCTCCCAATTCTAGCGATATATAATAGTGTTATATGGACTTGCCAAAAACTCTCAAAATCTTAATTTGAAAATTTGGCTCTTGGACTGGGTTTGAAACTAAATTTTAGTATATGTTTTACCTTTTCTATAGTCTAAACTATTGAATTAAATCAAATTTTATCTAAAAAGGTCTTGCACATGATTTTTTGGAGAAAACATTTTAAAATTTTTTTTTAACCCATGTTTGATTTTTCCCTCCTTTTCTCTATTTGGGTCAAACTTGGTTGACTAACCTATGACACGTGTCACACTCTAATTCACTAGATTTTTTCAAAGTCACCTTACACTCACCACCTAGGTGCCACGTGTCACCACCTTATTGGTTATCTATTATACCATGTCATCGTGCATGATGAGTCAACATTGTGCCACATCATCACAACATAGCAACCACGTGACATGTGGCACCTCAAGACACATCATCATCTAGTCAACATTTCCATGTCATGGCCCTATCATTGTGCCACCTCATCCTACCACATCATTGGTTACTATGTCACATGATGAGTCAACATTGTGCCACATCATTGTAACATAGTGACCAGTTGACACATGTCACTTTTTGCCACATCAATGCCTCGATTTTTGTACCATGTCTGAAGCCTTCACCACTTGTCAATTTTTGACTCATCCAACTCACTACTAGTTGACACTAACTCACTACCATGTGTCATCCTCTGGTTGGTCTACGGGTTCCACAACATCGTTGACGTTATCTCTTTAGCATGTGTGTCAGTCCAAAATTTGTTTATCCTCTAGCTGGCCATGGGCCCCATAATTAGCTTGCCTTGTGTCTGAAAAGGTGTGAGCCTTTTAGACAACAATTATGTTGTGTGGAAAATTATTTAAATCGAAATACCCACTTAATGTAGGATTAAAATTCTTATGATTTTCCTTTGTTTGCCACTTTGCACAACCCATGCCTACATTTACAAGGTTTCATCCTATTCACAAATAGATTTGAACATGAATGAGGTGTCATGAAGATTATGAATATCATTTCAAAACTTTTAAATGCCTTCAAACTCCCTTCACAGTGGCACTCACAAGAGCTTTTAATTTGAAATAGTTGACATCAATTTTCTTTGTCATAATTGTAGAACAATTATTTTAAAACAAAATGTCTACCTTCTATATGAGATGTCCATGCAATGCCATCATATGTTGATTTTTTCTGATAAGAAACATCAATTCCTTGCTAGCCTATGGGGTGGAGGTATAGGAGATAGAGAGTGGCAAAATGTCTGCATGCAAAGTGGGTCAGTACCTCCCCTGTTCTAAGCGTAGGCATCTATGTCTACTGTGAGCAGCTTTCAATGTCTCCTTCTTGCCATTTTTTTCCTCCTATCACTGCCTTTGTGTGAGTTTCCCCTTTTGACTCTTTTATGATTTTCTTTAATGATATTTAGAAATGTGTGATTAATTATCATTTCATTCTTTGATCAAGAGATGTTGATGCTTCCTTCCAATTACTATTTATAGTCTCCCTCCATAGATATTTTCCTTCTTTTTTTTTTACACCACATTCCTCTAAATTGACTCCTCTACTTTCCCTTCTAGATTCACTCATTGGGGCCTATTTTTTCTTATGGAATTCTTTCATTTTCATGGACTCTATGATAGTGTCTTAATAGAGGAATGAATTTCATCATTGCAGTAACATGTTACATAATTCCCAAAATCATTGAAGTAGGTAGTAGCTTATATGTCCCAATCAAAATCGACAAACAAGTTTAATTTGTTTGATTAGAAACTTGGTAGAAGATAGTTCATGAAAGTCATAACCAACTTGATGCCAATATGAGAAATATTCATTATATTTCAAATGATGTAGTGTAACCCGTTCTTGATTCAAATAAATAGATTGGATGGATTACAAACCATATTAAATGTAAATGAGAACTCAAATCACTCAAGCATTTTGGACACCATTCCCAACATAGGTCTTCACATGACATAAGAAATATATAATGAAAGGTATGTGAAGGCACAAATAAATGCAGATCTTTTGGCCTGAATCATCATAGCATTGGTTTGAAAGCACTATAATAATGTTTCAATGGATGAAAAGAATGGAGACTTTTACTTTAGGCAACCCCTACATATTTTTTCTCCTTTTCAAAAGTGTATGTACTCAATCATCCACATGGAGCCATGTGGCCAAAGATTTGGCACTCCTTTTGCATGTTGCAGATTCAAAATTTATGCCACGCTTTCTTTGTATATGTCATTTATTTTCATTTTATCATCCAAATTGTTTCTCTAACAACAGTAGCATAACCCCATGAAGAACTAAAGCTTCAAATAACAATTGGCACCCATCACACTCTTCCATAACATTTTCTATAGTACTTTGCATATAGACTCCATTTTCTCCAATATGATTGAGAGACATTCTCAAAATACATCATCAACAGTGAGTAATTCAGGATTCTTTTCAATTTCCTCCTCAAACACCTCTAGAGATTTGAGATATCTCTAAACTTATGAACATCTTGGTGATTTTTTAAGCTCATCTTGTTTCCATCTGCCTTCTTATTAAAAAACTTTTAATCCCCACCTTTCTATTCAATCTGATGCAATTAGTCGTCCCAAAGAGGGTCCAGCTAAACAAAATTCATTTTCAAACACCTAAACTTTTAAAACTAGCCCATTCACCATCTAGCACTGATTTGAAAAAAATACAACCACTAGAAACAAATTTGCAACTCACTTTACACGTTTCTACAAATTGTCAACTTTGTGCCAAGAGGTCCTCTAACCAGCTTTAAAAGCTAACAAAAACACTTGACTAGGCTCTAAAATCAAACATACTAATTCTTTGTTATACATACTCTTAGCCTATAGAATATTTTCTCATGATGAATTCCCAATCAAAAGATATTAACTATCAAAGTTGCCTCCTCAGAACTACCTACAAGAAAACATGTCAAAAAATCATAAATCACATTCAATTTTGGCTCTAAAAATAGCACAAACTAACACTTGGGGGCACAAAAACTAGGTAATTGGTTCACTATCATGAGGAGAACATGAATATGGGATTAGGGCTCGTGAAAAATAATTGGGCATGTTTGGCGATTGGTCAAAGGGGCTACTTAGGATTTACATACTGTAAACACTGGTAGAAAAGTAGTTTTGCAAATGGAATGGCCCTGGGAAAGTATGTAGACGGATTCGTTAAGAATTAAAAACTGCCATACTAAAGGAATTTCAAGAGTATAACACAATTCTACAATCCATTTGATCTCATCTATCATAGATTCAAATATATAACATCACAAATAGGGGTAATGACCAATATGTACTTTATGACACCAGCAAAACTTTACAAATAGCTTTTGGAATCATGTTTCAAAACTAACCAAATGGATTTATCATAAGCACAAAATTGAAACATAGAAATTATTTGACCTTTAAAATGTAATGCAAAAGGAATTTTCTCATTTTGGTCAACTAGATCAAAGGAATAACTGGTCAAACAAGACCTCTTAGAATTCTGAACAATTTGCATCATAATGAGGGATTCAAAACCTAGTCAAACCATATCAAAACAACTCAAAATTTGTAACATAGGTTCTCTGTTATGGTTAATAAACACTCTCAAAGTAGTAAGTCATGAAACATTATTAGGTGTGAGATATTCAATTTCAAACAAAGCCTTCTGTCGTTGTTTCGCACTTAGGCAAAAATGCAGATTTGAACATTGCTTAAAATAGAACTTCACAGAATGACTTGAAATGGAAATTTATCTTCATGGGATGAGTAGACATACTAAATGCAAGGTTTTATAAACATTAAACATCTACTAGGCCTCAAACAGACAATTGGGTACACATGCAATTAAAAAGCACTTATAAGGCTTGATTTTTTGAATGGTACTCAAAATCAAAGCTTCAATTTTGAGTCCCAACAGACTCTTCTTGCATACATTTTATATTTTTATATGAAAACTCCTAATATTTTTGAGGCTCTAACAATGCCTAAGCCCTCTAACAAGGACCAAGACACAATATGGATGTAAAAGAAAATATAGTATGAAAAGTTAAGTATGCTTCTAAGGAAGACTATGCAAACTTTATGTGATGTGAAATATGTTGTATGGTTAGAAGAATGCAAATATTATGATTACCAAAAAAGAAGATATTAGATATTGAAGATATTAGTAGTAGCAAAAGAGTTTTTTGTATCTATCTATTTGTATCAAGAATCTAATGTGTATTGCATGTTTGGGCAATGCGCTCTTCTTGAATACATTTTATATTTGTATATGAAATCTCCTAATAGATTTTAGGATTCTAACAAGCCCTAAGTAATCTAAAAAGGACCAAAACACTATATGGATGTAATAGACTCCTAATAGGTTCAATATATTTAACTAGATACTTTTTATTAGTAGATCATTTTGTGGGTATCATCCCCACTGGGGTTTCCCCTTAGCCAGGGTTTCCCTAGTTAATAAAATATAGTGTTATGCATTCTCTTATTACATGTTTATGTTTACCATTCAACATAATCAATTTACTTTCATATGTAAGTTATAAGGTAATTAATAACATCAAATTTTGTGCTAAATTTTGTGGAATATTGATTCAATGCCCCCACCCTCCCCCCGCCACACCACCCTCTTAGTATTCCCTATTTCTAACAATTGGTATCAGAGCACAATTACTTAAAAAAGGCTTAAAAACTTGAGTACGATCCCTATGAATATGGAACAATTACAAAAGAACCTAGAAGAAGTTCTTGAGAAGATTGACATTCTCATTGAAGAACAAGATGACCTAAAAGAAATTTATAAAGATGCAAAAGACTACATTGGAAATATGAAAGAAAATATTGATCATCTCAAATCCAAAAGAGAGCCTAAAGATTAGATTAAGAATAGTGATAAAGTTTCAAGATTGAAGAATGAAAATGAGATCTTGAAACATGAATTGAAGATTGCTAAACTGAAATTGAGTTTAAAGAAAGATGATGGAAAATTTGATTCAAATATAAAATTTGAAAAATGTAGATCTAAGATCCCATATTACAAAGGTTACATCTTAACTTGAATCCACCAAGTTAGAGTATGCAAAACTTGAGAAGTACAACACTATTGTGAAAGGAGGGCTAACCTGGACTAAGAAACAATTAGAAAAGTTATATTCCAATAGTGAGAAAATTCACTATCAACTATATTTTTAGAGGCCTTCTTATTATAAGACTAGTCTTGGATATTTTATTGGAGAAAAATCAGCTAAGAAATCTAAATCTAGACAGGAACCTAATCCTAATATTCATCAACCTATACAAGAAAAAGAGGATCTAAGAAAAGTTGAGCTAAATCAATCTAATAATGTAGGTCTAAGGAGATTAACAAGTTGACCAACCTAAACAAACTAATGAACCTAAGCAACCCCAAAAAAATGAATCATCAAAGAAAGTAAGGTATGAATTCAAAGGTAGATGCTTTGAATGTAATAAAATTGGTCATATAAAAAGGGAATGGACAGGTAAGCCATTTAAACAAGTTACTAATTTTTATTGCTATAATTATCATGGTTTTGGTCATAGAGAAGTTAATTGTAAGAAATCTTAATTTGATAATAATAATAATAGTAGCAATAGAAAAAGTTTTAGAGGTACTAACCATATAAGGGAAAGAAGGAGATAGAATGAAGGAACTAATAAAATGAGGAAAAAATTTGTGTGTTACAAATGTAACAACTTTGGACACATAGGAAAAATTAAAGAGTACCTGTAAACCAACTTGGACCCAGATTTGGAAACAATGGATCAATATGTTAGTTATGCAATAACTTTGGGCATATAGAAAGATTTTTCAAAAGGAACATAAGGAAAAAAATGAGGAATATGAATTTTAGAAGAAATACAAACATAAATTTTAGAAGGAATGAAAACAACAATGACATTTAGAAATAAATCTTAAAGGAACATGTTGAGGAATTCAAAGAGCTATTTAAAAAAGCCAAAGATCCATCTATTTCACATATAGTATTAGAAGAAAAATCATTCGATGCATGATGGGGAGTCCTAACTCTCTAGAGCCCTCTAGCTCCTCCTAAGACCTCTTCTTTGGTCTTGCTAGGGTATTCCTCATTACCATACTTAGAGATCACTTCTATGACCCCTAACTCCTTATAGAACTCTCCACCAACTTCAAACACTAAATTATGCCTTAGATTCCAACTATTCACTCATGGGCTCAATCAACCATTTTACTTCCCAAACTATTCTTAGAGATAGGACTAGGTATTCCCTATATTCCTTATTTGTTTCCAATCCATTTTGATGCATTTTCATGAGTTCTTTCTTAGGTTTTCTATCAAGTTCTTCTTTTTCAAGGTTTAGGCCTTGTAGCCTTTTTGCCCCCAATTAGCCTCCCAAATTTAGTTTTCTTGGGATATAAACCAACTTCTCCAAAAAAAACCCCCAACTTGGTTATGGATTCTTCCTAATATCTCCCTAGGCTTCAATATTTCCTAGGTCTTAGTCTCCCAAAGTGTATATACATAGGAATTTTACCAAACCCCTATTTTTAAGGGTTTCTAGGGCATGTGACACTGTTTGGTTTTATTTCTCTCAAAAAGTGATTTAATAGTCTCCTCTGAACTCCTCCTTACATACACATGTCTAGGAAAAATACCCTTTCACTTTTATACTTCTTTATTGTACACCCAATCTATTAAAGAATCTCTCTTCCTCTTGTTCTATCAAGAACCCAAACATAATTCCTTTGCACTCACCTAGGGCCTGATGAAAAATATAGCTCTCCTATAGAAAATGACTCCACATACCATTTTTATAATATATACAAGGTCTCCTACTTGATTCCAAGAGGCCATGAAAGTTCAGCCACTAGAACTTTAGTAGGATACATATTTACAAAACTGGCTTCGAACTAGGTAATGAACCAGTGAAACACAAGAAATTAACAAACTACTATCCAGTTATACAAAACAACTAAGCCAATGCCACACAAGGTCAACACACAACACACATTTAAGTCTTAAAGCATTAGTTCAGTCCTTTCAATCCATTCTATGACTGGATGAAGGCTATATTACAAAAATGTAGCCAGATCTTGTTCTTTCCATCAATCCATACAATGCCACTTGCAACTATCAAGTTAGGGTTTGTTTGACCTTATATGCCCTATTCCCACATTCTTGGACCCTTAGTTCTATCTTAGAACACCATTAAGGAAATTTTCTAGTTTTTAGGAAATATTGTCATAATAATTTTGCAAAGTTGCAAAGTTGTCATGAGTAACTTTTGCAATTTTTGCTCATTCAAAAATTCCCACTCCTAACTTGCATAACTCAAGCTAGAATCTACTCCTTGGATCCCAAACATCTTAAAAACATAAAAAAACATAAGTGCCACTCTATTTTGGTATTCTGGTCAAAATTTGACTCTTTTATTGACTTTACTAGCACTTTGATTCTAGAGCCCACTTGAACACACAAATCACAAAACTCTAAACATCATTATCTCAACCCACACACCAAATGAACCTTGGGACTTTATGACTAGTCCTAATTAACTTGGTGGTTATCTAGAACCACCTACAAGCCAAAATTGTAAAGATCTTCCAAGAAGACCTTAAGGTGCTCTTACACCATTCTCCCACTGCAATAACAAAGTTAAGGAACCTGTGGTGTTAAGAAATCCTTATTAATACCATGATTTTTGAAGTCACTCTCTATTATCCAAGTAGCCTCTAGCTCTAGTTGGTGTCTCTATTTCACTAGGTGCTCCATGTATATCTTGTGATTAGTCTTCTTCTTCACTCTTGAATCTAGAATCTTGTCAATCAATGCTTTTATCTAATTAGGTACCTTGAGTTCTTCCACATCTTTTCTCACCTCAATATTGTACTATTCATCATTCATCTTTGGTCCTTTATATTTGATCAAGTCTTGTACATTGAATATAGGAGAGATGGACATCTCATTGGGTATTTCCACCTTATAGGCACTTTGACCATATTTAGCCAACACTTTACATTGCCCAATCCTTTTCATCTATAACTTACTTGGTATACCCATTTTTAGTCTAGCCTTGCTCAATAATACCATCACCAAATCACCTACCTCAAATTTTAGATCTCTTCTCCCTTCATCTCTCTTAGCTTTCAAATTTTGTTTGGTCCCATTAGGGTATTCTTTTCTTTCTCATGTACCTCTCTCATTGACCATTGATTCCCTTATAACCCTTCAAGTCTATGAGCTTAAGGACTCCTCTTGGATGTAATCCATGCACCACTTCAAATGGGGTCCTACTAGTAGTTCTATTTGTACTATCATTATAGGCAAATTCTATGTAAGGAATGACTTGTTTCCATCCTTATCCATACTCCTTAGTCAAACATCTCAATAGGTTACCAGGTACCTTATTAATTACTTTTTCTTGGACTTTAGTTTTGGGATGATATGTAGAGATATGGAATAATTTAGTTCTTAGCCTCTTCCAAAGTGTCTTCTAGAAGTGTCCCATGAAGTTTACATCTCTATTTGCAACTATGCTTACAAGAAACCTATGTATCCTTACTAAATCTTTGAACAAAAATTAGGCAATGTGACTAGAATCATGTGTTGTTTTGCATGGGATAAAGTGACTCATCTTATTGAATCTGTCCACTACCACAAACACATCATCCAAACTAGTCAGTGTCCTAGGTAACCCAACTAAAAAATTTAGGTTGTTCCACTCCTAATGCCTATTTGGGATAGGCAATGGCTAGTAGAGACATGTATTTGATTATGTCCCCTTTTCCTTCTAACATACTTGACATTGCTCCACATATTTCCTTACATATTTTTGCATCTTAGGCTAGTAGTAGAACCTTTCTAATAAATCTATGGTCTTGTTCAAACAAAAGTTCCACTCAAGCTCCCATTGTGTTTTTCTTGAATGTGTTTCTCCCTCATAGAACCTCTTGGAACACACAACTACTTTCCTTTAAATAGTAACCCAATTTGTAATGTGTAGTCATCATCTTCACTATAAAAATGATTATCTAATTTAGTGCATACCTTGTGGATCTTTGAGAATTTTGCATCTCCTTTGTAGAGGTTCTTGAATTCCTCAACCCCAATGCTTTGCAATTATATTTCTTGGACCTTGAGAAAACTCCTATTAAGTGCATCTACAACCTTATTATTTACTCCCTTCTTGTGCTTAACGGTGAAGGTGTAGGACTATAGTAATTACATCCACTTGATATGCTTCAAACTTAAGTTATCTTGGGTGTTGATGCAACTTAGGGCTTGGTTATCAATGTAAACCACAAACTCCTTGGGAAATAGGTAGTGCCTCTAATTTTTAAGGGCTTTTACCAAATCATATAGTTCCAAGCCATAGGATGAATACCTAGACTTGGCCTCATTTAACCTCTCACTAAAGGATGCCACTAGCCTAACTTCTTCACTTAGGATTGAACACATTGCAATGTTACTTGCATCACATACTACTATGAGTGGCTTATGAACACTTGGAAACACTAGTTTATGTTGGGTATCCACTTCCTCCTTCAATCTCTCAAAACCTTCATTAGCTTCCTTGGTCCACACAAACTTTTTCCTGAGTCCTCCTTTTATGGTATCAAGGACTAGTGCACAAATTTCCATAAATCTTCTTATAAACTTCCTATAAAACTAAGCCAACCCATGAAAACTTCTTACTTTAGTCCTTGTCTTAAGATTAGGCCAACTTAAAATGGCTTCAACCTTTCTCTTGTCCATCTTCAAGTTACCTTGTGATGCTACAAATCCTAGGTAGACTAGTTCTTATTTCATAAATGTACTCTTCTCAAGATCTATGGTGAGCTTCTCCTCTTGGAATTTCTTCAATGCAAGTTCTAGATGTTTCATGTGGTCCTCCTTTGTTTTACTAAAGATCAAGATATAATCTATTTAGAATACCGCAAAGACTCCTATATAGTCCTTTAGAACCTCATTCATCACCCACATAAAGGTACTAGGTGAATCTATAAGTCTAAATGGCATTACTAACCACTCATATAACCCCTCTATGTTCTTAAAGGTTGACTCCCACTCATCACTCTCTTTCATTCTAATTTGATCATATCCACTTTTTAAATCAATCTTGGATAAGTATTTATCACTTCCTACGAAATCTATTAAGTTTTATATTCTAGGAATAGGAAACCTATATTTAGAAGTTATCCTATTTATTGCCCTAGAATTAGTACATATTCTCCACTTACCTCCCTTCTTAGGAGCCAACACCAATGGGAAAACATATGGGCTTGTGCTCTTTCTGATCAACCCTTGGTTCAATAGCTCTTGGACTTTCCTTGATATCTCCTTGTTTTGTTCTAGTATCATCTTGTATGCATCCTTGTTAGGAAATGATGTCCATGGTACAAAGTCTATCTGATGGACAAGTTATCTCTTTGGTGGTAAAGTAGCTAGTGTACCTTAGCAAATAATGTCTTTGAACTAATCTAACAATTTATTTACCTCTTATGGCATAGATTGCTATTTATAATACTCCTCCTCCCTTGGTTTGACCAATATAGAAAAGCCAACTCCTTCTACTCTCTTCATAACTTTTAGGAAATACTTCTCACTCATCAAAAGTGTATTTGACTATGCCTTCTCTACTACATCTTCTTCTATCAAAGACTAAATCTTATAAGTTACTCCATTCTTCTTGAATGAGTACTTGTTCTCCTTACCATGGTGTACTACCTCCCTATCATATTACTATGGTTTTCCAAGAAATAGATGGCATACATCCATGGGTAACACATCCTAGAGTATTCTATCTTGATACTTTCCTATGGTGAACTCAACCCATACTTTCTCATTAACCAATATGTTTTCCCCTTGTTCAACCAAGTGACTTTATAGGGAAATTCATCTGGTATCATGGTAAGGTTTAACTTTTGGACTACCTCCTCTAATATGACATTATTAGTATACCCTAAATCAATTATGACCCTACACACTTTGCCTAATATCTTTCACTTGACTCTAAAAAGTGTTCTCCTTTTCTTGTGCTCATCATTGGTAGGTCTTTGATCAATAACCTCCTAAGCATCATATTTTCACCTTTCTCTAAATCCAAATTCACCTCTAAGTGTTTAGGACAATCCTCCTCTTGCACATATGCTATCTTTTTCTCCCCTTGTGAAGGTGATGGTTTGTTAGGATACTTATAAGCTAGGTTACCCAATTTCCCATAATTGTAACACTTCGTGGAAGAAAAATGAGAACTTCTTTGAAATCCACCTTATCTTCCTCTTCCACCACTGCAAAAACTTCTTCCTCTTCAATAAAAACCCCTATTATTGGGTTCATTTTCTTGTTCAAAAAACTTGGAGTCTCCTTGGCCTCTATTCTCATGGCTTTTCCCACTAGAACCTTGTTTGTATCTACCTTTGGAATCTCTTTGTCTTCCTCTACCCCTAGTATTAGAGTCTCTTTTTTTTTCAACTTTTCTTCCTCTTTAATAGTCATATGATAACAACTATGGAGGGTATTCAGTGTAAAGAGAATCAACTCTTCTTTTATTTTCCATCTAAGGCCATTTAGATACCTAGCAACCTTAATGCTTTCAATTTCTTGCACTCTAGACCTAAGGCTTAGTTTTTGAACTCCTTTATCCAGCCACTTCTAGGTCTCTTTGCTAAGATTTGTCTCTACTTCTACAGTGATGTCATAATCCTCTAGTAGGTAGTTTTCCTTCACTTTAGCCACCATAGCCTTCCATTTGACCATTGGCTTCTTGCCTTCTCTCTTTCTTCCTACAAAAACTATCACCAAGTTAATGCTTGTCCTTTTAGTCTTGATTTGGATTTCTTCACTTTTTGTGCCTTTGTCTACCATCACACTCAAAGTGATTCTCCATACCCTCAATCCATTCTGTTACTAACTCTACATCCATTCTTCCAATGAAAATAGGAATACTTTCCAGTGCTTTGCCACTTAGTGCCTTTAAGGCCTTAAGGAAAGGTTCCTCAACCAATGGAGGGTCTAATTTAGGTTCTATTTCCTCTTCTACTTGACTCTTTCCCTTGTATTTATCTACTTCCAACTTATCTTTCATCTTTTCTACAATCTCAACAACTTCTAGTTTTTTATTCATCTCTTCAAAAACTTCCTCAAGAAGCCTATTCTTCTCTTGTTGTTATGTGAAATCTCTTTCCAACTCTACAATAGTTACCATGGTTCTTTCTCCTATGGATTCTCTTCCCTCTTACATACACTCTTCACTTTCCATGTCTTTTAACATACTCTGATGCCACTTTAATGGGGAGTCCTAACTCTCTAGAGCCCTCTGGCTCTTCCTAAGACCTATTCTTTGGTATTGCTAGGGTATTCCAAAACTACCCAACTCAAATATCACTTCCATGACCCCTAACTCCTTATATAACTCTCCAGCAACTTAAAACACTCAATTATGCCTCAAATTGCAGCTATGCACTCATGGGTTCAATTAGCCATTTCCTTCCCAAACTATTTTTGGAGCTAGGAATAGGTATTCCCTTATTTCCTTGTTTTTCTCCAATACATTTTGATGCAACTTTATGGGTTCTTTCTTTGGGTTTCTATTGAGTTCTTCTTTCTCAAGGTTTAGTCCTTGTAGCCTTTTTACACCAATTAGGACTCCCAAATTTAGCTTTCTTGGGATATCTCCTAACATCTCCAAACCAACCCCCAAATTTGTGAATGATTCCTCCTAAGATCTCCCTAGGCTTCAATATTTCATAGGTCTTAGTCTCTCAAAGTGTCTATACATAGGACTTTAACCAAACCCCTATTTTTAAGGGTTTTTAGGGCATGTAACATTATTTGATTTTTTTCTCTCAAGAAGTACTTTAATGTTCTCCTTTGCACTCCTCCTTGTATAAAAATGTCTAGTAATCATGCCCCTTCACTTCTACACTTCTTGATTGGCACATTTAATCCATTAAGCAAGCCCTCTTGCTCATGTTTTGTCAAGCATCCAACCATAATGCCTCTGGGCCTAATATAAAATATAGCTCTCCTACAAAGAATGTATCCACAAAACATTTTTACAATATATGCAAGGTCTCCTACTTAATTCCAAGAGTTCATGGAAGTTTAGCCTCAAGATCTCAAGTAGGATACATATTTACAAAACTGGCTCTGATTCAGGCAGTGAACCAGTGAAACACAAGAAATTAACAAAATGTTGACAAATTGTACAAAAGAACTAAAAAAATGCCACACAAGTTTAATAAAAAACACACATTGAAGTCTCAAAGTATTAGTTCAGTCCTTTTCAACCCATTTTATGATTTGATGAAGGCATTTTTATGAAAATACAGTTAGATCTTATTCTTTCTAAACCTCAATCTATACAATGTCACTCCTAACTGTTAGGTTATAGTTTTTCTAGCCTAATATACCCTACTCCCACATGCTTGGACCCTTAGTTGAGGCTTAGAACACCATTAAGGAAATTTCATAGTTCTTAGGAAATGTTGTCTTGAGCAACTTTAGCAATTTTTTCTCATTCAAAAATTCCCTCTCCTAACTTGCATAACTAAACCTAGAATCCACTCTTTAGATACCAAACATATTAAAAAAATCAAAAATATAAGTGCCACTCCATTTCAGTATTTTGGTCAAACTGCAAACCTTTTGTTTCCTTTCCTAGGACTTTGATTCTAGAGCCCAATTGAACACACAAATCATAGAACTCTAAACATCATTATCTCAACCCACACACCAAATAAACCTTGGGACTTTATGACTAATCCTTAATACCCTGGTGGTTGGATAGAACCACCAAGAATCCAAAATTATAAAGATCTTATATGATTACATTAAGCTGCTCCTGCACCAATGCACCTAAAGGAAGATTGAAGTCAACAATGGTATTCGATTCATCTTACTTCAATTAAGTACTTTAGATAAAATAATGGGCATTATAAAGGTAAATGCTATGACAAAAAGAGTGTTAAGTTTTGTACATTTTATATGAGGTACATCATGATGATACAAATTCATGGTCAAGAGAACAAATTATTTGGAGATCACATGTGATTGCAGAAAAAGAAATTGAGCTACCTTGTAACTAGAAAATATTTTGGTGATTGTGTACTTATACAACCAATGAAACAATAAGTTGAAAGTGATTTAAGTGTGGCAAGTGAGATTTTGTGTACCATTTGATCATGTGAGAATTTTAGGAGAATCTTAGAGTGAATTGAAGGATAATTGAAAGATTTTTTCAAATGAAAAGTGTGGAAGTCTTAGTTACATGAAAATGAGATATTTATTATCCACATAACTAAAATTCTAAGGTTTAATCTAAATGATAGAAACACCCATAATTTGTGAAGTTAATGAACATCCTAGGTACAAGTGCAATAAACATCCTTATGTATCTTTTAAAGATGACCCATTAGGATCATTTTTGCAAGTTCCCATGAATTTATTGTACATAGAAGACATTAGAGCTTACTTTCACTATGAATTTGAGAGAATAGGAGACAATGAAATTCACAAGGATCTCGACTTGGTATGCAATAATGACCTATCTCTTAAACAAGGGTTTGAACACCTGAGTGAGATAAACATTGTAAGGCACATGTTCTACACTAAATTTGACAATCATGAGTGGACTAGGATAATTGTAACTCAAATCCATGAGGAGATTTTTTGGGTAGGAGATATTCCTATAATAATTGACAATGACATGATTCACAAGCTTACTATACTAAGTAATGAAGGTTGTAATCCTGTCAATGAGAAGAATGTGAAAAAATAGTAGAAACCACCATAAAAACCAAATTACATGGTAGAAATATGAGATAGGAAACTAAAGTTGGATTATTACAAAAAACAATTAGTTACAAGATGAGTTGTGGTTCTATGTTAAACTTTGTGCCTAATGGATTCATCCATGCAACCTACCTAATGGTATTAAGAAAGAAAAGGTAAATATGTATTAAATTACAAAACAAAAATTACTAGATGATATTGAAAGGTTGAAGAAAACTAAGAATGTAATATTTAGATTTGAGTCCTTATTGACACATCTATTCTCTCAAGTCATGAGGAATTTTCTTGGTATGTCTAACTATGAGTGGAAGGGACAAATGCACTATGAGTCTAACAACCCACCATTACAAAAGGCATTCGGAAGAAAAGATAATAGAAGATATCATAAGGATGATGAGGAACTTTAAGACTAAGATGAAACAATGATACAAAATTCCATCATCATTAATTGAGAAATTCAAAGATGATATTTTCTTCATGGTGGAAATAGATGTTACTTGTATAGAAGTAGTGGAGCAAAGAGTTGAATTCATTGACCCTATGAGGTATGAAATGATTAAAGAATTGATTGAGGATTGTGCAAATATTATTCTAGAATCTAAAAAAGATGATGAATGTCCTAGATGGGGGACATGTGATGAGAAGATGAGGGAAGTCCAAAGTTAGCTATATAGCAAAGATATCAAGAAGAAGGTGAGTAAGAAGATTGAAACAATTTTGAAAGAAACTAGTATGACTAAGGAAGAATTCAAAGAAGAAGTGGGAATTTCTAGAGAAATAAGGGAAAGTGGACAATCAAACATCTTCATTGCCACACTATTAGCAATTAGAGGAATAGATAAGGGCATAATAGTTCTAGAACCACAAGAAGTTGCATTAGTAGTACCATATGTAGCAATTTCCCAAGTATAACCTACTTTTGTATAGGAAACATAAAATAAGGATGATGATGAAGATGTGATAATTGAAAAAGTACAATCAACACTCCTCCTAGCACTAAAAAGTTTGCAAAGCTTACAGAAGTTGAAAGGGAGCAAATAGAACCTCCTAAATAGTAGAAGAGAGTCAAACAAATGGCTACAAGACTTGAAAAGAGAAGAAAGAATATTACTCCTAGAAGGATGACACAAAAAGTTGAATTTTAATCTAAGTCACCAAAAGAAGAAACATTGGTGAAGAAAAATGAAGAAAACAAAATAGAAACTAAAACTAAAAGGTGTAAGAATTTTCCTTAGGGAAAAATTCACCCAATACCAAGAAGCGCAAGACAAGCACAATATTGACCAAATAAAGTATGATTAGAATAATGATATGAGAATGAATAATATTCTCAGATATTGGATATTAGATACAAATTACACTAGGAGTGCCTATATATAAAGGCCTCTATGATGCATTTAGAATGCCTAAGAGTTAGCAACATTATAAGTCATACAACCAAGCACATGTCAACCAGGTGTGGATTATCCTCCATTAAGCATAGGAGTAAGTGCGATGATGAGAGGATAAGCCTACAAAGGTGTAGCATGTACAACTATGTTGTAGACACCATGTGCTAAAATAATAGTGCGAATAACTGTGTTGTCAACATGACAACTCGGTTGTTTATGCAAACTCTAGTGTTATAAACACCATGTGCTAAATTAGAGTTGCTTACTCCAATTTTGTCAACATGACAATTGAAATGAGTACAAAAACTCTTAGGTGTCTAAGTTAAGAAATAATAAAATAATGCATTTATTTAAGTAAACATAAGTAAATACTTATTTACACCAACACCCCCACTTAAGTGCAACTTAGGGGAATGAACTTAAGCTTACAAAAGCTAGGATGAAATGAAAGATGGGTCCTAGGTACTAGGCCATGTTTCATACCCATGTACATAATGCAATGCAATCTCTCATAAAGTGGAGAAAGAGGGAAAATGTCATGGGAAAAACCCTCCCCCCAAAAAGAGATGAAAAATCAAGATGCATGGATGGATGGAGTAATCAAGACCCCCCCATTATGACATAAATCAAGTATATACATAAGAAAAGAAGGAAAAAACCCCATAAGAGAAAAAATTCCTCCCCATAAAAGAGAAGGAGGCAAGGTACTCCCCCCCCCTCGGCTAAATGTAGAGTGTTGATCAATGATAGTTTCTCCAGTGTAGAAGCTAATCCAATACTATTGAATAATGTTCCTCCTCTTTGGAAGAAAAAATGGAAAAGGTACAAATGAGATGCTTCCCCTATGTGTAGAAAGAATTTCAATGATGAATGGTGTCTCTAAAACCTGTTCAATTGTCCCTGAGTTGATACTAATGGTCATCCCTTCTAATACTATGGAAAAGAACATGTGCAAATTGAGCAAGAATGGATGTAGAACATGTTGCAAAGAACTAACTATCTCCTCAAATGATAAAGAGACCTCTGGAAACTACTATACATAAGGATCCACAATCACATCAATCTGTGAAGATTGATCATGTAGAGCATGGACAAGAGGGTCAAAGTGAGCCCTTGTGACAACTGAAGAAGGGATCTACTTCATCAAAGAGAGGTTAGATATCATCAAGAATATCTCCCAAATCTGGTAAATGTGACCCATGAACAAACCTAAAATATCTATCAAGAAGTCATCAACTGATGTGAGAGCTGCAATACTAGGTGTATCTTGTTGTGTTGGACCTATCAATGTGGCTATGGATGAAGTATTTGCCTCAACAAAGAGAAGAAAAATATTATTGATGACATCTCCCACATCTTCAATGTGAGACTCCATGAATAGACCTATAATATCTAAAAGGAAGTCATCCCATGAAGCTAAAGTAGGAAGACATAGTGTTTCCTGTTGCACTAAATTAGAAGCATCTGTGGCTGGAACTAGATTAGTAGTAGCAATAGTAGCATCAGGAGGTGGGATCTCATCTAAAGTTGAAGGAACCATAGCTAAAGTGATTAATGGTAGAATGTCTTCTAGAAAAGGAGGAACTATTGGATCTCCATATTCTTTCCAAAGAGCCATCTACATATCATAACGGTGAATGAGCTTTTTAATGATAGGCCAGCAATCTAAACTAATATTCAATATAATGATATCCAAAATTCTGTTAATAGGTGGTTGTTCTTTAGTATCAGAGATCAATTCATTGGAACATAAAGAAGGAAATACTTCCTTATGCTCACTTCTTAGATGATAAATGATTAAAGAATTCCATTTATGATAGTTCCTTTTTATTAACAAGGGTCTAATTCACTAAAATGTGTGACAAAACTCCTCCATGAGATCAATGAATGTATGCACCCCCTAAAATGCAAGAGAGAATCAAAGTAACCCCCCCTAATGGATGATTTAGGTACTTTATAGCCACTTGCCAATTTAGGGTCTATTTCTAAAAGTAGTATTTCTATCCACACAAGCCTATAATTTGATTGTAGATATGGAAAGTAGACAAAAAATTATGCACTTTCAAAAAAAATGGATCTTGGTTATGTGTCTAGATGAACTCGTACTAAGCATTTAAAGTGGCAAAAATTGAGATTTGCAAGTTGCAGAAAATTTAGGAACAAAGATTTCAAACCACCTACACCAATGTGTACATCACATAATTCTACCCCAAAACAAAAAAAAATGCTCAAAAAAAGGAGTCCATATGAGGGAGATATTGCTATTTGAAAATCACCTCTGTTATTATTTTTCTTGAATCGTTGTTGTCGCGCCTCCAAAAATCAAATGACTCTAAGTTTCACCTCAGATGTCCAATTTTGGTGAAAAAAAAGTTGATATGAGGGTTTTTTGACATTTTTAATATGATGCAAATGTTTAATTTGCACCAGCAAACTCCAATCTTATCTTGCAAAAAATCTCTCCTCTACAAGCCTGATGGCCAAAAAAAAATTCAAACAAAATATGCAGATCTAAAAAATAATGTAAAGAAATTGTAGAGACTAAAATAATAAAATATGTAGATCTGAAATTTAAATTCATAGATCTAAAATGATCATACCAAATTTGCAAATTGGATCTTTGGGTGCCGGTTTGCAAAAAAATTGCCTCAAATTTGAGTATGGCCCAACATAGGAAAATTTATAGTCAATTTTTACTAAATCTACACTCTAGATCTAGGTCAAGGTGTCCTCAGAGAGGTGAAGCAAGATTGGTCTCCAATGGCTATGAAATGATGGCTTTATGGCTCTGATACTATGTAAGAATTTTCCTTAGGGAAAAATTTACCCAAGACCAAGAAGCACAAGACAAGCACAATATTGAAATAATAAAGTATGATTAAAATAATGATATGAGAATGAATAATGTTCTCAAAAATTTTATATTGGATACAAAGTACACTAGGAGTGCCTATATATAAAGTCCTCTATGATGCATCTAGAATGCCAATGATTTAGCAACATGATAAGTCATACAACCAAGCACATGTCCACCAAGTGTGGATTATCCTCCATTAAGCACAGGAGTAAGTGTGATGATGAGAGGATAATCCTACAAAGGTGTAGCACATACAATTATGTTGTAAACACCATGTGCTAAAATAATAGTGCAAATAACTTTGTTGTCAACATGACGACTCAGTTGTTTATGCAAACTCTAGTATTGTAGACACCATGTACTAAATTAGAGTTGCTTATTCCAGTGTTGTCAACATGACAACTGAAATGATATGCAAACTCCTAGGTGTCTAACCTAAGAAATAATAAAACAATACATTTATTTAAGTAAAATTAAGTACAGTGTAATAAGTAAATACTTATTTACACCAACAAAAGGAAGGAAATTAAGACACATATTTAAGCTCTTAATGATGCCATCATAAACAAAAAAAAATTTGCACGACTTAATAGGTTTTATGATTTGTATAGAAGTTTTAAAATATTTGAGTTAGAAAATGCAATAATAAGATATTTGATTCTTAAAGATAAGAAATTTATAGATATATAAGGTTGTATTCCAAAGGACTCATATAAAAGACATGTAGATACAAAATATAGAGTTGTGGAAGAAGACAAGAGGATAAGAGAAAATAACCTTAGAAATATTTACAAAGAAACAAGTGAGGATCACTTCAAAATTTTGTTGTGAAACCTCGCACCCTATTTGAGAAACAAGATAGGATCATTATTCATAATGGGAGGAAACTATGTAGAGGTGAACAAGGAGATGGAATAATCTATTGTAAAGATGATGACATATCAGAAGAAATTTATTTGGTAAAGATAGGTAAAGGATATAGAGGTACCCACAACAAATGATATAGTTATGGTACTAATGTTGTCAATTTGGTGAGTTACACTAGCTCTAAAGAAGAAGAAGGAGAAGAAGGAGGAGGAGGAGTATAAGTAGAAGAAGAGAAGTAGAAGAAGAATAAGGAAAAGAGGAGGAGGAGGAGGAGGAGGAGGAAGAGGAGGAAGAAGAAGAAGGAGAAGAAGAAGAGGAGGAAGAGGAAGAAGAGGAAGATGAAGATGAAGAAGATGAAGAGGAAGGTGAAGACAAAGAAGAAGAGGAAGAGGAGGAGGAAGAAGATGAGGAAGAGGAAGAGGGAGAGGGAGAGGGAGAGGAAGAAGAAGAGGAAGAGGAAGAAGTGGAAGAGGAAGAAGAAGAGGAAGAAGAGGAAGAGTAAAAAGAAGAAGAAGAGGAAGAAAGAGGAAGATGAAGATGAATACTAAGAGGAAGATGAAGAGGAAGAGGAGGAGGAAGAAGAAGGAGAAGAAGAAGAGAAGGAAGAGAAAGAGGAGGAAGAGGAAGAAGGAGGAGGATGAAGAAGAAGAAGAAGAAGAGGGAGAAGATGAAGAAAAAGAAGAAGAGGAAGAGGAAGAGGAAGAAGAAGAGGACAAGGAAGAAGAAGAGGAAGAGGAAGAGGAAGAAAAAGAAGAAGAATTAGAAGAAGAAGAAGAGGAAGAGGAAGAGGAAGAAGAATTATCACCTTATTAATCCTTAACCATATGAGATATGTTAGCTAAGGAAACCCTTGATTAGAGGGAAAACCCTTGTAGGGATAGTACTGTTGTGGTTCCACATTGCATGCCCCATTTCCTATGATAGAAATGGGGACCCCCCTACTTATTTTTTGAGCTTTTTTGAGCCCTAGTCCATAATTTATTCCTTTTAAGGGTTTTTCTAGTGTTTTAGGTCATGACTCAGATCTCAGTTTAGAGGTATCGATTCTAAAATAGTATTTGAGAGAAGATAAGCCTTTTGAAAAAAAGGGGGCACACCAATGCACCTACCTAGGTGTGTTGATGCACCAAATAAAGGGAAAGAGTTTTCTTTGTGTGCTATCACAACTGCACATCTGCACAGCTCTGCAACACCCCAAGGATTAGGGCCTATAAAACCCTAACCCCTCTAGAACTCCTCACTTGTTATCTTTCATATTCTTCAATGTTGCACTTGTCCACTAAAGTAGGTGCATGTTTTGTCTCCTTGCCTCCCTGAAAACCCTATGCATAACACACACAAAAATAAGCTATAAAAAATGAGTTGAGTGTGCATCAATGCACCTCCACAAGTGCACTGATGTGCACCAATACTCACTGTGTAAAACTTCAAAAATAAAAATCCTTCAAAAAACTTTAAATACATCCAAATTAGGTGTGCACTAGTGCACCTAACTTGGTGTTCTAATGTGCACCCGCAAAACACTTAAAAACATATAAAATACAAAAAGGCTATAAAGACATCAAGTTTTAGGTGTGCATTAGTGCACCTAACTAGGTATAATATTACACACCTAAGAATTGTGAAACTCAAGCAATAAGAATGTTACACATCAGGCACACCTTCCTGGTCACCTAGTGTGCCACAATTTTCATTTTATTTTTGTTTTTATGGGTTGAATTAGGTTTTTTTCCATATTTTCAAAAGCAAACCCATTTTCAAGTTTTGTGCAAATCAACTTTAGGATGTTGTTAGTCTATTATATTTTGGTCTAATGGATGTACTTTTGTGCAGATATAATGGCATCCTCCTCATCCTCCCTTGCCAAGAAAATGGCACCAAAACTAGTAGTATTAAAGTTCTAGGGCATTCCAACCAAATCAAGGTTTCAATATGACAACTTAGAGATTAGAGATAAAAATTTGGCACACAAACTTGGGGGATTTCTTGAAGATTTGCAATAAACTAACTAAGAGGTCCCAAATGATCTTCGCACTCATCCAATCAAGACTTGTATATAGATTTGCGCCTAGCATCGGTTCAATCTTTACAACTCATTATGACACTTGAGAACACTTTTTCCCCAAGGAGAAGGTTGTAAAGAGCATAATAAGGTTGTAAAGAGCATAATAAGGTTTTAAAGAGCATAATAGGAGAGATTTTCCTAGATCTCTTACCAAAGAACATTGAGAAAGTGTTTCATCTCCCACAGGTAGATCGATTTTTTAGGTTAACCTAAGAGCAAGTAGAAAGATAATATTGGGAATACATTGAAGAGGCCTCTAAAATAATCCAATCTTCATACCTTATTGAGAAGACTCCTTTTGGAAAGAAAACTAGAAAAGTGGACATGACAAGAGGGTACATGAAAGAAGATATTGGATACTCGATCATGCTTTTGAGTAGAGTTATGGGTCCACTGACTGCTGGACATCTAAACATCTTCATGGTGCACTTTATTGAAACAATAAAGAAAGAAAAAATACCATTGGATTGGGCTTCCACTTTCAGTCAGAATTTGTATGAACAGTTGGTGGTGGCAAAGAATCAAAGGAAATTATACATGACTTCATACCTAGTATACTTGTTACCCATGGGAATGATAGATTATCTAGGGTTTTATAGGAAAGACAACATGCAGGATCCAAATGCATGGCCATATATCATGTACCCTCAATTGGTAAAGAAAAGGCTCTCAGAGCAAAGCAAAGAATACATAATTATTAATGATGCCTTCATACTTGCTATAATCAGATTCATAGAAAGAGATTATGCAAAGAGATTATCAGATGATGCAGTGGCACAGATATTACTAGTTGTGGCTTATTATATCCAATTTAGGACATTTACATATTTAAGGGTGGTAGGTACAACTATTAACCCCAAGAAGCTCCCAAGGTATCCTAGTGATGGACTTGTTCTCCTAGAGATCTCCTGACAATTCTTGTCTGCATAGGATAGAGTTAGAAAGCAACATAAAACATGTTGGAGGTGGCCTATGACAATAGGACCTTTCTAGGTGCATTAATACCAAGATATCTCTTCTTTTGAGTGTGAGTGGGATCAATATCCCTTGGAAGAATACAATTCTTTGTGGCCTTGTTTTGATAATATTAGGAGAGTACAATATTTGGTGGGTAAAACATTTCAACATGAGGAAGCCATTGAGGATCATTTGATGAATGCAATAAATGACTACAATATCCAAATAAGGCATTATTGTAGGATTACTTTTTATCTAGCAAATAAATCCTTGAAAATAAGATACTATTGAAGATACTACAACAAGACTTAGAGGAGTTACTTGATCCTTTGTTCAACAGGGATAAGATTAGCAAAAGGCCCATTATAAATGATGAGGTTGATAGAGAAGAGAATTTTGACATCAACCATTAGGCAAGGGACATCATTAAAATGATGTAGGATTGGATCATGAAACCTTTTAAACTTGATCTAGTTCCCGAAATAGTAATCTTTTATGCACAAGCCCATCCAACAAAAGGTAAAGGGAAAAAGGTCACCATCCCAACCTTTATAGCTTAATCACCAGTAAGGCTAGAAATGGTGTACCAACTCAATAGGCTAGTTGGTTATTATAGGGTGTAGAAGGGTATAGGCAAAGGCAAAAGGAAGAGGAGTTCTCCTCAAAGAATTGAACCTGAAGAAGAATAAATCCAAGAACCTCCACAACAAGGTGAAAAAAACATACAAGTGCTAGAGAATATTACAGCCACACAAGCCTAAGTTGATCCTCAAGTGCCACCAGTTGCACCGAGCAAAATAGAAGTAGAGGTTAAGGTCCAAGAGGTGTCTCCACCTTAGCAAATAGAATATGCATTTCCTTCAGCACCAAAACGAAGAAAGATTAAGACTTCGGTGAAGAGGAGACAAAAGGTGATCAAGAAGGTGATCCCTTTTCTATCCATCCTTGAACCCATTCCAGAAGAAGGTAAAGAAGAGGGTGATGAGGATAAGGAAGATAATCTACCCTTGAGTCAAAGGACTCTACTAGTTAGGGCTATAGAGAAAGAACAAAGAAGAATCTCTACAGTTATGCTACCATCTATGTCAGATGAACCTTTGCAAACCACCATATTAGAGGATGAGATGTAGAAATAGATAGATGAAGAGTATGTGGAGGGTGTTGATGTATTTAAGATGTTAGATTTTGACTTTATACCTATGGGTACTGAGTTGGTTGGGCATAAGATCATATACATGCCAACCAATCAACCTCAACAAGAGGATTGGACTTAGATGTCCCAAAATCACAAGGACCTGAGATAGTTCTAGATGTAATCACCTAAAAATGGTCATCTAGACTATTAGCCCCCTTTTCAACATTTTGGCTAAATTAATTTAATCATTTATCTAGACCAAATTGCTAATAATCAATTTATTTGATTATAACCTATAGTTTGACTATGCTATGCTAAGTTCATTATTTGATTAAAAGAACATGTCTCCTTTTAATTAAATAAAAGACCTAATTCTTCTAACCCACTTAAAGTGCACACATAAAATCCTTTTTCTATTTTGCAATTAAAAGAAAAGGCTTTATGACTTTTGTCTTATATGACAAGTCAACTTATATTCTATTGGTTGATTTGTGTGTGCACATGGATCACTCCTCTTTTCAAATTCCACCGTTGATCATCCACCATCTTCATCTTCATCTCTACCGTCCATACATCTTTAAAAGGGAGAGAGTTTTCCCCCTCAATCCATCCATCTTTTGAACATTGTTATGCTGCAGATTTTCTAACAGGTTTCTTTGGAGCTTTGTGGAGAACTTCTATTTCTTGTCTACATTCTCTCATCCATGGCATCATGGCATTCTAGCTTAGCTTAGCTTTCATTTTTACATGTAGCTTAAATCATATAGTCTAATAGTTGGATTGCAACACTCTCATACATATTTTAGCATAGTTCCACTTTGCATCTCATTCTAGCTTAATTTTCATTTGCATTGCATTCTTGAGGAACTCATTGGGACATTTGCATTCTTGCATCTTGTCTTTGGAACCTCTCATTGTATGGTTTACTAGCAAGAAGAGTATCTCTAAGGCTCATCTGAGAGCCTTTGAATTTGAAATACACTCTCTTGCACTCTGTGGATAGGGAGCTCTAAGCTGGCATCCAAGCATACCAACTCATGGAATCGTTTGGATAGAAGGGTTTAGAGTGTGACACATTTCTAATGTACATTTTTGGCGCCCACCGTGGGGCTTGAATCAAGTTTCTAGCTCCATTTGCTTTTATTTTTCATCTCTGATTTTTTATAGCAGCATATTGGATCTAATCAAATACTTTTGTAGAATTATCACTTTGGTTTTAAGGCCAACCCATAAGTAAATTGGTTTGAAGGCCAAAAACTTAGTTGGTTTAAAGATTTAATCATATCTTTTAAACCGCTTGGATTTTGGTTCTGAATTTTTTTTTACAAGTTTGGTATATGCTCAAAATGACTCAGTCCTATTTTCAAAGCATTTTGACGTGATTTTTGGGAGTTATGAGTTTTTATTTTTTTTCATAAAAAACTATTTTTGATCGCAAATCAGCAATTTTTTTTTTAAAACTTACATTTTCAAAAATGTTTTTCAATTCTAATGTGGGTTCTTTCTTTTTATTTTGAATTTTGAGGTCATATTAAAGATCAAAAACTCAATTTGATAAATTTGGCCTGTTTTGACAAAATTAAACTCTAGAGCGCAAATGAAGAGATTTTTTAAAATTTCTTGCATTTTTGGAAATCTCTCTAATTTTTAATAGGGGTCTCTTCTTTTCATTTTCATTTTTGGATACAAAATCATAGTAAAAAAGTCCAATCTTGTTGACTAAGTCAAAATCAAAGAGTAAAAATGAGAGCATTTGTGATTAACTTGCACTTTCTTTGCATGCACTTGGTTGGAAGATAAATTGGATTTTTGAGGCAACTCACCACTTTTTATTGCAGATTTTTATGTTATTTCATACTAAATTTTGGTGCTAACAAGTTGTGATTACAGGTTGCCATCCTTATCAAAAAAATTGAAACATTGCATAAAAAGAACGCATGTCAAAGCTTCAAATGCACAAGGGCTACTAACGATTGTTTGCAGGGTTGTCCAATGCATAAAAACCTAATTTTACATGTGCGGAATATACTATTTGTTTATTTTTAGGCACATTAAAACTTACAATCGAGATCTTTTGGTGATAGGAGAGTATGCTCTTCACCCTTGTGGTGAATCAGAAATCTTGACTTACCATTTGGTTTCAAGAGTAAGAAGCAACTAAATCTTCTTGGCGTGTTTGGGAGAAAATGATTAGAATAGGAGAGTATGCTCTTCACCCTTATGGTGAATCAAAAATCTTGACTTCCAAAAGTTGATCCACTCTTTGTGTAGTTTAGAATCTTTTAGAGGGCCTGCTCTCGGACAACCTGAGAGGAACGACCCAAGTGGGGACAAGCAAATTACCCGGCTCTTCCAACCCACTATAAACTCAAGGCTATCAAGGACACAAAACCTTGGTAGACATAGTGATTGTCTTCACCTAGTGTGATCGCTTATGGGATTTCGACCATAGGGAGATCACTAAGCAAGAATGCTTAAGGTACTCTTGTGGTCATGAGATCGGTTACTCATCACAAGGTGAGGTGTCCCGTAATTGGGAGCAAGAGGAACACTATGAATGGAAGCTCTATCTAAACATCCTAATTTAGTAACTACCTTTTTTAGTCGCTCAACTTCTTGGTGCAAGGATTGATCCTAGTGGACTACCCAGATCACCCCAAGATTTACACTCACCATATGTGTTCCCTTAGTTATGCTTATGGCATTTCCATGACAAAGCCAATATCTCTTGTGGGAAACCACTTGGTATGAGGTGAAGGAGCATCAAGCGTGGGCCAAGTTGTTGAGTAATGAACCATGACTTCTAGGTAGATATTGCTTGATGTGTTCTCGAATGTGGTATACTTGTGAAAATCTTTTGAACATACACATGATGATAATTCTAGGGAATTCTTTTGAAACGTCACATATGCTTGTATCATGCAAGGTTGCTTTGTCCCTTGCTTGATTGTTTGAAGAATACTCCATGTGTCACTATCTTGCTTGGAAAGAAATTGTTTTTGAACATCAAACTTGCTATGCTATCAACTATTGTCAAACTTTATCAACCAAGTCTTAACATTTTTCGTGTGTTGCTTGCTAAGGGGAGTCTCATCATTTGACTTTGATTTTCTATGTCTCTAGTTTATGAACATGCTTAAAGTGGCTCTTTGGTCTTAGTACTCTTGGTCTTTCTATCTTCATGGTCTATGTCCACTTGCTAGTTATCTTTTTGCTGAAATGGTTGCCTTGATTTCTTGACTACACTCTTGGGTTGGAGAGTTGTTCACTTGTCACCCTGCTTGCTCTATCTATTTGTCTATTTTGGCATCTTGCGTAGCTATTGACTTGATTCATTCATGTTGTAAGTTTCTTGGACATATTGTTTGACAAGTCGCTTTAATCTCTCTCTACTATCTTGGCAAGTGAACACTCTACCTCCTATAGTTTCAACATCAAGTTATCTTCTAGACTATTTTATGCTTGGATTTGCATCTAAAACTATGGAATTCAAAGCTTCTACTACCAAACCTCAACCAAATTTAGATGATCATGATATCCTCCATGTCACTAAAGAGTTTCAAGATCTATATGTGCAATACAAAGAACTAGAAGAGACAAATGATCTTTCTTACCTTCATTTCTCTAAGCGCATGACAAAAATGAAGTCTAAACTTGAGAAAAGGTTAGAGGAGAAGATTGCATCATTACA
This sequence comes from Cupressus sempervirens, assembly GCA_028749045.1. Classification (NCBI taxonomy): domain Eukaryota; kingdom Viridiplantae; phylum Streptophyta; class Pinopsida; order Cupressales; family Cupressaceae; genus Cupressus; species Cupressus sempervirens. The sequence continues at coordinate 248,131,669 of CM053788.1, read as the reverse complement.
TGAATCTTCCTTAAGGTCTTTAGATGCATGTAAGTCACCTTCTTTGAGGTCATCCTCTTCTTTTAGGTCTACATGCTCTACTTCAAGACATCAAATGTCTTCATCTTCTAGATCTAAAGACCTCTTTAGAGAACAAGCAAGTGATACCTCCTTTGAGCCTATGCTAAAATTTCATGATGGACCTATCTTTGACCAAGATAATGATGAAGACATGAACACATGCTATTCACTTGAGAAACAACAAGAAGATCCTAGACATATTTTTGATAGAACTTTTGCTCCCTTGGAAGATTCTTATGATGACATTTTGCAAAAACTTCTTAGGAATAAGATCATCATGTTACCAAAGTCTAGCTCATATGGAAAACCATTCTTGGATATCTATTGTGCTTATCATCAAAATAATGAGCATAGTACTTCAGATTGCATTGAGCTAAAACATAAAATCCAAGATCTTGTTGATAATGGAATTATTGATACCTCTAGTGACTCATATGGTGAAGATACTTCTCTTGAGCAAGATTACATTAATGAACCTATGTCTAGTAGCGGCTCTATTACATCTTCCACTTCTTCCAACACTCGTGCATCTCCCAACACTTCAAATCTTTCCAACATGCCTCCATCAAATAAAGAACCTAATGCTTTCTACATTGACTACATGTATCGTCAAGGGCTACCTCTAAAAGAAACTCAAGCTAACCTTCACTTGGCTGCAAACCTTTTCCATGCTACTAATCCTAAACATCCTCAACCTTCATGCACTACTATGCCTAATCCAAGCACTACTCCATTCACTCTTCATTTTCCCTTGTCCTTAGAAGTGGCTCCATGTCAAGAGGGCTCTCAAAATGAAAAAGCTATAAATGTTAAGAAAGATCAAGATCAAGCACCCTTTCATCTCCTTCAAAATGTCACCCCTCCATATCCTATATCTTGTCCACCTCCTAAGTATGATGAAGATACCACTTCCAGTATCTCCCTTGAGCTTACTAAAAATTATAAGAAAAGTTCCCTTCATATGCTATCCAAAGCTACTTGTCAAGATCAAAGCATTCCCTCATGTCCTACTTTTCCACATCCACTTCAAAATTGTGCTCAAGCTTCAAGTGCTTCTATTAAAAATTTTGTTCCTATCAAAGGTACTCATGAGTCTATTGATGGCTTTGACCATGTTGCTCATTATAAAGATGTTGATATCCCTTTTCACTATCCATTTGCATCTCCTAAGTCTATCCTTGGTCCTTATCCATCAAAGCTAAAGCCTTCAAACCTTCCATCTATATTGGGACCTTATGTTCCTTCATCTCCTACACTTTCCACTCCTAGCTCTCCCATCATACCTCAAGATCAACAAAGACACTCATCCTTAATGACTTTTCACCCATCTATCCATCTAAACCAGTCATATCAGCCTTATTCATCCACAAATCCCAATTCCTCTGGAAGTGAGAACAAACATAAGAATCCATTGAAAAATGAAGATCACTATGTCCCATCTAATCGACATGTGAATGCTAAGAAGGAAAATGCACAAAAGAGACTACAAAGGTCCACTATTAAGAGAGCTAAATCAAAGCAAATGTGGGTTCCTAAATCCATCATTGAAGAAATGCACTCTCAAGGACCCAAAGAACAAGGAAAATCTAAAGCTATGTGGATTCCCAAGTCTCTTTTAAAAGACTTGAATATTGAAAATACTTCAAAGTTGACATTCAAGCTTCCAAAGGCTTCCATTCTATCTTCTTTCAAAAATCTTCCTAGAATTATTCCAAAGCCTTCCACTCCATTTTTTTCCAAATCTCTTCTACCACCTCATACATCTAAACCTCAAGCTACTTCATCCATGATTCCTCCATCATTCCAATACCCTTCAAGGTGTGTGTCAATGTTGATCTTGTCCAATATTTCAACTACCGTCATGAAATCCTCTAAAGCTTACACTTACTTTCTATACATGAACTCTTATCCTCAATATATTCTTCCTACTACCATTTCCCTTTCATCACCCTATCAAAATCTTTGAGCATACCTTTCTATGGTCTTGGCTTATCATGGCTTATCTTTCCTATAGGAGAACTATCTACATTCAAAAAGGTTGAGCTCTTTCTAAAAATTCAAAAAAAAGAAAATTGAAAAAAAAAAAAAAAAAAAAAATGTGCCTTGGTGAAAACCACTTCTTGTGGCACTTTGGTAGCAAAAGTAAAGAGAAATAAATTTATCCTATGGTGAAAACTACTTCTTGTGGCACCTTAGATAAGTACCATGATGAAAACTTGGCAAACAGGCATCATGCGTAATTCTGCCACCATCCATCTATCCCCTCTTCTCTCTTTGATCTTGACAATGTTGAGCTATCTTTGCATATTGGCTATCTTATCCATGAGATTCTCTATTTGTGCTTTCCCATTCCCTCATAGCCTCCATCTTGAGCTTTATTTTTATTGCTCTATCCCATTGCTATCCTATCTAGTTGACCCCTTGGTCTTGATCATAATAAATGAAACATGGTTCTCATAGGTCCCTTGACATGGCTACTCTTTTGAACTACACACTTCATGCTATCTCACTTGTTGGCTTCATTGCTTATCCTACATGCTATCTTTCTCATTACTTCCATTTCTTATCCAAAATATGCTTCCTATGACTATTTCACCTCTTTCCCTAGCTTGGGTACTCTTGAGGAGTCAGTCCTTGAGGATCACTTTCACTTGCTTCATACTCTTTTTTCATCCATCTTTGCTTATCCACTGGCTTTTTGCTCCATCATATCCTATACCTTGCTAGACATTGGGAGAAAATGATGTGATCTTGCTTGAGAACTAGTGATATCTAAAACCTTCTAAAAAATTTCAAAAAAAATTATATATGATCCTGAAAATATCCTAAAAATTAGAAAATGTCCTGAAAAAATGACAATCTTAGTGAAAACCTCACTTTGATGTATCACCCAAAAAAAAAAAAAAAAAAAATCTGTCAAAGTGGTGAAAACCTAGAAACAAGCGCTACTTGAAACCCATGCACCTATGTCTATCAATCTCAATCATCCACTTCGCTACACATTTCCTAGCTTGGAATTGTTTCTTGTCCTCATCTTGGGGACATAGCTACTTAGCCTATTGAGGTATTCTTGTGCATTAGGGTTTCTTTGACAACTCACAAAATAGTGTTTCTCAACACTTCCCCCACTTTGACATCAAGTATTTTTCAACACTTTACAGATAGTTTACCTATGGTCTCCGATGTCGCAATATTTCTCACTATCAGAATCAAGTCTGGAAGAAATGGCCAAGTGACTTACACACACACACTTAAATGACTAAGCTATGCTGACATTTATCTACTTTGTGTGCTATCTATGATGATTTCTTTGCCATGTGTTCCCTCCCTAATAGTCTTTCGAGGATGTCATTGACTAGAAGACTGGGGGCATGGGGCATGTCTTCTTGATTTCTGCTTGTGGGTATACTTTATTTGTCTATAGTGTTGTAAGCATTTATGCTAGTCCTATTCAACACATTGACTTACAAATGTATCATCCTTGATTGTTTTGCAAGACTGCACTCAGGGTTTATCCTGGTGCTTATGCCTTGATACAAGTGTAATCTTGCTAAATTAAACTTAGGGAATCTAATCGTGTAGTTGACTTACATGTCTCTGATGCTTAGATTGGATTTCCACATACCTATCTGATATCAATCATATTCATATCCTCATAGTTATACTAGTGATGGTTGTATGATCTCATGATGTCCCTAATAAATGCTCAATGATGAAATTAAGAGTCTAAATGTTATGCACTTCTTGCTGGTAAACCACTTTGCATATTAGCTTGCATTTTAGGTTCATTTTCTAGCTTAGTCTTGCATTCTTTCATATGGGGAGAGCTCTCTCTTCATCTTTTCATGGACATATCGACTAACTCCTTTCATATATTTCTTTACTTTCTTCTTGTTCATGTCTTTTCACCTTCTTAATCTTTCGCTTCATCTCTTTTCTATCTTATCACCACATTGTATAAAGTTTTGACCTCTTAAATAATTTTGATTTCCTAGATTCATTTTCAAGATCGAAATCCAAATTCGAGTTCATCTTGATGGTCAAAATTGTCTTTTAAAATTCTACTTTCTTCTGAGCAGTTAGCTGACCTTTTGAGGTCTAATCTCTGAATCATCACTGGGGCATATTCATTTCTTCATGTCTTCATCATTTCCATACTTCATATCTACTTAAATTCACTATTTCATGTCTAAAATCACCTTTCTACTCATTTCGACCTTATTTTTATGCTATATCCTTCAAGGTCAACTCTAGTCAAACTGGGGCATTTTATCAATTTTTTTATATAGTCATTCTTGGGTTCTAATCATCTATCTGTCATCTTGGACATTTCTATATTCTAATTTTCTCAGTTCTAGCCAGTTTTTGCATCCCCTTACCTCATTTCAATTTCAATCCTGAGGGGGCAGAAATACTCTATCACTGCTTAGGAGCATTTGTTTGATCTTCTCAATTGCTCTCACTCTATCTTCTTTTCTAAGTTTTAGTATTCTTCTTGAATTCTGACATCATCTCTTCCTAGTGTTCAGTACTACTGCTATCAGGCTATGCATTCAGGACTTGCTATCTATTTCTGCATTTCACTCTTCAGAATTAGACATCTATATCTATCACGCCTACTTGGCTTCAATTTTTTTTTTCATAATCTGTTCCCAGATCGATCACGCATTAGTCAAAGAGGGGAAAATGTAATCACCTAAAAATGGTCATCTAGACTATTAGCCCCCTTTTCAACATTTTGGCTAAATTAATTTAATCATTTATCTAGACCAAATTGCTAATAATCAATTTATTTGATTATAACCTATAGTTTGACTATGCTATCCTAAGTTCATTATTTGATTAAAAGAACATGTCTCCTTTTAATTAAATAAAAGACCCCATTCTTCTAACCCACTTAAAGTGCACACATAAAATCCTTTTTCTATTTTGCAATTAAAAGAAAAGGCTTTGTGACTTTTGTCTTATATGACAAGTCAACTTATATTCTATTGGTTGATTTGTGTGTGCACATGGATCACTCCTCTTTTCAAATTCCACCGTTGATCATCCACCATCTTCATCTTCATCTCTACCATCCATACATCTTTAAAAGGGAGAGAGATTTCCCCCTCAATCCATCCATCTTTTGAACATTGTTATGCTGCAGGTTTTCTAACAGGTTTCTTTGGAGCTTTGTGGAGAACTTCTATTTCTTGTCTACATTCTCTCATCCATGGCATCATGAAATTCTAGCTTAGCTTAGCTTTCATTTTTACATGTAGCTTAAATCATATAGTCTAATAGTTGGATTGCAACACTCTCATACATATTTTAGCATAGTTCCACTTTGCATCTCATTCTAGCTTAATTTTCATTTGCATTGCATTCTTGAGGAACTCATTGGGACATTTGCATTCTTGCATCTTGTCTTTGGAACCTCTCATTGCATGGTTTACTAGCAAGAAGAGTATCTCTAAGGCTCATCTGAGAGCCTTTGAATTTGAAATACACTCTCTTGCACTCTATGGATAGGGAGCTCTAAGACGGCATCCAAGCATTCCAACTCATGGAATCGTTTGGATAGAAGGGTTTAGACTGTGACACATTTCTAGTGTACACTAGAAGCCTAGTTACAAGTCACATTGTGCATTGACAAGGGATCGGCCACCCCTCTACATCTTAATATAGAAATTAAATAGGTCTAGGTAGAACCTAAAGAAGAGCCACAAAAATTATCCATAGATGAAGTGTTGGAAGAAGAGAAAATAGGTGAACAACCTCAACAAACTTTCCAAGACATAGAGGTGAGAACTGTGGGCTCCACAGATATAGAAAATATAGATGAAGAGCCTTCACAAAGGGAGAAGACCTCAGAGAGGAGTGACAAGGGCAAGGGTATAGTTAAAAAAACTCCTTAATCCTCTAAAGGAAAATCCTTAGCATAGCATGTTCCAAGATCACTTTGAAAAGAAGTGATAAAAAACAGAAAACAATAGTTCACTACCAAAGAAGAGGATAGAATGGAACTAATAGAAGTATTAAGGAAACCTAATTCACCTCCAAAGGATACATGACCATTAGCCTTCATTATGAGTGATTAGAATTAGGACCTTTTTGCTCACATGGCTATCCCTCCTCCAGAATTAAATGTTGAAGACCTAACTCCTAGTAATTATTAGATCTAGGAAGTTTTACTTGGGAGGCCAACCTTGGAAACTATAAAGCTAATGCTCACTACTAGGATTAAAAAGGTTTTCAAAAGCTTGAAATAGGATGGGGCAGAGTTACTTCAATGACATAATGAAATCCTCAAAGGATATTTGAGAAAAATTTTTGGCCCTTTGGATCCCAATAACCCTGAGGAAACTTTGAATGTGGAAATTCAGAGAAAGGATAGGGTAGTAGTTCAGTTGGACTCATTTTTGAATGCCTATTAGTAATAGCATGAAAGTTTTGAAGGAAAAGGTGTTTTGATTATCCAAGGGAATTTAAATTTATTACATGTCATGAAATATAATGTGGATAAGTTAGTAGCAATTTTGAATCAAGATTTTGGCTACATGGATGAGGTGCATACCTGGGGAAAGGATCTACAACCATTATAAGCAATGAAAGGCCAAAGGTATTGATTATTAATGAATGTATATATAGTTGAGGAGTTGGATAAATTAGAAGATTGGATTGAGAAGATAGTGGATAGTAATAAAGTAATGGAATCATTATGCACGGAGATCCATAGGCTCAAGGACAAAGCCCAAGAGAAAATTTTGGAGGCTAAGAAACATTATAGCAATGCATGTTTAGAAATTTTTGAGGATTATGTACGGGATAAATTAATACCTATAGAGGTAGTGGTCAAGATATTTTGGAAAAATTTTGATGAATTTTTTCAATGATGAGGACATCTAGCAGGCTTTTAAAATAGAGGAAGCTTTTTTAGAGCTTGATACAAAACTCGAGGATTTTGTAGAAACCCATATAGAAGTGGACAATTACAGGCAAAAAATGAAGGATAAATATAACACCTTAGACTTACCAGATACGGTTCAGGTCATTGAGATAATAAAGATATTCAAGGACAAATATCTAGACATAGCTCTATGATAAAGGGGTACAAAACCTAGATTCTAGAATTTCAATTTTGACACTTGGTAAAATTTTGCATTTTTTGGTCTCTAAGGTGTGTTGCTATGGTAGGTGCACCAAGTGCACTAGTGCACTTTTTGAAGATTTTTGAAGGAGTTAGAGGTCCATTTTTGTGCTAGGTGTACTTCTTCTAAGGTGCATTATTTTCTAGAGCTGCACTGACAGTTAACTGCTAGTTCCAAAATTAGAGCTTTCCATGCATGAAAAAATGCATTCTGACAGCAATCTAATTCCAACAAATGTCTAGTAAAGGTTGAGCTCCTATTTTTGGCATGTCCAAACACTTATACATCAACTGAAGGCTATCTTCTTTTTATTTTCTCATAATTTCTTTTTTTTATGACATGTAAAGGCTCATGCATCTAATTAGTGATATAAAATGGATGGAGTCCTACTTAGCACTAGTTAGATAGATAGTTTGTAGATTTTTTTGTTTTATTTTATTAATTTAGAAGCATATGATTGCATGAAGATATCTCTCACTCTTGACACAAATTGAGGAGATGATTTCTTATAAATACAGGAATGTAACATGTATTCTAGGCTATTGTTATTTTTCAATAATATATGCTTTTGGTGCTTGCATTTGGTGTGTAGTAATTCTTTCCTAAGTGTGTTATGTTTTTTGAATGTATGTTCATTAAATGTTATTAAGAAAAAATTTTATTGTGTTATTTTCAGTTATGCAATCTTTTAATTTTGATGTTTGCTATGGTTTTACAAATTTTACCGACATATCCAGTTTGAGAAGAGATCATCCATTCTGTTCCTACATAAATTTTTGTCTTGCATGAGCACACTTTCTATGGCCTTTCAATTTGATGAAAAGTGAAACATCTCACAGTTGCTAAAATTCCCATCAATGATTGCATCAGTGGAATTAAGGAAGTGATGCTCCTACTTTCACTAGTTACCTATCAATTTCTTTGAAGGCTTAACTCTTAGATGTGTTTTTTCTGTAGCTTATGTCCATTAGGATTTTACTTTCTTCTTATTTTTTAAAACTTCTTGTCACCCTATCTTCATTATTTTCTTTACTAACCCCTTGGTTAAACTAGGAATTCATATAGTTGCATTGTTAGATTGCATCCATCATAAAAATAGAAAATATAAAAACATGGTTTCTTTTTATTTTGTGTTCTTTATTAGTTTGAAGAAGAGAATATATTTTACATATTATCCAAAGTTATTAGAACCATCAAAGGCCTCCTCATGAACATTCACATTTATCTTCAACTGAGTGGATTCTAGTAGGTTGCAGGATCACCTAAAACCTTGGAGTTGATTCTTGGATTAACTTTTCAAGAGAGGATTTCGAAAGGATTTCTACCATTAAGCACCATGCAAAAAAATAGCTCAACAGGTACCCAAAAAATAATGTACTAAAATAAATGTTTCTTGTTAGAGGATTGACCCTATTAGGATTCAATGAAATACATTCAGTACATATTAGTCCCTATAAGGAGACTTTGAATCAGGGTATTTTTTAGTGGCTAATATTTGCTAATTGGCTAATTTTAGGAAATTTTGGCTTATAATTTAGTTCTTTAAAATATTTAAAATTGCCACATTTTTATTAAGTTTAGTTATAAAAATAATTTTAATAGTTAAAGATTCGCCAATTTATAATAGAAATTATTTTTATTTTTCAAAATAATATAAGATTTGCCAATATTTTTATATCTCTTTTTTGAGGGGGGTTTCTTAAGGTTTTCCTTGCTTTGAATCCTTATTAGGAGTTGTGCCAACCCCATTAAGAGTTGTAGAAGGAAGATAGACTCATTGTCCAAAAAGCTTCAGGGGCAAGTCCAGTGAACCCACTATCCAAATGATCTTTTTATTATTCCTTGGAGGGTAATAGAAATAAATTGTACTTTTACTTCCTCTTCCTCTATCATGTCAACCAGACTACTCCTCTTCTTTTGATCTTGATCCCAAATCACCAACTTCACATCCAATAATCCCTTTAATTACTTACTCCCATTTACCAAACACTCTGCTCTTCTTCCCACTTTCTCAATAAAATGCATGCTTACAATCATGGACAATAACTTTATACCAAGTCCTCAAGAAAATTCCTTGAGTCATCCTTGAGGCTTTCTCAATAATTATAATTGGACTACATTTAGATAATTAATTATTTCACAATTACACAACACTTTTGGCTCACAGTCTTTACAACTTCTCACACTTGTGACTTTAGAACACATGCACTTGTTGATGGCAGAATCAAGTTGTCTACTATCACTAAACAACTTTGTATATCAAAATTCCATCTCTATTAGGAGATACAATCCATCCATCAAAAATTTCTTTTTATATACTTTTTTTGTATACTACTCTTTATAAATCAAGCATATCTTCTACATTTCTTTGACTTACTTGATGTACACTTAACCTCACAATCAAGAAACTATATAGAAAATGTTCGTAACCATGCATTACTTTATCATTAGTATATTGTCTATACAAACTCAATCTTTTTCTTTTACTCTAACAATCATCATATAAACCATACTATGTTGTCATCAATGAAAAACATAGTCATGAATGCATCATGTCAACCATGGTAACAATATTCACATGCTCTAGAAATGCTTAGGATACTTCCCCAAAGGAATACCATCAACATCCATGCCAACATTATCCCCCCTTGGCATTGATGGCAACATAGATGAAAAACATCTAAGTTTTAAGAATATGAAAGAGGACTTTGTTTTTTTTGTTGTTGTTGTTCTCTTTCTTTTAAATCCTCTTCATCAATCAAATCTGAAATAATCTCAAACACTCTCTTTTTAGCATACTTAACAACTCACATCATTTTTTCATGCACTCAATAACTCTCAACTTCTCCCCTATTCAATGTTACTCCCCATTATGGGATCTTCTCCCATACATGGTACTACTCTATATAATCTCTCTCTCATAGAACTAAGGAGATGATTTTTATGCATTCTTACCCCAATTGACATCAATGACAAAGGATTCATTATGTCAATCATCTACTCCAAGTATTGAACTAGCTCAAGTGTCCAAAGACACTATTCATGACCAATTACCAAGAGTCCTTTGTGACTCTTCCCATCTCAGATACCCCCCCATATAGGAAGCCTCATCATTTAGTCCAATCAAACAATAGCACTCTGCACCACTAGACTACTACAATCTTTGCATCATTTACTTAGAAGTAGATAGAGGCATAACCCGAAGTATACCTCTCAAGTACTCAAATATATCTTTAAGCAAAGGCTTTATAAAGAAATTTACAATCTAGTCCTTTGTACTAACATATTCCAATCTGATTTTTTTTGCAACTTCTCTCTCAAAAAATGATACTTAATAGATATATGCTTAGTCTTAGAATGAAATACATGACTTTTAGACATACTCACTGTACTTGCATTATCACAATTTATGATAATAGGATCTAAAAATTCTATCTTAATATCCTTCAGCATCTGCTTCATCCACATGATCTAATTACAATTATTTATTGCTGTTATGTACTCTTCATCAACTATACCCTATGAGATACAATCTAGTTTCTTGCTCAACCAAGAAACCAATCTTCCTCCAAGGAAAAATGCTTCACCACTAGTGATTTATCTATCATCCATATTGCATGCCCAATCCACATCAGTATAAGTAAAAAAAGTGAAATCACTTGATCTCTTACCATAATCCATAATCAAGTGTACCCTTCAAATATCTAATATCAATATAAATGTAAATGTAACCTATTACCACAAGACAATGCAGTTAACCTAATATCAAGATAAATCATATGCTCAAAATATCAAAGGGTAATTTTGATTAAAAAATTTGATCAATACTCTCATGAAAGGTATATACTAATGCATAAATGACCATAGACAAGGTCAACTACTAAACTGTGAATCAATAATGCATCAATCACATGGATATAGAAAATCCATTAATGAGTCATCTCACTGCAAGTAAATGGGTCATGACTTCATAACCTACATGACTCATGATCTAAGCAATGAATAATGCAAAGTATTATCACAATATAAGCATATGAATTGAGTTAATATGAGAGATGTGTTTATAGCATCAACATTATCACATCATGATTACTATAAGATATGAAAGGAAAGGATTATGAGGAGTTATAACATATTGCCTTCAAATAAGGATATATCACCTTCAAGATGGGTCAAATCAACTAAAATGGAGGGAAATTCTGTCAATAGCATCCTCTTCATGAGGAACAAATGGAGGGAAACTCAATATAAATATCATCCTTTCAAAGTAGAACAAATAGAACCAAATAGAGTGAAACTCCATATAAAAATCATCTTTCAAAGTAGAAAAAATAGAACCAAATGGAGAGAAACTCCATATAAATATCATCCTTTAACATTAGAAAAAAGATGACCAAATAGAGGGAAACTCCATACAAAGTAAGTTCACACCATTATAGGATGGATGGATACTCCATGGGTCAGATAAGGTGGCTATGGATTAGTTACGATATGCTTTGGATATAACTAACAAGACCTTCATAGTTAACTTAGAAAAAATGGCTCCCTACGCAACTTACACAAAATCAAATAAATTCATATAAATCAATTGTATAAAACCATAAAGTGCCAACATGGGCATAATACATACTATAAAAGAATAAAAGTACAACTATGTGCAACTCAATAGAGCACAATAAAGATGAAGACAATTGTGTATGATAACTCATAATCCCAAATAATTTTGAGGAATATATAGAAATATGTTGGAAGAGAAATGAGAAATGTATGGATATTGTGTTATGATGTAGAGCCTAATTAGACTCAGAGGTTTATTCAATGTGGTTTTCTCCTCATTTATTTCTATGGGAGTTTGGGGCAACACCCCCAAGATGAGGTCAAGGGAAGCCAAAAATGACCTTCTATTAGAAAAGGTTTTGGTTGTTATTTTCCTATTGGATGACTTATTCTAGCCCTAATTTTGTAAGTGGTAAAATGCTTGTATAAAAAGGCTTAGGGTTAGGGATTTCATAATGTAATGGTGATATTGTAGCTTCTTGCAATAGTATTGAGTTATAAGGGATTGTGGATTGTAATCAATGGATAGTAATAATATTGGACTTGTCATTGGTGTACATAGCCCAAAGATTGGGTGAACCATGTTAAATCTTGGTGTCTTATTTTCTCTTATGTGTGATCTATTATTTTATGGTATTGGTTATATTTGCATGTAACTGTTATTTTGTTCTAAGGTTAACCCTAAAATATTGGGTATTAAAACTCCAATGAGGGTTAAAACATATACTTAAAAGATTTACGAATTGAAGTATGACATAAGAATATACAGAGAGACTATATTGATCATCATAGTCATAGTAGAATGTTTATTAGGTTATATATGTGTGCACCCATATATACTAAAATAAATATACCTAAAATATCATGATATAAAATTACATAAATACCTTGATTCTTGATATCTAGATATAATCTCAAAAGAATAAGAACCAAAAATCATGGACTAAGGATCTATAAAATATCACCCCTTTCCATATTGCACATACATTTGCTTTGAAGATTAAAAGAGTTTTGAAAAAATTGAGTGATTTTAAATAAATAGATAATTTCCTTAGGGACAAAGAATATTTGAAAAAAAAAGGTTATGATACAAGAAATTTTCTATAGCAAGGGTAATGATAATTAAATTTAATGAAAATCTTAATTTACTAACTAAAGTAATTATAAATTAAATATAGATTATAGTATACCTTCAACTAAGAAAAGTCTATACTTTGAAATAATATGAATAAAGTAGTATAAATGTAATATATCTATCAACTGTACTACCCCTAAATTGGCACATTGCCATGCTCAACAAATTTTGGTCTATTGATCTTACTCAAATTACTATTATAATGGGTAATTCTGATTTTGATGATCTTTACTTGACCTAAGTGTCAAATGCAAGAAATTCATAATTTACATTAATCATATGCTTTATTTAAATCCTAAGTATTGACTCAAATTAGCAACATTAACTGTCTTATTAATTGAAATTAATTTAATTATAAGTCTTAGTGCTTTTGATTAAATTAAATATCCTCATTCTAATTATTGAATTTAATTATTCAATTAAATAGATTATTCAATTATGAGGTCATATTTAACCTTTTAAATCAAATATCTTCTATTATTTCTTTCTCTTTAGTTCAAAAATAGAAACATTGAGTGAACTGGAACTAGAAAAGGAATGAGATTAGTTAACTCTTCATCACACTCAGAAGTGATCAACTAACTCTCTTTTCACAAGGGAATGTTCTATTCTAACTAAATCTCATCTTCAATCTTAACCATTCATTCTATTTGATCTTGACCATTGATTAGACTCTAGGATTCTATTTAAGAAACCTTGGACCTCTCTAATTTCATATATGCATATGAAAAGTATCAAATTAATGTTAGTTTAATTACTCAACTCTTGCATTCATAATTATATTGTTTACATATTCTCTCTTTCATGTAGATTAATCACGCATACATCTAGATTAATTTGTTCTTTATATTCTTAGAGTAACTTTCATACATCTTAGTTAAATCTTGCATATCAGTTACATTTAAATCATTTGTACTAGATGGTCTATTTTTTGATCTCTCAACTCTAAGAGTGGACAACAAAATCTAATTAATTAGAAGGAAATAGATCACTTTGTAGGATCATTTCGAATGAACTTCGGGATGATTCTCACATGTAATGATTATGTTGAAGTGTGGTTGATTTATAGGCCATAATTAGCACTCACATTTATGGCACCCATTGTGGGGCTGAGAAATCAATTTCTTGGCCTCATCAGTTGTTTATTTTTCAAAATTCTAATGTTATGTCATTTATGTCCATACAATTCCTTGGTTTCTCGCACAAAAAATTCAATTCTCACACAAGGAAACTAAAATTTTACTCATAGTTTTGCACTTTCTCATGTAAAATAGTGTATATTTTTGTGGTTTATCATGTGCTACACAAAATACTCTCACACAAGTCTATGTAGAATCTCACACAAAAATCAGCACTAGTAAAAGTAAATTTAAGTTTTCAGATTTTGTTTTCATAATGTTGGTAATATGAAAATTGTTTCTAAAGAATTTAATTTCTGATTTCTGATTTCTAATAGCCTAATAGTGATGTGTAGATAATTTGTCAAAGATATCTTATCAAAAACTCACAAACATTACTGATAGTTTAATTGCAAGATGCTTAGTCAAAGATTCGCATGTCAAAGAATGAATTCAAACAAAGGAATAGGAGAGTATGCTCTTTGCTACTTGGAAGTGACTCCCAAGAGTAAATTAGAAATCTAAAGGCCTTTGGAAGATAGTACCCAAGGGAGGCAAGAAAGTTAGTGGTTCTCCTATACAAATATTTTTTATGAAGAGATGATGACTTCCTTTTAGGAAAATCAAAAACTTGAGAAAATACAAGTTGGGATTGATAAATAACTTGGTGATGAACACGTTCTGTGTGTTTGGGTAAGGTTATGAGGTAGAGGAGTATGCTCTTTTCCCTTTGGGAAAATCAAAAACTTTGACCCTTGAATCCAAGCCGCTAGTCCAAGTTAACCTTTAGAGGGCCTACCAAAGTGGTCCAACCTCCAAGAATGACCTAAGTGAGCACACACCTTTCATCAGTGATTCTAATTCACTATAATAAAGAAGCTTTGTAGAGAGAAAGACTTCAAAGCCATTAAATTCTCCTTCTTGATTTTGACATCACATATCAAGAAGAGGTTCTATCTGTTGCACTTTCAACACTTCAAAGTCTTCATTATCAAATGTGTGCACTTTTAAATGCTGGCGTGGGTTGTTGGCCTCAACTTCATTCATGAAGCCACTAGGGATTAATGTGAATGGAATCCAAGTAAATTTTTTTTAGATACTTGCTACTTGGTTCTCCTCCGAAAGGGGGCATAATCTATGTGCAAGGAGGGGAAAGAATCTTTCCTATAGATCCTCACCATAGGCATGTACCTGGACACTAGAAGGTAGTCTATACCTTGACGCCTACCATAAGGGTTCTCATTGAGCATATATGTTATTGACTCCTTGGAATACACCAAAAATATGGGCACCCTCTAGTAGGGTGACATGGCTATGTGAGGTGAATGCATGCACATAATTTGTAAGACAAAGGTTTTTCTTCCTCATCCAAATAAACAAAAGGTCAAGACTCCCCTATCCTTCTGAGTTTCTTTGTCCTTGATCAAATTGTTTGCAACTACTACTTTCATCTATTGTCTAGAAAACAACTGTATACTTGTAAACCAAAATGATGCTCAAAATTTGAAAACATTGTCCATATCTACTTGAAAATTTTAAACATTATCAATCCTTTGTTTAGAAGTTGCCAAAATCATTGAAAATTTCTTCAAGTATAGTCAAAACATGTCATCTGGTCCTTTTCTCACTTGTAGTTCTACAAAAAATCACATGAGAAACCTATTAGTTTGCATTTCCTTGCATCTTTCTTTGCATTTCCTCACATCCTTTGCTATGAATATTCACACAAAAAATTGCCAAATTATTGAATATTGAGTTAAAAATATTTCTTTCTCGGTCAAATTGTCCTTTCCTCATGTAGCTTTTTCCAAATCCTTATGCGAGAAAACAAGTCCAAAATTGTTGTTTTAAATTTTTTCTTGGTTCACTGTACTTCCCTCACGTGGCTTTGTGTGAATCTTGGCATTAGCTTTTGTCCTAAAACTTTCAAAATTGCTCTGCCAAAGTTGTTTTCTCACGTGATTGTCTATATTTTCTCACCTTGGAGTCATTTCCTCATATGAGTCTATCCAAATTTGTCAAAAATAGTGAGCTATTCTAAGCTCCATCACCAAAACTTGATCCAAGTCTAATCTATGTCTAAAATACTTGGTCATTCCCCTATTTGTAATAGTGTAAAACTCTAATTTCTTGCTTAGTTGATAACTTTTGATAGAGACATGAACTAGTATCCTTATTCTATTTTCTTATGTTTCTCATACCTTGTCTAATGATAGGCATAACTCTTGGTTGTTCTAGCCATTTCTTAGACTATTCATATTTAGATGTACAACACACTTCTCTCACTTTGAGACAAAGTTCTAGTGTGATCCTTATTTAGACTTTGTTTTAAGTCATTGTCTATGATTGTTGCCACAAGGTGTGGAAACTTGTTTTTTCCTTATAGATCACAATGTGGTAGGGCTAGAGGTCAAAATCATGGCATGGGTCACTTCCCAATATATAAATAGTTTGAATATAGTGAAGAGTCCTTGCAATCTCTTTCACCTATCAATCTAGTCCTTGAAGAACATTTTCCATAAACTTTTAGAAAACTAGGAATCCCTTATATCAAGACAATCCTGAAACTAACAAAATACCTACATCTTCAAATGAAATAGCTGAATTGTCATTCAAAATTCCTTCTAAACCAACATATACTAAAACATTCTACACTCCTAAAATAGTTGATCAAGACCAAGAAAACAAAGAGCATAGTAGAGGACAAGATCACCAAAGAAAGGAAAGACTAAAAGAATCTTACAACTACACTAATGAGCATGAGGAAACTGAAGAGATACCTCCTAAATACATAGAAAAATTTCATAAGGATAAACACTTTCAAAAAGTATTGGAAATCTTGCTCAATGAAGAGAAAGAGAAATACTTTCTCAAGCTCACTCAAGAAGGAGCAAAACTACCTCAACATTTCAATGTTGAAAAAATTATCGCACATGAAGAAGAAATTGAAACATATAAGTTACAAAAACAAATAAAGGCCATGAAAGAACAATTGGGAAAAATTATGTGTGACAAGATAAACTAACAAAAACATACACTCTAGATACTCTTTTTTCCATTTCCTTTCAAAAAAGTTTGGACATGCCTCCTTTTCCAAGAGGAGTTCAGTTACCCAAGTATGAAAAATTCCCTTAGAACATCTAATCCCCAAGATCATTTGAGGGAATTTGGTGCTTTGTCCATGGAATTCATGCACAATTAGACATATCTTATGTGTTTATTCTCATGGATTCTAGGTGGTCAAGCCATAGACTAGTTTTTGAGGTTGCCCACTAGTATCAAAACATTTGATGAGATTGCTAACATGTTTGTTCAATAATACTCACACAACATACAACATCTAGTTAATATGTTCAATTTGTGTAATCTGAAAAAAAGGTTGGAAAACCTTTCCTCATGTTTTTTTCATAGGTGGCATCACTTGTATACCAAATATTCATGAAAGATTTCTAAAATGGAAAAACTTGACATCTTTACGGATATTCTTTTGCCTAACTTTGGTTACATAGTTCAACTTCAAGGTCTATGTAGCTTTGAAGATATGATCATACAAGCTATCCAAATAGAAGATCTCATGGTCAAAAAGGGTGAAATAACCATTCAAAAGGATATTAAGCAAGGATCTACCTCTAGTAAGGATAAATCCAAGTATGTGAACAAGAATCAAGAGGTAGTACATGATGGAGTGGTTGATAACATTACTCCCAAATGTAATAAAGAACTCATCTTGGCTTACACAAAAAAATAAGAGTACACACCCCTTGGTGAACCTCTAGATGTAGTCTATAAGACCTTGCTACAAAACAAAATCATTTCTACATTGGAGAATTCTCATCCTTGTGATCCAAAACCATGACCCACATGGTGGAATGCGAGTGAATTTTTTGAATAACATCAAAAAAAAGGTCCAAAAAAAAAGAAATTACATCAACCTACATTATAAAGTTCAAGACTTAATTGATAATGGTGAAATCATTGTGGATGGACATAACAAGAATTTAGATCACAAGGCTTTCAAGGATCCATTTCCACCTTATGAGAAAGGAGAAACTTCTAAATAGAAAACCAATAACAAGGTGAACTATACATACAACTATGGTGATGATGTGATCAACATGGTTGAACCTATACACTTTGAATATTGTGATATTATCACAGTTAAAGGAAAACAAGACAATAAGAAACTAAAAATATCATTTGTCTTGAGAGGTGCTACATCTCCTACAATTGATCATGAACCATCACAATCTTGTGCTAATGTTGTAATGTGCTCTCGTGCCAAGATAGTACTTAAAGGCTCGATGCTTTCTGCTTCTAAGGTAGATCAACACAAACATAAACCTATTTTTGGTTCATCTAGGAAAGGTATGAAAATTGCAACATCTTCCACATTTACCAACTATAGTATCCTTGACCAATTGCAATGGACAAGTGCTCAAATAATAATCTTTGAATTACCTAAAATCTTTCTTGCTCATAGGAAAATTTTTGACAAAGCCCTCAATGAGGCAAACATACCTCAAGATCTTGATCTTGACAAATTTCAATCCATGGTGGGTCACCTCACCTCACCTCACTACTTTTCCTTCTCTAAAGAGGACGATAATTCATTAAGTCATCCTCATAACAAACTATTGTACATTGAAGTTATGATACATCAAAAGTATGTTTTTCATGTGCTCATTGATAATGGAGCTAGTATAAACATCTATTCTACTACTTTGCTCAAGAAATTCAGCTATTCTAAAGAGTCTATCAATCCTCATCACAAAATAGCCATCAATTCATATGATGAAGTTGAGCATAAATCCCTAGGTCCTGTTGTGTTGCCACTTTGAATTGATCTAGTAGAAAGAGATGTTGCTTGTTAGGTCCTTGACATTCCACTAGCATGAAATATCGTATTAGGGAGACCATGGATACATTAAATGCAATTTGTACCTTCAACATACCATCAATGTGTAAAGTTTCCATTCCAAGGATCTAAAGTCACTATACCTACTAATACTAGTTACATCTCTAACATGCTAAAATATACTAAAATATTTGTACCTACTAATAAGGAACCTAAGGATCATGATGATGATGAGTTGAAATAAATTGAGAAGTCACTCAAGTTGATAGAAACTAGGATGGGTGAATATCGCATTGAACTTGTCTATCTTTAACATCTCGTGCCGAGTCTCCTTGTCATTATGGGAGATGATTTAAAGTGAAGAGACCTTTTGTGCTATCACCTCATAATACATTTAATGACACCTTTATCAAAGATACTAAACCTCTAGAAGATGAAGATGAAGATAGAGCCATCATGGCATGGATATATAGAGAGAAAATCCCATTGGATCTCATAGAACAGTCTCATGAGATTACTCCCAAAAAAGTATAGTCTAGGTCTTAAGCTCATGAAATGCTTTGGTTATAAAGAAAATGGCCCAATTGGATGTATCAATAAGGGCTTGATTGATCCCATCAAAGCAATAGCTAGAAGGTCTTGAGATATGATGAAGGGTGCTCCCCTTAATACCATAAACTCATAATAGAAAATAAAGAAATAATAACAAATGCAAGAACAAAATATGGACTTCTTATTTGCGACACAAATGCAGAATTACAAAATTTAGAAGTATAATATGCTAACCTACATGAATGCCTTCATTACAGTAATATGCAAGATAAGTTGTGAACTACCACCCAAAGCTGTTCTAGACAATGTTGGGGCCTTTCTTAAATAGGAAATTTTATGCCTCCCAGGAAGGTTCTAGACAATGAAACTTAATACCTAGGGCTGAAAGACCCTAACAAAACATATACAGTCAGCCAAATACATCTTTGATAATTATTATAGAAATTTTAGCTAGTCCAACTTTGGAAGGCCATAACTCACAAATCTTTGCTTTGATTGGCTATTATAACCACTTTTTGAAAATGCCAACTCTTGATCTACAAGCTTGAAACTGTGCTAGCACCCTTCTGTTAGGTTTTTGAACCTCATCCTAGGAATCTAAGGCCTCCAATGGTGAACCTAAAGATTTTTCTACAAATTTTTCCACCAAAACTCTATAACAACTTCTCTGATACTTATGCTTGAGCAATGAGATTTTTATGGTAGGATTACAACTCTAAAATGAACCTTCTTGTAGAAAATGATAACATTCTGAGCTCATATTAAAAACTTACTAAAAATGGAAAGTTCCCACAAATAGAAACCACCCTATCTACTAGTCCTTATTAAAATAGAAAAGGCTGAAAATAAAATATTTTAGGGTGATGCAAGATTGCTCTTACACCCAGGATGCTCATGCATCAAACACTTGGGGTAATTTGAGAAGTGACTCTATCATGTCTCAAGTGTTCAAAGGAAAACCAAGACTATTAACCTCCTCCTTTGCTAGCCATGATGAATCCTCAACTGGCCTTCCTTTCCATTTTACTAGATATTCCTCATAAGTTTTGATCTTGGTACTTTTTCCAACACAACTATCCTATATCTCCTCAAACTCCTTTGTAGCCGAACTAGTTGTTGGAATACTCCACTGCACTTCTAAAACTTCATCTTCATCACCTCCTTCATAATACTCTTTCAAATCTAAAATGTTAAATATTGGTGAAATATTCAATTCAACAGGCAACTCCACTTCATAAGCATTTCCAAAATCATGCCTTTCCACTATCTTGCATGGTCAAAACTTCTTCATCTTTAGCTTATTATATGTACCCACTATAAAATGCTCTTTTCTCAAATGAACCATGATTTCATCTATAATTTGAAATTCCTTATAACTCCTTTTCATAACTACCTTAGCTTAATACTATGTATTGATCTTTATGATCTACTTCCTCACTTCCTCATGGATTTTTTGCAAGTGTTTAGCAAACTCTTCTACTTCAGCACTACTTATCTCTCCTTTATCTAACTGCCTCAGTTCAGAAGCATTTTTGGGACTACTCCAAAAAATGCTTACAAATACTCTTGTTGACAGAATTATTATATGAAAATTCTACCTATGGTAAAATCATATCCCATCCTTTTGGTTTATCTCCAACCAAGCATCTCAACAATTTTCTCAAACTATGATTCATAGCTTCTGTCTATCCATTAGACTGTGGATGATGGGATGAACTAAACTTCAACTTCATCTTTAATTTCTTCCACAATGTATGCCAAGAATACCCAACAAATTTGGTATCTTGATTTGAAACTATACTCTTTGCCAAACCATGTAGTCTCACCACTTCTCTGAAAAATAATTCTACTACATGAATAACATCACCAGTCTTCTTACAAGGAATAAAATGTGCCATCTTTGAGAACCTATCAACCACCAAAAAAATAGAATAATGTTTGTACCGAGTCCTTGATAATCCAAGAACAAAATCCATACTGACATCCTCCCACAGCTTCTCTGGTATAGGTAATGGCTAATACAACCCTATATTATGCTTCGCTTCTTTTGCCATCTAACATACTCTGCAACTTTGTACAAAATTTTTCATATCTTGCTGGAACTATGGCTAATAATAATTCTCAACAACCAAAGCTATGGTTTTATCTCTTCTAAAATCCTCCACTAGGCTTCTCCTTGATGAGATTCTCTCTCATTGAACTTCTTAGAATGCACAACTAGCTTCCTTTGAATAACATGATGTCCTAGATCATGAAATCCCAACCACTTTGTCCTATCAAGTGTAATATGTTATGCATAATCCTTCCATGCTTCACCAATATTAGGATCATTTGGATACAAAATACTAAGTTCCTTGAACCCAACCAGCTCTATCTGCATTTCTATTAGCAAAATTTATCTTGTACTAAGAGTGTCTACAACTCTGTTAGACTTCTCACTCTGGTATTTCAAAAAAAATGTATAACTCTACAAAAACTCAATCCACTTCAAATGCCTTTGGTTCAATTTTCCTTTACTATTCAAATATTACAAAGCTTGATGAGTAGTATACAAAACAAACTCCTTAGGAAGAAGATAGTGTATCCACTTCTTCAATGCTTGAACTATAGTACAAAATTCTTAATCATAAAAAAGTATTTTCTTTTTACATCATTCAACTTCTCACTAAAATAAGCAATAGGTCTACCTTCTTGGCTCAAAATAGCTCCTATTGTAGTACCACTAGTATCATAGTCCACTTGAAACACCTTGTTACAATTAGGAAATGCTAAAATAGGTTGCTCAATAACTTTTTGTTTCAATAGAATAAAACTCTTATATGCTTCTACAATCCACTTAAACTTTTTCCCATCCTCTCTAATTATTTCATTTAAGGGTCCACAAATATTGCTAAAACATCTTATGAACTTTCTATAAAAACTAGCCAGTCCATAAAAAGATCTTACCTCTGTTGCACTCCTTGGAGTAGGCCATTCAAGGACAACCTTCTCTTTCTCTAGGTCCATTTGTAGACCTTCTATTGAGACTAAAAATCCCAAGTACATCAAATCCTTCTTTACAAAACTATAGTTCTTCAGGTTTGTCAGCAACTTTTCTTCCCTCAACTTATCAAAAACCTTGCGAATATGGATCAAATGCTCCTCCAATGTCTTACTAAAGATCAAAATATCATCTAGGTAAACAATGACAAACTTACCCAGAAAATCCTTTAGTACCTCATTCATGATCCTCATGAAAGTGCTTGGTGCATTGGTTAACCCAAAAGGCAT
Source organism: Cupressus sempervirens (assembly GCA_028749045.1). Classification (NCBI taxonomy): domain Eukaryota; kingdom Viridiplantae; phylum Streptophyta; class Pinopsida; order Cupressales; family Cupressaceae; genus Cupressus; species Cupressus sempervirens. The sequence goes on along the minus strand of CM053788.1, from coordinate 248,108,989 downwards.
GACTAACGACTCATATAGTCCTTTTTCTATCTTGAAATCATTTTTCAACTCATTACCTTCTCTATTATGAATCTGATGGTAACCACTCTTAAGATCTATCTTTGTAAAATACTCAGCTCTACTCAAACAGTCCATAATATCATCCATCCTTGGTAATGGAAATTTGTACTTGATTGTGATCTTGTTGATAGCACAAGAATCTTTGCACATCCTCCATTCTCCATTCTTTGGTGCTACTATGGTTGGTATAGCACATGGACTCAAACTCTCTCAAATCAACCCTTTCTACAACAACTCATAAACTTTCCTATTCAGCTCTTCAATTTTTGCTAGTGTCATTCTATGTGGTGCCTTGTTTGGTAATCAAGCTCCTAGAAACAAATCCATCTAGTGATTGATCTTCCTCATTGGGGGAAATCCATCAGGTACATTATTTGATACAATATTAGAAAATTCTCCCAACATATTAGCAACTTCTATAGGTACCTCCTTTATTTCTTATTTACTATCTCTTGGAATTATAGAAAAACAAATATTCTTACACTTCTTACCTTTGAGAAAATCTTTTCCATAAACAAAACATTTTATGGCAGCACTACATACCTTTTCTTTTTTATCCTTCAATGGTTTCAACTTATGTTTCACTCCATCCTTGGTTAGAGTGTAGGTATTTTCTCATCCATCATGTACAATGTGCCTATTAAACTTCCATTGCCTACCTAGCAACATAGGACATATGTCCATAGGTATGAGATCACATAGTACCTCATCTTGGTAGCTTCCAATCTTGAACTTCACTAAGCACTACTCATTGACCATGACCTTGTGGTCATCTTGCACCCAAGAAATACAATATCGATGTGGGTGTTTCTATCTCTTCAGTTTCAACTTGCTGACCATTATTTCTGACACCTAATTGTTAGTACTTCCACCATCAATTGTCACATCACAACACTTATCTTCACATCTACATCGTGTGCAAAACAAACTCCTTTTTTGATCAAGTTCATTCTCACTACTTAGTAGGACTCTTCTATTAACTAGGACTTATCCTCTTTCAACATCTTTAGAATATGAGTATCTGGCATCTTCATAAACATGTGCAACTTTTCCATGGCCTTTAGTTTTTTAATCTATCCTTCCTTGGCACTAGGTATATTCAAATTCTCTATGCCCTTCTTCTCCACAGTGAAATCATTTCCCATGGAAGCCTCCTCTTCTAGATCCTTGTCCTCTGCCTCTTCCTCTCTAGTCTCTATTTTTCTAATCATGGGAATGATTGGAATTATTTACCCTTTGGTTCTAACTACACTTCTAGCCTCATGCTTTTTCTTCTAATTATCATTATAGCCTCCATAAGATTGGTCACCAAATCTTTCACCACAACCTCTTCCACTATTCTTGTTGTCAAACTTCCTACTCAGTTTCTACTCAACTTTTAGGGCAAATTGGTATGCCTCCTCAATACTGTTCATTCAAACTAGACTTAGCTCATCTTGAATGCTTGGACTTAATCCATTATGTTAGATTATGGTAACTGATCAAGGAAGTACTATACATACTCCATAATTCCTTGACATGGTTCAAGATTTTGGGCTGACATGTAATTGTTAATTATAACCCTAAAGCAGTGAAAATACTTGTATAAAAGGGATTATGGTTAGGGATATTTTCAGTGTGGTGATGCAAAAATTTGTGGTGATATTGAACTATAAGGGATTACAGATTGTAATTAGGTTGTAACCACTGGATCATAATAATATCAGACTTGATGTTTGGTGGGTGTAGTCGAAGGATTGGGTGAACCACATTAAATCTTCGTGTCTTGTGTTCTTTTCTATGTGATCTATTATTTTCTCATATTGTTTATATTTTCATGTAATTGTTATTTTTGTCAATGGTTTAATCCTAACACATTAAGATAATGGGTGACTTTCTTTTTATCAACTTCTACATGACCAATTCTAATGAGAATTTGGCAGAACTCTTTGATATACTCTTGAACAAAATTTCTTGCTTGCTTCATTCCTTGCATTTTCTTCAAAATATCTAGCTCATAATCCATGGGAATGAATTATCACTTCAATTTAGCTACCATCTTTTCTCATCTGGTGATTTTATCCTTTCCCTTTCTATTTCACTCCAACTAAACCTCCTACCACCAAATCTTTGCATGTCCCTTCAGTTTTTCCTTAGCAAACTTGACCCTATTAGGATCTTCAATATCTTCATACTTAAATTAATCCTCCATTTCACTAATCCAATCAATAAACTCCTCCACGTTAAGATTTCCAAAAAATGTGGGAATCTCAAACTTAGGTATTTTTCTAATTTGGGAGATGGCCGTAAAAGCCTTTCTTCCTCTCAATTTAGAACTACCTTTGCTTTAGCATTTTTGATGTAGAGAATCATACAAATAAACTAATTAGTGGGATACATGATGATCCCTTCAAAATCCATTATATAATTCCATTAATTAGAGGCATCTCATAAGGAAAAACAAAGCATTTTCCAACACTAAAACATCAACCATTCTCCTTTTAGATATCTTGATTTCTATATCTAATTCCATTGTTCATAACTTTCAATATTTAGTATTTCTTTCCAAACCCTTTGGAGGAATTATTCCAAATTAGTAATTTTAAAATATATCTAAAGTTGAGACCAATCCAATTAAAAAATTACAAATTATGTGCTCTAAACCAAGACCCGTATTTTCTGTCATAAATCAGGAGCAAAACCATTAACCCTATGTAGGGCATCTAAAAACTTCCTCAAAATGATTCTAGGTAACATCAAACCAATTTTGACTCAACATTATATGAGTCTAGTTTTAGAATCTATAAGCCATTAATTTTTTCAATGCATAAATCATTCTACATGGACCAATTGTGTCCTATAACTTCAATGGAGATCCATGAAAACTAGTCTTCATTAAAATGAATATAACTTACACAAATCTAAATGAAAATAGATTAAACCAATTAGAAATAATCTTTGGTTGACATATATTTCCAATTAATATAAATGGAGTTCCTGGTTCATTCAAATGTGATCATTTCAAACATTTCAATCTAACTATATATGAGTCTAGTTTCAAAATCTATAGGCCATTAATTCTTACAATGCATAAATCATTCATCAAGGACCAATTGTGTCTTGTAACTTCAACGGAGACCCATAAAAATTAGTCTTAATTAAAATGAACATAACTTACACAAATTTAAATGAAAATGACTCAAACCAATTGGAAATAAACCTTGGTTCACATATCTTTCCAATTAATATAAATGGAGTTCCTAGTTGATTCAAATATGATCATTCCAAACATTTCAATCTGACTATATATGAGTCTAGTTTCAGAATCTATAAGCCATTAATTCATACAATGCATAAATCATTCTACAAGGACCAATTGTGTCATGTAACTTCAATGGAGATCCATAGAAACTATTCTTCATTAAAATGAACATAACTTACACAAATCTAAATGAAAATAACTCAAACCAATTGGAAATAAACCCTAGTTCACATATCTTTCCGATTAATATAAATGGAGTTCCTAGTTCATTCAAATGTGATCATTCCAAACATTTCAATCTGACTATATTAGGGCATCCTCAAATCTACAATTTACAAGCTTTGCCAAAACCAAAAGAAAGGTTATTCACTACTCTATCCAAATATACAAAATTTACATGGTTTCTAGGTTGTACATGGTCATACAAGACCTGGAACCAACACTAAAATTGAAAACCCAATCAAAATAACAACTCAAAATATTATAAAATTTCTTTCAAAATGTATCTCTTCCTTTTATTAACGCTTTGGTTTGACCATACATCCATTTTTATAGATTTTTTGGTTCTTTATAACCTCCAAACCACCCTTTCAACCATCTGCTTACATTCTTTTATTAATTATGCAACTATGACAACATTTTATGCAATTTATGTATTTTTGCATTACAACTTTCATACAAACCCAACCTAGACTAAAATTATGAGTCAAATAACTTTATATGGATACCAATAGATCCATTCACCTATGAAATAAATATTTTGACATTGTTTATCATATTAAGACCTCCTCTTACAATTTTGACAACTATTACAAATGACATCTCTAGCCTTTATATCTTGACTCAAAAGACTCAAATATATAATAAATGGATTACATTAATTCAACATATGACTTAACTCAAACCATGGTCCTGGTGTGAACTAACTCACAATCAAAAATCTATCCACAAATTCAAGAACTCTAGCCCTGATACCATTTAATGAAGGGTACTCCTCTTAATACCATAAACTCATAACAAAAAACAAAGAAATAAGAACAAATGCAAAAAAAAAGTGGAATTAAGGACAAATACGATATGAAACTATAGAAAAGGATGTAGATCAAGTACACATAAATGAAAATAAGCTTGAAATAGGTGGCCTATCTAGGGTTGGGTTAGATGAGTCTCATCCAACTAGTGTCAATGAGTCTTTAATTAATGTCTTTAGAACTCAAAGGCATTCAAACACAACTTTGGACAAAGTCACTCTAGGTCTCAAATTACTTGTCCAAGAATTTGATGACTATACCATGAATGTCATTGAACCTACCACATCTCTCTCACTCACCTATCGTAAGCTCATAGACTAGAATTCTAATACATCTAGCAAAGTCCCTACATTCCAAAATGACTATGCTCTTTCCAACTACTTAAATGATGTTGAACCAGTAATGTCCTCCACCAATGAATAGAGTGTTAATATGACTGAAGCTAACATCAAATATCTTAGTCACATAATTAAAAGAAAAAGAAATAAAAGGTCTTATGGTGAAAACCACATTATGGTAGTATTGAAACCTAAAATAGTAAAAATAAAAGATGTATCCAAAGGTGAAAACCTCTTGAAGGCACCTAAGGATGAGATATTTGATGCACTTCCTAGTCATTTCTAGGAGAGATCATTAATTTTGATAGAGCCAAAATATCCAATCAACATGGGACCAAAGCAACAGCCTCATATGATACACATTACACAATCTTTATCTACAAAAGAAAAAGAGGAATTTATTGCCTTCTTTTAAGAGAAAAAGATTAATTTTGCATGGATCTACTTAGACATGCTAGGCTTGGATCCTAATCTCATAAAGCATCATCTATCTATTGCACTAGGAGTAAAATTGTTAAATTAGAAGCTCAAGAAAATGCATCCTCATGTGGCATTACTTGCTAAAGTTGAATTGGAAAAGCTTCTAAAAGATGGTTTTATCTGCACTATCGATTATGTTGAATGGATTTTAAACATTCTTCTAGTCTCCAACCATGATAAATCTATCCGAGTTTGTATAGATTTTTGAGATCTAAACTTAGCATGTCTAAAGGATGAGTTTCCACTTCCCAACATTGATATGATAGTGGATATGACAGCAGGATATGAAATGTACTCACTCATGAATGGTTTTCTTGGTTATAATTAGAATAAAATTGCACTAGAAGACTAGGAGAAAACTATGTTCACATGTGCATGGGGCACCTTCTATTACAATGTGATGTCATTTGGTCTTAGAAATGTTGGTACCATGTATCAAAGGTTAGCTACAACAATATTTCATGATATGATGCATAAGATTATTGAGGACTATATCAATGGCACCTTGGTTAAGAGTACACAATGCAACACTCACCTTCAAGATTTGGGACCCATATTGGATCATATGGAGAAGTTTAGTCTTATACTCAACCCCAAGAAATGTGTATTTGGTGTCACCTCTAGGAAACTACTTGGTTACATTATCTCTACAAAAGTAATCAAGGTGAATCCAGAAAAAGCTCAAAAAATCATGGAAATGCTTCCACCCCATAATATCAGCCAAACCAAGGGCTTACAAGGAAGACTTCAATCCATTCATAGATTTCTCTCATAGTTGGTAGATAGTTCATAGCCTTTCACTAAGACTCTACATAAAGGTGTGAAATATGATTGGAAAAAATATTGCAATCAGACTTTAGCATAGATAAAGCAATATCTTGCCAATCCACTGATCTTGATGCCTCGTATTTATGAGAAGCCTTTCATTTTGTACATCTCAGCAACAAAGTCATCTTTTGGTATCTTACTATCACAAGAGGACAATGATAATAAGGAACAAGCTATATATTACCTCATTCACAAGTTGATTTCTTATGAAATGAACTTTAGCATCATTGAAAAGGCATGCTTGGTGGTCATCTTTGCTTCTCAAAAATTGAGAGACCACATGTTTTCTCATAGTATGTTATTGGTTGCTAAAATTGAACATTGAATTTCTTGATGAATCTATTCTAATGCTAACACTTCAAACCTAGGTGATGCTCTTTGACGGTTCCTTCACACAACAAGGATCCAGCATTGGGCTCTTATTCATAACGCCACAGGAGTACTCATTGCTCAAGGAATACGAGATTCTCTTTCCTTGTACAAACAATATTTTAGAATATGAAGCCTTAATAAATAAGATGAAGATTGTAGTCAAATGGAGAGTAGATGAATTGAATATCTTTGGTGATCTATAGCTCATAATCAACTAGTCAATGATGTCTACCAAACAAAGGATGAAAACATGATACCTTATAAACAAATGGTGGATGATTTAAAGAAATACTTTGCTCATGTCACCTTTCAAAAAATTTCTCAAGTAGATAACAAAGTGATTGATGCAATGGCTACCCTTGCTTCCATGCTAAAAATCCCTAAGAATGGTCTTGGACACGAATTCCTAGTAGAGATGTTACTCTACCTAGCCTATAATTCACCTAAATACCAGATGATATGTTCTATTGTAGGACATGACTCATTCTGCTACTATCATATCTACTCCTACCTACATGACTAAATAATTCTAAATAATCTAAACTAGAATGAAAAATATCACCTTATTTGTAGTGCTTCATGGTATGTTATTATTGCTAATGACTTATTTAGGAGAGGTTTCGATAGAACACTCCTTCAGTGTCTAGAACTTGATGATTCCAAATGCACATTAATTGATGTACACAAGGGAATTTGTAGATCTCACTCTAACAACTTAACACTAGCTTGTAAACTTATTAGAGCTAGTTGCTATTGGCCAAATATGAAGCAAGAGGCAATTGAATATACCAAGTCCTACAAAAAAATGCCAACTCTATGGAAATCTGATTCATGCTCTAGCCAGGGGGCTAATTCCATCTATCATGCTTTGGTCATTTCAACAATGGGCCTTTGATTTAGTGGTTTAGATTCATCCAGCTTCGTCAAATGGACATAAGTTCATCATTACAACTATAAATTATTTCACTAAATGGGTGGACAAGTCTCTTTTACTACAGTCAATGGTAAAATTATAGCACTATTCAATTTCAAGAGACACTATTGCCTTTGTACTATGTTTGCTAGAGAGTACCTTTGCTGCATTTTCCCTTGTTCAAGCCCAGGACGAATATCAAGAGACTCCAAACCAATTTCACAATACCCTAGCTAGGAAATGGATTGAGACCATGTATGGCAGAGGTTCTAGGCCACCCAAGGTCATCACAAAAGATCACCTTAAACCTCATATCCTTGACCTTGAGGTGTTATTACAAAGAGTCAAAGATTATGTCGATGTTCTCCTCTTTGAGGAATGGATGTATAGATATATAGAAATCATCTTGAAGGGTGAATAATGGATGGATTGGGAAAAGATTATTGCCAATTCACTGAGAGCTCAACTCAAACATGCTAAGGAATCCTGGGAAGATTTTTATATGACTTCCTATTTAAATTACTACATTTCTTGTACTTGTGATCTTACCCCTCTTCCTCATAGAGTATGGACTAAAGAAATAATGATTTTCTAGTATTGTCCTCTATTGCAAAAGGATAGAGTCTTCAAAGATTTTAGGAAATTTCATAACCTATTAATGGAGAATGTTTATATGTTTGTAGAGAAAGTGTCGATGCCTCAATTGTCTCTTGAAGACCAAAGGTTGATTCAACAATATGGAAGTAACTTCATACAGTTCCCCAGGTTCACTTACTTGAGGATAGGTGGATTCGAAGAAGAACCTACAAAGTTTCCATGATATGCTTTGGACTATTTTGTTTTGGCCCAGATATGTAGGAAAATTTTCTTTGTTATAAAGGATAATTTACCACAAGAGGATTGGGAAATAGCTTTTCCTATCAAGTTAGGTTAGTTGGTTTGTAGTAGCATGAACAACACTTCTGTCATTGGAAGCAATTTGCTTGGGTTCAATTTTGGCTCTTACCATAGTAGGAGGAGTTTCAATAGTAAAGGGTATGCAGTCCAGAATCTTGGTCTTGAAGTTCACCTACCAGCAACTCCACAGTTGGAAGATCTATGGAAAGATTGTAGGGATGAAGGATAAATTTTGAGAAAAGATCATTCAAGGCTAACTTTGCAGCAAATTAATTCCTTTAGGTTGAAGCTCAAAATAGAGTGAGTGGTTAAGGATGGCTTAGATATAATTGAACCTGGCCAGGAAGAATCTAGTGAATTGAAATCTCTAGTAGTTGACTAGAATAAGGATGAAGAAGATGATATAAATCTAAGGGCTAGATTTATAATTACCTTCATAGATGACTGGTTAAAGAAAAAAAGAAAAAGAATTATCAATGAGCCCTCTTCAGGGGTGGTTTCTTTTTTTGAACCATCTCCATCTGACATCCCACTTTCTCCTATTGCAAGTGGTATATTGGCTTAGGATAAATAGAAGAAGATTCCCCTTTATTTTCAAACTATAGCTCCAAGAACTAGATCTCAGTCTAAGTCTAAATCCCTGAAGCAACATAAATTTCAGAAGAGAATGCCAACTTAGGGGCAAGATTTGAATGATGGCCTCAATTTATCAGATGGTGCAGATGGTGATGTTCAATTCATCAAGGCTCCTAAGGTAGATCAGCCTAGATTCCTAACTCCTACTAGAGATGCATAGGAAATGTCTATGAGCCCTTCTATTCCTTCCTAGCTATCTAACACAATCAGAAAAAAAAGGAATTTGCAGCCAGTGTCCACACCAGTGAAAGACATCATCACTAAATATGTGGCTATAGGTTTGAAGGTAAAGAAGTCAAAGACAGATGCTCACCTTACCAAAGACCTAGTAATAGGAAAAATCACTACTAAAATAGCTACCTATAAGTAGAAGAAGGACTCGAGGAATATTGATGATGAAGGTTTCAAAGTTACCTTTATCAAACTAGGGACCATTAATAGGAGCACCAATAATCAATTCTTTAAATTCTCTACTGATCATATGTTGACACAATTTGAGAAGGATATCAAAGAGAAAAGGGAACTAAAAGGAATGGTAATGACAATGGATACATATATTGATTCCTTAATGAACCTTGGCACATTGTCAATTGTTCAACTTCCATAGCCCTTTGATCCTAATTCGGCAAGAAGTCAACAATTGATGAAACAGATGCAAAAAGGAAAGTTGTTAGCTGATGTCATGAAAGACTAGGTGGACATCATCATAAAAGAAGGTAATAAATTTATTTCAGAATTTGCTAATGTTTATGTTGAGGGAGAATGATTTCTAGGAGAGATCCAAACTTTAGTTCTAGTTTGGGAAATGGAGCTAGGTCGATGTCAAGTAGTTGTTTTTCAAGTGGCTAAAGTTGAGAGGTTTGAGGTCCTCAAGTTCTTGAATGAGAACCCAATGAAAAACATGGATCCCTGCATGTTGTTCATTATGAAGAACAACATGGGCTAGAAGGTGTCAGTTTACAAGGAGACAATTAAAGAAGTGTAGGGCATAGAAAATAAAATTACTAAAATGCATGAAGAACTCCTTAAGGATATGAAGGTTGTTAATCCTTCGGGGATCCTATAGTTTGATGATGAGAACATGGATGTTGAGACACTAACGAAGAGCTTCAATGAAGCTGTGGAACAAAATAGGGATGGTGAATCACCAAGTGTCAACAATTTCACTGTGTTGGCAAGTATTGAATTGATGTTGTGTCTCAACAAGAACCTAATATTACATCAGAGTTTATAGATAAAGGAATTCAAATGTCAGAAGGATGCATGTAGAGCCTGATTGCTAAGCTTGAAGAATCCACACTCCCACATGATACAAGACTTTATGAATACTTTCTAAAGTTGGAAGCTAGTTTATCAGACCATTGGTGAGGAGGAGAACACTAATGATGATACTTGAACTAAACTATTTATTCCAGTTACTTTTTGGCACCTTTTTTTAAATAACTACTTTCTTGTTTTGTAACTATTTCTTGTGCTAATCAAAATGGCTAGATTTTGATGGAGGCCTTTCAAATTTCTATGGAAAACTATAAATTTTGGGTCATTGAACTAGTTTAAGGTTAGAAATAGATAGTTAGAAGGTAGATAGTAGAAAAACTTTGATAAAATAGGTACTTTTTAAGTAGCAATCAAAGGATAGTATATGGAAGTTTTCCTTTCAAATGACTATGTGCATGGAAAGGTTTAGTATAAATATTTAAATCATCTCAAATTCTAATTTTGAAACTTTATGTTTGAAGTGTTCAAATCTATATTACGTTGTGAACTATGGTTTAATGATTCAAGATACTGGTTATTGTTTTGTCTGTAAGTTCATTTCAGTGATGGTGCTCGAATGATTGATATCAATTTGTGATGTCATTCATTCTTTTTTAAGTAGATTTTCTATATAAGAATATTCAAATTGATATTTATTTGAGATTTTTGAAAGACCTTTAGCTCACTACCTAAGAGTAGTCAAGAGATCCTTATGCACTTTGGGGTAAAAGTGCAAAAGATAATTTGAATTCATTGCAAATCTAATAAGGGAGTTGTACCTTTAAAAAATTTAGAGAGAAAGTAAAATAATATGAGATTTTCTCAATTGTTGTGGACATTTTGTATTTTTTGAACCTTGGGAATACAGTAAATTACTTAAAATAGTTGAAAGGACAATTTATTTACTAACAAATTTTTGACAACTCCACTAGGGAGAGTCCCTTTGAAAAGAACCTAAACTTCGAAAGAAAATGTATAAAAATGGTTTTTCCACATAACGAGGTCTTCCTTATACTACAACCTAATCTCTGATACAAAGATACTCAAGAAGACATAATCTCATACTTGGCTTCAACTACTTGGGCATTACATAGAAGTAACCAAAAATATCAACAAGTATTGGGCATTTTGGAAAGAGAAGAAGAAAGGGTTGAGTTGTTGAGAGGGGTACCAAAAGTTCAAGAGGAAGTGGTTGTGAATAGACTTGCTCAAGCACTTGCAAGACCTTGAACTTAGAACTAGGAGTTAGAGCTGGCTACCCATAGATACACAAGAGGGGAAGAGAAAAGGGGATTCTTGATGAAAATTTTGAGCCATTGAAGAATCTAAAGCTCTTACTATATTTTAACAACCCTAAGAAGAAGAGTATCAAATCCCAAAGTAGACCAAATTCACCACTAAAGCAATCTCCTCTTTCACCATTAGTGTAATCTTTGCTTCCATTAAATACTCTTGTCCCTACTTTTATAACCATCCAACCTTTGTATATTGTACCACCAAAAATGATTGTAAACCAACCATGGGGGAAATACATAAGACCATTAAATTTTCATGTCAATCCTGCAGCATTACCCAAAGAAGTCACTAAAATTTTACCCAAGTTTAGTGGAGATGACAAGATTTCTTCCTTTCATTCTTCTTTTGTTGTTATAAATGTTCCCACACAAGAAGTTGTTGTAAGATTGTTTGTGCAGACATTGACTGATGCCACCACAGATTGGTTTAACCACCTACCTCATCATTCCATCACTAGTTGGGATGATATGAAAAATTCTTTTTAAGATAGATTCAAGGCCCCTAAAAATGAAAGTTCTCTATTTTTCCAACTTACTTAGATGAAAAAAGAGATGTGCAAACCTATAAGGGAATTCATTGCCAAGTTCAATAGATTGATTCAAAGAATCCCTGCTACATGTAGACGTAATGTTGAGAACCATAAGTCATTCTTTATAAATGTTGTTCATCTAGACATAAGCTTTCATCTCATAAAGGATGCATGTGTTGATTTGGTTGTTGCCTACAGATTGTCCATTCAGTTAGAGGATGCATTTATTAATGTTGGTAAATGGAAACAAGAAGTTCAAACACCTGGAACAATTTTAGCCTCTAATTCTATTGATCTTGTTCTACAAAAATTGATGAATGATGTAGCGATGATGAAGAGATAACAAAACAAAATTCATGGTCCTTACTAGACTCCTTATCAAGACATTCATAGATGGAAACAACCTCAAAATTTTGATAAAACTACCTTGTTGACTACTTCTCAAATGAGACTACAAATTGAAGAAGCTCCTAAGGAAGCAATGTGTTCTTTTCATATGACTTCAGACCATGATGAATGAGAATGTCCTCATTGGCTCAATTGTGTTCAATTAGTAAAAAATACTCTTGCAGTAGAGAAAATGCCTGAAAATGAGAATGTAGAAGGTGGAGATTCAAGTGCTTATTTTCTTGAGTACAAATTTGATTCAAAAAGAGGGGGTAATTTTTTTTATGACAGTTCAAGACCCTACTTGCATAGTGATGACTAGAGGTCAAAGAAATCAAAAACCTTATCTAGTAGCTAGCCTAAATATATCAATGTCTAAAGGTAAGGAACATATATATGGTGACCCAACAAAAACTACAAAGCTCAAAATTCTGTCTAGAAAGGAATCAGTGGCTAGTACATCAACATTTGATATTGTGGAATTTTGCAAATCCTCTTCTATATCAATTTCTCCAGCCATTTATCTAAGACTTAATCCTAAGGAGTTGGACAAGTTAGTTCAATATGTAAAGGAGGTTCTACCACTAATGCACATTTTGCCAATGATGTTTCTAAGAACTCAAAGGCTATTAATGAACCTATTTTTGTGTCTAAAAGGTGCACTAATAATGCCTCTTACCATGAGGTAGCTGCTAACTCTGTTCAAAAGGAAATGGAAGAGAAAAAGCCCAATCTATTTTATATATCATTGCTATTAAATGGCTAGAAGCTTAGTAATTGCATAATTGATTCTAGAGCATCAAATAATATTATGCCCTAGCCTATTGCAAAGGTTCTCAGTCTAGAGCTCATAAAAACCTTTGGGTGTTCCTATTCTATGGATGGAAAAAAATTACCCCTAGTTGGTCAAGTGAAAGATGTACAAGCTATCCTTTTTGCTTGTCTAGAAAAAAGATTAAAGCTTACCATTCTTGTAGCTGATATACCAGCCAGCTATGGAATGCTGCTCAATAGAACCTTCTGTAAGGATATGGGTGGAGAAATTAAAATGGATTGGTCAAAAGCCTATATTCTAGTAGGAAAGAATAAAATAAAGCTAGAGCTTGATCCAAAGAATAAAAATATAGTAGTACCCTCAGATAACCCCAAAGCATAGATATTGTATGAGGAATGTCAATTTGGAAATTATATTGTTTTTCTTGAAGAACCATGCAAAGAAGAAGACATAGTAAGTTCTAAAGAAGCCCTATGGACTCTAGAATTTGATGGAAGCTATTCAAATTTAGGTTCAAGCATAGGCGTTGTTCTCATTTCACCTTTCGGGGACATTTTTCCTTTCTCTTTTAAATTAGACTTTCATAATACCAACAACACTATAGAATATGAAAAACTGCTTCTAGGTCTACAAGAAGTCAAAGCAAAAGGAGTGAAGTAGTTAAAAGTGAAGGGTGATGCTGAACTTATTGTGAAGTAGGTAAGAAAGAAATTTTCTATTAAAAATGATAGGTTGAAGCATTATAGAAACCTAGTTTGGGATGAAATTGAGTCCTTTGAAGCTTTTTCTATTGAATTCATACCTCATTCCCAAAACACTAAAGCTAATTCTTTAGTTGTTTCAGCATCACTGTTGTTACCACATCCAAAATTTAAAAATGATACTTACATGATTGAGATGATCTATAGGCCTAGGGTTCTAGACAATGTTAATCATTGAGAGGTTTTTGATGATGTTATGCAAATGAGAGAATTCATTGAATGTGTTGGTAACTTTGCTAATACCTTCTTTGAAGGATTTGGTCATGAGGGTAAATTAATTAGAGAGGAACCAGCTGAATCTGGGGAAGTCATTCAACTCAAGGGTAATCAGATTCTAAAGGGATTGATCTCTCTGGAACACTTGTTTGGAAGAAAGGATGATAGTCCCCTAAAAAGGAATATTGATTCTAATAAAAATGTAGGAGAACACGATAAAATTAATATTAGTATCAAAGAAGATCCTAGATGGATTTCTATTGGTAAGACCTATTCCAAGAGGGAGAAAGATAGGCTAACTAAGCTTCTTACTCAATATCAGGATGTCTTTTCTTGGGGGTATGAAGACTTAAAGAATTTTAGAAATGGGTATTTCATTCATCATATACCTTTGAAACTAGAGTTAACCACTTTCAGGAAAAAACTTAGAAATTATAATCCTAAAGTATCTGAAGCTATCTTTAGAGAAGTGGAGAAAGTGTTAAAGGCTTGCATAATATAGCCAATTTATCATTCAACATGGATAGTGAACATCATCCCTATGAGAAAGAAAAATGGTGAAATAAGAATTTTTGTGGACTTCAAAAATTTGAACCAAGCGAGCCTCAGAGACAACTATGCACTTCCCACTATGGATCATATTTTGCAAATGGTTGTTAGATCTAAGACCATGTCAATTCTTGATGGCTATTCAAGGTACAACCAAATCATCATTGCACTAGAAGACCAACATAAAATAGCCTTCATTACTCCTTGGGGCACCTTCACTTATAGTTAGATGCCATTCAGTTTTATTAACATAGGGTCGACCTTGCAAAGAGAAATGAACTCATCCTTTAAGGATTTGAGGGATAGGATAATTTTGATATATCTTGATGATTTGACTAGTTACTCTAGGAGAAGAAAACATCATTTAATAGATGCAAACAACATGGTATATCCTTAAATCCTAAAAAAGTCTGTGTTCTTTGTGGAAGAAGGTAAATTTCTAGGGCATATCATCTCTAAAGATGGTATAAAAATTGATCCAGAGAGGGTGAAAGAAATACAAAAGTTGGATATTCCCACCAATAGAAGTGATTTGAAGTCCTTCTTCAGTTAAATTAATTTCTCAAGTAGAAAAACATGCATTTTTTGTGGTAAAGGCACTAAAACAATTTAGGTATTATATCTTGCATTCTCATTCAATTGTGTATGTGCCAGAAATAGCAGTTAAGAGTATGTTAACTCAGCAAGTAGGGATGAATAAAAGGGGTGTATGGGTAACTAAATTTCAAGAATATGACTTAGCTATTAGGCCAAATTATTTGGTGAGAGGGAATGGTTTATGTAAATTAATGGCTGAAAGCAAGGATACATCTCTTAATGAAGTTGGAGAAAAACCTGTTGTTTTGTTTGTTAGCTTTACAGACCCTTGGTTCTCAAATATTGCATATTTTCTAACATATGGTGAATGTCCCCTGAATATGAGCTATAAGGAAAGGTGAAACCTTAGAGTAAAGGCTACTAAGTATGTCATCTTAAATGGTGTTCTATATAAAAGAGAAATTGATGGAACCTTTTTAAGGTGTGTGAATGCCGAATAGCAAGAAAAATTGTTAAAGGCATATCATTTGGAGGCTTGTGGAGGACACTTCTCATCCACATTGACTACTTTCAAAATCCTCAAGAACTGCTTCTACTAGCCAAGTATGTTCTTATAAATTTGTAAAGAATTGTGAGAAATGTCAACTTTTCACTGGTCGCCCTAAATTATTAGCACTACCTCTTAGGTTATTTGTTATTGATGAGCCCTTTCAACAGTGGGGTATCAATTTTTTTGGACCTTTAAATCCTCCATCAAGTGCTGGACATACATATACATTAACAACAACTAATTATTTCACCAAGTGGGTGGAGCCTATTCCAACTAAAAGGGCCAACTCCTAGGTGGTATGTGATTTCTTGATGGAATATATTTTTGTCAAATTTGGGGTTCCTCAAAAGGTAGTTTCAGAAAATGCAACCTACTTTTCATTTAAGGAGATCTCCCTTTCCTACTATAAAAATGGCATATCACTAGCCCATTCTTAATACTATTTCCCATAGGTTAATGGACAAGAAGAGTCTAGGAATAAGAACTTGATAGCTATAACCAAAAAATTGGTGTCTAATAATCCCCGAGACTGGCATAAGAAACTTTATGAAGCATTATGGGCTGACTAGATTACCCCAAAAAGAGCTATCGACATGGCTCCATTTGAATTGGTCTATGGGATTGGAGCTCAAGTATCATTTCCTCTGGAGCTGTCTACTACTAAACTGCAATCTATTGTGGAGGATCAATTCTTTAAGGATTCACTAGAGAAAAGAATAATATACTTACACAATTTAGAAGAGGAAAGGAACAAGTTGGTTGATCATATTACCAAGCATCAGATGAGGGTTAAAAAAATCTTTGATAGGAAAGCCAAAGCATGTGGTTTCCTAAAAAATGATGAAGTGCTTCTCTAGGATAAAAGGAGAGAATCCAAGGGTGCACATAGAAAATTTGAGTCTCTCTAGAAAGGTCCATTTATCATTTCAGAAGTTATTGGCCCAAACAATTTTCGTCTAAAGCACCTAGATGGAACGGTTCTACCCTTTACTTATAATGGGAACAACTTAGAGTTAATCAAGTTGTTAGTTTTGAAGTCCCTTGTCATGTACATAGCCTTTTGTTTTGTTTTCTATTTTCCTTTCCTGTCATTTTCCTTTCTGTTAGTTTAGGTTTCTTTGTGCTTCTAATTTTCTAAGTTCTCTGTGTACTCTACATACACAATCCCCAGTCAGAGCCCTTGTTAATAGTTCTTTAAATTACCATTTTTCTAAGTTCTTTCCTTTAATTTTTGCCTATCTATTTGTTGAATTCTTTCCCTTTTTTCTTTGCATATTCACCATCTCCCAAAGTTATTATTTGAAGTTCCTTTTTTCCTCGATTGATATCTCTTCCCTTGAACCACTTTGAACCTTGGTTCAAAGTAGTTCAAAGTAGTTCAACTAAGGTTTTATACTAACAATTTTTCTAGCAGATGATATGCACCAACTTGGTGGAGTTTTCTTTTGAATTTCTTTGAACCACTTCGAACCTTGGTTCGAAGTAGTTCAAAGTTGTTCAACGGCCAAGGTGTTTTGGCAATATTAAATCCTGGTATATGACGCATCATCATCCTGCAAGGTAATTGATGGTCATGTCAAAGAATAGTTAATAAAATGACATTTCTATTCCCAATGTGGACAGTCATCATTATGGGGAAAGTGGGAAATCTTCAGCCGAAAAAGAGTTTGGATGTCACATTAAAACTAATCATTACCAATACATCTGAAAAGGAAATCATTAAATGGAAAGTTTATGCAACAAGGCTTTCAAACATGTGAACATTAACAAGGAGTGATGTGTCATTAGTGCCTTATAATGAGCCTGTGCTTCCACACATAAGCATTTTCCCCTTAAAACTTGCTTGGCTTCCTTTTTCTATTTTTCATGCAAAGAACTAAAAGTGTGGAGAAAAAGATGTTATAGGAGATAGAGAAAATTGTTGATTTTTTAGTAGAATACAGGTGAGAGCTTAGCAATTCTTTTTTTGTTCTGTAAATCTATGTATTTTCAGCATTTTCTATTCAAAGCCTTGTTGTTTGATTAAGAATGAGGTTTGTATTACATTTCTTTCATAATTTCTCAAGTTTAGAATGTAGAAAACCAGTCATTTGTGATAAGAATTTGGAGGGGGTTAAGTTGGACAATTTACAGGCAAATTTTCTTGAATATGCTAATGAGGTGAATGGGTGTATGGAAGTCCTAACCAATAGGTTAATTCAGGTTGTTGCTTTTCCCTCAACCTTTGTGAGTCCTAAACTCCTTCAAGTTTGTATTGATCACTACGATGTTAGAAGCAAGAGTATTGTAAGTAAAAATGGCAACATGATACTCTCAATTTCAAGAGACACTATTGCCTTTGTACTACATTTTCCAGAGAGTACCTTTGCTGCATTTTCCCCTATTCAAGCCTAGGCCAAATATCAAGAAACCCCAAACCAACCTTGCAATACCCTGGCTAAGAAATGGATCGAGACCATGTATGGAAGAGGTTCTAGGAAACCCAAGATCATCACAAAAGATCTCCTTAAACCTCACATCCATGACCTTGTGGTGTTATTGCATACAGTCAAAGGTTTTGTCAATGTTCTTCTCTTTGAGGAATGGATGTACAAATATATAGAAATCATCTTGTAGGGTGAACAATGGATGGACTGGGCAGAGATTATTGCCAGTTCACTAAGAGCTCAACTCAAACATTCTAAGGAATCCTGGGAAGATTTTTGTATGGCTTCCTATTTAACTTATTGAATTTCCTATACTTGTGATCTTACCCCTCTTCCTCATGGAGTATGGAGTGAAGAAATAATAGTTTTCCTGTATTGCCCTCTATTGCAAAAGGATAGAATCTTGGAAGATTTTAGGAAATTTCATGACCTATTAATGGAGAATGTTTATATGTCTCTGAAGAAAGTGGTGATGCCTTGGTTGTCTCCTAAAGCCCAAATGTTAATTCAGCAATATGGAAGTCACTTCATACAGTTCCCTAGGTTCACTTACTTGAGGATAGGTGGATTCAAAGAAGAACCTACAAAGTTTCCATGGTATGCTTTGAACTATTTTGTTTTGGCTGAGATATGTAGGCAACTTTTCTCTATCATAAAGGATAATTTACCACAAGAAGATTGGGAAACAACTTTTCCTATCAAGCTGGGTTCATTGGTTTGTAGTAGCATGACCAATGCTTCTATCATTGGAAATAATTTTCTTGGGTTCACTTTCAGCTCTTACCATAGTAGGAGGAGTTTCGATAGTAAAGGGTATGCAGTCTAGATTCTAAGTCTTGAAGTTCACCCACTAGCAACTCCATAGTTGGAAGGTCTATGTCAAGATTGTAGGGATGAAGGAGAAGTTTTGAGAAAAGATAATTCAAGGCTAACTTTGTAGAAAATTAATTCCTTCATGTTCAAGTTCAAAACAAAGGGAGTGGTTCAGGATGGCTTAGATTTAATTGAACCTAGCTAGGAAGAATCTAGTGAATTGAAGTCTTTACCAATTGACTGGAATAAGGATGAAGAAGATGATATGAATCTAAAAACTAGATTTATACTTACCTTCACAAATGACTGGTAAAAGAAAAAGAGCAAAGGAATTATCAATGAACCCTCTTCAGGGACGGTTTCTTTTTTTGAACCATCTCCATCTGACATCCCACTTTCTCCTATTACAAGTAGTATATTGGCTCAAGATAAACAGAAGAAGATGCCCCTTCATTTGCAAATTAAGGCTCCAAGGAATAGATCTCAGTCTAAATCTAAAGCCCTAAAATAACATAAATTTTAGGAGAGAATGTCAACTTAGGGGTAGGATTTGAATGATAGCCTCAATTTCTCAGATGGTGTGGATGGTGATGTTCAGTTCATCGAGGCTCCTAAGGTAGATCAGCCTAGATTCCTAACTCCTACTAGAGATGCTCAGGAAAAGTCCATGAGCCCTACTATTCCTTCCTAGCTATCTAACACAATCATGAAAAAAAGGAATTTGAAACCAATGTCCACAACCAAAGACCCAGTAATAGGAAAAATCACTATTGAAATAGCTACCTACAAGAAGAAGGATTCTAGGGATATTGATGATGAAGGTTTCAAAGTTACCTCTGTCGAACTAGGGACCATTAATAGGAGCACCAATAATCACTTCTTTAAATTCTCTATTGATCATATGTTGACACAATCTGAGAAGGATAGCAAAGAGAAAAAGGAACTAAAAGGCATGGTAATGACAATGACTTCATATATTGATTCCTTAATGAACCTTGGCACATTGCCGATCATTCAAGTTCCACATCCCTTTGATCCTAATTCGGTAGGAAGTCAATAATTGATGAAGCAGATGCAAAAAAAGAAGTTGTTAGTTGATGTCATGAAAGACTGGGTGGATATCATCATAAAAGAAGCTAATAAATTTATTTCAAAATTTGCAAATGTTTATGCTAAGGGAGAATCATTGCTAGGAGAGATCCAAACTTTAGTTCCAATTTGGCAAATAGAGTTAGGTCGATGTCAAGCAGTTGTTTTTCAAGTGGCTAAAGTTGAGAGGTTTAGGGTTCTCAAGTTCTTGAATGAAAACCCAATGAAAAACATGGATCCTTGCATGTTGTTCATTATGAAGAACAACATGGGCTAGAAGGAATCGATTTACAAGGAGACAATTAAAGAACTACAAGGAATAGAAAATAAAATTATTGAAATGTACGAAGAAATCCTTAAGGATATGAAGGTAGTTAATCCTATAGGGATCCTACAATTCGACAATGGGAACATGGATGCTAGGACACTAACGAAGAGCTTCAATGAAGCTGTGGAAAAAATTAGGGATGGTGAATCGCCAAGTGCCAACAATTTTACTAAATTGGCAAATATTAAATCAATGTTGTGTCTCAACAAGAACCTGATACCATGTCAAAGTTTAAAGATAAAGGAATTCAAATGGTAGAAGGACACGTGTAGAGCTCGATTGTTGAGCTTGAAGAATCCACACTCCCACATGATACAAGAGTTTATGAATACTTTCTGATGCTAGAAGCTGGTATGTTAGATTGTTGGCAAGGAAGAGAAAATCAGCGATGATGCTTGAACTAAATTGTTGCTTTCAATTACTTTTTGGCACCTTTTTTTAAATAACTGCTTTCTTGTTTTGTAACTGTTTCTTGCGCTAACCAAAATGGATAGGTTCTGAAGGAGGCCTTTTAGAATTGTATGGAAAATTATAAATGTTGGGGCATTGAACTGGTTTAAGGATAGCAATAGATAGTTAGAAGGTAGATAGTAGAAAAACTCTGATAAAATAGGTACTTTTTAAGCAGCAATCAAAGGATAGTATATAGAAGTTTTGCTTTCAAATGACTATGTGCATGGAAAGGTTTAATATAAATATATAATCATCTCAAATTCTAATTTTGAAACTTGAGTTTGAAGTGTTCAAATCTCTTTTATTTTGTGAACTGTGGTTTGACAATTCGAGATATTAGTTGTTATTTTGTTTGTAAGTTCATTTCAGTTATGGTGCTCAAATGATTGATATTAGTTTGTGATGTTATTCATTCTTTTTAAAGTAGATTTTCTATATAAGTATATTCAAATGGATATTTTTTTGAGATTTTTTAATTGACCTTTACCTCACTACCTAAGAGTAGTTGAGAGATCCTTACACACTTTAGGGTAAAAGTGAAAAATATAATTTGAATTCATTGCAAATCTAATAAGGGAGCTATCCCTTTAAAAAATTCAAAGAGAAAGTCAAATAACATGAGATTTTCTCAACTATTGTGGACATTTTTTAATTTCTAAACCTTGGGCATAGAGTAAATTTATTAAAATAGTTGAAAGGAAAATCTATTCACTAACACCTAGCAAACAAGCATCATGATAGCAAAAAAAGAATCTCTACCAAGATGGTGAAAGTCTGTTAGATAGGCTCCTCTTGTTTCAAGATGCTACATCTTATAGTGCATCTTGTAGCTCTTATACATTTGCTTTCTTTTTTTAATTTTTTGTTTTTGCTCATGCATCCATGGATTGAATCTTTTCATAAACTTGGGTGCAACACCCTAGTGGCATAGGAATCTCTCTTACATCAGTCACCAGTTGTTCTAATTGCATCTACATATTGTCACTTGTATCACTTGAGAGATTCCTCTAGAAGAAGATCTCTTCTACATCAGTCACAAGTTGTTCTAACTCCATCTTCCTATTGTCGCTTGTATCACTTTGGCGATTCCTTTGAAAGAAGATCTCTTCTACATCAGTCACTAGTTGTTCTAACTACATCTATCTACTATTGCTTGTATCACTATAGAGATTCCTCTCAAAGAATATCTCTTTCATGTTAGTCACCAATTGTTCTAACTACATCCACCTACTATCACTTGGGTCACTACAAAGATTGCTCTCAAAGAAAATCTCTTAAGCTTTAGTCACCATTTATTCTAACTACATATGTTTACTATCACTTAGTTTCCCACTAAGCTTCTTCTCAATAAATCTTCCTCTATGACATCAGTCACTAGTTGTCCTAACTAAGTATATCTACTGTTGTCCTCCTATTGAAGAGATTTCTTGCACATATGTTCTGAACATCAACACTTGACATCAATCCTATAACAATGACACTAAAATGGAAATATCGACATGGTTTTTGTTATGTTGAGATTTTCTTTGTTTGTTTTTATTTTGATTTATCATTTCCCTTTGAGAAACTTGAGGATGTCTCTTTTGACTAGAGAAGCAAGGACTGGGGGCATGATCTTTTCTTTTCTTTTAGTTTGATGATTTAGTTCTAATGATTTGACACATCCATATAAAAGGGTTGTCTACTATAAGAGCCTATATCTTGTATTGGATGGTCATGTGTACCTTGACTCATTTTATATGGATACTTCAGTGAGGTTGGTTCTTTTCCATGCTTTCTTGAGAGAATTCTCTATGATATAGTAAAACCTTATACACTTACTGCTAAGTGAACATATGGGTCACTACGAGTATACCTAACATATTTCTATATCAGCTTGCAAATGCAAGGGTCATTGTAGATAGAACCTTTAATAAATACTTATCATAAGAAGGATCTCTTGTGTGTCTAGTGTGTCTGCATGCAAGAAACACTTTGGTCATTCTAGCATGTATGCTCTAATGCTTATGTTAGGTTTCTACATTAAAAGGGACAAATATTCTAGTCATTCTAGCCTCTTGTGCCTTAATTCTTACATTTAATCCTGAAAAAACTAAGACACATGTCATATTCATATTCCCATGATTATAATGTTAGTGTAAATTGTATAGCATTTGTGGGTCTAACTAGACACTCGATGATGATAATTCTATGAGTTTAGTAACTAGACCTAGGGTTGCATCTATCATAGGGTTACACAACATCCTCTACTTGGATAAGAGAATAATTCACTCACTACTTAGTTTACATCATTCATCATGAAAGGTTGTTGGTTTCTTCAAAGTATCGTATTTCTTCATGACTACATAAACATTTAGCTTATTGGTTCATCCTGTTAACTTTCACAGGATACCTATCACTAATAACAAAATTGAAAGTTGTATGAGATGTTATTCCATTCATAGTTTGTATTTCATATATATATATTTCATATTCATCTCATCTACACTATGTTAATACATCACATCAATTTATATCCAATCAATCATAGCATTAACATCTCATGTAAGACAAATTGTAAGAGAAAAGAATGTGACACATGCAAGGTGCATGAATCAAAGATCCCATATATATATGGAGTCAAATATACATTGATACAAAAGTGTGTGCTACTCAAGCATTGTCAATCTCAAGATGGGGCAAAATGATTCTAGCACAACAACTAATACATAGCCAAAACAAAATTAGAAGAAATATATCTAAGTGTTTCCTTATCCCTCATCCTTGAGCAGGGGAGGAGGAGGATGTGCATCTAGTCTCACTAGCTGAGGGACACCATCCGATGCTCTAGTATACTCTGAGAATTTGGTCATCTGATTGGCCACCTCAAGTACTATTGTGATATACCCAGCATAATAGTAAGTTTCTCAGGTACTCTATAGTCAAGCCTCCTCTCACTACTACTCTAACTTTGTGCATAGATCTTGAATCTCTCACTCTTAATCTCCTAAGAACACATCTCACACTATCAATTGTATCTGTATCTCTACTTATTATTTCTACATTACTCTCAGTTACTCTTGAGTCCTCCTCAAGGCATCCTAGTATGGATCTGGCATAGATTGATCCTGCATCTCCTCATCACCCACTCAAGGCTCAACCTACTCTACTAGTTGCTCCTCTACCTATTATCATTGTGCATCTTCTCTAATGGCACCAAAAGTGCCCATCTCTCCTTGAGTTCTCCTATGTCTAGACCTAGTCCCACCATCATCTAAGTCATCTCCCATTTGTCTAGTAGGAATATGCACGTATGTTATGCACTATCTTAGTCTCTACTATGGTGTTTGTTGTGGTGGATGCTGTGGTGGTTGTTGTCATTTTTGTTGTGGTGCCTATACAAGTTGTATTATTACTATCATCCCCATTGGGTCTATAAACCAAGGGAAGGGATGACTCAAAAATTGCTCCCTATATGTTGGAGTCATCCCCCCATCTATAACTACTATCATGTAATCCCACTAAGTCATAGCAATAGAGTGCACATCAATAATTGATCTACCCTGGTCTAGTCTAACTGACCACCCTCTCTCCACATCTAAGGCAAATTGAGCATATGTGTAGTACTTCTATGAGATATCCTAAGGTTGACTATACAATTACCACACATGCATTAATGGAAATCTCTTGATTAAATGAATCGAGTGACCAATTAGTGGTCAAGAGGCAAACATGTGTCCTAACTCCAAATGTGCATCATTCCATGCCTTAATCTCTCTCCATGATTGCCATACTACTATTAGTAGGTCATCTAGCTAACCTCTCCATTGCTCAATCTTAGCTAGAATAGTCTAGGTCATTTGTACTTAGTATTTGAATATATAGGGTTCATGGTCCTACCAATAGGCCTCATGATGGGAAGGTGCTCCCATGCCTACACTTGTAGAACATACACTCCTATGGCTATGCTCTTCTTTTAATGACACACCACCTCATGCATCTCATGGTACATGTGGGCTAGCATAAACTAACCCCATCCAAACTGTGATGGCTTTACCAACATCCTCTACAACATTCATCCCCATCCACACTCTAACCCATGCTAGCCTTTATCTGGCATCAAGAAATAGCTAATGAATATACCAAGTACTACCACTAACCTATGAGTCAAACCATATGTCTACACTAGCTCCTCCTAGGTGATGGTCCTACCAATAGGCCTCATGATGGAAAGGTGCTCCCATGCCTACACTTGTAGAACATACACTCCTATGGCTATGCTCTTCTTTTAATGACACAACACCTCATGCATCTCATGGTACATGTGGGCTAGCATAAACTAACCCTATCCAAATCGTGATGGCTTTACCAACATCCTCTACAACATTCATCCTCATCCACACTCTAATCCATGTTGGCCTTTGTCTGGCATCAAGAAATAGCTAATGAATATACCAAGTACTATCGCTAACCTATGAGTCAAACCATATGTCTGCACTAGCTCCTCCCAGGTGATAGCACTTCCCATGACAAGATCCTCTTGGAAGATGGCCCTCAGTGCTAATGTACCTAGTCTCAGCTGAGTGGTGTACTTAACTTGTGGCCCATGGAAGGGTATATGTAGCATCTAGCAGATGTCCTCCATTATGATGGTCATCTCTCCCAAGGGCAAGTGAAAATTTTTTGTCTCTAAATGGAAACACTCTACAAGTTCAGTCAGTAACCCATGGTTCACCCACAAATTGAGGATACCACAAAGATGCAAAAGTTTGAGGGAGTCAATATGTGCCATGTCTATAGCATCCAGCTAGAAAATTAGTGCTCCAAAAAGGGGATAGTGTGATCTAAATAGGACATCTGGAAAGCTAACCTAAAAACATGAAAACAATATGAACACAGTCAATATTAGACATGTGAAACATCATCCTATCCATAAATTCTCTACAACATACTAATGATATGCATCAATGACTAACAAAAAGTGTGCAATGATGATGAAAAAATCAAGTTTTTCACAAAAAATTTTGCAAACAACACCAAATTTTTGCACAACATTTCACTTTCTCACCTGAGATTACACTTTTTTGCATGAGATTTCAAATCTTCACATGATAAAACTCAACAAAGAAAGCAAAAAAATTAAATTTTAGGGTCTCTCTGCATGAGAAAACCTAGAACCCTACGTAAAGAAGTACTATTTTGGTACTTCCTTGTGTGAGGAAGCCTATAAGTGTGCATGAAAAACAAAGTTTTCATCTGAGACCCGATGATAAGAAACATTAAAATACTCAAAAAATGCTAAATAATCATCAAAATGAATGAAATTCTCAGTGACAAAGGGGTTGATAGATCACTCATTGAAGGCTCATAGTTTATTGGCCAATTATGTTTCCTCAAGCTCTTCAATCAATGATGATGTAGGGGGGCCACCATATTTCTCCTCAAAGCTCTCTTCTTCACAAAACACAAAAGAACAAATGAATTGAAAAAGACCTTTTGGGTCCTTATATAGGTATTGACCTAATTTTTCAAAGTGCTCTAATTGACATGAAAATCATCCCCTTGGCTAATTTGAATTCTCTAAACTCATTTACGAGACTGAATTCAAAATTTGACACACTTAAATAGCTCAAATTCATACTTTAAATTTTTTAGACCAATGTGATTGAATGCTTGTGTAGTCCATCTTTCTAATACTTTGCAAGTCTTAGAATATTTTCAAATCATATTTTTTCAAAATTTCCAAAATTTCTAGAAAAGTCAACTCTGGCAAACTTTGGTCAACCAAAGTCAAACCTGGTCAAATGGACCTAAAAATCACTCTAAATCAACTCAAAATTTTCTTCACATTCCTCTAATCTATTCTAAATTTGTCTGCATCTCTGAACTCTTTAATATCTTCTAATCTACTGCTCTACATCACAATTCTATTATGTCATCTTTTTATTTCACTATTGAAGGGGCCAGGATGATTACATCATTGAATCTTTCAAAACTAGCTTCAACTCAATCTGAATATTATGTCCTAATATCTAGGGGCATCTCATCAGTCAAGGAATCTTTGTTCTCCCCAATCTAGCATCATAAGTCATCTATCTCATCTTTTGATTAGTGGATCAATCTAATAAAAATCATTATCATAGTTTGATGGATAGGTATTAGGGTACCCTAACTTTTGAGGATCAAGCCTCATTCTCAGGATGATTATACAACTCATGATTGGATCTTGTTATCTTTTATGGACTAGTATTTAGGTGTTCTATCTAGACTTTGAAGGACTAAGCTTCATTCTGGACATAATCCTAATTCTTGCTAAGAATTAAGCTCTGTTCTAGAGATGATTCTAAACTTTTTCTTTCAATCACTATTAAATGGATAGGTATTAGGACAATCTAACCCTGACTCCTAAGGATTAAGCCTCATTCTAGGGATAGTTCAATGAATCATTATTAATCTTGTCATCTTCTAATGGAAAGGTATTAGGGAAATCTAACCTTGACTCCTGAGAATTGAGTCTCATTCTAGGAACAATTCAATGGAGTTTGATAATCTTTGTTCTTTCTATGATTATCTAGGTGTTCTATCTAGATTTGTTAAGGTTAAGCTTTGTTTTGGAGATAACCTTATAAATCTCATTAATTTTTCTCTGTGTTATTAATCTTAGAACCAATCTCACTTCTTTGTCTATATTCTCAAACTTATGATTTCTTTGAATCAATGTGCTACTCACACATTCATTCAAAGAGAGGAAAATGTAGTACCACTAAATTGGCACATTGCCATGCTCAAACAATTTTAGTCTATTGATCTTAGTCAAAGTCCTATTGTACTAAGAAATTCTTATTTTAATGATCTCTACTTGACCTAAGTGTCAAATGCAAGAAATCCCTAATCTACAATAATCATATACTTTTTAAAATCTTAAGTATTGACTCAAATTATCTACATTAAACCTATTAATCAAATTTAATTTAATTATAAGTTTTGGTGATTTTGATTAAATTAAAGTCATCCTTTTTAGCTAATATACATGCAAATTAAATGTATTTTATTTATTCAAACATTCTCATTCTACTTATTGAATTTAATTATTCAATTATGAGGTCATATTTAACCTTTTAAAATAAATATCCTCTATTATTTTGTTCTCTTCAGTTCAAAAATAGAAACACTAAGTGAACTGGAATTGGAAAAGGAATGAAATTAGTTAACTCCTCATCACACTCATAAGTCATCATGTTGGAAATATAAGAGGAGTAAATAAGAGGGGAGGGATGAATTAGTTACCACTAAAATAAATCCCAAATCCCTTAGATGTCAGTACAAAAATTAACTCTGAAAACTAAACTTTGTTGATGCTTGGAAGACACACAGAAAAATGTTGTAACTCAGTAAACACTAAAAATACTCAATAATACTTAACATGAAAATATTAATATGTTATCTATGATTATTATTACTTTAACTAAGTTTCCAACACATAAGAGAAATAGCACATGAACACATATGACACCAAGATTTAATGTGGAAGCCCAATTTGGGAAAAACCACCAACTGCAACTAGTTACTAATTTTCACTCTTTTGAAGTGATCCCTATTAGGATCCAACCATGTTAAAGTTTACAAAACACACTATTAGATGTGATCCTATTAAAGGATTTAATCACCCTATTAGGAGTGGCCTTGCTAGAGGTATTTGGACAATTCAATAGAAGTGCCACCTTGTTAGAGTATTTACAAATATTTGTTAAGCCAACTTTACTAAGCGATTTAGATCACTAAAAAAATGGTTAGAGAGTAACAATGAGATGACCTAATTTTAGATGCAACTAAATTGATGATTATAGATCTCAATTATGGCTTGTATATTTGATCCTTCTTGATCAAATATACCTTTTTAGCTCCACAAGGATATTCTACTTATCCTTCTAATTCACTTCCTCTTAGCATCATTAAATCTTCACTTATCTTCCATGCATTCACACTTTCTAAGTCTCAACTTGACCTTATATTTATATATTTCATATTTTCAAGTTAGCTAAAACATAACTTAGAATAATTAATATTCATCTCCTTAGTTGGCTAGAACCAACAAACAATTCAATTGAGCTTAATACACCAAAAACAAGAAAATCCTTTGTTAACTGACCCTACTCAATAGACACCAACTCAAAGATGATTTTCTTGTGTTAACCAAGTGAACTAGGTCAACACTACATATTAAAAATGTTCCTTTGTTAATTGAGTGAGCTTAGTTGATACTGGTTCCATCCAACATTTCCTTCATTAACCAAGTGAGCTCAATTAACACTCAACTTTCGTAAACTTTCCTAGGATGCTCGAGTGAACTCGATAGATATTGTCTTGTGAACAAGGAAAAATTTTGAATGCTTGATAGACACAAAAAATTGTGTTCAATTCTCAAGTGATTTTGGCATACACTTATTGGTAATGATATGACATTTTGTGTAACATCAAAGACAATACACAATTAATCAATTATTTCAGTAATCTCCCTCTTTGGCATTAATGGAAACATAACATGTCATAATACAATAAAAAATTTAGAGCAAGAATAAAGTAAATAATTGTCCTTAGTTTCATTCTGATCCTCATCCATGAGAACTCCCTCTATTAGTGTGTACTCTTTCTACCTTTAGTTTCTCCCTCTATTAGAAAAATTCTATCTACTACAACTTCTTCTGATAGCAAACTTTTCCTTTGACATCAAACCAAGTCCATTCTCCCTCTTTTATATCTCTTTCTCTTTCTATTTACAAAATTTCTATGAGATATGATAGAAAACTTATCCCTCTTTGACATCTCATGCCAAAGACAATGTTTAGTGAATATCAGTGTACCTCAAGTACAAAATCATTTGCAATATGCCCTTGTCAATATCATACCAACTAATTGATTTTCAACATGATATGGTTGATGCAACATGATCTGGTTGATGCATCACTAAACTTCATTTAGTGAGCTTCAAATAGGGGAATGACCCCTGGCTTACCTCTTAGATATAGAAATACATCCTTAGGTAATGGCTTGGTGAATATGTCTGCAATTTGTTCTTTTGTATTTACATATTCCAATCTGCCTTCTTTATCTTGTACCAATTTTATCAAGAAATGATATTTTATAGCAATGTGTTTTGTTTTGGTATGCATTACTGGATTCTTTGATATATTGATTGTACTGGTGTTATCACAGTATATGACTACTGGATCCTTGATCTCTATCTTCATACCTGCCAACAGTTGTTTGAACCAAATAATATTAGAACAATCGACTACTGTTGCCACATATTCAACCTTTTTTGTAGACTAAGAGATATAATTTTCTTTCTTTCGTGTCCAAGACACTAGTATTTTATCAAGAAATAATGCTCCACCACTGGTTCTTTTTCTATCATCAATACTTCCTACCCAATCAGCATCTATGAATACTTTTAAATCCAAATTGCCTCCTATTTTGTACCATAAACCATATTCTTTAGTACCTTTCAAATATCTCATGATTCTTTTGATTTCCATGATGTGATTTTCTTTGGGATTTGTTGAGAATCTTGCCACCATACCAATTGCTAATGCAATATCACGCCTTGTATGCACTACATACTGCAATTTTCTAATCATTGATATGTATGTGATCTGATCTACCTCTTTAGAATTATTATTTTTTGAAATTTTATTTCCAGTAGACATAGGGGTTCCAATTAGTCTTGAATATTCCACTTCAAATTTCTTTAGTATTTCCTTGATATATTTAGATTGAGTAATGTAGATACCATCTTTCTTTTGTTGGATTTGCAATCCAACAAAGAATTTTATCTCTCCAAACATAGACATCTCATATTCTTTACTCATTTATTCTAAAAATGCCTTGCATAAGTCATTATTTCCTATGAATAAAGTATCATCAATGAATATTTTTGCCAACGCAATCTTTTTATCTGGTCCTTCTTTGATATACAAAATATTGTTATCATTTATTCTTTAAAAACCAATTTGCATCAAACAGTTATGAATCCTTTCATACCAAGCTTAAGGAGCTTTCTTGAGACCATATAATGCCTTATGTAATTTGTAGACCATGTCCTTTTTTCTAGGATCTACAAAACCTTCAAGTCGTTTAATGTAGACTTCCTCATCAAGAATTCCATTCAAAAATGCATATTTTACATCCATTTGATAACGTTTAAATCCTTTGTGGGCTGCATATGTTAGTAATATTCTAACACCTTCTAATCTTACAATAGGAGCAAAAGTTTCACCATAATCAATGCTTTCTTCTTGAGAATAGCCTTTACATACTAACCTTGCTTTGTTTCTAGAAACTTCTCCATCTTCATTTAGCATATTTTTGAATGCCCACTTTGTGCCAATAACATTTTTATCCTTGGGTCTAGGAACAAGAGTCCAAGTTTTGTTCTTCTTTATCTATTCTATTTATTCATTCATTACTTCAATCCAACTTTTATTATCCAATGAAACTTTAACATTTCTAGGTTTAAATTCAGCAAGTAAACATGTACCTTTCAATTTGTGATTTGTCTTTGTTTCATCTGATTCGTCTTCAATGATATGATTAGGTGCATGATGCCTTCTAACATATATTACTAATTGGAGTGTATTTCACTGATTTCATCATGAACTTTAGTATTAATCTCAGGTCCCACAATCTGTGACTTGGGTCCATCAAACTTGTTTTGCTCTTGTAGTAGCTCGATAGCTTTTGACTATGACTTAGGTCCTTTAGACTATGACTTGAATTGTACTATCTGCAACTTGGTAGCTATTGGATATATTGGAGACTTGAGAGATGAAGCCTCCTTCTAGATATATTTGGCAAGGTATCAGGTTCGTAGTACACAAATTTTCTATAATCCTCAGGCTCTTTGTTGCTTTCTTTAGCACTCTTTTCTACAAACTCATCAATTCTCACATGTGCATTTTCTATGATTTTATGAGTAGAAAAATTCAAACACTTGTATTATTTACTTCTACAGGAGTATCCTAGGAATATGCCTTCATCACCTTTGACATCAAATTTACATTTCCCAGATTCTTTCAAGATATAAAATTTGCTACCAAATACTTTTGAGTAACTTAAATTAGGTTTGTAGTCATACCATAGTTCAAAAGAAGTTTGATTTTAGTCTTTCTTTAGTTGTACTTTTTTCAAGGTATGTACTACAATGCTAATTGTGTCCTTTGAATATTTGATTGGAACATTATTTTCTATCATTGGTATTCTTACACAATCCATGATAGATCTATTCCTTCTTTTATCTATACCATTCTGTTGAGGTGTACCAAGGGCTGATACTTGTCTTTTAATTCCTTTTTCAATGTAGAATTATATGAATTTATTGGAGATGAATTCACCACCTCTTTCTGATCTTTAACATTCCAACTTCTTTCTAGTTTCTTTTTCTACTCTTGCCATATACCACTTGAATTTTTGAAAAGCTTCAAGTTTTTCTTTTAGATACATTACAGAATCATTCTAGAATAGTCAACAAAAAAAAGAATGAAAAATTTATCTCCACTGTAACTCTCTATTCCAATAGGTCCACATAATTCTATATACATAAGCTATAAGACTTCTTCAACATGATAGTTCTTGCTTTTGAAACTAGTCTTTCCCATCTTACCAATTTGATAGTTTTTTAATAGACCCATATTAGGTTTCCTCAAGCTAGGAATACCTCTTACTCTTTTGTTTTTGCTTATTTTAACTAGATTATCAAAGTTCTCATGACATAATATTTTGTGTCATAACTAGCTTTCTTCTACTTGAGCAATAAAACATAAATTTTCATTGAGATCTAGATATAATAGGTTACCTTTTGTTTGTGTACCAAATCCAACCAAATTTCCTTTTCCATTAGTAGTTTGGCCTTCCCATTCATAAATTCTACCTCGAATCCAATGTTATTGAACTATACCACAATTAGAAAAAATTTCTTTAATCCTTCAATCCTACAAGCGCTATCACATATAAGTTCATTGGTTAATGAGATACATCCTTTTCCTTTTATGCAACAAGGTTCATTGTTTCCAAATCTCACACTACCACCATCATAATATTCTGTGTGCTCAAACTTTTTCTTGTCTCTAGTCATATGATATGAGCAACCACTATCAATAGTTCATGAATCATTTTTGCTAACATGAGAGATAAGTGCCATCTTATATCCTTCATATTTAGATTCATCTTTTACAACAATATATATCATTTCATCTTCACTGTTATTGAAATCTTTAGCCATAAAACAAGATTTCTTAGCTATATCCTTGTAGTCCTTGTAGTTTTTGAATTTCTTCTTTCCTTTGTACTTTAAAAAAAAAAATTCATCCTTTTTTTGCCTTTGTTGGGCACCTTGTAGCAATGTAACCAACTTCTTCACAAGAAAAGTAGATTAGAGGAATTTTACCTTTTTATTTTCCTCTGCCTTTGGAATATTTCCTTGTAAGTAGGGTTTCAACAACTTCAAGATCACTATCAAAAATTTCTTCTTCTTCTTTTTCACTTCTTAATTGATTGGCCTTTGATTTCTTACTCTTTTTCTTGAGTGAAAGCTTGGCTTCAAATGTAGACTCAATACATTTAGAACTAGGAACATAGTTGTCATAGTTATCCAACTCAAAGGTTGTCAATCTTCCAAGTAGAGCATCCAAAGATATTTTTCCATTTGGATTACATCTCATCTCTTGAATAGAAAACACTCTAATTGTATAAATACCTTACTTACAACTATTTTGTCATCAATGCCTCCTCCAAATGCTTTGATTGCAATCACACTCACGTTGATTCTCTCAACATAATTTACAATGTTTTCATCTTCTCTCATCTTCATCTGATCAAATTGTCCTCTAAGACTTTTAACTTTAGATCTTCTTAAATTATCATCTCCTTCATAGATTTCTTTCAATTTAATCTACATATCATAAGTTGTAGTACAACTTTTGACTTCATCAAATCTAGCATAATTAAGATCAGATGCAATGTCAATCATCATGATGTTATGATTTTTCTTTTCAGCAATATCTTCAACTGATAATGTTCCAGTGGAAGTTTTGTATTTAGTATAAAGATAATTACAACCTGAAGCAATGATAGTTTCTAGATGTAACCTCATAAGTCCTTTCCATACTACAAAATTTTCTTGGTTAAAACTTAGCATCTCTCTTCTGTATGACATCCTGATCTTTAGCTTGGGTCCTAGAAACCTTCTCTGTAAGCAACAAAAGCACTAATACCAATTTTTGGAGATATATGAGGAGTAACTGAGAGGGTAGGGTTGAATTAGTTGCCACTAAAATTAATCCCAGTTCCCTTAGATGTTAGTACAAAAATAAACTCTAAAAACTAAACTCTATTGATGCTCGTAAAACACACAGAAAATTTTTGTAACTCGATAAACACTAAAAATGTTTGGTAAATACTTAACATGAAAATATTAAGATGTTATCTATGATTACTATTAATTTAATTGAGTTTCCAACACATAAGATAAATAGCTTGAACACATTTGATACCAAGATTTAATGTGGAAACCCAATTTGGGAAAAACCACCAATTGCAACTAGTTATTGATTTTCACTCTGATGAAGTGAGCCTTGTTAGGATCCAACCCTTTTAAAGGTTACAAAAAACACTATTAGGTGTGACCCTATTAGAGGATTTAATCACCCTGTTAGGAATGACCTTGTTAGAGGTCTTTAGATAATTCAATAGAAATGTCACCTTCTTAGAGGATTTACAAATAGTTTTTAAGCCAACTCTACTAAGAGATTTAGATCACTGATACAATGGTTAGAGAGTAATAATGAAATGAACTAATTTTAGATGCAACTAAATTATTGATTACATAACTCAATTCTAGCTTATATACTTGATCCTTTTTGATTGAATATATCTTTTTAGCTCCACAAGGATATTCTTCTTATCCTTTTGATTTTCTTCCTCTCAATATCATTAAATCTTCAATTATTTTGTATGCATTCACACTTTCTAAATCTCAACTTGACCTTATATTTATATCTTTCATATTGTCAATTCGGCTAGAATATAACTTAGAATAAATAATATTCATCTCCTTAGTTGGCTAGAACCAATAGACAATTCAATTGAGTTTAATATGCCAAAACAAGAAAATCCTTCACTAGCCAACCCTGCTCAGTAGACACTAACTCAAAAATAATTTTCCTATGTTAACCAAGTGAACTTGGTCAACATTTCATATTCACAAAATTTCTTTATTAATTGAGTGAGCTTGGTTAACATTGGTTCTATCCAACATTTCCTTCATTGAACAAGTGAGCTTGGTTAACACTCAACTTCTACAAACTTTCCTATGGCACCTGAGTGAACTCGGTAGATACTATCTTCTAAACTAAGAAAACTATGGAATGCTTGGTAGACACAGAAAACTATCTTCAATTCTTGAGTGAGCTCAACATAAACTAATTGGTAATGATATGACATTTTGTGTAACATCAAAGACAATACACAATTAATCAATTGTTTCAAAAAATCAGTCAACTCTCTTTTCACAAGAGCATATTCTCTTCTAATTGAATCTCATCTTCAATATCAAACATTAATTCTATTTGATCTTGATGGTTGATTATAATCTAGGATTCTATTTAAGAAACCCTAAACCTCTCATTTCATATATGCAAATGAAAATTATCAAATTAATGCCAGTTTGATTACTCAACTCTTGCATTCACAATTACATTTTTTTCATATTCTCTCCTTCATATGGATTAATCATTCATATGTGTAGATTAATTTGTTCTTTATATTCTTAGAATAACTTGCATACATCTTACTTAAATCTTGCAAATCATTTACATTTAAATCCTTCATGCTAGATGGTCTAGTTTTTGATCTCTAAACTCTAAGAGTGGATATCAAAATCTAATTAGTTAAAAGCAATAGATTGGTTTGTAGGATCATTTTGAATGAACAATTCCATGTTCATTTCATGATGATTCTCATGTGTAATGATCATGTTGAAGTGTGGTTAATTTATAGGCCATAATTAGCACTCACATCAACCACATTTACAATTATCTAAAAAATTCTTGAAATAACATGTATGTATATCCAAATCAACAAACATATGCAAGCTTTGTAATTATTTCAATTTTTTAATATTATAAACATTGTATGAATCACTTACTTGCAACACTCAATAGTAATAGGGAAATGAAAAAAAGATATTTTAAATGTAAAAGGTTAACTTAAATTGGTAACAAATTTAAATAAAGAAACTTAAATTATTTTTTAAAAATAATGTAAGAGAAAGAAATGAATTGGAAGAGAAATATTAAAATGTAAGACTTGTTTTCAATTTATTTTAACTCTTTGTTCAAAAAAGTTACAACTACGATGAATTACTATTGAAAATGTTTACCCATCAAGACCTCACAAAATTTTTAATGAATTTGAGGATAGTAAAGTATTGCAAGAAGCCTTAGTATGGTCATGAGTTCTATTCAAAGATTGGACAAAAAGGCTTAAAAATGAAGCAAAATAACTTTGCATAACGAAAACAAGAAAAGTAGATTTTATAAGTCAAAAATAAATTTGATTGAAAGAAAGCTAAATTTAATATGAAATTGTCAACAAATAAGATTAAATAAGATATCACAAGGTTTCTTTTTTATTAAAAAAAATAGATACTTAATATTTTTTTATTCAAAAGGAAAACTATTCCATTAACCAATGGGTAATTAGGGTCTACTCCTCTCTGCTTTATGTGTTTGTTGGCTTTTTGGTTTAAGGACTTAGTCAGTTTAAAGGTTGTTCTATCTTTGTTTAAAAACTCATTTTCATAAGTAGTACTATTTTAGGTCATCTTAGTAGGATGTCTAGTAGTTTTTATTATTATGCTCATTTGAATGATGTTTTTGTTTTGTTAAGCAGTAGTAGGGGGAAATCTTTTGTTTGGATGGTAATCTATCATTTGTAGACCAATTTGTCTTATGTAAGGGTTATCCCCCTTTGTTTTGGCTTCTTTATTATTCAAAAATCAAAGGGTAATAATGACATTATAGGACTCATATAATAACTAAATGAATATCTTATTAGTGTGCCATAAGAATTCTTCTAAGTAATATGTCAATACAAGAGATGAATATTTTATATATGAAAAGCTACCATTAAAAAATGAGAATTGTTTCTCTACTACAAATTGGGACAAAGAATTAATAATATCTCAAATGAAAAAAATGGTTTATATCTTACTTTACAAATAGATTTGTACATATATTCATGTTAATAAGTATGATTTTTTTTACTAAACAAAAATTATTTTAGAAATATGCACAAAAATAGATTCATTTTCATAAATGAAAACCTATACACTTAGAACAAAAAAGAGAAGTGAGAGAAAATTTTCTTTTTGTTTTGGTAGAAAGTTTTCCAAAAAAAAAAGGAAAAAGGTTACATGGAACAAATATAAAGAACTCTTTGGTGGTGAACCTTCTAAAGAGGGTTAGTACAAAGAAAATAAACTTCTAAAAAATATGCAACAAAAAAGTAAGTTAATTCTTCTCTTCTTCTCTCAACAAATAGTCTCTAATATGGTAACCTTCAAAAAAACTCAAAACAAGGATTAGGTAGCTCTAATACCATGTAAGAAATGTTTAAAAGAAAAGACATAAAGGAAGGAATTCAAGTGAGAAAAGTGAGAAGATGTGTTACCATGAGATTAGTCTATTTCCATTAGTATGCACCAAATATTCAATAAGAGGAGAAAAAGATTTTGAAAGGGGAAAACAAATAAAACCCCTTGTGCATAATATGAATGAGGAAAAAGCCTAAACAATGAAAAAGAGAGAAAAAGAGGGATGTATCCATAGGCTCATTACAAAAAACTACATAGTGAGTGTGCAATGTAAAGAATGGGAGAAAAGCATCTCTTATATAGAGATGAGAAGAGGAGTTTTTTTGTAAGTCCCCTGTGAATGATTGTCACATTCATAAGTGTGTGCATAACAATTATCATAATCCTCTTAAGGAGGAATAAACTATTTTCCTTAACAAAGGAATTACAAAAATGACTTGTCCTCACACATGGACAAGAGGAAAAAAATACATAAGGGATACCTTGGTTTATCCCATTTAATAAATACAATCAAGGAAAGATTACTAATTCTAACAATATTTCCTTCATTGCTAAATCCAATGATCATCCTTGCATGCCACATCTGCACTCTTAGGTCCAACTTGAGAAATCAAACATATACTCTATTTCTTGTCATTACTCATTTGTCTTTACTTCCAATTATATGCTCTACGAAGTGATCCTTTGTTAGGTACCTATTAGGTGTAGCAGTTGTTATCTCAACTCTTATCTCTTCTCTTGGTTTTGTTCTCAATCTCCTCTTTGCTCAACAATTTGTACATCATTCTACAATTGATTGTTAGTCTCAAATAATACCTCTACATTCTCTGTAAAAATTCTAGGATTGTCTTCTTCCTCATCAGAATTGTAATCCATCATTCTTTCTTTCATTCCAAACTTTTCATCAACTTTCACATTTGCACTCTCAACAATTGCCTTAGTTCTATTATTAAAACATATGTCAGTTTTTCTTTTCATTGAATAACCAAGGAACATAACTTTGTTGGTTCTTGGATCAAACCTACCAATATCATCATTTCTCTTTATGCAACACTTACTTCCAAAAATTCTAAAATACTTCATTGAGGGTGTATGACCAAACCATAATTCATAAGGACTTTTAATTGTACCTTTTATGATCTACACTCTATTCATGGTGTATATTATTGTATTAATTACTTCTCTCAAAAATGTTTTGGATACATCATTCTCAAACATAATTTCTCTTTTTGCCTCTAATATTGCGTTGTTTCTCCTTTCTTATATCTCATTTTTCTCAAGGGTCTTGGGTGATGATAACTGTCTCTTAATTCCATTTTTTTCACAAAATATGTTAAACTCTCTAGAAGTAAATTCTCCACCTCTATCTAATCTCAAATGTTTAATGTTGACACTAGATTCATTCTCAAGTCTATTCTTAAATATCTTGAATTTATCAAATTCTTCAAATTATTCTATAAGAAATGCTACCCACATCATTCTAGTGAAATCATAGACAAAATCATTAAGTATTTTTCTCCATAAAATCCTCTTGTTCTAGTAGGGTCATTTAGATCTATATGAACAATCTCTAGCTTCTTTATGGTAGTAAACTTCTTGTTGGGAAATGATAACTTCTTTTGTTTATCCATGATACATTCTTTGCAAACAACATTAGTATGTTTCATGATTTTAGGAAAATCTACGACTGCAAATATACTAATAACCTTCACAATGTTATAGTTTATATGACAAAACCTTCTATGCCATAACCAATTTCTATCCACTTTTTGAAACCAAACAAGTCATCTCAGTAGGATTCAATTGAAATACATTACCTTTGGATCTTTTACATGTTCCTATCAACTTACCATCATTATCTTTGATAATACAATCTTCTTTGTAAACTACAACTGATGACCTTTATCTACCAATTATCCAACGCTCAACAATTATAATTTAAACCATCAACAAAGTAAAAATCATCAGTGTTAGTTTTCCCATCAAGAGTAATAGATCCTATCCCTGTGATGTGATAAGCCACATTGTTTCCAACTCTAACAATACATCCATCATGATTTTTGAATTTAACAAAATTGTTCATATCACTGTTCATATGATGTAAACAACCATTATCTATGATCTAATCAAATTTCTTTTCAATTTGGAAAACTAGAAATTTTTCTTCTCTAACTTCAATTTTAGAAATTTCTTCTTTTATATCCACAAATCCTAATTCATCATTAGTTTCACTCTGAGCTCTTTCCTCAGATTCACCATCCTCATTTGCAGACAAATAATCTCTAGGTTTTCTAGGCTTGAAATATCTCTCATATTTTTTCTCTCTTTTAGGACTTAGAAACATAGTGACCAAATTCATTGCAAGTCCAATATTTAAAGATTTTCTTGCCATCTATTTTTATTCTCACAATTAAGGCTATACCTCCTTCAATATTTTTGTCGTCTTCAAATCTAGATATGTTGCTGAAAGCATAATCAACATGGATACGTGTGCTTCTAGATAAGGAGGGACAAACACTCAAAGCACTGGAAGTTATCTCCACTCTTTTCAATTCTCTAGACTATCTTAAACTTGATTGTGTTACTTCCAATCTTCCAAGCAAAGTCTCCCTAGTGAACTTGTTGATACAGGTTATCGAAAGCTCAATCATTTGTGGTACTTGTTTGAATGGTGTTGTCAAAGTTCTCAAAATTTCCCATACCATTTCATCTTCTTCTTTAGATCCTTCAAAATACTTAATTCTTGCAATAATATCTAATATTCTACTAATATAGCTTCTCACAAATTCATCATCCATCATTTTAGCATCTTGAAATAAACATAACCAATTTTGTAATCTCATTCTTTTTGCATGTTTCTCTCCTTCAAAAGTAGATTATAAGGCTTTCCAAATCTTATGAGATGTTTCAAGTGATTTTACCTAACTATATTCATTTTAAGAAAGAGGTGTTAGTAAGGCTTATTTAGCTCTCATATTGCACATAAGTAGATCTCTTTCTTCTTCACTACATTCCTCAAGAATTTTTTCATCCACAATTGTTTTGCTACTCTTTGTCAAAAGCCAATATCCTAGACCCATACATAGCATATGATTCTTCATCTTTTCCATTCCAAATGTCATAGTTAACTCCATCAAACTTAGTACTTTCTTTTCTGAAGTGACTTGTCATTAATCTCCCAAAGTTGTTAAGTCTTTCCTTCAAGGACCTAAGGCCTTGATACCAATTCTTAGAATGTAAAATTCCACCAATATAACTAAGAAGGGGGGTGAATAAGTTATCTAGCGATTATAAAAATTATCAACCTTATTAATCCTTAACCATATGAGAAATATAATCAACAACAATAACAAGATAGTCATATACAATAACACTATATATGTAAAACCCTTGATCAAAGGGAAAAGCCCAATGAGGATTTACCCATAAAATGATGAACTAATATAAATGCTCCTTGTTAGAGGATGGACCCAATTAGGAGTCAATGAAATATATTCAATAAATATTAGGCTGTGTTAGAAGACTTTGAATCCTTGTTAGGAGATTCTAACCCTATTAGGAGTTGTAGAAGGTAGATGGACCCACTGTCCAAATAGCTTTAGAGGCAAGACCAATGAACCCATTGTCCAAATTATCTCTATATTATTTCTTGTAGAATAATAGAAATGAATTGTACTTGTACTTTCTCTTCATCTATCCTATCAACCAGACTATTCTTCTTCTTCTTATTCTAATACTAGATCACTAAGTTTGTATGCAATGATCTCTTAGATTGCTTACTCACATTTACCAAACACTCTCCTCTTGTTTGCACTTTCTCAATCACAATGCATACTAACAATCAAGGAAAATACCTTCCTTTATACCAAGTCCTCAAAGCAATTCCTTGAGTCACCCTTCAAGCTTTCCAAATTAATTGTAATAGGGCCACATTTAGATAATTAATTATTTCACAATTATACAATGATGTCAGCTCACAGTCTTTACAAATTATCACATGTGCAACCTTAGAATGTGTGCACTTGTTGATGTCATAATCAGGCTATCTAATGTTATTGTACATCTTCAGATATCATGATTCCATCTCTGTTAGGAGATACAATCCATTCATCAGAAATTTTCTTATTAGATACTCTCTATGTATATTTCCTTTTGTAAATCAAGCATATCTTTTGCATTTTTTTAACTTACTTGATTTGCACTGTAGTGCTTGCCCCTAGTTTACATTTTACTTTCATTGCCAAACTCTTTTAGGCCAATTTTATGCTTGATGTGTAGTAGCATTACTTTCAGATTTTTAGATATTGTTTCAGATTTAGTGATTTTATGATGAGATTGCTTGGTACTCTATATTTCATGTATGTATGATGATTATTTAGTGCTTTTAGTTATTGATGATGATTAGTTAGATGGTTTATTATCACGTGTTTTCTTATGGATACTTACCCCATACTGCATGTGTATGGTGTGCGTGTTTGTTTTCTTTATGTATGGCATTTCTAATGTGGTTAAGGAAGGGAGTCGTAGTCACCTGTTAGTCAGAATCTACACGATGCACCACTTCCTGCCATTGCTTGTTTAGCTTAGAATATTATGTATGTACATGCATGGATTTTATGCAGGTTGTAGGTACTAGGTATCGACTTCCCTAAATTGCTAGGATGAGCATACCCTATCACATTATCTCAATGGTAAGAGAGGGGAGATAAATTATTAAGTCCAAATCCTAAACCCTTAAGCCATTTGTCCTAATCAAAAATTAGGACAAGTATCCGAGTCAAGTACCCTCTGAATGCGTTGGATGACATTAATTTGTGATTATAACCCTTTTGTTTGATTTGGTATGTGTTTTTCTATGATGGGTTTTCATATGTTGTTTTGTGAGTCCTTCGTGTATTTTCTATTAATTAAGTCTAATTAAAAGATTAACTAATGATTTAATTTAATGAAAAATTATTATGATATTTTAATATTTAATTATATTTAATTAATTGAGGAATTAATTAAATAAATAGAATTAAATTGGAAGATAAAAGTTATAAGTTTTAAATTTAGAACATGATAATATTTATTTTATTTAATAATAATATATTTAGAGTTTATTTTTAAATAAATGCTAAATATTATTGTTATTTAAGTTAATAAATATTGTATCAATTAAGTTTCTAAAATAAATTAAGAAGTGAAAATATATTAAATTATGAAAAAGATTTAGGTTCGCATGATGCATGCATAAGTTGAGAATAAAAGAAAATTAATTAAAAGATAAAATAAGTATAATAATGTTATTTTAATTTCATTAACTGCACATGAGATTAAAGTAATAAATTAATTAAAAATAGAAGTCAAGTGAAAATTAAATAAAGTTATTTGATTATTCATTTAATGTGCATGAAAAGATAAAGAAAGATTAATAAAATTTAATTTTAGAGTTAATTCTGGTGAGCAAGGAGTCCTCTCGGGTGAATGCACAATTAGTGCCCCAATTTGAGGAGAAAACTCATTATTATCACTTGAGGGTTCATTTTCAAGGGGACGAAATTTGGACGCGAATATTTGGAAGCGAGTTTTGGAGAAGGAAGAAGATTTTTGAAAGGGAGAAGGTTTTGAGAGAAGAAACTTCTCTCACAAACATTAGAATCTAGGTAGATTTTTGTGTTTTAAATTTGAATAGTAAATTATGTTTTCTATCCTTCCTGTCTTCTTCATGACTGTGAATTGTTTGTGCATACTTCTCTGCGATGAATCTTTTAGTATTATATTTTGAATTTACTGGAATGCTTGTGGGGTTCTTCTGTATACATGGGGATTAATATATTGTTAAAAACCTCCTTTTAGTAGATGAAAAAAATTGTAAATTAATCTGGGAAGGGTTTGATTTTGAAAATGGAAATTTTGAGTTAAAAAAATTTGAATGGTTATACTTAATTTTCCTATCAGATTAAATTGCAATTATATATATATTTTTAAATAATAAAAAAATAAAAAAATAATAATGATAATAATAATAATAATTTTTTTTTAATATGGGGGGGGGGGGGGGGGGGGCGAGAAATTGTATTAAAAACATATTTAATAAATTTTAAATAAATAAAAATGTCTTAATAAAAACATTTATTAAAAAAATAATAATAAATGAATCGGGAGGGGAGGGTTTTACCCCACCTCGTCCCCACTTACCATCGGCAGCCTTTTATATGCTACGCTGACCGTAGTACAAACTGCGACAGCAACAACAGTATGTAGTATTGCTGCTACAGTAGCAATAGCAGTATGTAGTACTGCTGATGCGGCCGACAGTTCTTAAATAAGCCATGCGGGCTATAAACGCAGTGTTGTATATATATATATATTTTTATTTTTTAAATTATCATTTTAATTTATTAAAAAAATTTAATAGTTATTTTAATATATATTAATTTTTAATTATTATTTTAATTAATAATGATTATTAACAAGTTTAATATTATTTAATAATATCTATAATGTAAACTACATTGTTATTTAATAATATTGATAAATTTTATTATTATTTATAATGTATTTAAATTTTTAATTAATAAAATTATTGATAATTTTATTAATTATTAAATAATAATTGTTGAGTTAGATAATCATTAATCAATTTACTTGTTTTAAAATATATATATATATATATATAGTTTAATTAAATTAATGATGAATTAGTTAATATCAAAATTGTAGATCTATTTTAATATTATTTTTAATAATATTGTTTAGATCAAAATTACTTATTTATTTCAATAAGTTAAATAAATAACTTGCCTTTTTAGATCATTTTAGAAAATAGATTTAAACCAAGTTGGATTATTGACTTTCATTCAGATATGGAACATGGGTTGATTGCGAAAACTTATTACTTGAGACATACCTAAAATTGGAACTTAAACCTTACATTAACTCAACAATATATTATCAGTCATAACCAACTATGTGATGATTTTGTTTTCTATGTGACTATTCTGTTGTCTATGCTTTGGGGGTTTGGATGGTCCTAGAGTGTTGACCAGTTTAGGTTGTACCAAAGGCTTGGGGAATTATGTGATTGTGATGTCATGATGATGTTTTGATCTCGATCTTTTTAACCCAACCATGGTAATGTAATGAATTTACTACTTGTTATTGTTTCCAATCTTCTTGCGTGAAGCTGAGGTGTATGTACATGAGATACCTGACTTAACCATTTTTGAGTCATCGATCAATTATATTTGATTTGCCTCCCATTCACTTGAGAGGACTAAGGGTTTTAAATAATTTGTGCTTGATGATGTCATGTTGTGACATGTTTGACTTGACCATTTTGGATTCTTCGATCAGTATTATTTTGGGATTCTTTCTGGTTGCTCATTGACAACCAATGGATACTATGGGATACTTTCTAGTTGCTTCTTGGAGAACTGATGGGTATTGTGATTTATCATTTGATGCTATTC
This sequence comes from Cupressus sempervirens, assembly GCA_028749045.1. NCBI lineage: Eukaryota > Viridiplantae > Streptophyta > Pinopsida > Cupressales > Cupressaceae > Cupressus > Cupressus sempervirens. The sequence continues at coordinate 248,064,146 of CM053788.1, read as the reverse complement.
AGTTGCTCATAGAGAACTGATGTGATTATTATGATTATATTTATGATACTTTCCAGTCACTTGTACAAGACTGAGGTGGTTTTACTATGATTCTTTGATTTTTGATTTCATGAGCCTAGGGTAGGTTATCTATGTGTAGTGTCGGGAAGTGGCTTGTAATGGGGGCCGGGGCCCTAAGAGGCTGCTAGTGTAAACCCATTGTAAGTTGTTTTAATAAGTGAAAAAATTTACACTAAATGAGAGAAAAATGAACCTAACAAGATAATTTTATGTTCTCTCCCATGCCTTGAGTGCTAATACAGACTAGGATGGGGTAGAGAGAATGCTTGGTTGCGACCTTGCATTCCGTAGTATGCCTCATAAATTCAAGAGGATACTAGTGCCTGCAAGGATCACTAGGGACCTAGGATTCCTAAGGGATTGCTCAGGTAACTTCTACGTGACTTTTGCGATGACACTTTCCCACTTGCATAGTATGTTTCCTATGTGTCTTGTGTGCCTTTGGGTCTAGATGTCGATCTATGTTGAAACCTTTGAGTTAGTATACTTTTAGGATTTCCTAGACTTAGAGAGTATTTGTGTTTTATGTTTTGATATCTTGTTTGGAACTTGAGACTATCTCCGTAGCGCAGTGGGAGTGGACCATTTAGGTTCCACATAGTCAGGTGGTAGTGTTTTTTCACTCTTATCATTGAGATCCTAGTTACCATGGCTGGAGCATTCTTTGTTCACATTTACTTTCATTTTGTTCATGGATCATTATGATGGATGGTTATATTTTATGATGGATGTTATATTTTTTGATGTATGGATGTATCATGTATCATGTATGATTTCATTTATTTTATTATATGTATCATGGATCTAGAGAGGATGATGTATTTCTACTTTTATATATGTATGTATATTCTTTTAAGCCTTTCATACCATGGGACATGTACAGTGGATGAATGAGCATTCTGAATTAATTTGCCAAGAGACATTCGGAACAAATGTATATTAAAAGGACATTGGACTTTATAATTATTCTTTCATGTGGATGTGCTAGTTGTTAGACTTAGAATTAATTAAATTTAAATGTGACTCAATGTCTTGAGATCCTTAGGGAATGTAACCTGTTATGTATGTTTGTTGATGGTTACATGTTATTGCTTTCGCTACTATGAGTTTGATGTGTATGATATACCTTTCTTGTTTAAAAAAAAAAAATAAATTAGCAAACTTAGTAAAAATTTAGGTTAATTCTTTTGGATCCCTTGGTGGGGCATTACATGCACTTAACCTCACCATCAAGACATAGTGTCAAACATGTCCTTAATTTCACTTCACTTGATCATCTATAAATTATCTATATGACCTCAATCTCTATCTACTACTCTGTCAATTTTCACTGAAACCATACTATATTGTCACCAATGGAAACAATAGTTGTGAATGCAACATGTCACACATGCTAAAAATCTCCATATGATCTATAAATTCTTAGGATACTCCCCCAAAGAAATACCATTAGCATTCATTCTAAAAGGAGAAGAAGAAGAAAAAGGAGAAGTAGAAGGAGAAGGATAAGAAGAACAAGAAAAATAACAAGAACAAGAAGGAAAATAAGAAGATGGATAAGGAGGAGGAGAAGAAGAAGGAGGAGGAGGAGGATAAGGAGATGAGAAGAAGGAGAAGTAGAAAAAGGAGGAGCAGGAGGAGAAGGAGTTGGAGGAGGAGGAGGAGAAAGAGAAGGAGGGGGAGGAGGAGGAGGAGGAGGAGGAGGAGAAGGAGAAGAAAGAGGAGAAGGATAAAGAGGAGGAGGAGGAGGAGGAGGAGGGGAAGGAGGAGGAGAAGAATGTGAAAGGGAAGAAGAAGGTGGAGGAGGAGGAGGAGAAGAATAATAAGGAGGAGGAGGCAAAGAGGAAGGAGGAGGAGGGGAAGAAGAAGAAGAAGAAGAAGAAGAAGAAGAAGAAGAAGAAGTAGGTAGAGGAGGAGGGGGAGGAGGAGAAGAAAGAGGAGGAGGAGAAGGAGGAGAGGAAAGAGGAGGGGGAGGAGGAGGAGGAGGAGAAGAAGAAGAAGAAGAACCTAATTGAGAGGAGGAAGCTTCTATAGAATAAAGGCCCTTCTTGAATGCCCTTAAGACTATGGGTAGTAGAAACATGGAGTGTAAATCTTACCTATTTTAGTGGGAATATAGATGCTAACATAATCAGGGACTAGATAGAGTTCTTAGATAACTACTATGAACATGAAAATATTCCACAGAACCAAAAGGTCAAAATTCTCAAATTCAAATTCAAAGGAGGATCCCTTATTTGGTCAAATTTTGTCCAACTATAAAGGGTAAAGGAAAGAAAAATAATGCTTACTGATTGGAATAGGATGGTCTTCAAGATCAAGGAGACATATATACCAAGGGACTATTAATTCTAATTATATAGTAGAATACAAAACATTAGACAAAAAATGGTGGATTTTCATACCTATACACAAGAATTTTAAAGGTTATGCATAAGGTCAAAGAAAAATGAAGATGAGACTATAAAGGTGTAAAAGTACCTAAATGGACTTAGGATGAACATACAAGAAGAGTGATATTGTCCATAAATAATATCATTTGGAATTAAAGGTAAAAGACAAAATCAAAGAGATGAAAAAAATAATAGTGGAATAGAAAGAAACAATAGGGGAAGAGGGAGTTACCAAAGTTGAGGACAAAGTTTCAAATCTCAAGGAGATCATTCCAAGAAAACTCTCATGGAGAGAATAGTTCTAGAAGGAATTTTAGAGGAAGAATGCAAAATGGTAGAGGAGACTTTGGAGGAAGGAGCTCAAGACCCCCTAGGTGTTTTAGATGTAAGAAAGAAGGTCACATTTCACCCAATTGCCCTAAGAGAGAAATATCAAGTTCCCATGGAGGAAGAAGAGAACATATAACCCAAGACCTTGATTATCAGAGGGTGAACCCTCCTAATTCCTATTCATTTATAGAGAAAAGGGAAATATTGATGATGATAAGAACCTTTTGGAAAGCCCCTATCACTTTGGATCAACCACAAAGTATGGTTTTTTTAGAATGCTGAATTTTCTCAGACCACTGCAAATGTACTAAGCATTGTCATTGTATTTGGTATGTGTTTTCCAAAGAAGCTCTCCTTATATTTTTAAGTGAAGCCATGAATAGACATGTCCCTTCAAGAGACATGTCTTTTTTTAATGAATAATTAATATTACAACTATAGTTATAATAATATTATTATATTAATTTATAACCATAGTTATATATATTAAGTTATCTCATATAAGGGTGAATGCACAAAGTTGGGTCGCAATTCCGCGAAAGTCAAATCCCCGAAATGAGTCTTAGAAATGGGTACCCAATTTTAAAAAATGGGCACCCGTTATTTTTAAAAATCAGGTACCCGTTTCTCAAAAAATTAAATTTTTAAATTTTTAAGAAATGGGCACCCATTTTTAAAAAATGGGGTACCCATTTCTTAAAAATTCAAATTTTAAAGTTTTCAGCAGATTTTACATGACGCTTTTAGCTTTTCAAAATGGGTACCCATTTTTTGAAATTCAAATAATGGGTGCTCATTTCTTACAACATGAGGCAGGATTTTTTTTTCTTGCCTTAGATTTTGGTTTGGGATAGGCTTGGTGAGACCAAGCCTATGCCTTGGAAGATTTGGCTAAGGCATCGAACTGACAAATTCATGCCTTGCCATAATTTTTAGAGGGTCTTCCCGATCAAATTTTTTTTTTTTTTTTTCTTTAATTAATTTATATGTCATCAATCTACATTCAATTCTTTTGAAGTTAAAAAAAAATTAAATTGAAAAAAGTGAAATTTTGATCAAATTATGGTGTCTGTACATGAGAGGTTTTAAAATTTTCTTTTATAGCCAATTAAAAATTAATTTTAAAAAATATTCATTAAAAAATTCAAGAAAAATATTCTCATCAATCTTTGGTGTGTTAGGTAACTCCATTTAAAAGGATTTGTAAAAATTCATTCATTTGTGTGAAATTATGGTGTCCATACACGAGCGTGGTATGGTCCTAAAACAAGCATTTTGAAAAAGTGGTTTTTAAAGATCCATACCAAAAAAATAATCTATCATATGGGTATAGAAATAAATTACATATTCAAAAAGAAGATTCTAAGCACTACAATTTTTATTCCTGAAGTTTTTTTATATTTAATCTCTAAATGGCTCAAATTTTGGCATCAATTGACAAAATATTTAAAAAATAGGAAAAACACTTCCACTTTTTGGCCAAAAGTGAGACCCAACTTCTTGCACTGACCCATAATAATAAACACAAATATATATAACTATATCTCATAGATAATTATATAGTTTTATCCAACTAAAGCTACCACACATCAACACTCCCTCTTAGCTAGGGAGGATAAACACATGATCATATATCTCCTCAATATAATCATATCTTTGATCATAAGATATTCAAAATTTTGATGTCACAATTGATATCTTGAGTATTGGTCTTCTAGAATATCAACATATGATAATCACCAATTACTTCAAATAGGGTTTTGTTATCACATCTTATATCAAGAGTATCAGTCTCCTAGAATATTGACATATGATATTGATAAAGTACTCAAATAAGGTGTGATATCACATCTAATATCAGGAGTATTAGTCTCCCAGAATATCATACAATATTCGACAATTACTCAAAAAAAATGTCTTGAAATCACATCTAATATTAACAATATTGGCCTGCTAGAATATTAATGATATTCACCAAATACTCAAATTAATGATCTTCCAAAATGTTGAGATGCAAGACATTCGCCATTTACTCAATTTATTTGATCTCATAATACAAGTTATTATAAGATTGTCACCTTACAATAAATTCTCCAAATACACATGATGATAATTTGGAATTCATCACTTCCTCATGATGCACATAGGGGTAGGCCCATTAAAATCATGTGGTCACGATGTATGAATCATAGTCCTCTTGATAGTGAAAATTTACAGAACACTAATGAAACAATCTCAACATGGTTTACTCCCTCTTAATCAATAAGACCAAGTTCACTGAAGGTTAACTAAATAGCATCCTCAGTCTTCTCCCTCTCTTTCAAGGTTGCCTCTAATAACATGTTAGGATCCCTTTGAACATCAATCTTTTGAACCCCATTACCTTTTAAGAAGTGTTAGACTTCCTCTTAATCTAATATTAATCCTTCTTTTCCTGCAACAACATTCTCAAAAAAGATCAAGGTGAATAGCTTGTATAGAAATACAAGGTAACATAATTCTCAATTACTTTTCATACTCCCATAATAGATTTCATAAGCATTATATTAAATTATTCAATATCATTCTAAATGAATGTTCAAATATAATTTTGCATATATACAATGTATTGCCACATATATTCTTCAATTATAATATCTCATATGATAAACATAAGAAGTAATATAAACAAAATTGATCATTAGTAATTATTACCATTTTTTATCACTATGCAAAAATTGGTAGAAATGTTGACCAGTCTTTTCTTTAGGGTGGTGACCATATTTCACATTCTTCTATTGGTTCATTAAATACCATGCATACATGAAGGGGATATGTAAAATGTTTGACCATGTTTTATCTTTTATATCCCTCAATTTTCTAACCTTTCAAATCTGCATGTCTTATGCTTATGACCAAGATTTAATAAAACCTTTTAAGCTTCTGTAGGTTATATTTTATGCCATGGATTTAGAAATCATGAAAGCCCTTGATCTTTCAAGGTCATTACTTATAGTGACATCATGACAAGTAGACATCTATCTTGTTGGCCCTATTTTGAATTTTGAGAGAGAGGATTTTATATCTTCCTAGTCATTTGATCAAAGATAGATCAATGGATTTTGTATTCTTGCTTTCTTGAGATGCATACTATTTAACAAAAGTGAGAAAGTGAGCATTCTCCAAGTGGCCATGTGGGACCAATTTCAATATGCAAAGTGAGGATGTGGAAGGGTGTCAGAATGAGTTGAAATAAGGAGAGATATTCATTGGTAAAAGGTATTGATAAGGATGGTAAATTGTGGTTCTCTTTTTAGTCGTCCATCAAATTAAGATCAATGGTAATCATTATGTTACTATTGCAAGTTGCAAGATCTTTAGCCATATTGACATAATGATAGTTTGACACATAGCAAGTGGTAAGACCAACCCATGCAGGGAGTTGTCAAAATTCTTTTTTCATAAACAAAGTTCTAGTTGTCAATTTTTTATTTTCCATAAGTATAAACATAGTGCAGACAAGATATTAGACTAGGACCATCAAATCAAAGGGAGATCTATGGTTATCACTTTCTCACTAACAAAAGATGTATGACAAATACTCACAGTGAGACTGAGTCAATCAAACATGTATCCTACTGAGCCTAGCATAGTTATGATGTAGTTGTGTTATTGTAAATAATTATTAGTTACACTTAAGTTTACTTAGGATAAATGCATTATTTTATTATTTATTAGGTTAGACACAAAGGATTTTGACAACATAGGAGTGAGCAACTCTAATTTAGCACATGGTGTCTACAACACTGGAGTTTGTATAATTAACTAAGTTGTCATATAGAAAACATAGTTGCTTGCACTCTTAATTAAGCACATGGGGTCTACAACATAATTTTACATGACACACCTTTGTAGGCTTATCGTCTTATCATCACACTAACTCATGTGCTCAATGGAGAATAATCCACTCTTGGTGGACATGTGCTTAGTTGTGAGGCCTATCATATGGCTAACTCCTAGACATTCTAGAAGCATTTTAAAGGCCTTTATATATAGGGATTCCTAGCGTACTATCAATCGATACAGAAATTCGATCAATTGAATTTTTTATTATTATTCTAATCATACTCTATTGGTCTATTTTGTGCTATTTGTTGAGCTTCTTGATCTTGGGTGATTTTTCCCTAAGGCAAATTCTTACATGGTATTAGAGCTATACCAAATTCTTACATGGTATCAGAGCTATATCAAATTCTTACAAGTAGTTAGTTTCCACCATCACATCTCATTTGATTGAAGGTTGTTGTTATGTTGCTAACCAGAGAAGCAAGAAGGTCACCTAAAGTAGCATAATGAGAGGGGGACATGTGGTGCAGATGGCCCACTTTCAAGAAAGTTTGAGGTTGAACCAACCAAGTGTTGACATGTGGCATATTCTATGGATAGTGAAAAGGGTTAACAAATAAGGGAAAGGTAAGATGTTACACCAAATGGAGTGGATCATAAGATCATAACATCATGTCATCCTGAGTCAACTTGGTCATAATGGAAATATAATTGTGAGGATGCAAAAAGGTGGCGAGTCCAGTATATCAAATAATGGCATGTGGCTCTTGCTGGGAAGTCAGTTAAGAGTTTCACCAAAGGTGGTAGAAATTAATAGGTTTGAGTTACAAAAATATAACAAGGAGACACAAATATTTGATCCCAAGTAAAGTAGAGCAAGAAGTTTGAAAGATGGATCAGATATTCTGAATAGCCCCAAAGAAGAAATGGGCATGGTAAGAGTAGTTGAAGATATCATGACCCTATCAACTAATGCAGTTGAAAATTTTCATGATGAAAGGAAACAAAGGCAAATAGAATCACTTAAAGAAATACTGCAACAAGTACCACCTGGCATTTTTCATGATCATCTTCCTAGTTTTACCCAAATACAGAGAATGTAAAAAGTAAATGTAAAATGTAATTTTTTGAAATATCTCTGATTCTTCCAATGACCCTTTGACATGTGCCCGCATATCTTAAGCTTGTTGGAATCCTTCTCTTTATAAGGATTCCTAAAATGTAGAAAAAGGGGCTAGAATTTTGGAATTTTTTATGCAAAATAGTGTTGTTGAGATTTCTTAAGAACCCTTCATGTTTTCTTTGCAAATGACTTTACTTTACATTCAATCTAGATGAATGTTGTGGAATGACATTTAAAATCTAAATGAAGGAATAATTCAAGAGCTCTTCTTTTGTCTTTTGCTACTTCATTTACTAATTCGATAGGACTCCTTGTGATTTAATCTAAATCCCTAGGTTTTTGTCTTAATTTTAGCTGCAAGTGAAGTTTTGGAATATTTATACAAGTTGCAAGTTGTGAAATTGCACTTTATCTCAAATAGTTAACTATGAATGTTAGCATTCCTCTTAGCATCTTGTCTAAAGTGCTTCCTTATTGTGAATTATTAATCATGTATGAGTTTTCCTGAGGTCAATATTATGCTCATCTTAACTATTCAAAATTGTTTCACTATGTCAGGCCAACAATATTTTCATCTTAATTTTAGTGTATCACCATTTTTACTTTTTAGAATTTACTTTCAAGTTATCCTTCTATCCCTTTCCCTCTTAGGTTTGATTTTATATTTGAAGAAGTAAATAGGTGAAATATCAGAAGGAACTGGCATATAACCTAGAGATTCACTCCTAACCCTAGTACTTCCCACTACTTATGAGTGTTTCCATGTTCCTTCAAGTGACTAAATCCTAGAATTGTAGTTTTCAATCAAGGTGCAACTTTTGGAGATAAAAATCCGAGCACCCTCAATGGGACTGAGAAATTTTTTTCATTCTTTTCTCCATATTTTCTTGTTGTTTTTGGTGTGTGCAATGGTAAATCAACCTATTTAGAGGTTAAAAAAAAGATACACATCTAGCAACTCTAACTGTAGAAGGAAAAGTATTAGAGTGTGTGTTTATGAGAAAAGTGTAGACAAGAAGTAGTTCTGCAAGTTTCAAATATAAAGAGTTTTCCCCACCTAGAAGGAGATGTAGAACAACTAAGAGGATCCAAGATACCCTCATTCATACAAGAAGTACTAGATCTACTCCTCCACCAGCAATATATGTTGTTGTTGCAAAACCAATCACCATTCTAGTGAGAAGAAATTTTCAAGCACCAATGGCAAGGCAATTTACATTCATCCCTTTTAATCAAGGGAGTCCACTAAATTTTTCTCAACATCATGATATTCCTATAGTTTCTTTGAAGAGTTTATCGGGCTTCATTGGAGAAGGTCATTGGACAACATTTGAGCATATCAAAGATGTTGCAACATTATGCAATGTACATCACATCACTAAGGAAGATGTTATTGTGAACCTACTTGTAGCCTCATTCAAAGGAAAGTCTCTACAATGGTTTCAAATCCTTTCTATGTGTTCAATAAATTCTTGGGGTGCATTGGGAGATTTCTTGACAAGGCATTTTGAAGACAAGTCAGATTTCTTGTCTCTTGTTGAACAACTCACAACCATCAAGTGTGCTCCTCATGAGCAAATGATGGACTTTAACTACAGAATCCAAAGAACCTAGAGAAGAATACCAATTCAAGTAAGGCCTTCAAAAGAACATGCTTTTCTATATTATTTGAGAAGCTTAAATAGTGATATCTCTGCCATGATACAATCTATGGGGGTTACTCATTACCACAAGACTATGACATTGTCATAAGAGCTAAGAATAGTCTAACTCAAGAAGGCAAGATTGCCACTAGGCCTTCAATGCCCATATATCTAGATATCAAAACTAATACACTCTAGATGTACCACCTTTAAATCCATTACCAATTATTACAAACCAAGAAGTTGTAGCTGCAAGCCCTTCATCAAAACTGCAAGAGCTAAGAGATGGCCAAAAAAGGATGGAAAGCCTCATGTAAAACCTTACCAATGAGTTAGTAAATATTAAGAAAGGATGTTATAAGGATAGGTGGCCATCTTGATCTCAGAATTAGACATCAAATAAACATACCCAACAATAGTTTCAAAGTCAATATCCACCTAATAGGCAGAATTATAAATAGAGACCTTTTAGGCCATATAACCCTGCTCCTCTGAATATTGCTCATCCTCCAAGTACTGCCAGAGATATAGTCCCTACTCAAAATAACCTAGCAACAAAATATGAGTGGTGTTACCCTTGTAATCAGCAACATAACCAAGCTACATGCTCCAATGGAGTGATTAATCAAGCCTTAATGGTTTAAGGTGATTCTAGTTAACAACTTACATCTAATATTGATGACAAGAGAAAACCAAAGGTTCCTCTTGTAGATGCTACATTCATGAACTGGAAATAGGAAGAATATTATGGTGTGAATAGAAATAATGCCACAAGTGGTGTCTATGCTTGAACAAAGAAAAGATCCCTAATAGTGATGTAGGGACAAGTAAGGATGTGTCAACTGAGAATTCATCCTCACTTCAAGGACAGAAAGATAAATAAAGAAATCCTCATGTTCCCACTCAAGAGTAGTCATAACAACAAGTAAATCATGTCGTCCCTAAAATCCAAGCAAATATACAAGATATTGCACCATTTAATATTTTGGAAAACATGAAAAGGATGAGCATCACCATGTCTATGTGGGATTCTCTAGCTATTCTAGGAAAAGCTAACTTGTTGAAGGAAGCCTTGGTAGTAGATATTCCAAATCAAGTTGCCAATGAGCCTAACAAGGATTTATTCACAAATAAAGGATTTGTTTCTCAAGATAGCAGCAAGAAAGATAATCATATCCAAGGTAAGGATGTAAAATCTCCATCATTTTATGTCTCATTGATTATTGGAAATAATTTGGTTCATAATTGCATGGTTGATAGTGGGGCCACAAGGTCTATTATGCCCAAGAAGATAGCAGACTAGTTGGTTTAAAGTATGAGCCCTTAGAGAAAGGTGTAGTCCAACTCGATGGTTTGTGTGTTAACAAACTGGGTCTCATGAAGAATACAAGTTTAACACTCCATGCATGTCCTACTTTCTTTATTCCTCGAGATATCTTTGTGATAGATCTGCCTCCATATTTTTCCCTTTGCTTGTCAAGATAATTTATAGCCAAGATAGGAGGCTATTTATCTACAGATTGGTCACACATGCTATTTAGGACTAGATATGGAACCAAAGTAACAATTAGGTTTAACTAGGTGAGAGGGTTTCACATGACCAAAAATGACAAACTAAAAAGCTACAAGAAAAGAGTTTGGGATCTAATTGAAGACTTTGATGCTTTTAACATAGTTGCTATCCCTAGAAGATTAAATCGGCATGTTGATAGATTAGCTATTGTAGGAGCACAATTTGATATAGTTGAAGATATTAGCAAAGAAGATGTACAAAATCATATCAAAGTTGTGTTTAGACCCTCTATACCTGACAATGATGTTAATTGACAAGTTTTTGATAGTGATGAACAAATTTTGAATTTTCTGCTTGAAGAGGATATGCATTCAGCTTTCAATCAACATAAAGTGAAAGGAATATGATGATCAAATTATACAATTGAGGTCCAATAAACTACCCAAGGGGTTGGTTACTCTAGAGTCTATCTTTAACATTGATGACCAAGTCAAGAAGAATAAAATCAGCTTGGTTGTTAAGCAACATCACTAATAAGATTTTGAGATTGTAGAGGGGAAGAATTTAAATTTTGGAAAAGCAATTTTTGTTGAAGAAAGGAAATCTTATATCTATCTTTTTAAAGAGTTCAATGATGCTTTTTCTTGGGGATATGTAGATCTTAAGGGGTTTTATCCATGCCTTATCCAAGACTATTGAGTTAGAATCCAATTCCAAACCCATAAGGCAGAAGCAAAGGCCAATCAACCCAAAGCTAGGACCCTTAATGCAAAACAAGGTTTTCAGGCTCATTAAGAGTAGAATAATATTTCCTATCAAACACACCAGCTGGGTGTCAAATCTAGTTCCTATCATAAAAAAGAATGGTGAGCTGAGATTATGTGTTGACTTTAGAGACCTCAATAGAGTGTTATTGAAAGATTGTCATCCCTTTCCATATATGGGACAGTTGCTCTAATATGTTTTAGGTTCTAAGAGTTTTTCACTCCTTGATGGATATTTTGGCTACAATCAAATTTTGGCTAAGGAGGAAGACCAATTCAAAACTACATTCACCACAAAGTGGAGTATAATGGCATATAAAAGGATGCCTTTTGGCTTGTCTAATGTAGGGGTAACTTTTCAAAATTCCATGGAAATGGCTTTCAATAATTTGATATAGAAATTAGTGTTGATCTATCTTGATGATATCACAATTTTATCCAAACATGTTATAGATCATATTGAACATCTAAGGAAAATCTTAGAGAGATGCAGAGAGTTTGGCATATCTCTCAATCCAAAGAAATGTGTGTTTTTTGTCCATGAAATAAAACTATTGAGATATGTTGTATCCAAGAAAGGCATCACCATTGATCCTAAAAGGGTTGCAACCATTCTAGAGTTGCCTTTGCCACATCATAAAAAGGGATTACAAAGATCCATTAGGAGAATCAACTTTGTCAGATGTTTCATCCTAGGTATTGCTAACTTGTTGAAGCCATTGACCTCAATGCTTAAGAAAAACATTGTTTTTAGTTGGTCAAAAGAAGCCAAACATAGTTTTGAAACAATAAAAGAAGCATTGTCAGTTGCTCCTACTTTGGTGAATCCTAACTTTTTAAAAGACTTCACATTGTATGCATATGGTAGTATGGATACAATATTTGTAGTGTTGCATCAATACAATGATCAAGGTTTAGAATAGCATGTTGCTTTCTTTAGTAAGGGTTTAGAAGAATATGAACAAGGATACAATTTCATTAAGAAACATGTGCTTGTTGTGGTAAAAAAAATTTAGACACTTGGTTTCTAATAGCAAGATCCATCTTATGGTAGCTCATCCTAGTGTGAAGGAATTCTTGTTAAGCAAGGACCTCAATGAGAAAAGGGCTGGTTGGATAACTTAAGTTATGGAATATGATGTAGATATTCATGTGACCAATCTTGTTAGAGGGAAGGGCTTATGTGGGCAATTACCTAATGAGAAGACTCAGAATATAGATGATATAGTAGAAACTATCCTAGCGAATCAAGATATTCCACAACAAGATCACTCAGAAAACTGGCTACAAGATGTGGTTCATTTCTTACAAATTGGAGAATGTCCTCCATTACTTGATAGATCCAAGAAAAGGTATTTTAGATTGTAGTATGTGCCTTACATATTAGTGGATGGTCTTTTGTTTAGAAAATATATGAATGGAGTCCTCAAATGCATTGAAAAAACATACCAGTAAGTTCTTGAAGCAATTCCATGATGAAGGAGGTCACTTTTCTCCAAAGAAAACAAAATATAAGATCATGAGTGCTAGATATTATTGGCCCAACCTATTTAAGGATGTTCGTGCCTAGGCAAGAAAATGCAAGAAATGTGCATTTTTTTCTAGTAAAGAAAGGTTGGTTGCCTTACCCTTGCATCCTATTCTAATATTTGACTAGTCATTCATAAGGTGGGGTATTGATTTTGTAGGTCCTATAAATCCAAATTCTAGTGCTGGCCACAAATGGATTCTAACTACCATAAACAATTTCCTGTGCTAGACAAAAGATATAGCTTTGAAAGAGGCCAATGAAACTTCTATTTTGAGTTTCTATGGTGATTTGATTTGCAAATGTAGAGTTCCTAACTCTATTGTGTATGATAATTCCTTGGCATTTGTGGAGACAAGAATAACTAAATGGGCCTTAAAAAAAGGAGTATATCTCAATACTTCATCAAATTATTACCCTCAAGGCAACAATCTAGCTAAAAGTATGAATAAGAACTTACTGAGGATTTTGAAAAGGACTTTAGCAAATTACAAATGTGATTGGCATTCCAAGTTTATATCAGCCTTATGGCTTGATAGAATCACTCCCAAAAATATTCTTGGCAATTCACCTTATGTTTTGGCATATGGAAAAAAAGATAAGCTACCTATTTTAGTAGAGTTCTTTTCGTTAGAAGTGGGATGATAATCTGATGCTTTTTGAAGAAGATGATCCATTGAAGCTAAGGTATGCTAAGTTACTAGAGCTTGAAGAAGAGAGGAATAAATCATTGCAAACAATGGAATACCAGCAAATCCAAACCAAAAAGTCATTTGACAAGAAATCTAAGCTTAGAGTTTTTAAAGAAGGAGATTTGGTTCTATGTTGGGATGTTTTAAAAAGTAGACCAAACCACCATAACAATTTTGATCACATGTGGACTAGGTCATTCATGATTTCAAAATGCAAAGAACACAATGCCTACCAGCTATCAACAATGGATGGGGAAGTTCTACCAATCCCTGTGAATAGGATACACTTGAAGCTTTGCTTCAAGGTATGATATGCCTAGTTCTTTCTTATATATAGATTTCCTTCTTTCATTTTCCCTAAATGTTGTTCCAGTACATGTTTGTTTAGTTTCAATTTTTTCCTACTTTCAATAAGTTCCTAAATTCCAATAGGCTTGCAAGCAAAGTATGTTGCATGAAAGCTATGTTGGAATGTTCACAATGGGAAGAGTACTTTTGAGAGGGTGGGTGAATAAAAAAATAACACTTTTAACCTTTTTCAATCCTTTAAACATATAACTAAAAAGTAAACTGCATGCATGTATACATATAAATGAATATAAAATAAGCACATGCAAGTAAACACATAACACTAGATTTGGTAACCCAAAAATCCTCTAGGAATAAGAAGGTAGAACTAGGGTGGGGATGACACCCACAAAAATCATTGCACCAATGAATGTTTGACCACATATGATGGTCTTCCCTCTGAAAGGCCTGCCTTGTTAAGGGCTTTACACTATGTCAATAGTGACCTGGTTAGAGGATTTACAAACACTTTACATGAAGTGTCACCCTGTTAAAGGATTTAGTCACCTCTTTAAAGGATCTATAAAGTAGTTGTTAAGCTAACCTATTAACATAGGATTTTCACTTATCTAATACAATGCCTAGAAAGTATTAGGAATCTTTGACCTAATTGCTTACAATCTTCAATTGCTAATTTTAGGCACTTAATCTACTCCTAGTCTTGATCCTCTAGGATCTGATATCTAATCCTGTCCCTTGTCCCTTGTTTTATTCGGATCAACTGGATATGTAATTGTTGCTCTGTTCCTCTAAGTTTTTCTCACTTTCACATTGAATTTCACTATAGTCTCCCCATACATTGTTCTCATCCACACATGCAATGGGGTTTTTGACTTCCTTTTAAATATTGTGAAGACTTAGGGTTGGGTATGGATCTATGATCCATATTGAATCTTAAGTTCCCGCTCATTCTTTTCATTTTTCTCATCGGTTGAATGCCTTCTCCATTTTTTTATTGGTTGCATTTTGATTGCTTAAGAAATATAAAAGATTCATCCTTATCCTTTTTATCCTTTGAAATCCTTCTATGTCAGCTCCAAAAATGGTTTACATCTGAGTTTGTGAAGGCACAAACTCATATGTTGATTTTGTGTTACTCGGCTCATACTGGACTACTGGTGCTTGGCACATGTTTGTTCCTAGATTTTTTGACACCTATTATATTATGTCTTGCTCAACATCAACTGTGACTCATCACCTATATATCACTCAACACTTATATACTACTTGGCACCTGAAGTCACTCGACACCTATTGAAATACTGACTCAGCACATACTATGGCTCGCCATACATAGTGTACTCAGCATCAATGTAGAAAGTGGTTAAGTGTGTTGACACTCAAATGTCAAAACTATCTAAGACCAACAATCTCCACCTTTGACATGGGTGTCAAAAACACTTAACTAGACATTTATTCATCTATATTTATGAGTACCTTATCCACAAAATTTTAAAATTTGTTCAAAATACCTTATAACTCCCCCTAAGTTGATTGTGCCTTGACATTTTTGCAACCAAAATTCTATGCTGAATGTACACTATATTTTTTGTCTTTTGTCTTGTTCCTACATTTTGTACCTATCTTTTGTATATGATCTTCCATATGATTGTCAAAATTTTGTATCTCCCCCTCACTCTGTCTTATTACTTATCTCCCCATTTTGGCTATCTACAAACTTTCCTTTTTATGCTCAAAATGAATGGAATAATGTATGAAAGAATGTAATCAAAATATTATATCTCCCTTAAAACATATATCTCCCCCTTTTTGACACTAATTTCAAAAGTTTCTAAGGAGTAATACCATACTTAGCCAAAAAGTTACTATTTACCTCCATTATTGTTTTTAGAGTTGCATCCCAATTATCTAAAGCAATGTCAAGTGACTTGTGTTGGATGGTAGTCTCTGCAGCAAGGTGTACAAGTCCATCAAGTGTAGAAAGATTTGGATCTTTCTTTATGACTATTTATGCATATACTTTCTCCTTGTGGAGGACTTGCAAATGTGGAGTGATGGAGGATTGAATTTGTATCAATTTAGCCTTAATATTGGCTTCCTCTACTGTAAGTATAGCTAACTCCCTTTCTATGTGAAGCAATTATGCAAAATGCTTCTCACTTTGAGTTGGATCCTTTGGCAGTTGCACGCTAGAAATTTTTAAATTTATTTCCAAAGTCATTATTCTCTGATTTGTTTCTTGTGTGAAATTGGAAAAATCACACAACTTCCTATACAATGAGAAAATGTTCTTAAGTACAACTTTAACCTTGTCTATTTTCTTGGCCAACTCTACCTATTCAAGTGCTATTCCACTTGATATCTTCTCATTTACTTTTCCTTGAAATTTTCTCTCTGACCATTCCATGAGTTTAACATTAGTATATTGGTCTTCATTGATCACCTAGTCAACTATATTTGATAGTTGCTCTATTATTGGCTTTGCTTCATCTAGTGACTGCAAGTTGAAGGCATCCATAAAGATGTCCTTAATGTCATGTAGTGCTTGCTTGTGTTTGAAATCCTTCTTGAGTATTTCCTACCTCATCCTTCTGTCTAATGCATTTTGCATCTCATTAATTTGTGTCATTGTGATGGTCTTAGAATCATAGGAGGGCATTACAATATCTTCATCTAATTCAAGGTCTTCAAAGTGAAGTACCCTTGCCACTTTGGTTAAAATTGAACCTGGAGTTGAAATTTGCAATGGTGTAACTTCAATGCTCAGCTTGTGAAGGGTCTTGATAGGAGTTCTAGTCTTTGGTAGTTCTACCAGTATCTATATGGCAGCCTACTCCTTTTCCTTTGAGATATCCTCCTTCTCATCTGACTTCCCTTCTTCTGTGCTTGGCTTCTGAATAGTATCACTTGTTTCACTTGGTGGAAGTGGTGGTGGAAGCATAAAAATTTTTGTACATGTAGTTGTATAGGTGAAAGGTGGTTCCTTTCGTTTCACTTTTTCTCTTTGTGGTGCTACTACTACCTTTTTTAACTCACCTACACTCAACAATATAGGGCTTGAGCATAATTGTGCCTATAGAGTGGATTGGTGAAAGATCTTGGAGAGATCCTCTACAATAAGGGGATTGATGTTCTGAGCTGATTTGTTAGGAACATCCTTAATTATTATTGTCTCTACAAGTGTAATGGTTACATGAGGTGGAATAGGAGGTGGCATTTGTGTGTCTTGCACACTTTATTCTTCTTCTTACTATTGATCGGCTATTGCCATAGTTTCTCCCTTCTATATTTCTTCGTCTTCACCTTTTTCTTTAACTTCCTCAACTTTATTCTTCTCTATTTTCTATTCCTCTATCTTTTCCTTGGCACTGGTCTCTGCCTTATGTTTTTCCTCTACCTTGTCATTAGTTATCTTATAAATTGTTTTCCACAATTGTGTGGATGTATTTACTACATCCTCAATCTTGTTTTGAAGGATGCTAAAAGCTCTATACTTTGGTGCAAATTTGCCACTATGTTTCTTATTTGCCTTTGTTATTTGACCCTTTGTCATGTCAAGCTTTACTTGAGCCAAAGTAGATTCTTTGATCTCTCTTTCCATTTTTAGACAATAATGCCATTTATTCTCAATTAGCTCATATAGTTCCTTAGGCATGGTATTGTCAAGTTCAAGAGGTGTGTTTTTAAATTCTACCATCATGGCATACATAGATTCCTCTACTTTATTATTCTCTTCCCTACTAAGCTTATTAAAATCAAGAGTCTTTAAATCATTTAAATCTACATTCTTAATCTTTTCACAAAGTTTGTCTAAGGTAAATTTTGGAGGATGGCTTACCACTCAAAATTGGTTGTGGTCCTCTAATTCTATTCTTTCCTCATCATTTTTATCTGGTTGTGCCACATACTTCCTTCTCTTCTTCAGCTCTTCGTCTGGTTGTTCAGTGGCTTTCTTCTTCTCTTTTGATGTATCTTTAGCCTTTTGAGTGGATGCTCTTGTAGTAGCCCTTATTGCTGGAGTTGGCTTAGCTTGAGATGTCTTAGTGACCTTCATAGCATTAGGTTAAGCTATAGGCTGAGTTCTTACCTTTCTCTTCTTTTTCTCAGTAGGTGTAGGTGCTTCCTTGGCTTCTTCTCCCTTGGCACCTTCCTCCTTGTCTTCTCTTAGGCCTTATGTTAGCTCTACTAGGCTTTTCCCTTGCTCTTCTTCTTCTTCATTATCTCCTTCTACTACTTCTTCTTCTTCTTCTTCACCTATTTCACCTTCAATGCTTGCTCCAAATTGCTTCTTTATATTTTTCACTATCTTGTCTTTCTTATTGATAATAGAAGTTGTCTTCAATTCAGTTTCAACTTTGGACTTGACAATATTATATGTTCCAAAGTGAGGAGTCTTCTTGTCTATCTCTTCTGCTAGCAATGTTGTGCTTGATGTTGAGGCTTCATCTACATCAAGCTCATATCCCAATGGCCTTAGCCATCTTACTCTTGGTATTGTTGCCTAAATGTGGGTGTAGTCAATGTCAACCAAGAAGCATATGTCATTGACATGTTTCTCTACCAATGAAATTGGTATTCTCATTCTTTGCTTCATGGACTTCTTCAAGTCCTCAAAATAACTAATCATCTGTGCCTCAAAATTATCTCCCATCTAATCAATGAACTCATTGATTTGTGTGATTGTAGACTTCTTGGAATCCCAATTTACCTTCCCAATTGAAGGGAATTATTCCATCACATAAAAGAATATGCAGACTAATACTGATCCAAATTTTCATTGTGCTCCCTTGAATCTTCTTATAGTTCCCAAATTTTCATTTATTTGCTAAAGCATTAGTTCTGCCAAATCATAGGTATGATCTTTCTTTACCAACTTGTAAGCTACATCAATAGTTATGCAAGGTACACTGTTTAGCCTACTGGATTGGTAGAATTTGTGTGAAATTATTCTCATAGCAAAGTCAAGTAGGGGTTCAATAACAATGTCTATGGTCATTCCCCTATTGTTCTATTTGGCTCCTATATTTTTCTCAATGACCTCCTTTCTATCACTTCTCAAGGTCTTTGGTTGATCTAGGATTGGGAGTCCCATAACCCTATGCACTATCCCTTTTGTAATCTTTATAGGTCCTATCTCTAGCCATAGACAACCATCATGAATTTGACTCAAAAACAATGCCAATCCATTTAGTCTTAAACACCGTAGGAAAAACTAAGGTTTTTGTTAGACCCTTTTTCTCAACAATCTAGAATTCATCTTTCAATATTCTATTGTCACATAACTTTTCATAGGCATGGAATATTTCAAGATCACCTATGGCACCAATTTTTTAGTTATAACATTTTCTCACATCTTGAACCATGACAACTTTAAGTGGAATGATGGATAATGCACCAGCTGGGTCATTTCTATAGGAAACTTTAGGGATTGGCCTAAACTCGAGTTGCTTTACCTCATTGCTAACTAACTAGACCTCATAACTCTCTTCTCCTTTGGGGTTTCTTGAACTAGAGGCCATTTTATCAAACTAGGGTTTAAATGTATTAAAACTTGACTTCTGCATAGCTCTGCACTTGATAAATACCTTTGAACTTATGAATTTGTGTTGAATTTATGTTGAAATCCATGCAAATGGCTATCAGGTTGTTGCTTGATCGCTTCTTTTCTCTTCTCATCTTTGCTTTGTGTTTGAATGGCATGGAAATGAACAAAAATTGACCTTATACCTGTCAAAGACCTAGCATTAAATGCTTAGTGCATACAGCTATAAACTTGACACTTGAAGGATTCAACATGACTTGACTCTCATTTTATTTCACTTACTTGGCTTCCACTAGTTCTCTTCTTCACTTGGCTTCAACTAGCAACTCAATTGTTATTAGAAACTTGACATCCATTAGAGCTTTATTTAGCATCTAAGGACAGTTTGGCAGTATTTGCAAAAACTTTAAATCTTGTGCTAGCATCTTTGCTCATTCAGATTTCTCCCTTGTAGTACTTCTTTGTCTTGGAATTGATGTATGATATAACTTTGTATATCGGTCTCATACACCTTTCTTTTTCTTAGTTGGATGAAGTGTGATCACTTGGCCTTTTTGGTGAAGTGATCCTTCAATATGATGTTCTACACTCATCTTTATTTTTCCAAGTCTTGTTCATTTGCCCTCTTATTTTTTCAACATCAACCTTCTCTTTTCCTTTGTTGACTTCTACCTTGGGTGCTTTTGACTTTGTTGGGCAGTTTCTGCTGATATGTCTAGTTTTCAAGAAATTGAAACATGTAGTTTGGTTCAACCATCTACTGCAATTCCCTCTAAAATGTGTCCTTATGCAATTTTCAAGAATGTGTCCATACTCCTAACAATAGTGCAACTATACCTGGTGTTGTAATCCCAATTATAGTATGTGCATGGTTGGTTCCTCTTATAGGTTGATTAGGTGTCCACATAGGCTTTGATCTACACTCAAATTCTCTATGTACATACTATTTGTAGTTGTAGCAGTGACCTTCAAATATTTGTGTCTTAATGTTCTTGGTTCTACATTCATGTGCTTTATATCCTTGCTTTTTGCACTTGTGAAAAAAGCTTACATTTGTAGGCTTATCATGCTGATGACTATTCTTGCTTCTGCATACATTAGAGGTATGTCCCTTTTTACCACAAAAATGACAAGTAGGTTTAGTGTTCTTACCTTTGTTTCCTCTTTCTTCTGCAGTCTTGGATGATTCTCCTTGTTCAGTGCTAGTGTAACCAAGTCCTGAAGTATCATTACTAACCCTTGGTGATTTCAGTAGTTGCTCAAAATAGATGATGGCTTCACTTGATTTTTTGAAACTCTTTGCTATCTCCTTTTCTCTCTTCAACTCATTCTACAATTGTTCATTCTACATTCTCAAGGTGGAAATCTCAATGTACTTCATGTTTAGCTCATGATGAACATTCATCATCTGTCTTTAGATGTCTAGTTGCATGTTTGAGATCCTTTCAAACTCAATTGTCTTCTACTCCAATCTATTAGTGAGATTTCTCTTGTCATCTTCTATCATGAGCTTGTCTTCAATGGCTCTCTTCTTTTTTTTGGATACTTCATAAAGCATTATGGCTCGTGATTCTTGTTCAAGCTTGAGTAATCTGATTTCTTTAGCTTGTGCTCTATTTTTCTCCATTAGTTCTACTATTGCTGCATCAAATTCCTTGGAATCTCCATTTGAGAACACTTGTGTGGTATCAATCTCCTTATAGTGTATGTCATTTTCAGCTATGGTTATACCCTTCCTTCTTTTTAAGGATTTTCTCAATTCTTCTCTCGCTTCTTCTAATTTGTGTAAAGTGAGGTGCACATCAATCACCTGATTGTCTATGATCTTCCCAAGTTTGAAGACTTCCACCTTCAAATATTTTCTCTAAGTTTTTATGCTTTTCCTTGTGAGAACCTTCACTCTGATACCAATTGTTGGAATGTTCAAAATGGAAGAGTACTTTTGAGAAGAGGGGTGAATTAGAACTATCACATTTTTAACCTTTTTCAATCCTTTAAACATATAATTGAAAAGTAAACTACATGCATGTATACATATAAATGAACATAAACTAAACTCATGCAAGTAAACACATAACACCATATTTGGTAACCTAGAAACCCTCCAAGAATAAAAAGTTAAAACTGGGGTGGGGATGATACCCACAAAAATCATTGTAGCAATAAATGTTTGACCACTTCTAGTGGTCTGCCCTATGAAAGGCTTGCCCTATTAAAGGCTTTACACTGTGTCAATAGTGACCTAGTTAGAGGATTTACAAACACTTTACATGAAGTGTCACCCTATTAAAGGGTTTAGTCACCTCTTCAAAGGATCTACAAAGCAGTTCTTAAGCTAACCTATTAACATAGGATTTTCACTTATCTAATACAATGGCTAGAAAGTATTAGCAATCTTTGACCTGATTGCTTAAAATCTTCAATTTTTGATTTTAGGCACTTAATGTCCTCCTTTTGGTCTTGATCCTCTGAGATATGATATCTGATCATTTCCCTTGTCCCTTGTACTATTCTGATCAACTGGATATGTAATTGTTGCTCTGTTCCTCTAAGTCTTTCTCACTTTCACACTAAATTTCACTATAGTGTCCCCATACACTGTTCTCATCCACACATGCAATGGGGTTTTCAACTTCCTTTTAAATATTGTGAAGACTTAGGGTTAGGTATGGATCTATGGTCCATATTGAATCTTAAGTTCCTACTCATTCCTTGCATTTTTCTCATTGATTGCATGCCTTCTCCATTTTTTATTGGTTGCATGTTGATTGCACAGGAAATGTAAAAGATTCATCCTTATCCTTTTTCTCCTTTGAAATCCTTCTATGTTAGCTCCAGAAATGGTTTACATCTGAGTTTGTGAAGGCACAAACTCATATGTTGATTCTGTGTTACTCAGCTCATACTGGACTACAGGTGCTCGGCACATGTTTGTTCCTGGATTTCTCAGCACCTATTACATTCTATCTTGCTTGGCATCAATTGTGACTCAGCACCTATATATCACTCAGCACTTATATACTACTCAACACCTAAATTCACTCAACACCTGTTGAAATACTAACTCGACAGTGGCTCAACATACATAGTGTACTCAACATCAATGTAGAAAGTGGTTAAGTGTGTTGAATGTCAAAACTATCTAAGACCAACAAGCTAGTGTAGGGGAGCTCTTTTTCCACCATTTTTATTGCCATATATGACCTAAATACATATACCTAAGCATGGGCGACTAGTTTTGAAACCTATTATCACATGTGATCTAACTTTGTGCCCAAAAGATTCTCTAAGGCCACTAGTTTGATATCTAGTAGGAAGCCATTCAGTAGAAGTCACAAAAACTGTTACCATTTTTTATCACTATGAAAAAATGGGTAGAAATGTTGACTAGTCTTTTCTTTAGGGTGGTGGCTATATTTCATGTTCTTCTATTGGTTCATCAAATATCATGCATACATAAAGGGGATAAGTAAAATGTTTGACCATGTTTTATCTTTTATATCCCTATATTTTCTAACCTTTTGAATCTGCATGTCTTATGCTTATGACTAAACTTTATTAAAACCTTTCAAGCTTCTCTAGGTTATATTTTATGTCACAAAGTTAGAAATCATGAAATTCCTTGATCTTTCAATAGATCAAAGGTCATCATTATATCACTTTTTGGATTTGTAAGGTCATTAGTTATAGCAACATAATGACTAGTAAACACCTATCTTGTGGGCCCTATTTTGACTTTCAAAAGAGATGATCATGCATCTTGCTAGTTGTCTCATCAAAGATAGACTAGCAAATGTCTCATTCTCACTTTCCTAAGATGCATACTATTTAACAAAAGTGAGAAAGTGAGTGTTCAACAAGTGGACATGTGGGACCAGTTTCAATCTGAAAAGTGAGGATGTAAAAGGGTGTCAAAATGAGTTGGCATAAGGAGAGGTATTAATTGGTCAAAGGTATTGACAAGGATGGTAAACTTTGGTTCTCTTTTTAGTCATCAATCAGATTAAGATCAATTGTCATCATTATGTCACTATTGCAAGTTGCAAGATGTTTAGCCATATCAACATAATGACAGTTTGACACATAGCAAGTGGTAAGACCAGCCCATGTAGGGAGTTGCCAAAATTCTTCTATCATAAATAAAGTTCTAGTTGTCAAGTTTTTATTTTCCACAAGTATAAACATAGTGCAGAAAAGATATTAGACCAGGACCATCAAATCAAAGGGAGACCTACGATTATCACTTTATCGCTAACAAAAGATGCATGACAAATACTCATAGCGAGATAGAGATGATAGGACATGTGTCCTACTGAGTCCAACATAGTTAAGATGTAGTTTTTGATTTCCATCATCAAATCTCAATTGATCAAGGGTTGTTCTTATGTCACTAACCAAAGAAGCAATAAGGTTACCTAAAGTGACATAACAAGAAGGGGACACGTGGTGTAGATGGCCCACTTTCAAGAAAGTTTGGGGTTGAACCAACCAAGTGTTGACATGTGGCATATTCTAGGGATAGTGAAAAGGGTCAACAAATAAGGGAAAGATAAGATGTTATGCCAATTGGAGAGGATTGTAAGATTGTAACGTCGTCTCATTGTGAGTCAACTTTGTTATAATGGAAATATAGTTGCAAGGATATGAAAAGGTGGCAAGTCTAGCCTATCAAATAATGGGATGTAGCTCTCATTGGGTAGTTGGTTAAGAGTTTGACCAAAGGTAGTAGAAAATAATAGGTTCAAGTTGTAGAGTTAGAACAAGGAAATACAAAAATCTAATCTCGAATAAAGTCAAGCAAAAAGTTTGAAAGAAAGGATTAGATATTTCGAACTACCCTAGAGAAGAAATGGGTGTGGTAAGAGAAGTTGAAGATATCATAACTCTATCAACTCATGTAGTTGAGGAATTTTATGATCAAAGTTAATGAAGGAAAATATAATTAGTTAAAGAACTCCTACAACAAGTACCACCTAGCATTTTTCATGATCATCTTCTTAGTTTTACCCAAATATAGAGAATGTTGAATGTAAATGTAAACTATAACTTTCTAAAATATCATTAATTCTTCCAATGACCTTTTGACATGTTCCCACACATCTTAAGCTTGTTGGAATACTTCTCTTTATAAGGATTCATAATATGTGGAAAAAGGAGCTGGAATTTTGAAAGTTTTTATGCAAAATAGTGTTGTCAAGATTTTTTAAGAATTCTTCATGCTTTCTTTATAGATGGCTTTACTTTACAGTCAGTCTGGATGAATTTTGTGGAATGACCTTTGAAATATAAATAAAGGAATAGTTCAAGAGCTCTTCTTGTTTCTTTTTCTTCTTAATTTACTAATTTGATAGGACTCCTTGTGATTTAGTCTAGATCCCTGGGTTTTTGTCTCAAATTTAGCTACAAGTGAATTTATGGAATGTTTATACAAGTTGCAAGTCATGAAATTGCACTTTATCTAAAATAGTTAACTATGAATGTTAACATTCCCCTTATCATTTTGCCTAAAGTGCTTCCTTATTGTGAATTATTCATGTATGAGTTTTCCTAAGGTCAATATTGTGCTCATCTTAAATAGTTAAAAATGTTTCATTGTGTTAGGAGAGTAATATTTTCATCTTAATTTTGGTGCATCACCTTTTATAATTTTCATCATTTACTTTCAAGTTATCCTTCTATCCCTTTCCCTCTCAGGTTTGATTTTCTATCTGTAGAAGTAAATAGGTGAAACGTCATAAGGAACTGGCCTATATCTTGGAGATTCACTCCTAACCCCAGTACTTCCCACTACCTAGGAGTATTTTCATGTTACTTAAAGTAACTTAATCCTAGATTAAGTGAAACATGGGCATGGTGAGAGAGAGGGATGGAGCGGGCAGGAACTGCAATTCGAATCATGTTGTTTCAAATCTAGAGAAAGGCGGGAGACAGGAGACCACGTCTGCAGGAGGGCATGCAGCAAGGCATGCAGCAATCGCAGGGCAGGAAACGGAGGGGAAAGATGAGTATGCCTCAAAGGATGGGGACCCACGGGTTTTGATGCCCCATCCAGGTGAGAAGATTCCCCCTCCCCCCCATGTGGGCAGTGGGCCGTCTGGGGCATGGGGATGCTGGTCGAATCTATTCGGGATAAAACCATCAGGTAAATCGTCTTTCCCAAAAGTCATTGACAAATCTGATAAGGAGAAAGGTATTTTTGCTCTGGAAATCCCTAGGGAAATTATTGACCACAATATCCTAAGCATGGCAAACACAATATTTAAATTTGTAGGGCCAAGACCTAATATTGATGTAGTGAGGACATTTACCAGGAGAAAAGGGGACCTTAAAGGGCATGTAGATGTGACTGCTATGGCCAAAGGCTTCATGTCTTTCGAGTTCTCTTGCTTGGAAGATTTTTCTCATATACTATGTGCTAGGAACTGGTCTTTGGGCAGATCCAACCTAATATTGCAAAAATGGACATCCAACTTGGATTTGAACAATGATTTCCAATCTCAGGTTCCAGTTTGGTTAAGACTTCCGAAACTTCCTTTGGAATATTGGCATGAGGATGTCTTTGATGGCATAGCCAGGACCTTTGGAGAGCTCCTCTCCATTGACCCTGTCACAGTAGCTAAGAAAAGATTGAATTACGCAAGAATCTGTGTAGGAGTCATCGAAGGCCAGGACATGCCTCAAGTTTTAGAACTACAATCTCATCTGGGAAATAGATCTCAAAAGATTGACTATGAAAGTGTGCCTTTTTCTTGTTTCCATTGTAAGAAGGCTGGCCACAAGGCTGGATCATGCCCACTTTTCAAAGGGAAGAGTATGGTGGGAAAATATTGTCCACAAGGGGGGATAAAAGATTCTCTAGATCCCAAAAAAGAATGGAGGAAAAAAGCATCGCAAGTCAAGGCAAATGGAGAGGCAGAAGGAAAAACAAATACTACTCCTAATGCACCCCAAGAGGAATCAGGGCCTCCTCGGGCGACTGGAAACGTAGGAGGGGGAGAAGAGAAAGGAGTGAAAGACAATTCAACACCTCTCCCCAATGCGAAGGAATCTGAGAAGAAACCTGAGGAGACAGGTAAAAATATGACTCTTCCCCCTCTGGATTCTCAGGAGGATGACTTGAAACTATCCTTTGTCCCGAACTCCATGGAAGAACTAAAGGAGGGGGAACTCATGTCCCAAGACCCTAACCCGGTGTGTTGTCCCCCCTTCAACAGTAAACAGAATCATAGAGAGGCTGTCTGCATCGACAAAGGAAGATTTTGTGAGAATTGATGCTTGGCTAGACAAAGGACTAGAGGGAGAAGAGAATCCCTGGACGAAAGTCAGGAGTAGAAAGAAGAAGAATAGCAGGGACCCTTCTCCGGTATCTCCCCCTTCTACTAGAAGCATGGACAAGGCTGATCTCAGCCACAAATCTAACCTAGTGGGAAGGAAAAATAAGAATGAAATCAGGAAAGAGGAAGCCAGAAGAAACATTAAGGATGGTACGCAGTGCACCATCCAGGAAGCATGTTCAGTAGTTAAATCATGAAGATCTTATCTTGGAATATTCGTGGACTCAATGGAATCCACAAGCAAGAAGTTATTAGAAATATGATAAGGGACCAAAGGCCTAATGTGTTTCTAATCCAGGAAACTAAAATGAAGAAGGAAAGGATGGAAAATATTAAGTTCAACAATAGCATGAAGGGCATAGCCTCTAACTCTGAAGGAGCGTCTGGAGGACTGCTGTTACTTTTCAATGATAAGTATTTCAGTATAGTAGCTGAGTATGATGAAGATAACATTCTTTTCTGCAGAGTTCAACATTTGCACACCAATGATTCCTGGTTTTTAGTGAATATTTACGCCCCCAATAATAAGAGAGATAGAAAAAACTTTTGGACCAAAGTTGGTAATATGGTGCAAGATTGTGACATTAAGAAAGGTATAATCATGGGAGACTTTAACACACCACTAGAAGATAAAGAGAAAAAGGGAGGTATGCCCCCAGATTGGGAAAGTAAACAGGATCTTTCTAACTTCATAAATAATTTGGCCCTCATGGACGTAGAGCTTAAGGGCGGATCCTTTACCTGGTCAAACAAGAGAAAAGGCCATGATTGCATTTAGGTTAGGCTGGATAGAGCTCTTATATCTTTGGACTGGCTTCAATCCTTCAGCTGTAGACTATCTCTGCTTCCCAGAATTGGTTCGGATCACTCTTCCATTTCTCTTTTAGTTTCCCCTCTGGTACACAAGAGATACCATCCTTTCAGGTTTGAGAAAATGTGGACCTCTCACCCTGACCTCCTGGATAATATCAAGAAATGGTGGAGGATAGAGGTGGAGGGCTCAGCCATGTTTAGAGTCACCAGAAAACTTAGCAATGTGAAGAGGATGATTAAAATTTGGAACAAGTCTGATTTTGGTCACATCTTCCATGAAAAGAAAGAGTTATTTGATAATCTAACTATTATCCAAGATTGCATTCAGAAGGAAGGTTACACTGAGACCAACAGGGTTTCAGAGCTCAAGACCCTGTCTGAAATTCATAACATTATTAATAAGGAAGAAAATTTTTGGAGGCAAAGATCGAGGATCACCTGGCTAAAGGAAGGAGATCAGAACACTAAGTTTTTCCACCTAACCACCCTCAAGCACCGTGCTAGTAACAGGATCTATGGTATCAGAAAGGGGCAGGATCTGTTAACTGAAGAATCTGCCATCTCGGAAGAAGCTATCTCCTTTTTCTCTAGCCTTCTCTCTGAGGACCCAATGCTGTCCAATTTGGACCAGGAGGATTTGTTGCACTGTATCCCTCAGCTCATTCAACCTATCCATAATAAACAGCTCAGTGCTATTCCTATTGCTTCGAAAGTTAGAGAGGCTCTCTTTTCTCTGCCTGCTGACAAGGCTCCAGGCCCGGACGATTTTTCCACTTTTTTCTTCCAAAGGTTCTGGCCGGTGATCATGGGAGAGGTTGTTCAGGCTGTCTAGGAATTCTTTGGAGCCAAATCTATTCTCAAGGAGCTAAACTCGACTTTTGTGGTTCTCATTCCTAAATCCCCTGGGGCGGACTCGTTGGACAACTTTAGACCTATAAGTCTGTGCAACTCTCTCTACAAGATCATCTCTAAAGTTCTCACTTTAAGAATGCTCAAGATTTTTCCCATGATAATCTCGTAGCATCAATCGGGTTTTGTTCCAGGGAGACAAATTTTGGATTCTGTCCAGATGGTGCACGAAGTCATCCACTCTCTTGAGGCATCCAAACGGGAAGGTATGTTTCTCAAACTAGATCTTTCTAAAGCTTATGACAGGGTGGACTGGTCTCTCCTTGGGAAGGTCCTCTCGACTTTTGGCTTTGACAATAAAGTTTGCAAAATTATCTCTCAATTGGTGTCCACCTCCTCCTTGGTTGTTCTGGTTAATGGAGTCCCTTCTAATTTTTTCAAACCTTCCAGAGGCCTCAGACAAGGAGACCCCCTTTCGCCCATTTTGTTCATCATTTTAGCTGAATGCTTAGGAAGGATTATAGACTGTAGAAAGCGTGAGGCTTGTATCAAAGGGATCCTTCCCTCCTCTAATTGCGTTCCCTTCACTCATCAGCAATTTGTTGACGATACTATCTTGGGGGGGGAAGCTTTTGTCAAAGAGGCTAGAGCCCTGAAGAAGATTCTTGATACTTACTCCAGTGGGACGGGTCAGCTGATTAATTGGAACAAAAGCTCGCTCTTTTTCATCAACACCTCTGAGTTTAGACAAAGGAAAATCGCCAGGATTCTGGGTTGTGGGGTAGGCTCTTTCCCCTCTACCTATCTTGGTCTTCCTTTGGGATCCTCTCCCCCGGAGTCTTTTTGGAATGGTATTTTGGACAGATTCAACAGGAAGATGGCTGGTTGGAAAGGGGTCTCTCTTAGTCAAGCGGGGAAATGCCTCTTAGTCAAATCTTCTCTTCAAAATCTGCCAATCTACGCCCTGAGCCTCTTTGGAATTCTGGGGAAAATAGCTGAGAGAATGGAGAAAATCCAGAGAGACTTCCTTTGGAATGGTAATGAAGGGAAGAAAAGATATCCTCTTGTTTCTTGGGAGAAGGTTTGCCTCCCTATGAGATACGGAGGTCTGGGCATTAGAAAGATCACTCACCTCAATAAGGCTCTCCTAGCTAAACAAATATGGCGGATATTCAGTAGCACAGGTGAATGGAGGGACACCCTGGTAAACAAGTACCTTAGAAGACCCACTCTTCTTTTCACCCTTTTTAATGAAGATATCCCAAAAGGATCGAACATTTGGAATGGGATCATGAAAGCCAGGGACCTGGCTAAGGCCAGGATATCTTGGAAATTGGGAAATGGGAAGGACATCCAGTTCTGGTCGGATAGATGGCTTTCCCAAGATCCACTTATCAATAACCCTATTTTTGAGAGATGGATGCAAGCTTGTACTGATCAAATTGGGTCCAAAGTTTGTGATTATTGGAATGGCCAGGAATGGAGTGACCTATCCCTCATCTCTGAGGACTTGACTCCTATAATGCTTATGCTCAATTCCATGATTCCTATCAATTTGGGGGATGAGCTAGTCTGGAGGGATAATCCCAATGGAAGATACTCTGTGGCCTCAGGCTATAATTCCCTTTGGAGTTTAAAAGAGAAGGCCCCTTGGCGGAGGCTTGGATTTTGGGTCTCACTCCAAAGATCAACATTTTTTACTGGCTGGCTCTTCAGAACAAAATCCTTACTCATGAAAATCTCATGAAGCGAGGACATGTTATGCCCAGTAGATGTCCCTTGTGTAAGAATCAGGCTGAGACCGGAAATCACATTTTCATCTTATGTGACTATGCTAGGGAGGTGTGGAATGTCATCACACATGATAAAGAAACCCTTTGGTGCATACCAGATAATCTCATGGATTTTTTCCATCAGTGGAAAGGTCTTTGTAAGATTGCTAGTCGGCAGGATCACTCAGACTGGATTTTACCCCATTTTTGCTGGGGAATTTGGAAGGAAAGGAATAATAGAATATTTAGAGACAGAGAGGAGCCAGCTATAATCCTTGGCAGGAAGGTCACGAAGAATATAAAGGAAAATCTACAAGTGCTGAAGGAGGAAGAAGAAGAAGAAGGGGACAGAAAGGTAGCTAAAGGAAAAGACAGGAACCTCAAAAGGAAGGATGTTAGCTGGCTTCTCCCCCCAGATGGTTGGTCAAAAGCCAACTTTGATGGGGCTTCTAAGGGTAACCCAGGCCCTTCAGGTTGCGGTGGAATCATAAGAAATAGCTATGGGGAGGGAATAGCTACCTTTGCTTCCCCGCTGGGAATCCAGACTATTCATCTGGCTGAAGCAAGAGCTGTGAGTATAGTGGTCAAGTTGGCTTTTGAAGCCGGGATTACTAAACTCTAGCTTGAGAGGGACTCCAAAAACATTATTAATACCATTAATGGTATTTCCCCTCCCTCGTGGACGATTGCGAACATAATTGTTGAGACTTGCGCCACTCTCAAAAAGTTTGAAAAGGTCCACGTCACTCATGTTTATAGAGAGGAAAACCCAGTCGCTGATTGGTTTGCTAATAAAGGGGTTAACGCCACCAAAAATCTGTCCTGGCATGCCGGAAAAGATTTTTTGGCGGAGGCAAAGTTGCTCATCGACCAAGATAATATCTTGGGAAGGACAACTCAAATCCAATGCAATTATGGATAATAAAGATTTCTTAATAAATGGTAAGTGCCATTATTGGTATCGTGATTTGCACCAGCAAAAGGGGTTTCCTCTGACTTTTTGACACGTTCGAAAGGACGATACCATTATTTTTAGAAAGGGGTATACTCACGGGTATCATAAAAGAAACATCACCATTTTTTCGAATGCAAATAACTTGCACAGATCAGAGTTCATGAGAATTGTGGAAGTTGATCAGGTAAACATGATGGGTGAGAGGAGCAGAAAGGAGCCGGTGGGGGAAGTTCAGAAGTGGAAGAACAAGGCCAAAGTTTGGAGAGAGCTGGAAAAGGGTGGGGTTACTAATTTCTTTGAGAAAATTCATGGCTCGGATCCTGAGATCACTAACAGCATGGTGAATTCATGGAATAATGGTAAGGTTAAGGTGAACGGGGTCTACTTTCAAATTACTGAGGATGTGGTTGCTGAAGTCACGGGGATACCGATGGAGGGGCATAAATTCTTTAGAGACAAGAAGATGTCTTCTAATGCAATCAAGGATTTTGTGAAAAACACTGAAGAGCTGAACAAGCTGGGCAAGAAAGAGACATTTTTTGTAACGGATACTATAAAGAAGCTCTGGAGGTATGTTCTCTACACTGTCATTGAATATATAACCCTAGACCCCAGGTTTGATAGGGTTAGGACTCACCATTTTGTGATTCTGAATCATTTTCACCATGGTAGTAAGATCTCCTTCCCGTATTATCTTTTTAACTCGATGAACAAGGCCATTTCTAGTTTTAAAAAGAAAGCTACCGTCAACCCGGCATTGCATGAGGGTCTTCTGCTTCTGATTCATGAGCATTTCCACGCTCAAACCATTAGCAAAAACCCTATCCAGGGGGCGGATGTTGACAAGAGAAGCTCCATTTTTTCGTCAGATTTCGACGATGTCGAGAGCATCAACTCTGATGAGGTTTTTGAGCATTCAGGCAAGAAGACTAAAATCCATAAGAAGGATTACCCCTCTATCAAATTACCCAGCAGAAATAGCCCTAGAGGTCATACCCCAGCTAAAACTGGCTCTGCTGAGGTGGAGGAGGAAATGGATACTGATGATTCTGACAAGGTTTTGAAGGAGGAGCGGGATGAGGAGAAACTGAGAAAAAGATAGAAGAGGGAGGGAGAGAGCATGGAGCGCTCCAGTAGTCAGGGAAAGGATTCTCTGCCCATTCCCCTCTCCCCTATACATCCTCAGCCTCCTTTGGAGGAAAATGATAACTCTGGTCAGATTGAGGGGGAAGTGCAAGTTAATAACAGAAGGAAGGCTTGGAAGAACTTCAATGTGAGAACGGCCACTATGGGAATCTACAGAGAGGCGATGAACCCCCAACTCCTGGTGGACGACCTCGAGAAGCCTAGACTCAATGAGCTAATTGACCCGGCTATGGTGGCTATTTCTGATAATGCAAGAGAAACAAGCATGAATCTGTTGAACAATGCCTACAATAGCATGATCAACAACTTCAGATCAATTAAATGGCTTTTCCATGAGCTTGAGGATGTCAGAGATAGGGTTTCCCAAATGGAAAAAATCAAGAGCAAGACAGGTGCAGAAAGCCAAGGCGACCGGAACAGCTGGGAGACTCTGATGGAGAGGAGAGTAAAAAATATTGAGAACTACAATCACAACCTGGCAAGTCAAATGATCTCCCTCCTCGCTTTGATCAACGACAATATACTCTCTCTCTTGGAAAATCTCAAAGACAGGAACCAGATGGAGGAAGATGATAAACAGAACAGAGACAAAGATAGGCTGGATGTGGATAAAGCCAAGGACAACACTATGGAGCAGGATTTGATGATCGCCCAGGATCATAAGGAAGAAGAGCAACAAGAGTGCGCCGAAGCTGCCCAGACCATGCTCGAGATGGAGAAGTAGTCTGCTAGGTTGGGTCTCTGTCCTTTGGTTTTTGTTTCTCCTGGCTTTGGCTTTTTGTCTGGTCTCTGTTTTTCTGGTTAGTTCTCTGGCCTTTTTTGTGGGCAGTTGTTTTGGGCTGGGCCTTTGGGCTTATTCTCAGCCGTAAGGATTATGTTTTGGCTGGGCATTTTTTCGCTTATTTTCAGCCTTTCTTGTTGTTAATCTTATGGGTTTCAGGACCCCTTAAAACCTATTTACCTTATCAAAAACTTAATCCTAGATTATATTTTTTAGTTGAGGTGCAACTTCTAGAGATAATATTAATAAAGAATACCTTGATACCAACCTTTGTATGGTTAGTTTGAGATGTCTCCAATAACTTGATGTGGGATTCCTCGTATTCCCCATGGTGCATGAAATGTCTTTATAATTGTACCATTTCTTACATGCTATGTATATTAATATGATTAACTTCCTTTGTTAGTCAAATGAGTTCACATTCATTCCTTTTTATGGGGGCCCATAGTACTCTTCAATATAGTCTATGATAATGTTCCTTTCTTCTTCGCCAAAAATTTGATGCCACTTAATGTAAAAATCCTATATCAATGATGTATGGTCATCCTAGTTAGCATACTTTCTTCCACATGCATTTATGTAGGTGTATATTGTCACCTATGTAGTTCATTTTATTGATCCTTACTTTGAAGTTGTTATAATATGATTTTATTGGTAGTGGTCAACACTTAATTCATTTAACTTATATATATATATATATATATATATATATATAATATTTTACATTGGCATTAGAATATGATTCAATTTTCTTGCACATGGACCATGTGATTGTTTGTTACACATAAGAATAGGTTGAAGTAGGGGCATCGACCTTTAATTATGTAAGTACTAATAAGGGAAATGAGCCTTGCTTTGTTTGGTCAAACCAATGAGGAATTTCCCATCATAGCATCCATGTCATCTTCACTTGTTTGCCCACGACTTTCAATGAATATATTATTTTTTACTCTATTTATCTTTTGCAATGTATATGATACCAGCTACAATACAATATGGTGTGATTTTATTATCTTCAATAATGTGAATGTCTTTATATCTATGTGTGTTATGTGATTCACATTTTCAAAATTTCTTAAGTTATTTTCCTTATTTTCCTTCCAATGAAACTTACAAAAGAGAAATCTTCAAGTGCACATTCAATTCCAAAACATCCTTTTACTTTCTACTATGTACTTATTATAGACAAATCATTCAATTGTCTCCCTCCCATTTTTTGGGTCAATTCTTAAAGACCAAGGTCTCCACAATGCACTTCCCTAGGCTTGGTGGACCTAGGACAATATGTAGTTGGTTGAAATCACTCCTTATTGAGCACTCTCCCTTTTGTCTACTAATTATTTATAGAAGTATGATTCTTAAGAACACCTTTTAACATCTCATGTTTGTTATGTCTCTATTAGCTCTCACTAGACCTTCTCTTATTTGTACACTTCATCTTACAGAAAAAAAAATAGTGAGCTTCCTCTTTAAATTCCCAAATAATAGTCATTTTTGTTCAGACATATGCACCCAACTTCCTGTTGAAAAAAAATTGATACAAATATGATAAATGTGTGTCAATCATTATTTTGTCACTAATGTTAAACTACTACTTTTTGGTAAGATAATTGCTTAAATGATTTAGGTACTATCATTTGTTTGATTTATGAAGAGCATTTGATCAAATGAGGTAACAATAGCACCTAGAGGAAAGATTGAGTTATGATATAGAAAAAGAGTACAAGGATCAGCTAAGATAGTGATATTATAGTGCATTAATAATTTACCTAAATTGATTAAATTCAGAAGAACAAGTTAAATTAAGTTTTTCTACCAAGCTTAAACATTCTGCACAGTAGGTGCTAATAAAAGTTAGTGCAAGCCAAGTAGAAAATTAGTTGGAGCCGAGAAAAGTCAATTCACTATAAGCTGGGTGACACAGTGTAAACCAAGTAAAGTTTAGCTGATGTTGAACACCAGTAAACTTTAGTTTGTGCTAAGTGATTTGATAGAGGATGTTGAGCAATGTAGGATGTGTCGATCATTAGAAGCTAGTTAATGTCAAGTATCAACATTATGAGAAAGATCAAGAATTCAATGTATTTGAGCTAAAAAGTTTGATTTTTTTTATTGTGTGAACCATGTGGAAGATAAGATTGATGAGCTGGTGGCACAAAATTTGTAATGAACTATTTTGAGGCAAATTTACAATGGATCAAAGTAGAAGTTTCTAGAAGGGAGTGAAATGAAATAATGGGTAGATTCATTGAATCCTACCTAATCTAACCTAGCCCAAAAATGGAGGATGGAGGATGAATAGAAAAATATCATAATTCTCTATTTATATAGAAGGCTGGTCACAAGAAAAGGTTGTCATGTGTGAGAACTTAAGGAAGAAAAGGAGTCTAGGGTATTGCTTCATTTAGTGACCCAAGAGAAGAGACTTTATTGGCAAGTAAAGAAAGAAGGCTTAAGGATATGGATGCTTAAAGGGTGAACAAGCTATTAGAGCTAAAGTGTGTGAAAGAAAAGTAGAATGGAGGATTGAAATAGAGATCTATAATCTACAAGTGTATTATAAGTTGTTATCAGATCAAGCCTTACTATTTCTTTCTAATCATTGTATCACTCTAGGGTAAATCCTTTGGTTTAAGGTTGACCTAATAGTCATTTGTAAATCTTTTAACTGAGTGACATTCCAAGTGAATGATCTAAAGTCCTCTAACAAGGCTCACTCCTAATAGGGTGATTGAAATCCTTTAATCGGGTCACATTTAATAGTTTGTATTGTATCCTTTAATGGGGTTGGCCTTTCACAGGGCATCACTTCAGAAGAGTGAGAATGAGTAGCATGTTACTGATGGTTTTTTCCAAATTGGTTTTTCATGTTAAATTATTGTGTCATGTGTTATTGAATATGTTATGTTTCATGTTTACATTTTTACAAAGTTCAATTGATAATAACCTACAAGTTTAAGTGATTGCATAATCTAATGGATGCATGCATGATGAAAATATTTTATGGATATGGGTTCATTAAGCTATGAAAAAATTTAATTGTACATCTAGACCTTGGATAACTAATTCACCCCCCTCTCAGTTATTCTAAAGAATTCTAACAATTGGTATCATAGCCATTTTCTTAAGAGGACTAGTTTGAAGGTACTAGAAGCAAAAAGATCAAGATGTCAAAAAGAGAGGGTCTTGGAGATCATGCACAATCTACCATTTTTGTTGAGCATATTAATCCTATTGGAGTCTTAACTTCTCAAGATCTAAAAAAGAAGAAAGAACACAACCAGGAAATATTGGAGATTGGCTCTGCCCTAAGCTATATCAAGTTTAATGATATCAAGCATTGTGACACTGCAAAGAAAATGTGGGATGCTCTACACACTATCTATGGAGGTGACAAGAATGTTCTAAGAGCCAAAGCTAAAAGTCTTAGAGGCAAGTTCGATGATATGAGAATGTAAGGTGGTGAGAATGTTGCTCAATATTTCTCTATGATAAAAGATTTTGTTAACGCAATAAGAGGAGCTACTAGTATAATAGACTATGATATTGTACTAAGAAAAGTTTGAGAATACTACTATCCATCTATGCTATTAGATTTTTTGCAATATAAGAACTGAGATGTATGTGAAGGAATAATATGACTCTTGAAGGTTTGGTAGGTAGGCTCACTACTTTTGAGCTATCTAATTTTGATAATTACAAACCTATCAATGTTGAATATGCTTCCAAAGCTAAGTTGTCATTGAAGGAGCCTAATGAGAAGAAGAAGAAAAAGACAAAATATGAGTCCACTAACAATGATATAGATGAAGAAGATGTAGATCAACTTGAAGCACAAAGATAAGTTACCTATCATGTGTTTCAATTGAAATGAGGTTGGTCATATTGTTGCTAGATGTCTAGAGAAAATGAATTACAGAGGTGGTGACAAAGTACAAAAGTAGAAGAGATGAAGACAATAAATATTACAAAGACAAAAGCAAGTCTTGCTACATTACTGAAGAGAAAACAAAAGATGGATTTGATGATCATCATGATGAAGTGGTGTATATTGCAATGAAGGATGAATATGATGAGGATGAGGCAACTGCACTAGTTTCTTGTATAAACAAGAATGATAGATGGATCATTGATAGTGGATGTTTACATTACATGACTACAGATAAAAGTAAGTTCATTACCTTGAAATATTATTATGGAAATAGTGTAACATTTGGTGATGATGCACCATGTCTGATAATAAGAAAAGGTTCTATCAAAATAACAGAAAAGATTTTTTGCGACAATTCTTACTATGTTGAAGGACTTAACTATAATTTTTTGAGTGTCACAACTGAATAATTCAGGATATAAGGTTGAGTTTGAAAACAAGATTGCTAAGATATATGATACCGATGGAAAACTAATTGAAAAAGGTCATCAAACTAGAGTTAATCTAATCTACCTTGATAAAGAGGATGCTACTTGTTTAATTGTAGAATTTAATGATGTGTGGATATGGCACAAGAAGTTATGTCATGTTAATTTTAATAACTTGGTTAGCATTAGTTAAATGAGAAGAGTTAGACACTTGCCTAAGTTGAAGAAGCCTGACAATATAATTTTCAAATAATATTAGTTAGTCAAAATGACAAAGTCAGTAAGACTCATACCTCTAAAGGAATATTAGACATTGTTCATACTAACTTGTGTGGACCAATTGAAGTGAAAAGCTACAAAGGAGATAAGTACATTATGTTCTATGTTGATGATTATTCTAGAATGATGATTATTATGTTTCTGAAATAGAAA
This sequence comes from Cupressus sempervirens, assembly GCA_028749045.1. Taxonomy (NCBI): domain Eukaryota; kingdom Viridiplantae; phylum Streptophyta; class Pinopsida; order Cupressales; family Cupressaceae; genus Cupressus; species Cupressus sempervirens. The sequence goes on along the minus strand of CM053788.1, from coordinate 248,025,983 downwards.
TTGGATGCTTTCCAAATGTTTAAATGGTACTTAGCAAGAGTTGAGAAAGAAATACATAAAAGTCTAAAATGTTTGAGATCTGATAGAGGATGAGAATTTACATCAAATGAGTTTGAGATATTTTGTAATGATAGGGGAATCAAAAGACAAACATCTACTCCTAGGACCCCTCCGCAAAATGAAATTGTTGAAAGGAGGAATAGATATGTAATGGACTATGCTAGGACACTCATAATGGAGAAAATTTTTGCTTTGAAATACTCAAGAGAATTTGTAAGTATAGCTATCTATACTTTGAACTATGTGCAAGTCAAGAAAGGTACTCATTCAACACCTTTTGAACTATGGTATGGATACTCACCCAATGTGAAATATTTTAAGGTATTTGGAAGCAAGTGTTATATTCTCAAAGATTTCAAGAATGGTAATATAGATGCAAAAAGTGAAGAAGGTATATTCCTTGGTTACTCCACAATAAGTAAAGCTTATAAGTGTTTAAATACTAACACTAACAAAGTTTTAAAGTGAAAATGTGAAATTTGATAAATATATGAGGTTGAACCTATGAAGGAACTAGAAGAATAAAAATCATTTGTATACTTTTATGAAGATATGTTTGTTAATGAAGATGTTGTAAATCAAGTTGCAAACCAATAGCAAGTTTCAGTGACTGTCGAGACACATATTATGAGTGCCGAGTTGCATTCAAGAACTAATTTACATTTAGATGTTGAGTTAAAGAATGAAGTTGAGGCACATTCTAATTCTGACATTAGTGTACATGAAAGAGATATACAAGTAAAGAAAATATAGCAGATCCTAGATTGTCTAAGTATGTCAAAAGACATCACCATGTTGCACAAATCATTGGATATAAAGATGCCAGAGAATGACAAGGAACAAGCTGAGAAATGATACATGTTTGTTGAGCATGAAAGAACCCAAAATAGTGAAAGATGCCTTAGAATATGTGGACTAGAGTAAAGCCATGGAAGAAGAGATTGAAAAAATTAAGAAAAATAAGACATGGACTCTAGTTCCTAGACCAGAAGACAAAAATGTGATTGGCACCAAGTGGTATACAGAATAAGTTAGATGAAAATAGTGAAGTCACAAGGAACAAGGCTAGATTGGTTTGTAAAGGATATGTACGAGAAAAAGGGATTGACTATGGAGAAACATTGGCACCTATTGCAAGACTGGAAGGAGTAAGAACTCTACTTGGTTACTCTACATACAAAAGATTTCAAATTTTATCAAATGGATGTTAAATCTACATTTCTAAATGGTATATGAGAGGAAGAGTTTTATATAGAACAACAAGAAGGATTTGTTAATGCTGACAAAAAAAATGTTTTGTAGACTACACAAAGCTCTACATGGTTTGAAGCAAGCACCAATAGCATGATATGAAATGCTTCATAATTATCTTGTGAAGATTGGATTTGAAAGGATTGATGATAACAACAATCTATACATGAAGATAGAGAAATGAAAAGGTGTTTTTTTGTTTGAAATTTGTGTTGATGATATCATATTTGGAGGTCAAGATACTTTATATAAGGCTTTTGTAAATGAAATGAAGAAAGAATTTGGGATGTCTATGTTTGGAGAGATCAAGTTCTTTGTGGGTTTGCACGTACATCAGATGAAATATGGTATATACATCATCAATCAAAATATGTTAAGGAGATACTGAAAACTTTTGGATTGGAGGATTTCAAGCTAGTAAGTACACCTATGGTGACAAGACAAAAATTGTCAAAGAATGATGATTCAATTGAGGTGAGTCAAACATTATACAAGTCTATGATTGGAAAATTACAATATGTAGTACACAATAGACTTGATATTGTATTATCTGTAGGGATAGTTGCAAGATTCTTTACTAATCGTAGGAAGAATCATTTGATGGTTGTTAAGAGAATAATGAGATATCTAAAAGGAATAGAGGACTATGGTCTATACTACAAGAAGAATGAGAAATTTGAATTGAGAGCCTACACTAATATTGAATCTTGATTGGGCTCGAAATATTGATAATAGAAAGAGCACCAATGGAGGAGCATTTTTCTTAGGCAAAAGGTTGGTTACATGGACTACCAAGAAATAGAATTGTATTTCTCAATCTACTGTTGAAGCTAAATATGTTGTTGCTATAGTAAATTGTACAAACATTGTATGGATCAAACAACTACTCAAAGGTATGAAAGAGAAAATCACTGAACCTTTGTTACTTTATTGTGACAATACAAGTTCTATAAATATATTAAAGAATCTTGTGATGCATACAAAGACTAAGAACATTGCAATCAAGTATCATTGCTTGAGAGAATTAGTTTAAGATAAAGAGGTGAAGATGGAATATGTTAACATAAAAGAGAAAATAGTTGATATCTTCACAAAAGCATTACCTAACGATGTGCATGAATATCTTAGAGGTAAACTAGGGGTGATACCCCTATCAAAGGCTATTTAAGAAGCATGAGGAGTGCCTTGCATCAAACAAGTTGATTGGCATATGTTACACATTGATGCAGTGGATCTTACTTTAGGAGCTGCCTAAAGTAATCAAAGAATTGCAGCTACAAATTAGTCACAAGATAGGTGATTAAGGGAGAAACTAAAAATATTCATATCTACAAATGAAGATGACATGTCTTTGGCATTGTTGTCAAAGAGGGAGAAAGTGTATTGAGTTCAAGGAGAAAAAGACATAAAGAGGGAGAAATCCAAATACAAGATACAGATAGAAGAACTATGGAATATCTACTTAGAGGGAGAAAGTGTACCTGCTAATTACATCTACCTAGTAAAAGGGAGATAATGTTGAAGGGGATATAAGAATAAATCAAAAGGGAGTCATAAGGATGAGTTGATTGATTGTTTGTTGATTAGAACATAATTTTGTAACCTATTAAGAAGATGAAACTTGCTGATAGAGGGAGAGATTTCAATACAAGCAATTATTTTATTTTTGGTATTATGCTTGTCATACTGATTAAGTCTAGTTATTTTGGTTTTCCATCAATGCCAAAAAGGGAGATTTTTTAAAACAGATTGATACAAGTATGATAAATTTGTTTCAATCATTGTTTTGTCACTAATTTCAAACTTGCTACTTGCTAGTAAGATAATTGCTTATATGATTTAGGTACTATCATTTGTTTGATTAATGAAGAGGATTCAATCAAATGAGGTAACAATAGAACCTAGAAGAAAGGTTGAATTGTGATATGGAAAAGGAGTACAAGGATCAACTAAGACAATGATTTTATGGTGCATTGCTAATCTACTTAAGGTTATAAAGGATGGTTAAACTGATTAATTTTAGAAGAACAAGTTAAAAAAACTTTATCTGCCAAGTTTAAACATTTTGCATAGTAGGTGACAAACACATTTAGTGAAAGACGAGAAGAAAATTAGTTGGACCTGAGCAAAGCCAATTTCAATATAAGTCGAGTGACATAGTGTAAGCCAGTAAAGTTTAGTTGATGTCAAGCACCGGTAAACTTTAGTCTGTGCTAATTGATTTGATAGAGGATGCTAAGCAATGCAGTATGTGTCATGCATCAGAAGCCAATTAATGTCAAGTGTTAGCATTATGAGAAGGATCAAGAACTTGATCAATCTAAGCCGACAAGTTTGATTTCTTGGATTGTGTGAACTATGTGCAAGATAAGATTGATGAGCTAGTGGCATAGAATTTGTGATGAACCATTTTGAGGTGAATTCAAAGAGGATTGAATGATAAGTTTCTAGAAGGGAGTGAAATGAAATAATGGGTAGATTCATTGAATCCTACCTAATCTAACTTAAACCTGAAATGGATGATGGAGGATGAATGAAAAAAAAATCTTAATTCTCTATTTATAGAGATGGTTGGTCAGAAGCAAAGGTTTTCATGTGTGAGAACCTAAGGAAGACAAGGAGTTTAGGGTATTGCTCAATTCAGTGACCTAAGAGAAGAGACTGCATTGGCAAGAGAAGAAAGAAGGCTTAATGGTATGGATGTTTAAAGGGTGAACAAGCTATCGGAGCTAAAGTCTATGAAAGCCAAGAAAATTGAGGACTAAAATAGAGATCTGTAATCTGCAAGTGTGTTGTAAGTCATTATCAGATCAAGCCTTACTATTACATTCTAATCATTGTATCAGTACAAAGTAAATCTGTTAGATTAAGGTTGACCTAGCAATCATTTGTAACTCCTTTAATTGAGTAAGATTCCAAGTGAATGATCTAAATTCCTCTAGCAAGGCTCACTCCTAGCATGGTGATTGAATCATTTAACCTAGTCACATTTAACAATGTGTATTATAACCTTTAACAGGGTTAGCTTTTCATAGGGCATCACTTCAAAAGAGTGAGAATGAGTAGCATGTTACTGGTGATTTTTCTCAAATTGGGTTTTCATGTTAAATCATTATGCCAAATGTGTTATTGAATCTATTATGTTTCATGTTTACATTTTTGCAAAGTTTATTTGACAGTAACCTACAGGTTTAAGTGATTGCATAATCTAATAGATGCATGCATGATGAAAATGTTTTATGGATATGGGTTCACTAAGCTATGAAAAAATTTTAATTGTATTTATGGACCTTGGATAGTTGATTCACTCCCCCCCCCCCCCTCTCACAGTTATTCTAAAGAATTCTAACACTTCCATCTACCATTTCCAATGCTCTATGTGCAGTGCAACTTCATAGATTTATTTGTATACATTTGCAACTAGGCTCTAATAACAAGTTGAATTTTGTTAGACCATTGCAAATGTATTAAGAATTTCCATTGTATTTGGTATGTGTTTTCCAAAGGAATCTCTCCTCATATAAATAAGAGAAGCCATGAATAGACATGTCCCTTTAAGGGACATGTCTATTTGTCAATTAATAATTAATATTACAACCAAAGTTATAATATTATTATTATATAAATTTATAGCCATAGTTATGTATATATTAATTTATCTCATATAATATTAAACATAAATATATAACTATATCTCATAGATAATTATATATACATTTATCCAACTGAAGCTACCACACATCAACATAGAACCACATGCAAATATGGAGGCAATGTATGCAAGGTCATTATAGATTCTAGTTCTACTAAAAAATTTGTTTCTCTAGAGATGGTAGAAAATTTGAAATTAAGAATAATCTCTCACTCCTTTCCCTACAAAGTTTCATGGTTAACTAGAGGCCAACAAAAAACGTAGACATACATTCATGGGTAGAATTCCAAATTGGTGCATATGAAGATAAGATCATGTTGATATTGTCTATATGGATACATTCTACCTTCTCTTAAAAAGGTCATGATTGTTAGAGTCAGGTTGTTGTTGCACCAAAAGAACATACTCTCAATGCTCAATACAACCACTCAACTTATAGTACATAGGATGTAGTTAAGCCCTTGTTACAAATCCCAAGGGAAGCCATAAAAAAATTTCCAATAATCTTGCCCTCAGTGTTACCCAAGGGTCTAAGGATTTGAACCTCTAACCAAGCTCTAATACCACTTGTTAGAGTGGGGTTTTCGTTGCACCAAAAGACCAATCTCTCAATTCTTGATACAACCACTCAACTTATAGTACACAAGAGGCAGTTAAGCCTTTGTCACAAATCTTGAGGAGAGTGCTAAGCAAATTTCCAACACTGATAGGTTGACTTGAAGGCTCACCATGATGGACACAAAAATACTTATTCCATCAAGAATGATGAAAAATTTATTGAATTAGTATGACTACCTATTGATTATGAAGAACAGAAAGAAAAGGAAGATAAAATTATGATCATGGTAGGAAAAGATTTCATCAGGCTGATTCATGAAGAGGAGAGGCCATTTTTTTTGTAATATATACTAGTATCAAGTCAAATTGAGGAATTTAGTATTGAAGAAAGAGTAGAAAAGAAGAATATAATAGTTCCAAATGAAGTAAAGTAGATCATTTCCAAGTACAAGGACATAGTTGTTGATAGGATGTCAAAATACCTACCTCCCATAAGAGATATCAGTGATTGTATTGACTTTATTCCAGGGATCACATTTCCTAACAAGTATACCTACAAGATAACTCCATAACATAATGAGTAAGTAGAAAGTTAGGTCAAAAAAATTCTTGATGTAGGTCTAACTAGAAAAATCCTAAGCCCTTGTTAATTCCATGTTGTCTTAACAACAAAGAAAGAATGAATATGGATATTGTGCACCGACTCAAGAGTCATCAACAAGATAACAATCAAGTATAGATTCCTCATGCCTAGAATAGAAGATCTACTTAATTTATTAGGAGCTAGAAATTTTTCAAAATTTGATATAAAAAGTGGTTATCATCAAATGACAAGTTATGAATGGAAGACTGAATTTAAAACTAATGAAGGATTATATGAATGGAAGATTATTCATTTTGGGTTATCAAATGCCTCTAGCATATTTATGAGATTAATGAATGAAGTTCTCAAAGATTTCATTATAAAAAAATTATTGTATACCTTCATGAGATATTTATATTTAGTCAAAGAAAAGAAGATAATTTAAGGAACTTAGATATGGCTTTGAAAAGGTTGACTAAAGACCACCTAATGATAAACATGGACAAGTGTGTTTTTATGCAAGAACAAATGACATATCTTGGTTTTGTAATCTCTAAAACCACTTTTGAAATGGATTTAGATATGGTAAGTGCTATTCTATTATGGAAAACTCTAAAAATAGTATGGGATGTTAGGATCTTTCATGGTTTTCCAACTTTTATAGAGAAATTATTAGAAATTTTAGTCAAATGCATGCTCCTATGTTAGAGACAATTAGAGGGAGGGGGGGCATAAGTTTGCATGGACCCAAGTAGAAGATTAGGCATTTTAAATTCTCAAGAAAAAAGTTAAACAAAAATTAGTCCTTACTTTGTCTAACTTTTTCCCAAATAGAATGTGATGCAAGTTATGTAGATATTGGATGGGAGGAAAAGGTACTCATCCTATGACCTTCAAATGTATGCGTTATTCCAAGCCCTAAAGAAGTGGAGACACTATTTTCTCCTAAAGAAAATTTTTGTATACATAAAAAATTAGGCCTTAAGCTTTCATAATAGTCAAGACAAGTTGATTCATAGGTACATGAAATGGGTGGAGTTACTTCAAATGTAAACCTTCACAATCAAACATAAGAAAGGTGTTTCAAAGAAGTTGAGTAATTCTCTTAGTATTAATAATCTATGAGATGCAGTTGCAAAGTGTGGGAATAGAAGCACCAAAGGACATGTGTACTAAATATGAGGACTTCAAAGAAACATATAAGGTATGTTTTAATTTTGATAGCAAGTATTGCTTTGAATTCTCTAATTTTTTTTTATCATAGAAGGAATTTTTTTCAAAGGGGTCAATTGTGTACTCCTAAATTCTCTATGAGGAGAAATATCATAATAGAAAATCATATTGGATGTATGGGAGGAAATTTTGATCTAGACAAAATACTTTAACTCATAAGAAGACACTATTATTGGCCCAAAATGCAAATGGATGTCACAAATTTTGTAGACTCTTGTGTGGTATGTCAAAAGGATAATGGAGTGCATATCTCTATCAACCCCTGCCTATTCCTTCAAGACCTTAGGAAAGTGTGAGCATGGACTTTGTGATGGGATTAATGTTGTGGTTCCACAACACATACTTCATTTTTGCATTTTCAAAAATGGGGACCCCTTTTTATTGTTGCATTCCTATCTTGTAACTCATTCCCACCCAAAAAATTAGATGATGTTAACTCTTGAGTGTTTATGATAGTTGGAAAGGTCTCTTGGTCATCATGTGGGGTCTTGGTTTCTTGTCTTCCATCTCACTATTTAGTTTTCTGATTTTTTTTCCTAACTCTTTTTGACTAGCAGAGTTATAGGGTTGTGAACCATTACAACCCTACAAGGCTTTCTCATTTCCTTTGACCATTTCCAAGTTATCTCTTTGAGGCCACTTTGGAGTTTGTAACCATGAAATCCTAATTGTTTGGGGTCCCATCCTTTGTCCTCCCTTGAAGTCTACATTGCTAGAGAGAAGACTAGGACCCATAAACCTTTCAAACTTTCAAAGGTCCACAAATTTAAAGGTCTATCGAAGGGGACTAACCCTCGAGATAACATCACCATGATGGAGTGCATATTTAAAGGGTGAAGTGGGTTATTTTTCTCATTTTTCATTCTCAATCTTTTTTGGTCCCATGCTCTAATTTGTGTGGTTCTCATGCTCAGATGATGATTTTTTCTCCAATTTAAAATCCTTGGTTTCTGCAGTGAGCTCCTCATTGCCCATGTCAAATTTTAACTAAACTTAATCACCTTTTGACCATAGATGGTGTACACCTATTATTTAAGGTTTATATCTAGTTCTCTTACAACTTAGGGTTTCTATCTAGTTCTCTTTTAGCTTAGGGTTTTCATTTGGTTCTCCTATATCTTAATATTTTCATCTATTGTATGGTATTTTTTTATCTTCTTATTCTTTAGGTATCTTTCCCCTTTCACTCTTCATAGTTTAGCACCCACCAAGTCAAAACCACCTCTTTATTCTTTGTCCATACCTTTTGGTTTTATGTTATCCCTTCAATGTCAAACTAATGAAGGCCTTCATAATTTTTCCAACTCCCTTCAGCATGAGAGTCACGAAGTTGCAAAGGTCTATGACCTTTAAAACCCCACAAGTCCTAACCTCAACCACTAATAGTTTATGCTAAGTACATGGTACAATTGAATTCATGGACCTATAGAGGTCTATTAGAAATAGGGAATAATGAGAGGGGGGTGAATTAATATTCTACAACATTTATCCCAAAACTAGTTATTATTAATTTCTTTGTAACTTGCATATAAAAGTAAACTAACAATTATGAACAATAAACATAACAATGCAATAAGAGATCTCATAACACTATATGTTTTTAACTAGGGAAACCTTGGCCAAGGGAAAACCTCAGTGGGGATGGTACCCACAAAATGATTCATTATTCAAAAGTATTTAGTTATAAAAACTTACCCTATTATGAATCTATTACATGCATATAGTGTCTCGGTCCTTGTTAGGGGACTAGGCCCTATTAAAAGCCTCAACCCCATTAGGAGTTGTTTGAACCCTACTAGGAGTTGATATGTATAATCACAAAATGTATGTAAGATGAGCCCACTACCCAAACATGTAATATACAATATAGTTCCTTGATACAAAAAGATAGATACAAAAACCTCTTGCTTGATGTTGATATCTTCAATATTTGATATAGTACATGTTTCTCTTCACAAAAATTTATATCCTCTAATCATATACTAGAATTTTCATAACATATAGTTTTCATATTCTTCATAAGAAGAACACTTTACTTTGCATATGCATTCTTTCTCTTATACCTTTGCAAATTGCAATTTATATTGTTTAGACAACCTTCAAGCTTTCATACACTTGGAAAAATACAAAACAAACTCTTTATCTCTTAGAGTTAACATCTAGGATGTCATCCTTAATTCTTCAAGTAATTATTTTGTAAATAAAATAATTCTTTAATGCATAATTAGCCATTCTTTGGAATTATTTATTCATGTGTATATATTGTTGTAACTAGTGAAATTGTCATATCTTATTCCATAATATGTATACTGACTCATACTTTGGCATAAATCATCCTTACGCTTTGTAGTTTATATACCCAACTACACACATTCCAAAAATGCATCTATCAACTACGCATACCAAAACTATCTCTATTATTCTAGATAAACTATCTTGTACTTAGACAATTTTCAAATCTAACTATAGAATCTTTTCCTACACATAATGCCTTCTTCATACAAGGTATATTTTTCCATAAATGAAAACTATAACTCTTTTACAACTTATCCTACTTAGCCAAATTTCCAACAAGGTCCACAAGTCCTCTAACCCTAGATTCTCGTAATATTCGAGCATTATCTTATCTACCAAGTCTAACAAATATGTGGACTTTACAAAGCTATAGAGGTTTGCAAGTCTATGAACTCCATGTCCCCACAATTCTTTACCTCTTCTTTTTCATAGTTCTTTTATTTCTTAGACTCCATGGAGTGTGTAGCTTTATAGGTCTATAGTTGCATAGTTTTGTCACTTTCTGTTAGTTTCTTGTCCATTCATTAAGCTTTGTAGTCTAACTTATGGTTCTTTTAGGGTTAATTTATGTTCTAAAGTTGTTTTATGCATGAGTTTATGACATCCTAATGAAATTCATCATTTTTTGTAGGTAACAAAATGGCACCATCATCAACATTGAAACCTAAGGTTTCTCCACCTAAGATAGTGTAATATAAGTTCCAAGGATACCCTCTAGCTTCAAGTTTTTTAGATGCACACATGCAAATCATTGACATAGAGTTAGGGAACATATATTGGAGTCACTTTATATATCTATTCAATAATCCAAATGAGTAGTCATAAATGATGACTTCTATGGTCCTCTTCATACTAGTGCATGTTTCTTTACACCCCACCTCTATCCAATCTTTTGACCTAGTCATGACCCTTTCTTAGTACTATATACTAGTTGAGAGAGTAGTTAAGAATGTAGCTAGGGAGATAGTCATCGATATTCATAATGATGTCATTGAGAAGGTTTTTAACATTCTATCCTATGATTCTTTTTACAATATTTCATTGAAAAGTGCTCAAAGATTATTTACTAACAACAAGGATACAACATACAAGATTATTCAAGAGGACTATTTGATTATGCCCACTCTCGTGACAAGAATGGAAGGGTAGATATGAGCTTCGGCTATATGATTATAGATTGTTATAAAATTGATGTTTTCTTTGATGAATTTAATTTGCAATATTCTAAGGATCCCTAGAAGTTGTTTTTCCTCTAGTACAAGTGTAAGGACATGTCTTCTCCTTGTCCTCTTGTCCATGTGTGAGGAAACATATTTTTTGTAATTCCTTTTATAAGGAAATTAGTTTATCATCCTTAAAATGGTCTTGACACTTTGCACACACTTATTATGAATGGTGGCGTTCATAGAAATTGGAGTTACACATGCAACTCCTTTCTCATCTCTATAAAAGAGATGAGTCTTTCTCATTCTTCTATACATCATATTGATGTTATTGTAATGAGATATTTTTTTCAACTCTCTCTCTCTCTTCCCCTCCCCATATGCTTTTCCTTCATTCATAATATTACACAACATATTTTTCTTTTATTTTCCCCTTTCAAAATATGTGTCTCCTCTTGTTGATTATTCATTGCACGCTCTTAGAATTTGGTTATTTCATGGAAACATATCTTCTCAATTTTCTCACTTGCATTTACTTAGTTTCATTGTTCTACTTTTTATTTTCTTACTTGGTATTAGAGCTAAGGTGCTAAACCTTATTTTGAGTCTCATGTATTTAAGCTTTCCATTCATTGGAGATTACATATTTGGAGACATTCTTAAGAGATTTTTTTTTAATTCATAGCTCATTCTAACTCATTGTGTTGTAGATATTTTTTAATCTATCCCTCTTTGGAAGGCTTGCTACCAAAGAGTCACTTTCTTGAAAAAATAAAACTCATTTTTTCTCTTATTTTGGAAGGCTTGCCACCAAAATAAGAGAAATTGTGTTCTATTATCTTATGTTCAATATTCTAACATTGTTAACATAGACCATTTATTTTATTCTTTTTCCAGGGCTTATTAAAAAAAAGCTAGTATTCCAATAGTGTGTTATTGTTATGTTTTTTCTCTTGTAGGTTTTACATAATATTTTCATTAATAAGTAGTATTTTACTAGTACTTTCTTAACAATAAACTTGTAAGTCATTATTCTTTTTAGTTTAAATTCAAATCTAAAATTTCATATTATCTTTGTATATCTCTGTATTTTTCAGGTTAATCTACATCATAATAATTGTATTTTGCACTTTTTGTCAAATTATATTACAGGATATTTATTTTATTTTATTTTTGTTACCATGTAGGATTACCTCTCTCTATATTTTATCTCATATCTATATATATGTGTTGTGCATATTAATTATATAGTCATTTTGTTTATCTTTCTAGTATATAATAATAATAAAATTATCAATGACTTTCTGGTCTTTGATTCTACCATTCACTATTTTTCTTTTTTATTAGTATCTTTGTGCTACTTTACTTTTAGTGCCGTCTTTTTCATCTCATTCTTAACCCCCCTGCTCTTTCCTCTCTCCTTACAGTCCAAAAAATCTATATTGATTATCTCTCCCAAGCTTGTCCTTATCTACATTATATATGCTTTGTCTTGTCTATGTATGTTCATTCATAATCTTAACCACACATTTTTTATTTATTTCCTACTCAACATTCGCTTGTTTGATTTGTTTTTTGTTTTGGCTTGTTACAATTTTTTTTGTTTCCACTATTAGCCACTCTTGGACCCCTCTAAAGTCTTCAATAAAAATTTCTTTTTAATTCTCGGGGATAGTCTTTTTGTCATGTTCACATCAGTTCTCTTCAACTTTAGCATACTCTTTACCTCCTTCATTTTACTGGGAGCTCATTATTTTCATTAAGTGAGAAATCATTTTCAATGACTATGGTTTACATAGTGTAAGAGGAATCTTATTTCAAGGAGCATTTTTATTATTATAAAGTTCTAAAGCAGTGTCTTCTATGAGAAATGTCTTTTTATTAACTTCTAGCAGCATAGGTTGGTGTGTCACCAGTGCTTCTCTTTTCTTCCTTGACCTATGTAGGTTAACCTTAGTTTAATCAGTTGATCAGAAAAATCTATTTTCTCCTAGCACACCCAACTACAATCTTGTTAGAGGTATTTTTTGTTATGTATATCTTAGTTCATCTTTTGGCAGTCTCATTATTCCAAATGCTTTTAGAATTTACTAATATTAGTCATTTCCTATTGAGGGTTTAATTTCTTGTAAGAGCATTTGATACTAAACTTAAGTAACCTCTTTTAAGTCATATTTGTTTTCCACTTTTGTATACAAACTTTTACCATTTAATTATACATCCTTTTTGCTAATTGTTCTTTTAATAAGAATCATCATCATCAATTTTTAGTAAGACCACATTTAATAATTTATTAAATATATTCTATTTAAGATCAAGTTATTTTAATAAGGTTTTAAACTAAATTATTCTCCACTTTCACACTAGTTTAATAACCTTTTATTTTTTAACGTGTTTCTTGATTTTTTTTTTTTTTTAATTTTAAAGTTAGAGGAGTATATTTTTTGATTTCTTAAATCTGCATTGTTATGTGTACCTTAATTCAAGATATTAAACTTCATAGTTCAAAGTATCATTTGTGGAAGACCTACATATCTATCATTTTTTGGTTTAAACATATCTTGGATGTTGTAATTGATCCTTTGATTGAGCCCGTTGTCTCTGCCACTCAAGATGAAAAAGATGCATGGAAGACTAAGAATGAAGAAGCCTTACATTTGATTGGAATCCTTATGATTCCTAATTTATATGGCTTGATTTTAAATTGTACTAAAGCTCATGAAGCATGGTAAATGTTGAAAAACATGGATGATAGCATGGATGAATCACGCAAAATACATCTATAAGACCAACTTGAGGATCTTAGGTATACTAATTTAAAACCATGGATGAATTTATTTTAATTTTTTATTCTCTTAGTTACTTGGATTAGGTGTTTGATTAACTCATATATGTTTAATACATATCATTCTTAAGAAGTGTCTTCGTACATAATTTCAGCAATTCATTACTAATATTCATGCTCAATTTCCTATTCCTAGTTTATCTTCACATTAACTTGTGTCATTTTTCAAAATTTATTGTGTCAAGAAGAAGCTAAACTAATTCAATTTGGTACTCTTAGATGATTCAAGTGAACATGCCTTCATACCTAGGAATCAAACTAATAATTTTAGATCAAATCATCATTATCATAATTATTATTATTATTATTATTATTATCACAATTATCATAATCATAATCATCATAATAATAAATCTCACATTAAGTCTCACAATAATAATAATCTTAATAATACAAACTATAACAACAATAATCAAAGGAATAATTCTAACTCTAAACCTCATTGATATTATAGTGTCAAAGATGGTCATGTGGCTAATATTATTTCAAAAATAAAAATGATAAGAAACCTATGAACAAAAATAATCTAAATCAAAAATCAAATCTAAATAGGGTAATTCTAATGGTTCTCATTCATGGCATGCTTTTACTTGTGGTTATAATAAATCTATACCATTAGAATGGATTATGGATAGTGGTTCTTCTCAACATGTTACTTCACTTAAGGAAAATTTTTATTATTTTCAATTTGATTTTTTTAACATTCCTATTCAATTGTTTAATAATCATACTTGCAAAGTTGACGGATTACGTGATGTGAGTGTTCTGAATGGTAAAATAAATGATGTGTTTTATGTCTTGATTTAAAAACTAATCTTCTTTATACTTTCAAGCTATGTCAAGATTATAAAGTTGAGTTTTAGAAGGATATGTGTTATTTGATTGATCATTAAACTAATCAAATTATTGTTTATGTTAAATTGGATCATGATAACTTATTCAAAATTCATGAATTTTCTAGTTCAAGGTGTTATTTACATAGCACCATTGATTTTAATGTATGGCATGAAATACTTCACCATTTGAATTCATATTATATTAATTTGATGCAAAAAGAAAATATGGTTTATGAATTGCCTCAAATTATTCCTTTCAAAGTTGTTTTCACTAGTTGCATGAGTGGTAAGTATCATAGGGAGAACATTCCATAAGTTGTTCCTAGTCCATTGTGACCTATTGCAACCCATGAAGAATAAATCCATCCAAGGATCAAGGTATTCACTCACTTTTGTTGATGATTTTTTTAGAAGAACTTGGATCTATTTCTTTCATAGTAAATATATAGTTATTGATATTTTTATTGAGTTTCATTTATATGTTGAGAGGCAATCCACTTTTAAACTTAAGATTCTTAGAGCTGATAATGGGAAGGAATATATGAATAATTATTCTCATTCTTACTTAAAATCATGTGTAATTAAAAATGATCTTACTATTTGTTATACACCACAACAAATGGTGTGGTAGAAAGAAAGCATATGAAAATTATGGAAATGGCCAGATGTATGTTACATGCAAAGAATGTGCATTATAAGTTTTGCATTGAAGCTATGGCTTGTGTCACTTATCTTATTAATAGGACTTCTACCAAATATATTAAGGAAATAAATCTTGAATAAGCTTTGCTAGCTAGGAAGCCTAATTTAGATCACTTGAATATATTTTAATATATTTCTTATGTCCATACTCCTAAATAAAAATTGCACAAATTAGATGCTAAGTCTTCTCCTTATATTTTTGTTGAGTATAATAAAAATATAAAAGGTTATAGAATTTATGATCCTATTTCTAAAAAAAGTGCCCATGATTTCTCTAATGTGCAAGATCAATAATTTAGTGGCACTAAAATAGTGCTATCTAGTGAAGGACTAACCTCCTTCTCTCAACCCTACTCCTAAATAATCTCCTTATATTCTACCTCTTTCTTCTAATACTAGTGATGCTGATAATGTTAATACTAATGATGCATCTAAAAATCATGAATTTTCTTCTAGTGATGAATTTATTACTACTAGGAGAAATTATAAATGGTTTCAAAATTTACTTAATGAAATAGATGATTACCTAACAAGAATGGGTGGACTTAAACCTAGGAGAATTAATTATTGAAACTATACTTTGATGACTTCCATTATGCATTCTAATGATCCTAAATATTTTGAAATAGCTAACTCTCAACCTCATTGGAAAAAGGTCATGAAAGAGGAATATGATTCTCTAATAGCTAATCAAACTTTGGAATTATTTCCCTTGCCTCATGGTAAAAATTTAGTTTCATGCAAATGGTTATATAAAACTTTGTTG
This sequence comes from Cupressus sempervirens, assembly GCA_028749045.1. Taxonomy (NCBI): domain Eukaryota; kingdom Viridiplantae; phylum Streptophyta; class Pinopsida; order Cupressales; family Cupressaceae; genus Cupressus; species Cupressus sempervirens. Next base: position 248,010,039 of record CM053788.1, on the reverse strand, counting down.
AATGCCAATAATCAAATTAGTAAGTTTAAATCTAGAGTAGAGGATTAGGTTACAATGAAACTTTTGCAACTATTTCTAAGATTCCTACTATTAAACTTTCTCTTGAAAATAACTTCTAAAATGAATTGGCATATTCATCAAATGGATCTTGAAAGTGACTTCTTAAATAGTGATTTACATGAAGAGATCTATATGGATAAACCACTAGGTATTGCTAAAAAAAGGTAGTGATCATTTAGTTTGCGAATTAAAAAACTCTACTTTTGGTCTCAAACAATCACCTGGAGAATGGTATTCAAAGATAAATTCCTTCTTTCTTTCTCAATGGTTTTCTAGAAGTAAAAATGATCATAACTTGTATGTTAAATTTTCTTAAGATAATATTGTTATTTTTATTAGTATTCTCTATGTAGATGATTTAATTCTTACTTTAAGTTCAAATGCTTTAATTTATGATATTAAGTTTTAACTTAGTCAATAGAAAATTACAAATGATTGATTTAGGAATTTTACATTACTTCTTAGGAATTTAAATTTGGAAAACACCTAAGGACCTATTTTTCCTTCTCAAAGCAAGTGTGCTTGTGATCTTTTGAAAAAAATAAGATGAATGATTCCAACCATGCTTCCATTCCATGTGAATTAGGAACTAAGTTAATGGTTGATGTGAAAACTCCCTTTATTGATGATACTTTGTATAGGTGACTTGTAGGAAGTTTGAATTATTTCACTCTTACTAGACCTGATATTGCATATGGTGATGGTTTAGTTTCAAGGTTTATGTCCAAAATACAACAGACATACTTTAAAGTTGCTAAAAGAATATTAAGATATATTAAAGGGATAATTAATATGGCATTATTAATTACAATGCAAATTCTTATTTTACTTTATAAAAATTTACTGATTCAGATCTAGGTGGAGATCCTAATGACAGGAAATCTAGTTTTTGGTTATTGCTTTTTTGTTGCTTTAGGTGCAATTTCATGGAAGAGTTAAAAATGATGTTTTGTTTCTTAGTTCTCAACTAAAGTTGCATCTAAAGAGGCCTTATGGCTTAAAATATTACTTGAATATTTAAATCTACCTCAACAAGCACCTACTCCATTATATTATAACAATAAAAGTACTATTACATTGGCCAAAAATTTAGTTTTTCATGAAAGGAAAAAGCATATTTATCTTCAACATCACTTTATTAGAGAATGAGATAAAAACAAGAAACTAACTCTTCTCTATTTCAAGGGGGAAGATCAAGCCGCTAATATTTTAACAAAGCCTCTCTTTAAAGAGTGATTTCAATTTTGTTGTAAATTAATCTTTCCTTGGATGTATTTAATTTGGGATATTCCAAGGATCCCTTCAAGTTTTTTTTCCCTCTAGAACAAGTGTAAAGGTATGTCATCTCCTTGTCTTCTTGTCCATGTGTGAGGAAAAGTCATTTTATAAAGAAATTAGTTTATGCTCTTTAAGAGAATCTCAACACTTTGCACAGACTTATCATGAAAGGTAGTACTCATAGAAATGGGAATTATATGTGCAACTCCTTTATCATCTCTATAAAAGAGATGCCTTTCTCTCAATCTTGTTCACATCGCATTGATGTTATCGTAATGAACTACTCTCTCTCTCTCTCTCTCTCTCTCTCTCTCTCTCTCCCTCCCTCCCCATAGGATTTTCCTTCATTAATAATATTGCACAAGGGAGTTTTCTTTACTTTTCCCCTTTCAAAATTTGTGTCTCCTCTTGTTTATTGTTTTGTGCTTGCTCTTCAAATTTGGTTATCTCATGGTAACATATCTCCTCACTTTATGCACTTGGATTTACATAGTTTCCTAGCTCTACATATTATTTTCTTACAAAAAAATTGGATACTACATTATTATGTTGAGTAGGGTGATGGGATTTTCAACCTTTGGTCACTTCAAGACGTGGATGGTCCAATTTATAGAGAAGATCATAAGGAGGAAACACATTTATTAGGAAAACATTATTAGTGACTCCTTGAATGAGAAGTTAAGCTCGGTCACTAAGGATCCTAAGTTTTACATGACATCCTATGTAGTGTATCTACTAGAAGAAAGGGTTGCCTATCTAGGGTTAGTTAAGACAGGATCCCTATAGGAAGGATTGGATTGGCCATATAGGATTTATCATCAATTGGTAAAGAGTAAGGCAAAGGAGGATAGTCCTAAGTTCCACATCATCAATGATGCTTTTGTGTTCATGTTGATCATATTTATTGAAGGGAATTATGAAAAGAGGGTATCAGTTAAGGCAATTGCAAAGGTCACATAGCTTGGGACCTATTACATCTAATTCTAGACATTCAAGTATACCAAGATGTCAAATTCTCTCATTTTCCCAAAGAAGTTTTTGAGGTATCCTTCAAATAAGGTGGTTCATTTTTAGATTGTGAGGTAGCCTAGGAGTGCTTGTGAATTATGTAAGCATAAGTATAGACATTTCTAGGTATTCCCCATGTTACTAGGGACTTGCACAATCCTTGAGCATATACTTATCAATACATTTGATGTGGAGTGGAAGAAATACCCCTTGGAGGAGTACCCATTGGTTTTACCAACCTTTGATCTAATTCAAGGGTACAAGAAGATAATAGGAAGAAGATTCTTCCATAAGCTATAATTGGAGGAACATTGGATAAACTATGTAGATAATTAGGATATCAAGATCTGGTATTACTATCATATGTATTTTTCATTGGTAGAGGTAGCCATAAGACATGGAAGAAGGACTCTTTGGATATTTTGGACCCTTAATATAATAGGGATGAGATCTACAAGAGGGTGATCACAAATGTTGAGGTATCTAATTTGTAAAGTGATGATATTGAGTTAAAAGATAGGAATTTCAAGACACTTATGTGGAATTGGATTAAAAATCCATTCCCTATGGATCATGTTCAAAGGCCAAAATTGGTAGCACTCACCCAACTAGATAAGGGTAAAGGGAAGAAAGTGATCACACTTATATAGGGACCAACTACACCTATAAATCCCAAGACTATAAATAGGCATGAGAGAGGATTTTTTGATGAATATAAGGTTGAGAATGGAATTGGAAAGGGTAAGAAGAGGAAGGCCTTATTCCAAGAGGAATAGCCTGTAGAAGAAGAGATTGCCCCCAAGAGGCTTGTGCTTAAGAAGAAGAGAGCATGCTATTGCAAGAATGAATGCTAATGATATTCCTATGGGGGAGTATTGTTGATATGTTACATTCATGACTAAGTTTGTCATTTATGTCAACATAACAATTTTCTGTGGTATCTAATAGAAGAACAATGGAAAGATCAAGTTGGTATGGACAGCTAGTTGAGTATTCTAACTATCTAAGGTTATGGGAGATACTTTTGAGCATCTAGTATATGTAGTTAATGTCAAAAGAATAAATGATAAGTCTAGAAGAAGTTATGTAAATTTTGGTGATGTTTGTTCTGAGATATAGTTTATAGAGGCATGTTGCAGTAAACTTGTTATATCTCCTAGCAAAATTGTTATTCTGATAATCGAGGTTGAGGATTTGAATAAGACATGTTGGTGATGATGTGGCTGAGTTTTCTTGTCATAATATTGCATCTATAGAAAGTTATTCAAGTTGCAAGGCAGAAGATTAATGTTATCACTAAGTGTAACATGTTCTTAATGTGGTCCTATAATAATTAATTGAGAACATCTAAGAGTCGACTCAAGGAATTTTTTTATGGACTCAGTATAAAGGAAGGACATTTTCCTTTGTCCTGAGGTATGGAATTGTATGGTTTAATGATTGATGATAAGTAGCAGTAAGAGTGGAATGTGAAGTTGAGCAGACTAGTGCAGAAGTGAAGGAAACTTCATTGTTGAGGTTTTTTTTGAATGATCAGAGATTTGATATTTGGATCTGAGGTTTGTGACCTAATCTACAAGGTTTAACATTAATTACTTCAGTTGAAAAAATAAAGGAAAGAATAACATAATAGTAAATTGCATGTTTGAGTAGTAAGCTCTTCTTGTAGTTGAAATTGCATGTGTTGGGCAATGGGCTCATCTTGCATACATTGTAGCACAACTCCTAATAGGGTTGGAATCTCCTAATAAGGATTCAAAGTCTCCTAACAAGGACTCATATGTATTTAATGTTGTAATAGACTCCATCTTCTAACAAGGAATATTTATATTAATACATCATCTTGTGGACATCATTCCCACTGGGGTTTTCCCTTTAATCAAGGGTTTCCCTAGTTAACATATCTAGTGTAATTGTATATGTGTATCTTATTATGGTTTTTGTTTACTTTGGTTGAATGGTTAAGTTTTTTTAAAGAAGATGAATGTTTTTATTGATGGATAACTAATTCAGCCACCCCCCCCCCCCCCCACCCCGATTATCTTGGTGGACTATTGTTTCTAACACATGCATCATGATGATCATGCATGAACCTATTAAGGGGAATATTTACAAAAGAAAGAAGGGTGGTTCAACTCCATCATCAATGATGGGGTTTATCTAAGAGGAGGAGAAAGATCCAGAAGATGAGGTTTCATTGATAAGGAGAATTTCCCAAAGTGTGGTGGTAGTGGAAAAGAGGAGATAAAAAAAAGTCAAAATTAAACTCTACCTATAAGGGACTAGCCCATCCAGATTCATGAATCTAAAAACCACGAGTAGGGTGGTACTAGAGAAGAATGGGGCTCTAATGAATTTGATATCATAGATTTTGACTTTAGCCCAATAAATCAATTTGAAGATGAGACTCTCCCTACAATTGCACCCATTATAGAGGTAAATGTAAAATTCAATGGGGTAATAACTGAGTAGATTACCAAGGAGTAGGATAAAGGTGATATGGTGGAAGAAGGAGAGGTGAGAGAAGAAAGACCTAAGGAAGAACTCAAGGGAAATTAATCCCAAGAAATCTCATCTACCAAAGATACTCTCCCACCTCCTTCAAGAAACCTAATGAAAATAAACCACCTCCTCCTCCAAGAGAAGATGACGCTATACCTCATCCACTAGATACTAAAGAAGAGAGTGCAATTAAATAATTTGAATATATGGAGAAGAAATAAAATATGCATCTAAAAGCTCAAGTGTTGATTGTTGACAATCAATCTTGTCTACCCAAGTAGACAAAAGATAGCACTATTCATACCAGGAGAAGGGAGTAGAGAAATTGGTAGAAGATAAAAAGGATAGGGGAAAGGAAAGTGAATAGGATGATTCCCTTTCTCTATATCAACCAGAGTCATCATCTCACACCTCCAAACTCATTAAATTTTCCAAGTCTATCTTTTTGAGAAGAATATATACAACTATAGAGGGCGTAGACATGATCTTATTGGGTGAATCCTACTAGTTACCGGTGGCCACCGTAAAACCTCAAAACATGTCATGTGTGAAACAAGATCAAAGGGAATATTAGAAGGCACAAATTGAAATTCCTCCAACCCAAGGGGATATAACCAACCTCAACCTATAGTATTACAATATTGAAGAGGTAGGTCTTCAGAAGCCTACACGAGATGGTTGCAAGGAACTAATTACAATGGATGCTAGGAACTTGTTTAAGAGTGTAGATAAGGATGAGGTTGAGATTTAGGCTCTTAGGAAGAAGAATGAGGCATTAGGTGATTTTTTTTCTAAGAGTGAAAATCTCATTGACCTAACTAATTGGATATTGCATTAAAGGTTACACTAAAAAAAGGCCCCTTTTCTTGTTCATTTAGATTCCTTTTTAGAAATCTGCGTCTGATGGAGACAATGTTTTGTGGATTTTTTAGAAGAATTTATAGGAGAGGTAGTTTAAATAATTCATTCCATTTTTTATAATTTGGAAAAGATGGTAAATTTGGTGGAAGGTCATGATATCATTTTGAATCAAGCCTATGGTTGGGATGTAATAAGGATGAGCTTGCATAAAATAAAGAAGTGTAGCTACAAGTAACTCTTAGCTATATATGATGGTGTAGAGTTGGAAGAACTTGATGAATTGATTCAAAGAATTAGTATTGGATTAAAGAATCTAATAGAGATACTCTCTTGAATATAGAATGTAAGAGATAAATCATTCAAAATAAAATTCGAAGAAGATTGCCTTTTGAATGAGGTGATTTTAAAATTTTACAAAGATGAAAGTAAGAAAAAGCTATGTCTAGTGATGAGAGTGGTTCAATAATTTAAAGCCTAATCTAAGATATTCTTCACTAAAGATGGCCTCTAAAGGATATTCCAGAGTGAAGAAATTTTGAAGAAACTCGACTAGAACATTGAGAGTTTTGAAGCAGTGAGGAAGGAAGTAAGGGAATTCTAGGAGAAGAAAGAAAGTGAACTTAAAAGTTTAGATATTTTGGACACTTTTGATGTAATGGGGATAGTGGAGAGGTTCAAGCTCAATTATCCAGGTGAACTTCAAAAACCCTAAGCCAAAAAACCCATATCCCAATTTTCCAATTTTGGACACTTAGTCAGTCTTGTAGTTATGGTCAAAAAACTATGGAGCTCTGCACTCCACAGATTTGAAGTCATCTCTAAAAATATGTAGATTTGAGGAAATTTTGAGATCCAATCTATGGATTTGGATTCTTCTCTAATGATTTAAGTCATTGGCTCATTTACTCATTTTTCACTGTTCTAGTTTTAGACAATCTTCTTGTAGGTTTTTGGAGAAGATGAGATAGTTGGAAGATGATTATGAGTTTCTCTTGAATAGATAAGATTTTTTTTTATTAAAAGTGTCCTTTATTTGCATAATTGGGTTTCAAACAACACTTTGAATATTAGTTTCAACCAAAGTTCCATCTTTTTCTTCTTCTTCTCTTCTCTTCTTCATCAATTGCTTCTTAGGTAATGGCCTCATGTATGTAATATAAATATAGAAAGGAGTGCAGGCCAAGTTACCATTGTGTTATGGCTTAGTTTTACTTTAAAATGTATTATTTTCAATCTATATATGGGGGCAATGGGTGTTGATGCTCCGCTCCACTTTGATCAGCCTATATAGCTATATTTTCTACACGAGATAAATCCTACCTCTAAGAATCACAAATTTGAGGTTGGTTCTCTATAAAAGCATGATTATACATTGTAATATAGGTCGTTATTTTGTCTAATAAGAGATATAAAATTGGTGGTCTTGTTATGTGTGTGGTTATTATTTCTTGAGTATTGTATCTTCATAAATTTATATTTGTGAAAGATTAAAGTGTTGATCATTTAGTATATGTGATTCTTATCAAATTTCATTTATTGGAGTTTTTCATAATTATTGTGAACAACTCTATTGTAATTAATTGGAAAGGGAATTTATATTAGTGTGTTCATAGAAAATTCTCTTGTGTTCTTGTACATCCACTAGCTACATGACTGGATGAATTGTGAAACATCATACAACCTCTAAAAAATTCCTTCGATGATTGCATCTACAATGTCATGGTTGCATTACTTATGACCAAATGCATTTTTCCTCATTCCCTCAAAGATTTAATTCACAGAAATGTTGTAGCAATGACTTATATCTATTTAGGTTTTCAATCTCATCTATTTTTTTCATCTCATTACCCTAATATATTTGCATTTTATTTTACAAATCTAATTAATTATAAAACTCATACTAGTTTCACTTTAAAATCTACATGCATAAAAAATACAAAAATAAAAAATAATTATAAATTGCTATATTTTTAGTTATTTTAAAGGTTTCATTATTTTTAAATTATTGAACCAATAAAGGCATTTTTTTAAACAATCATATTTATTGTCTACTCAAGTACCAAGTGGTTGACAAATAGCCTAAGTGAACATTGGAGTTGATTTCATCCGCTTTTCAAAAGATAAATATGTCTCAAATTTATGTCATTGTTGTTGTGTAAAAATGACACTCAACACTTACCTAGGACACAAATAGACTTTGACAGTGTGTTTTTGGTTGTGGATGGGTTTAGTAAGATAACACACTTTTTACCATGTGAATCCACAAATCATGCCCCGCATATAGAAGATCTTCTATTCAAGGAAGTAGTAAGAATAATTGGACTTCCACTAAACATCATATCTAACAAGGATGTGAAGATTTTTAGCCATTTTTGGATAACCTTGTGTAGAAATATAGGAACAAATTTATCACTTTCCTCAGTGTACCACCCCCAAATAGATGGTTGAACTAAAGTGATTAATAGGACATTGGAAAATTTACTAAGATGTCTTTTCAAGAAACTGTCATGCCCAAATTTTCTTGAACAAGACACACACACACGTACACACATACAATAATAATAATATTAAATTTTATTTCTTGGAAACAATTTAAGAAATATTTAAACTAAAATATATTCACAATATTGAAAAGTCCTTTCAAATATTACAATCATATTTGGATGCTTACATCAATTTATAAACTACATGAAGATCTACTTCTGATCTTTTACAATACATAACTTTTAGAAATGTTCATAATAAATCATCTTCAAAACTTCAACAGAAAGTGAAAATCTTCCAAAAAAATTTCTTCAACACATATTCATTTAGAAAACCTGTACAAAATAACCTTGTAAACCATGGAGAGCTCACCTCCTAGCCTAGGTCTCTAAGAGACCACTCATCGAGCTTGAAGAACCAAGATCAACTAGGTAACAATCAAGCATACACATATAAATCAACAATACAAGATACAACATTTAACACCCTTTTGAGCTTACACAGTAGGTTACCAAAGGAACCAATAGAATGGGTGAAGGTGTTCCTATAACCTCGAGGAGAAGTAAAATATAGAAAGCCAAATTTTCCTTCACAAGGCATACCAAATAAATACCAACTCTCACAAACTTTCTCCCCTTATCACCCCCAAAGTGCATAACAAAGTACTAGCACATACAGCCCATACTACATGCTTATCCCTCTTCCTTCCAGGGAAGAGACTTTGCACTCAGGGGATAGGCCCAACTAACCCCTTCACCCTAAAGGCCACTTCTTCCCTCCCAAGGGTGAGTGATGTCCTTCCACACCCATAACATCACCCTCTCAAAATCAAATGAAAATAAGGCAATAGAAATTCATCCACACCCAACAATACCAAAGGAACAATGAACAACACACATATGCATTTGTAGAAAAATTTACACATCTTTTATTTAGAAAAACAATACAACACAATTTTTCAAAACATGGCAAAAGCTTCAACCTTTCTCCAAGCTATGGTAAATGACCCAATTTGAGAAGAGCCCTCGATGATGCTTCCTTGATCCAATCTCTAATATCAAAAATCTCTAAAACTAGAGAGTGGGTGAATGTCCCCTCTATTTTCAAATTTCCCTCTAAAAGAAGAACATTCCTAATTTTCCTCCATCATAAAAGAAAACAAACACTTCAACTCCACCTAAGTTTCCCTATTTGGTTGGAATTATCAACTTACTGGAGATAAGGTAGGAATTTTGGGTAAGACTTTTTCCATTTTTGCAATATTTAAGAAATGGAATTTTACAAGTGTTAGAAAAGAGATTTTAACCCCAGTAAATCCAAAATTAAAGCCCTAACATATAGTACTAACATGTAGGTAACTTAATTCCACTAAAAGAACACACTTAGACTCAAACAAAGCCCTCTAAAGTCACCCTAAACTTGGAATCCGAATTTTAATTTAATTAACACCTTCATAAGATATTTTTATGCAAGGGGATGAAAACTTAAACATTTCTAACTAGTTAGGAATAAGGTTGGGGGTCTTTTGCCAATGACTCAACCTGACTTGCCACTAAACACGTAACAACACAAGTGTCAAGTGAAACTATAAATATACATTTAACATTACAAGTGGAAAATCAATTTTCACATAAATAAATATAATCTAAGACATCCATTCACATTATGTTCACAAAGTAAAATACTCAACAACGAGGTTAAGATCTCTTCATTAGATATAACCTTGGCAATCTCAATTAATACAAAGGTATAGTCTTGGTTCTTCATTTCACCATGGATATTTCCTGCACACTCAAACCACATATAAGTAGTCCAAGATAAATAAAACACATGCATATATAAATCCTCAATTAATTCTATATTCATAATTGAATCAGAACATAAGGCATTTGAACATTTTTTCCATTTCTAACCATTATGCATATATAATACAATCATTATCGAACTAAACATGACCTGACTCTTTTGCACATTTCATGATTTTCATACATATATACAATCCATCTAACATTTATATTCAAACATAATTTCCTACTCATTAATAAAATAACCAACCAAGTACATGAATGTAACTAATCATCAAGCATCATAAATAAGTTCTAACATCATAAATTATTACCATAAAATAAAGTGTCCCATAGTATTGAGTAGTTTGAATAACAATCCAAAATAAGTCCAGCATATAACAAGTTGTCAAGATATAGAGTATTTGAAATGTAAATAAAGTGCTATACTCTGCTATGATGGGCTAGGGGGAGGCCTCACATCCTCCTCCCCGAGGCATGAACCTCCTCCTAGAGTTCATCAAAAAGAGAAGGGTACCATGATCTCATTGAACATCACAATCACAATGCGGCCATACCAGGGTCACTGAGGGAAAAAAGTAATTTATTTGACTCCTAGCTACAATTGCACTTAATAGAGAACATCATATGAACTCAATTGTTGGTCCACGTATCAACAATACAACTATCTTCCCGAGCTTGTCCAAAGCTAGGGTTTTCTACACTAAGGGTGTGTTGAACTAGTAAACCCAAATTAGTGTCCCAATGCAAGGATAGATATAGGATGAGTGCCTTAAAAACTCACATGAGGTCTTTTCTCTAATACCAATTCAATTATGTATTAAAATTAATACACAAGGATTTATGGACAAAACCGATGTAGTGTAAGTCATGGTTATAAGACAACATCCCCTATCCTTACTCCATATCTCTAAAAAGGTTTCAAGAATCCTATATATAAGAAGGTCTTCTCTATCTCTTTTGCTAATTTATAGTTATCTAACCCATGTTATGTTGTAGTTTATCAAAATGATTTACATGTTCAAAATTTTAAATCTATGCTTCAAATAAAAGATTACTACGTCTCATTTATAAAATATTCTAAATTGGTTTTCTTAACCATTTGAAATAAAAGCTTACGTTTAAAGGCATTATAAAACTCTCACCTCACCTATCTCCTATAATACATAATCCACTTAATACTATATACCATTAGTAGATTTACTCTATGTTTACATTTGTTACTTAAATATTTATTTATAAATTAAAGGATGTAAAATTCTAGTTAATCATAATTTTCATCAAAATATTTCTTAACTAATAATCTTTACAAGTCTTATTTTATTACATTAAATATTCAATAAATCATATTTTTAAACTATACATATATAAGATGACAAATAATAAAATTATAATATTATTAATAGTAAAATTAGAGATCAACATCAATTATAGGTCATAATTTTACTTCAAATCATACATATTTTGAATATTGCAAACTAACTTAATAATTCTAATTTGGTATTAATTCCAAATTAAATTAATAATAGTCTACTAAATAAAATCAACATTAAATAATTTACTTCATTTTTACCTATAAGCATTGCCCCATACTTTACTTATTAAATATAAATATATATACATTGTAATGAACCCTTTTTGGGGGTCCATCATTTTTCTACAATTTTCCCTTTATGTATATTCTTTTGCCATATTTTTCTCCTCGTGATTTTGATAATTTCTATCTGATATGTTCGGTACATACAAAGATGTCCAAGTTTGTGCAACCTTCTAATATTCCATTTGATGGATGATAAATTCTAGCGCATATGTTGACTGGATATTGGTGAACCTGATCGTTGTGTATTCAGGATATACCTTGCAATGGTCAAATATACATCACCATCCCTGCTGTGTGAGTTTATCTTATCATGACTTGAGTAGTGTCTTGATTTGTTGCATAAAAATAGGTCACTATATATTCTTCCTTCTGAAATCATTAATTGACGACCTTCAATATTGAGCCTCAAATTATTCTCACTACCGCTAGTGTAATCATTGTCTTTGACATCATATCACTGCCTCAATATATTCTATGAATGGCATGCCATTAAAACCAATGTACGCTTTAGCAAAGCCAACCAAGCCGCTGACTTGGAACCCACGATGCATATGCATGTTCTCGTGCTTATATGATATGGTGGTGGTGACTTTAGTTTTGATTAGTTCAATTCATATAGGCTCTATAGGCTCGGTGTCATTAGTTTAATCATTGGAATCATATATAGTCATTGTTTTGTTCATGAACGATTACTCCCATATGTTCCATATACCATGACAGTACATGATCTTCCAAATCTGTGTTGGCTCCAACAACAGGCCTTGGATGGCATCTCCAATATCCTATATTTGTCTTATATTATATATGAAACAAATTGTTTTGACCTTCGTTGATGTGTAGTTGGTTCTGAATACTCAACTATTAATGTGTTTTTATCAATCTGATTGCTACTTTGTAACCTTTGTACTTATGTCCACATGGAAACCCCTCTATGATTCCCACCTCCAAGTCATAGTACCACCCTCTTATATCGACAAGTACCCCAACTTGAATAGACATGTTGCTTAATGCAGTCTCATCGGCAATCATAGGTAAAGAGGTAAATTAGTTTATTAATAATAGAATTGTATATATATTGCTTATAAGATATTATCATAAGTATTAAATATGTTATATAATGTTATTATAATATATTAAAAATATAATACCATATTGTATTTATATTAATTCTTGTATTCTTAACATTATATAGATTAGTTTATTAATCAATTTATTATTTCTTATTAATAGTATATAAATGTGATAATATTTAAATATATTATCGTCTTATAGTTTTACATTGTAACTATAACATTTATTCACTCTATATATATTGATATTATTATTATGAATAATAATTTCATTATATTCATATAAATAATTAAGTGAAATAAATAGATCTTAAATATTTATAATTTATCAATATTATTTCTTTAGGAATAGCATATGAATTATTATTATATTTTATCCAATTATAGTTATAGGATTCCCTCTTAAAATATGATATAAGAGTAGGGTAATATAGATGTAAGGGCATGATATTAATACATTTAATATAATTACGTAATATTGAAGAATCATTCTAATCAATAAAATGTCGACTTGTTTTCGAATATCAACTCATTTAATATTAGAATGGAGGTCGATGAATAATAATCTGCAAATGATGTGATAGATGTCCTTTCTCTTGGAGACAAGGACATATTAATATGTTAACTTAATGACAAATTATATCATTATTATTAATAATTAATTTATCATTAAATCTTATAAATATGGGGACATGACATATATAAATATTAATAATGAAACATTTTAATACTATAGCAAATAATAAATATTTCTCCAAATATAATTTCCATTAAAATTTTACTTTAAAAGAAATCATACTTCCCACATTATTGTATTTGTCGTAGGCTAAAATACTATTGTAATCACTCAAGTTTAACCAGTGATTAATCTTTTCAATTTTTACCAATTAGATACAAGTATTTTTATTTTATATTTTAAGTTCAAAAATTTCTAATGTTTAAATGTGAGAATTTTAATTTCTAAAATTGTTAAAATTATTTTTCTTTCACTTGATTCGTTCATATAATTTGAGTCTTATATGAGCCTGATTTCAAGGAAGCACTACCCAATATATGAGGATCATAAGAAAATGAAAGAATAATAAATATTTAATGATTTTAAATTCATAATTTGAAAATTTATTGTAATGTGTTAAAAATTATTCTTATTTGTATTTATTCATTTTCTTAAATAATGTAGAACCCTATCCTATAAAACTAAGTAAGAATTGGATGAAGTATTAAAATTATATATAAATGTATTCATACAACATACAATTTGTTAATATTTTTCAAATGTTGATAGTATATCCTCTCTTTTATAAAGCTCACTACCCACTTGCATGGAGTTTTATAAAAGTGTCATCAATATCAATATTTAAATATTAAAAATAAAAGTAAATTAAATAATATTTAAGATTTCAATACAAATTGGAATTTGTAAATAAATTTTTTATTGAAAAATAGTGAGAAATATCATTATTATTTGTGATTTTTTTACATTTTTACTAATGCAATGTATCACTTAACATAATCTATGCATAATTTTTTCCTCAATGATGAAATTAGAAAGTTCAAAGAATAGACATTTTAAAGTTTTAAATAACACACCTAACATAACATCTAAATGGATTAAAAGAGTTTGATTTGTAAATACATCATTATTTGATTTATTTTACAATAATCCTTTTCAGTTTAACCTAACATATTCACAATTAAGCTTAATTTATATTAAGATCAATATTATAAGATTAATACTATAAGCAAGTTAGATAGTAACATTACATTCATACCAAAAAAAAATTAGAAATTAGTTTAAATTGAAAAAAAAAAACTATTAAAAACTATTACTTTAAAAATTAAATTATATTAAATATTATTATTACAATTAATTTATATATTTTCTTATAGCTATTGAATTTTTAATATTTACTATTATATCTAATTTAACTATTACTAGAAAGACAAAACCATGTATGACATTGTGCTGCAGGCTTACGCATCAAATAAAGATTGGAATTGTTGCCCAAGGGGGACCAAACACAAATTGGAGAAAGAGGAATAAATCTGAGTGGTGGGCAAAAACAAAGGGTACAGATTGCACGGGCTTTATGTCAAGATGCAGATATCTATCTTTTTGATGATCCATTGAGTGCTGTTGATGCACATATAGGGACACACATTTTCCAACAATATATAATTGGTATGCTGGGTTCAAAAACTGTAGTCTATGTAACTCATCAAATGGAGTGTTTTACATGCAGCCGACCTCATTCTGGTAATGAAAGATGGTGAGATTACTCAATCTGGAAAATACGATGATATGTTACGATCAAACGCATTGAATCTATTGATAATATGGAGAAATCTGAGACCCTGCAATCAAATGGATTTGTTGATGAATCTTCATCTGACGATACAGGTAATGGAAAAGGTGGAAATCATAAACAGCTCCAGAAGCTAGAGGAAGAGAACGAACCAGAAATTCACAAGCCAAAAGAAAAAGAAGATGAACATCCACAGCTGGTGCAAGAAGAAGAAAGAGAGAGTGGCAGGGTAAGTGCGTGGGTGTACTGGTCTTATATATCACTGCAGCATGTAGTGGTGCTTTAGTTCCTATCCTCTTATTTGTTGGGTGATGCGACGCGCTCTCCTGTCCACAGATGGTTAATTATGTGGTGTTCCATGTTCACTAAAAGTCATAGCTTTTGGTGCAACGGCAAGTGGGACCTACAATTGGTATACTGACTCAACTCCCACTGGATGTATACTGAATCGGGCATCAACGGACCAGGGTACA
Source organism: Cupressus sempervirens (assembly GCA_028749045.1). Taxonomy (NCBI): domain Eukaryota; kingdom Viridiplantae; phylum Streptophyta; class Pinopsida; order Cupressales; family Cupressaceae; genus Cupressus; species Cupressus sempervirens. The sequence goes on along the minus strand of CM053788.1, from coordinate 247,994,592 downwards.
ATGGACCAGGTCGTTGCTTTTCGCTTTACACCTGCCAATCGCATTTGCTATTAACGCCAGTTCTGCGCGAAATGGAAGGAGAATCGGGTGTTGGAGGGGCAGTTCAGATGGCGAGAAGACCGCTCTGATTGCGCTTATGTCGTTCCAAGTCCAAGTGGGATTCAACGCTTTACTTCTACACAAATCTATGAAGACGATGAGCTGGGCGGAGAAATAGAGAACTAATCTCTTTTCTAAAACAGTTGTGTATATCCTTCACGAACAGCAGTTTATATCTTTCAGCCATTACTAGACTAAGTTCACAAGAAGAAACACTGCCTAATCGACAAATCTCACAGTGAAGTCCATTTACTGCCAGACTTGATTTTCGTCTCCTAGTATGTAACAAAATCATCGATGCATTTGTGAACCAGCTATTTGAGAGTGTAGTCCCTGTCATTGTTCTATTTTTGTTATCATTGTCGAACTTTTTCTTGGTGTATTTTCTATTAACTAAGTCTAATTAATGATTTAATTAAATAAAAAATTAATATGATATTTTAATATTTATTTTATTTAATTAATTAAAAAATTAATTAAATAAAAAGATTTAAATTTGAAAATAAAAGTTATAAGTTTAAAGCTGGAACGTGATAATATTTAATTTAATTTAATAATAATATATTTAGAATTCATTTTTAAATAAATGCTAAATAATATTATTATTATTTAAGTTAATAAATATTTTATCAATTAAGTTTCAAAAATAAATTTAAAAGTGAAAAAAATGTTAAAATTATTAAAAGATTCTATGTCACATGATGCGTGCATGTGATTAAAATATATTAAGATAAAATAAGTGAATTTAATAAAGTGAGTGCATGAGATTTAAAATTAATAAATTAATTTTAAAAGGAGTCAAGTGAATATTAAACAAAAAAAATTTAATTAAATACATTTATGTGTATTATTTTAATATTTATTCACATAGGAGTATGCGAACTCTTGTGATTTGTCATGTTGACAACACAGAAGTTTGCACTCTAATTATGCACGTGTTGTCTACACTTAGGAGTTAGCACATTATTTGAGCACATGGTGTCTACAACATTTAAACACCTCATCATGATTATCTTTTTATCGTGGAAGATATGTGCTTAGTTGTCATGCTTATCTCCTAGGTCTTTCTAGATGCATCTTAGAAGCCTTTATATATAGGCTCTCCTAATGTGTATGGACATCCTCATATGCTTCTACAAGCACTCCTAGTCACTTAGGGGGGTTTTGGTTTTTGGAAGAATTGTGAATGTTGGAAAAGGAAGGAATTTTCAGAAAGGAGAAGGTTCTGAGAGGAGGAGCTTTTCTACAATTTTTTGAGGCGTAGCGAATTAGCATCAATGTCCAAGTAGGCACTCATGATTATTTCACATATTTTATTATGTTCTTTCTCTTCCTATCTTCATCATATCTATTATGTGTGTCTGAATAATTCTCCATGAATGAATCTTCAATTTTGCAATTCAAGCATGCATATTGTTTCATCCAGTTATAGGAACTAAAAATATTATTGCATTCTTCCCTTAGTAGAATCAAGATTTGAAAATTGATTCGAGTTTGGGTTCGAATTAAAATAAAATTTTGTTATTATGCATTAGTTTTATATGATTTATTAACTAATCTAATTAAATTTAATTTAATTAGGATTAGTTAATAGTAGAAAGAAGTGCAATTAATTATTAGTCAATTTTAGTAAATGAATTTTTAAATTAGGAAAAATTAAAAGAAAAGAGATATTAATAAGTATTTAGTGGAATTAAATAATTGAACTATTAATAAGATTAATTTTACTTAAAATCAATAAAGATTATTTTAAATAAATTATTGTCCTTGAAGTGTTTTAAGAAAATTTTTAACTAATTATTTGAAAGTTGATAAGTATTATTCTAATTATTTGAATAATGGGAGACACTTCTTAGAATTATTAGTAACATTGATTTTTAGTGAAATAATGTGAATGATTTTATCTAAAAGTCAATGGGAACTAGTTCAATGATTTGAATAAGTAAATAATTATCTTCTGATTATTTTAGAAAATTATCTAATTTGAAGAGATAAATGGGTTGACTTAGAGATTGAACGAAAAATCTTATACTCTTGAAATATACTTTGAAATAAAAATTGAAACCTCTTACTTGGCATAACCATGTGTTTGCATCTTGATTATCTTTGGAAATTGAATGGGAGCAATCGAATGAGTTAAACTTTATCAAGTAAGATGTACCTCTTTAAATTTGAAAGCTCACACTGAAGTGAAAATTGGAACTTTAGTGTAAATTGACATTGTGTGTTCAGAGCTAAACCCAAACATGAAACTTACATTGTTGTATGTATACTGTTTGTGTTTTTGAGTTTTGGGGTTGACTAGATTGTTGACCAGTTATAGGACGTCTACTAGAGGCTCAGGAGTTATTAGATGTGATGTCATGATGATATTATTTGATCTTGATCTTTTAAGACCCAACCATGGTAATGTGATCGTATGGCCTATGAGATGTTGTATTTACCGTTCATTGATGCTCATCAATCTTCTTGTGTGAAGCTGAGGTGTATGATTATGAGATACTTGACTTAACCATTTTTGAGTCATCGATCAGTTATAATTGGGTTACTTTCCAGTTGCCATGATGGGACTAAAGTGTTGATTTATTCTTGATGTTGTCATGTTGTGACATGTTTTGACTCGACCATTTTAGAGTCTTCAATCAGTATTATTTGCTTTGAGATGTCTTTTTGTTTGCTTGTTGAGAACCAATGGATATTGTGATTTATTTTGAAATTCCTTATGGTTGCTTGTTGAGAACCGATGGATGTTGTGATTTATCATTGAAATGGATATTGAGATTTATTTTGGAATACTATACGGTTGCTTGATGAGGACCAATGGATATTGTGATTATCATTGATACCTTCAGTTGCCAATAGAGAACTATTGTGGTCATGATTATCAATGGATGTTTTTCAGTTGCTAATGGAGATTTGATGTTCTTATTGTGGATTATCTTTTGATATTTTTCCAGTCGCTTGTTCAAGACTAATGTGATTTTCTGATTTGTGATTTCTTGAGCCTAGGGTAGGTTATCTACTTGTAGTGTCAGGAAGTAGCTTGCAATAGGGGTCGGGGCCCTAAGTGGTTGCCAAGGTAACTCATTGTAAGTTGTTTTAATAAGTGAAAATGTTACACTAAATGAGGATTAAAATGAACCTAATAAGATAATTGTATATTCTTGCCCATGCCTCTAGTGCTAGTACAGACTAGGATGGGAGTAGAGAGAATGCTTGGTTGCGACCTTGCATTCCGTAGTATGCCTCGTTAGTATGAGAGGATACTAGTGGCCGCATAGGGATCACTAGGGGGTTGGGGTCTATTGAGAGACTACTAGGGTAACTCTAGCGTGATTCATGTGATGACACTTTTCCGCTTACATAGTAAATTTCTTACGTGCCATTGTGTGCCTCTGGAAATTAGATGTCATCCTATGTTGGAACCTTTGAGTTAGTGTACTTTTAGGATTCCTGGACTTAAAGAGTATTTGTGTTATGTGATTAGATATCATGTTTGAGACTTGAGTCTATCTCCTCCAACGCTTTCTTTGCTAGCATTTACCTTCATTTTGTTCTTGGATGTTATATCTTATGATGGATGTTATTTATCGACATGTTTCTTTATATTGATGATTAGCATATGATAAATGATGTTATTTACTTATAGAATCATCTTATGCTTTATTTTGCATGATTAGATTTCTTACATATATGTTGTAGCATGCTAGATTCCTTTCTGCATATGATCTAGTATGTTTTAGGAGTGACATCCCTACTATGATAATATCGATGATCTCTTCGGTGATTTGGGATGTTACGTGCGAAAGGATGGCTAGGGCCCACGATGGTCTAATGATGCTATTAATGGTTGGGAGGAACCACGCATTTAGAAAATTGTGTTTTATGATATATGGTTATCTTTTACGATGGTTGTTATATCATTATTGATGGATGGATGTATCATATATGTTAATAGTTCCATTTACTTTATTGCACTTGTATGATGGATTCGATGAGGATGATGTATCTTTATGTTTATAAATGTATATTCTTTTAAGCGTTTATACCCTATGACATGTACAATGGATGACTGAGCATTCCGAATAGGCATTTGGAACAAATGTATATTATGGACATTGAACTTTTTAATTATTCTTTCATGTAGATGTGGTAGTGGTTAGACTTAATATTAATTAGATTAAATTTGACTCAACATCTTGGGATCCTTAAGGAAAGTAACCTGTTATGTATGCTTATAATTGTATGTATGTTATTGCTTCCGCTACTAAATGTTTGATGTGAATGGTTTATCTTTCATGTTTAAAAGAAATTGGTTGGCAAACTTAATAAAAATTTAGGTTAACTCTTTTGGATCTCTTGACAGGATGTTACAGAGAGAAATTAGACTACCATGCACAATAAGCTACAGTACTATTTATTCCTCAACCACATACATAGCTTTTGCAAAGAACAGATAAACAGGATCCCAAGTAATTGTTCCGGTTTTTTTTTTTTTTGACGTAGACTCGTTAGCTGATACGTACAATAGGAAGCCTGAGGAAAGGGAACTTAACACGTCGCATATTATCATGGTTAGCAAAGCCAAATAATTATAGAACTGCACATCAACGTATCCAGATGATTACAAGATTAGCCAGCATTAGCAAATATACAGACTTCAAGAGAATGGTACCATCAAGAATGGCCGAGTTGGTCTAAGGCATAAGAAGATGAAAACGTGGGCTTTCGCATGTCTCCCAAGGCAAATGCTAGGAGACATGCTTGCAAAAAGGAAGCAAGGATAAGTCATGCGAACTGTTTGAAGGATGCCTGATCGTAATGTGGTCATCAAATGCCATGGTTGCTGGATATGCATAAAGTAGATATATTGAGAGAATATATTTGTTTAAGTTGCAACTGCCCTGGTAGACGTGCATGCAAAATGTGGAATCAGAGGTAAGCCGCAACTGCCCTGGTAGGCGTGCATGCAAAAAGTAGAATCACAGGTAAGTTGTCTGAAATATTTTATTGACTGACTCCATGAAATGTCGTCTAATGGCAAGCCAATATTGCAGGATATGCATATCGACTTGTTAAATATATCTGCACTGGTTTTAAAAAAAAATTGAGCCAAAGCGGCTAAACTAGGAAGCGAAAGCGAGTTGCAAGATTCACAAGGTGGTCGAGTCTTCTTGGCTCTAGTCATAGCAAAAGCTAAGTTAGACTTTAAGTGCAGCGTTTTGTATCATCCGTAACTCCTAATCGGAACCATGAAGACTAAGTGTTCTTGCCTTCGTGGTATTCAACCATCTCTGGTTCCCCATGAATGAATCTCGGGAGTGTGCATGAAAGCATGTGTTTATCCATGCCATTTGTAGCGGCGGGTTTACTTTTATAAAGATTTTGATACATATAAAAACATGTAAAATATATTTTAATTTCCTATTATTATTATTATTATTATATAATCATTTCATAATATATCTATATACTAGCATAAAAATGATGCAATATTCAAGGTGAGTCATACATAACAATGGTTGAAAGATTTTGTTGATGAGACAATCACCAAGTTTAAATAATACTATAATAAAATAATTTTCTAATTGCAATAATGTAAAAAATAAATTTTGAAATATAAATATTATAATTATTAGATAGGTAATCTTTTAATAATATCTGTACTAATATCATGCCAACTAGTCTATTCTAGTTTTCTTTCACTTTTATTTGTTTTAACAATACAATCTTTTGTTTAGTTCAAATTCACTAGACTTTTTATAGCCTAGAATTTAGGAGATAGAATAGAAACATTTTATTTAGTATTTTTTTTTTTTTTTTTAAAATCAAATACTAACTCAATTTTTTATTTATTTTTCATTATATTTCTAGCATTAATACAATCAAATAAAATTTTCAAGAACCGTGAGATGTAACGTCCATTTTCAATTGGAAATAAAAATACTGAAATAAGCAAATAGTTATATTTCTATATTCAACAATGAACTCATTTTGCCCCAATATTTCATCAACCTAGTTCTGATAGAAACACAAGGAGAATAAGGATTCCATCATACCATGAGTACAATATGCCTGTGTGATTTTGTAAATAAGATCACAACAAAATCTCCTTTCCAAATTATATATGGCTTAAACCCAAGAAGAGTACTTGAACTAAGAATTTTACCTTCATTTAAACCCATCAGTGCGCTTGGTGAAAAAATTGTTGTAGTAATAAAGGAGGTACATGATCAGGTCAAGTTACAATTGAAAAAGACCATAGAAAAATACAAAGAGTAGGAAAATAAGAAGAAAAGAGATGTGCAATATGATATGAGTGACCTAGTATTGGAGAAGCTATTGAAAGAAAGACCCCCAAAAGGAAAATGCTCAAGATTGATGATGAGGAAACTTGGCCCATGTCAAATCAAAAAGAAGTTTGGTAACAATGCATATGAGTTGCAACTACCACTTGATATTGGCATATCCCTGATTTTTAATGTAGAAAACCTAGCCCCATTTAAAGGTGATATGAATGCATTTGATTCTTCATAGGCATAATTAGATGAAAGATTGAAGGATTTTCCAAAGAAAGAACTACCAAAACTTGAAAAGGTCCTAGACACAAAGGTTGTGGAGAGAACAAGGAAGAAAGTGTACAAGCAATATTTGATCAAATAGAAGAGGCTCCTTGAAGAAGAAGTTGTATGGAGAAATGAGGAGAAGATTAAGAAATATGGAACAACATTAGAAGAACTAATCCCAAGTGAACTTGAGATTCATTCACCCCACAAGTATGGTGTAGGAGCACCCCATGAAGACTTTGAAGATGACTCCAAAAAGAAGGATATGTGAAGACATGTTTCAAACATGGCATGAATGTAATAAGGTAAATAATAGAGTCAAGAAGACCCACATTGTAAGGTCATTTCTCTAATTGCAATTGATTAGCCATCATGGATAATTTGTCATAAGGGTTCATATAGCTATAGGGAAGAGTCAATGGAGATTTTAGAAACCATTTAATATCCATTTGGAGGCATTTAAAAATTTGTTTAAGTTGAAAAATGATGATATGCAAAAGTTACAAGAAAAGTTTCAAAATGTTATAAACAACTTGACAACTATTTGCACAAGTAAACAAATACTCTCCAAATGGTTAATTAATTTGAAATTTAGTTTGGAATCATTTAGGAATGATGTATAAAGGCATTTTGAGTTGAATACGAGGTTTTTTTGAAGTTTTTGTAAGATTTTGATATTGGAGCAAATACAGAATGATGAGTTTTTCTACAATTTTGTTGATTGATTGATCATAACTAGTAATTGTGATGTCATGAGACCTTGAATTCAATTAAAGTACCTAGAGGAATGTTTTATCTTTTTGTAGAACATAGTTTTAAGTGTTCATCCATTATGGCTTGCAAGATATTCATATTTATATCTCTATGATTCTAAAACTCTGTGCTGACAAGGGATTTGATACAAATCATGCCAAAACTAGCATTTTCACCATGGGAATTTCATGACCTTTGGGAAGATGTTAGTTTGGTCAATTATCCTAAGGATAAAAAGGAATTTTGCAAAAATAACCAAAACCCTAGGAAATATTTTGAGCCCTAGGTAGGCATCTATGTGACCACCTAAATTTTTTGAAGTAAAATAAGTTGTAAATGACTTTCGGGATGGAATTTGAACTCCAAACTAGAGATGTAGGAGGTTGAATAGTACCTTGACATTTTGGAATAGTTGGTTTATCAATATTTGAAGGAAATTAAAAAAATTATTTATAAATCTTACCTATTTGACCTAATTAGGTTTATCTTAGAAGTGTAGGTTACGATCCTTCTATTGGGAATCAAGAACTATAACTTTGGGGTTTTGTATAAGTTCCAAAAGGGTGTCCTAAAAAATTTCTAAGTCTTTTGGTAAAAATAAAAAGTTAAAAGGAAAAGACCTTCAAGGAAGGGTTACAAGGGAAACTAGGCCTTATTGAAGTAAGTACCTTTAGAGTGTTCAAGGAATTCAAATCAAGGTTTGGAATGTTTTATTTGAACTTGGTCTAGTTAGGAAATAAAAGGTTTTCACCTCATTCACATATTAGGAGGTCAAATGAATTATGTTACCATTATTCCATTATTCCATTATATGCAAAGGTGTAGTAATATGTAATATATGCATTTATATTACACCTTTTGGTTGGATAATTAAAGTAGTGGGAATTTGATACCCATCAAGCTTCTAGTGTAGCTCTATGTCAGAATTCATGCTCATTCTACTTATATGTTAAGGGGCCTTAATCTTATTCAAAAGGAAATAATTTCCATTAAAATACTATGAGTGTTTGGTTGGAACAATTTTTTTAGGGATTGGATTTATTAAATTCTTTTGATTCTAGACTTGTTTAAAAATAAAACATTCTTCCATTTGTCATCTTGGATTCATCATGAGTCTTTTATCTTTCCTTCTTATCAACCTAATTTTTTTAGCATTCCCTTTGTTCAAAACCTGAACCACCATTATCCCTCTTTGGTTTTTAACAAATGAGTATCTCATCGAGGGAATCATATTCACTTTTGAGTTTTAAGATTTTAGCAACCTTCTCTTTTGCATCTTCCAATTCATTTCTTGGGAAATAATTTCTTCTTCAATCTTAGTGCATTCAACAGATTTATTATGAAGCTTTCAATCCAAATTCATCAGTCATCTTGCCTTATTCAATATGTGCCTTTAAATTGATTATTTCATCCTTTGTGTTTTTTGGTTTGCCCTCATTTTTTTATTTCTTCTATTTTATCCTTCAACTTCATAATTTTTGTATCTTCAATATTTAATATGAGTCTACCCATATGTAATCCATGTCCTCAATCATAGACTTAAGTTTTCCCTTTGATCCACTTCATAGTCATAAAGATTGATATCTTGTTCTTTTGGTTCCATTACCCTGAGATACTCTTCCATAAAGATTATATTGTTGATATTTTATTTAGACCCCATGTGTTCAAATCCAATTGAACAAGCTTGAATGATATGGGTGGGTGGATCAACATTTGATAAAACATATCATTTCATTTGTAAATTAATATTAAAACCATAACTAAATTAAGAACATGAAAGAAAAGCATGTGCTACAATAATGAACATAGGAGCACCAAGTTATTTACCTAAAAATTACAATGAGAGAAAAAATGCAATGAAACTTAACTCACAATATATGCAACAAGTATTAAAAAATTTATTTAGGCTTATTTCTTAAGGAAGCTCACTACTCTCGAAGATGACTTTATCATAAACATATAATGATATAAGAACCTATTGAGCAGGTATATTATCTCAAAGTAACATACTTTTGAATAATGATAAAGACAAAAATATGAACTATTATAAAAGAAGCATCTTGTCATATGTTAATGTTGTGATCCCTTTGTAGTACAATTATATTTTAAAACTAACTTCAAAATTCATAAATACATGTTATGATCCTAGTGGGCGGCCTTCACTAGCACCGTGAGGTTTTCGTGCAATGGTTCATAACATGTGGTATCAGAGCCTCCACCCAAGTTCGAGTCTTAGAGAAAATGGCAACACTGGCATTGCATTATTCATTTGGGGTGCAGACAGCCAAGGGAGGGCCCAACATATAAGTGCATATCTAGCCCAGAGTCTGGACTACAGAGTGTGGTGAGATGTTATGATCCTAGTGGGTGGCCTTCACTAGTACCTCAAGGTTTTTATGTAATGGTTCGTACCAATACATATATATACCTATGTACATATTTGTATGTATGTTTAAATGTATACATATATGCATAGATACAATTTTGAACTAATTTTACACATTTCATAAATACATACATCTCTCTCTCTCTCTCTCTCTCTCTCTCTCTCTCTCTATATATATATATATATATATACATAGAGAGAGAGAGAGAGAGAGAGAGAGAGAGAGAGAGAGAGAGAGAGATATTCACACAAACACATATATGTGCATGTGTGTGTGTATTTCTTCTACAACACTTCAAAAGATTGATTAAATTGGCACCAACAGGGCCTATAGAGAAAATATGTAGTATGACATAGGTTGCCCTCAAATGTGACCAATCCATAACACAAAAATATAACATAGAGGACCATGCAAGGAGGTTAATTGATCCTAATAATATCTCATTATATTAGCAAACTTATACAAGATTCAAGGAAACATCTGTAACATCTAAAAAACTCTAATTAGATCAACTCAATTCTATAATATGTTACCAATAATCCTCAAACACATCCACTGGGATATATTATGAGTTTTGAATTAACTCAAAATATAAATATATCTCATAAACATATTACTACATCCTCGTAAAGAGAGAGAGAGAGATTCACGTAAATGCATATATGTGCATGTGTGTATGTATATACATCTGTGTGTATTTCTTCTACAACACTTCAAAAGATTGATTATATTGGCACCAATAGGGCCTATGGAGAAAACATGTAGTATCACATAGGTTGCCCTCAAATGTGACCAATCCATAACATAGAGGACCATGCGAGGAGGTTAATTGATCCTAATAATATCTCACTATATTAGCAAACTTATACAAGATTCAAGGCAACATCTGTAAAATCTAAAAAACTCTAATTAGATCGACTCAATTCTATAATATGTTACCAATAATCCTCAAACACATCCACTGGGATATATTATGAGTGTTGAATTAACTCATAATATAAATATATCTCATAAACATATTACTACATCCTCCTAAGAATCCTCCTTGGACAAATAGATAGGTTGGGATCAACTAGGAATGAAGGAATTATTTTATCATCCCAAATTTCAACACAATTGTCCTTGAGGTGGGTGAGACTTTAGGAAATTTTTTAATGGTGGGTTATGATTCTTCTGATATATTTCATTCCACCTATGCTTGAACTATTGTTGGAATATATTCTTCTAAAGATCTTCTAATGGAAATCAAATTATGTTCTCCAATGGGATATTGGATTAGTCATTAAATTATGAAGGTTTTCCCTTTAGATGTAGAAATTATTTTAAATGGGTCATGTGGTAGAAAAGTGTGATTTTGAAAGAGTTAATTTCAAGAAGCCCTCTTCATGGTGGAAGGAGTCCTCTTCAAAATACTAGATAGTGGTTAAAATTCCTCTAAAGAGGATGAAAATCATGTATATATGACACAAGGTTCTACTAATTCATACTAGGTGCATGGGGGGAGGTTGTTGTCTCCATGTTGGATATGGCAACAATTTTTGATACTGTTGGTTTGGAACAAATAGTGCATTTGTGGATAGAGTTGTAGGTAAAATTAGTTCTGATCAGCACATGATTATTGGATCTATGACTACTACCTCTAACCAAGAAATTGGTGGTGTTACTTCTGGCATGGGCTTTGTCCAGCACAATATTGTAATGAATGTTATTGCTAGTTATATCTAGCAAAGAACTAAAGGGGATTCTTCAATGGAGGTTACCAATGTTGATCCTATCTAGAATTTTATTTCTAGCTCTATTTTTATTAGATCTTGTTCTATTATTATCTCTAGGTCTTTGGATTCTTGGGATTGGCAAGATAAGGATGTTGTGGTGAAGGCAAGTTGGACCGATTATTGGAAAACACCATAAGAATTTTTTTTCTCATTTTTACATGGCTCTATGCTCGCAGAAGAAGGCAGGAAAAAGAAAATCCTGGGTTTTCCTTTTGTAAATTGCAGGTTCTTGAGTCCTAGTTTTTAAATTCAATGGGGTGGTTTAGGCTAAATGTGTATTTCTCTTTAATGTTGTTGTTTAAGATATATGTTGGTTTAGTTGCTTTGGTATAATCTTATTTAGGGGATCCCTTTGAATATATTTATGTTTTGTTGTGGAAAAGGGTTTGAGGTCCCTTCAAAACCTATTTTTACCTTTAATAGAAAATATAATTGTCAAAATTATTATATGTTTTCCTTTACATCATAGGGAGGAAACCAAAATCATTGTGTGGAAAAAAATGAAGGCACTCAACGTAATAAAAAACTCTTTTCAAACAAACTTCAAATAAATTACTTATTAAGCATTAGTACAAATGAATAAACTGACTAAATATATAGAAACAAGAAACCTAGCTAGCATGTAACACTTCAACACATAAGATATAACACTTAAGAGAACCAATACACTTGAATCTCCTATCATGGAATCCTTATATCTTCTTAAGCATTTCCAAAAATCCACACAAGCACATCAATCACAACATGGGAATTTGGAGATTTCTAGTGAATTAATTGTGATAGACTACAATAACATATTTTGGTTATGATAATAAACCTATATAAATCTTGTCTGACTTAAAAATTTGGAAAGAGAAGCCTTCATTATCAATTCTATAACCAAAAATGCATATACCTAAAACATGCAATGTAGGAAGAGGCAAACCAAAACTAAATCAAAGTCATTAAAAAATGCATCATTGAAGCATTAGAAAAATTTCCCCAATCAGAAAAGTATGCATCTAGTCTTAAATATTAACCAAAACATTCCTTGAGCATGAATCCATCGATAATTGAAACAAGATATTTAATCCAAACACTGAAGCATATGTAACAAATGTTAACATATACTTACCAATCATCCAAACTGATATGTTTCCATTGATGCATCTAATAAACTTCCAAATTGTCTTCATTCTTGTTGATTATATGCCAAACTATCTCTTTCAAATTTCAGAACCCACAACCTTTGTCATCTTCTCCAATTGCATTGATATTCTAAGGTTGACATCAATATGAGCACTTATTTAGTAAACATCAATGAAAACACATTATAGTCAAGGAACAATGTCTTCCTTACTTGTTTCTTTGAATGAGGTAGAAAAAAGTTATTATTTGGCATATCACATGTGAAGTTAGGTATGGCTATGTGTATGCCTAGCATTTCCACTTATTATCTCCTCTTAGATATAATAAAGAAGTTAATTCACATTACTTTTTTTTTAATTATGAAAATTCTTTGTGAATTTTCAAAAATGTACACTCTAATTAATTGTTTATAATTCACCAATCAAGTTCATCATCATTAATGGATATAAAGTACTAACACCTCCAAAAAAAAATTGGATACATTTGTAGAAGTTACAAAATGAAATGAAATGAAAAATAAGAAAGAAAATACAAGTGAGGTTGTAGGGCATGTAGAAACTACTACATGGTTAGATATAAGATGATGTGGCATAACCATGCATGTCACTCTTATAGGATCTACTCAAGATCATGTTTCATCTACACACTAAACCTAGTGGCCTTGTACTAGATGAAAAAATGAGAACAAATTATTTTCTTTAAAACTTCATGATGATATAAATGCAACACAACCTCCATTGTGTCAAATATTTTTCTCTACTACATGATTTCAAAATATATTTATAGCTGCAATTAGGCTAGCAATATTGATAAAAGAAGAGATAGGTGACTTTGACTATAATGTCATATTTATGGCCAGAATAATAACAAGACTAAAGATAAATAATTATAACCTTACAGAATCATATACCTTAACTAGTTCAAATTGAATAGCCTCATTAAGCAGAGACATTCTACATCATAAAGAATGTTTATATGATCTCAATGGAGATTACAAGTTAAAGCTCAAATTTTAATTCTTGTAGAAGAAATAAATAATGCTTATAGTAAAAAAAGAAACTAAAACTCCCTAGGCATTAGAGAAGACAAAGATCTTACTACAAAAAAAAGAAATTGGGATTCTTGGAACAATAGAAGTAACTAGTTCTCTTAGAAAAGAAGAAACTAATAATCTTTAGTTGTAGTAAAGATGACAATTGATGTAGTAATACCAAATATATAAAAAGTATCAATTGATTCCTTTCCAATGTAGGATTGGGTAAAAAAATGAAAAACAAGAACCCCTTGCTCCAAACTAGTTCAAAAAAGTTGATAAAGAATCCTAAAGAAGAAGATAGATTCTAGTCATTAAAAATAATTAATATAATGGAAGCAAAAAAGTAACAGCAAGAGGTTGTAGACTCTTCATCACTATGTAGGAACATGAAAGATCGAGAGAAATGTCGAAGTTTGAGTGGTGCAAAGGAATTCAAAAGAAGTAGGAATTGTAAAACAAAAAGAACATGGGTTCCCACTTCTATAAGAGCTAGTTTTCCAATTAAACTCTAAAATATTTGAGGGTGTGTGTATCAACACATACAATTTGGTAAATTGGGGCAAAAAATGGGTAGTAATTTGGGCCAAGCCTTTATATGTGTAATCCTTTTTCAAAATCATTTTATTTACCTTTTTTAATTTTTCCTACTACACCATGCCTTGTCAACCAATTTTTAGTACTTATAATTAAATGTAAAAGATATAATATTTAGTCATTTATTAAAAATAAAATAAATTGAAAGAAATATTCGATTAAATTTCATAATTGTGTACTATTGCATGTTAGATCAAACTAGCTTATTTTCCAACACCCCTAAATAATTTAATGAAGAAGGAAAGTGTTCATGCAAAAAGTGGAGGGTTTGAATACAATAGATAGTAGAAATATTTTGGTAAAGCAAATAGTATTTTGAAATGGTCAATAAATTTCTCATTGTTTCAAGAAATTTTTATTAAGGTTGTTTCAAATTTGAATTTATTTATAGTAGTTTTTGTTTTGGCATTGTTATTGTGTTAAAGTTGTGCACCTAAAAAACATAGAATGTATTTAGCTAATTGTTTGTTTTTTTTTAAGCAAAAAGTGGCATGCCACTAAAAATATATATATTATCATAAATTGGTTCAATGGCTCATGAAGGGAAGAATCTAGCAAGAAACCCTCCAGTCATTGCCAAATACAAAATTTGAGAGAAAGATATATGGTATCATATACAACAAACCTAAACAAATAAGAGAGCACCTGAGACCCTTATAAACATGGGTATACAATATAAATCTCTCAAAAAGTATAAAAAACTCACAATATTTACATATATATATCATGAGAATTTAAAACTCAATCACCATCCCACTTTTCATATAAAAATCTCTAAACTGTGCCAATCCCCAACTTGTTATTTCACACCCAAAACAATAAAAAACAACCTAATATATCTATAAATCTTTACACCAATGCCACATAGCCAGATATATACAAAAAACTATACTCGATCAAAAATTAATCTGAAATCGTGTAAAAAACACCAAAAAAAATGTTTCTAGAAATCAATTATCATGTTCTCCCCATATCTTCAACACGAAAACAACTCCCCTTAAACTGGCTCCCAATCCATCAGCATCGGGTCACCTTCTGCCAACAAATCCAAATGCACTAAAGGAATCTCTATCTACATAATGTTAACTATATTTTGCTCTGAAACTACTGGAGACACTCTACTCACCAAGTTACCCAATGTACTCCCCATATCCTCATGACCATGTTTAAATAGTTCAACTAATAATTGCACCTTCCCTTTCAAAGTCTTTGCAGATTCTAGTGGAAGAAAATCACTATGGATCCATAAAATGTTATCAATCATCCTAAAATTTCTTTCCATTGTAATGACAAAAAGTTTAAAAACCTCCCTTCCTTAATACCTAATTTTCAAAAATGTCTCTGATTGGAGCCAAACCCATCTCAATGTCATTTTTTCTGATTGTCTCTTTAATCTTTGACTTCCCAATAAAACTACTATCAATCACCTTATCAGAAATAAGCTCAACTACACATGTATCTAAGAGAAGATCCATAATGTAAGTCAAGAAGTAAGATAGCACTTGCGATGGGAGAATGGGTCTCGGCATAGCTAGATATAGCACCTTTGAACCCAGAATGTATATAGCTAATTGTTGCATGTTATGTCCTATTAAATCCCTTAAATAAATGATGTAACATACCAATATAATGAAACAATACAAGTTATGTATATATCAAATGTAATATACACTTCATTTTCTTTTGGTAAAGTTGTGTCAAGTTTTGTTAACATACTAGTCTAAGACACTAAGTCATCTTCACTACAAGAACATGAGACAATGCCCACTTATAGGATTGTGCTTATGGTAATTCATTTGTTTTTATCAATGTATAGTTTGTTTTGACACATTCATATGTTTGTTGTTTGATTTATTTGATTGTGAACAATATAATATTTATAAGAATGTTTAAATTGTTTGACAAGTGATTGAGTGGGAATCATCTTATTTACAAATAAATATATAGCACAATTCTCATTGATCAATCACTTATTAAGACATAAACATTCTTATTATAAATTGATTAACTATTTTTGGTTGATTTTATCCCCAATATTTTTTACTTTAATACATTTGTATTATGTTTTGTTCATATGGTCAATTTTGTTATTCTTACAATATTTATAATTTTTTCTATTGTAAATTGATGAATGAAATTACAAGCTCCCTCTATGGAGGAATTAAATTGCAACCTTCCTCTATGGAGGAATGAAATTGAAAAGTTCTACTCATTTTTATTAGATCCCTCGTATCTACTCAAAATATGTTTGATTCAAGTTGATCTCATAAGTATCAAGCTTTCTCAAATGTAAGGAGATTGATGAATGAAATTGCAACCTCCCTCTGGAGTATGAAATTGCAACCTCATACTCCTAGTCATTTCCCTTGGTGGTATAGCTATTCTAGGAAAAACTCTTTTAAATGCCAAGGAAACACAAAAGGCTACCATAATTTTCTTGAATTCATGATTAAAATGCTCTATGTGTTTTATACTACCAAAAGTTATGGTTCCTTTACATTTCCCAAATGTCTAATTATTATGTATTCCCAAAAGATATAAAACTTGATTGCTTCTAATTGGTATGTAATACAATCATCATAAGTGAATCAAGTTTTGATAGGTACTAAAATCTATCATATCATGCTTTGAGTAGCTATTTTTTAAAGTTGTGGTTGGCATTTATTATATCTACTTGCCTTGACTCATTATAAATACTTTTCTTTACTTAAAAAAATTGTAGGTTTCTTCAAGATTGTTTGATTGCTAAGCAGTTTTTGCTTGCCAATTACTTACTCCACTAAGCATGTGAAATTTATAAATTTGTGTTTAACTACAATTTTTGATTGGTCACTACAATTCACAACACGAACTACCTATTTTCTTTCTATCCAATACTACATATTGTGCTTCATTGTTCAGCATATCAACGTTTGCAGTTTATGTGTCTCCCAAGATGCTACGTTTATCCCCTTAACATTGGATCTAATTTGTTCAACAAGTTTCATGTTGCTAAGATAGTTTTGTATGTTTTTAAGTAAAGAAAAATGATTTAACAAAGAGGTTTTGCATCTTCTTTCGAATACAAACCTTAAATTGCCAACTAATGAAATATGACTCCTGAAGGGAAAAGCTAAAAACAACATATTTACGATAATAATCTAAACTATTGGGTAATCTTGTAGACACGGTTTAGTAGATTCTCAATTTGGTTTTTGCCAATAATAATGGTTTACTTGCATACATGCACCTACACCCATGTACCCATATTATTTCTATAAATCATAGAAATGTTGATACTTACACAGAGACATTGTTATGGTAAATTGATGGTGTTATTGTAGTTATATTATATAGAGGAGATGAAAGCTTCTTGGACAATAATAGTAACTACCTAATAAATAAAAGATCAACTAAGATGACCATTAAAGAAAAATTATAATATTATAATACCCTCCCTTAATGGTTATCATTTAATTATTGTATTTTGGTCAAAGAATCTTTAAAATATTTTGATGCTAATAAGACCTTCCTTGGATTTACGAAATGTTAATGACCAAGAGTAGCCAAAATCTATCCAAAATAGAACATGTGGCTCTTCTTCAGAATGCTTTGCAACAAAAGACAAGCCTGCCACTAATAAGTCAGCAACTAACCCTCTAATAATCAACAAATCTTCTTACCATAAATAATCACAAAATTCCAACCTAATGTTGGATAACAAAGATGCCCTTCCTTATAACCAGAGGCATACCAAGAACAACTACTGTGATTTTGAGGAAAATTTGACAAACCCTCCAAGCTTTGCATATGAGCAAGATACCCTAAAAAAAATTCCCAAATAATATGATTTGTGAAGTATCATTTTTTAGAAGAAGAATCGAGGAAACCCGGCACAACTTTTGAGGTGAAAATTTGAACAAAACACAACATACCTTCTAAGGTGAAAACTCAATCAAAACCAATTAGAACCTTTATTTTTGAGGTAAAATGGTAAAACCTAACAAATAACTTTTGAAGGAATAATTAATAAAACCTATTCAAAAAAAAAATCTTTAGGAAAAAATTATGAAAGCTTGTCAAAATTTTTTTTTTTAAAATTATTAAAATCGATTTGAATTTTTTTAAGAAAATAAATTATAAACTCAACAAAAAACCTTCAAATGGAAAAACACAAGACTTCACATGGTAAAACAACACATGCAACTCACAAATGACACAGGCAGGCAAAATGTAAGTACATGCAACCCTAAAAAAATAAACACTTTTGCTATAACCAAGAAATTACCCAATCAAAACCCTCGACTAGACACCACAACTTTTATAAAATACCTCAAATGGTTTTATTTAAAAACATCAGAAAACAAATATCTAAAAAAAATCAAATCAAAAGAGGCTCAAATTTTTGTTAAGAAATTCACCAAATTTCATAAAAACCCATCACTAGATAATGTCATGTTATGGTAAATTAATGGTGTTATTATTGTAGTTTTATTAAACATTGAAGATAAAAAGTCCTTATATATATATATATATATATATATATATATATAGAAAGAAATAAACAATCGCAAGATGATAGTAGAAACTGTCTAACAAACCAAAGACTAACTAAGATGATCATTAAAAAAACATAATTGTATTCTAAAAGACATCACATTACATCTTACTATAAATCAATCTAGGGACTTGGTCACATTCCATTAAAGTGTGGAAATGAAAGTACAATTTCTATGCTTGTTACATCAGAAACTATAATAAACAATAATCAACCTAAATAATAGCGAGCCATAATTTATGACTCAATAATAATCATAAAGAGAAGATGCTAATTTGAGAAAACTTGCCAAATAAAAAGTATTGAAAACAAATATAAATAGAAAATGAAAAAAAAAAAAATTTCTAAAGCAAAAGAGAGATTTCTATATCAAAGAGTTATAGCATAATAGCATCATGCTAAGTATTAATCTTTCACAGAATAGACCTATACCATTGCCCACGAAAAAATAAGGGATCTTGCTAGGAAAACTTACGTGCCAAACAAATTCCAAGCCATAATTATAATGCAACTACATTATGGATGCATGGAGAACAACACACATACACATGTTAGAAATATTAATTTCTACTTCAATATGCCATTAAATGTTT
Organism: Cupressus sempervirens; assembly: GCA_028749045.1. NCBI lineage: Eukaryota > Viridiplantae > Streptophyta > Pinopsida > Cupressales > Cupressaceae > Cupressus > Cupressus sempervirens. The sequence goes on along the minus strand of CM053788.1, from coordinate 247,975,124 downwards.
CTAGAAGTTTAGGTTTAGGTTTAGGTTGCGTTAGTTGTAATAGTTTTCAAAATTTTGTACATAAGTGTCTTGTCGGCAAATGTTAGAAATTTCTAGAGATTACAAACTTGCCTATAAAAGGGAGTGTTGTGTATCCATTTTGAATCAATCAAAAGAGTAATTGAATACAATTAATTTTTATTGTGCCACAGCACATTGCATTCATATTTTCTTGTGTGCCTCTGCCCACCCATCACATTGGTATCAGAGCTTGGTTAAGAAGAGGTGTTTGAAGGATTGTGCATAAGGAGGACTATAGCAGAGAAAGGTATTGTGAGATTTGTAAGTTTCTTATAGCCCTATTTAGGGTTTTTTATATCTGTGAATATTGTTTATAAGTTTCTATTAGCCATGGCTTTAGGGAGTTTTCAGGCTTCAATGCCAATGTTCTCTGGAAAGAATTATGATGATTGGGCTTTTAGAATGAAGCTTATATTTGATTCCTATGAGCTATTAGATATAATCTTAACTAGTTATGCTAAACCTATAGATGAGTCTAACTTAAATGCTAACCAAAAGAAAAAGCTTGATGAGAATAGGCAGAAAAGTAAAAAAGCTTTGCAAATTATTGGACAAGCTCTGGATGACTCAGTGCTTGGAAAAATTAAGCCAGTTGTAACAACCAAGCAAGCTTGGGACATTCTTGAGACTACATATCAAGGTACAAGTAAGGTAAAGATTGTTAAGTTGCAAGCACTTAGAAGAGAATTTGAAAATTTACAAATGAAGGATTTTGACTCTATAGAGAAATTTTCAAATCATGTTATGAATGTGGTTAATCAAGTAAGGATGAATGGTGATGAGCTTTCTGACTAAGAAGTTGTAGAAAAGATTTTAAGAAGTTTGCCTCCTAAATTTGATAATGTTGTGGTTGCAATTGACGAATCTAAGGATTTAACAACATTGTCTATAGATGAGGTGTTTGGATCCTTGTATAATCATGAAGATCGGTTGAACAAGCATAATGGTAATTCACTGAAGAATGCATTTAAAACACAAATGACATTTGGCAAAGGCAGAGGTAGAGGAGATGCTAGATTTAGAGAAAGAGGAAGAGGTAGAAATTATTTTCAAAAAGAAGAAAAAGAGTCTAGATTCAGGAGGAAGAAGAAATCAATACTCTTATTTAAAAGGAAGCTATAACAACCAAACATCACAAAGGTATGATAAATCAAATATTCAATGTTATTACTATAAGAAGTTTGGACATTTTGCAAATGAGTGTAAAAAGAAACAAGCTGATATGAGTAAACAAAATGCAAATTTTTCTAAGAGTAGTTCTGAGTCATTGTTCATTACTTGCAATGTAGCTCAAGAGAGCACAAATGATTATTTGTTTTTAGATAGTGGTTGCAGCAATCATATGATAGGCAATGAAGATTTTTTTAAAAGTTTGGATAGATCAATTAAATCTGAAGTGAAGTTGAGAAATAATGAGATTGTGGAAGTGAGTGGAAAAGGCACAATCAATGTTATAACAAAGCATGGTAAGAAATTTATTTCTGATGTATACTTTGTACCTAGTTTGAAACATAATCTTATAAGTGTGGGGCAACTTAGTCAAAAAGGTTATAGAGTTATTTTTGAGAAAAAATTGTGCACTATATTTGATATACCTCCTAGTAACATGGTGATTGCAAGAGTAGAAAGGACAAATAACATAATGTTTCCACTTTGAATGAAGAGCAATATGTCTAATGAAGTTGCAACAAGTTTCAAGGTAGAAAGTCAAAATCAAACATGGATATGGCACTTGAGGTATGGTCATCTAAATATTAAAGGATTATCTTTATTGCAAAGAAAGGAAATGGTAAGAGGCTTACCCACAATTGAAGCATCATTAAATCCATGTGAATGTTGTATTTTGGCCAAACATCATAGAGAGAGTTTTCCAAAAGGGATGTCATATAGAGCAAGGGTACCTTTAGAAATTGTGCATTTGGATATATGGGTGAACCCACAATAATGGGTTCCACTTTAGTGGGACGAAGAAACTTGAAAAAAATGGCAAATTTTTGCATCTCAATTTCTCATACGTTCACGTGAACACCTTGGGCATGTTCGCGCGAACATGTATGTAGCGTGTGTTCGTGCAAACATGATAGTGCATGTTCACGCGAACACATGCTACGTACATGTTCACATAAACATGCATTGACCAAATTTTTGGCGCCTTAAAACATCTTTTTCACTTTCCAAAATTCATTTTTACGGCGAGCACTGTTGATTGAGCGTTCTGGTGAATGTGTAGCTTGAGAAACTTCTGTCCACATCATCCTCTCATTTTGGTTCTCATTTTCATTATCAAGTATGTCAAAATAATATTAATTTAATGTTTTCAACGTTTTTGAAGTATTTTTTTTATATTATCAAAATAGATTTTAATGTTTTCAATGCATTTTTTTTGTGTTTTTAAAACATATTTGAATGTTATTTACATTTTTAATAGTTTTGAAAACATATTTGAATGTTATTTACGTTTTTAATAGTTTATAAAACATATCTAAATGTTAATTTAATAATTTTTATTGTTTATTTATATTAATTTAGAAAATAGAAAAATATTATATAGAAAACATTAGAAAACATTAGAAAACATTAGAAAAAATAGTAAAAAATATATAATATAAAATTTAGGAAAAATATTAGAAAACAAATTTAGAAAAAACATTACAAAAACATTAGAGAATTTATAATTTAATATAAAATTTATAAAAAAATATTACAAAAACATTAGAATTTAATATAAAATTTAGAAAACAAATAGTTAAAAATTAGAATATTTTAAAAAAATTGAAAATTTAGAAAAAACATTAAAAAAAATTAGAAAATTTAGAAAAAAATATTGCAAAAACATTACAAAATTTAGAAAACAAATTTAGAAAAAAAAATTACAAAAATATTAGAGAATTTATAATTTAATATAATTTTTTTTTAAATATTAAAAAATAAATTTAAAAAAAATTAGAAAAAATATTAGAAAATTTATAATTTAATATAAAATTTAGAAAACAATTTTAAAAAAAAAATGCAAAAACATTAGAAAATTTAGAATTTAATATAAAATTTAGAAAATAAACTTAGAAAAAACATTACAAAAACATTAGAAAAACGTTAGAAAATTTATAATAATATAAATTTTAGAAAATAAATTTTAAAAAAATTAGAAAATTTATAGTTTTCAAATATTTTGAAAATAAATTTAGAAAAACATTAGAAAAAATATTTTTAAAAAAATTAGAAAAACATTACAAAATTTTAGAAAACAAATTATATATATATATATATATATATATATATATATATATATATATATATATATATGTTAAATGTAAATATGTCAAATTCACTTTAATGTCTTAATCTTAGAAATCTTAGAAGTGTAATTTAATGACATATCTTAAGGGTCTAGATCCTAAATTGTACATGTAAAAATATAGATTAAAATGTATAATTTTTTATTTTGAACATAGATGTGCATGTATATTTTTTCATGGTTAAAAGTAGATGTATGTACATATTTTTAATAAATTCACATTTTTATATGTATAATTTGTGTATATGTTAACTATTGATCTTAATTTATCTTATAACTAAGTGTAATTAACTATATTTAATAACACATGTCTTAAGGGGAGATCCTAAATTATACATAAGAATGTAGATTAAAATGTATATTTTATTTCATAAATGTACATGTAAATATGTTCATGTGGTAGATATAGATGTACATACATATGTTTTCAATATTCATGTTTAAATGTACATATGTTATTATTTTTAATGTCTTAATAATTAGAAATATATAATTAACTATATAATTCAATGACATGTCTTAAGGGGAGATCCTATATTATACATATATAAGAATGTAGATTAATTTGCATTTCTACCTGTATGAATATAATATACATGTACATCCAAACCCTAACCCTAACCTTGACCTTAAAATTTAATTTCTAAACCCAATATTATAAATGATAATAAATACCCTAAATCATAATCTTGAACCAAATCATAAACTTCATATGCTAAGTTCCCTTATCCTAAATTCTTAACCATGGACCTTAATATTAACTCCTAAATTTAATGCTAGAAATTATGTAAGTTCATGTAAACCCTGACAGTGTCATAAGGTCTTAAATCTTACCCTAAAATTGAGCCTAATTACACTAAAACCCTATTTGAAAACCTAATTCAAGCCTAACTTACATAAAATTAAAACAAGTTGACCCTAATCCTAAATTGTTAAAAATTACATTTGAGATACATGCACATACATTCAAAAACATGTACATACATGAAGTATGACCCTTGTTTTAAATGATAGATATGGAACCCAACTTGAAACCTAAACGTCGAAACATTATCGCTTTTTTTTTTAAAAAAAAGGGGTAAAAATTTATTCAAATAAAACCAGATTACAAAAGGCCTCAGGCCCAACCAACCAAAACACCAACCCAAAACCAATTACATTCTATCATTTTCCACTAATTGCTCGAAAGTTCCAGCAAGATCAGTAGGAAGATCATCCCTAACAGAAATATCCCAACTAGCACCTTTCTCTGATGCCCATTTTGCCAAGACATCACCCACTCCATTCCATTCCCTAGGAATATGACAGAAACAGATCCCATCCACAAAGCTACTCAAGTGGAGAATCTCTCTAACAATAGAGGCAATTTGCCAGCTAGATTCATCCACTCTCCGGTTATTTATCATATCCACAACAATCTGAGAGTCAGACTCACACACCATTCTCCTCCAACCAAGAGAACAAGCCCGCTCCATAGCCACCTTAATGTCCAAAGCTTCCATCACATTATTGGATTGAACTCCTTTGTGAATAGAGAATATGAAAATAACATTTCCATCTGCATCTCTCCCAATCCCCCCCCACTCTAGCCAGTCTAGGATTCCCACAGGAGGATCCATCAGTGTTAATCTTTAGGACTGCATCAGGAGGAAGACTCCATCTCCCCACTCTACAAACCTTCCTCTTTCGTGGTTGAGATCTCTTACTACTACTAGTTCCAAATCCTTTATCCACTAATCCTAAATTCCTGACAATACGAGAATCACTAGGATCCACTGGCTTTGACATATCACATTTAGCAAAGATAGTCTCTTAAAGCTTGGTTAGGATCAACTGCCATAGTTTAGTGGCTCCCAAGCTGGAATTATAGAAGATCTGATGGTTTCACTCCAACCAAAGATTCCACAGAATGAAAAAAGGTCCAATAGCCTAGGCCACCTGAAGGAATTAAGTTTTCGTAGGGGGTCTGCCAAGGCTATCCCAAAATTCAATAAGAGATTCGGCATGAATACAGCTATGGCACCACGCCTCCACCACTTATGCCAGATCTCTCTAGAGAGAGGACATAAGAAGAAAACATGAGAAACATCTTCCCCATCCAACATACATAGGGGATAGAAAGAGGGTCCCTAAAACCCTCTTTGCTAGAGATTATCCCAAGTAAGACACTTATTTTGCGCAACCAACCATAGAAAAAAATTACATTTTAGCCAAGAAAATTTATTCCAGACCTTCCTCCACCAGGGAACCACCTGAACTACATTACATTGGCTATCTAGTCAAGCATATCCCTGGGCCACACTAAACTTACCTTTTGGGCAAGGACCCCAAGCTAGGATGTCTTTATCTTTAGAAGAGCTGCAAAGCCTAGTAGAGAGAAGATGTGCCAGTTCAGCCTAAATCTCTAAGGAGCCCCCTGTGGCCAAAATCTATGGATCCTTCCAACTAGCCACCTCCATCAATCCATACCTTTGAACAGTCTTGAAGTGAGCTATTGTGATCCAACCTGCAGAAGAAAGAACCTGAAACAGACGCAAAAGGTGGGGAAAAGTGGAGAGAATAGGAAGGTGGCCATCCCAAGAGTCCTGCCAAAATAACACACTTGACCCCTCATTACAGATCTAGAAAAGGCCATCCTTGATAAGAGGAGCACCCCTTTTAAGGGTGTCCCAAATAAAGAACCCCTTACCATCAAGCTCAAGTCTAGGAATATCCTAGACCTCCACTCCATCAAAATCTTTCAAAACTCCCAGGGGAGGTGTTTGCACTAAACACCTGTAAATAGGAAGAGCTTGAATCACAGTCTTGAGCAGGGTAACCCTCCCAGCAGATGAGAGCCACCTATGAGTCCAGTGACTCACTCTACTAATAATATCAATCAAGAATTTCAAACCTTAAAACATTATCATTTAAGACTAATATAAATAATTTATTAGGTACCCTTTAATTGAATTCTCTAATAATACCCCCCAAAATATAATAAAATTTTAGAATAAAAAATTGACTCTAACCATAACCAAACTCTCAACTTTAAAGTTATCTTATACTTATATGCAAATTAATCTAGGTTTGGATGTGTTACAGATTATCTAGGTCCATGATGTGTGATGTATGTTTAATTACATGTGTATAATTTTTAATGTTAAAAATAAAAAAGTATGTACAACAAGCAATTTAACTCTTCATACATTTTTACAAATATGGCTTCACACGATATGCTTGATGCAGTTTCTGGTGCGACACCTGATGTAGTTCCTACTGCAGCTCCTACTATGGCATAGGTTGATGCAGTTCCTATTGCAGCACCTGATGCAGTTTCCGATATGGCTCCTCGTGCAGCTCGTGGGGGGGCTTGTGCTACAGCTTCTAGTGGGGCTCCTCATGTACCTTGACATAGGGCTCATCATACAGCTCATGTTCCAGCTCCTGGTGTGGCTCATGTTCCAGGTCAAGTTGCACCTGGAGGTCCTGCTGCACCACCTCCATGCATCAATATCGATGCATTATTTGCATTTTTAGAGCATGAGGTTGCTAGACTGCAACACTCTATATTGACCTTTGATGATGGTCTTTATAGAGACATATGTACTACGATATGTAGGAGTTTATAGGATTTGACAGCTAGGTTTAGAGGTCACCATTCATTTACTCCTACCATATTAGCTTCCATATCTAGGGAGCTTAGGGCTGAGGTTTCAGGAGATGCATCATTCGATGACATCAAGAGGGTAGCCCCCAAAGATGTCATCCAGAGAGAGCTATTTCTAGCTTATGAGGGGACACAGGGTAGGGTGAGAGGCTATAGAGTCACATGATGCAGAGACCCTATTATTGCTAGCATGATCTATCCACATTTTAAGCTACATATGGTCGTTATCCTAATAACGACCAAATACCCCTTTATTTTGCACAGTAGTTGTACGCTGAGTTCTGTATAGGGCTCAACGTCAACTACTTGGATATTCCTGATTATTATGGATAGGGGCATGGTCAGATCGCAGATTGTGACCAGTATCACAGTGTAGATCGTCTGCCACCTACAGATCTTAGACAATTTGTTGGACCGAGGATGCCTCCTTTGATTCCTACACATGTGCCTATTGTAGATAGAGTCATCATTGCTTCCCAGAGGGAAGCAATTGACACTATTGGGTACATTGCATCTATGGCAGCTAGTATCACATCAGATTCAATTGGTCGTTATCTTTATAGTCGACATCCTCATCCGCGTGGTCGACCATCTTTATAGGCATCTAGTAGCACTTCAGGTGCCTCTTCTGATGATGCATATAGAGCTGCTAGGCTACCACTACTAGGCGATATTCATGGTCTTTTAGGACAGAAGACACATATGGATATGGCACTATATTTTTTGGAGGATATGTTGCACTTTATTAGCTATATTTCTGATACACAGAGGATTCCAGTACGCGTAGTGATGGATGTTGTTAGACAGCATCAGAGCCACGACACAGTTTCATAGACACAGGCACCACACCAATGACAGATGATACACATGTGCATAGCTCACAGCATTCGGCACCAGACTCACAACACTCTACAAATGTTTCGAGCATACGAGTTGGAGATGTCCATATCATAGTTGAGGGCCTTGATGATTTTGGTGAGCAGTTGCAAGGCCTATCTGAGATTGATACTAGTTCGACCTTGGGTCTTTCATCATACATGGACCTGTTATTCGGACCTAGTAGCACTGATTCTACACCAGATGTACCCATCCAGTTACAAAGTCCACTTCACTCAGATTTACTAGTAGTTGGACATGGAGTTTTAGGCTCAGGTGCATCAGTAGATGATATGATGGAGTCTGCTGATCATCCTCCACCTCCAGAGACCCAAGTACATATATAATTTATTTTTAATTTTAAATCTATATGAAATTAAAAAATATGTTCATTTATTGAAAAACTTAGTTCAGATATATATGTAGATATTTAATTTAATCTTTAACTTGTAATAAATCATGTAGGCACAGGTCGTTGAGCACATGGTTACACATACTGTTGGTTCAGGGCATCATATACATGAGAGAGATGATTCTATTGAGGCACCTGGTAGTGCTTAGGTACTTGAGTTTTAAATAGTTTGTTTAAAGTTATTTAAATATTTTGAAAACTAGATATATATCTATATATATGCAAATTTGTATTTAATTTGAATGTATATGTACATGATGCACGTATGTATATATATTTTTTAAAGATAGAACTTTAACACATGTATGTATATATGTATATATATTTGCAAGGCTTGGTTGATGTGCCTCGGCGAGAAGATGTACAGGAGACTCGATCAGAGGGTCATTCTGTTCGTATACGTCTTGAGGGGTCCTTCTAGTAGTAGATCATATTTATATATTTTTTGATGCATATATATTGGAGGTCCAGTTTACATGTACACATGTGTATTTCAGTTCCTTGATGACATCCATGTACTTTCACTATTTATTTGATTATTGAGTATTTCAATGTTAGATACCATCACATGTACGTATATATGACTTTTTATATTTTTCTACATACGTATATTTATTCAAGATTTACAGTTTTCATTTTAGATACATAGAGATATATTAGATCTGTAGATGTTTATTCTTGAGATGCGTATATGTGTACAAGTTGATAAATAAATTTAAATTGTTAAATTCATCCATAGTACAATTAATTTAAATTATTAAATTATACAATTTTTTAATAAACTAAATTTGATAATTAAGAACTTATGATCGTACAATTAAAAACACATTTAATTCAAGATGAAATTCAATAGTTTGAAAAAATGTTGATATTTAAGAATTGTAACATAGATAATGAAATTGTGTAAGTTCGAAATTGTAACATAGATAATGAAAGTGTTGAAGTATAAAAAATACATAGAGGGTATGCAAGACAAGCAAGCAATGTTTGAAGTATGTGATGCAATCCCTAATTTGTGTCCCAAGGAACTAATTGGTTTTGGAGTTCCTGGGAAACCTATTGGCCAGTGTTCAAAGGAAATCAATGTGTTCATGCAAGGTCCACCTTTCTTCTACTATGAGAATGATGCTTTTGCATCGAAGGATATTTGCAAGACAATATTCGAACAATTTAATAGTGTTGAACCAGAGTTGGTGGACTCAATGTTATTTCCAGCTTCCAGAAGAGCAAGAGGGTATGTGCATAACCTTCCAATAGAAGAGCGATTTCAAGTAGAACCTCTCCCCCCATGACTATTCAAGAAGCACTTCCGCAAATAAAAAAGTATTGGCCTTCATGGGATCAGATGAAAAAAAAATTTCCATAGACTCAAGACGATGTGGCACTGTCCTTATTGATCAACTGAGAGTTATGATTCAGAATGCACGAGGGCAACTGCAAGATAGTGCGCAAAAATATATACTTCAAAAGTGTGAAGAGTGGAATTTGGTATGGGTGGGGCCAAGTGACCTCGTCCCTCAGAGCTCCATGAGATAGAGCTTATATTAAAATTTGATAGAGATCACACTCATAGAACTTCTTGTCCGACTGACTGCTTGTGTTGTTTGGGTAATTCATTCCAAACAGATACAGTTGCATATCATTTATCAGTCTTGAAAGCATTATATCCTGATGGCGTCAGAGTACTTTCTCTGTTTTCTGGTATTGGTGGAGCAGAAGTTGCTCTTCATCGATTTGGAATACATTTAAGTTGTGTTGTATCTATTTTAAATTATGAGTTTCCTTGCATTGTGATGGAAGTGAGAGAAATAATGAACTCAAAAGCCTCAACTAGTAATTTTTCTTGATCAATGTGTAGGCTCATTTTTTTTGTAAATAACTCAACGTTAATAGACTACCAGAAAAATAGAAAATGATTTTAACCAGAACAGAATGTTCTCTACTGATTTTAAAATGTCAAATCAAAGGATTACATACCCTAACTAAGAATAGTAATTTTTTTCATTTTCAAATTAATTTTATAAAGGTCTACAATCATAAAATACATTTTTTTTAACGAGAGTTCAATTTTTAGTCATCCAACGAATTTTTTTGAACCGACTCTAAAGTGGTTTGTCGTGGAAGCTTATCGTAATAATAATGTTTCTGATCTTCTTTAACAGATGGTTTTTAATTATAACTTTTGGAGGACCTCCGTGGGCTTAGAAAGTATGTGTTTTGTTTTACAATGATACAAAATCACCATATTTATTGTTTGCAACTACTTGAATTTCCTTGGAACTTTTTAAGGTGGAGTATTATTAAATTCATCCATGGTACAATTAATTTAAATTATTAAATTATATAATTTTTTAATAAATTAATGAAAATTAAGAACTTATGATCGTACAATTAATCTAAACACATTTAATTCAATAGTTTGAAAAGAAGTTGATATTTAAGAATTGTAACATAGATAATGAAATTATGTAAGTTTGAACTAACTTCTAGCCTATTTATATCGAGTTGTTAAATTATTAAATTCATCCATAGTACAATTAATATTATAATTTTTAAATAAACTAATGATAACTGAAACTCAGATATTCAGATTAAAAACACAATTTCACCAAAGTTGATATTCACAATTTCACCATAGTACAATTGAAAACACATTTCACCAAAGTTGATATTCAAATTATTATAAAATAAATCTCAAAGGTCTAATCAACCATGATGTACACTTATAACATCCAATATTTTTTCATGATCTTCACTGTTTAGTCTCCACTTGCGACATACACGCTTAATTTTGACTGGATGTAGAAAAAGCCCTGTAGCAACGACCAAGTGGCTATATTGTAAAACTTTGTTGTCAGGTTGATAATCAACAAAGTGTATTCCATGTTGGACTATTTTCTCTTGCTTCAAATATGTTCCCTCTATCACAACAGAACCTGTACCACAAATTTAAGTGTTCTAAAATTTGACAGATATGAAGTTACCTAAATATATATATTTATTTAAATATATATGTGCATGTACATGTATATGTATAATTTACCTATGGGGAACAACATTCCATCACTTTCTTCAAGGCCATATAACTTTGTCCTCTCTGTAGTACATCGCAATAAATAATAACTGACACATTCATGATTTCCAAGCTCAGCAATCACTTCAAAGACATCTCTTGCATAACAAGTATACATGAATGCATGTGTACAATATATATAAGACAGTTGAAATCTATAATTAAATAAAAAGTTGAGATTAATTTTTATGATACTCACCCACTTTTACCAGTCTAGAGATATGATTATAATCATCAGAAATCAATGGAATATCATCAAAATTTTCATCTTCTTTATCAAATGTATCGATAACATCAAGTGGTACCAAAATTCATGCACCTATGTATCCATGTGTCTGATTGATGCATTCTTCATAGTTTTCATCAATGCAACTATCAAAAAAACATGAGTATTCTCTTGTCTTCAATGTTCAATTGCAATTATCTATACTCATGACTGAATGTAAGGAATGTGTCTTTTCTATCTTCTTGCAACCATGCATGTTTTTTCTATTGACACCTGAAAGTTCATTAAATTGAAAATATAGAATAATTAAATTTAAACTTCAATGAATTCAAAAATAAAACTTAACAATAAAATTTTATAATTTAATTCTGCATAAAAGTTAAATAGACGTACACATCGATACCTTTTATCTCCCAGAAGACTCTATATGGTGTCTATCGACTCATTGTTGATGATGTCCCGACCTCATCTAATGAAAAATGAGTCTTACACCATTCAACAACATCATGTGCATCATTTACATGAACTCCCTAATAATTCATTTGATACTTTCGCAAAGCATGTTTGATGCAAGCTCCAGCACCATCATGTTCACCTTTTCCATGGCCACTCTCAAAGAAATTCCATATGTGTTTTATATTCTCATTGTGATGATATCTACATAATGCATAAAATGGTCTAGATGATTTAAACTGCGCAGCACATCCATCAAACCAAACATAATGTTTATCAACATTTATGTTTCTTTCTTTCAAATAAGAAAAGAATGTATTAAAGCAATGTTCTACATAGTGAATGTCATGTTCTTTATCATCACTTATATAAAAATGATATTCCTTTATAATTACTCGTGCTTGAACTGTACTCTGAACACCATCCAAATCTAACTGTGCATGTCTATAAAAAACATGTACCATAATAGTGACTTGCTTATTAAAGTAATAATCTAATTGAATTGCTTTCTAATGAACAAATGAATAGTTTTCTGCAAAATCAACAACTGATACAATTGTTCCAAGTGGAAAATTATCTCTCAGAGTTTGAAACTGTTGTGCTTGCCACTTTGCAAAAAATGCATGACAAATATAAGGTTGAATCAATTTCTTAAATCCGTCCATAAATGTTAGAACAGGAACTCCTCTTCAACATATTCCAACCTTTTTGTTTCTTTCCCCAACTTTGTTTCATTCTTGACATACTTGTAACTTTTGCAATTCAATATTTTTGTTACATCAATATTTTCAGTTTTCAAAGGAAATAGAGCCAATTCACCACATGTTTCACATAATCCTTTGATGCAATTTATTTGACCAGCTGGATCATCTATGTTGTCACACAAAATGGATGATATAAACTCACTTCTCCTACTAGGAGGAGCAGCATGAAAACCATATGTGTCTTCTACAAACTTTTAAAATACCTGATAGTGGAGATCAAACTCAATATGATGATGACAAAAACACGTTTCAAACACTTTTTTTGACCTCACAAAGTATGGCTTCAATTTTTCAAACAATGTTTGTCCAACTTTTACATCAGGATGTTGACTACAAAACAACACATATAACTCATGCTGTGTTGTGTCCAACCAATGTTTTGTATGATGTTCATATTGACCAGGTGCAATCCTATGCCTGATAACATCTCTACTATTTGATGAAGGATGAGTGTTATCAATCCAAAATGATATGATTAATTTTTTTAATAACTCTTCAATCCTATCAGAACGAGGTGCTCTACACATGATTGCCCAATTGCCCTCCATAGTACTGTCATCCACAATTAATCTTCTCTTAACATATTCTCTCATTGTTTTCCTACTAAAACCCATTTCAAACAAAATTGAAGATATTTGTCTATTTTGGGTCATATTCTTACTTACAACAGACATCAATATCACTTTTCTTGCCGCAGACTTATCTTTAGTTCGAGAGTGTTTTCTTATGTTTCTCAAACCTTGTTTAACATTTTCAATCAAATCAATTTGCATGTTAGAAAATCTTCTCTTCTTTGATGTTGTGTTTACACCTAACAATTTCAATGCCTCTTGAAACTTTTTTTGTGTAAGCAAAAGTGAAAGCAACTAAGCTTGTTCAAGTGTTTCAGTATTATCAAATTGAGTCATAATTTCTCTTATCTTCTTCTTCATTGACCTTCTCTTAGACAAACTTAATGGTTGAACACTAGCTGCAAGTTTTCTCAATTTATCTACATCCTTTTTAAGTAAATGATCTAAATTCTTATGAGAAATATCATACTTTACAGATTGGACAATATTTAAGAGTTCATCCATACTAGTTCCTGCACCTGATCTCGACCCTTCTCTGATTTTTGTTACAGGAATTTTTACAGGGACCGATCTTTAGCCTTCTCCAACATCCATTATTTGAGATTCAATAGGGAAAGATTCTGACCCTTCTCCGACTTCTGTTATTTGAACCTCTGTAGGGACTGATCTTGAACCTTCTTCAACATTCATTGTTTGAGATTTCGTAGGGAGTGTTCCTGACCTCTTTCCCATAGGCACTACTTCTACTTATGTTGAGCCTTCTTCAACATTTCCTTCACCTTATTTAATTCGATGATAACATGCTGCAGTCTTCTAAATATTTCTTTGTTCTGCTTCATTAGATCTTTTCCTTGCATATTTTTTTTTGCTTTCCTCTCTTGTTACCCATTATAAAATCAAAAAAAAAAAAAAAATTATCCCTTGCCTCAAGATAAATTTTGCGCAATAACTAGATAAAAAAATCACTTACGAATTTGTCTGTCGCTGTCAGTACTTTTAAATTATTTGACAGAAATCAATAGAATGCAGTCGTCTGCAACAAGGCATAAATATTCTTCATTATATGACTAAAATCTGTGAGTTGCATTCTTTACAAGTAGCAAAGCACCAAATCCTTCTTAAGCCATCATTGAATCACAAACAAATAACATGGTATGAATACTAGAATGTTTGTCCTAAAAAATAAATTTTTCTTTCTTATAAAATATATAATTGTTGTCTCTTTAATTTTTTCGTTCTTATTGTAGGACTAGAAAAATGGGTTAAATGCATAACATACTATGAGAAATCGCAAAACTCAATCAACATACATTAGCACCCACTAGTCTACCATGAAAGCCAAACTAATCAAAAGAAGCAAACACAAGGTTAGAAACCCCCTCTTTCATTTGTAACTCCCATGTCCTTCTTTCTTCTGCAAATGATGTAGCTCCAAAGTTTCCTAAAACACAAATTTTGAGTGTTTTGAGTAATTAGAGTGTTTCCTAAGGTCTTGGGATGCAATGCAAGGTGTGGAAGTGTAGATTAGGGTTTTGGAACCTAGAATGAAATACCTAATTACCAAGTGTGCAGTTGGTAAAATAGGGTTGCAGTTGATAAAAGAGGTCAAAACTTGATAATTAAGATGTGGGTATGCAAGATATGAGTGTTTTGATATTTTTAAGTGTTTAGGGATGCTATGAAATGTGAGGAAATGTTAAATGACCTAGGGTTTTGATATGCAAAGTACAAATGTCCTAGGGATGTTATGCAAGTGCAAATGCAAGGTGTCATTTTGAAGGTATGCAAGATGAAGATTATGATGTGCAAAATGAAGGTTAGGGTTATGTTTTGGACTTGGTAAGGATGTTAAAGGTAGGTTTATGCAAAGTGGACTATGCAAGGGATGGTTTCCTAGGGTTGATAATGACGTTTAGGCTATGCAAAATGAGGATAGGTGATCAACAAGACAAGTTGGTTGATGGACAATTTGATAGGGTTTGATAGTGAAAATGATGCTAGGGTTTGAAAAATGCAATATGAGGGGGATATACCACTAGGGTAAGTCAAAAATGACATTTAGGAATATGATTATGCTAATGATAGCTCGGTGTACATAAGGTTTTTTGAACTTAGGTGAAATCTTTACAAGGTATTAACCTAAGAGTTTAACGTTATGACAATAAACTTTGGATCTTGACCAAAAAAATGACAAAAAAAGATAAGATCAAAATGACAAAGCCAAATCTACCTTGACATAGGTAGCAGTTGGGAAGCTGGGCTGAAACTAAGGCAATTCTAAGAGCTATGTTTTCCAGATTTTTTGTTGAAAAATGGGTCAAACTTTACTAGTGCCTCTATAGAGAGATCCGTAAAGGCCCAAATGATGAAACCTTAGCCTTAAGCTTTTGAGTCACCTATGGAGGTACACCAAAAAATTAACATAATTCAACTTACGATTTAGGAGATCTAGGTACCCGAAGTTAGCCTAAGCGACTACTAGGTCTCTTTCCCAAATTGGTGTCGTTGTTGGTGAATGCATTGATAGGCTCCATGAAAGGACTGAGATTGTTTTGGCCTAGTCATTTGCATTGTTTTTTATTTCAATAAAAATAGCTTTTCACATTTCTAACAAAATAAAAGTTTATCGTTTAAATGCATTATTCATCTTCTTCTATTTTAAAATATATTATTTAATATATATTTAACCAAAAAAAAGGTATCTATGTAAATATGTATATGTATCAGTATTACTATTTAATATAATTATATCTAATATATTTAATCTATTATTAATTTTTACTTGAAAATAATAAATAAAATATATTACTCTTAAAATACATCTAAAATAAAACATGTCTTATAATATATTTTTTCTTATTCAAACATAAATATTTTCTTAGTATGTTGATATTCACTCAAAAGGAGATTTAAATTTGAAATATTATTAATATAACAATGTTGTAAAAGCTTCAAAAATAATTGAAATTCTTAAATATAAATTTATTCAATTAAATAGGTTGCATTAATTCTTATGTTTATAATAATTTAATGAAAAAATAATTTACAATTAAAATGTATACTTATTTTTTATATTATAATGAATGTAAATATTTACAATAGTTATATATAGATCATTACTCCAAATGATAATTAAAAGATAATATAGATTAAAAAAATGTCATCTAACAAACTTAAACTCGTAATATTAAATGATTCATAATAACATATTTTTTAATTTAAATATATAATTATTTGATATGTTATAATTGACATAAAGAAAAAATAATAATTAGAGAGAGAGAGAGAGAGAGAGAGAGAGAGAGAGAGAGAGAGAGAGATGTGGTTTGGTAGGGTGGGGGGTGGAAAGGAGATAGAAAGAGAGAATACGCAAAGAGAAGAGAAAGAGAGAGTAAGGGATTGAGAAGAAGAGGGATATGGAGATGAAAGGAAGAGATAAACAAAGATAGTGAGAATGAAATATATAACTAAGAGAAGGTAGAGAGGGAGATATAGGGATAGAGATGGATAAAGGGAGAGATGGAGAAGAAATATGGATATAGAGGAGATTTGTATGTGGAGAAGAAAAGGGATAGGTGATGAGAGAAGTGAAAGGGGTAGACAGAGATGGAGGGATGAATATTAAAATGAGACACAATTAAATAGTGTTTGTGTGTGTTTGGGAGAGGGAGAGAGCAGTGAGGGAGAGACACATTCAAGGAGATAATTCAAAATGAATGCTCAAAATGATGTGTAGGACATTCAAAATGATGGTTAAAGTAGTCAAGATGAGGGTTGGGTATGCAAAGATGCAAGATGGAAGATGCAAAGTGATAATTTTTTAGGTGAAATGCAAAGGATGCAAGCTTAAATGCTAATGATTGCAATGTGAATATGAGGGATACTAAAAAGGTGCCATATGAAGTCTATATGATGCAAGTATGAGGCTCAAACTATGAAGACTTCAAGTGGATGCTATGAAAGAGTGAAATCTATGTTTTGCCAAGCACGTTTAGGAGCACAAGTTGCCATGTTTTCCAAGGTTTGAATGTATTGAACCAAAGTTTGTGATGTTTTGACAATGTTTTGACAATGTTTGATATTTTGACAAGGTTTTGCAAGTTTCCAAGGTGTAAATTT
This sequence comes from Cupressus sempervirens, assembly GCA_028749045.1. Lineage (NCBI taxonomy): Eukaryota > Viridiplantae > Streptophyta > Pinopsida > Cupressales > Cupressaceae > Cupressus > Cupressus sempervirens. Next base: position 247,957,625 of record CM053788.1, on the reverse strand, counting down.
GAATGTTGTCTTTTATCTTGATTATGTTTTACACACACACAAGACACATTAAGACAAGAATAGTTGTTGTTAAAAGTGAACAATCACACCACAACCTAGGCTTTAAGACTATATCCACTGAATTCCTACTTAAACCAAAGTTCAGTCATGCTTATCTAGAGCGGACAACTTAGGACCTTGGCACTACAAGCTCCCCCTTACAGTGCACTCACTTCTCGAGGCTACCAAGATTCGCTTCCCAAGGGGCATGACTTCCCAAGGGACTGTTGTCTCTACTAAGGACCACAGAATGTAGGACGTCTTCATGGGCATGGGTGACCCCTTGAGCTAGTGGATAGAAAGGATTTTGGACACTAAAACATGGTTTTTAGTAAGGGCATTCTGTTCAGAAAGTGAGTGATAAACTTCCTCAAAAGGTCTCACAGCCCCGAGAACTGGGGTTTGATGCACCACAAGGGTATTGGAGGAGAGCTATCGCTCAGCAATACCGCCAACACGACTTTCACCATAATTGAGTTTTATATAGCGGCTGGAATGTTGACCTGGCTTTTGGCCTGTTACTGCTCTGAGGTCATCCCCTGGCATACCCAATATCGAGTATCTTGGTCCAAGGTAGGCCTCCTATAGAATTTACATGGATTTCTCTTACACCCAAGATCCATGAATGGCGAGGGGAGAGGATACATCCAATGCAACTCCTAGGGATTTAAACACTATAAACATGCCAGACAGAAAATAAAAAGTTCATTTTAAGCACTAAACGAAGTGTTATTTAATCTAATAAATCCACACACATGGTTTTGACAAACACACAATGGTCTTTGACAACGTCCTGCAAAGCAAACATTAGTAGTTTATAGTTATGATTATGTCTTCATCCCACAATTGCCACATGCTACAAGGAGACCATTAGTAACACAAAATCATCTAATCTATGTTCTAGAAGGAAATAAAAACTTAGATTATTTTTTTATAGAAATTAAGAATTCATAAAGAGTTATGACACATTTATTTTTATTGAATGAATTTTATTTGAAAATAAAATTAAATATTTTTCATTAATTCAAGTTATAAATTAAAAATTTCAATTAAATGTAACTGCCGAGATAATTAAAGTTAGATAAGTAAAACTAACATGTAACCACACTTTAAAAGTATCTAGTTTGAATCTATTTAACTTCAATGTATCATTTAAACAACTTCACTAATGAAAGAAAGAAAGAAATAATTTAGATGTTCAATTTTTTTTAACAAATTCAATATTTTAAAAAATGAAAAAATCAATAAGAATATACATTTCTTAACACCATGAATGTGTTACTAATTTTTAATTTAAGTTCAATGCATCTGTTAAACAACGTCATTAATGAACGAAATAAATAAAAAATTTAGATATACAATTTTTTTTATCAAATTGCGAACAAAGATAGGAAATATTGATGAAAGCATGAACAAAGATAGGAAGAACATTAATTTGCAAATATTGATAAATCTCTCACCTGCCTTCGATTTATCTATGGACAAAATTCGTGGCAAAGATAGGCCTGCAATGCACTATCAGGTTGATGCCAAATACGAAGATTGATGGCACAAAATGACATCTATGATGGAAATTTGCAATCAATGATTGAAATGCGAGACATGCTGGTTTTTGTTTCATGGATAGAATGATGTTTCATGCATGTAGACGTAGGTCCCATTTCTGATTTTTTTTGGTTTTTTTGACTGTTCGCACGAACATGAAAAATTTAGGTATGTTCGCGTGAACATGATCACTTAATTTTTCGGCCGCCATGAAATTGCAATGGGCATGTTCCCCTAAACACGTGTTCACGCAAACATGCTCAATATGTTTGCACGAACACCATGTTTAGGCGAACACCCAAAATTAAGAAAGTTTCAACCCATTTTTCATAATTTTTAAAAAAAAATTCTCTTTTGACTCCCATAATTGTAGGAGAATGATCTCCTACTATAAAATTAAAAATGTCAAGATGTCCTGCTCGGAGCAAGCTTTCCAACGACTATAATTTTAATACATATTTTAGTCATTAAGACTTTCAAATATGAGTTTAACTCACTATAGGTTCATTACCGGTTCATTATCGATTGAACATCAACCGACTTCGACACCTCAAAAAAATTAGTAAATTAGGTCAAATTTTTTTTGAAAAATATGTAGGCACTAGCTTATTGAGATACCTTACTATTCAAAAAAAAAATTTAGGTTTATGATAAATTAACTTCAAATTATCTGTGTCAAACGAAACATATGTCTGAATTATGATTCGTGTCACTTCAAAACTTCATAAACTATATAATATTCAACAAAAATAAATCAAACCAAATGCAAACATTGGATATTGATGTTACAAATCCAACGCTGAAAGAATTACTTCATTATCATTTCTAGAAAAAAAAAGTTATGTGTGTCAAACGGACTGTCACTCTTTAAAATATTGAATTTTATTATGTACCACTTTTCGGAGGAGATAAAAAAAATTGACATAAATTTTTTTTTTTTAAGATTAAAAAATATAATTACAAAGTAGGAACAAAGTATTCAAAATCACTAGTTTATGTCATCTTGAAATTATTTATAGTTTTGGAGATATAGTCACTTGAACGTGACATTTGTTGCAAAACTATTGATTTCAGTGTCAAAATTGGTCAAAAAGTGGAACCCATTATTGTGGGATCACCATTATATGTGGTCCAATGAAAATGCCATCATTAGGGGGAAGCATTTATTTCTTAACATGTATTGATGACTTTACTAGAAAGACATGGGTTTATTTTCTTAAATACAAATCTGAAACTTTTGGCAAAGTTAAAGAATTTAGGACTTTTGTTGAGAAACAAAGTGGTTTACCTATCAGGGTATTGAGATCTGATAGAAGGGGAGAGTATAAGTCAAATGAGTTCTTAGATTATTGCAGAGATCATGGAATCAAAAAGTAATTTACTACCAGTTACACACCATAGCAAAATGGTGTTGCAGAGAGAAAAAATAGGACAATAATGGAGATGGCAAGGAGCATGTTGAAAGGTAAAAATCTTCCTAGTGAGTATTGGGTCGAGGCAGTTTCTTGTGCTATTTATATTTTGAATAGGAGTCCAACAAAGATTGTGAGGGACATGGTTCCACAGCAAGCATGGAGTGGTAAGATTCATAGTGTTTCTATAATGATCCCATCTTTTGGCCTTCACGTTCTCCAAAGTCTAAGTGGAGGATAAGAAGAAATTAAATTAATTTCTTATAAAGTCATTCAATTTAAAGGTGACTTTGTATTTAATTAATTTAATTATTTACAAGGGAGTAGCTTCTAGGGTATGTATTAATTGTTGGAAGGACAAAAGCCTCTCATGATTTAATTAATTATTGCCAGGGAGGAATTTCTAGGGTACACATTAATTATTGGAAGGAGGAAGCTTCTGGCTCTTGCAATTAATTAATGTTTTAGTTCCTTCTAGAAGGATGAAGAAAAGGATAAATAGGGCTAAAAGTCTCATTGTTGATCATGGGATGATTATGACTTGCATTTGATAAGAGCTTGGATGTGTGAATCACACTCCCTTCTTTTGGCAATAGAGGACATTCATTCTCTCTTGTAACATTCTAGACGTCATTCCCTTAGGGTTTGGCTTTTGGAATACATCTCTTTGTAATTGATTGCAGCATTCTTAGCATTAATATAATTTCAGCCTTGGTTCAGCTTTTGGGCATTCCTGGGTGTCCATTATAGTGGTATCAAATCTATTAGTCCTACCATACTGTGGAGTTCTTATAGGGAATTTGGAACAGCGAGATAAAGGGCAAAGAGTTTGAAAAAATGTATACCAATCCAGATCAAGAAAGTGTAATGTTTAGGGTACTAAATACATTACAGGAGCATAACAGGTGAATGGATAGACAAATGGATATGATGTTGTAGCTTATGGCTAGACAGATGGGCATCAATATTGAAAATTTGTATGTTGCTCCAGTGTAGAAAGAAGTTGTTTTCTTAGGTGGGATTGAGACACATATAGAGCCACCTAGCTATGATGCTGGTGATATGGAGTACATTGATGTGGGATTAGAAGAATGCAAGAATACTGTCATATCAACATCCACTTTCATGTCAGTTGAACCATCCAATGAGGATTTTGGCAGTATGTATGCAGTTGTAGATGTGTTCTCTAATGATAGTACACTTGTTATTGCTAATGAGGTGAGAAATATAGTGACAAAGTCATATTATACTATCAATCAACAAAGTGTTAATGTTCACTCTTGGGATAATACTATGTTCAACATGGATGCAACATTGTCTTATGACAATTTGATGTTTGAAGCTAATGTTGATCATTCACCTGAGTGGAATTGGGCTCAGTTTTCACCATCTACAAAGATTCAGTTTTGTGTTGTAGCAATTGGGAGGAAGAGGTTTCATAGATCTTCTATGGAGCCACCTTTTGGTGACATCCAAACTTATACTTCATTAGCACAAGTTTTGGGAGCTAACTTTCAAGACATGTGGTTGGTCTTAATGATGTTCATTTGCAATTTGTTTAATGTCCATATGGATATCACATATTACTTCAATTGGGATCTGGGTGGAGGTTGGAGTTCATAATGTTACTTAATTGCTTGAGGACAAGCAATTTCAAGGAGGGTGGATTTGTAATGATCCCATCTTTTGGCCTTCACGTTCTCCAAAGTCTAAGTGGAGGATAAGAAGAAATTAAATTAATTTTTTATAAAGTCATTCAATTTAAAGGTGACTTTGTATTTAATTAATTTAATTATTTACAAGGGAGTAGCTTCTAGGGTATGTATTAATTATTGGAAGGATAGAAGCCTCTAGTGATTTAATTAATTATTGCCAAGTAGGAATTTCTAGGGTACACATTAATTATTGGAATGAGGAAGCTTCTAGCTCTTGCAATTAATTAATGTTTTAGTTCCTTCCAGAAGGATGAAGAAAAGGATAAATAGGGCAGAAAGTCTCATTGCTGATCATGGGATGATTACAACTTGCATTTGATAAGAGCTTGGATGTGTGAATCACACTTCCTTCTTTTGGCAATAGAGGACATTCATTCTATGTTGTAACATTCTAGACATCATTCCCTTAGGGTTTGGCCTTTGGAATACAACTCTTTGTAATTGATTGCAGCATTCTCAGCATTAATATAATTTCAGCCTTGGTTCATCTTTTGGGCATTCCTGGGTGTCCATTATAGTTTCTCATCTCAAAGTATTTGGTTGTATTGCATATGCACATGTTCCTAAAGAACCTAGATTTAAGTTAGATGATAAGAGTGAGAAATGCATTTTTGTTGGCTATGATGAGCAATCTAAGGCATATAGGTTGTTTAATCCTATCACCAAAAAAGTCATTGTGAGTAGGGATGTTGTATTTAAAGAGGATAAATCTTTGGATGGAAATATAGATACAAATGTTATAGGTACTAGAACAATATCATATGATGAGAAGGATAAAAAGGATCATGAAGATCAAGAGGATCAACCAAGTGACCAAGAAGGAACTCCACCACAAAGTCCACAAGGAGATCACTTAGAAAATGAAGTTGAGCATGGAGAATCTTTAAATTTACAAGTAAGTAATAATTCAAACCCTATACTTGCACAACTAAGATCAAGCAAGAAAACTAGAAGGTTGAGTGAGATTTATGATCAAGGAAGTAAACTAGATTTGCAATCAAATTTTGCTTTATTTACTCAAGATCCTATATATTTTGAAGATGCAATTAAGGAAGAACATTGGATTAATGCAATGAATGATGAAATATAATCAGTTGAGAGAAATGATACATGGGAATTAGTTGATTTGCTTAAGAACAAAGATTGCATTGGTGTAAAATGGGTTTATAAGACTAAGTTTAAAGCTAATGGAGATGTAGACAAATATAAGGCAAGGTTAGTTGCTAAGAGATTTTTACAAGAATATGGGGTTGACTATAATGAAACATTTGCACCTGTAGCAAGACTTGATACTGTTAGAATAGTATAAGCTATTGCAACTCAAAACAAATGGATGGTTCACCAAATGGATGGTTCACCAAATGGATGTTAAATCTACATTTTTGAATGGATATTTGGATGAAGAAGTCTATGTGCAGCAACCACCAGGATATGAAATAAGAGGACATGAAGACAAAGTTTATAAGTTGAAGAAGGCACTCTATGGATTGAAGCAAGCTCCAAGAGCCTGGTACAGTAGAATAGATTCATACATGATGAAGAATTGATTCAAGAGAAGCACCAATGAACCTACATTATATACCAAGATCAATGAACAAGGTTAGGTTTTGATTGTTTGTTTATATGTTGATGATTTGATTTTCACAGGTAATTTATCTATTGACATGTTTAAATCAGCAATGAAAAGGGAATTTGAAATGACAGATCTAGGATTGATGAAATATTTTCTTGGCATTGAAGTTACTCAAAATGATAAAGGAATTTTTATTTGCCAAAGTAAATATGCAAAAGATATTTTGAAAAGATTTAGATTGATAAATTGCTATCCAGTTTCTACACCTGTGGTAGTAGGCACCAAATTAAATAGAGAAGATACTAAGAAGGGTTTTGATTCAACTATATTCAGAAGATTGGTTGGTAGTTTAATGTATCTCACTACTACTAGATCAGATATTATGTATGGAGTGAGTTTAATCTCTAGACTCATGGATTCACCAAAGAACTCACATTGGTAGGTAGGAAAAAAGATTTTGAAATATATATTGTAGGAACTATGACTCATGGCATTTTATATTCTACTTCAGATGATTTTTAGTTAGTTGGATATACAGATAGTGATTTTGTAGGGAATACTAAGGATAGAAGGAGTACATCTGGATATGCATTTCATCTTGGGATAGGTGTTGTAGCTTGGGCATCAAAGAAGCAATCTATAGTAACTCTCTCATCAGTTGAAGCAGAGTATGTAGCAGGAACAACAGTAGCATGTCAAGCAGTATGGATGCGAAGGATTTTGAAAGACTTAATGCAAGCTCAAGATGGACCTACTACAATCTATTGTGATAACAAGTCTGCTATTGCACTTTCAAAGAGCCATGTGTTTCACAAGAGGACAAAGCACATTGACACAAGGTATCACTTCATTAGAGAGCTAGTTAATAGCAAAAAAATTAATCTACATCATTGCAAATTAGAGGAGCAACTTGTAGATATCTTCACCAAGGCCTTACCACAAGTACAGTTTGAAATTTTGAAGGAGGCTCTCAGAGTTGTAAATATTAAAGAATCTTTGTAATAGTTGATAGTAGAAATTAGGGGAGAGTGTTAGAAATATTAATTTCCACTCCAATATGTCATTAAATGTTTCTAGAAGTTTAGGTTTAGGTTTAGGTTGTGTCAACTATAATAGTTTCCAGAATTTTGTAGATAAGTTTCTTGTCGACAAATGTTAGAAATTTTTAGAGATTACAAACTTGCCTATAAAAGGGAGTTTTGTGTATCTATTTTGAATCAATCAAAATAGTAATTGAATGCAAATAATTTTTATTGTGCCACAACACATTGCATTCATATTTTCTTGTGTGCCTCTGCCCACCCATCAACACAAAGGTCTATATGAGATGATATGGCCCTTCTCACAGCTGTAATAAACAAAGGAATTTTGATCCCTCTTGCTGTAAGTATACCACAACTGCTATGGCAACAATAGCACCAAGGTAGAAGCAACAGAGACCATTAAAAAAAAATATCACAATTGACTTTCTCTGACCTTAAAAATTGCTGAATTTGAATTACATCATCATCTCTTTGAATTGTTATTTCAAGCTCTTCAACTTTGTCTAGCTTTCCAAAGTATGTGAACAAGAGGTAGACCCCATCCCAGAATGTGTCTAAAAGTATGTGAACAAGAGGTAGACCCCATCCCAGAATGTGTCTAACTCACCAGTCAACGCTACTCTTTTCTTTATACTATATGCCAGTGGAATCAAGCCCCGATTGAATAATTCAACACCAATGCCACCACCAGCAACAATCGTCTAAGCATATTAGTAAGAATTATCAGGTGGTACACTGCAAGACTTTAGCTTAACACTCAAGAAGTAAGATTACCCGAATATACTTCAAAATGAATATAATTATATGTTAGAAAACAAAACTTTTGCATTAAATACTAAAAAATAAAATTTCAAATACCATATGGAGAACTTCAACCCTAGAAGGTAGTTTTGTAGATAACACTTATAATCTTAAATGGGAGAGATACTCCCAAAAATGAGAAGTTGTATGTACCCTTAATCTATTGAATATATTGCATCTTTCATTGTGTTGTGTTAAGATGCATGAACTTTTCACCAAATAGAATAGAGGTGAAATATTTGGAACACTATCTTGACTCTGAGTCAATACCTATTCAAATGCTTCCGAAAACTTGAAAATGTAATGTGCATAGTGCATGTCAAACTGATTACTGTGCATAAGGAAAATGGAAAACAAGCTAGAGAAACATACAAATGTAAGCAAAAGGTACCAGAAATATACTATGAGGTTTATTTTCCTTAGTTGAAAAAATCAAGCCAACACCCATTACCATCTTCTTTATATGGGAAATAATTCTCATGTAATCTCAATATATTGACTTGTCATACACAATTGCAATAAATTAAGGCTGTATGCTCAACCTCCAAATTCCTTGAGCAATCTTGTACAGTTTTCATCTTAAAAAATGTAGTTGCAAATCGTGATATGTTTATCTTCTAGCTGGTGTCTTCTCTGTTCTAGAAAATAAATTATCATATTTGAGGACTATAACCTTCCTAGTATTTGCAAAGACCTTAATTCTTATCTGATCAACCTTTTGAATTAGTGGAAGTGCTTAAACAAAGACAATCAGGTATCTTCCACATTAGCAACATCATCCTTGTGGTCTAAAGAGTAGCAAAAATCGATGAAGCAACCAGCAAGCAAATGGTCATGTTTATAGTTTATAGTCCTATCCTTATCTGTTGTTAAAAATACCACTTTGAAAATGTTCAGGTCGTGATAATTCTAAAGAAAAATTCTTTTCACAAAAATTTAAACTAGTAATTATTTTGTCCTAAAATTGATTAAAACAGCAATCAAAAAACACAATTGTGTGGTTCAAAAAATTATGGATAAATCAAGTGGCAAACTATGAATTCACTAGTAAACTTCTTCATGAATAAAAAGTTTTCTATCATCAAGGCCAAGCTTTATTCATACCAAATGAGTATTGAGCCTTTTGAAATAGATAGATTGATGGGACAGATTAGCTGACATGAAAAATGTATAATTCCCATGGAATAGAAGATGATCACAAAGGAAAGAGACTAAGATGATCGTATTGTGAAAATTCTTTGTAATAATAGAAATTCAATTGACAGTACTATTAATACAACCAGAAGATTTCTATAAAAGGATCCCTTGTTATTTTGATGAAGACTTTTGATTCATGCATATGAAAACTTTTGATATCAAGTTTTTGATGCATTTCTCCTTTGTATTAACTTCTCCACCAAATGGCCTACACATTGGTCGTATAAATAAGATGGTTTCCTAGCCATAAAAGACTAAGTTGATGATCACCTTCAAAAAGATAATGAGATTATGATAGCTACATAGCTTTGGCAACATATAGAGATCAAAATAGAGATGAAAAAAGTTGATGCAGGGTATCCTTGTGGGTAGGAAAAAGTAAATTTAAAAATTCAACTTCCCCTTCTTGGTGCATAAAAATTGAATGACCGTGTTGTGAGATGCCTCTTAAATTAGTAAGCATTGAAGAAGTGGTGTTGTTGTCTAGTCACATATGGTAGTGGAGAGAGGAGCTTCAACAATTTTGTTCCAGGTGTTTCTAGAAGTAGGGGTAGTCATTTTGGAGATGGGTTGAATAAGTTCTGAGGGGTTTTAGTGGGCAGTGTTTTTACATAAGGAAGAAAATTTCTAGATTTTAGAAGAATGATAGAGTTGGGGATTGCTTTTTCGAAGAGATTTTAACTTGTTGGCTAGTAGCTTTAAGAGGAGAGTTTGATAGAAAGCATTTGAGAAGCCATTGCTTGTTGATAAAATTGTTGTCTTCTAGTCTATCAAGGACCAAATTAAATGGAAATGTTGTAAAGTGAAGCCAATAGGTTTGCCATTTTGTAATGTAATTTTTCTTTAAGTTTCAATAAGAATTTATGAAGTTTGTTGTGTTAGCTTTTTGTCCATTTTCATCTACTTTTCAGTTATATATTTCAGATTTGTATGTGCATTTGAATTGTTGATTGTGGCAGGTCTATGTGGGTATCAACACACTGCAACAAAAGTCTTCCTATGCATGAATGGAATCATTATCATGGGAGTAACCAATGAATAGAAGGTAGCAATGGTATAAGTATGAGACTACAAGCACTGGCTCTTAATGATATCAGTCATTTTATTTATCATTGGAAAGTATGATCGATATTACCAGGCATCCATACTATAGTGTTTTCTATCAAGTAACATCATCTAATAGTCAGTGATCTCCCAAAGTTGACAAACATTCAATGATGTTATTGAATAGATAATCTAATGGGACATGTGGAAAAAAAGTCTATAATCGGATGGGGTAGCGGAAGAAGGATATTGATTGAGGATAAAGGATCAATCAATGGGAAATGTAAAGGAGCGGATTGTCATGTGCCCATTTTTGCCCCTTCCTTATTGTCAATGTTTTCAAGGATTGGCCTATCTCTTGGATCTCTCTATGCTAATATCATGATTTCTAGATCATTTTTTTTTGCAAAAAATAGGGGTAAAAATTTATTAAGACAGAAAGGAATACAACAAGGAGAGCTCAACAAGGAGCTTGATCCTGAGCAACAAGATCATCAAATTCTTGCACCATCTCAAAGGACAGTTGCCTCCTATCCCTAATATTCCAACTCGGATCATGACTAGAAGCCCATTTGGCTAAACAATTAGCAGTTCTATTCCATTCATGAGGAATATATGTGAACCTAATGAACTAAAAAGAGGAAGAGAAGAAAAGAATCTGCTTAACAACAGTGGCCAACTGCCAACTAACATCCTCAAGCTCTTGCGAAGAAAGCATGTTCACCACCACCTGGGAATCAGACTCACAAATAATCTTACTCCATCCCCGTAAGCAACACTATTCCACAACATATAAAATAGCTTGAGCTTCCATGAGATTGTTAGTATAATCACCCTTATGAATTGAGAAGAAAAATTTAACATCCCCAAAACTACAACGAGCCACTCTGCCAATACCAGCCGGACCAGGATTCCCACGGGAAGAACCATCAGTGTTAATTTTCAGAATTCCACAGGGAGGAGGAGTCCAGTGCCCATCCCGATTAACCCAATCCTTCCTCTGATGGTGAAGTTTCCTGGACATAGAAGGAAACCTATGAGCTGCAACCCCATCTTGCAAATGAAAATTGAGGCGATTACAAATAGCAAGATCAATCGGATCCATACCCCCATCAAGCTCACACTTCACAAGAATAGTTTCTTGAAGAGAATGTGATATTTTCCACCAAAGATGCAAAACACCAAGCTGAACATCTTGGAATATGCGACGATTCCTCTCCAACTAGATATGCCAAAGCATGAAAGATGGGCCAACAATCCAAGCAGCATGGAGAGAAGAAGACTTGGAGGGAGCACTACCCAAGCGGGCCCAGAACTCAGGCAAAGAGGAAGCATGCCAACAAGAGCAACCCCAAGCACTCCACCAAAGGTGCCATATCTGAGTAGAATAAGAGCAATGGAAGAACAGATGGGAGATAGACTCCTCTCCATTACCACACAAAACACAATAAGAGGGGCCTTGAAATCCACATTTACAAAGATTATCCCAGGTAAGACAACGGTTGTGAGCCACTAGCCACATGAAAAAATTGCACTTGGACCAAGAAACTTTATTCCAAACTTGCTTCCACCAAGGGACCTCAGCATCCCCAAATAATTGTCTAGTTATCTCTTGATACCCAGCAGAGACATGATATTTACCAGACAAGGTACTGCCCCAAGCCAAAACATCTGGACCAAGCAAAGAAGAACACTCTCTAGAGGCAAAAATTTGAGAAAGCTCCTAACGATCCATGTCTGTACCTCCAGGAGGCCAATCAAAAGAATGCTTCCATCTATAACCAACAACAGGTCCCAATTGATAAGGAGTCTTGTAATGAGCCACTTTATCCCATCCAGCGGCAAGAAAAGAGTCACAAAGAGGCTAAAGATGAGGGTATATGGATAAAATGGAAGGGAATCCATCCCAAGCATCAGACCAAAACAAAGCTTGAGAACCTCCTTTACATATCCAGAATAGACCCCTCTTCACCAACATCGCACCTGTCTTCTGTTGAGATAATGGGTGTTGCACACATTGCATAATATTGTTATTTTATTATTTTATTTTATTATGCAATGTTGTACCTAGATGGACATGCAACATGTAAAGATTCCCATGGGATATACTTGATGATTTCTATTGTAACATTGTGATAATATTTTATGTAATTATTTAATATTGGGGAAAAGAATTAAATGCCCAATATTAAATGTGGGCTCAGTGGATTAGGTAGCACATGGTTTTAGCACATGGTTTATGTAATACCACTTAGTGGTTTTGTGGGACTTGCTACTATATAAGCAGCCACAAGGGTAGTTGTTGTAAGAGAGAGAGAGAGTGACAAGGAGAAGACAAAAGGCAAGAGACGAGTGGGACAAGGCTTGATAGGTTAGCCAAGGGAGCATTTGTGAAAGTTGAAAGCATGGCATGGGATGTGTGGATTCATGCTTGTTCACATAGTTTGCTCGGTTGTGGCTATGGCCATGAAGGCTTCCATGGTTGTATGGCAATGGTATTTTTGTTGAATAATACAAGGTGATGGATGCTTTTGGAGGCTGGGTTTTTCCCTCAATGAGGGTTTCCTAGGGTATATCTTGTGTCACAATTTTGTGGGTATGTCATCTATTCTCTTGCATGTGGATTTTAATTTTGTGTTTATTTTAGATCTATTATGGGTTATGTGAAAACGGTTATATTTTTTATTGCCAAGTTTCCTTACAAGTGGTATCAGAGCTATGGTTTTATTATTGTAACCCTAGATTGAATCCATGGGAATGCATGAGAGGATAAAAGAAAGGGGCAAGATATATGAATGATTTATTGCAGGTCTGAGGGTTTTGGGTTTGCTGTTATGATGGGATGTTAAAATATTTGGGCATGGGAAATTGTTGGACAAAAGAGTTTTTTGGATGTTTCATTTAAATGAGAGTTTTGGGGGGTAGCATGCAGAAATGACCTCCTGGGTAAAAACAAACCTCACCATTGGATCCGGGTCAACATTTCCATAAATTTTGATATATAATATGGCCTAGTTTTGCCATATTCAGAGGAAATGAAAGAGTTTTTTGGTTTCAGCCCATGATGGCCGTCAAATTTAATCCCGTCAAAATTTTCGTCACTGAAAAAATAAAAAATGAAAAATCGTACTAAAAATGGTAAAAAGACTGTCTTAGTAAAATGGTTATAACTTTCTCTCAGAATATCGGATTTCAGAGTTCTTATAGGCGTTGAAAAGCTAATTTAGAGCACTACAAGATGGTGTAGGTTTAGTTCTATGATTTTGAGATTTTGTTAGGTTTTCAGAGCCCTAAAGTCAGATGTTGTTTATTTTGAGCATGAATTGGGGCATAACTTGGGCATACGGAGTCAGATTTTGGACTTCGAGTAGTCAACGGAAAGCTCTTGAAGAGCTCTACAAATTGGTTCAGATTTGATGCAAGTTTGGCATGATTTATTTATTGATATATTGATCTGAACAGTTTATGGTATATATTTTGACTATGGTAACTTGTGAGTTTATGGCATTGGAGATTTAAGTTTTGATGTCATTGTATACTTAGTTCATATTTTAGATTGGTCTCATGATGATATGGTTATCAGTGTTTAGTTTGGATATGCATGATGACTTGTTGGGTCTACAAGTTGTGCAGTGTTGTAAGCGGTCTATACTTACAAGTTGCATTTATAGCTTGGTTATGGGTTGTCTTTGCCCATTGATCTTTCATTATTGATGCATATTCAGATTGGTGGCTTGGATTTGGGTTGTCTATGCCCTAAGTCACATGATTTACTATTTTCTTCATGTAGAAGGGATGAGATGTTGTTACCAGGTACAGTCATGGTAGAGGATTGTGGTTGACTATGCTGACAGGTTGGACATATTGAGAGCCAGATGCTTAGTTCATGGATGTGATCATGGTGTCATGGATTTTGGCATGACATGATTGGATATACAGGTACATCCTTGATGTTCAATAGCTTGGATTTTTTGATTTGGTTATGGTGGTATATCTTGTTGGTTGAGGATCATGGTTATTTGGTTTCTTTTGAGGAGCTCATGATGTGCACTTTGAGTTCTTTGATAGTTTGATGCCTTGGTTGATTCTCATGGTTAGAGGATGGGTTTTCATCATGATGTCATGGATAGCTTGGATACATGGTTTAGTGGGAGCTTGTGACAGTGATGTGGTGACAGTGCAAGATTAGTTCCTGGTTTAGTTTGGATCTTCATATAGGAGATGGATTTTATGATGTCATAGGTGACTTGGTACCACGGTTGAGTGGGAGTTTTGTTGGCATTGATATATTTATTGAGTGTTTGCAAATGTTGGAGGTTTGTCTTAGATCCTGTTGCTGCAGAAGCGTCTTTGACATTTGCATGGTGCACTTGTTATCTTCATGGTGTTTGAAGATGGTTAGATCTTGAGGACTTATGGAGTTCTTGGTTTTCTTCATGGTGTATGAAGATGGTTGCATCTTGAGGACTCACAGGGTTCTTGGCAAAGGTGTGGTTTATGCTTTTATTTGGTATGTTATCCTTGGTGTGAGGATGGTTTCATTATTATGTCATGGTATACTCTTGATACGCATTTAGAGTTGTGACATGTTATGGTGTGTTCATATGGAGCATGTTATCTCTTTAGTTAAGATGGTAAGATCATGTTGTCATGTTTATGTTCCTGAGGCCATGGTTGGAACTTTGACATTGATCTTGGTTTAGTTTCTTGGTATTGAGTACACTGATCATAAGCTGGATACTTAATGATATTGCTATGTTGCATTTGGAGTTGGCATGGATTGATTGGTTACAGGTGCTCATGGATACTTAGAGACGGTGGTGATGTTGTTTTCTCTTGGATTAGAGAAGTATTTGTTGGGATGGTTGATGGTTTCAGCAGGAAGTCTGAGGGACAGTCACCTGATATGGACTTGAGAGAAGATTGTTCTTAGATGAGTCTTGGTTGGAGACTTGGGTATCTTGATGAGCATTCTCATACCTCACTCTTGGTCTACTCGGCGGTTTGCTACTTGAGAGGTATAGCCCATTGTTTTTCTCAAGTGCATTATATTTATGCTTGTCTTTCATGGATATGGATCTTGAGCTATTGTACATGAGTTAGTTCTAGAGGGTTCATTTGAGAGATGGTTTAGCATTGGTTATCTCCATGTGCATATGTTGTTATGCTAGTTGAATTTGGGAGACTGTTGAAGATTTGTTATGATAGTTATTCTTGCATAATATCGGTTTATGTATTGTGGATGTCCTTGATACTACATGGATTCACTTCTTTGAGATGTTGTGAGTGGATTGGTTATAGATTTGACATTATCCTTTGCAGTGGGAGCTTCTTGGTATATATGTGGTAGGTATTTCTCTTGAGGCTTATGATTGCAGGTTACAGATTGGATATGTCAGTGATATGAGATTCACTTGTTATACCTTTGAGGTATGGATAGTTGGATGGGTTTTGGTACTTGTCATGGGTGCTATTTCAGCTATGGATATTTTGACAACTATGGATACATGTGTTTACCTTTGGATCAGGTTTTTTGTGCTTGGAATTTTAGTTGGTACAGGATTTTATGATCTTCTAATGCGACAGGTTGGGTGGTTTTCTCTTTGGATAGCTTCTATGTATGTCCAATGGGAGTGGCATAATAGGAGGTGAGATCATTCATGTTCGAAATGCTGGATACTTTGATTTTGTTATGGGTACCAGGATGGAGCACTTGGCATATTTTGATCCATGATGGTGGATGTGCTGGGAGGGATTGTTCCATTGTTCATTTATGTGGCTACAAATTGACCCTATGCAATGTATACAACAAGTGGGAGATTGTTGAGATAATGGGTGTTGCACACATTGCATAATATTGTTATTTTATTATTTTATTTTATTATGTAATGTTGTACCTAGATGGACGTGCAACATGTAAAGATTCCCATGGGATATACTTGATGAGTTGTATTGTAACATTGTGATAATATTTTATGTAATTATTTAATATTGGGGAAAAGAATTAAATGCCCAATATTAAATGTGGGGTCAGTGGGTTAGGTAGCACGTGGTTTATGTAATACCACTTAGTGGTTTTGTGGGACTTGCTACTATATAAGTAGCCACAAGGGTAGTTGTTGTAAGAGAGAGAGAGAGAGTGACAAGGAGAAGACAAAAGGCAAGAGTCGAGCGGGACAAGGCTTGACAGGTTAGCCAAGGGAGCATTTGTGAAGGTTGAAAGCATGGCATGGGATGTGTGGATTCATGCTTGTTCACATAGTTTTCTCGGTTGTGGCTATGGCCATGAAGGCTTCCATGGTTGTATGGCAATGGTATTTTTGCTAAATAATACAGGGTGATGGATGCTTTTGGAGGCTGGGTTTTTCCCTCAATGAGGGTTTCTCAGGGTATATCTTGTGTCACAATTTTGTGGTTATGTCATCTATTCTCTTGCATGTGGATTTTAATTTTGTGTTTATTTCAGATCTATTATGGGTTATGTGGAAACGGTTATATTCTTTATTTCCAAGTTTCCTTACATCTTCAAAGTATGCCAAACCATTGAACCACGACTTTCAATAGGAAGTGCAAAAACAGAGCAAGGATCAACATCATGAAAATATTTATGAGTGATAATACGAGCCCAAAGTTGATGTTGTCCAGAGCACCATCACCAATAAAGTTTAGCAACCAAAACTTGACTACTCAATAGAGCAGATTGAAGACCAAGACCACCCTCTTTTTTAGGCCTACAAACAGTTGCCCAATTAACCAAGCTCCATTTAGTACTACACAAATTACCACTCCAAAGGAATTGTTGAGAAAGAGCATCAAACTCCTTGAGAAAGTAAATAGGTGTAGCATGAACCATGCTTCTATAAGTAGGAAGAGCTTGGATAACAGCTTGAAGAAGAGTAACCTGGGCAGCAGTAGAAAGCCATCTATGAGTCCAATGATTTACCTTATCCTGAAGCTTGGTAATCAAATTTTGCTAGAAGAGACGTGGCTGCCTAGAAACAGCAATAGGAATGCCAAGATAATTCAAAGGAAGTGAACCTATCTGAAACCGTAGGATACCAACAATCTTGTGCCGAATAGAATCAGGAGTGTTAAAAAAGTAAATGAAAGATTTGTGCTCATTAACTTTCTAGCCTGAAGCTACCAAATAAACATCCAAAGCATGTCAAAAGGCTTTAGCTTCCTTGATCCTAGCAAGATCGGTAAGAGAAAAATCATCAACAAATTGAAGATGGGAAAGAGAAGGTAAGCCATTACCCCACCGCCAGCCTTGAATAGAATTCTGGGACACCTGATGCTTAATGAATCTGCCCAAGCCTTCAGCCATGATGATGAATAGATATGGGGAGAGAGGGTCACCCTAGTGGAGGCCTCTAGAAGCACCAAATAGTTGAGAAGATTGACCATTAATAAGAATAGAAAAAGAGGCAGAAGTAACACAACTCATAATCCAACTCACCTAGTCAGAGCTAAATCCAAAAGAAAGAAGAATACTCCTTAGGAAGCTCCATTTAACTCTATCATAGGCCTTAGCCATATCCAGCTTAACAAACATGGCTCTCTCCCTTGAAGTAGCCATAGAGTGAATAGCCTCAGTAGCAATAACCACCCCATCCAAAATTTGTCTGCCAACAACAAAACCACCTTGTTCTTCTGAGATAATAATGGGAAGCCACCTTTTCAGTCTCTCAGCAATCAACTTAGTAATAACTTTGTAAACCACATTACATAAGGCAATTGGTCTAAAAAACTCCAATTGATTAGCACCCTCTCTCTTAGGAATAAGAGTCAAGAATGTAGAGTTCAAAGCTCGAAGCATCTGCTTGCTAGCATAGGATTCTTTAACCATGTCCAAAAAATCATGATTAATGATGTCCCAAAATTCATGAAAGAATTCAACTGGAAAGCCATCAGGACCAGGAGCCTTCCCCTTAGGCATGCCAAAGACCACCTCCTCCAGCTCTTCCAAAGAGATAGGACGCATGAGATAATCATTCATTTCCTGAGTGATAAGGGAAGGAATACAGGACAAAATAATATTTTCTTCATTATCAGTAGGAGGAGAGTCCTCAGAGAAGAGGGTAGAGAAGTACGAAATAGCCTCCTAGAACAAATCTGGCAAGGAATTCAGTTGGATACCTTGAGAATTAACCAAAGAAGAGATAGTGCTCTGATTCTGGTGAGATTGCACTGTTTTATGGAAAAAGGTAGTGTTTCGATCACCTTCCTGGAGCCAATCAACTCTAGCCTTTTGCTTCCAAAAAATTTCCTCTTGAAGTTCCCATTCTTCTAGAGCTCTAGAAGCAAGGGATTCAGCCTTGCCAAGATCCTCTGAGAAACCTCGATCTCTAATCTCCCTTGTGATGACATCAAGATCTTCTTGAGCAAGCCTCTTCATAAAGTGAAGGTTCCCAAAGCATTCCCTATTCCATATCTTGAGCTTCCTTTTAACATATTGAAGCCTTTTAGAAAATGAGAACATTGCAGTACCATATGTAGGAGCATCATCTTTCCACCAACAAAAAACAAAATCATGAAGAGAGGAGTCATGAAGCCACATCAACTGGAACTTAAAAGGAGGATGCTTCGGAACATAAGCCCCTATAG
This sequence comes from Cupressus sempervirens, assembly GCA_028749045.1. NCBI lineage: Eukaryota > Viridiplantae > Streptophyta > Pinopsida > Cupressales > Cupressaceae > Cupressus > Cupressus sempervirens. The sequence continues at coordinate 247,938,649 of CM053788.1, read as the reverse complement.
CAGAAAATTTGATTGGCCAATGATGTGAACCCCTCCAATCAAGGATTTCTGAAGAGATAGTAAGGGTGCCACTAACCCAGAATCAAGAAACAAGAAATCTATCCAGACGTTCTGAGATAGAAGCAACACCAGTCCTGCGATTATTCTAGGTATAGAGACCATTAGAAGGCTTAACATCAAAGAGATGCAAAAGAGATATGTGTTGTCGAAGAAGAGTAGAAGAAGGCCCCAATCTAGCCAAACCACCATGCTTCTCCTCCAAACTTAAAACTGAATTGAAGTCCCCTGCTAACACCCAAGGATGATAAGGATGACAATTTCTAACATATTGAATATGTTCCCAAAGTTCCTCCTTTCCCACAAGATCAACATGTGCATACACATTAGTAACCATAATTACCTCTCCTGAGTCTAGAGCAGAAGCTACCACAGAGAGAGTTGAGCGAGAAGACATCCAGCCAAGAGGAGAAATTTTTTGAAGATCCCAAAATATAGCTAAACCACCAGCACTACCTGTTGCCCCAACACACTGGCATTGGCCATGAGACCAAATACTAAAGGCATGTTGGACCATAGACTCCATAGAGAGCTTAGTCTCTTGGATACAAAAAACATCAGGACTATGATCAACCACCAAGTTATGAATATCCTTTTGTCTAGGGATGCTATTCAACCCCCTTATATTCCATGAGAGAATAATCATCATTGGGTAGAATTGGGAAAATGAGAATCCAAAGGTTTCACTAAACCGGACTCAATAAATATATCTCTTGTGAGTTTAATCTTCTCTTGGTCTGTTTTGTGCCCACTCCTTAGAGGGGGAGTAGAAGAAGCTCACTTAAAGGGTCGAGGCAGCAACCCCAAGGGGAGAGGAGATCCCTTGCCCTTACCTAATGGTAGCACATCCTTAACCAAGTCAGCCAAAACAACATCATTATCTTCCAACACTGCAGGAGTCACTAGAGCCTCTATCACAGGAGCTACAGGAACCTCACAGTTCTGATATACTACAACTTGAGATGCCCCACAAGCATCATTAGGAACAGATCTCTCATCTGGGCAAATTAGATCAGAAGAGATAGGAGGAGGAATACCCTCCTCTAGAACCATACTATCCAACATCTCAAAGCGGTTAAAACCTGAATCAGATAATCTTTCTTTCAAAGGCCTCTTTTGACCACGTCCCTTAGCTCGAGGGCAAACAGGGGTAAATCCATCCTTATCCTGCATTTGAGCCTTACCCTTACCTGTAGCATCTTGCGGATTCATCCCCTTGGTAGTATTAACCATTTGAGATTGTCCTTTCCCTATAGTATCTGCCAAACCACCAGCATTGCTAGCTGTAGAACCATCCACTCCTTTGAAACTCGAGTTACAAGGGCACTAACGTTGTAAATGACCATACTGATGACAAATTTGGCAATGGAAAGGGAGGGATTCATAATCTAACTGCTGCACCCAAGAAGAATCCCCCAGACAAATTTCCAAAGAATCTGGTAATGGGTTATTCAAATTAATTTCAACACAAATTCTAGCATAAGAAATAACCTTTTTATCGAGGGATTGATGTGCGATCATAGCCGGCTTCCCCAACAAAGCAGCAATTTGTCGAAGGATGTCTTCACACCAAAATTCCAAGGGAATATGAGGCAAGCGAACCCAAACTCGCACTGTTGAAGGGAGATCCTCAGTAGAATTAAAACCTAAATGCCAAGATTTGACAAATAACCCCACATGGTTGTAGAAATAAGGGCCTCCTTCAAAAACATGATCACGATCAGACATGCAAGAGAATACAACAAAAAAATAGCTATTCCCTGCCAACATAATCTCCATATTGCCTTCCACCTACCAAGAGCAGTGGATCCATGCCTCAAGAGAAGATAGGGAAATCCAGATTCCAAAAAATTTTCATATCAAAGCATGCTTGGTCCAATAATCAATGTCCTCCATTACAGCCATTTGAGGAATAACTAGAACAGGGCGACCATGGCTACGCGAAAAACAACCATTAACTTTTTTCAGCTTGGAGCTCTCCCCTAAATAAAATGATTCAGATCGCATTGCATGCATAGTTGGAGAAGAACCATCTGTTCTCACCAATGGAGAAGAAATCCCAGGCCCTTCCATGCAAACAATATAACCCCAATCCAAAATTGACTGTAGAAGATTTTCAAAAACACCGACGCAAATTATGTCCAGTAGCTAGCAATCCAAACAAAATAGAAAAATAGTAAAGATCAAACACCAAGAATAGGCTAGGGGAAAAATCCTAGCCCAACCGGCAGCCAACGCTTCTCCACATCTCTAGATCATTTTATATGGTAAATCAATGTTGTATTAAACGAAGGCTATGAAAGTTCTTTATATAGATTTACGAAGACAATAATTCTAAAAGAAACAATTGTGATAAGGTAAGATAAGATAATAATATTAATGCCCAACAAAAGACCACCAACTAAAAATAGCAGAAGCACCAAATGGTGTCCGAGAAAAGTATACAACAAAAGTAAAGAAGAACAAAAGAGATAGAATGAGATGCAGAGAGAGGCCAATAAAAAGACTAGGAGTCCTTTCTTGACAAAAAAAAGTCACTCACAGAAGGATGCGACTGCGAGTGGATAGGAGCTCTGATATGTCTTTGTGAGCTTGTAGATGAGTGTTGCTGATGTAAGAACCTAGTATGGGGTCTGGCAAACCTGGAATGACAAAAAGAACTAGAAGAACTAGATGGAATTTTCACACCATGCAAAGGAGATAAGGGTGTGAAAAAAGAAATAATAAGTTGATTTGGAGTATGTCGGTGAGGAAGAAGTGACTATAAAGTGCTATCACGGAGTATAGTGGCCTCCTAAAGATAAAGTGTGAAACATTGTTGGTCATTATAACTGAAGAAGTTAGAAAGAGAAAAGTAATCTCATAACAGATAGTTAAATCTCCCTTTAATCTCATAATAGATAGGGTAACAGAAGATAAAGTGAGTCTCGGTCTTGACCTTAGCTAAAGTACATAGCTTACAAATCCACTCTCCACTGTCAATATGATGGTCTTTTTGAGTCTGAAGATAGTGAGAACCAATAAATTAGCTAACATGAAAATTTTATATATCTCATGGAATAGAAGATGATCACAAAGCAAAGAGACTAAGATGATTGTATTGTGCAAATTCTTTGTAGTAATAGAAATTCAATTGACAACACTGATCATCGTGTTGAAAGACCAGTTTGGGTTTGATTCTAAGTTCAAAATTTGAGAACCAGTTTGCAAGTTCATCAAAATTTTGGAAAGGGATTTGGGTTTTTTTGGGTTTGTTAGTACAAAACATATAAAAATTATTAAAAAAATATGTATATATACATATTTATGAAGTATGAGTTAGAATTAAAATGTAGCATAGTAACATAAACACATTTAAATAAAAAAAACACCATAAACTTGTAATCATAGTGATCTCACCATCATATAGTCATAGTGCTCATACCATCATATAGTTCAACATTAAAGATTCAAAACATTAAAAATAAATTGTAGCATCAAGTTCAAGTATCATTATTTCATATTCAATGTTCAACTAATGGAATAAAAATTTATTAATATTCTAAGTTCTTCAATATTTATCTTCTTCTTCATATTCATCTTCTTCTCCTTCTTCATTTTCTTCTTCTCTGGCATTAGTTGACTCAGCAATAGAGCTAAGACCAATGCGATCACCAGCAACAACAATGCTATTGACATCAAATTCTTTAAAAAATGACAATGAGAGGCCACTAGCCTTTCATAACAACCTTTTAGGGTTGTGGATGCCAATAACTTAATAAAGTTTGCAAAAAATGTACTTTTTTTCCATCCATAGGGCTTAGAAAGCATGTGGTTTGAATTGGGTTCGAACTTGGTTCAATTTTTTTGGTCTGGTTCACTAGGTTCAAACTTAGTTCGAACAAGATTGAACCAGCAGGGAAAAATTGGAACCTTGGATGAACCAAGTTCGAACTGGACCCAAACTTCTATAGGTCCTGGGGGAGGTACCTGTGTAACTTAGATGAAATATCTTAAATGAATAAGTTTCATTAAAGCTAAATGGTATGTTAACTATTGGGCTTATATTGTAATTAATATTAGTGACCATGTCACATAGGGACATGACCCTATGTGGCTATTTCCATGTAGAGTTATTGTCATGTGGGGTCATGTTCCTACGTGACATGGCTCTCACCACACACACACACACACACACACACACACACACACATTGTTGCTACTGATGGAGATCAGATCTACAACAACGACAATCTGAAGTACATCAATAGCAGTATTAATTCTCTGTTCTAATAGTGATAAGGAAGGTTGAAGTACTTACTATTTACTTTGGTCTATCAATTCAAAATCAAATCAGACACTTATATCAATATTGAATAAATTGTTTATTGTTTCGAATATATATATATATATATATATATATATCATTTCAAAATTGTTCTACATTGAATCTATCAAATATATATTGTTATAAAAATAGTGAAACTACTCTATCAGAGATCTTGTGAAAAATGTATATATCCCATGGAATAGAAGATGATCACAAAGAAAAGAGACTAAGATGATTGTATTGTGCAAATTCTTTGTAATAATAGAAATTTAATTGACAGTGTTGTTCATTGAACATGTGTATTTTTTTTTGAAAGCCAATGCACATACAACAAGAAGAATTCAATAAAAGGATCCCTTGTTATTTTGATGAAGACTTTTGATTCATGCATATGAAGATTTTTTAAATCAGATTTTTGATACATTTCTCCTTTGTATTAACTTCTCCACCAAATGGCCTACACATTGGATTCATATTGCAAAATCATATTTGAGATGTAAAATTGGGAGCTACCATGCAGTGGCCCCATTTTAACCAATCCCACTAGAACATCAAGACACCTTTTGTACAAGGAGTGGAAGTCTTTGAACACTCATAGTAGAGAGAAGTTAGTAGATTTAGGTAGGAGTTCTTAGAAGATAATGGTAGGAGAATAAGGAGGAAAACATGAAGTCGTATAAATAAGATGGTTTCCTAGCCATAAAAGACTAAGTTGATGATCACCTTCAAAAAGATAATGAGATTATGATAGTTGCATAGATTTGGCATCATATAGAGATCAAAACAGAGATGAAGAAAGTTGATGCAGGGTATCCTTGTGGGTAGGAAAAAGTAAATTTAAAAATTCAATGTCCCCTTCTTGGTGCGTACAAATTGAATGACCATGTTGTGAGATGCCTCTAAAATTAGTAAGCATTGAAGAAGTGGTGTTGTTGTCTAGTCACATATGAGAGTGGGGAGAGGAGCTTCAATGATTTTGTTCTAGTTGTTTCTAGAAGTAGGGGTAGCCATTTTGGAGATAAGTTGCATAAGTTCTAAGGGGTTTTAGTGGGCAATGTTTTTTCATAAGGAGGAAAGGTTCTAGATTTTAGAAGAATTAATAGAATTTTTAAAAGTTTTTTTGTGAAACATATATTTATATGAATAGTCACCGGTTCAAAATAGCTCCCAGAGAAAAGAACCAGAAAAGAAAAACTCTAGTCATTATTTGATACAAAAAGGATGCAAAAGAAGAGATATTGCATCAAGAGAGACTTATCTATCAATACTAATGAATCTTGTCCTTGTGATTCCCAAATCAAGAATTTTGTGATTACAAAGAGGCCAAAACTCATATGAATACAATTCACTGTTTGGTGTCAGAGACAAAACCAAGAGCCAAGCCAAAAACTATCATAAAAGTTTCCATCATTGATCTTCATCTAAAACTCCAATTGAGCCTATGATATTAGAAAGTCATATAATGCAAATACAATCCAAGACCCTGAACTGCATACAATATTTCAAAAGAATAAGTGAGATCCATAAAAGTAAAAACATGTGAAATTACAGAGAAGCCACAATTTACTATCAAATAATATATGGGAAGGGCTCAACATTATTGGGTAAGTGCACAAAGTTGTGGTGCTAAAAGGAGGGTATAAGTGGACACCTTTTTCTTGAAATCTATAAATTTTGAACTTCAACAAGAATTTGAAGATAGTTACGCTCAAAATTTTAAGATATGAAAAAAACAAAAGTTGTAGTCCTTTGAATCTAGTTTCTAAACTACTAATTTTTTTCCAAAATGGTTTAGTTTTAGGTCCTCAAAAAAAGAGGGCCACAAAAAGTGGTACTATTTATTCCAAAAAAACATAACACAATACAAAGTGTGGCCCCCCTAAAATTTTAACTTATTTTTTTTTAATTCTTTAATCGCTTTAGTCAAAAGTTACTTAACACTATGTAGTTTATCCCAGATTTTTCGGGTAATTTTATAATGTGTATTTTTTTACTGAATTTTTTAACTAGACACATCCCAAAAATGTGAAATATATGTGTGCTCCCCTTAGAAATAATTGAAAACTAATCTAAAATCAAAACCTTTTTTTTCAAAGTGTGTAGAATGGAGTCTAGTTTCTAAAAAACTAAGTTGTTGCAAAATTCGATGAATGAGCTAAAATCTATAGCCCAATTAGTACATGGTGCTTTTTGACAAAAAATTAACATACATTCAAAAGAAATTATAGATGAAAGGTTTGAAATAGTTCAAATTAAAAATAAATTATATGGTTAGATAGCTAACACAGAGAACTATAATGCTATGTAACCTGATCTTATCGATACCCAACCACGAGGAATCTTGAAGGGGAGCATGCAAGAAAAAATAATCATTTTTGGTATGTTTTCTAGAAAACACGTCTCAGACCTATTCATAAACTCCAAACCTTTGGGTTAGATCTCCAAGGCAAAACCAAGCCTTACGCTTGGGTTTAAATAAGCTTTCTATAGCGCGTGCACCCTATAGCGTGCACGTGCTATCTAAAACATGATTTCTTAGTAGCATGTGCATGCTATAGTGCGCACAACCTATTAAGACCTAAATTGTATAAGAGAACTAGGTGGGGGGGGATAAGGGAGTGGCTATGTGTGTTTGTGAGAGAGATAGAGAGAAAGTACGAGATGGGAGAGGGGAGAGAGAAAGTGAAAAAGAGTAAGGGTGGAAAAGAGAGTATAGGATGGGGGAGAGAGTAGGGGTGGTAGAGAGAGTATAGGATGCGAGAGAGAGGAAGTGTGAGAGAGAGTAGGGGTGGAAAAGAGAGAGTGTGGGATGGGGAAAGAGATTGAAATTAGGGGATGGGAGAGAGAGTACAGGTTAGGAGAGAGAGATTAAGAGTAGGGGATGGGGGAGAGAGAGAGTAGGCGATGGGAGACAGAGTGGGAGAGGAAGAGTGAGAGAGAGGAGGATGGGAGTGCATATTTGTGAAAGAGAGAGAGTATGGAATGGGAGAGGGGGAAGAGAAAGTAGCTTGAGAGAGAGTAGGGATGGAAGAGAGAGTAGGCAATGGGAGAGGGAGTGGGAGAGGGAGAGAAAGGGGGGATAGAAATGCGTGTAAGAGAGAAAGAGAGAGAGAGTAGGGGATAGGAGAGAGTGTGAAAATGTAAGAGAGAGTAGAGAGGGGGGGGGGAGAGAGAGAGAGAGAGTAGGCAGTGGGAGCGGGAGTGGGAGATGGAGAGCGAGTGAGAGAAAAAGTAGGAGATAGAAGAGGAGAGAGGGGGGATGGGTGTTTGTGTGTGAAAGAGAGAGAGAGTATGGAATGAGAGAAGGGAGAGAGAGATAGAGAGAGTAAGCAATGGTAGAGGGATGGGAGAGAGAGGGAGAGAGGGAGAGAGAGAGAGAGAGAGAGAGAGAGAGAGGGAGTGGGAGGGAGAGAGAGGTGGAATGGAAGCGCGTAAGAGAGATAGAGTAGGGGATGGGAGAGAGTAGGTAGTGGGACAGGGACTGCAAGAGAGAGAGGGGGGGGAATGGGAATGTGTATTTATTTATAAGAGAGATAGAGTAAGGCATGGGAGAGAGTGTGAGAGTTTGAGAGAAAGTAGGAGGTGGCAAAGAGAGCTCGTAGGGATGGGGGTGAGAGAGAGAGAGAGTATGGGATGGGAGAGAGTGTGAGAGAGAGTAGGGGATGGAAGAGAGAGAGTGAGAGTAGGGGATAGGAGAGAAAGTAGAGAGGGAGAGAGAGTACTTGAGAGAGAGAGATAGTAGGTTGTGTAAGAGGGAGTGGGAGAGGGAGAGAGAGGGGGGATGGGAGTGTGTGACAAATCTAGAGAGTAGGAAATGGGAGAGGAGAGAGAGAGAGAGAGGGAGGATGGGAGTGTGTGTATAAGAGAGACAGAGTAGGGGATGGGAGAGAGCATGAGAGTGTGAGAGAGAGTGGGTGGTAGTAAAGAGAGCTCGTACATGATGGGAGAGAGAGAGTAAGATTATGGGATGGGAGAGCATGAGAGAGAGTAGGGAATGGGAGAGAGAGTGATAGTAAGGGATGGGAGAGAGAGAGAGAGAGAGAGAGAGAGAGAGAGAGAGAGAGAGAGAGAGAGAGAGAGAGAGATAGTAGGCAATAGGAGAGGGAGAGGGAGAGGGAGAGGGAGAGAGATAGGGGGGATGGGAGTTTGTGTGACAAATGTAGAGAGTAGGGGATGGGAGAGAAGAAGAGTGGAGGGATAAGAGTGTGTGTATCTTTGAAAGAGAGAGAGTAGGGGATGGGAGAGAGTGTTAGAGTGTGAGAGTAGGGGGTGGCAGAGGAGAGTACAATGATGGAGGAGAGAAAGTAGGTTGTAGGAGAGGGAAAGAAAGAGGGGATGGGAGTATGTGTGTGTAAGAGAGACAGAGTAGGGGATGGGAGAGAGTGTGAGAGTGTGAGAGTAGGGGATGGGGGAGAGAAAGTAGGCGGTGGGAGAGGGAGTGGGAGAGGGAGAGGGAGAGAGAGAGGGGGGGAATGGGAGTTTGTGTGATAGATGTAGAGAGTAGGGGATGGGAGAGAAGAAGAGTGGGAGGACAAGAGTGTGTGTATCTGTGAAAGAGAGAGAGTAGGGGATGGGAGAGAGTATGAGAGTGTGAGAGTAGGGGGTGGAAGAGAGAGAGTATGACAATGGGGGAGAGAAAGTAGGTAGTGGGAGAGGGAAAGAGAGAGGGAAAGAGAGAGGGGGGATGGGAGTATGTGTGTAAGAGAGACAGAGTAGGGGATGGGAGAGAGAGTGAGAGAGAGTACAGAGAGGAAGAAAGAGAACTTGAGAGAGAGAGAGATAGTAGGCAGTAGGAGAGGAAGTGGGAGAGGGAGAGGGAAAGAGTGGGGGGATAAGAGTGTGTGTATTTATGAAAGAGAGAGAGTAGGGGATGGGAGAGAGTTTGAGAGTGTGAGAGTAGGGGGTGGCAGAGAGAGAGTACGACAATGGGGGAGATAAAGTAGGCGGTGGGAGAGGGAAAGAGAGAGGGGGGATGGGAGTGTGTGTGAGAGAGACAGATTAGGGGATGAGAGAGATTTTGAGTGTAAGAGAGTAGGGGATGGGAGAGGAGAGAGAGAGCAGGGGATAGGGGAGAGAAAGTAGGTGGTGGGAGAGGGAGAGAGAGAGGGGGGATGTGAGTGTGTGTGCGAGAGAGATAGAGTAGGGGATGGAAGAGAGTGTGAGTATGAGAGAGTAGTGAATGGGAGAGGAGAGAGAGAGTAGGGGATGGAAGAGAGTGTGAGTGTGAGAGAGTAGGGGATGGGAGAGAAGAGAGAGAAGGTGATGGGTGAGAGAAAGTAGGTGGTGGGAGAGGGAGTGGGAGAGGGAGAGAGAGGGGGGAATGGGAGTGTGTGTGTAAGAGAGATAGATTAGGGAATGGGAGAGAGTGTGAGAGTGAGTAGGTGGTGGTAGAGAGAGCTTGTACAAGATGGGAGAGAGAGAGAGAGAGAGAGAGAGAGAGAGAGAGAGAGAGAGAGAGAACTTGAGAGAGAGATAATAGGCAGTAGGAGAGGGAGTGGGAGAGGGAGAGGGAGAGGGAGAGAGATAGGGGGAATGGGAATGTGTGTAAGAGAGAAAAAGTAGGGGATGGGAGAGGAGAGAGAGAGTAGGGGATGGGGGAGAGAAAGTAGGTGGTAAGAGAGGGAGAGGGAGAGAGATAGGGGGATAAGAGTGTGTGTGAGAGATCTAAAGAGTCAGGGATGGGAGAGGAGAGAGGGTGAGAGAGGTAGAGAGAGTAGGTGGTGGGAGAGGGAGAGTGAGAGAGAGTAAAGGATGGGAGAGGGGAGAGAGAGTAGGAAGAGAGAGAGGGAGGGGATGGGAGAGAGAGTAGGAAGGATAGAGAGTAGGGAGGATGGGGAGTGATGTGATTTCACATAGTACATACACACTATAGTGCATACACATTATCTCAAATCATCTAAAAATGGTAAAAAACCAACCTTGGGGCCCATTTCATCCATTTTTTTCTTTTGTTCTGTTATGCACTCTGTTATTCTGACAGAAATCACAGGTTTCAACATAGCAAACACTATTTCAACACTTTTGGAAGTTAGCAAACACCAAATTCAATCATTGGATATGTGATTTGAACACTTTTTGAATATTCCTTGTATAGAAAAGGTTAGTGCAATTCATTTTAAATATTGTTTGTCAATATATAGATACAAATTTGATTATAATTTGACATGTTATTTAATATATAGTGAATTCATTGAAAATTGTATGTTTGAATGAAATGTTATTTTGGAATGCTTATAAATTTGATAAGTCATTTGATATATATTGTGTATTCATTCAAATAATTATAATTTTTATATGTAATTGAATAATTTGTAATTTACACATTTTAAGTAATTCGGATGTTTGAATAATTTGACATGTAGAAATCATCATCATGCCAAGGAAGAAACTAAAGATTCAAACAAATGAAGATAGGGAGAGAGATTTGGCAATTAAAAGAGATAAAATGAAATTACTATGTGAACAAAAAAAATTACAAAGCAATAATGAAGAATTGAATTTCGAAGAGGATCAAGAACCACCAATACAAAGAAACAAAGAGGGAGAATTAGAAAGACAAAGAGAACGAATGAGATTTTTATGCTCAAGAAGACAATTGAATTGTGAAGCTACACCATCTTCCAATGTTGGAGTACCATCTTTCAATGTTGAAGGCATATCATCCTCTCATGTAGAAGAGACTGATTTGTAGATCCAATGATATACACACTCCATCATGTCATATTGAAAGCACAACATCAACACGTCAAGTAGGTGATATTCCATCTTTTACATCTTATTTCCAAGGCACATCATCTTTGGTTCAAGGTATGTAATACACTCAACCTTATATTGATGTTCAAAATGTTAAGAGAATTGAAGAGATTAGAAAACCTTCTAGAATTCATTTTAGAAGACCAAAATATTTGATTGATATTGATACTAACATTTTGAAATCAATGTCTGACAAGATTAGCAAGTGTACTTGTCAAAGAAAAGTTAATAGTATGTGGAGATTTTTTTTGAAGAATTAAATATTAAAATTCAATGCCAATTATTTTTTGAAATGATGAGAAATTTGAAATTTAGGCCTATCATGAAGATTCTTGGGCTAAGAATGATGGATGATTCAAATGAAAAAAATATTGTAAAGAATCTAATGAGTGCTTATGACAAAGTGGGTTCTAAATCACGCACCAAAGATAGTAATATCACAAGATGATTACTCACATCAACAATAGTAAGTAGCAAAATGAAGAAAGCTCAACTCATGAGAAAGACAAGCAAAACATTAAAAATTGGTAGAGGTACCCTAAGGAGAGTCATGCTAAGGCGTGAGAGATTAGAAGATCTAACAAAAAATGAGTTATGGACATTTAGTGGTAAACTATCATGAAAGGATAAAGAAATTAGTAAAGCCTTGAAATCATTGATCGAAGATTTTTGGAAAAATAATACACGTGTTTCTTCTAATCAAAGAGATGTTGTAAGAAGGAGGATTGGTAGCCGAAATCGCGAGCCACATGTGAAACATTTTTTGGACTCAACTCAAACACAATTTTTTGCAAAATTTATTGGTATGTATCCTCAAATTCGAATAAGTCAAAGATTTTTTGAGATGGGTAAATCTTTTTATGTGAATATAAATCACACATGCACAACTTGTTGTTGTAGGATGCATATTGAATTTTCTAACCATTTTGATGTTTTTAGGCATATATGCATAGTTTTGAATTCTCAGTTTGTTTTGGAGGATTGTGACATAAAAGAGCCACCAAGATCTTCAAGGGAATTCATATTCAACATTTTATGTGAAATAGGGGACAGCCAACAATTTTACAAGACATCATGCTTGGATGGTACATGCTTATTTCGTGATTCTTTGCAACTTTTATCAACTTGTCAACATATGGATAGTACGCATGCAATTGGAAATGAAATAGTAGATTAGAGAAAATTCAAGACAGTGACATATGCTCTAAAAGATGGAAAACATGGTAAAAGATGTGATCTAGTCATTGAAAAGATTATAGTGTATGAGTTCATGAAGATTTTTCATAAAAAGATTATTTACAAGTATGCAAGGCATACCCATAGAGCTCGATGGTTGGATTTGAAATTCAAGTTGTCCAAGGATACATTTCCATTGGATACCATTGTTTTGGTTGTAGATTTTGTAAAGAACTACACACTACAACCACAAAATGAGGTGCAAGAAAAGTATTATACGTCTCAAAAGGTTTCCATATTTGTTCAGATAACATTCATGCATTCACCTACAAGTACAGAGGATGACAGGAAGATTTTGAGGGAGTACCATTTTTACATCAGCGATGATTGATCACATTCTATGGAGTTCGTACATGGTTGTTTTCAACTATTTTATAGAGATTTGGCTAATAGGAGCATATCATATTGTCAACACATTATTTGGTCAGACAATTGTGCATCTCAATTCAAGAATGCACGGATGTTCTATTGGTTGAGCAGGATGCATAGGTTGTGTAGAATTCAATATATGTGGAATTTCACAGAGGCTGGTCATGGTAAGGGAGAGAATGATGGTGTAGGTTCATGCGTTAAAAGAGTCTTGGCTCGTGAAGAACTAAAGTACAAAGATGGAGCAATATTAATATATGCAAAATCCATCATCCAATGGTGTAATGCTACAATGGGTCCAGTTAAGGAAGGTGACTCTATAGTTCATAGATTTTTTTGGTTGATAGATAATATTAACATTGCACCATATCAAGATTGTTGCACACTAACAGGATCTAGTGAGTTACACTTTTTTAGAAGCTTTGATGCAAGTTCATGGAGTATCCACACACGAAAAATGGCATGCTATTATCCATCATGTGCAGAGGAAAATTCGGATGACTGTGAGTCAACTGAATGGGTGGACAAATGGGATATATGGGTTTTAGACCCAATTGACACCTATCATCCCCCACAAGCACTAGAAATGGTAGAGATGGATTCGTCTATTGACTTTGACCACTTGTCAGATCTAGTGCAACCTAATAATATATATATATATATATATATATATATATCTTTGTAATTTCAATATGTAAATTTATAACTTTTACCCAAGTATTTTCTAAATTAATGACCGTATTTTGTATATTTGTCACTGCATGCCATGTTTTTGCTATTATTGCACCTCAACCTCATCCTATCCCCTTCAATGCTTGAACATTCTCTAGCACGCCGAACAGGAATGTCCCCAAGGGTCACTAAATCCCATAGGGCTGCGATCTTTGACAAGGCATATCTTGGAGCTCATGTGAGGTATGGATGTGATTCTAGTTCCTACAAGACTGTATTGTAGAGACCTACAATAACCTCTCTCACCTTTTGGAGATCACATTCCATTTTCATTTTACAATGCCATCTCGGGTGATGCTGAAACTTGCAATGTTGGCTAGTACAAAGTTGCCAACTGCCAAATCTCTCTCACCTTTCATTGTGGGATCGAACTGTCTACTCTGTTAGCTCCAGGTGGCTAGGTAAACCCTATCCTCAACCTCATCTTGTCCCCTTCATTTCTCAAATGTTCTCAGGCACGCTGAACCAGAATGTCCCCAAGGGTCACTAAATCCCATAGGGATGCAATCTTTGACAGGGCATATCTTGGAGCTCGTGCAAGGTATGGATGTGATTCTAGTTCTTACAAGACCATGATGCAGAGACCTACAATAACCTCTCTCACTTTTTGGAGATCACATTCCATTTTCATTTTACAATGCCATCTCAAGTGATGCTGAAACTTGCAGTGTTGGCTAGTACAAAGTTGCCAACTGCCAAATCTCTCTCACCTTTCATCGTGGGATCGAATTTTTTGCTCTGTTAGCTCTAGGTGGCCAGGTAAACCCTATCCCCAACCTCATCCTATTCCTATGTGACAATGGATAATCAATATTGACTAACTTTAAAGATGTTAAGAAAAGGGGAAATTTAGTTAACAACATTGGAAATTTAGTTTAAAACATTGATAAATTGTTAATCAAGATAAAATATTGAATGGACTTATATCAAAGGTAGTGATGTAAAAATAGAAGATATGAGTCAAATGGGGATAAATGAACTATTGGTGAATGCTACTCAAGGAGAGAAGTGTTATAGTTAAGATATGAGTCAAGTAAAGACATGAAGTAGAGAAGTGTTGCAAGGAGGAGATGAATGGTTTATTAGTTCTATGAGTATTTTCATAAGGGGGAATATATAACGGAAAAAAGTGGAAACATTATTGTGTTTCATCATAATTTGAAGATGATAAATATTGGTGAATAGAGGAGGTCTGAGGCCATGCACCAATTATCTAGTAATTACATTGAAAACCAAACCTAGTGTGACCTTATTAGGTCTATGTACTTTACATGGGTTAGGTGCTACAAGAATGGAATTGGGAATCTAGGCTTTGGAATCTTAAATAAATTTCAAAAGGGTGTCTGAATCTACCCATAGAATAGTTAGATTTCAACCTAAGAGGAATTTAAGTCCAGAAAATCAAATTAGGAGACCTACAAGGAATTCTATGATAGTCAACATTTTGTACTGTATGAAAATTGGAGGGTTAAACCAAGAGTTGATTTTCAATCAATTCAACATAAGGAAGGTGTCCCAATAGAAACTTAGGGTTGGTGAAGCCATTGGTGAAGAGTTACAGTTATTGGCTTGGAATAGGGCTAGTGTCCCTAAAATAAAAAGGTGCAAGATCTTGATTGGAGAAATACTCACCTTGGAGGAGTTCACAAATGACCCTATCACTTTAGATAGGCCACAAAAATGATATCCTAAAGGAGTAAGAAATTAGGAAGGCCACAAGTTTAGTTTGGTAGATTAGGAAGAAGAAAGTGCTTAAACCTCACTTCTTGCTCAACATCTCTGCATTAGTGAGGGGGAGATGAAGAGGATAGATGGCTACATAGATATGGAAAACATAGAAATATGAAGAGGGGGGGGGGGGGGGGGAATAAGAGAGTGTGAGATACAAGATAGAGTGAGATACAAAGATAACATGAGCCAAAACTACCAAATTGCAGTGCTTGAATCCTTTATTATAAAATCGACACCCAAATTTGAATATGAGTCTACAAAACAACATGTTCCTTCCACTTGTCATACTCTTTCATTTCCTTTTAAATATTCTCTATGATTTTCCATAACATGCATTGTAAATTTGTTAACAAGTATAGCTCCCTCTTACAAGTATCTTGTGTGTCATCTTAGATTCGTCCCCCTCTCATGCGAGATATCTCTCTTTCTTATACATCACAAATATTTATTAAAATTTTATTTTTACCTTAATCTAGTTACTATAGAATAATAAGAGATATCTCTCTTTCTTATACATCACAACTATTTATTAAACTTTTATTTTTACCTTAATCTAGTTACTATAGAATAATAACAACACATTCCAATCAACTAGTGATTATGTTACAATCATTAATGTATGAAAACACATAAAACTATTAGTGATTATGTTACATTTATGATTTTTAAAATGACTTTTTTTTGCAAATAATCCATCTTTTCTCTACTATCTCTGACATTTTTCAATTGATGATAAAGAATGGTGGTTATGTATTGAAGCTCAACAAGCTAATTGTGTTTTTTCTTCTTGTCTATATTCTTTTTGTAACAATGATTTTTTCTTCTACACAAACTTTGTGACCACTTGTAATCAAATTTTTTTCTTATTTTTAACATAAATGTTTTGAGAACTTTTGATCTAATTTTGTTGGATAGAGTAATTTCAAACTACTGATTTCTTTAATGGAGTTCCTAATAAATCTCAATGTTCTCATTTAGGTGACCAATTGCCAGGAGGTCCATGGATATTGCCTGATAAAGTCTATTGCCAATCAATATTGTATCAAAAACTCAAACTAATTAGGTATTCAATTAAACTTGATAAACAAATGATAGAGAAGGAAAACTTTAAACATGAACAAGATCATAAATCATATGAAAATGACATATTGCAAATGATTAACTTATGCTTAAACAATGATAAAGTTTATTGTTAATCAATATTCTATCAAAGTTTTGAATAGATTGGGTATTGAATTTAATTTCATACATGCACATATCTAATTTAATGTCATGCATGAACATATATAATTTAATGTCATGTGTCGTATATGAACAAACATATCATATATTAACCAATAATGTCATAAGTCGAATAATGTCATACATCAAATATAGAATGTCATATACATCAAATGTGTATCAAATATGTCCACTGATGCCTATATATATACATGTCTAGATCAATGACATATTTTCCTTCCCCTCGTGGGAAGGAAACAAGTCTCTCGATGTCCTCTGCCATCGTGTGGAGGGAGATAGTGGAGATGATGGGGCCCTCCTGACATGCTCACTCGATCTCTTGTTGAGGCTCTTCTCCAGCTCCAACTGATACAAAGAAAGTAGATATGAATCAATATTTATTATACATTGAAATAAAATATATGTATACACAAAATCAATTATTTTCTTACCGCCAACAAATAGTCACTCTGTAAGTTCACCTCAAATGCTTGTGGACAATCAGGAATGATGAGACCCTACAAAAATTCAATAAATACAATCACTTATAAATAACATTAGAAATTTTGATAATAACAACCTCATGAATATTCACCCAAGGAATGGATCTTTTACGTGGACAAATAAAAGGGCTAGATTTTCACATATCGCAACTCGTCTTGATAGATTTCTTTTATCACTTGACTGGAAATTGAGTTGCTCAGATATTTCTTCAGATATTCTCTCATCACCAGGATCTGATCATTTCCCTATATCTTTAACTCTCAATTACAAAGACAAAAGCAGTGAAAATCAATTCCATTCATCCTTCAAATTTGAAAATATGTAGCTTCGTCATCCAAATTTTTTGAAGAATGTTCAGCATTGGTGGAATGAGGCTCCTCATGTGGATGGATTTAAAATGCATCAATTTGCTATGAAGTTGAAATATATCAAGTCTCAAATTAGAATTTGGAATCAGCATGTATTTAAAAATGTGTTTTCTCAAAAATCAGCAGTCAAACAACAACTAGAAGATGTATATAATCATATCATTCAAAATGGTATGAATGAAGATACATATGTTTCTCAAAAGAATCTTTAGCAAGATTGGGATGAGTTATGTGCAAGAGAGGAAACTTATTGGAGACAAAAGTCTAGAAAGCTATGGCTTCAAGATCGAGATAGAAATAAAAAAAAATTTCATGTTTCAGCTAAACAAAAGAGAGTTAACAATTCAATATTTCAGATCAAAGATGCTATTTTAGGTGATCTTATTACTAATGAAAATCTTATTCGGAATGAAGGGGTGAAGTTTTTTAAGTATCTCCTTGCACCTAATAGCATGCCTTCTCCTTCTAACTCACAAATGAATGAACTTCTTGATTCAATTCCAAATATGATTTCATCTCAAGATAATGACATTTTGATGGCACCTTTCACTATTCAAGAAATTTGCAAGGTCATTTTTTCTTTTCCTCCAGATAAAGCCCCAGGCCCGGATGGTTTCACTGCTATGTTTTATCAAAGATGTTGGGATATCATTGGATGGGATTTATTGGTAGCTGTTGAAGAATCAAGAAGGTGCAAAACCATGATTAAATATTTTAATACCACAAATATCTCAATTATTCCAAAGATCAAGGATCCTCAAAATATTTGCAGATTTTAGGCCAATTTCACTATGTAATCTGTCATACAAGATTATAAATAAAGCCATATATCTTTGAATGCAACATATTATCCCTCGCATTATTTCTCCTGAATAAGGTGGATTTGTTCCAGGAAGGGAAACTATGGAAGGGGCTATAGTGGCACATGAGGTTCTACATTCTATAAATTCAAATCATTCCTCAAATTTTTAAATAAAACTTGATATGATGAAAGCTTATGATAGAGTTTGTTGGAAATTTTTGCTGCAAGTGCTTTCCAAAATGGGTTTTTAAAAGAATTGGTGCAAATGGATTAAGGCATGTATTTCAGGTGCTTGGTTTTCAGTATTAATAAATGGTAAACCGGCAGGCTTCTTCTCTTCTACTCAAGGGATTAGGAAAGGAGACCCCCCATCCCCAGTTCTTTTCATCATTACAGCTAAAGCCTTTAGCAAGACCATTTCACATCAACATAAGCTCAGTAATTGGCATGGCGCGCTTATTTTGGGTACAAATATTGCTATAACACATTCTCTATTTGCAGATGATACACTTTTATTTGGATTGTCAAATGTTCAAGAAGCTAGGCATATTCTTCATGTTCTCAATCTATATTCAGCAGTGTTAGGTCAAGCCATTAATGCTCAAAAATCAAAAATCTATTTTTTTAACGCAAACAAAGTGATTTCTGATAAAATTAAACAAATATTGGGTTTCTCAGAAGATTTATTACCTTCTATCTATTTGGGCATCCCTTTATTTATTGGTTCAAATAAATCTTCATACTGGGACTCTGTCAGTCAACGTATTCAAAGAAGAATCACTGCTTGGAAAGTTAGATGGTTATCCTTGGCTGGGAAAGTCTTGCTGATTAAATCAGTATTAGCTGCAATTCCAAATTACTTTTTTGCTGTTCTTAAAGCTCCCCCCAAAATTCTAGTTCAAATTTAGAAAATGATTAAGGGCTTCTTATGGACAGGTAATATGGATGATTCTTGTAAGATCCCACTTATTTCATTACAGGATATGTCACAGATTTAAGTAGTAGGAGGAGCAGGTGTGCATGACCTTACTAAAAGAAATGAAGCATTTGGTGGAAAATTGGTTTGGCAAATGTACACTAAACCTCAATCCACTTGGTGCAAAATTATGCAACAAAAGTATCTAGATAATAATGATCCTTCTAGAATTCTCTCTATTTTGGATCCTCCTAAAGGTTCAGTTATATGGGATTTCATGACAGCTTCTCATAATATTGTGGTTAATTATGTTTCTTGGGAAGTTAATGATGGTAATAAAGTTAACTTTTGGAGAGATTCTTGGAATGGTCAAATTCCACTTTCCAATAATTTGATTTCTTTGAATATTATTGAAGTGTCAGAACTACATTGGGGTACTCAACTTTATTAGTATGTGGCATATGTTTGTGAACTTTCAAGGAAAGTGTTTTGGAAGGATCTAATGGTTTTACCACTTTCATCTCAAGAAATTAGACAATTCAAAGATATTTTGTCTTCTAGGCAAGTCTTTTTTTTTGGATCTCAAGATAGGATTTTATGAGCTCTAGCTAAGGATGGCAATTATTCAGTAAAAGAGGTTTATAAAATTTTGCAGCAAAATGTTTCACATAAAGTTACCTGTAGGGAATTTTCATTTTGTTGGAATCATATTGTACTTCCAAAGGCAGGTTGTTTCATTGGCTTGCACTAAAACATAGGATTTTGACCAGTGAAAGATTGGCTAGATTGCACATTGCCTCCTCTTTTAACTGAGTTTTTTGTGATGAGTGTGAAGAATCAATGGATCATCTTTTTTTCTCATGCTCATTTTCTTATCAATGCTAGAGTTTTGTCTTGAATAAGCTGCACTATAGTACTCCTCTCCAAAATAATCTGTGGGATCTTTTTCAAGCTTGGCCAGTCCTTTATCCCAAATCATTATTTGTAAACCTTCAAAAATGTATCCCGACATTGGTTGTTTGGGTTATTTGGTGGGAACATAACAAACGCATTTTTAGAAAAGAGAGCCATTCCTTAGAAATTTTTTTGGAGGGAATTGAAAGATCTATCTCAGAGGTGACAAATTCAGTTTGCAAAAGACAAAATTTAATCCTATTGTTACTTCTTGGGACTCTCAAATTATTCAAAGATGGAAACATTTATTCATTCCAAATGGTTTGAAAATTGGTAATTCTTCCACTTCTTCATTATCCTATAAGCAAATAGGATGGAGGCCACCAAATGAGGGATATTGGAAATTGAATTTTGATGGCACATCAAGAGGTAATCCTGGGCCTTTTGGTTTTGGTGCATGTATTAGAAATTCAGATGGAGATGTTGTAGCAATTATAGTATCCCCTTTGCCTATTAATACAAATAACATGGCAGAGGCACAAGCTCTGTTAGCTAGTCTTATTTTAGCAAAACAAGGTAATTTTTGGTTGCTACATATTGAAGGGGACTCTTCTGTCATTATTAATGCCTATATTCATAGGACTATCTTGTCTTGGAAGTTAAAATATATTCTTATTCAAATTTGGAGGCTCCTAGATGAGTGCTTGGATGTTTGTATTTCACACACCTATAGGGAAGGAAACCATGTTGCAGATTTTCTTTTGAATTTGGGTTGCGATGGGTTGTTGATTTCATCACTTCACCCTTTATCCATAATTGAAAAACATGCTGCCCTCAAAAAATTAATTCAGGAAGATAAGTTTGTTGGATCGTGCTCGTGTATACCAATTTGAAGGAAGGTGACATTTAGTTCTAGATATACTGATGGGTGATACTTGATTCACCCTTTGTAATTATTTGTTCAAAATATCTAAAACTATGTATACATTAGGGACAATGCTGGGTTTTCTTCACTGATTCTTTCCTAGTTGACCTCGTTGAATCAAATTAATAAAATATTACAATGGCTTGCCACTTTTTCCTTTAAAAAAAAATGTTAGAAATTTTGAGATTAACTATTATAAACAACAACTAAAATGAAGAAAATTCTTTCATACCTCCGTTAGTGGATGTGAGCTAGCCACAGTTGCGGCCACTCCACTATCAATAGACTATCACAGATGAGGAGGTGTGTCTAACATCATGAGTTGCATGTCATACAATAAACATTACATCTAACATGAAATATAAAATAAATATAATCAAATGAATTGAATTAACATAAAAAAAACTGTACCTATGTGAAGCTCATACAATGTCCATGCTCCGAGTCTGTGGTAAAGGTTGAGGGTCCTGTGGAGAACTGATGCACATGCATAATTTTTTTTGTCAATCCTTAATATGATTATGTAATAAATATATGTATTAATTAAAATGATTAAATTGATACATACCTCAAGACTCGTGGAAGGGACAAAAAATGGGCCTGGAGGATCACTGTTAGGCCCACCAACACTCTGACCCTGAATTTTGAACAATGTCAATAGATGCTAATTAATTAATCATTCACTATACATATGAAATGTGATCAAATTAGTAAATTATAATTGTAATTTACCTGTATGTCAATGCCAAATGTGTCATTCAGGAACTAATCGGTGACAAGCTCATCATTCGCACCATCTCCAGCATGAGTGCCAAATGTGCATAGGGATCTGCATGAAGTGCACATGTGACCATGTTACACAAAAGGGTCCCCCTCAACTAATGGGCTCATGGAATGGATGAGGGTCTATTTCAAATCATTAATGGTCCCTAGAGTGTTGGCCTCTACATTTTCCTTCACATTTGAAGGAATAGTTACATGCTCGCCTTATGGCTTAACCACAGGTGCCCTAACTACATTAGGGTCACGACGTGCTCCCGACCTCTCAAATGATGACCCTTCACCTCTACCCTAGGAGTTTAATATATCAAAATAATTGGGGATCTCCCCAAGGACAAACTCACAATATAATTTCTTCAAAAAATACATGGGGACCTCGTGATTGTTGCAAGGAGGGGCATCAAAAACCATCCACTATCTATCCCAAAAATTGTTTCTAATAGCATCGTGTATGCACCAATGGATGGGGAAAAGTTTAGTACCCTCTCTAACAGTATTTTTCTCATCGAGTTTTCTAAATAATGCACATATACTACCTTTTAGTATTTCTCTTTTTTTTAACATCTTCATATGACAATTTATTTGCATAAAATATTTTTTGTTCATCCCTCTTAACCTGCCAAATATCTAACTGACCACTAACTAAGGCTATCTGGGTGTTAATGGATTTGAGGGATGATGCCAATTGAGCTCTCATTGGATTGGTTTGTTCGAATTCTTTCAACCGAGCAATGAGTCTTTCTAATTTAGTTTTGACTCTCTCTATTTCATTTATTATATTTTCTTGTGTGCCTAGCAGAGGTCTTGCAATTGGTTCAGGTTGTGGAATTTGTTGTTCTTCTTGAGGAGGGTTTTGGTTTTGAGGGTTTTGAGGCTCTTGTGGATTTTTCAGTTGATTATGGACATTTCCTGATAAAAAATCAATTGAAATCCAAATAAATAAATAAATCTAAATGAAATTTGTAAAAAGCCTACAAAATAATATAAAAAACTTACAAAACAATATGAAAAACATATTAAACAACGCAAAGTTAAGTTTATATCACTTATGGCATCGCCGTGGGTGTGCTTGTTATCTTTGATTTCGTTGGCGAGGAGGCATGTTGGCAAATGATGGTGAAAACTTGGGTTTTTGACCCGCGTACGTGCTATTCTCTGTGGCAATAGCAAAAAATAAAGATAAAAATGATGGGCTATGGTTCTGCAGCCCATCATATATACTTTTTTTATTGCACAAATAGTGCGTACGTACTATAGCGAGCACACACTATTGAAATTAGGAAAAGAAAAAAAAACCTTGTCACCTTTTTGGCACCACAACTCGGTGCATATGCCCTATTCTAAACATATTATTTTGTCATAACATTAACTAAGTTAGGTAAATCAAGAAGGTTATGTGGGGAAAGTAAAAAATTAATATAAACCACATTAGTACTCAAATTAGCCAGACAATCAGCAAAAAGATTGCCTTCTCTATAAGTATGCATAATGTAACATTTAGAGATGAATCAAGAAGAGACCATACTTGATGCAATATATACTATATGGACCAATTATATACCTGCTATTTAATACACACATTAATAATAATGGTTGAATCCCCTTCAACATGTAACATAGATATAGATAGTGATTTTGCAAGTTGCAAACCAAAAAAGAAAGGCCAAGGCCTTAGCTTTGTTTTTAGTACATAGAAGGGGAGGAGATGATTTTGTTGTAATCACATGACCTTTAAAGTCTCTAATGACTATTGCCATAGCCAGAGTTACCTAGATTTCCTCTAGAGGCCCCATCAAAATTGAGTTTGAAATAACCCTCACTTAGAGGAATCCACTTGGTTTGTGCTTAGATAAGAGGAATCTTGGATGGACACAATTGAGCAAGAAGATAAGAAAAAAATAAACCCTTCCACTGATGAATAACATAGCCATCCCAAGGAGAAAAAATATGTTTACCCTTATATTTACTTACTGAAGCATTAACAAGCTCAACAATTGATCTCTCTAATCCTTCTAGAAATTGAGGGATTGGAGATGATGTCTATCTAAAAATTCTCTTGTTTCTTTCCCACCAAATTGCCCATACTACAGATATAGGGATGCACTTCCAAAGACATGAAAACATTGATTTAGAATATAATATTGGCCATGCCTAGAATAAATCCCACAAAGAGTTAGGTAATGGCATATAGAAATTAAGCTTATTAAGAACAAAATGCCAACAATCTTGGGCAAAAGGGTAGTTTAAAAGGAGGTGATCTGATATTTCTATAACTTGCAAATAGAGCACACAGTTAAAGGGATCAAAAATATTAATCTTCCCTTAGATGTATTTAATTTGGGATACTCCAAGGATCCCTATATGTAATTTGTCCTCTTGAACACATGTGGAGGATATGTCATTTACTTATCCTCTAGTCCACATGTGAGGACAACTCATTTTTTAATTCCTTTTATAAAGGAAATTAGTTTGTCCTCCTTAAGAGGATCTTGACACTTTGCACATACTTATTATGAATGTGGCATTCATAGAAGTTGGAGTTACAAATGTAACTCCTTATCATCTCTATAAAAGAAATGTTTCCTTCTCATTCTTCTTTACTTATCACATTTATGTTATTGTAATGAGCTAGTTTGCTCCACTGTTCTCTCTCTCTCTCTCTCTCTCTCTCTCTCTCTCTCTCTCTCTCTCCCCCCTAGGCTTTTGCCTTCATTCATGATATTTAGAAGGGGTTTTTTTTGCTTTCAATTTTCAAACTCTTTGTCTTATTTGTTGCTCTATATTGATGAATGTTCTTAGAAGTTGTTTATCTCATGGTAACATTTCTTCACTCAACTCACTTGGATTGATTTTTTTTTCCTTGCACTCAATTACTTTTCTAACATAATATCAAAGTTTGGTTAATAATCCTTATTTTGAGTTTTAGTGTTAAAGGTTGTCATTCAAGGTTGTCATTCATTGGAACTCACCTTATTTGGAGATGTTTCTTGAGAGGAGTTCTTTGCATTTTAAAGCTCATTCTAACATCTTGCATATGTGGCTTTATTGTACTCTATTCATTGTTTATGCAATCCCCTTTAGAAGGCTTGCCACCAAAGGGTTATTTTCTTGCAACTTTTGTTCCCTCTTGTTTTGGAAGGCTTCCAACCAAAACAAGAGACACTTAAACACTAATATTATTATAGTATTTTATTTATTATCAAAAAGTTTTCCATATTTTTTATGACATTGTCATTTTCGTCACAATTTCTCCTGTAGGATTAATATACTAATATTTGTTCCAAGGTTTCATTAAATAATATTTTCCTTGTATTGCTCCTCAATTTTTAATTTACTACAACTTTATTATTTTAATCTTATTTCTATCTTATTAATCTTTTCATAATAATAGCATTTTAACTTATTATTATTCACTTTCATATGTTATTAAATCTCTAATTAATCATTACATCTCTGCTTGTGTTCCCTTTGCTGGTGCATTTGATTTGATTGTATTGAGTGGCTTCATTTTTTTCTTTCTTCCATCCTTCAATGCACTCATCCTCATTCTTTTGCCCTTGCTTCAATGCAACCATTGTGTTAAGGTCTTCTTATTTTATCTTGTTTGTTGTTTTTTTTTCAAGCACCATCCTCAATCTTAGTGTATCAAGCTCCCTATCAAACCTCTCTTACCTTTTTCACCTCTATCTACATTTTCAACACATCTCTCGTGAAGGTTGTATTATAAATTGCAATTGCTATGTTTAGATTTTTGTTGTAATGGTCTTCTGCACTCATCTAAGTCTAGTATCAAAGAACATCTCTCACCTTTGCATTCATTTCAGATCTACATGTGTTTGGGATATCATTACTATTCTGCTCTCTCTTCCTCCCTGCACTCTCCCATCCTACATGCATTTTTTTTGCCTTCTATTTGGATTAATCCTTTATTGTGTACCACAATCCTCCTCTCTACTATTGTGTGAGACATTATTCTCCATTACCATTGTTGCATACCTTGGGCCACTTAATCCCTTCTTCCAACATTTTGTGTGTTACTTCTATCTCTTTTTGCTTAGCTATTATTCATTAGATTCCTCTTTGTCCTTGCTAGTTAGGCCGGCATCAAAATGAAAATCTTTAATTACTTTTAAATTTAAGATACAGTTCTAAAATGATTTTTAATTTAATTATTAAAAATAGTATATTATCATTTTGATGTCAGCATAGGCATTGGCTACTAGTTACGAAGACTTTTGTCTGTCCATTCTTCATTTTTTCCTACCCTGTTGTAACATCTTTGACTCTAACTGGAGTTTCCTCTCTGCCTTCTCCTATAGCTTTCTTTTTTTTCTCTAAGTTGTTAGTATTTTTTAAAAATTTAGGATGTAGTCTTCCTTCTCTTTCCTTATCTTCAATAAATACTTTTAAGAAAAACAAATTTATCATATAAAAAAAAAATCTTTTATAGTTCTTTAAAATTCCTTTTTGGAAGCTTTTGTTTTTTTAAAGAGTTTTTTTTTTTAAGAGTTTTTTTTAATGTAATACTTATCTTTAATCAAATCCAAAGTTATCATTTATTCTTTTAAAACAAGAATTTACAACTTTTTTTATTATTTTTAAATTTACAAATACAATTAAGGTGGATTTTTTTTCTCTCGCTAATATGTCTAGTTTAATACCTAAAATCAAACTTAACAGTTCTAACTATCATTCATGAAAAACACATATTTCTTTTATTTTCCATTTTAAACACATGTTAGATGTTGCAACAGATGCTTCTGTTGAGCCTGCTACAACCACCACCCAAGATGAAAAAGATGTTTGGAAAACTATAAATGAAGAAGTTTTAGGAATAATTGGCATTTCCATTATTCTAGATTTATATGTTTTAATTGCAAATTGTGCCAAATCTCATGAAGCATGGACAATTTTGCAAACTACTTATGATAGCACGGATGAATCCTGCAAAATACAATTGCAGAACCAACTCAAGGATCTCAAGTATACAAATTTTAGAACTATGGATGAATTTCTTTTAAAATTTGATGATCTTAAAAGTCATTTGATTGCTTTAGGTGTTTAATTAGCTAATATTCGTTTGATTCATATTATTCTTTAAAAGTGTCTTCCTAGATAATTTTAGCAATTTGTAACTAATATTCATGCTCAGCTTGCTATTCCTAGTTTATCTTCTCAATTGACTAAAATATTGCATCAAGAAGAAGCTAAACTAATTCAATTTGGTACTCTTAGGTCAAGTGAATGTGCTTTTATGTCTAGGAATTCAAATAATAACTTTTAATCAAATAATAATCATAATCATAATAACCGTAATAACTCTTTATCATTCAAATAATAAATCTAATGTCAAGCATAATAATAATCATTATAATACTCAATTTTTGAATCAATGTTGGAGTTTTTTTATGGACAAGTTAAACTATCATACTCCATTTCAAAATACTATATGGGACTTTTTCCAAGCTTGGCTAGTCCTCTACTCAGAATTATTATTTTCAAATCTTTGGTTGTGTATCCTGGCATTAGTTGTGTAGGCCATTTAGTGGGAAAGAAATAAGTGTATTTTTAGAAAAGAGGCATCTACTATTGACATAGTTTTGGAGGGTATTGAGAGAGCAATATCAGAGGTGATTGATTCTAGTTTGAGAAATTGTAAATTCAATCTAGTTGTTACTTCATGGGATTCTAGAATAATTCAAGAATGGAAATAGTTAAGAATTCCTAATGGTTGGGCACTTAGAAAGACATTTCCTTCTCTAATATCTCGATAAGAGATTCATTGGACACCTCCATCTGAGGGATTTTTGAAATTGAACTACGATGGAGCATACAGAGGGAACCTAGGAATATTAGGATTGGGGGCATGTATTTGAGACTCTAAAGGATCAGTACTTTTAATCAAAATATCCCCCTACCTACTGGAACTAATAATATGGAAAAAGTTATAGCTTTACTTGCTATCTCATTCTAGCTAAGCAAGGTAATTACCGAATCTTGCACATTGAAGGAGATTCGTCAGTCATTATTAATGCTTGTATACATAGAAAATCATATTCATGGAAATTAAATTACATTTTTACTCAAGTGTGGAGACTACTTGACGAATGTTTGGATGTCTACATTTCTCATACATATCAAGAAGGTAACCGAGTAGTAGATTATCTTTCAAATCTGGGTTGTGATGGATTGGCATACTCATCATTAAGCCCAATGCCTATGATTGAAAAGGATTGTGAACTTAAAAGTATAATTGATATTGATAAGATGACCATCATTAAGTTGAGCATGACTTCAAAAAGATAGCATTTGATGTAATAATTATACAAGCAGGTTTAGAGCTCCAGCCATCTCTTGGTACAGAGCATACAGGTTATGGGTGGTCTCTGAAATCTTCAGGGGAAGTGTGTGATGGTTAGAATTATGATTTTCCTTAGTGTGATCATAGCTGGAATAGGAATGCAAAAACATGTTGTGGCTTTTTTTTGTACACTCAAAAGTGTCCCACTCTAAACCCTTCTATCCAAATGATTCCATGAGTTTGGAATGCTTGGATGCCGACTTAGAGCTCCCTATCCACGGAGTGCAAGAGAGTGTATTTCAAGTTCAAGGGCTCTCAGCTAAGCCTTAGGAATACTCTTCTTGCTAGTAAACCATGCAATGGGAGGTTCCAAAGACAAGATGCAAGAATGCAAATGTCTCAAGGAGTTCCTCAAGACTGCAATGCAAGTATGGAAACTAAGCTAAGATGATAATGCAAAATGCAGCTATGCTAAAACATGTATGAGAGTGTTACAATCCAACTATTAGACTATATGATTTAAGCTACATGTAAAAATGAAAGCTAAGCTAAGCTAGAATGCCATGGATGAGAGAATGTAGAAAAGAAAGAGAAGTTCTCCACAAAGCTCCAAGGAAACTTGTTAGAAAACTTGCAACATAAAAATACTCAAAAGATGGATGGATTGAGGGGTAAAGCTCTCTCCCTTTTAAAGTCATATGGATGGTAGAGATCAAGATGAAGATGGTGGATGATCAACGGTGGAATTTGAAAAGAAGAGTGATCCATGTGCACACACAAGTCAACCAATAGAATATAAGTTGACTTGTCATATAAGACAAAAGTCACAAAGCCTTTTCTTTTAATTACAAAATAGAAAAAGGACTTTATGTGTGCATTTTAAGTGGGTTAGAAGAATGGGGTCTTTTATTTAACTAAAAGGGGACATGTTCTTTTAATCAAATAATGAACTTAGGATAGCATAGTCAAACTATAGGTTGTAATCAAATAAATTTATTATTAGCAATTTGGTCTAGGTAAATGATTAAATTAATTTAGCCAAAATGTTGAAAAGGGGGCTAATAGTCTAGATGACCATTTTTAGGTGATTACAGTTTCAGCATGGTGACATTGCATAGGAGTGTCCTATTGATAGGCTGGATTCAAACCTTGATCCATGTAGTAGCTCACACGGATGTGATGCAATGGTGGAATAAAATGTGAAGTGTACAAATTTTGAATTTTTTTTAGATTTTGAACACATTGAGCATAGGTTGATTTAATGTTAGATCTTCACATATGCTTTTTGTAACTTGGAGGCATGTTCATATGAGGTAGTTGATACTCCGTATTGTATTTATGAAGCACTCCATTTTTCATTCAATATTGTATTGTCACCAAAATATAATACTGTAAATGAAAGGAAAAATCTTGGGTTTTCTTCTTGATTCTTTCCCAGTTGATCTACTCTAAATCAGTTTTTTATATAAATATATTATAGTGGTTTTCCACTTTTGCCTTAAAAATAGTAATAATAATAATAATAATAATTGTAATAGTTCCAACTATCATCATAATAATCAAAGGAATAATTCTAATTCCAAACCACATTGTACTTATTGTGATAAAGATGGTCATGTTATTAATAATTATTTCAAAAAGCAAAATGATAACCCAAGAACAAAAATAATCACCATCAAAAATAAAATCATAAAAAAGGTAACTCTATTGCTTCTAATTCTTGTCATACTTTTACTTTCAATTATAGTATTTATAAACCATTAGAATATATTTTGAATAGTGGTGCTTCTCAACATGTTGTTGCTCATAAGGAAGTTTTTGATTCTTTGTAACCTTATTTGGCTAACATTCCAATTCAATTAGCTAATAATCATACTTGTAAAGTTGAAGGAATAGATGATGTGAGTGTTCCTAATAGTAAATTTCATGATGCTCTTTATGTTCTTTATTTGAAAACTAATCTTCTTTTTGTTGCAAAGCTATGTCAAGACTATAAAGTTGAATTCTATGAGAATATGTGCTATGCGATTGATCCTCAAACTAATCAAGTTGTTGCTAATTCTAACTTGGATCATGATAATTTATTTAAATTTCATGAATTTACTAGTTCAATTTATTCTCTACATACCTCTATTGATTTTAATATATGGCATGAAAGACTTGGTCATTTAAATTCTGATTATATTAGTTTGATGCAAAAAGAAAACATTGTTGATGAATTGCCTCAAATTATTCCTTCCAAAATTATCTACACTGACTGTATGAGTGGTAAGATGCATAGGGAACCCTAACCATAAGTTGTTCCTAGTCCATAGTGACCTTTTGGGCCCTGTGGAGAATAACTCCATCCAAGGTTCTTGATATGCTCTTACTTTTGTTGATGATTTTTCAAGGAGAACTTGGATCTATTTTTTGCATAGCAAGGATCAAGTTCTTGATATTTTTATTGAATTTCATTTATATGTTGAAAGGAAATTCAATTTTAAACTTAAGATTCTTAGAACTAATAATGGGAAGGAATATGTGAGCAATGTTTTTCATTCTTATTTAAAATCATGTGGAATTAAACATGAGCTTACTATTCCTTGTACACTACAACAAAATGGTGTGGCAGAAAGAAAGCATAAGACCATTATTTAAATGGCTAGATGTATGTTTCATGCTAAGAATATGCATTGTAAATTTTGGGTTGAAGTTGTTTTGTGTCACTTATCTCATTAATAAGACTCCTACCAAATCTCTCTAGGATATCACTCTTGAAGAGGCTTGGTCTGGTAGAAAGCTAGATTTACTTTACTTGAGGATTTTTGGATCTATTTCTTATGTTCATACTCCTAAACAAAAAAGGTATAAGTTAGATGTTGAGTCTTCTCCTTACATTTTTGTTGGTTATGATAAAAATACTAAGGGTTATAGAGTTTATGATTCTACTACTAACAAGATACAAGTTGCAAGGGATGTCTGTATTGCAAAAAATGAAGTTCATGATTGCTCTAATGCACAAGATGCAGAATGTAGTGGTAATAAAATAGTTCTAGTGGAGGACCAACCTCCTTCTCTAAACCCTTCTCCTACTCTTAACCCTCCTCAAGGTCCAATTATTATTCCTCCTCCTCATGCTAGTAATGATAATCATGTTGCTACTAATGATGCATTTATAGATAATGACTCTTCTTCTAGTGATGACTCTATTACTGCTAAGAGAAAACCTAAATGGGCTCAAGGCTTACTTAATGAAAGTGATGATTATATTACTAGATTTGGTGGACTTAAACCTAGGAGGATTAATTATTGCAATTATGCTTTGATAACTTCTATTATGAATTATAATGATCCTAAGTCTTTTGATCAAGCTAACTCTCAAACTCATTGGTAAAAGGCCATTAAAAAGAAAAATATGACTCCTTAATTGCTAATCAAACTTGGGATTTAGTTACTTTACCTCATGGTAAGAATTTAGTTTCATGAAAATGGTTATATAAAACCAAGTTAAATGCCAATAATGAAGTTAGTAAGTTTAAACTTAGATTAGTTGCTAGAGGCTTTTCTAAAATTAAAGGATTAGACTATAATGAAACTTTTGCTCCATTGCTAAAATTTCTACTATCAAACTTGTTCTTGCTTTAGCTTCTAAAATGAATTGACCTATTCATCCATTGAATGTTAAAAGTGCTTTCTTAAATGGTGATTTACATGAAGATATCTATATGGCTCAACTCCCCAATTTTGTTTAAAAATGTGGTTAAAGTTTGGTTTGCAAATTAAAAAAATTTATTTGTGGTCTCAAAAAATCACCTAGGGAATGGCATTCTAACATAAATTCCTTCTTTATTTCTTAAAGATTTTCTCAAAGTAAAAATGATCCTAAATTATACATCAAGCATATTCAAGATGATATTATCATTGGTATTCTTTATGTGGATGATTTGATTCTTACTTCAAGTTCGCATGCTTTAATTTATGATATTAAGTTTCAACTTAATCAAAAAAATTCAAATGATTGATTTAGGAATTTTAGATTACTTCTTAGGCATGCAAATTAGGCAAACTCCTAAGGTTATTTTTATTTCTCAAAGAAAGTATGCTCATGATCTTTTGGAAAAATTTAAGATGAATGATTCCAACCATGTTTCAATTCCATGTGAATTAGGAACTAAGTTAATAGCTGATATGAATACTCCTTTTGTTGATGAAACTTTGTATAGGCAACTAGTAGGAAGTTTAAATTAGTTAACTCTTACTAGATCCAATATTTCTTATAGTGTTGGTTTAGTTTCAAGATCTATGTCTAAACCTCAACAAACTCATTTTAAAGTAGCTAAAAAAATATTGAGATATATCAAAGGAACAATTAATATGGGAATAACTCTCGCCTGTTCTTTTGTTTTTCTTTGTCTTTTGGCTTTTGTTCTGGCTTTAGGCTGTGGTATTACTTGTCTTTTTTCCTGGTCTTTTCTCAAAACTCTACTTTTTGACTGGGCTTTATGCTTATTGTCAACCTCTAAACTTATACTTTTTTGGCTGGGCTTTCACGCTTATTATCAGCCTTATATGTTTTAACTATTGGGTTTCAGGATCCCTGTAAAACCTGTTTATCTAATCAAAAACAATTAATATGAGATTATTTTATGATGCAAATTATGATTTTACTCTACAAGGCTATATAGATTTTGATCTAGGTAGAGATCTCAATGATGGGAAATCTACTTGTGGGTATTGTTTCTTTGTTGGTTCAAGTACAATTTCTTGGAAAAGTAAAAAAGAACATTCTAGTTCTCTTTTCTCTACTGAAGTTGAATACAAAGGTTATACTGATATATCTAAGGAGGCTTTATGGCTTAGAAGGATTCTTGAAGATTTGGGTCTTCATCAACAAGCACCTACTCCATTATATTGTGACAATCAAAGCGACATTGCCTTAGCAAAAAATCCAATTTTTCATGCAAGGACAAAAAATTACTCTCTCCAACATCACTTCATTAGAGAACAAGTTGAAGATAGGAAAGTTACATTTCTCTATTGCAAGGGTAAAGATCAAGTGGATTATATTTTGACAAAGCCACTCTCTAAAGAGAGATTTCAATTTCATTATAAAAATTTGGGTTTACAACCCCTTGATGTAAACTCCACAAGTAAAGATTAAGGGGGGGTGTTAGAACTATTAATCTTCCCTTAGATGTATTTAATTTGGGATATTCCAAGGATCCCTACATGTAGTTTGTCCTCTTGCATACATGTGGAGGATATGTCATTTACTTGTCCTCTAGTCCACATGTGAGGACAACTCATTTTATAATTCCTTTTATAAAGGAAATTAGTTTATCCTTCTTAAGAGGACCTTGACACTTTGCACACTTATTATGAATGTGAAATTCATAGAAGTTGGAGCTACAAATTGTTGACATATCAGTCAAGTTTGTTATTAATGACACACACTTATTTATATTCTGTATAGCTATCAAGCTCATTAAAAAATTTATAGTTTTTTCCATGTAATTCAGTAGTCATTGAGCTCTATAGTTGCTATCAAGTCTTTTGGACTAATCCCAGTGGTTACCAAGAAGATTCAATTAGTGTGAAGCTTAGTAGTTCAAATAGTGCATTTCAATATTCATTGAGTTTATCAGTGGTTACTAAGCATTGCAATGTCTACCAAGTTTACAGTTCATGTGATGCAAAGCCAATGTTAACTAAGCTACTTTATGACAACCAAGTGATTCAGTGTTTTCTGAGTTGTACAATATCTACCAAGTGACCAGTGCAGACCGAGTTCAAGACTACTTGAAAGTAATCAATATGGATTGAGCTTCTACATCTACCAAGAGCATGTCAATGTTGAATAGTGACAGTGGATGCCAAGTATCAAAACCTCACCGAGTCAATCTTTAGAACCCGAGTATCTTCATGTGGGCCAACTTTGTAATATTTGTCTTAACTTGTGTCATGGTCGACTTTGTAATTTTGTAATTTAGATTGGTATATATATGTAATGTATTCTATCATATCCAATGAGTAGATATGAGAATGCGAATGTATGAACATATTTAATGTAATGTGGATGCAAAAAGTTCAAGTTATGAATGCAACAGATAAAGAATTATAAAGGCCATATCAATATAAGTAGCAGCAGTGACATATCTATCACAGAAAGGAGATTAGTACACTAAAGAATCTCTATTAGCAAACTCAGTTGCAAATTAGAGATCTACTGCTTCATCCTAACAAGTGAACTAGTCAAAATCCTTTAATAAGGTAGACCTAACAATCTTTTATAGATCTCTTTACCAAGTGCATACTTCATTGTATATTTGTAAATCCTTTCACAGAGTGGACCTAGCAGTCCTATTTGCTCCTAGTAGGGCATACCATCAGAACTGGTCAATGTAAGCCTTAACAAGCCAAATTTATGCTATAGTACTAAAGTTTGTGGGTATCATCTCCACCCCAATTTTACTTTCTAATTGGAAGGTTTCTGGGTCACCAAATCTTTGTGTTCAATTGTTATGGATGCTTTTATGTTTTCAGTTTCTCATGCATGCAATTAGATCAAATGTGATGAACTAAGTGCTAAATGATTTATTGGATTAAGAATTGAAATTGTTAAAGTTTTAGAAGTTATTGATTCACCCCTCCCCTCTCAGCAACTTAGCATAGTCTTGAATATTTCCAACAATTGGTATCAGAGCTTTGTGGTTCTCAAGAGAAAGTTTAACAACTTGAGCAAAGATCAAAGATATGGAAATATTCAAACTTTATAAAGCTATTGACAATGAAAAGTTGGATCTAGAAATGGCCATTAACCAACTCAAGAAAGTTAAGGAAAAATTTTCTCAATCCCTGAAAAGAAGAAAGGAACTTGCAAATCAAATTAATGATCATCTTTATATTGAAGAAAGAATTGAAGACTTTCACCCTTCAAGAAGCTCAAATGAAGCAAATGATGCAATCAAGGTGATGCATGATGCTCCTGCATCCAGAAATCTTTCTTTTCGTAAGTGCACCATGACAAGATCCCCTACTTGGGAATTCCTTATGTCTTCTCCTTGCATCAGCCCTAGCTTTATACTCTTGATTCATCTTGATAATGTGTGCTTGAACCTCCTCATGTAGATGCTTGATGTGTTCAGCAAATTCCTCAGCTTCAGCACTTGTTCTCTCCCCTTGTTCTATCTTCCTCAATTCTGGTGCAGTCCTTGGGCTATTTCCATATACAATTTGAAATGGTGATTTTCCAGTACTCCTATTTACAGAGTTATTATAAGCAAACTCTGCCTGTGGTAGAATCAAATCCCATCCCTTGGGCTTATCTCCAACTAAACATCTCAACAAATTGCACAGACTTCTATTTACCACTTCTGTTTGGCCATCAGTCTGTGGGTGATGTGTGGAACTGAATTTCAAGTCTTTTCTCAACTTCTTCCACAATGTCCTCCAGAAATACCCCACAAATTTAGTATCTCGGTCAGAAACTATACTCCTTGGAAGACCATGTAGTCTTACCACCTCTTTGAAAAACAAGTTTGCAATATGGACAGCATCATGAGTTTTGTGGCATGGAATGAAATGTGCCATTTTGGAGAA
Source organism: Cupressus sempervirens (assembly GCA_028749045.1). Classification (NCBI taxonomy): domain Eukaryota; kingdom Viridiplantae; phylum Streptophyta; class Pinopsida; order Cupressales; family Cupressaceae; genus Cupressus; species Cupressus sempervirens. The sequence continues at coordinate 247,903,170 of CM053788.1, read as the reverse complement.
CCTATCAACCACCACGAATACTGAGTCATTACCCCTTTGTGTCCTTGGCAATCCAAGAACAAAATCCATACTTATGTCCTCCCATGGCCTTGATGGAACAGGCAATGGCTGATATAGGCCAGTATTGTGACTAAACCCCTTGGCAACTTGACAAACCTGGCAACTCTGTACAAACTTCTTCACATCCTGTGTAATTTGAGGCCAAAAATAATGTTCTCTAAGAATGGCAATGGTCTTATCCCGACCAAAATGTCCTGCCATCCCTCCACTGTGTTTCTCCTTAATCAAATTTTCCCTCATGGAACTCCTTGGAATGCACAATTGACTACCTTTGAACAACATGCCATCCTGAATCAAATAGTCTAACCACTTGGTTCTATCTACAGCAACAGGTTCTTTACAAGCTTTCCATGCTTCAAAAAAATCAGGATCCTCAGGGTACAAATTCTTGAGTTCATCAAACCCAACTACTTCAACCTGCATTGTTGTAAGCAACAGCTGTCTCCTACTTAATGCATCTGCAACCCTGTTAGATTTTCCACTTCTATGCTTTAACACAAATGTATAACTCTGCAAGAATTCTACCCACTTCATATGCCTCTGATTCAATTTACCTTGGCTATTTAGGTACTGTAATGCCTGATGATCATCAATACTGATCATCAGGCATTACAGTACCTAAATAGCCAAGGTAAATTGAATCAGAGGCATATGAAGTGGGTAGAATTCTTGCAGAGTTATACATTTGTGTTGAAGCATAGAAGTGGAAAATCTAACAGGGTTGCAGATGCACTAAGTAGGAGACAGTTGTTGCTTACAACAATGCAGGTTGAAGTAGTTGGGTTTGATGAACTCAAGAATTTGTACCCTGAGGATCCTGATTTTGTTGAAGCATGGAAAGCTTGTAAAGAACCTATTGTTGTAGATAGAACCAAGTGGTTAGATTATTTGATTTAGGATGGCATGTTATTCAAAGGTAGTCAATTGTGCATTCCAAGGAGTTCCATGAGGGAAAATCTGATTAAGGAGAAACACAGTGGAGGAATGGCAAGACATTTTGGTCGAGATAAGACCATTTCCATTCTTAGAGAACATTATTTTTGGCCTCAAATTACACAGGATGTGAAGAAGTTTGTACAAAGTTGCCAGGTTTGTCAAGTTGCCAAGGGGTTTAGTCAAAATACTGGCCCATATCAGCCATTGCCTGTTCCATCAAGGCCATGGGAGGACATAAGTATGGATTTTGTTCTTGGATTGCCAAGGACACAAAGGGGTAATGACTCAGTATTCGTGGTGGTTGATAGGTTCTCCAAAATGGCACATTCCATTCCATGCCACAAAACTCATGATGTTGTCCATATTGCAGACTTGTTTTTCAAAGAGGTGGTAAGACTACATGGTCTTCCAAGGAGTATAGTTTCTGACTGAGATACTAAATTTGTGGGGTATTTCTGGAGGACATTGTGGAAGAAGTTGAGAACAGACTTGAAATTCAGTTCCACGCATCACCCACAGACTGATGGCCAAACAAAAGTGGTAAATAGAAGTCTGGGAAATTTGTTGAGATGTTTAGTTGGAGATAAGCCCAAGGGATGGGATTTGATTCTACCACAGGTAGAGTTTGCTTATAATAACTCTGTAAATAGGAGTACTGGAAAATCACCATTTCAAATTGTATATGGAAATAGCCCAAGGACTGCACCAGAATTGAGGAAGATAGAACAAGGGGAGAGAACAAGTGTTGAAGCTGAGGAATTTGCTGAACACATCAAGCATCTACATGAGGAGGTTCAAGCACACATTATCAAGATGAATCAAGAGTATAAAGCTAGGGATGATGTAAGGAGAAGACATAAGGAATTCCAAGTAGGGGATCTTGTCATGGTGCACTTACGGAAAGAAAGATTTCCAGTTGGTACTTACAACAAGCTGAAAATGAAGAAATTTGGCCCCTGCAAAATTTTGAAGAAACATAACTCAGGAAATGCATATGAGGTGGAGCTGCCAGATGGTATTCACATTTCTCCCATTTTCAACATTGCAGATTTAACAGAGTATCATGATGATGGTGCAGATGAGGAGCTAGTTTTAGAGCCATGTCCAATTCCTGCTTCTAAGAAGGAGGAGATAGAAGTTCTTGAATTGTAAGCTCTTCAAATGTAATCTCTTCTAGTGGATTTCAAGTATTAATGGATGCTTTATGAAGCATTTTTTATGTCATCTCTCTATCTCCATCTTGTTGTGATCTTGGTTGTGGTTTGTAAGGGTAGTATTGGCCCGTCATCAGTGGTATCAGAGCAGGAGTTCCTAAGCGTGTAGACAGATCGCTGAACGTGAGGCAGTTTGCACCAGTACCTTGAGTTGGGTGAAGTTTGTGAAGAATTTCTTGATTGTGTAGATAGATCGCCGACTGTGAGGCAGTTTGCACAAGGTTCTTGTGTTGCATGAGATTTGTCTTCTAAAGATTTGACTATGGAGAAGAGAAAGAAGAAGATGACTTTTGTGATTGGATGGATTCTGAGGATTCCTCGACTTGATAAATTTAGAGCAAGAAATCAACAATCATTTCTAGTTCATTTACAGAAGCAAGTGAATGAATTAGAAGCTGAGTTGCGGAAACGAAGAGCATGTCACCAGAAAAGAGATGTTGAGGATTGTGTGAATGCAGAAAAAAAAGATGATCCAGTGGAAGAGCAAGAGGATGCAAAGGAAATCATTTTCAAACCTAAAGTTGAAGAAGATGAAGGAGAAGAGGAAGAGCATAAAGATGACAAGACTTACGAACCTAAAGTAGATCAAGATGATTCGAAGATTGCAATGGAGGAAAAGTATAGTGCCTTCGCTGGAGATCAAGCAAGTGGAGTAGTTACGTGCATTGTTGATGACATAAAAGAGGCAAGAAAAGACGAAGATGTCAAACAGGTAAATTCTTATGAATCATGGGATGTTGTCTTTGATATGAGTTTAAAAGATATTGATGATTTTTTGCATGAGGATCTTGTTAGTCATGTGTGGTATGCAAAGGAAGATTGGTATAGTGTTGCTGGATTTATTACAGGTGTGATTAATTAAACAAGATTGGATGAGGATGAGAGTTATACTTGGATAGAGTTCATTGCGAAGGAGTATTTTCAGCAGCAAATAGTTGTTCCGACTAGGTGTTGGAAAAGAAGAAAGAAGGAAATATATCGGCATCGGATACTTGTTCCAGCTATGTGTTGGAGGAAAAGAAAAAAAACTTTCAACAGTGGCTACTTCATTTTGTGAATGCATATTCACAAAATTTTTCCTACCATGGGAGTCGGATGCAGGAGCATCATGCATCAGCAAAAAAAAAATGTGGAAGATTTGTATGTTAGTTTTCTTGTCCCTATTGAGGTGGAAGCTTGTGGTGAAGATGAAGATGGTTCTATATCTTTCTTTTGACATCAAAGTGTGGGACACACTTTTCTATCTACCAAGGGAGTCTGATGTAGGAGCATCTTGCATGGGAAAATTAAATTATTAGAAAAAAAAAAAAAAAAAAAATTGTGGAGGAGAGAGAAAGTGACGAAAATGGAAGGAAAATAATTAAAAATAGAAAATAGGAAAAGTGGAGAAAAGAGGAATCTCTACTTTCAAGGTGCATGGGTGGCATAAATAGAAAATAATAAAAATAGTTGTCATTCCATTAATCGAGGTATGTAGGTGGCAAGTTCCTTAAATCATGCATTTAATATTTGTTGGGTGCTTAGTTGTATTTGGGTGGGAATTTAATATTTATTTAAAGGTAGTTGTATTTGCCTTTTATCCCACATTGCTTGTGTTTGTAATGTCTTGGGTTAGAAGTGCCTATTTAAGCAAGGCTTATAATTGTTTGTAATCAAGTTCAAGAAATGGAAGCTCTTCTAATGAAAGTTGGAGAAATAGAAGCTCTTCAAGACAAGCTCTTCAAGTAGAAGCTCTTTGGATGTAATTTCTTGTAGAAGCTCTTAGCGAGCAATCTCTCTTATATTGTAAGAATTTGGGGTTTTTTCCATTTGGAGAATATTCTAATGAATTTCAAGTATTAATGGAAGTTTTATGAAGCATTTTTTCATCTCTCTTGTCTCCATATTATTGCATTTTTGGTTGTGAGTTGGTACGGGTGGTGTGGCCCGTCATCACAAGGAACTCCTAGAGAAGAATGGTTCCCTACAAGAAGAAGTAAGAAAGCTGAAAAGAGATCAAGAAATTTAGTCAATAAGGTTATGTGAAGTTTTGGAACAGAGAAACAAGATAAAAGCAGAGATGGATGGGAGGAACAATGAAATCCAGAACCAATCCCTTTAGCAAGTAGACATTATTGATCAGCTCTCCAATGCAAATGAGGAAATCATGAGCCTAAGATTTGAAAATGAAAGAATGAGGAATGATCTAAATTCTAAAAGAAAAATCAATGAAAGAATAAAAAATTAGCTGAGATCTGAAAGACAAATCAATGAAAGATTGAGAAATGACCTAAACACTGAGAAGCAAATTAAGGAAAGAATAATGAAATCTCAAGTGGACATGGATCAATTGAATGAGAAAACCTCTATAAGGAAAAAGGAAAAGTAGGAATTGGATACAAAGAAAAAGGTGAATCCTCCAAACAAGGTGCTCAAAAGAATCAAAGACCTACTTGCAATCATTGTGGTAAGATAGGTCATACATCAAGCAAATGTTGGAGTAATGCAAAAGCAAAATTTAATAGAAAATGCTACAATTTCAATCAACATGGTCATAGGCTAATGAATGCAAAGAGAAACCAAGATTTGAAGGCAACTATCATAAATGTAAGAAACATGGACACAAGGCATCAGAATGCAAAACAAAGACATGAATCCTACAGAACAAATTGTGATTGGTTGGGACTACAATACCTGGTGTAGATGTCATTACTATGAAGAATTTGGACACATTGGTATGAATTGTGTTAAACATCATATGAGGAAAAGAGATACCACTAAAAGATGTTTCATTTGTACAAAACTTGGTCATCTTGCCAAGAATAGTATCAATACTGGTAAAATTGAAGATGAAAAGAAAGAAAAGGCTAATAACATCTGAAAGTAGATGAGACAACAATGGATTCCTAAGTCTACCGAGGATACTAGTCAAAGCAATGATGGTTAGGTCACTCAAGAATTGGGTGACTCTACCATTTCTAATTAAGCTTTCAAGGAAGAACTGGAACTAGGCTATCAGAGAAGACATCTAAATTAGTTTTAGTTGAAAGGTGAAAAAGATCCAAATCTGTATACAAGATACAAAGGGATCATTGAGCAAGATTAGTATCAAGTATTACTGAGTTACCCTCTCTAGCAAGTAAGGTCGGGTCATAGATTCTACCGAGCAAGGTCGGGAGTAACAAAGGCACTTGTGGTTACCGAATCATGGAGATGTCATCGAGTGATCAATGGTAAGTAGTGGATGATAGACTGTCAACATAATATCAACAATCTCCCCTCGTACTAAGCATTAATGGAAAATCTTTAACAAAAGGCATGGAATCAAATTCATTTCTTACCGTGAATTTTTGAGTGATATTGTGAAGAGCTATTTTTCAGTGTCATCAAGCAACTTGAGAAAATTTACGACAAAATTTTTTTGAAGTTCTCTCAAGCTACTGAGTAAAAATGGCATCTAGTAGCAACAAGGTCAAGAAAGGGTCTAACATGTTAGTTCAAGGGGTTGAGTGGAAAGCAAAAAATTTCAAGCTTGTGCCCACAGTTGCAGAAACCCTAGACCCAAGTAGAGCTCAATCCCAAATCCCTCCCAAGATACTTCTTGTTAACAACATTCATACTCATTTTAAATGTGCAATTTAAGAAATTGGAACTCTTGAGCTGGATGATGCCCTAGGTCAGTTATGTGTTGATGGAACCTTGAAACCTAAGCATCAACATTTGGAAGCAAAAGGTTTAACACATATTCCTCATATGCCCCAAGAATTTCAAATAAAATAGATTAGGTATATCCTTAGTTGGGTGCATAACAGACAATTGTGGTTAGAGCAGCCAATTTTGATAATAAAGAAAATGATTCATTGAATCACTGGCCTTCCTACGCTTGCCAAAGCCAAAATAATGAAAACTCTAGGTCCAACAGAATTAGAGAAGAAAAGCCTAGTCGAGTGGGATTGCAGAGGTATGAAAAAAAGTAGTGTTACAAATGCAGAGTTAAAATTTGGAATTCATGTTATTGTTCATAAGATATATAGTTCAAGTTGTCTCAACAGTGTATCATGTGAAGCCATGGATTTGGCGTATAAAATGGTGAAGAATAACCTATCTTATGACCTTTTTGAGCTATTGTTGAGGCAATTCAACAAGAATATGTAAAGTATTAGAACTTCAAAGAATAACCCATGCAAATTTGGTTCACTGTTAACCTGTCTATTCTTTTATATCTAGCAGTTCTTCCTTTCTAAAGGCATTGTAGCCTAGAGAAAAGATGTGTCCGTGCTTTACCAAATAAATGAATATATTGCAGAAATGGGTAAGAACTATGGAAACATCATGGACAACTACTTTGATATGTTCAAAGAGAAAATGAACAATAGGTTCAAGATACCAAAGAAGTTAGTTGAAGACTACAAGGATGATGTGTTCTTTATGGTGGACTGTGACAAGGTATATATCCAGGTAGTTAAGCCTAAAGTTGCATGGGCAAACCTCTTGGCTATGAGGTTAACATTGACGAGACCAAGGATATCATTGAAGCCCTTTGTCAATGAACTTGTTCATCCCAAGGCCCCTTACTTTAGAACTTATGAAGAAGCTAAGGCTAGAATTGAGCTAGAGATAAAGCTCCTAAAGGCAGATAACAAAGGGAAGAGAAGGATAGCCAAATTGAAATCTAGTGCACCTCTCTTGTTAATCGAGGGCAAAGTTGAGGATGAGGAACATGCAGAGGATGAGGAAAAATCTAAGAAAGAAGAAGAACCTTTGAAGAAAAAGGGCAAGGTGATCATCACCAAGCCTACAAAATCATCCATTGTAGTCTTCACAAGGAGGTCACAAAAGAAAGGAAGTGACATTGTATTCAGCAAACCTCCACCCACCTTCTAGGAAAAGTTGAAGAAATTGGAAGGAGTGGGAACAAAAAACTTTAAATCTTTGAAATATGAGATTAGAGGCAAAGTAGAAACAAGTTGAAGAACTGGTGCTGAGAAAAATGGGTAAGTGGAAGTACTCACCAGACCAAATTACTTCTCAAGTCTCCAATGAATTGATAGAAAAGAGCAAGCCAAGATGGGATTTTTCTATGCAAACAATCAAAGACATTTATGCACATACCTTGAGGTAGTTACTACCAATCATATTAGATGCTGAGGTAAAGAGTCTTTAAAGAAAAATGAAGAAAATTTGACTCTAAGGTTTGATGCTTGTTTAATTTTGATCAAGGATATAGAGCATGTTGTTAAAAATGCTACAAACATTTGGAAAAATATTTATCATCTTCATAAAACAAGTGAATTTATAATTGAAGTAAAGGATGTTGATGAAGAAGAAGATAAGGATAAAGATGAGGAGGAAAATGTTGAAGAAGTGACTCATTTTGATAATGAAGAAGATGAAGAGCCTCAAGGTCTAGAAGCTACCGAGGAAGAAAAGCAAGATGATGAGGAGACTAACCTAGTCAAGATAGTTGTTACATTCATTGCCTCACTTCCTCACTCCCTGAGAAAACCATTGACTACATCAAGTATGGAGACAGATTTAGCAAGTTTGGTTGTGACTACTACTGATACACCAAATGTCCAATCACTCTTTGCCCCGCTTAGCTCAGTGTATCATTGACAGAAGTGACTTCCACTTCATCCACTGAGTTATAGACTCCTTCTTCATCTACCAGGTTGAGTTCTTCAGTCTTTATCTCTCCAATTTTGACTTATTTAGTTTTTAATACATCCATGGTAAGCTCTCCAGTTTTGTCTACTTCAATTTTTGATTCTACAATTTTGACTTCATCAATTTTGGATTCTTCAAGTATCTCTATAAATATTCCATCAGTTAGTACAGTATCATTTTTTACTACAAGCCTGAATATGTTCACTATTATTTCCATTTCAGGTACAAAAGCAATAAGTGTGAGGACAGTTGAACCCATGGTGCAACTGAGTACAAAATTTTTGAAAGGAAAGGAGATAAAAGAAGATATAGACTTGGATGAGGAAATAGTAATTCCCAAATGGGATACCTACAACCTTTCTATAGATCAAATACACATATTTGGTGAACTCCTCCAGAAAAAGGCCAAACAACAAATATTGAGAGAGGAGAGAGACAAAGAGTATAAGATAATAGATTATTCCAAGAATATCTTGATCAAGGAAATAGCAATTGAGGTTGATTCTTCTCAACCTATTTTATTTCAGCTTGGAAAGGCAATCCAAAAATTCAATGAGGACACTGAAGGTCAAGAAAAGCTAGTTGAAAAGGCTAAAAAGAAATTTAACAATAAAGTGTTGGAGCACATTGCCCAACAAATAGTCATTTATCAATTTGAGCTTTCAACAATTTTGGTCAATCTTGAAGTGTCATGTTCAAATGTGTCATCACTTTTTGGGAAACTATGTGATGTCATTGAGTATACAAAGGAAGTAAAGGAAAAATTGTCCAAAATTGATATAGATCTTAAGGCAAGTGCTCAGCAGCTACAACTTGACCCTAGTTCAAGCTCTGCACATTTCAAGAAGATCAGATTATTGTCAGACTTACAAGATGAATTGTTAAGAGAAGAAGCAAACATCTGTTCAACATTGATTGATATACAAAATATGATCCTTCTATTCATGGATGCTATGCAAAACACATTGTATATTCAAAAACTTTGATCCATGATAACAACTTCTCTATTGCAGATCACATAATTGAACTATCAGCAGAAGTGCAAATTACAATTCATACATGTAAGGTCTTGCACAAAAATTGGGATAAAACCTTGGCAATCACCCTCAAGGTACACTCTAGATTCTTGTCTTATTTTGGTGTCTCTATGTAAATATGTTAAAATAAATCTTTGGCATTACTATCAAAAAGGGGGAGAAAATTTATAGGGAGAGATGTTATTATATGGGAGAAAAGTTACATTGGAGAAATGTCATATTTATATAAGAGAAAAGTTACATGTACAAAGTCGAATACATATTATGGTGGAAAAATATGCTATGGTGGAGAACTACTCTATATATACCTTACAAATATCAATTTTGAAAAAAAATCTCAAAAATATAGCGAGCCAGTAACACGTGGTGATGAATACAAGGTATTCAATTTTGGGTTAACAAGTGTTTTTGTCACTAATGCCAAAGAGGGAGATTGTTGACATATTAGTCAAGTTTTTTATTAGTGACACACACTTATTCATATTTTTTATAGCTACTGAGCTCATTGAACACTTTACAGTGTTTTCCATTTAATTTAGTATCCACCGAGCTCTACAGTTGCTACTAAGTCTTTTGGACTAATCCCAATGGTTATCGAGCAAATTTAGTCAGTGTGAAGCTCATCAATTCAAACCATGCATTTCAATATTCATTGAGTTTATCATTGGTTATTGATTATTATAGTGTCTACCAAGTTTGTGGTTCATGTCATGCAAATCCAGTATTAACTGAGCTACTTTATGACAACCAAGTGATTCAGTATTTGTCGAGTTGCACAATATCTACTGAGTCACCAGTGCAAACCAAGTTCAAGACTACTTGAAAGTGATCAATATGGGTTGAGCTTCTACATCTACCAAGAGCATGGTGATGCCAAGCAATGACAGTGGATGTCGAGAATTAGAACCTCATGAGTTAGTCTTCAAAACCTGAGTATCTTCATGTGGACCGACTTTGTAATATTTGTGTTAACTTGTGTCGTGGCCAACTTTTTAATTCTGTAATTTGGATTGGTATATATATGTAATGTATTGTATCATATCCAATGAGTAGGTATGAGAATTTTAATGTATGAGCATATGTAATGTAATGTGGATGCGAAAAGTTCAAGTTATGAATGCAGGAGATAAAGAATTGTAAAGGTCATATCAGTATAAGGAGCAACAGTAACATATCTATCATAGAAAGGTAATCAGTACACTAAGGAATCTCTATCAAAAAACTTAGTTGCAAATTAGAGATCTATTGCTTCATCCTAATAGGTGAACTAGTCAAAATCCTTTAATAAGGTAGACCTAATAGCCTTTTATAAATCTCTTTACCAAGTGCACACTTCATTGTGTGTTTTTAAATCCTCTCACGAGGTGGACCTAGTAATCATATTTGCTCCTAATAGGGCAGATCATCATAAGTGATCAATGTAAGCCTTAAAAGGCCAAATTTATGTTGTAGTACTAAAGTTTTTGGGTATCACCCCCACCCCAATTTTACTTTCTATTTGGAAGGTTTCTAGGTCACCAACTCTTTGTGTTCAATTGTTATGGATGCTTTTATGTTTTTAGTTTCTCATGCATGCAATTAGATCAGATGTGATGAACTAAGTGCTAATTGATTTATTGGATTAAGAATTGAAATTGTTAAAGTTTTAGAAGTTACTAATTCACCTATCCCCTCTCAATAACTAAGCATAGTCTTGAATATTTCCAACACAAATGTGACTCCTTTCTTATCTCTATAAAAAGAGATGCTTCTTTCTCATTCTTCTTTACACATCACATTGATATTATTGTAATGAGCTAGTTTGCTCTGCCATTTTCTCTCTCTCTTTCTCTTTTAGGATTTTTCCTTCATTCATAATATTCACAAGGGTTTTCTTTGCTTTCCCTTTTCAAAATCTTTGTCTCCTTTGTTGCTCTATATTGGTGAATGCTCTTTGAAGTTGTTTATTTCATGGTACCATTTCTTCTCACTCAACTCACTTGGATTGATTTTGTTTTCAATTCTCTCATTTACTTTTTTAACAAGAATGATAAAGCTAGGGATTTCTTTTTCAAAAAGAGTTTAACCTGTTGGCTAGTAGCTTTAGGAGGACACTTTGACAAAAAGGTTTTGAGAAGCCATTGCTTGCTGATAAAATTTTTGTTTTCTCATCTATTAGGGACCAAATTAAATGGAAATATTTTAAAGTGAAGCCAATAGGTTTGTCATTTTGTAATGCATTTTTTCTTTAAGTTTCAATAAGAATTTATGAATTTTTTTGTGTTAACTTTCTCTACATTTTCATCTACTTTGTTGTCTATTGGTAAATAGATTTGTTCTTTTAGATTATCACTCTTTAATGCCTAATTCAGAACAATATCTAATCACAAATAGTTGGAAAGCTCTTTGTGAATGTACTAGCTTTCCTCTGAATTGGTAGGTACAACTCCCTGAAATAAATTTGCAATGAATATTCTTTTCTTCCTAAACTACTTTGGGGTATGTTCTTAACCCAAGAACAGTAGAGGGATAACCAAGCTAGACCTAAATAAAATCCAACTCAGGCAGATAAAAAAAACTTCTCAACACTGGAACAAATTCATGTACCCACACATCTTATGAGTTGATAAATCTCATCTGCATAATCAACTAATGATGACTAAGAAAATTCAAACCTAAACTATAACTAATAAATTGGAAATACTAACAGAATCTCTTCACTGAATGAAATTGTAACAATACTTATCACACTCATCTGTTGCCTTGAAATAGGGGGGGAAGCTCTATTCTTCCTTTATTCCCAATAAAATAGAAAGAGAAACATGAACTAAATACAATACCTACTGGAATAGAAAATAATTGACATAAAATACCATTCAATTGTCTTTGCAACAAAAAGTACTTCACACCAAAAATTTGTTGACCTTTTATTAATCTTTTCGATTCATACATATAGAGTTTTTTGAGATGATCATTACAATGGAAGTTTAATCAATTCATCTTTTGAGGGTGACAAATGGCAGGACGCTAGATTGTCATATTACAAAATTATGAAGGAAAATAAAAAGAGGGCATCATATGAATAATTTAAGCTTCTTCCCCTTTTCTGTTTTCGCTCTATGTGACTTGGTGGCAACCATTACTAGGATCAGTTCCTCATGATTGGGCACATGTATATTGGTGAATCTCAAAAGCCATTTTGCATGTTCCCTTGCCAACTCCTTTATGCTATTCAACTAATCTGATAACTCCATCACAACCACATGTATCCATCCACTAAGCGCCTGGAGTTCTTTAGTTCTATTTTAGCTACTAGATGCCACTGTAGACAAATTATCCAAATAGGTTGAGAAGTTTCTTTTTATCACTTCCACTCTAATGAGGTCTTTTCCTTGACCACTAGTTTAAGATTCAATGTGTAGCCCTCTCATCAATTCAAATCCTCTATCTTGCATTTTTTTATCTTATCTTCTATCTCTCTGAGCCCTTTCTCAACTTCTTGAATCATTTCAAGCTTAAACTCCATAATTTGGAACCATTCAAACAAAGGTTCATTACCTTTTTTTAGAATCTTGGCTTCGACTGCTTCCTTGGCTTTCATCTGCATGATCATCTTTAAGAGGGAGAGACATTCATCACACCTGACTCTTTCTCTGGCCAAAGTGTTATTGTTAGATAATATGTTATCTTTTTCAATTTCCAATTTGAAGATAACATTTCCAATTTGATCTATGAGAGAAACTCCCTCTAACTTGAGTTTCTCAATCCACTCTCTTTCAATTTGGCCATAGTGCCTATCTTCCTTGAGTTGGGAAATGAGAGTGTGCACTTCAGCTGCACTAGGAGTCTGAATCACAAACATTCTAGAAATAATTGCTAGTGGAGTGACTAGCTACCTAATGAACTTATTCAACTCTTCTATTTTTGCCTTCATCTTGATCTTGGACAATTTGAGACTCTCTAATTGTCCTTCCATCACTTCATTTCTCGATCTCTACAAGCCAACCTTTGTATTGTGTCTAGCTTCCCAAAGGTCTATTGAATGCAAAGTAAAATCCTCAGGAGTCATATCCTCAATTCTCCCTCCTTTGTTCAGCTTTGCTATCTCCATTGTTAGGTGCCCTATTTTTGGATCTTGTGCAAGTATGGACAAAGTCTTCTGCTTCTTAACCTTTGTCAATGTAGTCTCGAAATGAACCATGAGGGACATAGTGTCTTTTGCAGAAATACCCTCATCTTTTCTCTTTCTTTTCCTCTCCAAAGTATCTTCTAGCCAAGAGTTAGTTCCTATCACCTTGGAAGTTGTTTTGAGTGATTCGATGCTGAACATCTTCTTCTTCACTACAGTCATGGCCACAGTAGTTGAAGAGAAAGGATTATTTGAATCCTTGGAGATGAGTCTGGAAGAAGCCTAGCCTTTCTCCATCTCCAAAGTCTTCCTCATCTCTTCATCTGATTTCATTAACTCACTAGTGCTACTTTTTCAAATCCCCTAAGTCCATTATCTGTATGGGGGAACCACCTGGTCTCAAAAGGGGAGCACTTGCTGATGGCACGGGGCTATGATGAGGGGATGGGATTGGAGTGGTATGCAAAGAAGGAATAGGGGTAGTGTGAGGAGATGGAATAGGAGTAGTATGTGGGGAAGGTACTGGGGAAGGAGCACTACCCTTTGGTTCTTATGCTTTCTTCTCTTCAGTGCTAGTCTGGGTTCCTATAATTGGCAATGATCCATCATGACATGTTGGGGCTATAGGAACATTCTTGTTTAGGGGTTGATCACCTGCGCCCATAGGTTGAGCTAGTCCTTGGGTGGAAGCTATGGTCACACCCATTATAACACTCTGAAATGAAGTAGGTGTTGCAGCTACTAGAGAGGCTTGAGTGGATGCACCCTTACTCTAGCTCTTTCTAGCTATCCGCTCAACCCACTTCCCAGTTCTTTTGATTATCCTTGCCATCATAATATTGAGACTCTCCTCCACATTCACATATGGCCCAGCTAGATTTTACTCAAGATTCCTTCATAAATGTGATCAACTAGCTTCCATTATCTTTTTCAAGCATCCTGCAATTGATTTGTGAGCTCAACATGTTTGCAGAAGTGATTTTTCAATGGATGTGAAAGATTGTTTCAAGGGGTTGAAAACCTGCCACAGAGAAGGAAACTTCTATTTTTCTGCCCTTGTCCTTATTTTCACTTAGCAATTTAAGTTAATGTCTCTAGACTTCAGAAAGTCTCAAAAGAGCTACAAAAATTAAAAAAGGAGACCACTTGCTTTTCTCTCTTACAAACACCTTTGTCAAAAAACTAACTTCTCGGTTCGAAAATCCGCAGTGGAGAGGCTGCTTTAGAATTTTTTGCCAAATTTTATTTTGATCATTATAATGATTTCTAATTAACTCTCAAGGTAGAATACTACAATGTAAGAACAATCCATCCATAAAATGACTCATTTCCTCCTTGTTCTAGCTCGTATTCCTCTTTTTTTGACCTCTATGGAAAATCACCTACGCAGTGCGAAAATCTGCCAAGGAGAAGTTGATGCTAGGTTTTTTGTAGACTTCATTTTCTTTATGTGTAAATTATAATGAATCATGAGCAAGTTCTTTCTTGGAAATGAATTTTTGAAGATCATCATACAAACTAAGAATCTCCATCAAAAAGGATCTTAGACTACCCGCAAAAACTCATGACAACAAGGGAAACCCACCCAGTCATGTAATGCTAGAGAAGGAAGAAGGTGAAAATTTGATGGAGAGACTTTTCACTTAGGGAAAAGAAACTGACTCAGACATACCTAAACCTAATTGAGACACAAGACCATTTTTCACTTTGCATAATGGGTACATGATGAAAAGTGGGGCAACATTGTTATATATTTCAGATTTGTATGTGCATTTGGAGTGTTGATTGTGAGTAGGTCTATGTGGGTATCAATACACTGCATCCAAATTCTTCATATGCATGAATGGAACCATTATCATAGAATTCACCAATGCATAGAAGGTAGCATTGGCATAAGTATGAGACTACAAGCACTGGCTCTTAATGATATCCATCATTTCATTTATCATTAGAAAGTGTGATCAATATTACTAGGTATCCATACTATAATATTTGTTATAGTCAGTGATCTCCCAAATTTGACAAATAGTCAATGATGTTATTGAATAGATAATCAAATGAGACATGTGGTAAAAAAGTCTATAATTGGATGGGATAACAAAAGAAGGATATTAACTAAGAACAAAGGATCAATCAATGAGAAACGTAAAGGAGCATATTGTCATGTGCCCATTTTTACCCCTTTTGTATTGTTAGTGTTTTCAAGGATTGGCCTATCTCTTGGATCTCTCGATGTTAATATCATTATTTGCAGACCATTTTATATGGTAAATCAATGTTTTATCAAACAGAGGATATGAAATCTCTTTATATAGATTTACAAAGGTAACAATTCTAAAAGAAACAATTATGAACTAAAGATGAAAATAGATTCTACCTAATAAACTAAAGACTAACTAAGATGACCATAAAAAAGAAACGTTATAATATTCTAATACCCTCCTTTAGTGATCATCATCTAACTACCATGAAAAATATTGTACATGTCTTGTGGTCATAAATTCTTCAAAAAAATCTACTTCTAAGACCCTCCTTGGATCTGTAGAATTCCAATGACCAAGAGTAGCCACAATTCATCTAGAAAAAATAGAGAAGGTTGCCCCCTTATTCAGAAAACTCTACAACAAAAGATGAGAGGCTACCTCTAAGATGAATCTATTGCTAATCCTCCCAAAATCTACAAAAAGCTCTACATAAATCATCACAAAAATGTCCAATCTTATGTTAGGTTATAGAGTTGTCCCTCCCTATAGCCAAAGACAAACAACAATTGCCATAATTTTGAGAATAATCGGCAGCCCCAAAATAGACTGCAACAAGTCACAATTTTTTAGAGGAAAATAGCCAAACCTATGATTACAAATCATTTTTCCAATTAACAAAGGTAAAAAACCATAAAGGAATCCCACACAACTTTGTGAATTAGGAAATTTAGAAACTTTTTTTAAGATAGAATTGAAAAAAAAAAAGAAAGTTGGCACAAAATCCAATAAATAGATCAGCATACAAAATATTGTTTTTCAAGAAAAATTGTAAAATCTTTTTAGAAACTAAAGAGTCCTCCCTAATAGGAGCACACAATTAGTTTTTGAGGAAAATTTATAAATCCAAAATAAATAAAAATCAAGGGATAAAATTATTAAAACCTACCAAAATAATTTGAAGGGAATCTTTTTTATGAAAACCCATCAAATAATTACAAAAACCCATCAAAGAAATCTCATGCAGCAAAACATGAGATTTTGTTTGGTACACAACATATGCAAGAAACATGCAACTCACAAAAGGTACATGCAAGTACATGCAACTCTTGGAAATTAGACTTCTACTCAAATCAAGAAATCACATGATCAAAACCCTCGACTAGGATCACCATTTTTAGCCAAAATTATCTTAAGATGAACCAAAAAAATCATAAAATACTACCTCCAACAATTTTTATTTGATATATCAAAAAATAAATTTCTTGAATAGAGCTTCAAATCAAAAAAATGCTTGAATTTTTCTTTAAAATGTCAAATTTTATGAAATCCCATGAACCCATCGAGATCGTGTTATGGTAAATCAATGTTGTATTAAATAGAGGAGATGAAAGCTCCATATATAGATTTACAAATACTATGTTTCTAAAATAAAGAATCATCAAAATAAAGATGAAAATAAAAACTACATAATAAATTTTAAGATGACCATTAAAGAAACATTAAAATATTCTAATTCATTTTGGCTTCATCAGCAAGCCACATTAGATGTCATTCTCTTGAGGCTTCCTTCTCAGTGTGTCATCAACTTTGAAATTCACTTTCTAGAAATGCTTCAGGTTCTATTTGGGCACAATCGTTATTTATAGTATGTCACTTGTACGTTGGGAACTAACCTTTACTATTTATAGTAAGGCACTAGTTCAACACATCATGGTGATCCTCTAGAAAAAAAAATGTTCAAACGTTAATCAATGGTGTTTCAAGGGCTCAAAACCAACCTCATGTTTTTAAGGAGGTATTGTTATTTTTAGGCATCACCAATGAAGCACAAGTTCAACATTCGTTGTCAATGTTCAATGCATAGGAGTTGGTGATGAATAAATATTTACATATTAAAGTTAATATACATTAACTTTATTGTTTATTTAAATAAATTAAAGTTACTTTATTATAGAGTGACTATTTATATAAATTATAAGGTTACTTTATCAAATATTAATAAAGTGACTTTATAAAGCCATCATGAACTTATCGATAAAGTAGATGCCAATGTGATAATAATTTCATGAAATAATAAAAGTGTAATTGAAATAAATTTCTAAAAAATGCATATCCCAAATTTGTACATGGGTTTTTGGAGGTGAAATAAAAGATTATCGAAACTTCATCGAGAGGTCGTTCTTGAATGCACAAATTTGGAACTTGAGGAGAAAGAAGGCTTTTAAGAATTTTTCCATCTTTGATAACAAAATCTCTCATAGATTTATGTGTTTATGGATGTGAAAGATCATCCAAGGATATTGCTATAGGTAGCTTCAATCAAAGACTACATTTGGTCTTTCGGTTACAAATTTTGGTGGAGGATCCAAAGAATTATTCAAAATTATTATGAGCATATTGATTAACTATTAGAAAGGACACATTTTTATTGATTTTTCTTCCATATTTTAGCTATAGCTATTACTAATTGGGTTGTAACCATTTAGAGCAGGTTGCACATGTGCCAAGTGTTAAGAAGTAAAGTCCACACCTAAGAACTAGGGGGTGGGGGGAGGAGGGGGTAGAGGAGTGAATTAATTGTGGATAGATGAAATTAATTACAAACTTATAAAACTAATCACCAACTACCAAAATAGCAATGCACAATAACAAGAAACCAAATACCATAACACAATTTTTTTCTCAAAAGGGAAAACCCGAGTGAGGATTGTACCCACTATATATTTTATTGATATATATATACACACACACCTATTGAAGGACACCCCTTTAGGATTCAAAGATAATCCATTTAGTACAATTGTAAATGTTAAAAGATCTTGAACCCTTGTTAGAAGGTTCCAACCTTGTTTAGATCTGATGAGAACAAAAGGCACACTACTCGAGTACACTACTCAAAGGATGAAAGGTTAAATCACTTTTACTTTTGGAGATTAAATCCAATAAAGATGAACTAACCGATCTGCAAATCAATTGCCAAAATAGTTCCTTTGAAGTCCACTATGAATGATATATTCCACTCATACCTCTTGTCAAAGCATCCAACAACCTTTTAACTATGCTCTGATACCAGCATCAAGGCTCGCATCAAAAAGCTCATTCCCATACATTACAAATGAGGAAATAACTTTCCTTTACACCCATTACAAAAAATCAATTAGGTTATGTTAGGACTTTCCTAATGCACAATTAAATACATAGGACCATATTAAGGCATACATACCTCCTTAAGAATAATTATACAATCAACATGTTACATTGTCCAATCACTTGCTTGTAAAACATATCGCACATTACATGCCAATGAAAATTCCAACATGAACCAAATGATCCACAATTATGAACATACATGCAACAATGAGTCTTCTATCATCTTTAGTGCTCACCAACACTAATTCCAACCCGCCATCAAGTTACAGGAAAAATACTGCAATTACCTCTAGCATAATTCTCTGCTCACTAATCTTCTACCAATCTTCACTAAATAATCTTTAACTCATTCAAATATCACATAAGATAGTATGACCATAGATATAATGTATATATTCATCCTATGACACAAAATCATGCTCCTATATTCATAATTATCAATCATTGTTCGTACTATACTAATCAATCACTTGTAACACACAAAATTTGAGTTTGTTTGACCTCAAAACATATGTTGACATCAATGACAAAACTTGTCATCAATACAATATTTTTTCAACCTTAACAACCACAACAATCTCCCCAAGTTCCAATAATCTCTTCTACTCTCAACATCTCCCTCTTTGGCATTGATGGCAACATATAGTGAAAAACCATTAATCCAAACATATTATCTCTCCCTTTTTCTAAATATCCTCAACATATATAGTATTTCAACTTCCCATACACAAACCTTCCCTTTTGAGAGGTTTTTTACATGAATATCTCCCCCTTCAACATCAATGGTAGATGTTTCCATATTAATGTCAAGTAACTGAAACAATTATTTCTCTGCTTATGATGATAATCTCTCCCTTAAAGAAAGATATGCAATATCTCTGATCCCAATCAATTGCTTTGGATCAAGCTAATCTGTACCAAAAGAGAAATCAATTGCCAACAAATATTTTCAACAAAAAAATGATCAAAAGAGCTCTCATATTTAGCTTTGCTCAAAGTAACCACTCCCCCTTAGGAGTAGTACCAAACATCATGTCCAAGTGTATGAATGTGTGATGCAGTGCAAGGCAGGAGATTTCCTAATTTCCAGCAAACAATCACATAGTGACACAACGAAAAAGTAAGATCTAATACTAAATCACAACTCTTTATTCATAAATCAATTGTTTACATGCAACATGCCTGACTGTAAGGCCTTTTGGTTTAGGGCCAAATACAAAAAATAATTACAAAATAGTTCTACAAGATCCCTCAAGATTTGATTCACAATCCTAATCCCAGCTAGTCCAAATCCACACTCTAGTAGAAACCTCAAGGAAATCTCAACTTGTGCTCCCAAGCCCACCATGCAATCTTCTAGTTTACCAAGCCTTAGCTACTAGCCCTTCTCAAAGTTTTCTCCTACACTTCATCCTCTTCTCCAATCTGGATGACAATGACTTAAAGACTCCACATGACCCCTTACTTATACCCAACTAAGTCACAAGTCTTCCCAATTCATTACAAATTAAATAAATCCTAACATTAAATATATGTTGACCCACAAGTCAACCTCCAACAGATATTAAATGAAAAAATGTCATAAAAGGCTTACAACACAAATTAAATGCACATACGAGAGATAGCCATGACCCAAATAGGTCCATATAAATTCCCAGATTGATCCACATTATGATCACATACTACATGCATTAAATGCACCAAATCAAACAAGAAAATCCACAAGAATTCTAGTCGGTCGAGCAACCAACACATGTTGAAAAACCAACACCTACTGAGCACAACAAGTGTCAAGCAATAGAAGATGTCGAGCTCCAACAATGACCAAGCCCCTTTAAATGATCAAAACTATACCCATCAATGACCGAGCACCACTGTTTGGTGAGAGAGTCCATAACTCCTAGCCAAATACCTCCAAAGTATAGGATTGCTAAAAACCCCAGGATGCTCCTACATCAATGTGCTCTAACTTATATTGAACTGATCCAATCCTACATCAATTAATCTTTACTAGACAGGGTCATCATTGCAAGCATACCCCTGAGATACTCAAAGGTGTCTTTAGGAAAAGGTTTGGTAAAGATATCTACAACTGGTTCTTTTGTGCTCACATATTTCAATCTTGCTTCCTACTCTTCAACTTTTACTCTTAAGAATGATATTTAATTAGATATGTACTTATTCTTTGAATGTAAAAATGGATTATTTGACATGTTTATAGTACTTGTATTATCACAATGCATAATAATAGGTTTAGTAAAGGATATACCAATGCCCTTCAACATCTATTTCATCCAAAACAATTGTGTGCAATTATTTGTTTTGGTGGCATACTTTGCTTCTATAATAGACTGAGATATACAATCTTGTTTCTTACTTAGCCATGAAACCAAGCTCCCACCTAGGAAGAATGTTCCCCCACTTGTGCTTTTCTTATCATCAATATTTTTTCCCCAATTTGCATCAGTATAAGCATATAACATAAAATCATTGGATCTATCATACCATATATCATATTCCAATTTTCATTTCAAGTATCTAAAAATCTAGCTGCTATAAGTGAATTTTTAGGTTTTACTTGATATCTTTCCATAATACCAATTGCATTTGCTAGATCAGGTCTCATGTGAGTTAGATATTGTAATGCTCCAATCATAGATCTATACCTTGTCTAAAATGTACTAGGTGAATCATCAATAGAAGTCAACTTACATCTTGTTACAATAGAAGCCAACTGGTTTACAATTTTTCATACCAAACTTTACTACAAATCCTTAAGATATTTAGTTTGAGATATAAAAATACCATCTTAAGTTTGTTATTTTTAAGCCAAGAAAATATTTCATTTCCCCTATCATAGACATCTCAAATTTTGCTTTCATTTCCTGAGAAAATTTATTGCTTATTTCATCATTTCCACCAAAAATAATGTGATCAACAAATACCTCAATAATTAGAAGACCTTTAGGATTTATTCTCAAGTATAAGTTATTGTCTGCACTACCTTTCTTGAAACCCAAATGTAACAAATACCTATATAACCTTGCATACCAAGCTCTTAGAGCTTTCTTCAATCCATTTAGTGCTTTCTTCAGTTTACATGCCATGTATTTTTGGTCTGTTAAAAGAAATCCACTAAGTTTCTTAGGGTATACTTCCTCTTCTAATTCTCCATTCAAGAAAGCAAACTTGTCACCCATTTAATACACTTTAAATTTCTTGTTAACTACATATGCCAAAAACAAAACTAACTACTATCCTAGCCATAGGAGCAAAAGTTTCTTCAAAATCAATACCTTCATATTCATAATAACCTTTACATACCAATCTTTCTTTGTTCCATACTACTCCTTGATCATTCATTTTGTTTATGAATACCCATTTAGTTCTTGTTGCATTTTTATCTTTAGGCTTAGGAACCAATTTTCATGTATTGTTCTTTTCAATCTATTCTAACTCTTCTTTCATTGCATTAACCCATGGTTTATCTTTGCATGTTGCATACTCTTAGGTTCAACTTGTGAAATCAAGCATAATTCATTTCTCATTCTTGCTCTAGTCATTACACCACTTCTAGCATTTCCATGAATCTGATCACCTAAATGATTTAAAGCTACATACTTTGGTGCTTTTTGTTCTTCAATCTAGATATGTATCACATTGTTTGTGTGGATATCATTCCCACCAGGGTTTTTTCATCTAATCAGGGATTTTCCACAAGAAAAAATATCATTGTAATATGGTATTTGGTGATTAGTTTTATAAGTTTGTAATTAACTGCATTTATCAACAACTGATTCATCCACTCCTCCCCCCCCCCCCCCCCCCCCCTCCCCCCACCCCAATTATGAGGTGTAAACTTGATATCTCTTTTGCTTTCAAAACCAAGGGCTTGCTAGGGTCATGTTTTGGCCATTAAGTACTACAACAGACCAAATTGATTTGCATAAACTAGCCACTCCATTCATAGTGTTGGGACATTGTCATCACAAGGGTCTTGGTAATTATTATGTGCATCCTACCAATCTAGGCATGAATCCCAAGGTTGATCAACAATTATCAGCATTCTAAATTCTTGTTTGTAGTTACTATTAATTGTCATTGGCAATTGTAAAATTCAATTGGTAGGCAACCTGGTATGCTTAATGATTTAAATTTTGGTTTGAAAAATATTTAAAAGGGTGTTTAATCATAGTTTGCAATTTCCTCTCATTATTTATTTCCAAGCATTTATATTTTCATTTCAAAGCCCTAAAACACAAAAAAGAAAGAAGTCAAAACAAATAGGTCAATTATATCTCATATTTAGGAAATCAAAATTATAGATCAAGGAGGCAAGGGGATATTACATAGATATAGTTGATTGGGATTACTCGTTGACAAGTCAACACAATAGTATCCATTCTTTAATGGTGTAGGCTATAAGACTAATCAATAATCATGCTAATTAATATAATAATTATATATCAGATATCTATTTAAAGAAGATATCACTTAAGTAAAATCAACTTAAAAAACATTAGGTAGTAGTCCACACAAATATATTGATATAAAGAAGTCCAGAGTCAGCCACCTATTGGAATAGAGGAAATGCCACCAATTATACAAGGAGACCAGGCTGTCACAATCATAGGTAATTAATACATTGGCACAAATACATCTATGGAGATCCATCAAGAATAAGGCATTGAGATACAAATCAAATAGTTTAATCAGTAAATAGTGATAATACATCATTATCATATGAAGACTATTTGGTCTCCATGCAATAAATACTGATTTAATATAGGGATTGATCATGATTAGGGAGGAAGCATTATGATCAATCATAAACCAATTAATGAAGAGTTGCATTGACTAACAATAATAAAGAATCAATAATGAGTTAATCTGTTATTATATTAAAAAGGTGTGATCTCTTGAAAGAGAGAGGCTATGTCATGTGTGGTCTATAAGACACAACCATTTGATAATAAAGATATAAAGATTGAATGTAGACAATCACTTCAAACATCATTCAGATTATTACTTTTTTCTATTTCATCCTTTATGGATCTACTCAGATTGTGTGCTTGCCTTATTGAAAAATTTGGCTCTAGGCATCTAATTTCTTATTAGAGACAACGCCATTAATGTTGCAAGAATACAAACTAGAAAATCAGAAATCAAGAAGAATATTTTTCATTCATTTATTTACATAAAACTGTATAGGTACATATATAGTTGTGTGCCAAACCCATAAAGCTACAGGAAAGGAAATAGCTACAGGAAAGAAAAAAATCAATTTAGGAAATAATTAGTTCAATATTAGAAACAATCCAATATTGCAATACTCCCCCTCAATTTGGTGCATAGATATCCCACATGCCCAACTTGTCCAAAAACTTTGAGAACACTTGACTTGAAACTGCTTTGGTAAGAATATCGACCAACTGATCTTCTAATCGAATCTTAGGTAGCTCCAAAATCTTCTCATCCAACTTCTCCTTAATAAAGAATCTTTCTACCTACACATGCTTTGTATGATCATGTTGAACTAAATTATGAGCAATATCACATGCTATTTTATTGTCACAATATAGTTGAATTGGTCACCTAAGTAGACAACCCAAATCTCTCAAGAGAAGTCTTAACCACAACGATTGACATACTCCAAGTGTCATACCTCTAAATTATGCCTTTGCACTTGATCATGCAACAAAATTCTATGTTTTTCTTCTCCATGTAACAAGATTACCTCCTACAAAGGTAAAATAACCTAAAGTAGAACAACTATCATCTACTGCTCTAGCCTAGTCAGCATCATTATATGCATCCACACTATGATAATCCTTATTTTTAGTGAATAAAATTCCTTTTCCAGGATTAGACTCTAGATACCTCAAAATCTGCCCAACTACATTTATATGTTGCTCTCTAGGATTATGCATAAACTGGCTAACAATACTTAATGCATAGGTAAGGTCTAGCCTTGTGTGTGCTAAGTACATCAATCTTCCTAGGAGTCTCTAGAATCTTCCTTTATCAATTGGTACCTGAGTAGACTCAATACATAACTTCAATCCTTCTTCCATAGGTGTATTAGTGGGTTGACATGTTGACATACCAATTTCCCATAACAAGTCTAAGGCATACTTTCTTTGAGATAGAAAAATCCCTTTATCAGATCGAGACACTTTGATCCCAAGGAAATATTTCAAGGGACCAAAGTCTTTCATTTTGAATTCTCTAAAAAAGTAATCCTATAGAGCCCTCCTTTCTTTAGGATCATTTCCTGTAACTATCATGTCATCCACATACAAAATAAGTGCATTGATCTTACCTTGTTGATTCTTTATGAATAAAGTATGGTTTGAATTTCTCTGACAGTAACCAAAGGCTTTCATTGACTTTGTAAATCTTCCAAACCATGCCCTTAGATATTTTTTCAACCCATATAGTGACTTCTTTAATCTACACACCTTCAGATTATGTATTTCTAGTATCATGCAGTCAAATGGGAGTTCCATGTAGACTTCTTCAAACAACTCTCCAGGTAAAAAGGCATTCCTCACATCAAACTATTGTAATGGCCAACCCAAGTTCATAGCTAGAGACAACAAGACTCGTACTATATTAAATTTAGCTACATGTTCAAATATCTCTAAATAATCGATCCCATAGGTTTGGTTGTACCCTTTTGCTACTAGTCTTGCCTTAGAGCGTTCAATTGTACCATCTACTTTGTACTTAATAGTATAAACCCATCGACATCCAACTGGTTTCTTTCTTGGTGGATGGTCAACAAGTTCCCAGGTATTATTTTCCTGTAATGATTTCATCTCCTCATTCATAGCAGCTTTCCACCCTAGATCAGCTAAGGCTTCCTACACATTGTTTTTGATAAGGTAAACAGGTTTTAAGGGGTCCTGAAACCCATAAGTTTAACAACAAGAAAGGCTAAAAATAAGCAAAAAAATGCCCAGCCAAAACATAAGCCTTACGGCTGAAAATAAGCCCAAAGGCCCAGCCCGAAACAACTACCCACTAAAAAGGCCAGAGAACCAACCAGAAAAATAGAGACCAGACAAAAAGCCAAAGCCAGGAGAAACAAAAACCAAAGGACAGAGACCCAACCTAGCAGACTACTTCTCCATCTCGAGCATGGTCTGGGCAGCTTCAGTGCACTCTTGTTGCTCTTCTGCCTTATGATCCTGGGCGTTCGTCAAATCCTGCTCCATAGTGTTGTCCTTGGCTTTATCCACATCCAGCCTATCTTTGTCTCTGTTCTGTTTATCATCTTCCTCCATCTGGTTCCTATCTTTGAGATTTTCCAAGAGAGAGAGGATGTTATCGTTGATCGAAGCGAGGAGGGAGATCATTTCACTTGCCAGGTTGTGATTGTAGTTCTCAATATTTTTTACTCTCCTCTCCATCAGAGTCTCCCATCTATTCCAGTCGCCTTGGCTTTCTGCACCTGTCTTGCTCTTGATTTTTTCCATTTGGGAAACCCTATCTCTGACATCCTCAAGCTCGTGGAAAAGCCATTTAATTGATCTGAAGTTTTCGATCATGCTATTGCGGGTATTGTTCAACAGATTCATGCCCGTCTCTCTTGCATTATCAGAAATAGCCACCATAGCTGGGTCAATTAGCTCGTTGAGTCTAGGCTTCTCGAGGTCATCCACCAGGAGTTGGGGGTTCATCGCCTCTCTGTAGATTCCCATAGTGGCTATTCTCACATTGAAGTTCTTCCAAGCCTTCCTTCTATTATTAACTTGCACTTCCCCCTCAATCTATTCAGAGTTGTCATTTTCGTCCAAAGGAGGCTGAGGATGTATAGGGGAGAGGGGAATGGGCAAAGAATCCTTTCCCTGACTACTGGAGCGCTCCATGCTCTCTCCCTCCCTCTTCTATCTTTTTCTCAGTTTCTCCTCATCCAGCTCCTCCTTCGAAACCTTGTCAGAATCATCAGTATCCATTTCCTCCTCCACCTCAGCAGAGCTAGTTTTAGCTGGGGTATGACCTCTAGGGCTCTTTCTGCTGGGTAATTTGATAGAGGGGTAATCCTTCTTATGGCTTTTAGTCTTCTTACCTGAATGCTCAAAAACCTCATCAGAGCTGATGCTCTCGACATCGTCGGAATCTGAGGAAAAACTGGAGCTGCTCTTGTCAACATCCACCCCCTGGATAGGGTTTTTGCTAATGGTTTGAGCATGGAAATGCTCATGAATCAGAAGCAGAAGACCCTCATGGAGAGCCGAGTTGACGGTAGCTTTCTTTTTAAAACTAGAAATGGCCTTGTTCATTGAGTTAAAAAGATAATACGGGAAGGAGATCTTACTACCATGGCGAAAATGATTCAGAATCACAAAATGGTGAGTCCTAACCCTATCAAACCTGGGGTCTAGGGTTATATATTCAATGACAGCATAGAGAACATACCTCCAGAGCTTCTTTATAGTATCCATTACAAAAAATGTCTCTTTCTTGCCCAGCTTGTTCAGCTCTTCAGTGTTTTTCACAAAATCCTTGATTGCATTAGAAGACATCTTCTTGTCTCTAAAGAATTTATGCCCCTCCATCGGAATCCCCGTGACTGATTTGATTTTGAAAAATAATGGTTAGACACATAATGACTCATAGGATATTTAATTTTACTAGAAATTTTAAGTTCATATGTGGATTTAGGGATACCTCTAGTGAGACACTAAGGTAGCTATTTTCTAGATGGTTTAGGAACATCCTCGATAAGTGATTGGTGTGGTGTGAGGGACTCAGAAAAAGGTGGACCCATAGCTTCATTTTCTAGGTGTTCATCACTACTTTGATCCAAAGTTTCACCTACTTCTTGATTAATAGTTTCAGAGAGTTTCCCCTCTTCAAAGATGTTCAAGCTACCCAAATCTTAAGGGATGTGAACATCCACATCTTCAGATGTGTTATCCACATCTTCAGAGATGTCTAAGCTACCTACATATTCAGAGATGTGAACATCCACATCTTCAAAGATGTGATCATCATAGTTTAGAGTTTTAACTTCCTTATGGTATTCCCCCTAAAGTTTAGGCTTAGAGAAAAAATGCATTGAGTCTTTATGAAAAACTACATCCAATGTAATAAACATTGATTGGGTTGGAGGATGATAGCATCGGTACCCCTTTTGATAAGTAGCATATCCTAGAAAGACACATCGCAGTGCTCGAGGAGATAACTTCTTGCACTGATGCTTATGTAGGTGTATGAAAGCTACAAAACCAAAGATGTGAGAAGGTAAATTTGTGATAGCTAGAGCAATAATCACCTCAACAAGAGCCTACGATGGTGTTTGGAAATCAATAGTGCTAGAGGGTACCCAATTGATCAAATATGTTGCAGAGGTAAGTGCTTTGCCCAATAGGATAATGGCATATGGGCTTCTGTCAGAGAAGCACGAACAACCTCCAACAAGTGATGATTTTTTTCTCTGAGCTACCCCATTCTACTGAGGTGTATTAGAACAAGTAGTTTGATGAATACTTCCATGTGCTTCTAGATACTGCTAAAGTTTAGAACTCAAATATTTGCCTCCTTTGTCACTATGAAGAACTTGAACTTGTACATTATACTAAGTATGAATCATGTTATAAATTTTTTGAAATAACAAGTTCACATCACTTTTAGACTTCATTAAGAATACCCAAGTAATCCTGGTACAATCATCAATAAAAGTAACAAACCAACATGATCCACCCAAGGTAGTGACTTTGGATGGACCCCAAACATCAGAATGTATGATCATAAATGGAACTGGACTTTTATTCAAAGTTAATGGAAAAGAAGCATGATGGCTTTTTGCAAGTTCACAAACTTCACACCAGAAGCTAGAAACATCAAATTTTGCAAATAAACTAGGAAATAATTTCTTTAGGTAACCAAAGGAAGCATGTCCCAGATGTCGATGCCATAACTAGATTTTAGATTTCTAGTTGTCCCCCTCAGAGCCATCCATCGCGAGAGCTTGATGTAGCTTGTCCAAAATCTTTGATACCAAGTCCAAGTAATACAACTTCCCTCACCTAACACCACAACCAATCATTTTCTTCATTTGGATGTCCTTAAACATACATAAATTAGGCCAAAAAATTACAACACAAAGTAAAGTAGTGGTGATTTGGGAAACTAAAAACAAATTATAATCCAAAGATGAAACCACTAAAATAGAATCTAGATTCAAAGTATTAGAGAGAGCTAAGGATCCTTCTCCAATAACTAGGGCCGAAGAGCCATTGGCAGTGGAAACAAATTTTTGTGAGGACGATTTAAGGGATGAGGCCTGTCTAGAATTAAACTTCATATGATTCATAGCACCAGAATCAATTATCCATGCACTATTAGAAACAAGTGTAGACACATTTAAAGACTTACCACCATTACCCACCACTACTGCTAATGTTGAGATCTTTCCAACAACATTATCCTCTATCTTTGTTTCAACAAATGTCGCACTAGAGGTCTTCTTGGAATTCTTCTTCTGTGAATCGCAGCTATGATCCCACCATTCTAGATACCCAAAAAGTTCAAAGTAGTGACT
Source organism: Cupressus sempervirens (assembly GCA_028749045.1). Lineage (NCBI taxonomy): Eukaryota > Viridiplantae > Streptophyta > Pinopsida > Cupressales > Cupressaceae > Cupressus > Cupressus sempervirens. The sequence continues at coordinate 247,874,263 of CM053788.1, read as the reverse complement.
TTTGGTATGACCAATTTGATTGCAATGGGTGCATTTGTAGGTGGATTTATTAGCACCATTAATGATCTTAAGCAAGTTTTGAGGAGGCCCATTTTGATTAGATTTGTTTCAAGTCACCATGGTTGAAGCTCTATTCTTTTTTGGTTCTCCAATCAATGTTGTGCATCAAAAAAATTCACAATAGAGCAATGAATAACATGCTTCTAATTTAGGAATAGGATCCTTTCTCAAAATTTCACCACCAACTTGTTCAAAATCACCATCTAATCTAGCAAGAAAAATATGCACCCTTTTTCACTGAACTAATTTTTGGTAAGATTCAACATCATTCTAACTTTCCATGATCACTTTATCATGATGATCAAACACCCCAAAAATCTCTATTAATTCTCCATAATACACAGAGAGTGTTTAGCCATTCTATTTGGTAGAGAAAGCCCTCTAATTCAAGAGAAAAACTTGCAATTCATCTGCTTCATCATAAAAAGCCTTAGAAAGAGCTTTCCAAATATCTCAAGCAATGGGTAAGCAAATGTACCACTTCATAGTTTCTGGTAACATAGATATCAATAACCATCTTTTGACCTTTTGATTGTTTGCATACCACTTCTCATATCCATCATCCTTCTCGATAGGTGGTTTTGAGTTACCATGAATGAAAGAGAGCTTCTCCTTCTTAGCAATATGCATTTCCATGATTTGAGACCACAAATCATAGTTTGTTTCATCAAATGTAATCCCTACCTTGAACAATGAACCTTTGGATTGAATAATAATGGGAGTAGATTTGCTCTCAAATAATTCAAAATCTAAATTGGCCATAGTTAAATGAAGGGATACAAATGATTCAAGCTTCAAAGCTCTGATACCAACTTGAAAAATAGAAATCAAGAAGAATATTTTTCATTCATGTATTTACATAAAACTATACATGTACATATATAGTTATGTGCCAAACCCATAAAGCTATAGGAAAGGAAATAGCTACAGGAAAGGAAAGAATCAATTTAGGAAAGAATAGTTTAGGAAAGAATCAATTCAACATTAGAAACGATCCAATATTGCAACATGCATACTCAGATCAAAAACAACAACCTTGTTGCTTTACACAATATCACCATCTTACCTTTTTTACTTGTCATTACATTTTAGAAATAGCCTTGATTTAGCTATTTAAAGCACTTGTAACTAGAGGTATCATTCACAATATTGATTAAGACCATAAGAAAATAACCTCTTGCAATTGAGTTTACAATGTAATTTTGCCTATTTCCTGAGTTGGCCAAAAAGGGGACATTACATACCAACAACTTATGTAATATTATAGATCAAAGTCAAGAGTTTCATCAATGGCATTATATTTTCTAGATTTAATATATCTCATCGAAAAAGCATAATCTTCTTCATTGTTGATGGTGTATCTAGGAGAGACAAAAAAAAAATTTGAAGCCTCATAAAGTGTTCTTTACTTATAGTGAGATGCTTTTTTAACGATTGAAGACATTATAAAATTGACAACCCACAGGTTTTCTATATCCAAAAACAACTCTAGAGCACAACCATCATTGGAATCTACAAGGTCAAATAGGGATGTGCATTAACATATAAATATTGTAGATGCTGATTTAAGGTACTTTAACAACATTCCTCTCAAGGTGGTGATTAATCCTTATCGAGACAATTTAGATATTGCACTAAGTCTAGTGACCATTGCAAGAAAATGCAACAAGGTGCCTTCTCCAAAGACTCGAGTGGGATGTTAGTTAATTTTTAAAAAATCCCTAATTTATACTTGGTAATTTATGTTCAATTTTAAACAATTTATGTTCTTTGATTTACGTTGAGTTTAGGCTATTTTGTTTGAAAATTAAAATAATGTACTTAATACTACTTTGTACTTGTAGATTGCTCATGAAAGCAACTAAAAGGGCAGGTGTAGTGGTGGAAGAACTGCAGCATTCTTTATGATGGGTGAATGTTTGGAAAGATTACACAATTGTTAATTTTTTTGTAGCTTACAAAGGTGGAGTGCAATTTGAGGTTATGTGCAAACTAGGAACTATATTGATTTCTCTTGATTATATTAAGAAGAGTAGATCCACTAGCTCAAACGATTTAGCACAAGGTGAATTCAACACATCTTGTTTGAGTTGAGAATGAATATGCAAGAGGTGTGAGTAGGACACTAGATCTAGGGCCAAATATGAGAAATTGAAAGTTTTCGACATGCACGAGAAATCACAAAACAAATATGCACATTAAAGCTACAAATTTGGAAGGAAAAGACAAAAAAAAAAACTTATGTTTGAAATCTAGGCTGAACTCAGGAGGTCAGTGATGCTTGCCGCGACCTTGACCCAGGGAATATTGAATGCAAATGAAAGGTCTATTTCTAGGATGATATGATATGTGTATGACATGAAAATGAATTGAGAGAATGCTCTTATATATAGTTATCATGGTATTTTATTAATAAAGTTGACCTCCAATGGTCATATTGAGACACCAAGATCGAGGAACAACTCATGAGAGCCTAATAATGGAAATTTTGAAAATGTACCCAAATTGGTGAGTCAAGGAGCCCCATTGGCCATTGAATAGATCAAGGGAGCCCTAGGTGCCATTGATCTACCAAAACAAGACAAACAAGTGGGACATTAGGTATACTTGGTTTAGGGTAGTTGTTTGAATCACCATGCAAGGATATGACATTAGAGTTTCAATATTTAAGCCACTAGATAAGAGCTAGTTCACCACACACTAATGCAATGGCACAAAAGGTGGTGTAAAGTGTACAAGGTTATAATTCATGACACTACACATTGTTTAATTAAATCAATGGATGCCTCCAACAAAGTCAAAATTGCAAAAACTATCTCTAATGTTAGTGGAAGTTGTCAATGGGTTGGTTATAGAAAATGTTGAGCAAGTAATAACTAGTAAGGAAACAACATATATAGTAGTTTGGAGAATCCTCCATGACAAACACAAGATGATTCTTAGTCACTATGTAAAACACATCTTTGATCTTCTTTTGGGGGACATGGGAAAACTTGATTGAGAAACACCAATTTTTTAAATGACGAAAGGAACATCACAAAATTTATCTAGAAGTGCTTCTTGGTTCTTCATATGATAAAGGATCACACCAAAGGGAAAGAGTTGGCAAGATTGGATGCCACAAGGTTCATTTAATGACTCTAAGTATGCTCTGATAGAATTGTCAGTGACAATGAACCTTATTTTTGTATGTCTTTATTTTATTTAATTTTTCAATAGATATCATGAGTACATGGTAAATATTGAATCTAACCATTCAAATCCAAAATTACTTATAAATTAATTATAGGAAGGAAAGACAATATTTGATAAATATCATAAACCAAATTTTTAGAATTTAAACTATGATGAAACCTAATTTTCTCTGTAGCACAATTCTTTGTATTTGTTGGTTGAAAGGAGACCCCAATATATATGAAAAAGGTGGCTCTTTAATGCAATATCACCATTAACAACCTCAACACAAGCAAAATATAGTTTGTTCTTAATTTTTACTACACCCAATTTCAATTTGTGGCCAAGATTAGGATGACATCCAGATGCATTGTAGGTCATACATGACCCCAGCAAGATGTGAGACAATGCAAAATGTTGGGATTGCATTTGTTTCTGCCTAGCCAATTTACTAGTCCAGCAACTTTCCCCTCATAGCTTGTTGTCTAGTTAATAATAGTCTCAGATGAAAACCAATAATGAAACATGGAAGACTTCAATACTTTCAATCAATTACCATATCAATTTCCAAATTACACACATTACAATCGATTCCCTTCAGAATATCAATCTCCGTAGTCATAGTGATCACAGTTGGAGAATAGAAACAATTTCTTACCTCAACACAATTACCAATGATGAATATCAGACTTCTTCAAAGCCTTAGATAGATAATTTGAGCAAAGAAAATATAATATTCAAGATGTCCCTCTTCTCAAAAACAAGCCACATTTATAATGCCAAATGAGCATTCAACCTCATCCACAGACCTTTCACCTAAAAAGTAACTTTGTAATATAAAGTCATAACACTTCATAATATAAAGTACAATTATTATTAAATTTGATTTAATAATCATTAAAGCCAACATACTCTCTAATTAATATGACTTCAACAAAGAAAATCCAAAGAGAGACCAAATATCCAAAGTTAGTTGATCATCTTGCCTGAACTACTCAATCCAAAAATAGCATCTGACCAAGAGTGACTTATTAAAAATAGTAAGTCCTAAAATAGAAAACTCCTGATAAAGACCCCCAAATCTAGACATTAGCTCATGAGGGTTGTGATGATGAGATGACAAAAAGCGTACTCTAGAGACCTACTAAATTAGGGACATTATAGTGCTCCCTCCCCAAGATTGCTTATCATCAAGCAATCACAATCCATGGTATTATAGAATATCCTCAGGCTCCTAGGTAGCATCCTCATATGGTAGATTTTGTCACTTGACTAGAAACTAACTGATGGTCCTCTATCTTAATTGCCTCTCTCTAGTATCAAGTATCACTTTTTTAATCAACTCCAATCTCCCTTCATCATCTAATGGAGGCAATACAAGAGATGGTACCACATGACAGCCCAAAGCCCCCTTGAGGCGTGAAACATGAAATATGTTATGAACTTGACTAGATGCAACTCATAAGTCACCTCACCAACTCAATTCACAATATGAAAGGGTCTATAATAACATGGCTTAAGTTTCTTAGCACCACTCTTTTTGATCAAAGTCTATTGGTATGGCTGCAACATCAAATAAACCATGTCACCCATCTGGAATGTCTAAGTTGTTCTCTATTGCTCATCGTATTACTTTTTCTAATTCTAAGCTCTCTGTATGTTATCTCTCAATGACCTCACTACATCATGGCTATCCTACAATAAATCTCCTACACTCGACACTCTACTATCATCAAATAAAAAATCCATAAAACTAGGTGGATCATACCCATACAAAGCCCTGAAAGGAAACATCTGTGTAGTCATGTGATGAGTGAAGTTGTAACAATACTCACATAAGTGAATCGACTTTACCCAAGCCTTTTGCTAAGAAGAGACATAATTCCACAGATAACCCTCAACCCATTTGTTCACTATTTCCATCTGAACATCAGTCTGTGAGTGGTAGCTAATGCTAGGGGTCAACTCAATCTTACACAATTTAAAAATCTCCTACCAAAAATGACTCATAAATCTACTGTCACAATCACTCACAATGGTTTTGGGTAAGCTATGCAACTTGAAAATCTTTCTAAAAAATAACTCAACTAACTGCACAGCTGAATAATTAGTGATAATCAGGAAGAAATGAGCATACCTTGTATCTACCAACACATATATAAAATTCTATCCTTAAGCCTCAAGGAAGCCCATAATGAAACTCATGGAAATTTCCTCCCACTTCCTTTCAGGAATAGGAAGTGGTTGTAAGAAACCAACATGATATGTCTGTTCATGTTTGTTCTACTGACAAACTGAACACTCAAACATAGCAATGAATATCAGCCTTTAACCCCTTCCATGTGAATCTTTCTCAAACCTACCAATAAGTCTTTTAAAAAAACTCAGATGACTAGCCATAGATGAATCACGGAATGCTCGCATATCCTCTGCACATTTGAATCTGAAATTAGATATATCCTTCCTTTGTAAATAATCAATTCTCTTGAGAGAAAATACCTAGCATCCTGAATACTACCATCCATAATGCATGCAGCCCACTAATCCCTGGCATATTCAGCTATAATTAAATGTCTCCAATCCTATGAAATATCAAAAACCATGCAAAGATGAGGTCACCTCGAGAGAGAATTTGCAACAACATTCTAGGTCCCCTTGATGTAGGAGATATCAAAATTGTAATACTATAACTTGTTGACCCACTTCTATTGCCTCTCATTTAAATCTCTTTGCCCTAGGAAATGTCTCAGGCTATTATGATCAGTCTTAATGCAAAACTTTTTGCCCACTAAATACTGCCTGAACTTGGCCAAAGCATGCATGATAGCTATAATTTCCCCACTAATAGGGTTAGTTAGAGACAAGTAATACCTACAAAAATAAATGTTAGCATCATTATAATAATAAAACTAACTATATTATTGTACCCTCTAAGTTAACCCCAATCTTAAGGATGTTTCCAAATCAAGCTTCATAGCTCATAGTTGTTTTGTTGTCATCCCGAGAGCACACTCCTTAAGATTATTCTTAGATAGGCATCCTCTATCCAAGGCCAATGACATATGCATATGTTTGACAACATCAAAATATTTTGGTAAAATGGAGAATTCTCGGCCATGGTGGTTGGTTCAAGGTGTTAATACCTTGCTACCCCCATGCTTCGAGTCTTATAATTCTCTTAATAGACTAATATATTATTACTTGATTATCGGCCATGGAACACAATGGAGATCTTAATATCTCCATGCTCCATGGCTCAATATTGAATCTTGAGCATGGCAAACAATGTAGATATTAATATCTCACATGCTCCATGCTTTAAGTTTGCATTGATTCCATGGTGTTAACCCCATGAGCTTACACAATATTATCCACAAGTATTGTTCATAAATAAATTCATAAACATAATTAAACAAATATAATTTATAAACATACCTTTCTTACCTTCTTCTTTTCCAAGAGTCGCATCCTTTAATAATACAAATCCTTTAAAAAGTCACAACACTTCATAGTTATAATCCTTTCGAAAAGTCACAACCCTTCATAACTAAAATCCTTTGTAAAAGTCCCAATACATTATAATTAAAATATTTTTGAAGAGTCACAACTGTTCATAATTATGACCCTTTCAAAGGTTCACATCCTTTCAATATCATTGATACTTTTTCAGAAAATCACTTCCTTATTTCCTTCATATTACTTTCTTCTTCCATTTTTCCTTTTGAACTCCTCTCCTCTTCTCTTCTTTTTCTCCCCTCTCTAAAATAAACTCTCCTCCCTTTTATATATTAATTTTAAGAAGCCATATCTATTTGTTAAACATCTCTTAAAATTTCATTAGATTTAGTTAATTTATATTATTCTATGTTATATTATTTATTTACTTACTTATATGTGTTTATTTTATTTATTATTAAATTCTATTTAGAAAGTTAACATACTTTCTACAATATTGTCTCTTGTATTAATTTTATTTCTTTCTTTCTTTACTCATTGAAATTTTATTATTTTTTAATTATTCAAAATATCATACTAAATATTATTTTATTAATAATATAGATTAAATAATTATTATTTCCTTGTTTATAGTTTAGTATTATTTTTAATATAACTTTATTATTTATTTGATAATATTGTCTTATCTAATTATTATTAAAATTATATCATAAATGGGGATATGACAGTCCACCCTCCCTCAAATTGTTTTTCCTCAAGCAATTAGATAATTTCTTTTGTTAGCTTGAGATATATATTTCTTCTAGTCCAAATTATTAGGTTTCTATCATGGATATATTTGAATCCTTTCTAATAGTAATTGACTTTCTACGTTAGTCTTTTATACAAATTATTTTTTTTTAGCTCCTCTTTAACCCTACAGGATGGTAAGATCATGCTCTGATACAACTATAATTTCCCCACTAATAGAGTTAGTTAGGGAAAAGTAATACCTGTAAAAAATAAATATTAGCATTACAATAATAATAAAACTAACTATATTATTCTACCCTCTAAGTTAACCCCAATCTTAAGGACATCTCTAGATCGAGCTTCATAGCTCATAGCTACTTCGCCATCATCCCAGGAGCACACCCCTTAAGATTCTTCTTGGATAGACATCCTCTATCCAAGGCATACGACATATGCATATGTTTGACAACATCAAAATATTCTAGCAATAGGAAGAATTCTCGGCCATGGTGGTCAGTTCAAGGTGTTAATACCTTACTACCCCCATGCTTCAAGTCTTATAATTCTCTTAATTGATTAATGTATTATTAATCAATTATCGAGCATGGAAAATAATGGAGATCTTAATATCTCCATGCTCCATGCTTCGATATCAAATCCTAGCCATGGTAGAAAATGTAGATATTAATATCTCACATGCTCCATGCTTTGAGTTCACATTGATTCCATGGTGTTAACCCCATGAGCTAACACAATATTATCCACAAGTATTGTTTATAAATAATTCATAAACATACATTTCTTACCTTCTTCTTTTCCAAGAGTCGCACCCTTATCTTTTGAAAAGTCACAACACTTCATAGTTATAATCCTTTCAAAAAGTCACAACCCTTCATAACTAAAATTCTTTGAAAAAGTCCCAAAACTTTATAATTAAAAATATTTTTGAAGAGTCACAACTATTCATAATTATGACCCTTTCAAAGGTTCGCATCCTTTCAATATCATTGATACCTTTTCAGAAAGTCACTTCCTTATGTTCTTCATATTACTTTCCTCTTCCATTTTTCCTTTTGAACTCCTCTCCTCTTCTCTTCCTTTTCTCCCCTCTCTAAAATAAACTCTCCTCCCTTTTATATCTTAATTTTAGGAGTCATGTCTATTTGTTAAACATCTTTTGAATTTTCACTAGATTTAGTTAATTTATATTATTCTATATTATATTATTTATTTACTTACTTATATGTGTTTATTTTATTTATTATTAAATTCTATTTAGAAAGTTAACATACTTTCTACAATATTGTCTGTTGTATTTAATTTTCTTTCTTTCTTTCTTTACTCATTGAAATTTTATTATTTTTAATTATTTAAAATATCATACTAAATATTATTTTATTAATAATATATTAAATAATTATTATTTCCTTGGTTTATAGTTTAGTATTATTTTTAATATAACTTTATTATTTATTTAATAACATTGTATTATCTAATTATCATTAAAATTCTATCTTAAAATGAGGATATAGCAATAGGTAACATCTCCTTATCATAAACACTAAAAGTCCTCTCAGGGCCTCACAATTTTCTGCTCTCAAAAACTATAAGATGTCGATCCTGGGACGAAATGACACCAATACCCTCTCCAGAAATGTCATTATGCAAATTGAAGGGCCTAAAAATATTAGGTAAAGCCAATACTAGACATGAAGTCATAATAGTCTTAAAGTTCTCAAAACACTCTTGTGCCTAGGCTGACCACTAGAAAGTACCCTTATGGGTCAAATCTATGAGGGGGGAAGCATGTGATGAGAAACCAACCACAAACCTATGGTAAAAGGCACAAAGACCAATAAACACCCTCAACTATGTTAGGGTCTCAAGTGTAGGCCACTCCACAATAGCATAGATCATCGACTTTGATAATATGCCCCAAATAAAGTAACTTTTTCGTACCAAGAGCACACTTGGACTCCTTGGCATACAAGGAATCCCGATCCAATATACCTAGAACTGTATCCAAATGAACAACATGATAATCTCAAGTCTTTCTATAAATTATAATGTCATGAAAGAAAAAAGCACAAACCTATGGAGTTGACTATTGAACAGCTTGTTCATAGTAGACTAAAAAGTGGCAGGAGCATTGGTAAGTCCAAAAGTCATGAGCAAAAACTCATAATGCACATAGTAACACCTAAATGTTGTCTTCAATATATCTTATTCTCTAACTTAGATTTGATGATAGTCGGACCTCAAATCAATCTTTGAGAAATATTTTGCCCCATGTAGTTCATCAATGAACTCATTAATCTGTGGAATAGGATATCAATTTTTAATGGTCTTCTTATTTAGCATCAGGTAATCAATGCACATCTAAAAGGTGACATCCTTCTTCTTCACCAAAAAAATTGAAGAAGTGGAGGGTGACTTACTTGGCCTAATATGCCCCTGGTCAAGAAGCTCCTATATGGTCTTCTCAATCTCATCTTCAAGCTTTTTCAAATGGTGATAGGGAATGATCATAATGGGCTTAGTGCCCTCCTCCAATTCAATGATATGCTTAATCCCATGATCTAGTGGCCTACTAGAAGGTAAATCATTAAACACTTTAGAATATTTAACAATCAACTACTAAATATCTAGATGATAATCTACCTCCTCAATACCTTTTTGAGTGGGCATAATCCTGCACTCCACTGCCCAATCAATAATATCCTCATGTTGTACCAAATGTTGCATGCACCATAGGGGGATCTGCTTAAGCTCATCATTATGGATTGAATTCAAAATTGAGCAAGATATTTTGTCATGGGTAACCATGCCTTGGCATTAGAGGATGCACATACGTGCTCATATTACATTTTTTAAGTGTGGTGTAAAGGTGTGTGTGTGGGGGGGGGGGGGGGGGGGGGAGGGAGAGAGAGAGAGAGAGAGAGAGAGAGAGAGAGAGAGAGAGAGAGAGAGAGAGAGAGAGAGAGAGAGAGGAGTGTGTGAAAGAATGCAAATAATTATTCACAGAGAAAGCTAGCAAGAGAGGTTATCGTAGAGGGAAGTGATATAGTGATTGATTGTTTTGAACAACTAAGGGTAGAGGTGAGAATAAAGAGCTTGCTAAGTAGATAGGTTGATTAGTTCATCTTTGAGGATGCACTATTGATCTTAGATTGGTTTTGACGAGTGTCAACACACTTAAGCTTTTTACTTAGTTCATGCTAGACTAGTAACACATGTTGAGCACAACATGTAAATATTAGACCATACCGAGTTGCAATGAGTGTCAAGTCACTTATATGCCAAGTCACTCAAGTGTCGAGTAGATAGACTATGCCAAGTGAATCAAGAGCTAAGTAAATAGTGGATGCCAAGTAATGCAGGTGTCGAGTCACTCAAGAGCCAAGCATCAAAGACTTCATATGCTAAGTGACACAGTTTTGACATATTTGTTTGTAATGGCACAAACAACTATGTAAATCATTTTTGAGCCAACTTAAGATTAAATTATGATATTTTGAAGATAAGGATGAATCTCTATTTGGATTTCCTATGTAATTGCATGCAACCAATCAAAAAATGAGAAGGATTAAGTGGAAAAATGGATGAATCTTAGTCGTAGATTCATACCTAACCCTAAGCCACTAAAGTCTTCTTAACAAGGATTAAGCCCTAAACTCTATACGAATAGAGGATTGAATGGTATGGAATGTTTAATGAATTGAAAGAGTGAACAAGATAGTTTTAAATAATTCAAGGTGACTTAGAAGTTATGAAGAAAGAGTGAATTAAAGAATCAGTTAGAGAAGAACATATGATAGAGAAAAAGGATACAACATTGAGACATTTGATAAAAAAGGATCAAGAAGACATTGTTTAGAGGTGATCTGTTATCAGGAAAGCAAATGCCAACTACAGGATTTATGCTGAGACACTTTAACAAGTGATTTTAGTCAAATATCTTAAGCAGAGTAGTCCTAATAGGCTATATGAAATCCTTTAATAGGATGCTTGCTTAGTTGTAAGTTGAAGTTCTCTAACAAGGTACACTTCTAACAGGGTGTTGAACTCCTCTAACAAGGTAAGACCTAATAGTCTTTAAAAGCCTTTAATAGGGCAAACCTTTCATAGTGTAGATCATGTTTCATGGTCAAAACATTGTAACCTTCATTAGATACACTTTATTACTGTAGTAGTGAAGATTTGTGGGTGTCATCCCCACCTCAATTTTACCTTCTCACTTGGAGGGTTTCTAGGTAATCATATATGGTGTTATGTGCATGAATGCTTACATGGTTATATGATTTAGATATATATGCTTTACATGTTATTTCAGCTTATTCATTGAATGCATGTGATGGATGTGTGGTGAAAATTTTAAGAGTTCAAGATTAAACTATTGATTCACACCCCACCCCCCCACTCCCCTGTCAGAAGTTTACCTTTCCTATTGTAATTCCAACAATTGATATTAGAGCCTTGTTCTCTAAAAGAGAAGCCTTGCAACTTTGAAGAAAGATATTGAAATGAAAGTCTACAAGTTGTGAAAGATTATTGAGAACCAAGAGATTGAAATACATCTCATACTACATCAACTGAATGAAGCAAGAGAGAAGCTAAAGAAATCCTTGAAGAGAAGGAAAGAAATTGCTATTACAGAGAATGACACACTATACAAAGAGATAGAAACTACTAAGATTTTTGTAGATGGAGATTCCAATGAATTTGATGCAATAGTTGCAGATCTAATGGAAAAGAATAGAGTTCAAGCTGAGGAAATTAGAAATCTCAAGTTAGAGCAAGAATCACAAGCTATACTTCTATATGAGGTAACTGAACAAAATAAGAAAGCTATAAAAGACAAAGCCATGATTGAAGAAGAAAAAATAATTCTAGCCAACAGATTGGAAGAGAAGTCAATAGAGCTAACCATGATTTCCAACATGCAATTGGATACTCTAAGTCAAATGATGAATGTCAACTATGAATTGAATGTCAAGTACATTGAGATAACTACATTGAAGTTGCAAAATGAACAATTGCAGAGTGACCTAAAGAGAAAAAAAGATCTTGTTGAAAGTTTCAACAAGCCAAATTAAGCCATCAAATACTTTGAACAATTACTAAAATTTCCTAAATCCAAGAATGATACATTAGGACTGGGATACACAAGCACTGAAGAAGGAGAATCATCCAAAAGTGTAGAAGAAAGGAACATGAAAGGTAAGAACTCCAAACCTACTTGTAATAATTGTGGTAAGAAAGGACATACTATTAATGTGTGTAGGAGCAAGTCTACAAATCAGAATGTCAAGCCTAAGAGCATGACTAATTGTCATTAATGCAACAAGTAGGGTCATCAGGCACATGAATGCAAAACAAGGACCATACATACACAAAGATTTGAAGTATATTGCTACAGTTGTCAAAAGTATGAACATAGAGCTTTTGAATGCATATCCAAATCTATGTGGTCATCAAATAGGCAAACAAAGGTAAGAAAAAATGACAACTCTTATAATTGGGATTATAATACAAGATATAGCTATCATTGTTGTCAAGAATATGGACATGTTCCTTAGAATTGTATTGGGACACACTTTAGTGGTAATTACACAAGATAATTTAAGTCAAACTACATGTTTTAGTTGTTTGAATATTGATCACATTAGTAAATATTATCCAACTAGGTCAAAGGCACCAAGTTGTGAATTTGAAAAAGGTAAAGGCAAGGCAGATGTTGAACACATCAGAGATCAGATGAACAAGATATGGAAAAATAAAGATGTTTGCAACACATCAAATGGAGAAGGGATCACTTCACCCAATGGGTTAGGTTATCACACCTCATCAAACTAGGCAAACAAGAGGAATGTGGAACTGATATTTAAAGGCTATATCATGCATCAATTCCAAAAGGAGATAATACTAAAAAGACTACATTAGCATGAACAAAGATGCATGATGTTGTTAAAAATTCAAGACAAATCTTTAAGTTCTTCATGAAGTTGCCAAGTATGTAAAGTTTTCTATATGTGCTAAGTAGAATGTTAGTTGATGTCGAGCTATCAAGATTATGTAGTTGGTGTCGAGCTCATAGTAGTTTTCGAATGATGGAAATATCAATGGATGCTGAGTAAACCCAAAATTGGTTATTGCTGAGCTTACAACTGTGTAAGCACTCATCATTAAATGCAAGGTTTTCAAAGGGTATATGATCGATTGTAACTCATTTTTCATCATTTTAAAATCAAGAAAGAGTGAGAAGAGCAAGAGGTGATCTAGAAATCTTTCAAAAGTGATTGCAACAAATTTTGTGTAGTGATTCATCACCACTTTGTTTGATCTCGCAAGGTATTTATCAAATGTCGAGCTATGCAGTTTAAAATTTCATAAACCCTAGTTTGATATAATGGTGTCAAGTTCAAAAAATGTTGAAGGGAAGGAAGTTTTAAATGTTCAGCTAGTTACTGATGAAGTTAAGAAGCCTATATTTAAAGCCATTCTTGACATCGCATATAAACAAGATCTTTCTAGCACATTGTCTATGATCCCGCCAAATCTGATAATGGTACAAGATGTGAGGAAATGTACCAATTGCAAGATCAGAAGCATTGGTGACATGGAAATAAGAGATGCATATAATAGGTTATGTGAAAATGGTGTTTTGAAGGAAGAATATAAAATTGTTGAGAAAAAGGGTTTAACACGAGCCCTAGATTTTCCTAATGTATTCAAAATAGAGTGGATAAGAATTGTACTGAGCCAAATTCATGATGGTTCCTTTTGGTTGGAAGGTAGACCAATCAAAATTACCAAGAGAATAATTCATAGGGTTACTAGCTACCCAACCCTAGATTGACCCAAGACACTCATGAGTGATTCCAAAGAAATGATTGAAAAGAATACTGAAGCAGTCTGGAATAAAAGAGTTATGACTATAGATACAATCATAGATCCTCTTATCAACTTTGTTGTAAGGGTAACCTCACACAAATTCTATCAATCGAGTAGATTGAATAGTGTAACTTACATAGCTATGGATGTTGGTTATAAGATTATTAAGAAAGATCATATATATGATCTAGCATAACTTCAATTACAACAACTTATGGAGAACCTTGGAGCAATAAGGAAAACCAAGAGTACACAATGCAAGTTTGGTTCAATGATAATTTGTATATTCTTTTATGTACAAAACACATTTCCCTTATTTGGGATAGTACAATGGAAGGCTGATAGATCAGTTGCAATACATATTGGTGAATACATTGAGCAACTAGGAGAAAATTTTGAATCTCTAATGACTAGCTACTTTGAAGACTTCAAGAAGTCAATGAAGCAGAGACTCAAAACACCAATTTTCTTAGTTGAGAAACATTATAATGATGTATGTTTTCTTATTGATTTTGATTACACATTTGTGCAAGCTGCCACACCTAGGGTAAGATGGTTGAGACCCTTAGGGTATGAGGTAAATGTAGATGAGGCATCAACAACAATAACAACTCTACTTGTAGAAGAAGTAGACAAGATTGCAAATTTTTTTGGAAACTATGAGATGGTAAAATCTAAGATTACCATGGATTTAAAGACTACCTCTTCCATAAAGAAAAAGGAAAAGATAGTAAAGAAATTGAATGAAAAAATTGGAGAAGGTGTTAAGGAGGAAGAGGAAGAAGAAGAAGAGGATGAAGAGGAAGAACGAATTCAAGCTCAAGAACCTCTAGCATTAACACAGGACATGGGAGAAGACAAAGAAGAGGAGGAAACTAAAGGTGTCAAGGGAGAAGAAGTTGAGGAAGCACCTACTCCTACCAAGAAAAAGAAAAGGAAGGCAAAGGCACAACCAATGGAAAGGACCAAGAAACTTGTTAAACCAAGTTAGCCAAAGCTGACTGCACCAACAACTAGAGCTAGCACACATGCTACAACACAAAAGGCTAGGGAAAAGAAAAAGCAAATAGAGCAAGGAAGGAAGGAGTAGAAAAGATAGAGAAGGAAGTATGTGGCTCAACTAGATTCTGATGAAGAGAAGATATAATCAGATGATAACATCCGATTCAAGGTGGTGAGTCACAATCCTCTCTCAAACCTTGAGAATCTATGTGAAAATGTTAAGAACAATGTAGATCTTTTGAGTTTTAGTCATGTTGAATTTGAAAAATTGGGTAAAGTGGAGAAAAACCAAGTGGACGAGGCATTATATGCCATGGTGTCAAAGTTTAAGACCACACCACTAGAACTTTCCAACTCAATACCTAAAAGTCTATATGACATTATTGAGAAAAAATGGCATTATTGTCTAAATTTGGAAAGACAAATCAGGGAGACAACATTAGCCCAAGTAATGCCAGATTTGACTAAGGGACAAATTGCTAAGGTAGTAAAGAAATATGCAGTTAGGTTCACACCTAAATACAAAGCATTTAGCATTCTCCAAAATAATATTGAAGATATTGTAAAGAAATCAACACAAATATGGAAACTCATTTATGGGTGGACCACTATCAAGAAAGGAGAAGCTAAACCCTTAGAGGTTAATGATGATGAAAAAGAAGATGATGATAAGGAAGATGATGACAGAGTTGAAGGAGAGATAGAAACAAAAGAAGATGACACGACAATAGTTGAGCCCGAGCAACAAGAAGAACAGAGTGTGCATGACACATAATTGTCAAGTGTCATTCCTCCCCATCACACAACAAAAACAACTAAAACTATGACTATAAAGGATGTATCTAATCCATCCACTCATAACATCAATCCTCTTACTACAAAATACTTGAAGAATATCTTAAATCAATCTACATTGCAAGCCAAACTATGTGACAATCTAGTTTTGGTTAGTGTAGAAGAACTAAAAAAGGTAGTAACTGATGTCACAAAGGAAAAGGTGAATCCTCAAGAACCACTTTCCATCATCCCTTCAATTATTCATGTACAACCTTTGGTCCTAATGCCAAAAGTTACATATGCTAAGGTTGATACAATTGTTAAGGTTGTTACTATTGAGAAGAAAGCAGAAGAAAAAGACACCACTATAGGACAACAAGAAGAAATAGAACAAATAGATCCATTTGTACCTACAACACATCAACAAGGTGCAAGCCAAGTCATAGTGATAGACTAGGGCAAGCTTGAAGAGACAAAACCAAAGGTGGAGGAACAAGTGGCCATCCAAGCATTGGTAGCCTTACCAACATCTGGCACTCCTTCCACACAAACTCTTTAGAAGCTGAGCACAAATGCTACTCCATTGTAAATTTCAGTGCCAATCCCAAGCTCATCAAAGGTTGATAAGGTAATACATTATGGAGACATAAGCCTTGATGAATAAATTTTTATTCCAAAGCATGATTATGACACTATGACATTGGAACAAATAGACATTTTATAGCAAACTTTAGAAAGGAAAAAAGCATCAAGAAATACTTAGGAGAGAAGATAGGTAGAAGCAAGCACTTCAAGATATCAAGGACATCTTTCTAGATGCATTTACTCTACCAACTCTTGAAGAGACCAAGCCACTAATAGAACAACTAATAGACATAGTGAGTAAGGTTAGTAATTAAGACCTTGATACAAATGTAAAACTATTAGAATGGTCAGAAAAGAAGTTCCAAAATAGAGTAAATGAGAAAATATCTAGTGAGATAGCACTACAACAAGTTGCATTGACAACTAGCGTTGAGGATGTGAAGAAGGTACTTGAGAACATATTCTCATTGTACACAAAATTATGATATTCCACACTCTTCACCCAAGAGACCAGAAGTCACATTATGAGTCTAGAAAGTCAAATATCTACATTAGGTGCCAGACTACCTACAAATCCAACTCATAGTGAGAAGCATTTTAGGACATTGCTTCAAACACAGAGTTAGTTAAATTTCTTAACAGAAAATGAGGCTAACATTAGAGCCAAATTGATAAGCATACAAGCTACCCTCACCCCACAATGGAGATATTGCACAAGAAGCTAGGCTATGTTGAAACTCTACTGAACAAAGACTCCAATCTTTCTACTTTAGATGGTCTAATACACCTTACTTCTGAGCTTGCAATCCAAATAAAGTCATTGGATGTTTTATGTGATAACTGGGATGTAGCCTTCAAGATAATAATGGATGTCCACAAATTTTTTTTGGACAAACAAACCATAGGTGTATAGCCCATTTGACATAAGTGTCAAAAAGGGGGAGAGAAAAATACTACGAGAGAAAAACATTATGGGAGAGAAATAAGAAAGTGGGAGCATATAATAGCAAGGAGAATAAAACAAAGGAGAAAAGGGGGAGACATGTCATTGGGGAGATATATATTTTTGGGGGAGAAAGAGCAAAAAGGGAGAGATATCAGCTAAGGGAGAGCATATCAGATGAAAGAATATTAGTAACACAATGCATTGAAGTCAAAGTGTATCAGTAGAGAGACATTTACTTAGAAAGGAGAACTAAATTTTGGATACAAAACAAACATATTAACTCAGAGGGAGTTATCAAAACTTGAGGTATCTAAGTTATTGCAAAATTTTGAAATTTTGAAGTTTTGTATATAAGTTGAGTCATGGATATGTTATGCTCGAGAGATCAAGGATGATAATGTATACTCAAGTGTTTTTGAGACTTATGTCAAAGGGGGAGATTCTTTATCTTGGATTGGTTTTGTCAAGTGAGTGTCAACACACTTAAGCTATTTACTTAGTTCATGTTGAACTCATAATACATGTCAAGCACAACATGTAAATATTGCCAAGTTGCAATGAGTGCCGAGTCACTCATGCCGAGTCACTCAAGTGTCAAGCTGATAGACCATGCTGAGTGATTCAAGAGCCAAGTAAATAGTGGATACCAAGTAATGCAAGTGTTGAGTCACTCAAGAGCTAAGCATCAGACACTTCATATGCCGAGTGACACAGTTTTGACATCTTTGTTTATAATAGCACAAATAACTATGTAAACCATTTTTGAGCTGACTTAAGATTAAATTGTAATATTTTGGAGATAAGGATGAATCTCTATTTGGATTCCCTATGCAATTACATGCAGCCAATCACAAAATGGGAAGGATTAAGTGGCAAAGTGGATGAATCTTAGTTGTAGATTCATATCTAACCCTAAGCACCAAAGTCTTCTTAAGGAAGATGAAGCCCTAAAATCTATATGGATAGAGGAGTGAATGGTATGGAATTTTTAATGAATTGAAGGAGTGAACAAGATAGTTTGCAAGCAGAGCATTCAAGGTGACTTAGAAGTTATGAAGAAATAGTGAATTGTAGAATCAATTAGAGAAGAACAGAGGATAGAGAAAAGGATACAATGTTGAGACATCTGATCAAAAAGGATCAAGAAGACATTGTTTAGAGGTGCTCTATTATTAGGCAAGCAAGTGCCAACTACAAGATCTATGCTGAGACATTTTAAAAGGTGATTTTAGTCAAATCTCTTAAGCAGAGTAGTCCTAATAGGCTATATGAAATCCTTTAACAGGGTACTCACTTAGTTGTAAGTTGAAGTCCTCTAACAAGGCACACTTCTAACATGGTGTTGAAATCCTCTAACAAGGTAAGACCTAATAGTCTTTGTAAGCCTTTAATAGGGTAGACCTTTCACAAGGTAGATCATGTTTCATGCTCAAAACATTGTAACCTTCATTGGATACACTTTATTACTGCAGTAGTGAAGATTTGTGGGTGTCATCGCCACCCCAGATTTACCTTCTCACCTGGAGGGTTTCTAGGTGATCATATCTAGTGTTATGTGTGTGAATGCTTACATAGTTATATGATTTAGATGTATATGCTTTATATGTTATTTCAGCTTATTCATTGAATGCATGTGATGGATGTGTGGTGAAAGTTTTATGGGTCCAAGTTTAAACTACTGATCCACCCACCCCTAGAAGTTTACCTTTCCTATTGTAATTTCAACATGAACAACAAAGATATACAAGGTAAGACAATCTTATATTTATATTATATACATTAGATTACTTTGTTACCATTGCATCTAGTTGTAGCTCTTAATATGGAAAGCTTCATTACTAAGTTTTTGTACATCCTCTAATAAGGTATCTCTCTAAATGAGATTTGTAAAATCTTCTAATAAGGTAGCTTTCATAGGCTTAAGTAGTCCTAATAGGTTATAGACATTCCTAATAGCATGTGTTTCCACAAGAACCAATTATAGCTCTGTTGGTTAACAGTCTGTCTTCCTTAGATTTTGGTTTGTACCGTGACTCTTAATGTGCCCAAAGTGGTGGAAATAACAACAAATAACAACAAAATGGGTCAATGTAGTAATCTATCACAGACCCCTAAATTGAAAGGTGTAGCTCCCTTGTGGAATGTAAATATTTGCAAGGATTTTTTTTAAAGTAGATTAGCTGATTTTAGGGGTATGCTCTTAACCAGAGAACGAAAGAGGTATTTACCAAATTGTCCAAAACTTCAGACAATCTAGGCCAATTTCAGATTTTGACTCACAATCTCCACAAATATGAAAGCATATGAGTCACTTTTAAACTCATCTAACTCTTAAAATGCAATTTATTCTATTTTCTAAATGTAAGATACTAAAATGCAAGTCTATCTACCAATGCACATTGTAGAAGAGGAGAAAGTATGATTTACTTGACAATAACCGGATTGTCCAAGTGACTGAGATTTTACAATACCCGGATTGTTTCCTACTCGGTCACTTTCATTAACCAAGTTCTAAACTTCTCATACAACAATGAAATGCATATGGACTAACATGTACATAACAGGGGAATACGATAATATTGTAATGAAGAAAGTAAAGCTTACAACCCACTGAAATGAAATAAATAAAACCAAGTTTATTTACGGTCTCTTAATTTTCATTAATGACACATTTAATCCCAAGCACCATACAAAAACTAGATGAACAAGAAATTCAAGATGCAAACAAGATTTTCACACAGTAGTCCTAGCTACATGGGTTTTCCCACAAAATAATTTGTCGATACCATTAACTTATCAAAAAGTTACACTTATAGCCCCTTGTTAGAAATGGCCAGTTACATTTGATGATTATATAATAGAGAATCTCTGAATAGGCAAAAGCTAAAAATAGGATTGATTGAGTCATCATCCATTACAAAGTCCAAGCCTATGAGAAGAATGCCAAATATGGCTACAATATTAGCAATTGAGAAAGAGAAGAGATGACACTTGTAGAAGAGAGTGTCAAAGCATCATTTTTCTTTGGGTTCCTAGCCTTAGCCTATATGCCTTCATAGCATTAGTTACATTGTTGAGCTCATTGACAATTGGGATGAGAATGTTATCAGCATGAATCATCCAGTAATCATGCATCTTAGCCAACTCTTCAACTTTGGTGATCTTTGATTGAAGCCTTTCTAATGCATGCCTTAAAACAAAATCTACCACTAAGAGCTCCTAGATCTTTGACATCTAAAAGCTTCATGGATCGGTGGCTTCTTCTACAAAAGCTAAAAATTTAGCTTTCATTTGCTCAATGTCAACCAAATGACCATCATTGGTGATATATGATTCAGTATGCAACACCTTTAGATGTTCAAATATCTTATCCATGACTTTCTACACTAAATCATGTACATCTTTTAGCTCATTTGTAGACCTTATTTAGCTCTCAATTATGAATTCTAGTGATTGCTTCCAATGAAGCAATAATCCTTGGCCTATTTTGAGAATCCCATGGGTTAAGGCATTATTGGCTTTCATATCAATTACCTCTTGTAACAAGGCTAACTGCTCTATCAGACCCACTGATGATTTGTGCATTGAGGTTTAATGGTTAGGCACTACTCTCAATTTATCAGTGTCTAAAACTAGGTTTCCAAGATTCTCAATGATAAGGGGACCTTGGGCCTTCATTTGATCAATCCAGGCATAACCAATTTGACTAAATTGCCTCTCTTGTTGTAGTTTTAATAGTAGATTCTTGTTCTCCTTTGCACTTGGGTCAAATATACTTGTAGAGGTACTTCTAAGTAAAGCCTTGATGTAATCCACCAACTCTTTGTTTGATTCCTTTAGTACCTCTTTCTCTACCCTTAATCTTTCCAGTCTATCCTTGATTTTCTCATTTGTTGATTTCCATATGTTGACCATGGAATCATGCACAGGAATACCTATGTCAACAATTCTAATTTGGAAATCACTCATAGTTAGCTCATGAAACAAAACTCCTTTTGAGGTTCTACAATTTCTACTAGCACATGACTAGTAGAAGAATTAGTGGCCAATGTCACTATAGTCTTCTGCTTCTTCACCTTCTTTGATGGTGTTTGAGAAGAAGTTTCTTGTAAAAGGAGGTATTTAGATGGGGCAACTTCCTCACACCTTCTCTTCTTTCAATCAATAGTCTCTTCCAACCATGACTCAATTGAAAGGACATTAAATGTTGACTATAGGGTTGTAGGATCAAACAGCTTCCTTTCTACTGGGGGTGTCTCCTAACCTCCAAGTGGTAGTAGGAAAGGTAGTTACCTTGGTGACTGAGAGGGCTAAATTGTTACCTTGCTAAGATGCATCTTTCTCTTGACCATCCATGGGACTTTTTTCACCATCAAGATTAATGACTTGCATGAGGGAGAGAGGCTTGGCTGCTGACTTCTCCTACTCCTCTT
This sequence comes from Cupressus sempervirens, assembly GCA_028749045.1. Taxonomy (NCBI): domain Eukaryota; kingdom Viridiplantae; phylum Streptophyta; class Pinopsida; order Cupressales; family Cupressaceae; genus Cupressus; species Cupressus sempervirens. Next base: position 247,852,204 of record CM053788.1, on the reverse strand, counting down.
TGTTCTTCTCATCATCCCCAAATTTTCCCATGTATGGAAGAGATCCTCCTCCACAATTTGGAGTGACTTGGATATTATTTTCAAGAGGTTGGTTTCCTCCTCCATTGACAAACTGTGTTAGACTAGTTGATGTTGAAGTAGCAATAGTTGTGGATGTGGCAATAGTCATGGATGTGGCAACAATTGATTGAGCTATTCTGGAAGCTAATCCACCAGTAGAGCTTGCACTTCTAGTTCTTTTCTTCCTTGCTCTAGTCCATTCCACCTACTTATCTTTCCTTTTGATGATCCCACACATTAGGACCTCCATTGTGTCAACAATAGGACCTTCAGGTAGAGTTGACACAATGGGAGTCTTCTTGACTTGCTTGTAGCTTGAGGGGTGCATGTAGGAGCCATCATCTGCAAGATCAGAAACATCAATAGTATCATTATATAATTTAATTTCATTAACTATTAGTCTAGACCAATACCTCTCCCTAGTTTTATATTCATCATAACATTCAGCCCTATAGTCTTCAATGTTCGGGACATGTTTGTGAGCGTACCCAAGCTTCAGACATTCTCTCACAAAATTTACTAGGTTATGCTAAGGCCTTATTACCTCATAATCAATCAGTTTAATCTTACCTTCAAAGCTTTTGACTGGTTTTTGGGCATCCAACCTATAAGCACAGGAATAAGGTCCTACCACTATTGGGAAGGAAATCTCAGATAACTTCTTCACATTGGAACACAAGGTGTTCACCTCTAATATTTTTCTACATAGTTCAACAAGAACAACATTGTCTTCAAGATACCTCATAGGCCTTTTGGGGAAACCATCAAATGCACCAATCCTTAGGTTGGAGAATGAAGAGAATTGGATGAAAGAACATCTAAATTGGCTCACAATTGATATAGCCTTACGTGAGAACCTACGCTTAGGGCACCCTTGCAATTCCTAACCCAACCTCATTGTAGAGGCATCATTAACCTTTAAATATTCTTAGAAGCTCCTCTACAAGTATAGGTGGGGATATAAATCATACAACTTCATAGTCTTCAATTTTGGGAAGACCTAGTTAGAGGTGATGTGTGGCTAAGGCATATATTAGGCATGTAGACATATAGAATTTCCTCAATGCCTTAGCCGAACCTAGCCAAGAAGCAAGCTCTTCACATATAATCTTAGCCCAATCGATCTGCAATTCATCAACACATATGGCATGCACCAAGAAGAAGTGGTGGTCGATAAAATCTAAGATTTCCTCCCTTCCTTTCAATCTCAAAAATAGTGTCAAGATGTCCACAATCTCTTTTTTTAAATTGGTTCCAAAATTCTTTGGCATTTTACTCTTTTTAGAATGAGGTGTTTAGAACCAAGTTCTCTACATGTCTTCTCTTCTCAAAGTCTCCTTTTCATTGAGCATTGATGCAGAGGATGAGAAGTCAATATCATAGTATTCCTCTTTTGCTAGAATGCCAAATGAAGACTGTATCGATGCTTTTTTTTATAAATAGCAGAATAGACTGATTAGGTAGCAATATTAGCTTTCTCTCTAGATTGTACCTTTTGATACATTCCTTTACTAGCTTTGGTACTTGTATGACCATGGGGAATTTTGGCAGATTCAACCAATCCTCTTTCCTTAAATTTATGGGTTATTGGGTGAATTGGCTAAGAGTTGAGCCTTCTATGTAGATCGCCTAAATCATAAAACTTGAATGAGGTATTTGAAAAGCTCTCCAAATCACTTTCTAGACCAATGAGACAATCATACCCTACTGCTCTAATTTCCATTAACTTACAATTTCATAAAGGGGATAAACTACTAGATAAATAGTCACTAAAATAATGGAGAACTATGCTTGGGAAAAATTCAATCATATAGATGAAGGAATCTAAATGTTGATACCATACAAATGAAATAAATCACAACCAATGGTCATAATGGTTAAAATTATAATAAATTTGATGGTTGACAACTATTTAAAATTTTCCATTTCTACCCATATGAAGATTCATGAATCTGAAGATCATTCACTTTAAATCTCTAATAGTAGTGAGATCATCCACTTACCAAATCAATTGAACTGGGCTTAATGGAAACTCCCTTCTTTGCTTTAGAATCTAGAATAAGGGTTCTCACTACAACTTCATGTTAGAAAGGACAGGGTTGCCATTGCACCAAAAGATCAACTTGTTAATGCTTGATACAACCAATAGTCATATAGAACCATAGGAGGTAGTTAATCCATGTCGTGAATCCTATGAGGGATGCTGGTCCACTGCCAACAATCCCCCTCCCAATGTCACTTGTTGTGGCCAGCAAGATTCAAGCCTATGACCAAGCTCTAATACCAACTATTAGAAAGGATAGGGTTGTTGTTGTACTAAAAGATTGACTTGTTAATGCTCAATACAACCAATAGTCTTATAGAAACATAAGAGGCCATTAAGCCATGTCACAAATCCTATGAGGGATGCTAGCCAACTGCCAGCACTTCCTATGTGCAGGGAAGGAGATCTTACACTTATCTTTCCATAAGCTTTCCTTTTCTTTGATTTGGGATTACAGTGTGAGAAACACTCCTTCAGTACCTTGGGCACTTCATTTCCCTCTTTTTTGCATAAGGGCTTTCTTTATTAATTTAACAACTTAATTCTAGGGCAGCTTCTGAATGGATTCTTTTCCTCAATCATGAATATTTGATTTCCTTTGTATCGGGGGTGGAGGCTTGCAATTGACTTCACTAGAAGAATCTTTCTAGCATCTCTATAGAATATCCTCTTATGTATTTCTTAGAATCATTTTCCTTATTTTCCAAAAAGGAAGCATTGTTTGCTTCTATTAGACAAAAAAACACTATTGAGACCTCTACTTTTTGAAGAGAGAAGCCTTACAAAACATTTTCCTTTACCTTCACCACTTCTCCATATATATCCTTGAAATGAATCACTGGTCATGGATTCATCATTTAGTGATGCATATCAAGGGCCCAGGTTAACTTCTTTATAACACTATGCCTGAGTCCCACTAAACACATGAAATCCTTTGAATAGAACATGTTAGCTTCAGAAACACATGAGAAAATTTTCACTTCCAGAGGATAAGTAGTTGAAAATATGAAGTTTTGGCTCTTTTGCACAAAGCTAGGTTTTGACTTTAGATCTTCTATCTGAGAGTTTCTTAGTTGTGTATCTTTGCTTCTCTTGGTCTTCTTTCATGAATTTACTGGACATATATCTAAAGATTCCATTGTTATTCCATCCTTTAGACTCTTATTTAGTGAAGTTCACCAAAGACAGATAACCAACAAAATGGGACAAAATCTATGGATAAAATCTATAGGAAACATGCTTAATTGAGTAGTGATAAAGATGTAGAATAAATAGGATTTTCTTCTAATCAGGAAGACACTCAAACAATAACACACCTAAACCCATATCGACTAAGAATTTAATGCAATGGAATGATAAGAATCCTGCATGAAGGTATAAGGGGGAGTGGATCAAGGGAAACCTAGAAAAGATACAAAAGGAAAGTCTTAAAAAATTTGATGAGAAGAGAACCACATAGGGTCTATCCAGACAATCAACTAAACATAATTGCAATGAAAACCATCAAAATCAAAGCTCTAAAGGGATAGGTTGAAAGTCTGGCAACAAGTTGTTAATCTAGAAACCCTTTACATACATTATAAGGGAAAGTGGGTAAATTATCCCCACCATGGTTTTCGTCCTCTAATTGAGTGTTTCCACATATAAATGTCTATTCTATTTTGATTAATATTTTTTTGGATGAGTTCATAATCTTTTATTTCATTTTATTTTTTTTTTTGATTCGATAAACAGGTTTTACAAGGATCTTGAAACCCAATAGTTAAAACATATAAGGCTGATAATAAGTGTGAAAGCCCAGCCAAAAAAGTATAAGTTCAAAGGCTGATAATAAGCGTGAAAGCCCAGCCAAAAAAGTATAAGTTCAAAGGCTGATAATAAGCATAAAGCGTAGCCAAAAAGTAAAGTTCTGAGAAAAGACGAGGAAAAAAAACAAGTATTACCATGGCCTAAAGCCTAAACAAAAGCCAAAAGACATAGAAAAACAAAAGAACAGGTGAGAGTTATTCCTTGTTCTTTCGCTCTAGCTCTTGCATAACCTGAGCAGCCTCAAAGGCTAGTTGATTCTCCTCCACTTCTGGCTGTTGCACCCTTTAGTCCCCCTGGTCCTGATCAGGATTGGTGTTGTCCTTTGCAGAGTCATCCTCCATTCTAGCTTCTTCCCTATCTTTTCCTTCCTCATCAGCCTACATTTCTATGTCTTTGATCTAGCCCGTAAGAGAGATGATGTTGTTGTTAATGGAGCTTAACAAAGAGAACATCTGATTTGCAAGGTTGTGATTGTAGTTCTCCAGGTTGTGTATCCTTCTTTTTCCAAACTGAGCCTGTCAGTCAAATCCATCCTCTTATTAGCATCCATCTCATTCCTTGTTGCCTCAATATGTCTCACATGTTCTTTGACCTCCTACAGCTCATGGAAAAGCCATTTGATTGATCTAAAAATGTCAATCATATTGTTATGAACATTATTCAAGAGGTTCATCCCTGTCTCCCTGGATTTTTTTGAAATAGCCACTATCACTGGGTCAATGAGTTCTTCCAACCATAGTTCATCTTGATTTTCCATGAAGATTTGGGGATTCATGGCCTCCCTGAAGATGCCCATCTTTGAAGTCCTAACATTAAGGTTTTTCCAAGCTTTACTCCTATCATTGACCTGCACTTCCCCTTCTGCATTCCTTACATTCTCCTCTTTTTTCTCCTTAGGTTGGGCTTAGAGGTGGACAGGAGATAGGGGCAGCACTGATGCCTCCTCAAACTGAGAGTGCACTTCCTCCAAATTCTCCCTCTTACATTTATTCCTTCCACTTTCATCCTTAATTTCCTCCTACATCTCCTTAACCACCTCCTTAGACTTGGGCTCCTCCTCACCATCGTTGTCTCCCTCCTCATCCTTCTTGGGAGGCTTTTTCCCATGATGCCTAGGGCTTCTGGGGGAGGGCAATTTTTTAGCTTGGTGGGTCACTAATTTCCCTGAAGAAGAGATCCCTCCTTCCTTAGAGCTGAGGCTCTATATATCTTCTGAATCATAGGAGTAACTAGAACTACCAGACTTCACATTCTCTACCTGAGGGGGAGCAATGCTTATAGTTTGAGCCTTGAAGTGCTCATGGATAAGCAGCAGCAGCCCCTTGTGCAGAGCCGAATTTGCAGTGGGCTTCTTTTTGAAGCTGTTCACTGCCTTGCTCATAGAGGTTAATAGATAATATGGAAAGGAAATATTAACATTATGCTAGAAATAATTCAATATAACAAAGTGGTGGGTACGAGCTCTATCAAACCTAGGGTCCAACGTGATGTACTTGATAACAACTCTCAATACCTCCACCACTTCTTCATGGAGTCAAGGACATAGTAGGTGTTAATCTTTCTCAACACCTTTAGTTCCTTCTCACTCTCCATAAATTCCCTAACCACATTGGCCAAGAGCTTCTTATCCCTGAAGAATTTAAAACCCTCAATAGGGATTTCGATGACAGTCGCAATCACCTCCTCCATTATTCAAAAGTAGACCCCGTTCACCTTTGCCTCGCTATCCTTCCAAGACCCCACCATACTTTTGGTCACCTCCTAATCGAATCCATGCAGCTTCATAATATAATTGGTAACCCCACCCTCTTCTAGCTTTTCTCACACTTTCTCCCGACTTCTCCATTTCTCAACATCTCCCACCGGCTCCTTTCTGCACCTTTTGCCTACCATTTCTGCACACTACACACCCTCTTTACTCATGTGCTCCTCACTCTATGACTAAAAGGGACCTCCGAGAGTAAGCAATAAATAGAGAAAAATAGCCTTGCTATGGCTCCAGAATTGAGTGCAAAAAAAACCCACAAAGTGTGTCGATTAGTCAATAATGAATCACTGCAATTACGATTTCCCATGCTTCCATTTTGAAAAGTACCCTTATTTCTTAAAACTTTCATAATCATAATTATAGCTTGATTTTCTTTGTACTTCCTTGGATCTTTTCCAAGTCAATCAAACTTTTAACATCTGTCGAAAAACAAATTTTGGGATGCCAAGTCATTTTTTGGTCTGCGCTAACCCCAATGTTCGCAAACCTATCGACAACCAAATTTGCTTCTTCAAAGATATGAGTAATGTGGATTCTATTAAATTTGGTGAGGGTCTCATGTGTCTCATCAATTAGATTTGTAATCGTCCATGATGGATGTGAGTTGCCTATGATGCAATTTATAATGTTATTCGAGTCCCCTTCGAGCCATAAATTGGTAACACTAATTTCAAAAGCCAATTTTACAACATTGCACATGGCGTTCGCTTCCGCAAAATGATTAGTTTGGAATCCCAATGGGAGAGAAAAAGCTGCAATACTATCTCCATTTTCATTCCTTATCATACCTCCACTACTCGAGGAGCTAGGGTTGCCCTTGGAGGCTCTGTCGAAGTTGGCTTTGTGCCAGCCTTCAAGGGGGAGAAGCCACTTGGCTTCCTGTCTTTTCCTCGATCTATCTTTTACCTTCTCTTTTTTCTTGCCTCCTGTCTCAAATTCTCCCCCCTTCCTTACAGAAAAGTTTTCCTTGATGTTACTAAATATCTTCCTCCCAACAACTAAAGCTGGTTCCTCCCTATCTCTAAAAATCCAATTGTTTCTCTCCTTCCATATGCTCCAAAAAAAATGGGGCAGGATCCAGGAGCTAATTTCCTACAAGACAGTCCCATTGTATTGATTGTTACTTTAGTTGTTAAGTGCTTATTACTTAGTTTATTTATAGTGGCGAAGAGAGTAATCAGTTTTAGAGTCAGTATTGACCCACCCCCTCCACCTTCTTAGTACTGGTGAGAACCAATAGAGGTAATCATGAACTACCTCATACTTGATGGTCATTTTACTAGGGTCTTTGGAAATCATTTTTTCTTGTTGAGCCATTTAAGGTACCATAGTAGGGTTTCTATTCCCTATTATTTGTTGTCTTCTCTTTTTGCAAGTATTAATGACCATAGGAAAAAAAGGTATCATATTTTTACATAAGGGTCTACTAGTTATAATTTGTGATCGCTTCAAGTCTCTCTCCACTCCTACTTTTTTTCCTCTTTTAGGGGCAGGGGGATACTAGTATTGGTAAGTTTTTTGGGAGTCAGAAGTGGACGAATAGACAAGAACCAAGGAGTTTACCCCTACTAAAAAAACCGAAGAAGGAAGCTAGTCTAAAAAATATAGTTAAAATCCCTACCACAAGAGGGAAGGGTGAAAGGAAGTGGGTGGTTTCTTCCTCTTCCACCTCTTCTTATAATAATTAGGACATGGGTATTTTAGCCCTCCCCTCTTTGAATACCTAGGTTATTAGTATGGGTAAAGGAAGATGTGTTGTAAAAGATATAATTGAGATGAATGTGCATCCTCGCTAGTCTTGGATGACATATCCCCACCAATACCCCTACCTCCAAAAAATACATTTCAGGGGTTGTGGCTAAGCTAAATCACTTGAGAACCTCGATGTTGATCTCCTTGATGATGAGCATGAGTAGTTTCCATATGTCCTTGGGATGGATTAATATAATCTTGTAGATGTCTATGGTGTAGAGTAAGAATACCAAGAAAATTCCTTTTCCTTCTAACCAACACAATAGCTTTTTCTAAACTGAGGCAGAGAAAATTTATGTTGTTGATTGTCTCAAAAGAACTCTAGAGGTAATTGAAAAACTCAAGGAAAACTATAGGACTAGGTTTGTAAAGATTTAGGAGGGTTCCAAGAGCATTCAATTTTCTCTCTAGAAAGTCATGAATCACAACTACATGATTATTAAGAACACTATAGAAATCATGGTGCTTATGGTGGAAATTCTAGACAAAGTGGATTAGTATAAAATGGTCACAAGTGTGCATGCTCAAAATAAAAGTGGTAAAGGAGACTTTGGGACTAATAAAATGACCAAATGGAATTTGAAGAAAAAATCCTAGACCCCTTCTCTTTATTTGTAGGACCCTAATAATGTTTCTCTAAACATGGCCCATTTATTTGGCAGAGACCCTCAAGATTTTGGCCTGGTTGGCGTTCCTTGTTTATGGCTTCTAGTTTTCTTGTTGTCCATGTGAATTTTCCCAAGTTTTTGGTTGTTATTCTCTCTCTATCTCTTTCTATTGTAACCATTTTTATTTGAGTTCTTTCTATTATGTTACAATGCTATATCTGATTATGTAATAATTTTTTTGTATAAAGGGTTTCAAGTTCCCTCAAAAAATTTTTTTACCATAATAAAAATCATCTTGATTTTAGTTTAATGTATAATTATAGTTAATCACTAGTTGATTACAATGGATATAAATAGGGAGCCTCCCTCTTCTAAGAGGAGAGACTTTGATTGACACATAATGGTTGAAATAACTATTTTGCAATTGGTTGATTTAAGTCAAGAACTAGATATTCGCTCAACAAACACAACTATCAAGTTAAGTAAGCCCTTTTATGTACATAATGTTGTAAACAAATTTTGATATCAAAGGAGCATAAAATGAGTGTATAGGACTTGATAAGCCAACTGGATCACAAAATAAGTGTATAAGATTTGATAAAGGAGCATAAAACCATTTGGGTCATGAAATGAGTGTATTGGATTTGATAAACATATCCATTTGTATCATTTACCATTCCACACAAATTTAGGTTGTAGGAAACATCAAGTCATTAGAATAGTAAGTCAGTCTACTATATTAACTTAACACCTTGGAAATAGGACTTACAAAACTTCAAAATAGTTGAACCTATCAAAAAATATTATTTGGACATGTAAACGAACATACCCTCAAAACAATATGAGAAATATTTGTACACGAAAAAATTTGGATTATTTTAGTTGTCTTCTTAACCAATTTACGTTATCTACACACATTTGAACATCAACCAATTTTAACTTTGCAAGTGGAGGGAGTTACAGCTTAAAAATTCATATAAATTTAGTATCTAGCTCAACAAACTTATCTTCATAGCCAAAATATGATATCTTATACTATGGAGGAGTACAAACCAAAGTACAATTATGCAACCTTAGGAAAAGTATTACATATGCCTTAGCCACTTTTGTAACAATCTAACTATATGTGGCTTAGCATAATGGAAATGTAGCATGAGCACATGCCTAAGCACACATTCCATCCACACCATAGCAAAACACTACACATGAACTAGTGCAAAAAATTGGACCACCACATTATGTCATCTTTGTAATTCTAATCATCATCTTAATATCTATCTACATACTTCTATTGCTCAACTTAATATAAATCCATCTATGTTGACCTTTTTTGACAACACATATACACAATACTCTTTCAATTGATGCCAACAACTTTTGGAAATATTATGATAGGCTAAGTTACTAAGAGGGGAAGGGTGAATTAGTAACCAATAAAACTTAATCCTTAATTAGTAATTAATCCTTTATGAGTATTCTGATCTAATTGCATGCATGAAAAAATGAAAACATTAAAGCATTCGTAACACTTTGACACTCAATTTGGTGACCCAAAAACCTTCCAAATAGAAAGTAAAACTAGGGTGGGGATGATACCAACAAGCTTTAGTACTGCAATATAAAGTTGGCCTGTTAAGGCTTACAATGATCACTTCTAATGATCTTCCCTATTAGGAGCAATAAGGATTTCTAGGTCCACCTTGCAAAAGGATTTACAAACATACAATGAAGTATGCATTTGGTAAAGAGATTTACATAAGACTGTTAAGTCTACCTTGTGAAAGGATTTGACTAATCCACCTGTTAGGATGAAACAATACCTAATCTCTAATCTGCAACTTGTTTTATTGAATGGGATTCCTTTTAGTATAATAATCACCTTGCTTTGATAAATAAATCTTTGTTGCTCCTTATATTGTTGTAGCCTTTTTAATTTGCTCTTCTATTCTTTTCTTCTTATTACATTAATTTCATACCATACATTGGATGTGATACAATACATTACATATATACCAATCTAATTTACAAATTACAAAGTTGGCCACAATACAAGTTTACACAAAAATGACAAAGTCAACCCAACTGCAAGAACTTGGGTTCTAAAGACTAGCTTGGTGAGGTTGTGATACTTGACGTCCACTATCAATGCTCGACATCATCATGCACTCAGTAGATGTAGAAGCTCAGTCCATACTGATCACTTCCAAGTAGTCTTGAACTTAGTCTTCTCTAGTGACTCAGTGAATACTGTGAAACTCGGTATATAAATTGATACGTTGCATAGTTCGTTCAATGCTATGACTTTGAGCTCAGTATAAATTGAGTCACTTGGTTAATACTAGACTCACATCACATCAACTATAAACTCGATAAGCACTGCACAACTCAGTTTGCATTGATAAACTTGACATACACTAAGATGCTCAGTTTATACTATTGATCAACACCTTGGTAGTAACTGCTCAATGCAAACTGTATATTTTCCCTTGGACTCGATAGCAACTGTAGAACTCAGTTGATACTTATAATCTAAATAAGTGTATGTCACTAATAACAAACATGACTATAATGTCAACAAATGACAACATGTGTTGTTACAGAATCAATGAGAACTATCAAGAGTGTATTTAATACATATACACATTACATAAAATTATTGGTACATCACTACTTAATATTAAAAATGATATACAAATTAATTTCCTTAATTATAGCTATACCAAGTATGATAATCATTTCACTATCAACAAAATATTAGTTTCTCTTCAGTAAGTGTATGTTATTGTGCATGACACACTTTTATACAAAACTTAACTTAGTAATATTAGTGATTGATCGAAATGCATTCATTACCATCCTACTTATAAGTACTTGCTGGTAGGCTAAGTAATATTGTGATACTTTTTAGGTTTTATGCTTTAACTAGTGATTAATTTTTTGATTTCTACAACTTAAAAATTAATTGATTTTAAATTCTTTTATCAAACTAATATTTTTCATAGCATAGATGCATGATTTTTAACATTACAATTTTAAGAAATTATTTTTCTAAGATTTGATTGGTTGAATTCATTCAGCTCTTATATTGGCCGGGTGGATTGTAAAACTAATTTTTTTTAAGAGTTAGTTTTTATTAGCATGAATATGATTCATTAATGTTTAATAATTTTAATGTAAATGATTTGGTTTAATTTTTCTATATTTTAATATTGTATTTTTTATAATGTAATATTTGTCATTCAACAGCAGCGAACCAATCAATTTTTAGGAAAGCGAACATGCAAAATTTTAATATAATCCAATACCCTCAGTTTGCTAGAGAATCAAGACAGGTCAACCTGATTTGGCAACACTCATAAATTTACAAATCATGAAAACACTCGGATCACTGCTATCAACCGTCTTTGCACCAACCCCACAAAATTTTCTTTATAAAATTGTTCGCCATTATTTTCTATAATGGTCCTTCTTATTTCTTTTGCCTCATATTTTGAGAAACATGATGTGAATTAATATTACAAGATATACCTTAGCATCAGCCTTCCTCTCTTCAAGATAGTGCCTCTTGGAAAACCAGTAATACATATCGACTCCATAACAAATCAAATATTCCCAAATATAGGTAGAGGAGCGATCAATGAAAGAAATATATAAATCAGTCACCATTATGAATATTTGCTAAGAAGGAATGTGGTAACACATAATTATTATAAAGAATATTAATATTTAATCTCACAATTCAATTCACTCTGAGCAAAATCTCTACAAGCCCAATTAGGGTTCTTCATAGTGAAGTAGTAAACACGGTATTCATCTCTATCTTAAACTGCCACTCTTTTCCACAACCTCTACAATAGACAAATTCATCCCTTTGAAGGTAATTCCTATGATACTAGATGGTTGAGATTTTTCAAATATAGCACAAGAACTATATTTCACTCTTTGTGTTTCATTTTGATAGGTTGGTGCTCTCAAGTTCCATCCTCTAGCTATTAAACCCTAGGGTTCTAAGGGGCACAATGGGGATCTTGTTCAATTATAATCCTTTTGGCTCAGTAGGATCTGTTCTCATGTTATTCTATCTTCATTTAATTTAATGATTGCTTAGGCATTGTTAATTTATGGGTATTGTGCTCCCATTCTAGGAAATGGTAGACAATAGAACAAGGAGCGAAGACATTGTGCAGAATGCTAATATCAAAGATAAAGTCAAGACTCTTGGAAATGATGAAGATGATGCTTTGTACAAATTGCCTCCTATTCATGGGTAGTCAAATCCAATATATTGGAGAAATGTCCAAAGCCCTAGAGTGTATTTGCATCAAAAACAATTGATACATCCTTCTCTACCAAAGCACCATTAAATAAGAATAGGAGAAGATACAATGAAAATTGTCCCTACATCTGCTCTCTATCTTCAAATTTGAGATAGGCAATAAAAAGAAATAATGTGTTTTTAGCTCTAGCTGAGCCAAATGATCTAGACCATGCAAATGTATAGGAAAAGAATCTCAATCACAAGATCATCAATAATACATTGGTTGCCACTAATCAAAATTATCTGGAGAAATTCACAGAGAAGATAGGGGTTTGGTCAATGATCAATCTAAATGGGTATCTTAGCACGATTCAAAGATTTTCGAACCAAAATGCCCTAGTTGTGAATAAGGAAAGCTATTGATCTAATATTATTTTTTCTATTGATAGCCTTGACAATCAATTTTGGTTTTTTAATCATACAAAATATGCTTCCCACAAGAGATGGCCTCTGTATTCCCAGCAGATAGGTCTTGCTGATAAACCTTATGCAAATTCCCCCAAAACCCTTAAAGCACATCTTTGTAAGCCCAAATCCTCAAAGTTCAAACCCTCGTATAACCTTACAAAAACATATATTCCCCCACATCATAGGAAAATTTTGCCAATTCTCCCTCTCAATACCCTGATCAACTTCAAAATATTGCTCAATCTAATATTAAAGCTAAAGAACAGATACTAATCATCAAAAATCCAGACAATGAAGAGCGGTGGCATGAATGCAAGAATCTTGGTGTTTTTTCACTATGGAACATGCCAAAACAAGATATGATCAATCTAATTAATTGGCTCTAGGATTTCTGCCAAAACCAAGTAAGTATATCTCACCATTCTAAAAGAGTTATGTTCATTCGGTGTAGGGATGAAAATATCAAAAAATATTTTCTCTTTACCTTTGTTTGCTATTTTAATGGTTATGTTGTTAGATTCTTGGAATGAATACCAGATTTTATAGAAGAAATCTTGAACTTTTCCATTCCAACGTGGGTTTTAATTCATTCACTCCCACTAGAACTTTTTCATATAGAGATTCTTAGGAATATAGATTTTTGATTAAGTAAAAAAAGTTTTACAAGGATCTTGAAACAAAAAAGTTTTTACATAATATCTGAAATAGAAATAAAAAGTACAGTCCAACTACTATGCATCTGATTATAAAAGCCAAAACTAAAAGATAGACCTGCAACCAAGAAACAAAAGCTAGCTACTCTAGACAAGGATGAAACAAAAAATGAAAACTAAAACTATTAGTTCTCCCTATATAGAACCTACTGAGTCTCTGCAACTTCATTGCCCCTCCATTTGTCTGTGCCCACTTGGTCCTAGTTCTTCGTTGATCCCTTGGTCTCTTTCATATCTCCCTTAGCTTGCTCAAAGTCCATACTAGCCTTTTCTTCCCTTTCCCTACCAAATCCAACATTCTTCAATGATTCACCCAAACTATTGATATTCTCATTCATGGTGTTCAAAGTTGCAATCACCTGATTAGCCAGGTTCTGACTAGAGACCTCCATCCTTTGAACTCTTATTTCAACCTTTGAGATTTGATCCTCCTGGTCAGCATGGTATCCCTGGTCACTACTTCTCATATGGTTTTCCTCCTAGCTCCTTTTCTCCTTTAGCTCTTCTATCTCATGAAACAACCACTTGATAGAGCCAAAGTTATCTATCATGTTGTTTTTAGCATTATTGAGTAGATTAAGCCCATATTCTCTCACATTGTCAGAAATTGCAACCAGAGTAGGGTCAATAAGTTCATCAAAATGGATTTTTCCATCTTTATCTTCCATCACTTGGGAGACCTCCATCTTTGAACTCTTATTTCAACCTTTGAGATTTGATCCTCTTGGTCAACATGGTATCTGTGGTCGTTGCTTCTCATATGGTCATCCTCCTAGCTCATTTTCTACTTGAGCTCTTCTATCTCATGAAATAGCCACTTGATAGAGTGAAAGTTATCTATCATGTTGTTTTTAGCATTATTGAGTAGATTGAGCCCATATTCTCTCGCATTGTCAGAAATTGCAACCAGAGCAAGGTCAATAAGTTCATCAAAATGAATTTTTCCATCTTTATATTCTTAGGAATATAGGTTCATCAATGAAGAACTAGATATGAATAGAAACTTCATACGAATACTGTAATAAAATTAAATTTTTGATTAATTGCGAGATTAATATTCCTAAATTCCAACCTATTAAGGTAATAACCAATAGATCTATCTATAACTAAAATCCTCATAGATTTGAAGGCAAAATCTCTAAAATAATCAGATTACATAATGAAAGAAATATCACATTTAAATCTATGCAACCAACCTCTGAGCTTAAAGACATCTTCCCTATCATGTGTACAAGGAATAGAAAAGAATTTTAGGGAAGTGCAGTCATTTTACAGCAAGGAAAATAGTTGCAGAGTTGGAAGTTGGTAAAAAAAGTAAAGAAAAAATAATAGTCATAACTAAAATCACAAATATCATAGACAAAGATCAGAAAGAAACTACAAAAAATCTACAACAAACGAAAGAAAATGAAGTAAAATAAAGAAAAGGGAATGCCTTCAAAATTAGATAATAGTAAAGAAATGATTGATCAGTCAGATATAAAACAAAATAAAGGCACTAATCCATAGAGAGGAAATGAACCAACCTATGAAGATCAAAGTAATA
This sequence comes from Cupressus sempervirens, assembly GCA_028749045.1. Lineage (NCBI taxonomy): Eukaryota > Viridiplantae > Streptophyta > Pinopsida > Cupressales > Cupressaceae > Cupressus > Cupressus sempervirens. The sequence continues at coordinate 247,837,178 of CM053788.1, read as the reverse complement.
AAGGTATCAACAAAAGAGATGGAGTAAAAACAAAACTTAAGACAACTTATATTAGGATGCAAAAGACAATAAACAAATATAAAAGGAATAAAAAGAAACAAAAAAAATCTCAGACAATGAAGGTTATAGAAGAAATGGGTTGGAAACAAAAAGCAACAGGAAAAGAACCCAGGTCCCAAGAAAAAATATTTTGGATAACTTTACAAACACTCTTGAAGAAATTGAAAACAAAAGTCTCTTCTCTATTACATCTCCTAAGAGTAGTAAGGATAAACACACAAAAGAAGTATTAGAGACCTCGTTGCTATAGAAAGTAGAGTCTATAAAGGAAACCATAGAAGCCAACAAAGAGGTAGTCAAGAAGTGTACCAAATTTTGGCAGACACCAAATACAACACAAGAATCTCCAAATAATAATCTTAGTGGGCACATTGTAAGAAAGAATTATCAAAGTAAGATAAAAGGAATACCAATATAATATTTTCATGACTTCTTGAATAATAAGTTGTTCGACAATGACAATCTAGATATGTCAATGTCATATGAAGCTCAGAAAGAAAACTTGGAACAATTAACAAATGAATTGATACAAGTTTTTAACAATGATAATATTGATAAAAGTACTGATGCACAAAAAGAAGAACTAATTCGGAAAGTTTTGAAACTAGGAGATAAATACACTTTTGAAGATTTAAGAAGATATTTGTTAATTATTGATGATGAAGATAAGAATAGTAAAGCGGAATAGCCAATCGAAGATAGAATACCCTTAGGACAAGGAGATGTTATAGATGTGGTCAAAAAAGGGAATACACCATATTTAGTAGTTAATATGAGTTCTCACATGGGATGTTGGGAATGGTGATGAAGCTCTCTTCTTGGAGGATTCATGGGATGGTTAACACTCAGTAGATAGCATGGGGATCCCAGCTAGCATCAAAGAGAAATTAATTAAACTTTGGGGAAGTAAGGTCATCTATTATAAAACTAAAAAAGTTATTAATGGAATTATAAGATGGGAATGGAAATATATGGAGAATATAGGCATAGAACCAACAATAAAAAAAAGCATACGAAAAAATTATTTAGAAAAGGAAAATAAAGTAGTTAGAAAGAAATGACAAACTCATTTGGGCAGCATCAAAAGATGGTAGGCACAGTGTTAAAAATGGATATAGAGTTATCATGCATTCCCAAAGATGGGAAGAAGTGAACATCCCACTTAAACTATGTTGGGTTTCATCTTGTTTGCCAAAGGCAAGATTCTTTTTGTGGATGTCATCTCAGAATAGGATCCTAACTGCTGATAGACTCAGTAAGATGAGTATTGAGGGACCATCAAGATGTGTGCTATGTAAGCATGACAGTGAAAATATTGATCTTATCTTATATATATGTCCATATACTCAATATTGTTGGGATTGGCTTAGACAAATGTTGGGTTGGACCACCCCTATGCTAGGATCCCTAGATGAATTTCTTAAGGGCTGGCCAACATATAATAGTAATTATATATATAGAAAATTATGAAATATGTGTCCATATATCCTTATGTGGAAAATATGGAAAGAAAGGAACAAAAGAATATTTCGTGATAAGGACATGATGGAATATGAGATTAATAAAAAAATTGAGGCATGTATAGTTGAAACTTTAAATGCTTACATGAGGAAAACCTAGAAAGTGGAAGGATCATTTTCATTATGGGATGGATTAATGAAAAAGAATTGAAAAAACCTAATTAATCCTCTGCTTGTTTGTAAAAAGAAGAATAAAGAGGTGAGGAACAAATGTAGATGGATCCCACCACCAACTAGGTGGACCAAATTAAATTTTGATAGAGCATCAAGAGGAAATCCTAGTACTATTGGAATAGGATGTATAATTAATAATGATTTTGGTAGGTGGATCACCAAAAGGGCTAAATCCATAGGATCAATCTCTAACAACCTTGCTAAACTAGAAGCTCTACAAGAAGGTCTCCAAATTTGCCTAAATCTAGGTGTATCAAAACTTATTATTGAAGGAGATTCACATATTGTACTAAATGCCATTAGGAAAAGGAAGATGCCTAATTCAATTTTCAACTCTAAACTAGAAGAAGTACTAAATATTTTGGACCACTTCGAAGATATTCAAATTCTTCATATCTTCCAGGAAGGTAACAAAAAAGTAGATCAGCTAGCAAATAAGGGTGTTGATGGAGAAAATATTTTAATATATAAGAAATAACAATGTAAATAGGAATCAAATAGCCATACTAATATAAAGGGATTAGGAAAAACTACTCTATTAGCGAAATTAGATTTGGAGTAGTCAGAGATTAAGGATACATCCACATTACCTTTAGATATCTATTTCTATAAGGGTACAAAGTGTAATACCCCAAAATTGGCTCATTTCCATCTCAACCAATTTTGGTCTATTTCTGATCAATCTTAAAAGTCCTATTCTAATAGGCAATTCTCATTCTGCTATTCACTACTTGACTTAATTGTCAGATGCAGAAAACCTAAATCTACATTCATCATGCTTATTATTTAATTCTTATAGTATTTACTCATATTAGTCACATTAAACCTATTGATTAATATTTAATTTAATTATTAAGTATTTATACTTTAATTAAATTAAATTATATCCTAAGGCTAATGTACTATGGAATTAAATTTATTTAATTTAATAAATATGTCTATTTTAATTAATTAAATGTAATTATTTAATTAAATGAGAAAGGTATTTCTAATTAATTAAAAGAAATTATTTAATTAAATGGAGTACTTACTTCTAAATAATTAAACAAAGTTATTTAATTAAATGGGAAGCCATTCCTAATTAATTAAATGAAGTTATTTAATTAAACAAAAGTGTCTCTAATTAATTAAAGATTATTTAATTAAATAGAAAAAGTAATTATGAGAGCATATCTCATTTTATTAAATTAAATATCTCAACAAAATCTCTCTTCAGTTCAAAAAGGGAAATTTCCAGTTCACTATTGATCAAAAATGAGTTAAATTAGTTAACTCCTTTTTCTACTCAAATTAAAACAGTTAACTCCTTATTTTACTCAAATTAAGTTTGTTAACTCCCTTTAATTTGGGAATCTCCCTTTATGACTGAACCTCATCTTCAATCTTGACCATTGATCTAAATTGATCTCAACCGTTGATGGATTCCAGGAGAGTCTATTTAAGAGACCCTCATCTCCTCATTTTAGAGGATGAATTTGGAGAATTTGCATCGAATCGATGCTGAAATTCATGCTCATATTTACTTACATTTCTTGCATACATTCTCATTCTTAGTTTAATCTCATTTTAGTTTCATCATGCACATGCTTAATCTAGTTTGCTTTATTTGTTCTTAGATTACATTGCATCTTTTATTTTAGATTAATTTGCATACTCGTTCTTAGCTTAATTTCATTGTCAAATCCTTTGTTCTTAGAGGGTCTGGTTGCCTGCACCTTGATTCTAAGGATATTAACAGGCAAAATCCCTTTAGATAGAAGGCAACAGGTCGCTTTGTAGGGCAAATTTTGGATGAACAATCCAATGTTCATTCTGAGATGAATCTGCATGCAATGACCATGTTGAAGTGTGTGTGTGTTAGCATAGGCTGCATTTTCACATATACATTTCTAGCGCCCACCGTGGGGCTCGAAAATCAATTTTTCTAGCCTCTCTCTGTATTTTTTTAATCTTTTTTTGGTTCTCTATCCGTACTGTTTCGTACAGATTCAGAATCTTCGTGTGAAACTGTTCATTTTCGTGCGAGGATCTAGAATCTTCGCGTGAAGATTCTTTTCGCATCGCGCGAGAAAGTTCTTTGGTGCGTGAAACTTCACGCGAGACCTGTTTCTTCACGTGAGCTGAATTTAATTTCACTCAAGTGGAATTTTATTTTGCGCGAGCCGTAAAACTTATTTGTGCGGACTGCCAGGAATTTCGCGTGAAACTCTGCTAACAGAGGCATTTTTTTTGCATTAATTTGCCTATTTTTTGATTTTTCTGCTGATTGTTTGCGATTTCTAGTGTTTATGTGTTTTCTGATTTTTTTGAACAGCATAGCACTGGTTTGTGGGACAATGGGAAAAATGTGCTAAAGTTGCCAAAAATAGGTAAAAATCTACTAAGCGCGTTGCGAGGATCACCAGGTAATCTTCCTCAACTGATAACACTTCATTTGGATCTAAAACAAACATCTTTCGTGTTGATCTTGTGTGTTTCCTTTTGTATTTTCATTTTACAACACATGCATAAATTGATACTAGGGTGTGATCTCTGTTAGTATTCATTTAGCAGGCTTAGTATTTAGTGATAGATCTGATTAGCTATCTTGGGTTATTGGACTCGCTAATCCGTCGGCCCCTCATTCCACCCTGTGGTTGCAAGCTTAGTGCCATGTTAAATAGGGGAGGGGTCTACAGGACATAAGCATTAAAGGCTCCACAAGGCAACCCTTTTGTGCTTTCTAGAACTCACTAATTTCTGAGTTGGGGACTTGTTTTGGCTTGTGTGAGAGGTTAAATGTTCCACATCTTTGGACTCACCTCACATTAGTTAAAGCATTAAGTGTACTTCCTTGTGCTTTTTTATTACTTTTAGATAGATTTGTTTTAGGAATTAACATGTGTACACACATAGTAATTAAGCCCCCATGAACACTATTCGTGGATCTTGAGGGAGTGGGTTCCTAGTGAAACTCCTCTCTAAGAAGGATTCCTTATGGGTGGGGAGGATACTTTGAGCATCTCGTAGATAGATGAATCTTTGACTTGTTGATTAAGGCATCCTTTCTCTGGAGAGGTTGATAGATCACAGAAAGATGATATCATAGATCTTTAAGAGATAATCTTAGTTTAGCATGTCAGATTAATCTATTTGTTTTGATTGGGCTAAAGGTGAAAAGGTGTCAAAACCTTGAATCTAGAAGCTAAGTCCCCTCGTGGTACACTATTGCAAGTCGGTCACCTTTAGAGAGGGTTAACCGTAGTAGACGATCCCTCTACAGGGAAAACTGCGTTGACAGAACCTCAAGCAGTAATAGCCATTTTCACCATGGTAGTGACAACCACTATATAAATGTCCTTGTGGAAGAAATCTCCACGGGTGTGGTTCATTGTGGGTTGTTAGATCTCCCTAGCAGCTCTTGAAGAGTAAGTTCTCAGACTGTGTCAAAACCTCGGTGCGCTGGGATTGGAGGTCACCTTTGTGAGTCATAAAAGTTGCAGAGTCAAACCATTACTAAATACCTTAGAGAAGCCAACTTTTATTTTCTAGGAATGTGTGCAATGATTGCAAAACTCTTTGAAAATGTACACAAATAGCTCTCTTTGAGATTAACACAAACTAAGTCACTTGATTGTTCATGCATAAGGTTGCTTTTGCCCTTGCTCATTATTTTTAGATGTGCTTGAAATCACTTTCTTGCTGTTCTAATTGCCTGTTTATCTGCCTGGTTATTGGAATGATCAAAATTTTTGTCAAAATCAGTCGCTATTGTGAAATTGTTCTGTCCTTTTGCATGAAATAATTTTGGTCTCGCGCGAAATCATTTGTCTCTCGCGCGAAATAATTTGGCTCTCGTGCGAAGCTATTTTGTCCTCGCACGAAATTAAATTTCTGTTGCGCATCTTCGCGCGATCCAGAAAACATTCTCGTGTGAAATCAAAAACTGTTACTAACCTTTGCGCGAGATAGAAACATCTTCCCACGGCCCGTAAAACTTCTTCACACGGCCCATAAAGGTTTTTCGTGTGAGACTTTGTATCAGCATTTACAATCTGGGTCTATTCTAGCTATCTGCAACCTGCACACTATCCTTTTCTACATCTGTTTATCGCTCTCTATTTGCAAACAGTCTTGGAACAATGACACTTTGCTTAACTGAAACTTGTGTCTTATACCTTGACTAGTCTCGTCTCATAAGTAATCTTGGTCCTCATCTTAACACTTGTCATACTTTGTGCCACAGTGGTCATAATCTTTGGTTGTTCTAGCCTTTAAATCAAACCATTTGTGCCTTAGTGAACATCATTCTTGCTACTATCTTGTCCTTTTTGAGACTCAGTCTTAGTATAGTCCTTGTCTAGGTTCTAGCTTCTTGTCCTTTCCTATGAGTGTCACAACCAGAAGCGGAAATGTATTTTATCCTGATAACATTAGACGTGGTCGTGCTAGGGGTTGTAATTGCGACAGAGGTAGCTTACCTTTCGCTATGCAATCTATATCCAATTTGGCTAGTGAGGCATCTTCATGGTTTTCCTCACCTGCAAGGTCATCTCAAGTTCAATGAACATTTTCCAATTTGCAACAAATTAGGAATCCTTTTTACCAAAAGGATACTGAGACAGGTAGGACTCCTGCATTATCAAACACAATGTATGATCCTTTCTCCATGGACCCTTTTGAAACACAACATACGAAAACTGAACAAGTTCCTATAATGACTAATCGTGAACCTAAATGGGGTAGTCATAGTCGATATCAAGAACAAACTAGGGATGACAAGGAGAAAGAGAAAGAAGATGACATTGATGAAGAACAAGAAGAGGTGGAAATCCTTCTTGAACACATAGCAAGATGCCGAAGAGACAAAAACTTTCAGAAGGTCATGGGAATCCTACTCAACGAAGAGAAAGAAAAGTACTTTCTCAAACTCGTCCAAGAGGGAGCTAAATTTCCCACACATTTCAATGTGGAGACCATTATCACACATGAAGAAGAAACTAAGACCACTAAACTCCAAAAAAAACTAAAAATTATGCAAGACCAATTGGCTCAGATGATGCATGAGAAAGAGAAACCCAAAAAGACATACACATTGGACGCTCTTTGTTCATTTCCATTTGACAAAAGTATAAACATGCTGCCTTTCCCAAGAGGCGTAGAACTACACAAATATGACAAGTACTTTGGTACTACTAATCCCTAAGATCACTTGCGGGAATTTGGTGCTTTTTCTATGGAGTTCATACACAATCAAACGTACCTCATGCATTTATTCCCTAGAAGCCTAGGTGGTCAAGCTTTGGAGTGGTTCTCACATTTACCTCCTGATATCAAGACGTTTGATGAAATTGCTAATTCATTTGTTCAGCAATATTCTCATAACATTCAACATCCTGTAAATATCCGAGATCTATGCAACCTTAAATAGAAGGTTGGTGAGCCTTTTCTCACTTTCCTCCAATGATGGAGACAACTTTATACTAAGTACTCCCGTAAAATCCCAGAAACGGAGAAGCTCGACATTTTCACTGATAACCTCTTACCTGATTTTGGGTATAGAGTCCAACTATAAGGTCCATGTACCTTCAAAGACATGATTACACAGGCTATCCATATCGAAGAATTTATGGTCAAGAAAGGTGAGCTCACTCTTCAGAGAGACTCAAAACAAGGTTCCACTTCCAACAGGGATAAAACCAAACATGTCAACAAGAACCGAGAAATTGTACATGATGGGGTTGTTGATAATCTCACACCAAAACTTGCTAAAGCATTTAATCTCACAAACTACTTCAAAGTGACCAAAAGTGCTGAGAAGCCTCCTCCTGACAATAAGGCATCTGGGAACAAACCGAGAAACTCATGGGCAGCACGACCCAAGCGAGAGTATACGCCTTTAGGAGAACCTTTGGATGTGGTTTACAAAACATTACTACAACACAAGCTTATCTCACCAATGGATAACCCTCGTCCCTATGATCCACAACCACGTCCACCATGGTGGAAAGAGACCTCATTTTGTGAGTATCACCAAAACAAGGGACACAAAACCAGCAACTATATAAACTTACGTCATAAAGTCCAAGACATGATTGATGCTAGTGAACTTGTGGTAGATGGACATAACAAAAACTCGCACCACAAGGCATTCAAAGAGCCTTTCCCAGCTTATGAAAAAGGAGGGACTTTGAAACTAGAACCCAACAATAAGGTCAACTATACATATTCCAATGATGACAATGTCATTCACATGGTTAAACCTATAGATTTTGAATACTCCGACATTATTACCATAAAGGGCAAGCAAGATAATGATAAACCCAAGACACCATTTGTCTTGAGAGGCCCTACTTCCAATAACATGGATAATGTGTCTTCACAGCATTGTGCTAACGCTATTACTCGCTCTCATGCAAAATTGGTGCTCAAAGGCCCTACACCTCCTACTTCAAATCTTGAACAACATAAGGACAAAGCCCTTGCTGGTCCATCCGGTAAAGGTGCAAAACACACGATGAACTTGACTGCAACTAGTTATAGTGTTTTAGATCAATTGAAATGAACCAATGCTCACATTTCCATATTTGAGCTGCTTAAAATCTCGCCTGCTCATAGGCAAATTCTAGACAAAGCCCTCACTGAGGCAAACGTTCCTCAAGATCTTGATCTTGAGCGATTTCAACCCATGGTAGGTCACTTGACCTCACCTCATCTTATGACCTTCTCCGAGGAGGATGAGAACTCACTGAATCACCCACACAATCAGCCTCTACACATTGAGGTTATGATCCACTAGACACGTGTTCGTCGGGTACTCATTGACAATGGCGCTGGCCTAAACATTGTTTCGGCTTCTCTGCTTAAACAATTAGATTATTCTGAGGACTCTGTTGATCCTTGGGGAAAGATCACTATTAAAGTGTACGATGAAGTAGAACGAAAGTCACTAGGTCTTGTGACTTTACCAATTCGCGTCGGTCCTGTCGAAAGGGATGTCACCTGTCAGGTGCTTGATATTCCCTTAGCCTACAACATTCTGTTGGGACAGCCATGGATACATGAGATGCATGCTGTGCCATCCACATACCACCAATGTATTAAATTCCCATTTCATGGCTCTGAAGTTACCATTCCTGCTAATACTAGCTATACTTGCAATATGCTCAAAGCTGTTGATTCTTTCGTCCCTGTTAACCGTGAGTCTACTGATTGTCACAAAAATAAGCTGAAACAAATTGAGCAGCCATTTAAATTGAAAGAAATTGGTATGGGAGAGTACCACATGGAACCAGTGCTGTCATTAACATCTATTCCAGAGTCCCCTCGACATTTTGGGAGACCCTCAGTAGAAAAGAAGTCATTCGTGTTGACACCACAGACCAAGTTTAATGGCTCTTTTGTCAAAGCTACAGTTCCCGTAGAAGATGAAAGAGAAAATAGAGCCATTGCTACATGGCTTTACAAAGAAGAGTCTCCAGTAGACCTAATAGAACAAGCTCGAGAAATCACTCCTAAGAAGTATGGACCTGGTCTTAAGCTTATGAAGCGTTTTGGCTACAAGGGAATCAGCCCTATTGGGTGCAATAGCAATAGTTTAATAGATCCTATCAAAGCAACAGCTCGAAGCAAGAGTGACACGACTGGCCTAGGGTTCAAGAAGGTCCCTTTCCATTTGGGATCCAATAAATTCATACTCGTACCTGAGAGTTCATCTAAAAATGAGTCACAATCTGAGTCAGGTACTCGAGAGGAAGAATCTAATGATGAGGATTCTTACCCTCATCCTATTCCTTATGATCTTGCTAAATTCTTTGCTGAGCCAGATGACTTTGTACCACGTGTTAGCACTGTGGATGATACTAGTGATTCTTCTGAGGACAATGCTGAGCAACTCAAATATCATTCAGAAAAGGGAGAATCTAGTCAGTCATGCCATATTGAGTATTTGTGTAAGAATCCAGAGGCTGAAGGAGAGTATGTCCCCATCACTGTTGGGGAGTTCTATAGTCTTTCACCATGTAGCACCGATTCTCATGAATATGAATTTGAAAATCTTTCAGAAGTGACTACTGATAAAGACATTGACCAAGTGCATGTCTATGAAAATCAAATCGAAGTGAGTGAAAAGTCTAGGGATAGGTCACGGGGGTCTGATCCAACTAGTGTCCTAGAGTCATCAATTACTAATGTTCATACTCTGAGGTTTTTAAATACACCTGTGGGTGAGGTCACCGTAGCTCTTGAATTTCTGGTCCACGCATTTAATGACTATACTATGAACACAATTGAACCAGCCACTACTCTCTCACTTGCGCATCTCGAGCTTATAGACTGGAACCCCAATGCATCTAGTGAAGTCCCGACATTCCAGAATGACTATACTCTTGCCTGTTACTTAAACGCTATCGAACCTGTAATGTCTTCCACCAATGAGCAGAGCGTCAACATGACTGAGGCCAACATCAAATATCTCAGTCACATAATTAAAAAGAAAAAATACAAGAGGTCTGATGGTGAAAACCACATTGTGGCAGTGTCGGATCCAAAAAAAGGTAAAAACAAAAGACGTATCCAAGGGTGAAAACCTCTCTGAGGCACCCACGGATGAGATATTTGATGTACTTCCAAGTCACTTTCAGGAGAGATCATCAATATTAATAGAGCCGACACAGCCAATTAACCTGGGCACAGAAGAACATCCTCATGTGATACATCTAGCGCAGTCATTGTCACCTGAAGAGAAGGAACAATTCATTGCCTTTTTCAAAGGAAAGAAAATAAATTTTGCCTGGACATATTCTGACATGCCAGGATTGGATCCTAATCTTATTATGCATCACTTGTCCATAACACTAGGCATAAGACTAGTTAAACAGAAGCTTCGGAAAATGCATCCTCATGTTGCATTATTAGTCAAAGCCGAATTGGAGAAACTTCTGAAGGCTGGTTTCATTCGTGCAATTGATTATGCTGAATGGATATCCAATATTGTCCCTGTGTCCAAGCATGATAAGTCTATCAGAGTTTGTACAAATTTTCGTGATCTTAACTTGGCATGTCCTAAAGATGACTTTCCACTCCCTAATATTGATATGATTGTGGACATGACGGTTGGCTATGAGATGTACTCACTTATGGATGGTTTTTCTAGATACAATCAGATAAAAATTGTGCCAGAAGATCAAGAGAAAACAGCTTTCACATGTGCATGGGGAACCTTTTGTTGGAATGTGATGCCATTTGGTTTAAAGAATGCTGGAGCTACATATCAGTGGGTTGTTACTACAATTTTCCATGACATGATGCATAGAACTATGGAGGACTATGTTGATGATGCTTTGGCCAAAAGTGCTAAACATAATACTCATTTGCACGATTTGGGACCAATCCTAGATCATATGGAAAAGTTTAGTCTTCGGCTCAATCCTAAGAAGTGCGCATTTGGTCTCATATCAAGAAAACTATTAGGATATATTATTTTTGCAAAGGGAATTGAAGTAGATCCAAAAAAAGTACAAGCAATAATGGACATGCCTCCACCTTGAAACATCAGTCAGATGAGAGGACTACAAGGAAGGCTTCAATCTATTCACAAGTTTATTTCACAATTGGCGAATAAATCACAACCCTTCACAAAGACCTTACATAAGGGTGTGAAATTCAATTGGAGCCAAGATTGTGAGCAAAGCTTAACACAGATTAAACAATATCTTGTCAATCCACCAATCCTAATGCCTCCTATGCATGGGAAGCCTTTTCTTTTATACATTTTAGCCACTGAAATATCTTTGGGGATCCTGTTGGCTCAAGAAGATAATGATAACAAAGAAAGAGCTATTTATTACTTGAGCCAAACATTGGTCTCTTATGAGAAAAATTATAGCATTATTGAGAAAGCTTGCTTGGCAGTTGTCTTTGCTTCCCAAAAGTTGAGACACTACATGCTTGCCCACACTACACGACTTGTGGCTAAAATAGATCTATTAAAGTATTTGCTTAGTAAGGCAGCTCTCACAGGAAGATTGGCTAAATGGATCATGATACTCAGTGAGTTTGACATCCAATATGTTGAACGCAAAGTTATAAAGGGACAGGCAATTGCAAACCAGTTGGCCGAGGCACCCATACAGAGTCTTCTACCAATAAACATTGATTTTGGAGATGAGTCAATTCTAACACTCACTCATCATACATGGGTTATGTTCTTCGATGGGTCCTTCACACAATAAGGATCAGGTGTTGGATTAATTTTCATCACACCATAGAGATACTCATTGCCCAAAGCGTACAAGATTCTATTTCTTTGTACAAATAACATTGCTGAATATGAAGCTTTGATCAATGGTATGAAAATTGCAGCTGAATGGAGAGTAGATCAGTTGGATATCTTCGATGACTCTCAGCTTGTCATCAACCAAGTAAATGATGTGTATCAAACAAGGGATGAAAAACTAATTCCTTACAGACGCATGGTTGATGACTTGACAAAATATTTTGCACACATCACCTTCCAACAAGTTCCACGTGCAGATAATAAAGCGGTTGATGCTATGGCCACTCTAGCCTCCCTTCTACAAATGCCATAAAATGATCTATGACACGAGTTCTTGGTGGAACCGTTACACTACCCAGCCTATGACACACCTGATTCCAAGATTCTATTATAGGACAAGAATCATCCCGCTACCATCACATCTATTCCTACCTTCGTAATCAAACCATTCCAGAAGGTCTGACCCGGAATGAGAAACATTACCTAATCTGTAACGCTTCACATTATGTCATTATTGCTGACGATCTGTATAGGAGAGGTCTCAACGGAACACTCCTTAGGTGTTTAGAACCCGACGAGTCCAAACGTGCACTAATTGACATTCATGAAGGCATTTGCGGATCTCATTCCAATGGCCTAACACTAGCTCGTAAACTCCTTCGTGCTAGTTACTACTGGCCTAAAATGAAGCAAGAAGCTATTAAATATGCTAGGTCCTGCAAACAGTGTCAACTACACGGGAATCTCATTCACACTCCAGCCAGAGAGCTAATTCCCTCTACTACAACATGGCCATTTCAACAATGGGCCTTTGACTTGGTGGGACAGATTCACCCAACCTCTTCTAATGGACATAAGTTCATTATCATCGCTACAGATTATTTCACGAAATGGGTAGAGGCAGTCCCTCTCACAATTGCTGATGGAAAAACTGTAGCACTTTTTATCAAAAACTACATCATCTATAGATATGGTATACCATCCTCAATCATTACTGACAATGGAGACAGTTCAAAAATAAAGACCTTAAGGAACTGTGCAAGAAATTCAAGATTACACAACATTGGTCTTCCATTTATTACCCCCAAGGTAATGGCCAAGCTAAGGCATCCAATAAGGCGATCCTCAAAATTCTTCATCGCACAGTCAGTAAATCAGGGAGAGACTGGCATCTCCAGATCAATCCAGCCCTGTGGGCATATAGAACAAGCATTAGAACTCCAATGGGCACGACTCCTTTTGCGTTGGTATATGGGGTAGATGCTGTGCTTCTGATAGAGGTCGAGATTCCTACCTTGAGAATCTCTATGAAAGGTCTTATCACTGATGATGACTATAGGATAGCCTAGCTCCAAGAGCTTATGTTGCTAGATGAACAATGACAAGTGGCTTGTGATCATCTACGAGCATATCAACAAAGAATGGCACAAAGCTACAATAGGAGAATTAGGCCACGTGACTTCCAACTGGGTGATCTCGTCCTGAGAGAGAACCCTAAGAATCAACAACAACGAATGCAAAAGGGAAAATTTGAACCAAACTGGCTAGGTCCTTATATCATTATTGCAGTATATGGATCTGGCGCCTATCAACTTTCCACAACCGAAGGAGAAGTGCTTAAAGAGCCTATGAACACTCTCCACCTGAAGCGGTTTTACAGTTGATTCAATCTCAGCAAGCTCTCTGTACATATCTAAATGTCCTGAAAAAATTGTTACCCTGGTGAAAACCTAGCAATAGGTGCCTTCGTTACACCAAAAAAAAAAAAAAAAGTGCCATTGATGAAAACCTAGAAATAGGCATCATGGTAGCAAAAAAGGGAAAATCTTACCAAGAAGGTGAAAACCTGGTAAATAGGCGCCTCTTGTTCCCAATGCTCCATCTTGTAGCGCATCTTTTGGCTACTCTATATAGTTGCTTTCATGCTTTTGCTTTCTTGCTTTTCCTGTTCATGTATCCATGGATTGAGTCTTGTCATAGCTCAGGGGCATTCCCCCCTTAGTGTCACTTTTTTTCGAGATTCTCCTCATAGAATCTCCTTCGTGACAGTCACCAGCCATTCTGACTGTGTTTGCCTACTGTCGCCAGTGTCACTCTTTTTGAGATTCTCCTCATAGAATCTCCTTCGTGACAATCACCAGTCATTCTGACTGTGTCTTCCTACTGTCACTAGTGTCACTCTTTTCGAGATTCTCCTCATAAAATCTCATTCATGACAGTCACCAGTTGTTTTGACTACGTCTGCCTACTATCGCTAGTGTCACTCTTTTTGAGATTCTCCTCATAGAATCTCCTTCGTGATAGTCACCAGTCATTCTGACTGCGTTTGCCTACTCTTTTTGAGATTCTCCTCATAGAATTTCCTTCGTGACAGTCACCAGTCATTCTAACTGTGTTTGCCTACTATCGCTAGTGTCACTCTTTTCGAGATTCTCCTCATAGAATTTCCTTTGTGACAGTCACCAGTCATTCTGACTGCTTTTGCCTACTGTCGCTAGTGTCACTCTTTTCGAGATTCTCCTCATAGAATCTCTTTCGCAATGGTCACCAGTTGTTACAGCTGTGTTTGCCTACCGTTGCTCGGGTCATGTCTCAAGATTCCTTTATGGAAGATCTCTTTTGCGTCAGTCACTAGTCGTCTTGGCTATGTCTGTCTACTGTCGCTTAGTCCTTCTTAGGTTCTTCATCGTGAAGATTCCTCTTTGACCTCAATCACCAATCGTTCTGACTACGTCTGCCTACTGTTGTCACCCTACTAAAGAGATTTCTTTCTTACATGTTTTGGACATTGACACTTGACATCAATCCTGAAAAAATTGAACTCAAAAAAATAATGATATACTTGTTTGGATATGCTGAGCATTTTCTTTATTTGCTTTATTTTGCTTTATCATATCTCCTTGAGCAACTCGATGATGTCATCTTCAACTAGAGAAGTAATGACTAGGGGCATGATCTTTTTCTTTGCTTTTTGTTTGCAATTTAGTTCTAATAAGTTGATCTATTCCTATAAGAGGGGTGTCCACTATAAGAGCCTCCATCTCGTATTGGATGGCCGTGTGTACCTCGACTCCTTTTATATAGATACATCAATGACATTGGTTCTTCTCCTTGTTTGTTGGAATGAACTCTTCATGCTATAGTAAATATTGATACTCGTCCTGCTAAGTGAACGTACGAGTCATTGCGAGTATATCTAGCACACTTCTATCTCAGGTTACGAACGCAAGGGTCGTTGCAAACAGAATGAATACTGAATACTTAGCATAAGAGGGATCTCCTGTGTGTTTGGTGTGCCTGTTATGCAAGCAACATTCAGGTCATCCTAGTGTTTATGCTCTGATGTTTATGTTAACTTGCTACATTAAAAGGGACAAATGATTTGGTCATTCTGGCTTCTTGTGCCTCAAATGCTTACATTTAATCCCGACATCCCAATAACATATGTTATATTCATATTTTCATGATTTCAATGTTAGTGGAAATTGTATAACATACGAGCTTTATTTTATATCCAATGATGATAAATCATCGAGGCTTGGTAACCAGACCTAGGGTTGCATTTAACATGGTCTTGCATACTTCATTTGCATTAGCACACGATTCAATGGTAATCCTGTTCATACTCCACATGCATCAGATTCCTCCATGGCTGCACAAGCATTTGGTTCATCAATTCTCGCTCCTCAATGGAATACCTGTGACTGTCAAACAAAAACATGCAACACTACGTCAGATGTCAGTTCATACATATGCGTTCTATCTAAACATACATCTCATGTACATCAGAGCAAAACAAAATAGACAATGACATGTACACAAGAATA
Organism: Cupressus sempervirens; assembly: GCA_028749045.1. NCBI lineage: Eukaryota > Viridiplantae > Streptophyta > Pinopsida > Cupressales > Cupressaceae > Cupressus > Cupressus sempervirens. Next base: position 247,821,342 of record CM053788.1, on the reverse strand, counting down.
CTCGGCTCAAAATCTCGTATATATATATATATCAAAGAATGGGCCAGTACAAAAATGGGCGCTACTCGAGCGCAATCGATCAAAAAAATGATACATGTGGTGCTGGCACACCAATTGATACATAGCCAAGGCTCAAAATCAAAAATTAGGCATAGAGCGCCTAACTTTGTCTTGAACTCTCGCCTCTAGGAGGAGCAGGAGGAGTAGGGGCAGCAGGTGGCAGAGGCGGTGGTGGCATATCTGACCTGACAGGAGGTCGTGCACCTCTGAACTCTCGTGCATACTATGAAAATTGCTGCACCTGCAATGTCTCATTAGGTAAGGTGTTGGTTTATGTAGCATAATAATATGTAGCCCGAGCAAACTAAAAGCGGATCTCATCCTATGCCAGTTCCAGTCTCCGCTCTGTAGTCTTTGCGCGCTCTCTCTAACGATCTGTCTCTTGCTGTCGCTCTACTAGTTGTGCATCCCTGACTGCCAATGCAATCTACAACTCTCCCAACTGCCGAGAGGCCACACGAACCCGCTCTCGATACCGCCGAACCGTATCCTGTACCCCAGTTGCTGGCTAATCCGACATATCCTCATCAACCATCTCTGGTGGAGGTACCTGTGGCTGTGGAGGCACCCGCTACTGTGGGACCTCCTGCTGAGGGGCTTGCTCCTCTGTCCTCTGCCTCCTCCATTGACTATGTCCTGCCCCACTACCCCCAACAACTGGGTCTGATCCCATCTGACGTGGAGGAATAGGTATCTGTTGTACCCGGTGTTGGACCTATGGTGGCACCTGTGGTTGTGCCTGCTGCTACTGAGGCACCTGTCCCTGCCCCTATACCTGCCCTGTCATCCCTAGTGGATCTGTGAAGCGTGGGAATGGATGGCTCATCAAAAATGCCTGATATGCAGGAGTCATCCCTGCGTCTACTACCTCTGGCAGGTAGTCCCACTGAACAACAGCCAAACTGTGGATATCTATCATCAATCATCCTGGATCCATCCATGGCGGCCATCCCCACTCAATATCCCTCTACAGCTTGGCATAGGCACTGTACTCAGCTAAAATGTCCTGTGGTCAGTCGTACTGCCGCCACACTCGTGAGATCACGAATCTCTCTATGAATGATGTTGTCCTGCCAGCCAGCAGTCGAGAACTAAATATCCAGGGTAACTCTCTTGGGGCATCATCTCAGTCCTCTGTCTCTCTCCAGGGTCACCATATAACAGACACTAGGTCATCAAGATGAGTCCGCCAGTGCTCAGTCTTACCTAGGTGGGTCTGGGTAATATGCCCTCGATATCTACAGATGTAGGGCTCCATGAGCTCCCGAGAATCCTCAAAAATAGGCCTACATACAAGGAGATGCTCCCAGGCCCAGATCTGTAGAACATAAACACCCACTGCCATGGTCTTCTTCTCGTGGAAGACGACCTCATGCATCTCATGAAAAAGATGGGCCAAAATGCACTAACCCCACCCAAAGATCTCAGGTGCCTCAACCATCCTACGGAGCATGACACCCCATCCACACTCCAATCCATGTTGTCCCTTGTCAGGACATAGGAAGCAACTCAAGAAAATACCTAGCATGAATGCCAACCTGTGTGTGGGTCCATAAGTATGCATCAGCTCATCCCAGTTGATGGCTCTGCCTCTCTGTAGCTCTCTCCCGAATACAATGGAAAGTGCCTCTGTCCCTAATCGAGGCACTGTATCATAGATGACTCGGGCACCATGAAATGGGATCCTCAGTATCCTCCATATATTCTCCGAGGCAATCTTCATCTCACCAATCGGCAAATGGAATGTGTTCGTCTCTGAATGGAAATGCTCTACCAATGCAGTGAGAAGGTCGTGATTCACCATCACAGCTAGAATCCAACATAGTGAAGACAAACCCAATTGGGTAATGTGTGCCTGATCTGCGTCATCCAAACTCCGCAATAACTCTCCATATAGTGGATAATGAGATTTGAATGACACATCTCCAAAAACCTCTTGCATGCACAACAAAAAAACAACAAACAAACGCTCAGTATCAAGTCGAAACGATGCATCAAAATGAAATAAAATGCAATTTCTAAATGTGAAAATCACAAAAATGGCACAGAATTTCACGCGAGATTCGTGAAATCTCGCGCGAAGACATATAGTTTCGCGCAAAATAGTTCTTTCTTCGCGCGAAGAATCTAGCCCTTGCGCGAAAAAAGATCTCCTCGCGCGAAGATAGATCTTCTCGCACGAAACATGAATTTCCTCGTGCGAAGAATCTACACTTTTGCGCGAAACCAAAATTGCCCCATGCGAAGATCCTCCGGCCTCGCGTGAAGAAATAGCGCATCCTGTTTCTTCGCGCGAAGAAAGAATATCTTCGCGCAAGAAAAGATCAGTCTCGCACGAAGAAAGATTTCACAAACCTAAAACATGCTAAAAACGTGCATAAATGAACTCGAAATGCATGAAAATGAAAGTATGAAGATGAAAAATCGATGACTCACCGGTGGTCCATAGTATGCTAGCTGACTGTGTCGTCTAGAGCGCTCAAAATGATGATATCTCATGTTCACTGCCATGTCTCTATCAGAGCTCAAAATGACTACAAGAAAAAAGCAAAAATGAATTGAAAATGACCCTTCGAGCCCTTATATAGGTGTTGACCAAATTTTTCAAAGTGCTCAAATTTGCACAAAAATTTCACCCCTGGCTAATTGGACCGTTCTGGATCCATTTTCGGGATGAAATTTGAAATCTGACACACTTAAGAGCCTTAAAAATGCATTTTAAAATTTTGGGGATCGACGTGATCAAACGCTTGTGCAGCCCAAATCTTTCTGATACTTTATGATTCTTGGAATCCTTTCAACTTTACATTCTCCATATTTTCAAAATTCATTTTGAAAATAGTCAAACTCAAGTCAACTGTGGCTGAATCTGGTCAACTTTTGGTCAAACTTGGTTTTTGCGACTTCACAATCATTTCGCATCAACCCTGAATTTTTTTTAGATCGTTCTGATTTCTTCTAGCTTCTGTTGAATCTCAAATTTCTTCTATATCTCATGATGTACTGCTTCAATCATATTTTTGGTGTGTCATCTTTCGATTTCACTCCCGAGGGGGTAGGATGATTACATCATTAAATACTTATTGCTTGAGGCATCTAGTTCCCATCTTATGTCCTAGTCACTTGGGGCATCTCATCACTTGGGGGTTTTTGTTCCCTTCTATCTAGCATATCTGCCATCTATCTTATCTTTTCATCAATTGATCAACCTTATAACAACTCTTCTCAGAGTTTGATAGACACGTATTGGGACAATCTAAACCCCTTCTCCTGAGGATCAAGCCTTGTTCTGAGGATGATTTTACGACTAATGATTGAACCTTGTTATCTTTCTTTTATCAATTTTGGGTATCTAGGTGTTCTATCTGGATCCTTGAAGGTTAAGCTTCGTTCTAGAGATAGTCTTCTAAATTCTTTCAATCTCAGGTATCTAGGTGTTCTATCTAGATCCTTGAAGATTATGCTCTATTCTGGAGATAATCTTCTAAATGCTATTATTCTCAGGTATCTAGGTGTTCTATCTGGATCCTTGAAGATTACGCTCTATTATGGAGATAATCTTCTAAATGCTATTATTCTCAGGTATCTAGGTGTTCTATCTAGATCCTTGAAGATTATGCTTTATTCTGGAGATAATCTTCTAAATGCTATCAATTTCAGGTATCTAAACGTTCTATCTAGATCCTTAAAGATTACGCTTTGTTCTGGAGGTAGTCTTTTAAATGCTATCACTATTAGGTATCTAAGTGTTCTACTCGGATCCCTTAGGATTAAGCTTTGTTCTAGAGATGGTCCTTAAAAAGCTTATCAATTGGTCTCTGTATCATCACCTTTGGAACCAATCTCATCTTTGCATCATGCTTTCTGATTTTTTTTGAATTGAACGTGCTGCTCGCACATTCATTCAAAGAGGGGCAAAATGTAATACCCCAAAATTGGCTCATTGCCATCTCAACCAATTCTGGTCTATTTCTAATCAATCTTAAAAGTCCTATTCTAATAGGCAATTCTCATTCTACTATTCGCTACTTGACTTAATTTTCAGATGCATAAAACCTAAATCTACATTCATCATGCTTATTATTTAATTCCTATAGTATTTACTCATATTAGTCACATTAAACCTATTGATTAATATTTAATTTAATTATTAAGTATTTATACTTTAATTAAATTAAATTATATCCTAAGGCTAATGTACTATGGAATTAAATTTATTTAATTTAATAAATACGACTATTTTAATTAATTAAATGTAATTATTTAATTAAATGAGAAAGGTATTTCTAATTAATTAAAAGAAATTATTTAATTAAATGGAGTACTTACTTCTAAATAATTAAACAAAGTTATTTAATTAAATGGGAAGCCATTCCTAATTAATTAAATGAAGTTATTTAATTAAACAAAAGTGTCTCTAATTAATTAAAGATTATTTAATTAAATAGAAAAAGTAATTATGAGAGCATATCTCATTTTATTAAATTAAATATCTCAACAAAATCTCTCTTCAGTTCAAAAAGGGAAATTTCCAGTTCACTATTGATCAAAAATGAGTTAAATTAGTTAACTCCTTTTTCTACTCAAATTAAAACAGTTAACTCCTTATTTTACTCAAATTAAGTCTGTTAACTCCCTTTAATTTGGGAATCTCCCTTTATGATTGAACCTCATCTTCAATCCTGACCGTTGATCTGAATCGATCTCAACCGTTGATGGATTCCAGGAGAGTCTATTTAAGAGACCCTCATCTCCTCATTTTAGAGGATGAATTTGGAGAATTTGCATCGAATCGCTGCTGAAATTCATGCTCATATTTACTTACATTTCTTGCATACATTCTCATTCTTAGTTTAATCTCATTTTAGTTTAATCATGCATATGCTTAATCTAGTTTGCTTTATTTGTTCTTAGATTACATTGCATCTTTTATTTTAGATTAATCTGCGTACTCATTCTTAGCTTAATTTCATTGTCAAATCTTTCGTTCTTAGAGGGTCTGGTTGCCTGCGCCTTGATTTTGAGGATATTAACAGGCAAAATCCCTTTAGATAGAAGGCAACAGGTCTCTTTGCAGGCTAATTTTTGAATGAACAATCCAATGTTCATTCCGAGATGAATCCGCAAATAAGGACCGTGTTGAAGTGTGTGTGTTAGCATAGGCCACATTTTCACATATACACAAAGGTTGGCCCAAGAATATATATACATCAAATCTATATATTTAGCTGAATGTGACTTATGGTTGTTGGCGCATTTGATCCACATAGTTATCATAGGGATAGTGGGAGAAAATTTATAGCTGCTAATCAAGAATTTGAAAGAATCAAAGGCAATTTGAAAATATTAACCAAAAAAGAAAGGTTTTTAAAAAATTAAAACAATTAGATTATAACTCGAACATCTAGAAAAGGAACTATATGTATGAATTAGGAATTAGTAAATCATATCTATTAATTTGTATTCCTAATTTATTATATCTATTAATGTGTATTGCTAATTTATTGCTCGAAGGCGTAGGTTTATTAATACGTTCAGGGCTTTATGTCTCCCTTGCTTTATCATCATTATGTGACACTAGGCTAAATCTTATTTTATATTTATTTAATGTTGTCTTGCTGACATCAGGCGATGATGACAAACAATCTAGTTTCTTCTGGGACCTTCAAATGAGTTTTAATTTTCTATTTATATCGACTAGGTATTCACGGCCTATATTTTCCTGTCCATGCTGAGTCTGTTTCTATTAGGATATGATACTACATACTCAATTCTAAAGTATACAAATTCATAACATGTTAATTGTCTGGCATTAAATTGACATGTGAGGGCAGGATTCTATTTGTTGTTAGGAAACTATTGATCATTAGATTGAAGCCATAGCCTTAGATCTAAGTATAAGGCTTTTAAATAAAAACAATTTTAATAGGGATTCAGACTAATTGACAAAATCTTAAACTAATTAACACTGTTAGGATCAAGTTTTTAATATAGGTGGATATCATGTTAGAATTTAAGTAAAAGCATTCTTAAAATGTACTGCTAATCAGTAATCTTTGACATAATGTTAAAGGAAAGAAACATAGGAATCTCCAGTCAGGAATTTAGGGATATCTAAATTGATATTTTTAATTAATAGTACTAACATTCATTTTGAGTTGCATTACTGATCAACAAGTTAGCTAGGTGTTATCACTCCATCCAGAATTGCAAAAGAAGAGTCAACTATAAAGTATATATAGATTTGTTCAAAGCAGTCACTCTCATCTTAGACACTGAAGAGTTCAAATGATTGTTATAAAGATCATTGGAGCTTGTATAATTCACAGAAGGAACCAGTCATGTATATTGTACTTAACAACAAAAATTGAGAATTGGTAACTGGGGTATGCACCTTTTAATAATGTAATAATAAAAGACTATGGTCCCAGACAAGACTGGAGGTTTTCTTCTCCGTTCTTTCCTACCATTGCCCATTTGAACGAAGATACTTTGTTGTATTTTTATTTTTATTAAAATAATATAATCAAAGGCTTTGGCCATTTACCGATTAAAAAATAAAAAAAATAAAAAAATGTTATTCAATTAAAAATACTAAAAAATATATTTCGTATATTATATAATAGTTCAAGAAATACTATTAAATATTATTATTTTCATGTTTTAATATATTTCTAATATAATATTACCAAAGGACATAATGGAACATATATATTAATAAATATTTATAAATAAACTTTAAATTATAAGTATATTTAATATCATTATAGAAAACTATAATTATCTAATATTTTTATTAATTAAAATATTTTATAACCTATATTAAATTTATTAAATTAAAACTATATTTATATAAAAGCTAAAGGCAAGTACTAAGTCACTATGTGGCACTTGTTAATTTAATTTGAAGACCTTATCAAGACAAGAATTATACTTTCATACTCCAACATATCAAGCTTTATAATGTTCCTTACACCAATGAGTTCTTCCTTATATGAAATGAAATCAAACTACTATTTCTTTGAATATGTGCATAACAATGATATTGACACCTCAAGTTTACACATGACAATAGATTTAAAAGATTTAAAAGATTTTAGACATTCCAAATTTTGAATTCTTAATAATTATATATCTTCTCATTACAAATCTTCAATCTTTTGACATAATATAGAATCAAATATATATCACCTAATACTTTTTATTTCATAATTTTTTTAGTTGACACACTTATCAATCCTTAAACTAAATCCAATTCTAAGCTATATAAAGTTCCCATAAAAATAATAATTAATTAACCTTATAAACATCTATAGATCAGGCAACCTCTTTTAAGTGAAGAAAAACATTAAGCAACTTCCCGGCCAATTTCCTTTTCATGAAAAAGTAGAACGGGGAATCTTGGAGGGGGCCATGCTTTTGGAAATGGAGGCTAAAGCAATCTGTACGTTAAAGCCATCATCTTTCGGTGCAAGCTTTCATTTCTTATTTGTTGAAATAAAGTTGAAATTAAGCCATGATTATAAAGTTGGGGAGCAGTATGAAAATTTTATCCGCTCATTAAGAAGATAGGTTTGTTTTCGATTGAAAAGAGTTACAGAGCTTCTATATTTGATAATCTTTGTTGGCAGGGCAGTGAATTACTTGAAGCTCTGAAAATTGTTGCGAGAAGCTTCGAAGGGTGAACGGTATTTTTTCAAAGCCAATTTTCTAATTATTTTGTTCTAGGAGAAACAAATAAGGTTAAAATTTATAATGGATGAATAATCACCGGGAAATAAATAGAGGTCCTGATTTGGATAAGTTGTTTGGTTCTTTAGGATTATTTGCACTTTCAATTTGATAATTAGATTCTTATAAAATTATTCATAATCTTGTGAACTTTATTATTCAACTTTTAATTTATTTATTTTTGATAAGATGTGGAGAAGAATCAAGTCTATGATATTTCAAGAGATGGAATGTGAGTCTAATTTGGGAAGTAGCAGCGAATCTCCAACTTCTATGAACAAGACAAACACATGTACGTGATTGCAATAATTTTATTATTAGGTTTCTCAAATTGAAAGTGAGTTATTCTTATGTGCATTATTGAGAGTATTGCTATTTTTTAAAAATTATAGAATGGATTAAATGTAGTATCAAGAATCATTTCAACTAATTAGTCAATATATGTGTTAGTATTTTATAGGAAACCTCGTTTTAAGGAGATGTTACCAATAGAATGGATTAAGAGTTAATTATTGTAAAAAGTAATTGTTACCAATTTTTTAAGTTTTTAAAGATCTATATTTTTAAAAAAATAAAAATTGTATTCTAGTAGAATTCTAGTATTGCTAATATAAATAGTTTGATATTTTGAAATTTAGGTAATAGTAAATAGTTTTATTAGAATCTTTATGTTGCTTAGGGAAAACAAAGATTCAATGGGCAAATATTTATATAATAGATTGAATATAATATTAGAGCTAAGTCAAACCGTTCCAAGAACATAATTTTTTTTATAGAATATGGTTTAAAAAATTTATCTTTTATATATAAGAGTTTGTGAAAATACTTTGTTGAAGGAAAGATAAAGCATAACAAAAAGTACATACTCTAAACTTTTAATTTTAGTATATTGATTGATGCAAAACCTAATCCACCGCCATATTTTACTATCTTTTTTATTTGTAAGTTGTACAAATTAATTCCAAACTACTTACCAATATGAGTTATTGTGATCATAAATATAATCCTATAGTAATATATAATGACGTGTGTTTGCATTTCTAACATTTGAAATTAAATTAAAAAATCAAATTCAGACATCTACACTTGTATTTTTCGTTGACATATGATAAAAGATCATATTAAGACATCACTAAATAACATCAAAAAAAAATTTAAATTATCATCGCCTTAATTGTAATTACATTAGAAATGACAATAATCCGCATTAAGAGAAGTCTACATTTTCTTAATAATAACCAATTCCATAACATTTATTAGATATATTTCAACGTGGAATAGGTATGCTTATAGCCCTTGGGACTATTTATGGTACACCTTATTCGCAGAATGCCATGTCTCATCCAGTGTCACACCAAGCATAAGAGACAAGGGACGATAGGGAAATACCTTTGAATGTTATTCACAAGTCCTTTCCATTTTAATACTTTGGAAGGCCTATATTTCCCATTTAAGTTTTTTAGTATTAAGTTTGATTAATAAGAATATAATATATTTAATTAATTTTTATTTTATATAATTTTAAAAGATTAACATTTTATATTATTTATTAATTTAAAAAAGTTAATAATGATTGAAATAAATTTTCATTAGTTTTGAAAATTATATATATTTTTAAAATATATTTTATATAATATAATAACAATTGTAGAATACTTTTTTATAAAACTTTCTTATAACATAAACATTTAAATTATCAAATAACTAACATAAAAGTAACATACTTTTCTAGTAATAGTAGTTATAGCTAAATAACTATCACTAAAATGTTTGTATTACAAAATGTAAATTTTAAATTTCTAATAATTAGTTGATCATGTGGGAAAAAGATGTTAATAAAGTACTACAATCTCTTCCATTTTTTTTCTAATTGTCTATATATGTTGATTTATATCTAATTCAATTGTTTTCCTTCAAAATAAATCATGGCACTAAGATAATTATTTTGTTAAAAATATATAGAAGTGTAAAAAGAATAAAGAGGAGTTAGATGTTAAAGCTAAATAAAAAATGTAAAAATGAATGTAAGCAATTGCAACTTGCATGATGTAAAAGAAAGATATTCAAAGTGATATTATTACTAGTTTCTGCCAAGGCAAAAATATTTATGCATTCATGTCAATCCAAATATGACATTAACACTAACCAATCAAATCCAAGAATTTAAAAAAATATATGAGATTTTAAATGTTTATATCTTTTTTATAATTTTTCAGTATTTTATAAATCATATTTTTCATCCATTCTATTGGTCCATACTATTTTTGGTGGGGGAGAAAATTAATTTTGTTCAACAAAAAATACAAATATTTTTTAACAACTTCATCTTGCATTAATGAATGCATTAATTATAACTTTATCTTTTTCACATTTGTGACAAGTTGATAAGATTTTTTTTTTTCAAATCATTTTATCTTCCATCTCACACAACATGTCTAATCAATATTAATTATCACAATCTATTAAATATTTAATTTAATTTTTTAAATATATTTATTATTAATTTTACATTGATGTTTATTTTTGACTATTTGATATAACTTGTTCCTAAAACTTCATGTAATGCATAAGTTTAAATTATGCTTATATATATATATGTGTGTGTGTGTGTTTTTTTAACATAATTTCAATATGTTATATCTTTGTTTTTGAATTTCTAATTTTTTTTAAACTTTGCTTTTTTAATAAAAGTGTTTAAATTATTACTATTATTTTACTTTTATAAAAATAAATTAAACAATATTATTTTGTAATTATATTTTATAATAGTGTTTGTAATATGTATAATTGATAAGTGTTACAATTTTTAAATTATAGTATTTTTTATTATTAATATTTTTTATTTAAACAATTTATCATTTAGTTTAAATACATTTAAAACTTATATATATTTTTTAATATTAAATTAATAATTATATTTTATATCAAAAAACATACTAAAGAAATAACCACAAAATAGAAATAATTCAATTCTAAAAGATATTTAAATTATTATTAGATTTTTATAAACTATGTATTAAAATTAAATAGTAACATTTTATTTCTTATTTATTACATCATATTTATTCATCAACATCAAATTTATATGTATTACATTTATTTATTATTTATAAATGTACATATTAAATTATATAGATATTATTTCATAATTAAAAATTACTTAATTTTATTAAAATTTTGGAAATACAAAGCATTAAATAGTAAACCTTCTCTAATTGTGTAAAATTAAATAATTAGTTTTACTCATAAAATATTTTTATATTTCAATAAATTTCATTTTTTCTTATAGAAATGTGAGTTTTAATATAAAAATTAAATTCTTAGTTTTATTAATTAAAATATAATATATTTTAATTCTTTATTATAACCATGATTTTATTTTGACTATTTGTTTTATTAAGAAAATTAATTATATTTAATTATCTCTCACACACACAACTATTTTGACTTAGAGTTTTTATAGTGATATCAGAGTGGTTTCCGACCAGTCAGCAAGAATTGGGCCTGGAAATTTCAGAGGCATATTTCTGTCATTTTGCACCTTGAGATATGGATGGTGATCGAAGGTTTGTGCTAGGTATGTACTACACTCGGCGGGATTAGAATGTACCTTCCAGAGAGGTAGAACCAGAGATTCAATTTGGTTCAGTGGGAAGCCCGGGTGGTTCTGGTGGCTTTGGGCAATGTGCTACAGATGCTCAGGTTGATAGAGATCCTTTGCAGGCATTTAGGAATATTGCAACAAGACAACAACAGATGACAAGTGTTCTCCAACAATTGTCTAATACTCTGCAGCAATTAGCTTTGCCTCGAGATCGGGTTAGAGAGAGATCAAGATGTTTTTGTTGGATTCCATAGGTCACGTGTGGATATGGGGCCCAGGGCTAGTGACAGGAACAGGATTGAGGATCATGTCAGGATGGATGACAGGGTGGATAGGATAGGCTATACTGGTGCTCAGGAAAAGGCCACAAAGACCCACTTTCCTGAGACCCGGATTAGATGCAGTTAGCACTACATTTGGTGCTGCTTTATTTGTTGATGTACTGACTCATTTTCATGAGTGGGATGCTCTTCCTCAGGCATTAAAGGATAACTTGAACTTTGATAGATATTTGACACAGAAACGTGAGCATTCTAGGGGTAGGCCTGCTACTGATAGATAGTGACCCAGGTATACTGAGCTCCAACAAGTAGCTAGTAAGATGACATTGGCTTATTTTGATGGGACTGGTAGAGTGACTACTAGAGCTTGGGTCCACGAGCTTGACACCTACCTTGCTTTGCGTCTTATGACTGAAGAGGACACAATTAGGTTTGTTGTTCTACACCTTGATGGAGTTGCCCATGATTGGTGGTATCATGGTTTAGTATCTCTTTATCGTGATTAGATCATATCATATTAGGAGTTTGTTGATAGACTAATAGAATGCTTTGACAAGAAAGATCTTGAGGTATATTTTAGGGAGTTGGCTCAGTTACAAAAGACAATTGGGTTAGAGGCACTCATCAATGAGTTTCAACAGTTGTTAGTAATGTTGTATGATATATCTAAGCGAAGGAGGGTTATGCTCAAGGTGGGTTAAGTCGTTAGATCCCCCTTCATTGTAGGAGGCAATGAAAAAGACCCATAACTTAGAGGCTTCTACACCTCGAGGTAAGTTTTCCCCAAAGCTTGCTACATCTCCCTATGATAGGGCACCACTTCGGAGGGAGGAGAAGATTGAGGGGAAGCATCCTGCTGCAGCACCTTTGGATCGAGAAACCATTGATGATTTGAGGAGGAAGTTGTGCTTCTATTGCAGGGGTCCTTATGATGTTGATCATGATTGTCCTATGAAACCTATGGGTAAAAATAGGATGATGGAGTGGTTCTATGATGATGACGGTGTTACCAATTTAACATACCTCCTATATTGCTATGTTATGCTTGCCTTTATAATGAGCTAGGAGTTTTAAGTTACTAAGCATACATATTACAAAATGAAATGGATGTAGAAAGTAAAGTACAAAAATCAATAAACAAGAAAAATTGATCATTTTTATTTGAGATACAAGTACTAAAACAATACATTTTATTGAGATATTCAAAACTGTTTTGATAAGGTACAAAGTGTTCAAATTTTAAATAGTACTTAATATAATGCATTCAGATACCACACAAACATTCTCAGCCCCTAACATAATATCTGGAAAAACACACTGTATAAACAGAAAAGTACTGATAAGATAAAGGGAAAGGCCTCCATTGCCTGAATGGAAGGATCATTGTTTTGAATGTCGAAGGTCTGAGCCCACATCTCCATCTGGGAATAGACCTGCAAAAATGAAAAAAAGAGGAGGGTCAGTTCATATGAACTGAGCAATGGAAACTATTCCAATTATCTTTACACTACTTAGTATTCCTACAATATGGTTATTTAGATAACTACATTGAAAGATGTGAAGACAAGAGAGCTATTTGAAAGCAAAAAACAGATTTTATGCTAATAAGTTTTTTTTTGCAGATAAAGGTATGAAGATTGAGGTTGTTGAAGGATCTTGCATAAATTACATGCATGAAGCCTTTTGACTAAATCATGTAGAGGCCAAGACTAAAGGACTGGGGAGACTATTGAGGGGGCATACGTAAATTGCAAGTATGAGACCTTCTAGTTGAATCATAGTAGAAGATTGAAGACACGAAGAGATTGTCAAAGGGACATACATATGTTACAGGTATGAAACCTTTTAGTTGAATCATGGAGGGATTGGAAGTCTAAAAGTATACAATCAGGGATAAAATTTTCAAGCATGTACAACAGAGAAGATAACATTCAGAAATAACAAAATAAGCAAAATAGGCAGCAAGCTACAACATAAATAGAAAGATGTTTGCGGTCATTCAAAATCAGATATTTAGTATATGAGCATACATGTGAATGAGATACAATATAGGGGAATAAATTGCATATTTCATGGTAACAACAAGAATATTTTCAATACGATATTTGGAAGTAAAATATATCAAAGGAACTTCAAGGGGAGAAAAGAGGATTCTTACTATAGTATCATCCCATGTGCTAATGACAGATCTGATAAAAGATAAAATCAAATTAATTGCAATTACTCAAGGACAGGGACGCTGCTATCATGTTTATTGAAGACAAAATACAACCCTTATGAATTTCATGACAATAGTAATCATGAAATGGAGAAAAATGCCAGAAAATCATGTCATTAACAACAAAAGAAATGAAGAATCTAGGGTGAAATTTGTTGTTTCAGACTTATTTGGGATTGCGTTAATATTCTTGCTTAGGGATGGTTCAAATGTCTTTCTCTTGAGGAAATTGTTAGAGCCAGCTGTATTGTCTCTGATAACTGTAAATCACTTCATAAAAAGAGTATCATTATTTTTTTCTGACAGTAAGGGTGCAATCAGCTGCATCAGGGTAGATCAGTCATTCTGGGAGCACATATTAAGAGGTTTTAGCATTATTTATTTTTCCAAAGGCCGTGCACAAATAGAGATTTCTAGCATAGAGTAACCACGATATAACAACAGACTATGAAAGTAAATTTAGAATAAGCAAGTATTTTAAGCAACCATGTCCAATATAACAACAAGATATTCATGCTATGAAAAGTATTCCACTACAACAGGGAAGAGAATCAACAACAAATAATTTATATCACAGTCATCACAGCTTGCTGAGAATGGAAGATGTGGAAGGAGCTTACTGCAGCTACTCTTAAACATTAACAGCAGATTCATGGTATTCAAACAGCAAAACCACGGGAGGCAAAAGAATGGCAACAATACCAATCACAGCAAGCATAAAGCAAAAATCCCATGAAATTGCAGAGAAATTCATATAATGAAGATAGGAACTCACAGTATCATAGCTCGTGTGAAATTCGTGAAAATGAAGATGAAGTTACAACATGGAGAAAGAAATTTACCATAGCTCATACCATTAACAGAGGAACATGAAATGGAGTCATGATAGTAACACCCAACAGTTCACACCATCACCAACAAATGAACCACGAAATAATCAGCATTTAAAAATGGAATTTTCAAGGCATAAACCAGAAACATGGAGAAAATAACCTTCATAGCCTCCAATAAAAACTGCAAGAAGAAGAAAGAAGTTACGACATTAGCCACGGACTGAACAATGCCAAACGTCTAGCCATGACAAGAAGTAGAGAAAAAACCTCAACAAATATGGCGTCCAAGATTCATGGCTTCCGAACCCAATAGCTCATGGTGTCCAAACCTCAACAAATCCACAAGGAGAAAGCTCACAGTAGCCCCAAGAAATCCCAACTGTCACCAAATCAAACACAAAATGTGGAAGAAGCTCACAGCCAAAGCAAGGAAGATTCATGGCATCCCAATGTGATGAAGCAAGAAGACAACAACAAAAAATCCATAAAGGGAAAGCTCTCATGGTGGCTAGGGTTTTTAACCCTTCTTTCTCCTTATTTGCGTGAATATGCAAATGAATAAAACCAAATAAGGACTTCCCCTTTTTGCCTTTGATCATATTGAACCACATTACATAATATTTTGGGTCCATGGTAAAGCTTTTGGTGTTAAAACTATAAAATATTTTATAAATTTTATACATATTAAATGAAGATGTCTATTTATATCATTTAATATATATAAAATTTATAAAATGCTTTATTGTATTCCCCTTTTCCCATATTTATCAATATCAATATGTTTAAAAAATTAGTAAAATAAATAATATTGAATATTAAACACATTAATATTGATAAATATAATATAAGAAGAATATTTGTATAAATATTGTAAAGTTAATATATCAAATGACTATAATAATAAAAGTGTTGTTATTATTAATTATTATAAAAGGGGGAAAGAACAAATTGAAGTAATAGAAAGCTGAGAGTCTATTTTAAGATTTGAACTGATATTCAGTTAAGTCTTTCATATAGAGACAAAGAGTTCTATTTTTAGCAGAGATGGACTGTTTGAGTTAACTAAACATTAGAGGCAAAGGCAGTTTTCCAGTTAGCAATTAGTTCGACAGGTGGTTGAGAGTAGTTTTCAGGGGCTTCTTCATTATTTGTATCAATATTGACTTATTTTTTCTAGGCATGATCTTGAAATCCAAATTAGGGTTATGAGCTCTTTTTATTGTACATTCACCTCATTATGAGAATCTTCTTTCAGATTCAAATTTTTGCACATTGCAAATTTTGAATTGATTGTAAGAGCAATTTGTAGCAGAGGTTTTTCAGCATTGGTTATAGAGATTCAACAGTTCCTTCTCATTGATTCTCGTGCAATATTGTGGATTCTTTACTTTTATGTTGTATTCGTCCTTCATTTAAGATATATTCCTTATTGTAGGTTTGAATCTTGATATGCATGCTTATAGGTCTTTGTTTGTGTTTGCAGAAAATTGGTAAAGCCTAGGTTTTCTTTTCAAAGTAGAAGATTTTGGGTTCTTGCATAGAATCACTTTTGCAGTTGCGTTTCTCTAAGAATTGTGAATCATTTATATCTTGCATAATTCGTGTTGATTTGATTGAAGTTACATTCAAAATCATCGGTGTATCACCTCATTTAGAGTAGTATTCATTATTTGTCATTCACTTCTTATCCCTTATCCTACATATAATTTAGGTTTTAGGTGATTACTATTTAGAAATCGACCTAGCTTCCAGAGATTCATCTCTCATTTTAGGACAACCCACCACCTGAGAGAGTTACCATGTTTCAACAGGATGGCTAGATTCTGCATCTTGCTATAGGCGCAATCTTGATTGACAACAGACGGCAGTGCTGATTTTTAGGAATAGTATGGGGATTATGAGCCGGATCAGCATAGGAGTAATGATGTTGATCATGAGGTGGATGACTCCCACCTCAAGGTATCTTACTTATCTAGTATGAGGAAGGAGGGAGCTTTCAGGATGCGTGGGCTTATTGCTGGACAGAGTAAACTTGCTTTATTTGATACTGGAGCTACTCATAATTTTATTGATGCACATTTGGTTACTAGGAGAGGTATGCAGATTGAGGATTTTGAGGGCTTGCGGGTATAGGTAGCTGATGGTTACACTTTAAAGTGTAACAAGATGATTACATATCTTCCTATGAAACTTAATACATATACTTTCTCTGCTTATTTTTATGTGGTAGACATGGGGGGTATAGATATAGTCCTTGGTATGGCTTGGTTACACACACTTAAGGATATTTACTTAAGTATGGAGAAGATGGAGATGAGATTTATTAAAGATGGACAGCACCAGGTTCTTAAAGAAATTCGTAATGATGAGCTGAAGCGGATCTCCCTTGGGCGCATGCAACATTTGGTTCGACATGAGGATATTATTGATTGGGTAGTGGAGTGCAGGATTATGCCTACTCAAAATAATGTTGAAGAGACAAAATATCATCCGGATATCCAGCAGTTGAGAATTAAACACTTTAAAAGTGTTTAATGATTTACCCCCTAGTTGGCCACCGGATCATGGGATTGAGCATATGATTGAGTTGGAGGAAGGTACTAAGCCTATTATGATTACTCCCTATTGCCATCTGAAGAGGCTCAAAGATGAGATTGAAAAGACCATATAGGAACTGCTTGATCAGGGACATATTAGGCCAAGTAAGTCCCCATTTGCTTCCTCTGTTGTTTTGGTAAAGAAGGATGGCACCCTCCGGATGTGCATTGATTACCAGATGTTGAACAAAAAAACTGTTAAAAACCAGTATCCCATTCCATGGATTGATGAGCTCATTGATGAATTACATGGAGAAAAGTTTTTTTCGAAGATTGATTTGAGGTCCGACTATCATCAGATCTGGGTTAGAGAACAGGATATTGAGGAGATAGCCTTTAGGTGCCTCTATGGGCATTTTGAGTTTTTAGTCATGCCTTTTGGTCTTACTAATGCCACTGCCACCTTTCAATCTACTATGAACAGGGTGTTCCACAGTTAGCTCCACAGATTTGTGCTAGTCTTCTTTGACGACATTTTGATTTATAGCAAGACTTGGGATGATCATGTTAGTTTTGGGTATTTTGGATAGGGCTTCCTTGTATGCCAAAGAGTCCAAGTGTACTCTTGGTATGACAGAGTTGCTATAATTGGGACATATCATTAGTACTGATGGAGTTTACATGGATCCAAATAAGGTCCATGCTATTGTAGAATGGCCTACACCTGAGACCTTGACATAGTTGAGAGGGTTTATCGGACTTTGTTCCTTTTACCAAAGGTTTGTGGCTGGTTTCTCATGACATGCTGCTCCCCTTACAGATTTGACCCGTAAGGGTGCTTTCCAGTGGTCAGCCCAGTCACATGAATGTTTTGAGAAGTTTAAGACTATTATGACTTCATGTCCAGTATTAGCTTTACCTGATTTGTTTAGGCCTTTCAATTTGCACTCTAATGCTCCGTGTGAGGGTATTGGTGCTATTTTATCACAGAATTGACATCCCATAGTTTTTGAGAGCAAGAAATTGCGGGGTCATGAGAGAACTTTCAGCGTTTATGATAATGAAATTTTAGCCATCATGCATGCTTTGGCTAAATTCAGGTAGTATTTGGTGGGTAACAAGTTTTGCATCAAGACGGATCATAATAGCTTGAGACATTTCTTGGGACAGAGGGATTTGAATGGAAGGTAGCAGAAATGGGTCAGCAAGCTATAGTCATATGATTTTGATATCTCCTATATCAAGGGGACTCAAAATGTAGTTGCGGATGCTCTTTCGAGGAGACCTCACCTTTGTGTAGTCTTTGATATTTCAGAGGATTGAAGGCATCTAATTATTGTTGAATATGCTAGGGTTCAGTGGGCGACAGGTATTGTGGATGGTAGTATTCAAAATGATAGATATTCACTTTTAGGGGAGTTGATTATCTATAAAGGGAGGAGGATTTATTTGATTCCAGATTTAGTTGTACTTAATATTATTTTACGAGCATTCCATGATTCTCCTATGGCTGGTCATCTGGGGTTTTTCAAGACTTTTAGACAGGTTTGGGAGAGATTTACATGGAAGGGGTTGAAGGATGATGTTCATCACTATGTCCGAGAGTCTTCAGTTTGTCAGTAGAACAAACACGAACACACATATCCTACTAGTTTACTACAGCCACTTCCCATCCCTAAGAGGAAGTGGGAAGGAATTTCCATGGACTTCATTGTGGGTTTGCCCAAAGCCCAAGTGCGGATTGTATATATGTGGTAGTAGATAGGCTCATGAAGTATGCTCATTTCTACCCTATTACCACTACCTATTCATCTAGGCAGTTGGCTGAATTATTTTTCAGAGAGATCTTTAGGTTACATGGTTTACCTAAAACCATTGTGAGTGACTGTGACAACAGATTTGTGAGTCATTTTTGGAAGGAGATTTTTAGATTGTGTGGGACTGAGTTGACTCCTAGCACTAGCTACCACCTGTAGATTGATGGCCAGACAGAAATAGTAAATAAGTGGATAGAGGGATATTTGCAAAATTATGTCTCTTCTCAACAGAAGGCCTGGGTAAAGTGGATTCACTTATATAAATATTGTTACAATTCCACTCATCACATGACTATACAAATGATGCCTTTCAGAGCTCTATATGGTTATGATCCACTTAGTTTGTAGACTTGCTATGTGGTGATAGCAGAGTACCAAGTGCTAGGGAGTTGTTACAGGACAACCAAGATGTAGTGAGGACTTTGAAAGATAATATACAGAGAGCATAGAATCAAACAAAAGCAATATGTTGATCAGAAGAGAACAACTCAAACTTTTCAGGTAGGGGACATGGTCTACTTGATGTTGCAGCCGTATCGGCAGTCTTTGATCAAGAAGAGTGGGGTTGAGAAACTTAAGTCGCGATATTATGGCCCTTTTCGGATTGTGCGGTGGGTTGGTAAGGTGGCATATGAGGTGCAGTTGCCTGATGATAGCAAAGTTCATAATGTGTTTCATGTTTCATACCTCAAAGGGGCTTTAGGTCATCATGTGAGACCTCTTGTTTTGCCTTCGTTGGATGACGAAGGGAGATTGGAATTGATTCCAGAGGCAATACTTGATATTAGAGAAAGGCAATTACGATGGAGGGCCATTCGGGAGGTTTTGGTTAAGTGGCAGAATCTACCAGATGAGGATGCTACCTGGGAGCTCAAAGATATTTTATAGCACTCTGGACTTCGTTTGCTTGAGGAGAAGCAATCTTGGGGAGGGAGGAGTGTAATGTCTTCGATTTAGAAGGTCTTCAGAGTGTGGGTTTGTCAGCTCATTATTGCGACCCTTGTGAGCTAATGTCGAGATTTGGGGGTCTTGTCATGAGAGTGCTAATTTTGGACTTACTGTTTTTAGTAAGTCACTCTTGGATAGTTGCTATTTTTAGATTGAGCAATCAGGCAGGATGGTCCTCTAGTTCTGGATATTTGATCTCTCTCTGGGATTTCTTTATTAAAGTTTTTTGGTGAGCTTGTTAGCTTAATGATTATTTAAGTCATTTAATGAGCATAGTACTTTATATTATAAAGTGTCATAACTTTATATTATAAAGTTGCCTTTTAAGTGGAAAGTGTGAGAGTGAAGCTAGATGCCTCAATTTGTATTATAAATACAGCTTTTAGTTGAGGAGAGATCATCTTGAATTCATATCTCTAATTTGCTCATATTGCTTGGCTGAGGGTTTTGAAGAATTTATGTGATCTTTCTGGATAATTGTGTTGATATAAACAATTATCGAATCACTCCGACTATGGCTATTGTGGCTCTAGAGATTATTCTATCTAAAGGAAATCGTTGGATTGCAAACTAGAAACCAAACTGCAAATCAATTTGCAAGGTTGATTGGGGAATTGTATGTTCTTAGGGTGGCATCTGAGTACAAAGCGGTTGGGAGTTAAGCTGTAACCTATACTGGTCTGCATATTTGCAGCCAACATCCTACTCAAAGTTTACCATCGACCAATCTTGGCGAATGTGGAAGATGTTATAATTGGCCGCACATTGCAATTGGAGGCCATTGTGATTACAGTCATTTCCGTTCTTTCCCTTTTCCGACGCTAAGGATTCACTTGGTCTCATTATATCATAGAGACGGTATTGGGCACTCAAGCTGAGTTGTTCCATTGACTGGCATAGCGAAAATCAGGTCAGACTTAGAGTTTTTACAAGTGGCGAGTGCTTAACCTGGAGAACCTTGTGGTCTCATTGTTCTTGTCTTCACGCTTCTCAATGTCGTGATCAAGCACCAAAATCTCTATTGTAGGGCCAATGTATGAATCATTTTTTATCCCCAAATAAAGGTTTCCTTTTACTTTTTCTGTTTCTATCATTTGCTCCTGCTTTGCATATTCCTCTTGTCTAGTTTGGATTTGAGTATTTTTAGTTCTTCAAAATAATGGTCAAGCCCTCTTCTGGTGACATAACCGTCCTCTCACATGTAGGAACCAAATCCTAATTAAAGATACCACATCACAAGAGATCGAAAAAATGCGGAAAACAAACCAATCACATTAACGCTGAAAAGTAAAAACTCATTTGTTAACCGTTAACTCATTAAGTGATACAATTAGTTTATCAAAATTCTAGAATAATATTAAATTGTTGATTTGATCACAAGAGCATTACATCATATGAACTCAGGTGCTGAAATACACTGAAAATACATCAACAATAGTACATTACCAACTTTTAAGTTTACAATATCTAATAATCAAGTTTACATTAAATGAATGATACCGTACATCATCGCCAAGATGAAAATACAAGACCATAAGATAGATTCTGAAACTTGATAGGTGTCCTAAAAGTGTATCCAGTCTCCAAAGCCATTGGACATCGTCCTTTTGCTACCCAAGACGGGAGTGAGGCCCAGACACTTTTACCTCATCAAACACGGAGTGTTTACTTCCCTAGGATTTTTCTTGACAATGAAGAATGCCCCGACCTTGGCACGAGAAGCCTAGCTTCTCGGAACAAGATGGATCAGATGGATCCGGTGCAGCCATGAAACATACTACGTGCATCCATGTGCCTAGCAGCCTAATCACGAAATGTGGTAGGAAAGGAAAAGAACACTACACATTCTACTCATATGCAGTGAAAGAAAAACTGTAATATATCTACGCACATGTACATTTCTTTTAAAATGAAGCATATCTACACATATGCAAGATAATTTGAGCATAGTCACACACATGTTACATGTCAGAACAACATACGTAAATGCAAGTAATAAATGGTTTGGCCAAGCACTAGATTCGTCAACAATACTGAAAAGAGAGAGAAAACGTAATGAATCCTACTTTTTAGAACTTGATGGGTTGAGAGAAACAAAAACATAATGTATCCATCTCACCCTCCCTTATGCCACATTACAGCCTTCCATGAGATAGTGAACATCATACACGTGACAGTAAGAACAAGAATCCATTCACAAATCTAACTCAATAATATGCATCTTCCGTTATCTATCACCTAAGTTCAGTGGTTCATCCTATAACAGTTGCATTGAATCAATGAGTTACATTCCTGGTGGCTGATATGGAGGTTACAGCACAATTAGCCGACTGTAAGTAAGGAACAATGTTACACGAGTTTACTTCTAAATCTAGTTAACAGACTACCAGCTGAAAGATAAGCCTCTATTTCTTCCAGTATTACCCCTCTGATTCTAAATTTACGTAGCCATAACAGCATAATCTACAAGAAAAGTAACTTGAACACAATTTAATTCAAATGAAAAACGTCTGAATTCAGCAATCATCCAAACAGTGGTCCATTTATCATTAGCAGTTGCATAGGAGCCTGTAGGTTTCTTCCTTTGTGATGGAACAATGGTTTCAGCATGTACCAGGTTCAGAAATTTACAATTACAGCAGTACTAGTAAAGTGATATCTAACAGTTTTATAGATTTTTACCAAACCATATTGTCTTTATATACCACCTATAAATTCAGTGACAACTGCTATTCAAATGTCAACTCATTGAATTCCAAGCTGTACCAACAGTATCACTAATCTAGCAGTACGAAGAATTCAAGGGCTAAATCTTCAGTAATGTTTAAAACAGAGGTTGTAGGTACAGCTGAATTATTACAGTATTTGCATTTCCAGAACCCAACAGAATCTTCCCATCTTTCTAAAGCTCTAGGTGATTAAAATCAATGCTTGCTGCTTCTAGCTAAAACATGCTGTTCAATAATGTATAGAAATTTCAGACACATGAGGTCAAGAAATTGAATCTGAGCTCTATTCCGAAAGCTCTATTTTCCATCTGGACATTAGAGTGATATTCAAACAGGCTAAGAAAGCTTGAGAAAACATGTCTAACAATTCAATAATGGAGAAGAGGCACTTATGTTTTTTTTTTTTTTTAAAATTATACTTGTTTACACTCACTAGTCATTTGCCATTTACCATCAGATGGGAGCCCTAGTGGTGCTGTAACAACAACAAGAAAAGGTGACATTTGCATGAAAAAGAGATAAGTTTCTATTTGTTTGAGAGCTAAAAAAAAAAAATGTTAAACCTACAGCATGCATGTGCATTAGGAAAAGTAAATGATCGAACTACGTTATATTTTTCCAAAGATTCGAATACACAGTCACAAGGCTTCTGCATGCAACAGCAGACTTACATTCATTTCCCACATAAGAGACACAGGTTTAGTAGAACTGTGTATAAATGACATATAACTCTTACTCCTTTAGAAGGAACAATAAAACAATAAATGTCCATTCAGACACACCATTGTTCAACAAGATATCACATTGTCTATTGACGGTAACATTCAGTAAGTAGACGGTTTAAAACTAAAATGTACAACTCATTGTAAGTAACAAAAAAGAACTTGGTGTAATTGCAATTGTTTACCGTACTGGTTAGAGAAATCAATGCATACAGATAATAGATAAGAACAACAGAACTCCTTGTATTATTCGCATATGCTAAAGAGATTACATACAGAGCATAAGATGATTTACAATGATCCCAGACAGGGTATTAATACTTCCTGCCAAACCTTCCCAAAGGGGTCTGTTGGCTACATAACAATCCTAATCTACCTGTTGTTTACAAAATCTTTACCGACAACATGAGCCCGCTGGCTACACAATTTCTACCGACGACATCATCCCCCCAAAAAGAAAAAGTCATCTCCAGACGACAATTACAAAATATCTGAGAGAAATAAACAAACAAAATACATTAACTGACTAACTACAACAAGATAAATCTGCTTCTGTCATATCATTTTCACATTCATCCCATGCCTGCACCAAACTGGTCTCCAAACCACATTGCATCTGTAGCCTCTACTAACACAATATTGTCTCCTTAGTCAAGCTGACCTTGATAGCCACCCGTGCTACTTTCTCTGCTTCCAACTCCTGCGTACCCTGAGCCAAGTGTCGTTGTACTGCCTTCAACTGGATGATCGAATCCCAAGCTCTTTATGCATCCACCAAGACAGCCTCACGTCCAACACCTACTCCAAGTGCCTTTGGTACACAGACACTCCATGCTTGCAGCAGCTCCAAGTCTCATCAACTAGTCACACTTCCCACGGCTGATAACCGCAACGACTGGGGGTCTAGGGTCAAGGGGCAGCGCCCCTCGCCGCCAAGACCAAATTAGCACTTTCAAAGGCACAAAAAACACCATTTTTGTGATTTTCTTCTGATCCAACACACTTTCTGACAACCGCTTACGTTTTCTACCTGATTATGTATTTCTCTTCCCTTTGGCATCATGCGTTACTCATTTTGAACGTTTTTCATTTGTCATCTTTTTTTTTTTGCTCCTTTCCCTTCTGACTACTTCCCTCTGCCTTCTCTTCTTTGACTAGACAGAAAATGCCTGCAACGCCCTCAGCCAAAATCGACCTCTGCTAGTGCATGCTTGTATAGCGCTACTGTAGCTGTGGTTTGGAAAAATAAATTATATACTTATTGGAGTCGCTAAATGAATCCCTGAATCATTATGCCGCCATGATGTTGCAGAAGGGACCGTACTGGTCTGTCGCAAATTGTATGGTGCCCCACAAACAATATAAAATGATCCACATTTGGCCGTATGGTAAGTGTTGTATCCTCCACCCTTGTTCGCTGTACGCTGGAAGTACTTTGATCACCACTGTGTCTTGCAAGGAGACTGTACGGTGCAAGGAAAAAAGAAATTAGAAGTGCCTCTTCATACGGGTATGAGTGTTATATTAATCCAAATCCGTACGACATCACTTAACCTCCAAACCTGTAAGGTAGCAGATAGTCAATTTACTCTTCAAATCTGTACGCCAAACTTTACTCTTGAAATCTGTACACCAAACTTTATTCTTGAAATCCGTACACCAAATTGTATTCTTAAAATCCGTATGGCAATTGAGAACTTAAACTTCTGAATCCATACTAAAATAAACCAAATCTATATTGAAGCAACAAGCAACTTATCATTCAAAATCCATACAACAGCAATCAAGATATTTAACCAATCCCCATAAATTTGCATCTCTAGACCTGTATGAAATCCAACAATATGAAGGTAAACTTCCAATTGCCGTATGGTCACAGGGAATTAGACCTCCAAAAGTCGTACGGCCCCAACCAAAGAAGTCAATTGCCAGAATCCGTACGCTTTGTAGAAATACTTCATCTATTACCTTTCGGAAGTTCGTACAATGCTTAGCTGAGAGCTTAATCACTCTTCACTGCACATGAAGGGCTCTTTTTGGATGCACAGACATCACACTGAATGCCTCAAATATTCTTCTTATTCTACTGAATGAAACCGTATGACACCCATTGACCATAAGAATGACTTGTACAGTGATAACTTTCGTTTGAATGCAAATCCGTACCTTGTTTGTGCTGCAGCAGGGTTATAAAGGAAAGTCGTACGAGATTAGAAGGAAGGCTGTACGGTGATTTATTTGCTTTTTTGTTTGTTTTTTGTTTTAACTCTATCCTTATCTTACATATGTACAATATTTACATATATAAAGTATTTACAGTCGTTCTTTCTCAGTTGTTGGTCCATTAAGGTGCGTTATTTCTTTCATGGTAGACATTCAACTTCGACCTATGCACTACGTCGGCCACTTCCTTTGCATCTAGCGTCCATAGTTTTATTGCTCCATTATCACCCACTTCTCGAATCTGGTACGACCCGACCCATTTCACTTGAAACTTGCCTGGTTTGATCTCGTTCCATCCATCATACTTCAACACCAACTGCCTCGGTTGGAACTCGTTCAATTTCAAGTGTTTATCATGCTATGCTTTGCACCTATTTTGGGTCACCTCCATGGCCCATTGTGCCTACAATCGTCGCTCATCAAGTTTATTTAAGGTACACGATCTCTCCATCCGGTTTTCCATATCGCCCAGTTTGTTCCCGAAACTTGGTACCATGGACTCTGTCAGCTGCCCCTTCTTGCCGTCAATAACACCTCCACTTCATACTACTGTAACTTTTATTAAACCTTTCCTCTTTGTTTCCTCCATAGACCGTACGATGTGTTTTCTTTGCTGCCGACACCTTTTTGTTTGATGTAACATTTTCTTTCTGCGTGGTCTGTTCACTGTGTTCCGTATGGTGGAATCTTTCCTTTTTTAAAGTTTGTACTGTATGTTCTTTCCTTCAGCTTCAGCCGTAACCGCCTTTCCTTCTTCCGCTTCTTTGTATTCCTTTGGACATTCATTTTTCTCTTCTTTCTCACCTTCGTCGACCCTTAACATATTACAGCTCGAAAAGAGCTCGTAATCCTCCATCTGCCAGTGGAAAAGACCGTTCAACGAGTCTAGGTCATCCTCATCCAACCCTCCTTCCAGTCTCAATACTCCCTCTTCATTAGGTTCCATTCTCTTCTTCCCCTCATCATCATTCTCGCTTTCACCTTCTGAGTCTGACAATGTTGCCTCCTCACCTACCATTTGTGTGTGCAGGTCAATTATGAATCTTCTGCCTCCGCGCTCCATTGATAGAGTATTCTTCTTCCAGTCGTGTTTAACTTTGGCTTGTATGAGCCACCCCCAACCCAAAATGGCATCATATCCTTTCCTCTTTAGTGGGATCACGACGAAGTCAAGCAGGAATGGTTGTGTTCTAATCGTCATCGGTTGTGCCATGAGGACTCCTAATGGTTTGATCCCGTGCTGGTCCATCGTTAATAATTGGAACATAGGTAGCCACAATGTCGGCTGTCCCAACCTTTTCCAGGTGTCCTCTGGTAACACATTGACACTAGACCCTTTGTCCACAATTGTGTTTGTCAGAACAGTTCCGAGAATACCCATTTTGACAATTGCTGGATGGCGTTCGGATGGGAGGGCTAACAACATCGGATCTTCTGCACTTGTGCCACCTTCTTTCTCTCTTCCTTGCTCTGTTGGTAACTTAGTAGTTGGAGCTATGTTCGTGAGTGCCGTATAGAGTTGAGGCATAGTGAGTAACAAATCATTTATTTTGACAGGTACCTCGGTTTGTAATATTTTCCGTACGATGTTTAGTTTTGCATAGTTCCATGTGGAGGTATTGTTGTGATGTCCACAACACACACCCTATTCCTCACTGGGAATGGGGACCCCCTACTTTTTTTCGACTCCTGGAATCATAGTTCAGGAGTCGGAAGAAGAAGAGTTTTATTAGACCTTAGGATTTTAGAGTCAAATATTCGAAAAAATCACAAAAAAATGAAAAATTGAAAAAATAACAAAAAAGTGAATAAAATTAAAATTAAAAAGAAAAAATTCAAACGCGCTACCCACCAAAGGTTGCACACGTGTGCGCCTTCAAGGGCAGTGCGTGCGTGCCGCCTTTCAAAGGCCGCGCGCGCGCACCTTCAAGGGTAGTGCGTGCGTGCCGCCCTTCAAAGGTCGCGCACGTGCCTTCAAGGGCAGCGCGCAGGCGTCGCCCTTCAAGGCCGCGCGCGTGCTTCAAGGGCAGTGCGCATGCCCCCCTTCAAAGGCCCCGTGCGCACCTTCAAGGGTAGTGCGCTCGCGCCCAAGTGCGCGCATGCCGGAGTGTGCGCATGCACGATCAAGGTGCCTTGTGCGTGTTCATGCTGCTTCACTCCCAAGGCACCATGTGCCCTTGCCAAGCTGCCCTTTCACCTCTAGTTTTGTCCGAGTAGCCATAAAAGGGGGTTTAAAATATATCGTTTAAGTTGCTTATACCTAAGATATATTTTAATATATACGACGAATCTTTTGAGATAGGTTTCAGACCTCCCCGAGATAAGGTAAAGATTCTAGGAAATTTCAGGGCTTCAGAAATCCAGACTTAGCCAAATTTCAGGGCTTCGAGAATCTAAACTTAGCCAGATTTCAGGATTCACCTCCAGTATTGTTTGAGTAGCTAGTGTGTCTTTACTATGCATTGTTAACTCTACGGACTAATGTTTGCTTCTTTTGTAGGTAAAAATGACATCCTCAACTTGTCGAGATCATAACTTTTGACTCGGGCCTCGAAATTCAGAACCGCTTACATCGTTGGAAAGAAGAACTGAAGATCTAATTTTAGTCCCTAAAATAGTGAGCCTTCAACTGCTTGGTTTTAGGGACCGACAAAAGTTCCAACTTGAAATTTTGAGCTTAGAAAAATTTGCGAAAAAATATGAAAAGGTTGCAAATATTTGATCGTCTTGGATAATTTGGATCACTTGGTTTCTCGTCAGGGGGGATTGGATAGCTGGAGAGAAGACAAAGGTCAAAGATACAGAGGTTGGACACATAAAGCAAATCAGGTTCCTCATCTTATGCAGCTATTGGGGAGAAGATTCAATGCAGGTGCGTTGAGATTTTTGACTGAAGAAGCAGAGGGAGTGCAAGTTTATGAAAGTAATTGGCTATAAAGAGGGTGTAAATCATCAGAAAGGGGCATAGAGCGTATACAAAAAGTGATCTAAAACCTCATTTGAGCAAAACCCAGAAACCATTCTCAAAATTGAGAACTTTGATTTTTTGACGAATTGAGCTCTGTAGGTCCGCAGCTCCGTAGGTGCGCACGTCTACAGCTCCGCATTTTCATGCAGGTCCGCAATTCAGAGGTGCGCTGACAGTTGATTGCCAGTTCCAAAATTAACACTTTCCATGCATTAAGAGAAAATTCTGATGGCAAGTTAACTCAGACACACATCAAGTGAAGGGCCAGCTTCTATTTTTGGTGTCTCCATGCATTTCTACTTCGACTGATGGCTTCCTCCTACTTTCTTTCTCATGCTTTCATTATTTTTGACATGTAAAGGGCTCATGCATCTACTTAATGAATAAAATATGGATGGAGTTCCTCTAAGCACTAGTTAGATTATTAGTTTTTATATATTTAGTTTGTTTTAAATGTTTTAAAAGCATTTTATTGCATTAAGATATCTCTCACTCTCAACACAAATTGAGGAGACGATTTCTTATAAATACCCCATTGTAAAATGTAACAAAGGCTGTCGTTATTATGCAATAAAGTCATGCTTTTGGTGCTAGCATTTGGAGTGTAGTTATTCTTGCCTGAATGTGTCATTGTTTTGTGGATTTTATTCATGAGATTTTGATTGAGCCAAAGGTTTATTGTGTTGTTTCTGGTTGTGCGATCTTTTAGTTCTGGTGTTTGCTATAGATATATGAATTTCGTTGACGTAACGAGCTTGAGAAGAGATCACCCGATTGTGTCTACATAGCTTTTTGTCTCGCATGAGCGCACTTTCTGTGGCCTTGCAATTTGATGAAGAGTGAAACATCATTCGATTTGTTAAAGATTCTCACCGACGATTGCATCAGTGGATTCTAGGAAGCGCTGCTCCTGTTTTCATTAGTTTTTTACTGATTTCTTCAAAAGTTTAACTCGCTGCGTGTTGTGTTTTGTAGCTTATGTCCGTTTAGGAATTTCAATTTCAAGTTATTTGATTTCATGTTATTTGCTTTCAGTTTCGTTATTTACTCTGCTAACCCCCTGTTAGAATAGGACCTCATAGTAGCTACATTGTTAGAGTTGCATTCATTGAAAAAATAAAAAATACAAAAATATTGTTCTTTTGGTGTGATATTTTGAGACAGCGAACAGATTTTACTTGATTCCAAGGTAAAAGAGTTTTTGGAACCTTGTGAACATTCACATTTATCTTCTATTGAGTGAATTTTGGTACGTCGCAAGACAAACACTGAACCTTGGAGTGGATCCTTAAAAAGATTTGCTTTTCAAGAGAGGAATTACACTATGGATTCCTACCATTGACCTCGTGCAAAACGAACGCCCAATAGGTACCAGTAGTGTCCTTCAGGTGTACTTTCTCTGCTTGCGTTGCTTTTTGGATTTCTGCCCGCATTTCCTCTAGTCTCTTCTTTTCTTTCGTCAGGTCAGGTTACATTTTTGCTTGCTTTTGTGTGATGGCCAAAACCTCTTCTTCGTCGGGCCTGATGGTGATCAAATTTACTCCCAACTTTGGGCACTTGGCATCTTCATGATCGCCGGGTTCGCACCATCTCCATAATAATTTCGGTGTGTTTGCCGTTGTACAATTTCGGGCAAAGTGACCCCACAAATTATATGCCCTGCATTGAACTATGGGCCAGCCATTCGTATCGTACTGAATTCGACTCCTGCTGCCATTATTATTGTTCCCATTGTTGTTGCTGTTTTTTCCTCGCCGATTATTTCTGTATCTTCCCAACGTGGCACCCTCCATATTGGTGTTCCCGCTCCCTCCTGATGTGGAAGCCTCCTAGGTCAGGAACACTTGTTGAGGACCTCGTGTTTTCAAATTGAACGAGCATTCTTTTGTGGGATGTCCCATGATCTGGCAAATCTTGCAAACCTGGTCCTTCGGCCAGGATCCCTTTGTATGGCCTTCTTTCTTGCATTCAGTGCACCATAGCTCATTTTGCTTGGTCTCCTTCTGCATGTTCTTGAATTCTTTGATCATCCAAATCATATCTTTTTGAAGGGCGTGGACCTTCTTGCTGTCCTTTTCGTCCTCACTTCTTTCTTCTTCTGAAGATGCGTCGTCATCTGAATCAGACAAGCTACTTTTCTTCTTCTTTTTCGTTTTTTGGTCACTTTCCAGGTTCATTGCCCAGTTGTACACTTTAGTGTATGATGATGGCGGCACGATCTTCATCTTCTTGCGCAACTTCAGGTGTAGGCCTTCAATGAACCATCTTTTCTGCAACCCATCAACTGGTTTATTCTCCATTTTATTTATCAAGTCTTTTAATTTCCTGGCATAGAATCGAACTGTTTCATTTTTCCCTTGTTTTGTATTGTATATCTCCACTATGATTTCGTTGTCGTTGCGCAACAGTCGAAATTCGACAGTAAACTCCTTCTTAAGGTTGTCCCAAGTGGTTAATTTTTGGGGATCTGCATCGGTGAACTGATCAATTGCAACACCTTGTAGGATCGCTAGAAACTGCTTGACCCATTCGTTTGTATCTGTTATGCCATTTTCCCTCCAAATTGTTTCGCATGTTTTACAATGTCGGATTGGATCCGCTGCTCTATCACCATCAAATTTTGGCAACTTTTCCTTTGGGCCAGCCATTACTATTCGAGGTTGAGGGGTTTGTGGTGTACCTGTGTTGTTTTGCACTCTCGCACTGTTTTGGACTCCCGCGTTGTTCTGCACACCCGCTTTGTTCTGTACACCCGTGCTGTTTTGTACACCCACGCTGTTTTGCACACCTACACTGTTCTGAACACCCACGCTACTCCCAACAGTCATGCTATTTGGTGAAGAAGGGTTTTCGTCAACCGAAGCTATCTATTTCAGAAGTGTATCTCGGACGAAGAGTTCACTCCACACTCGTGCTCCCTCGGCACTCCAAGCCATGTGAGTCAATCCTCTTCCATCTAAGATTCTCTTCCCTGGGCGTATGTAGGTTCAGGAACTCCTCCCTTGTTTCTTCCACCAATTCCACCTGCTGTCGAGTCTCCTTCAACAATTCTTCTGTGTTATGGTGGTCGTCAGTAATTTTCTGAAACCTTCGTTTGCATTCGGCTTGCTGTGCCAAAATTAAGTTTTCTTGTGTGGTGTGTATTTCGTCCTTTTCCTTCAGCTTATTCTTATTTTTGTTCAGCTGATTCGGCATTAGTCTTCATCTGTTTGCCTGCATACCAAGTCCATCGGGCAACGGCGCCAAATGTTTACTGTACTGGGTAGAGAAATCAATGCATACAGATCATAGATAAGAACAACAAAACTCCTTGTATTATTTGCACATGCCAAAGAGATTACATACAGAGCATAAGATGATTTATAATGATCCTAGACGGGGTATAAATACTTCTCGTTGAACCTTCCTGAAGGGGTCCGTCGGCTACATAACAATCCTAATCTACCGGTCGTCTACAAAATTTTTCTGACAACATGAGCCCGTCGGCTACACAGTTTCTACCAACAACAGCAATTTGTATCCTTCTTGGTCTAGTGTTTTCCTTGAAAAACCGCTTCATCCTCCCTGTTCCAGCCACAAATGCCCTTCCAAAGCTTCAGCCGCCCAATGCCCTCCTCACAGCCATGACTTTCTTTTCCCCTTCTTTAATTCTTTTCATAGTCTCCCTCTATTGCCGTCTCCCCAAATCCCGCTCCCCCCATCCTTATTAATTTAGGTTGTATATTAAAGGAAAAAATTGTTTTTTTTCTCCACTCTCCCTTGTGTAAAATATTTCCCCCAAACCGAAATGATGCTTTTTCCCAATCTGAATTTGTTTAAAAGATGTCTTCAATTCTGTAACTGACCCAATTTCCTGGTTAAACATAGTGATGGCCCCCAATTTGTTCCATAAAAATCGTTTCTTTTTAAAACAATTGATTCCATTGTGATTCGAATATAGACATATATATTTATTTACAAAAGGAATAAAACACTCAAGCATAGATTTTTTGTTACCTTTGCCATTTGATTTCTCTTTTCTAAGACTAGGATAGAATCAAGATACAACTATATTAATTCATGTCTCTTCCATTTGAACATAACATTATTAAATTAAATAAGCACATTAAAATTTCCTAAAATCATTTAAACTTCTACGTGGTGTGGGCTGCTAAGGATGATCCATCCATCCCATTCCGAAAGGCTAACCTTCCCTACCTCAACCACACCCTCGTCTCAATGACTTGCAAATCACTCAAACACTCGCAACCAAAAAAACAAAAGTCAGTATCGATAAATTTGATAACCGATTCAACATCATAACATAAATGTGATAACATATGCATCAATATCCTCCATACAAGATCATCATGTAACATAAGTCATTACATTAACGTCTTAAATGAAATTCATCATAACATAAAACATTATGAATGACGTAACCAAGATTTTCCAACCTTTATTTATCCATTAAATCATACAAATTAACACATCTTAAATGTGGTAGTTAACCTTAGTCATTAATTGTTTCATGTTCAAAATCAAGGTTTGGACCAAGTCAAAATCAACAATGTTGCCACATAAGCAAAACAAGGAAACTCGCAAAAATGGGACATGACATCACATCTGTTCATCAGATTTTTATTATGAATTTTCTGTTCACCAATCTATGTATGCGCTGTAAACTAATCAGCAAAGCTTTGGTCCTCTGAGTTGCAGCGATTTTGAGAAAAACCAAACTTTTAGTCACCATATCTTAAATGAATTTTCATGTTGAGGTGATCACAGTTTTAGATAAATCGTTGTAGATATTGTACACATGTTGAATTGTATTAGGAGATCCAATACATAATACCATCACTCATGCTAATAATGAGTCCTGAAGAGTGATCTAATTCGATTCAAAGTTTGTGTATGCAATTTTTCTCCCAGAGTTTTTTTTCTTTTGAGAAGTACACCCTATCATTTCAGAACAATCTTTGTGTGACCAGTCCTTTCATGTAAGTTCCCCTTGGTTGCTACTAGCTTTGTTGTTTTTCCAATGCCATAACTCAAACAAAAATTTAATTTTAAACGCCAGTATTAGCCCATTTTTTTTGAAGGTTATAAAATGTGAACCCTAGAAATTAAAAAAACAAAAACAAAAATAAAGCCCTAGGATTATAGTGAGATAAAACAAAATTCTAAAAAAAATAATAAAACATGTTTATGGCCATCGTTGCATACTTTCAAAATACTGCCAAAAGGTTTGCCAAATCAGTGTAATATTACAAAATATCTTTTGCAATTACTTGCAAATGCATCAAATGTTGTGAGATTGTTGAAGTAGTGAAACATGATAGAAGAAATTTGAAACGAATGGGTTTTGATGCTTTTTTGGCTGTTAACTGTCATTATGCACACTAGTGGGTGTGTTTTTCCCATTTACTCATGCTTCTTGACAAGGAACCCCCAAAAAACTTGCTGGTGAGTTTAATTACCCAAAGAGATTGCTTTGTGAGTGCTTGCAAGTTTGTGAATTTTTAACTGTAGTAACCCTAACTGGTTATAGCTCAAACGAACACTAATTCTTTATTGGCTAGTTACTCGACATTCCGTCAAACACTTGGAAAGCCAGCTCAAAATCACCATAATGACAAATCTACCTTGTAGTTTTATTTGTTGCTTTGCATTTAGAACATTTGTGTTGAATTTTAAACAGTTTGGATATTGGAGCCACTATTTGTGCTATAACTTAGCGATCCACAAATTCCAGTAGATATCATAGGCACATTAAAAAAAAACTGAATCTAACCACTCAATTTCAGAATTACAGAATTTGACAAATTATTATGAATCGAATTGTAGTTTTTTTAAAATTCATGATGAAACCTGATTTCTTCTATAGCATAACCTTTTTTGCTGCCGGTTGAGAGGAGAATCCAGAATATATAAAGGCGGCTTCAGCACTCACCAACTCCTTCCTCAATGCAAGCCAAAGACTCAAACGGCCCAGTCTGGAAATGATTTAAATTGCTCCTAATGCTAATCACAGGCAGTCAACAAGACTCACATAATTTGCCAGATATGTCAAACTGTCCTTTAGAAAAATTGCAATTGTTTAATATGCAAAGCCAGCCCCTTCCAAACTCAACGCACAACCTCACCTGGAAAATACAAACAAGAACGTAGGACCTCAATGTAGCTCACATGACTGGAGGTGGAGTATCCAGATGACTGGCAATAAAATGCAGCTCCAATGCAATGTCGTCTAGCTCCTTGATGGACAAATTCTGTTCAGAATTCTATCAACCAATTGCAATGCCAAACTGCTACCTCCAGATATCTTATGGCAGTTCTCACATTCATCAAAGACGGCTCCCTTCAATGTTGAATTAAATCAATAACAAATCGTCCCCTTCTTTTAGATTTAATACAATTTTCCCTATAGTCAAACCTCTTTAGACACAAATTAGGCAATAGGAAGAAATCAACAGATTGCTATACACCAGCAGCAATGCTTTAGAATTGATTCTCAGAATTTCTCAAACCCTCATCCAATTATTCAATTAAAATATGATGATCAAGATCCTTCTCCTCAACCATAGAAATATAGTAGGAGTATGTCAGCCAATTGTATACTTCAGCACAATTGCCAAGAATTCTTAGATGAGACCCTTATACTTCGGCAAGGGCTCACAGGACGAAAAACAGGAAAAGCCACAAAGGCACAAAAAGAAAATATATTTTCAAACATGCTTTTCCCAATGAAATGAGCTCTTAATTATAAGCTCTCGTTGGCAGAAGTTTCCATAAAACTCCACTTCAGAAATCATGGAAGTTTCCCAAAAGAACTCAACACTAGAAACTTTCCAATTTGTTTTTTTAGAAATAACACTTAAAGCCATTATTATAATAATATAAACATTATTATAATTATGCAACTCAATGAAAAAAACTATATAAGAGCTCAAACAATTATTAACCTGATCAATTGCAGGCGACAACCAATTGCCAGAGCCACCCACTGCATTGCCAAAAATAGATTTAGTAAAAATAGTAAGTTCACAATTGGGACCCCCAAAACACCCTGTCAACTCATGAGGGTCGCCATGATGAGCTAACTCCATCAATTGCATAGACTCGCCAAAAACAAGGACATTACAGTCGTCCCTCTCAGAGACTGCTTTTCCTCAAGCAATCTGGCATCGTGCAAAAACCTCCATCGGGATCCAATAAGAAGCAACTAATGCCCCTCTCCTCACCGAACCAACTATATGCCAATACCATCATCAGGTCCATTAACATGACTTGCAATATAGCACCAAATACTTGTGCTGGTGATGTAAAAGTAGGAACATCACTAATAGATAAATCCTTACGAGATCTCAACACACTCTCTTTCATTGTAGTTACCCAATCATTTTGTAGACAATCCAGCGTAGGCTCAGACCAACTTTGTAACTAGTGCAAATCCTGGACATGTGAGTCAAATACCAAACTATAGATGCTCATCACAGTATAAACTTTGTCATTAGTATGATCATTGTCATCGACATCCTCATGTTGCTGTGATGACTCATCCTCAATCTCATCAGTGTAAACCCACATACCACAATTTTTTGCTCCCTTCAGCTTCAATGCACAAGTATGACCTTTAGATAAAGGCCCCTTGCACCAATAGCAAAGTTTATGCCTCCTCAGATCCTCCCTAGGAGCGTCATCAAATCTGTTTGCTGACTTACCCTTGTCCTCTTCAACTGGTGGGGGCTCATCATTGGCCGAAAGAGCAGAAGATTTGAAAGCAACCTTGCTTCGAGAAGAGGACTCCAAGTCTCATGCCTTCCTCATCGCTACCTGGAGAGAAGATGGGTCCAAGGGCTTCACCCATCCACGAAGTGGCTCAGTCATTCCCTCCATGAATAACATCACCCATCTGCGCTCCGAAATATCATAGACCATGATAGAAAGCCTTTGGAACTCACTGATGTAACTCTCTAATCCATTAGATTGCTTCAGCTGAGCCAACTCACGAAAGTACACCTTCGGATCCTTCCTATCAAATCTCTCGATCAGATGATCCACGAACTCTTGGTAGGAAGTGATCTGATCATGTCGCAAAGAAACTAACCTATGGTACCGCCAGTCATGGGCAACTCTGTCTAGATGCAATACTCCAAATTTGATAGTGTCCTCCTCAAACATAGGACGTAAAGCCAAATATGTGTCGAGCTTATGAATCCAAGCTCGAGCTGTAACTCTCTCAGTGTCATCAAAGTGCTCCAACATCATCTTACTGGCAATTTGCTGTAACTCAGTCTGTTGAGGTTGCTGTCTCTTAGGTCCCGGCCTCGCTCTGGAATGCTCCTGTTTTTGAGTCAGGAACCTATCAAAATTCAAATGATCTTTAACAACTTGTGGTAAAGCATCCCACTTTGTAAAGTGTGCCAACACATCATCAGCAAAAGGAGTAGCCTCAGACTCAATACTGATTGCATCCATCTCAGGTCTCAGAAATGTGGGCCTTTGCGACCTATCATGAGTGCTAGTATATATGTTAGCTTTGTCAACTAATCCACCAAGATCCTCAACTCGAACCTAATCTATATCTCTGTACCTATCACCATCTCGGGTTCTATCCTCGACTCAAGATCTATAAGAACCAACAAAAACATCTCGAGCTCTCTTCCTACTCCCTCCTTAAGGAAGTGTTATCTGCTGCAGAGTATTAGACAACTGCTGCAATACACTTGTCATCAGTTATTGTCTGGCTGCCAGGTTCCTAAATGTTTGCATAGCCTCTTTGTCAACATCAGCATCTCTAACTTCAGACCCGATTGAACTGCCAAGACTACTAACAGAACCAAATTGTATCTCAGGTTCACCTTCCCTAGGTGGAGAAGTACGTCCTCTTTGGGTGTAGTGCATACCCGACACAAACCTCCTATAATCAAGCATGATAGAAATATCAAATCAAATACTGACTGCACTTCAACCTAAGCACTGACCAAACTGAGCCGAATTCCTACAGGCTGGCAGGAAATCACTCTGATAACATTGTAGTAACCCTAACTGGTTATAACTCAAATGAACA
This sequence comes from Cupressus sempervirens, assembly GCA_028749045.1. Classification (NCBI taxonomy): domain Eukaryota; kingdom Viridiplantae; phylum Streptophyta; class Pinopsida; order Cupressales; family Cupressaceae; genus Cupressus; species Cupressus sempervirens. Next base: position 247,783,619 of record CM053788.1, on the reverse strand, counting down.
CTGATTCTTTATTGGCTAGTTACTCGACATTCTATCAAACACTTGGAAAACCGCCTCAAAATCACCATAATGACAAATCTACCTTATAGTTTTATTTATTGCTTTGCATTTAGATCATTTGTATTGAATTTTAAATAGTTTGGATATTAGAGCCACTATTTGTGCTATAACTTAGTGATCCACAAATTCTAGTAGACATCATAGGAACATTAAAAAATTATTAAATCTAACCACTCAATTTTAGAATTACAAAATTCGATAAATTATTATGAACCAAATTCTAGTTTTTTTAAAAATTCAGGATGAAACCTGATTTCTTCTGTAGCATGACCTTTTTTGCTACCGGTTGAGAGGAGAATCCAGAATATATAAAGGCGGCTTCAACACTCACCAACTCCTTCCTAAACACAAGCCAAAGACTCAAACGCTCAAGTCTGGAAATGATTTAAATTGCTCCCAATGCTAATAGCAGGCAGTCAGCAAGACGCACATAATTTGCCGGATATGTCAAACTGTCCTTTAGATAAATTGCAATTGTTTACTATGCAAAGTCAGCCCCTTCCAAACTCAAGGCACAACCCTACCTGGAAAATACAAACAAGAATGTAGGAGCTCAATGTAGCTCACGTGACTGGAGGTGGAGTATCTAGATGACTGGCAATAAAATGTAGATCCAATGCAATCCCGTCTTGCTCCTCAATGGACAAATTCAGTTCAGAATTCTATCAACCAATTGCTATGCCAAAACACTACCTACAGATATCTTACGATAGTTCTCACATTCATCAAAGATGACTCCCTTCAATGCTGAATTAAATCAATAACAAATCGTTCCCTTCTTTCAAACTTAATACAATTTTCCCTACAGTCGAACCTCTTTAGACAGATTAGGCAGTAGGAAGAAATCAACAGATTGCTACACAATAGCAACAATGCTTTAGAATTGATTCTCAGAATTTCTCAAACCCTCATCCAATTATTCAATTAAAATATGATGATCAAGATCCTTCTCTTTATCCACAGAAATACAGTAGGAGTATGTCAGCCAATTGTATACTTCAGCACAATTGCCAAGAACTTCTTAGAGGAGACCCTTATACTTTAGTAAGGGCTCACAGGATGGAAAACAATAAAAGTCACAAAGGCACAAAAAAGCAAATATATTTTCAAGTGTGCTTTTCCCAATGAAATGAGCTCTTATTTATAAGCTCTTTTTGTTAGAAGTTTTCATAAAACTCTACTTCAGAAATCGTGGAAGTTTCCCAAAAGAACTCAACACTAGCAACTTTCCAACTTGTTTTTTAGAAATATCACTTGAAGTCATTATTATAATAATATAAACATTATTATAATAATGCAACTCAATGAAAAATAACTAAATAAGAGCTCAAACAATTATTAACCCGATCAATTGCAAGTGATGATCAACTGCTAGAGCCACCCATTGCACTGCCAAAAATAGACTTACTAAAAATAGTAAGTTCACAACTGGGACCCCCAAAACACCCTGTCAGCTCATGAGGGTCGCTATGATGAGCTAACTCCATCAACTGCATATACTCACCAAAAATGGGGTCATTACATTAACCTATGGAAAAAATAAAAACTATTTGATTTCTTCTCCGGTTATTAGACAACTATGTATGTATGATTGCAAGGAAATACTTGTTTTGCTGTCCTTAACACTGTGTGTAGGATCAATTCTTATGAAAGAAGACAGTTAACATATAACTAAAAGCTTAGTTTCATAACAAATTTAATAAAGACAATCTCTTTAATCCTTAAAAAATGTAATTAAAAAGTTCTATTGAGGATAATTTGTAAACATATGAGAAGTCATATAGGTAATTTCAGCATTTATGCATAGTGACCACACCTAGTCAACTATACACCTTTTCAAGAAGAAATCTACTTAGTGCTAGTTTTTTTCTAGTTTAAAAGGACTATGCCCTACCCTTGTTACTTGCTATTGTAAGTTGTAAGATGAGTATAATTAAAGATAATGAATTTCCACAAGCCATATAATTAGCTGCTTTTCTTTCTGGAAGTGATTGTGTGATTTTTGCATCAATGCTTTGAATGACATTCTGTGATCTATCATCAGAATAATTAAGAGCTGAAGGAATGATTATAACTTATAAGTACTCACATTTTTTAATTGCTAATAATGTTGACATGTGATTACTTATAACTAGTTTTTGAACATCAAAAGCAGCAAGATGGTGCTGGCCCATGGAACAAATTACTAACATATTAATAGCACATTAATAGCACTAGCACACTATCAGCACAAACAACCACCTAAAGTTTGCCTCTATCAAAAACAAAAAATGTATAGTTCATAGTTAAAGCATGCATAGCAGAGTCTTTCAACATAAAATAAACACAATATCTATGCCACATAGGGCGGGTAATTAAGAGCAGTCTAAAGCCATCATGACTATTAACCCAAAAGCTAATTAAAACTATAAGACTAACTATCTAAATTGCCTCCCAGCCGCTTAGAGAGTAGTGTGGCAATCCATTCTTCTTTTAGGAAGTGGAACAACTCCTTATAGTCCTTGTCAGTCTTAGTCTTAGTCCTGGTGATCTTCTCTTGTAGTATTCATAGCGTAACAAAGAAAACTTGCATAACCTCGATGGCGAACTTGTTAGAGTTCTCAATCCACCAGTTAAAACCACCAACTTCCTTCTTCAACTCCAGCACCAAGCCCTCCAGCTTCTCCAACTTGTCTTTAAGGCACCCCAACAACCCACAAACCTTGGGTCCAAAATTGTGCTTCTGTGCCTCCATGAAAGAAACTTGCAAAAGGTGGGGTTGGGGGTGGGGTTAGGGATTTGGATATTCAGAGTGCTCATTACTTATAACCTTAGTTACCTAGTTCTCCCCTTGGCCCTTCGAACTAAACAAATTTTGAACCGATTCTTTGTCATGGTCTCAGTTTCCTTTTGGGTTCCACTTGGGTTTGAACCCAAGAAGGTTTGTTCCTTCCGGTCAAACCTAGGTCAAATTAGGGCAGACCCAGGTAGACCGAGTGTGAACCATGTATAGTTCCATTGGGAACATTCTATAATTTAGTGCAAAAAACAATTATTACAGAATTTGAATAAAGATTTTTAGCATTAAACAAAATTTTCTAAAGTTCAAATATTTATTACATCAAATTAAACTAGTCCTCAAGATTTCTTTTAGCGAAACTTTTATATCCAATAGTTGATAATGGCCTTGTTCGAATAATTGGAAGCCTTGAATAGTGATTAATTATATTTGAAACATTAAAGAACAACTTCAATAGGTGAAGGGAGTTGCGAGCTACTTATATAAAAAATTTCAAGTAGGATGTTAATTACGAACAAACAAGCTCTTTGTACAATGAAAAAGTAATAAGCGTTGGACAACTTGAAAAGTAGGAATGTTATTAGTGCAGTTGATCTCAATAACATTAACAATGTTTGTGAACCAAATAATGCCTTTGATGAAGAAGAAGAAGATGAAGATTTAGATAATCCATTAGATGATTGAAACTTAGCATAAAGATCTAATTGTTGAAAGTCTAAACAATGATACTTGAACTCCATATTATTTTAATATTTTGGTGTTGCTTATAGATATGATGCTAAGATTACAAGTTTATAGTTTTTTTGTTGTTTTTATGATACTATGTGGCATTCTAATCTTAATTCATTTTTCTAGGCTGCATATATATATATATATATATATATATATATATATATATATATATATTAAAAATGTTTTTGTACTAACAAACCCAAATCCCATTTCAAGATTTTGATGTACCAGCAAATTGGTTCTTTGAACCCGACTTGAACCCAAACTCGAACCAGTAACTTAGCTTTTAACTAGTTTCAATGAAGTTTATATTTGGTCTGCCATTTCATTTATTTTGTGTTTATTTGTATATGTGAAGTTTCATAGCATTGGTGTGTATGACACATTTAACTATTCTCAACTTACCGACATAAATTGAGGCAGATTGAAGGCATTTAAGAGCATGGTAAAATGCATAGTAAGTTTGCTTTCAATTTATTTTGATTTTATGTGATACGAGTTAGATTGCCACTTGGTTATTTTTTGAGATTATATTCTGTTTACACACAGTGGTCATATTAGAATGGATAGCTAGCTAGGGTTTGATTTTCTACTTTTGAAATGGTAAACTTAGCATCAACTAGTGAATGAAATTCAATTTTGTGATTTTTGAGAAAAGGTCAATCTGGTGAATCATTCTTTAATACATTCCTTTTACTTGACGAGTTGTTTTTGGCTTATCTTTTTCTAACAAAGGAAAGTTGGATCATCATTCTTTAATACATTTTGAACTTGAAGTTATATTTGGCTTAGAATGTTTGAACTTCGAAGGCAACCTTGCAAGGTCAATCACACTAGTGATTAGATGCATCACTGGAAATTTAGTTGGAGCTTCAAATATCCTCTCAAATGAAGTGCTAAATTTATTTTTTTGTATTTGTCCAGCTACTTCCATCTTTTTGATTTTTTTCTTAATATGAAACTCATATCTTCCAAGTAATTTATCTTGTACCAAAAACATTTCTGCAAACAATGCTGACTTGTGTTATTTTCTAGATGATGAAATGCATCCCAATAATGGGAAAATGAAGCAAGATTTGATTGATGAGGAGGATTTGAAAAAAAGGAAGAGCGGAATATCAATATTCACAGAACAATGCAAGGCATTGGGAAAACTTGATTTTCCGAAGATGTTTTTAGTATTGAATCTTGTTTCACCGTATGTTTGAGCTTGATATTGCTATGTTTTTGTGATTGTACAATTGAGGCCTTGTTCCATAATAAGGTGTAATTTTGGTAGTTTTTCAAAAAAGCTGAATTCTGATTTTTTGACATCTCGGCAGACATGCATTGGAACACATTTTCTCTCCTCAGGATATACAAAATCTGCAGGGATTAGAAATTAGTGATATTGAAAGAAATATAGGGCAAGCAATGGCCAGGACAGTAGATCCAACATGTTTCTCCGAAGAGAAGGTGCATCTTTACTGCATATGTTGCATTTGTTTTTCTTTGTTCTGTCATTCTAAAAATTCATTCATTGTATATCATATCTACAAGAACAAAAAGGCTACTTGGTCACAAATTTAAGAGGCCTTATCTTCAAAATGGAAAGTAGAGTCAACACTTTTCCCCTTGAACCTATGTGCAAGGAGTCCTCTTATTTAATTTCCTCATCTCCACTCATAGTATGTTAAACTAAGTTTATCTCATAAGGGTCAAGCTCTCTTAATTACAATGGAGATTGATCACCCTTGATGATAGAGTTAATCCTTCCTATACAAAAGAATGAAATTGCTGAATTCCACAGCCAATCATTTTCCTATATAAGACAGGCATTTACAAGATGATCTCTTTTTTATTACAACTGCAAAAATATCTAGTTGTTTCAAGTTCTAAAAAGATGTGTAATTCTATTTCTTCTTCTTGTTATGTATGCATTGCTATCATTTTGACGGAATACAGTTTACTTTGATATGCAAAACCTTGTGTTCTCTTCCAAATAAGTCTCTTGGACCTCTTTAAAAGGAGTTTTGTACTAAATACTTGTTGCCATTTTCATCTTGAGAAAGAACCCATCTTCTGACATCTAGCCTATGTTACGAGCAGCGATTTTGTAAAACTTGTAAGGTTAGCATCATTATATATCTTCCTTCATTATTAATAAAATTCTTCATGGTTGATGAATTTGGATTTGACAATAACAAAGGTTGCATGGAGATGGGCTACTTGGGTAATTTGTAGATGGGGACTAGAGTAGGTGCAGTTATTTGAAGAATGATGCCACTATATGGAAGACTTTTTATAGATTTGCTTTAGTATATCTGACTGCAAATTCTTTATGTTGGGGTTTATAACATATTGGCACAGATTTATTTCCATTTTAGTCCACCAGCCGTAGTTATGATGTAGGATAATCTGATTTTCCAGTTATGATGTAGGGTATCTATTGGTGATTATTATTCTAAAAATTGAAATATTACTTGTGCCTCAGAGGTATGAGTGGAATCCAAACTCGAGACATGAATACCATTGTTATGTGGATCGTGATGGTAATTGCACATTGAAGGTATATCTCCAGCTATTCTGTCAATAAATGAAATAACTTTTGCACTAGTAATAATATACTAAACACTGTATGGGCAGTCATTATTCATGACCACCATGTGTTAAAAGTTCTTTGGGTTTGCAAAGAATAATGATCTCCAAAGTTAATAGTTCAGTAGTGTTTGGAAGAGATGTGTCACTCTAGTTGGTATACAAATATATATCATAAGAAACAATGTGTGAATTTAGCTGGCATGCAAATATGACATGATAATGAAGAATTGTAGTGAACAAAAGAAATAAAATACTGAGAATACATTCTATTGAATGATTACATAATTCAACATTTATACTGGTTCTGTCTATCCATTGCCTCAATTTATTTATATAGCTAAATATCTTTAAGATCTGATCATGCCGAATGATTTAGTTTGTGATCATTGATAAAAGTTAAAACTGTTATCATATTTATGTTTAAATAAATATTGCGAGGGGCGTACAGGAGTCCTCACCCCACAAAATTATAAAATCTGCATACAATGTGTTACAAGTCATACCTACTGAATATAATACATTGAGATTATAATAACTTTCAGCCTCGGGTTACTACTGGCAAAGAAACTGGACAGAATTAAATGACAAAAGATTTCAATAACTTAAGTAAGCATAGAGAAGAAACAGTGTAAAACAAGGGTTGATAACGCTGAGAAAATCCTCAAACAGCCTGTCAATCAGCTGAGCTGCCAAAACCACCATCCACACAAGGAGCTGATGCCCAATCCCTTTGTGGCAGCACTGCAGATTTTGGCACAGTAACCTGTAGAGCTGCCACAATTTCTTTTGGTTGCTCTCGTCAACCTGTAAGATGAGGCATAGTCAAAGCACTTGTCTAGAAAATCATTCGTGTAATAAAACGATGTGGCTATCTAATTCTGGATATAATTAACTCAGAAATTTTGCAAATTTAAACCTTTTGTTTTGAAATGTATATTTGTTAGACAAACTGCTAAATCTTTTTTCTGTTATGCAGGGTCCTTTTCCTTTAGATACAACTACTATTTTGCATAGAGTCTTAGGTGATTCAAATGTCTTACAAGTGCACTTTGAAGAGCGACTTTCGTATGAACAACTAGAAGCCCGTGGAAGAGTTAAAGATGAACTATACAAAGAAAATGGACAGCCAAAAATGTTTTGTGACTGGGCCAAAGAAGGGATATTTGTGGGTTTACGGCGCTATCAATTTTTTGGTAAGGATTGCCAATTTTTTATTGCAAAAGGACTGCAATATTGGTCTTGTAGTGCTTGAAACTTTTTATTTTTGTAGTCTCCTACTAAGTAGTTCATTTTTGTAGTCTCCTACTAAGTAGTTCATTTTTGGAAGGGTTGTTGCTACTCTCTAGTATTTATTTTTTTTTTAAAAATTGTTCCAAATACATACTACATTGACATAGATAAAAAGGAATCAAATTAACTTCTTGAAATTTATTTTACTATTTTTATGGTGGTTTTGCAGCTGAGTCAGTTTTTCTTAGGTGCGTAAAGCCAACCAAGTCTTTATTGTTATTCCATTGGCACATACCTCTCTTTGTTTTGTTAATCAACTCATACATCGTATTTTAATTGATTCATTCCTTGATTCGGCTGCTTGAGCTTTCTCTCTTATAACATTCTCATTCTTTGGTAACCTTGACATCCAATGGGTCCAAATGTTTAATGAAGCGTGTTCATTGGAATCATCATGTATAAGCTTGCATGGAGATTATAAAAGATATTTCGACTGTGATAGCATGATCTTTTCCTTTCATCAATTTTGCAATTTCCCATATCAAATATTGTTTGAATTCTTGCAATTACTAACAATAGTCATGCAACTGTAATGTGCCTATCAAAATAATTGGAAGAAACTTGCAAATTTTCACCATATCGTCACGCAAATGTTATGTCTAACATTTTACATTCATTAAACAATTTAATAGTTTTGGTTTAGTGATAAATAATAGTTGCATGTATAATTTTATAATCACAGACATTTTGCACACACACTTGTCATTCATTGATTTTTACTGGATCAGTTTGTCAAATAGTTTTATTTATATATAAATTAATAAAACTATTGACCTAGAAAAATTGAATGTCAACCTTAGAAGTTTCATAGACCAGATACCTAATGCTGTTTGCAACCTTCTTAAACTACCTGAAATCTCAAAATATCTAAATTCTAACTACAAATTCTCACCTTATATTATTCTAAAATTTACAAAGCCTTTTAAAATTATCAAATTTGAAAAGAACTTAAATTACAAGACTTTGTGGGGGCATTTAAAGTAGGAAAAGCTCGTATCATTGTATCATTGTTCACAAATGCTACTATCTTTGCTAATGATGTAATGTCCCTTGTCCGCTCCTATGAGGTTTGGCACTAATTTCCTTTAAACTTAAGTGCAAGAGACTTCTTCTTTCAGACTTAAATGAGTTTGAATAATAACAATATGCTGTTCACAAATATCTACTTTCTAACTTATAGTGCAATGATAAAAAAGTGATATAAATTATGTTTTCAAATCTGCAAATATTCTTTTCACTTTGCGCACACACTCCTTGATATATTCGCCTAAATATTTCTCTTCAAAGATCTGCCATAATTCTTTATTCTATATTTCCTCAATCCTTTCATTTTATTTGTAAGACGTATTTTATATGCGCATAACTTTCTTTTTTCTCACTTCATAGATTTCTTTTGTGCCTCACATAGGGTTTCTTTTAGAGATATGCAATATTTTCTCCTTGTATATCTGCATCAATTTCTTATTAATCTTCTTGTGCTACAACGGTATGACTTTTGTCCCACTAAGAAGATCAAGATCTGAATTAAGTGAATGTAATGTCCCTATAATACTTTGAACTAGGTATTGAATTTCAAGGCCCCTTAGAGAATAGCTATATGTTTCTACCTGTTTCATAATATGTATATGATGAGAGTTTATTGGGAAATAAATAATAATGAAAAATACTATTGTCAAAAGAAACTTGAGTACAAGATTGATAAGAGAGAATCATAATTGTATTGCAGATCTATCATTGCTATTACACAAATTAAAAGTAAGATCAAGAATTTAGATTTGTAAGAATTTGGTTAATTGTCCCTAAATATCAAGTAAGGCTAATAGGAGAGACCACAATATTAATTTTCTTGCTAGCATCCTCCCAACACATGGTTATGTGATATTCTCTATGATAATTATGATATCGAATGGGGTTGAAAGTGAAAGAAAATAGTAATATTATTTTGTGGAGTAAATAGTATCTTGAGCAATCCCATGACCTACTTATTTTTTGAGATAGTGAAGAACTAGCCTTGTGCTTTGATATCGATTGTTATTAGTGTTGTCCTGCATTTTGTCACCACAAAATGTAGGTAATAGTACGAAACTTTTTCAAATTAGTTTCACATTTGTCTGAGTTTAGTTCATTATATAATTGGTAAGTATTGATCAACCAATTGGTACCAATTGATATAATGAATCTTTTTATTGCAGGCATTCCTTAAGTCTTTTTCGTTTTGCTTTCTGTCGAGCCTTTGCTTGATTTTTGAAGTCTCCATCATCCGTTCTTTTCTTTTGTGTTTGTGTTTGTTGGTTTCTAATCTTTTGGTTTTGCTCATATTGTGCCTTTCGCTTTTCCCTTCGATTTGGTCTAACCTAGAGATCAATCGGAGTTGTCGGTCCAGAGTTATGCCCATTTTAGTGTTTCAAAAGTGGACATTTTTGATGCAACAATATGAATTAAAATTATGATGTTATATTTTCAATTTGACATTCACTTTTTGAAAAATATAACTTATATTCACTTTTTGTTATGTTTTAAAGTTACTTTAACTTTAAAATTTTAACTTAAAGTGACTATAGTGTACTTCATGTTATAATTTTAAGTGGAGTTACTTTTTAATTTTTCACTCAAAGTAACTGTATAAGTTTCAATTTAATTTTTGGTTTTAAAAATGAAATGTTTATTTACATGTTACTTTTTAAATGATGTTTGTATATTATATTTATAAATATGATAAATAAATATTGTTTATGGCCCATTTTGTAAGATTTTTATTATTTTAAGTGAATTAAATGACTTAAAGTCTTCGAAAGTGGACATTTATATGCAATTACATGTAAAATCTATCAAAAGTGGACATTTTACATGTCATTGCATATAAAATTTACTTTGGTGGACTTTTTTGATGTCATTACATCAAAAGTCTATCACAAGTGGACTTTTTTGATGTTATTGCATCAAAAGTGAAGTTTTCATGCTTTAACATTTAAAAGGTGAGATGCATTTAAAACATGCTTCCCACCCCAAAAGGTCCGATTTTGCCTATGAGCATATTTTAAAATATGTAATAGCACCCAAAAAGTGCAATTTTAATTGTATGCACATTTTAAAATATGCTCCATTTTTTAATCAAAAAACATGTTTTAATATATGTAGTGAGACTCAAAAAGTCCGTTTTTGAAGAAGAACATGTCTTTGCCCTCCAAGAACCCAATTTTGGAGATTGTGAGAGATTTACTTGATGGTTTTGTATGAAATCTTTTCCAATAGGGTCATTTTTTTCCAACATTGAAAATGAATTTATCTTGCTAAAAAACAAATTTTCAAACTCCTTCCAAGGGCACGTTTTTGGAAAGATCTTCAAATAAATCTATTTTGATTGATTTAAATCACGTTTTTGCAAGGAAAAGAGGATTTTTGGTGTTTTCAATCGGTTGCAATACATCTTGCCTCACATTTTTGCACTTAGAAGCCAAAAACGAATTCATTTCATGCTTTTTATGAATCACGTTTTTGCTAAAAACGCCTAGAAAATTGGGATTTTTATCCACCTTTTTGTGTTTTGAAGCTATTTTTTTGCATTTTGATCCATGTATATGCATTTATGGAAGTCATTTTTCATTCACAAGTCAAAAATGACTGAAAAACATGCATTTTTTGGTCACGTTTTTGCAAAAAGGGCCCAGATTTTTGCATAAAAAAGTCATGTTTTTGTTCAAAAAACTCAAAAAAATGACTTTTCAGCCCATACACTTGGATTAAAAGGAGTCGTTTTTGAGTTCTAATGTGTGCTCTTGTCTTTGGAGACCACTTTTTGGCCTTCTCATGTCAAATTTGACCATTGAATGTCCATTACATGCACGTGCGGAAAAAGTCAAAAAGTTGTTTGAAAATTCGGATTCGAGGGAGAATTGGTCTTTAAGTCTATAAAACTTGCTATTTTGGCTCTTTAACCTCCAAGTAAGTGGACATTTTCAAACTTGCTCATCTATTCATGCTTATCTTGCTATTTCCATGCATATTATGACTTGTTATTGCACACTTGTCTATATATATGCCATGAAAAGTGCATTTTGCTTTTAAAAATGATGGAAACTCTCATTTTCACACTTTTTGGAATTTCCCCAAACTCCAAATTCGAAATTGCATGTTAAAGTCCATTGCATCTTGACATGTTTGAGTCTTTTGCCAAAGGCATGTGTTTGTTTTGTGCTTGTTTTTGTATTTTGCTTGTTTGCATTTCGGTCTTTTCTCCATTTTGGAAGAAATTGCAAGTTCTTTCCCAAGAACTTGAGCATGTTTCACGTCATTCCACTTTCCATTTCATGCGAAAGCATCATCACATTCCACTTCCATTTTCCATACCACAACACTTCACATCTCATCCGACAAATGCAATTACATCTTTTCCATCTTATTCACCATCCGCACATGCATGTAATCCCATTTTTTGCTTCCATTTCCATCTCTTCATATGCATTCGCACCTTCATGAGCAAATACATGTTTTTGCATCTTTCCATGCTTTCCATTTCATCCTTCATCAGTCGTTACATGTTGCATTTACATGTAATCCATTTTCCGTGCAATGACATCGTGAAAGCCCAAGTCACTTTTTAAAAGTCAACAATCTCCATTTGCACGCATTCCCATGCGCCAAGCACTTTACTACCAAAAATTAAGAAAAGGTAAAGTTGCTGATGGAAAGTTGTTCTGAGTTTACATCTGGGCATCGTCAAGAAGGTTTTCAAAGTGTCAGTGAATCCAAAATGTGCCAATCTACAAAAGAGAATTCACGACAACTTCAGCGAGAAAAGTTGAATCAAATCAAGTTTCCTCATGACAACAGATAATTCATCACAGTTAAAGGTTATCAAAAGACACAACACCATGGTTATCAAGGTGAATGTAGCGGTACAAAGTGCATGAACTTCTGATCTTGTGACTATCCGAAATTGCATCGCCAAGTACAAGGCCCTTCAAAACAATCCCTAGGATTGTTTCAATTCTCTTCTGTCTTTCTTTTTCTTCTTCTTCTTTCATGTTTGTAATTGAAGAGTGTAATGCGAGTTGCATATGCAGTTGCATGTAACCCTATATTTTCTCTTTTAGTTAGACCAGGTCAAAGTTGGTTGAGTTGCTCCCACTTTTTCCTCTATCTTTTTCTCAACTCCTGTGCCTATATAAAGGAGTGCCCCCTCATTGTAAAAATCATCTTTTGTTGTATGCAAGAAAGCTCTGCCACATTTGTGCAAGCATAATTGTGACTATGTAGTATGAATTTGAGAGAAAAGTGAATAAAAGAAGCAATTGAATTCGAAGCTTTATCTGGAAGCAATTGTAATAGAGAAAATTAGAAGCTTTGACTGTAATTTGTGCCTATTGTCTTTGATTCATGTTATTATTATGTGTTCAATAAAAGAGCATAGTGATTTAAGAAGCAATCGGAGCCGAAGCTTTGACTGGGAGCGGTTGTGGAAATATATAGCTAGAAGCTTTGTCTGTAGCTTATATTTCTTTCTTAATTCGCGAAATAGTTAAATTATTCTTACTTTTAGGAGTCTTTGTGCCCTAATTGTAAAAAATTTTCATATAGAAGTACGACCGAACTTAGAGCCAAACTGGTACATTTTCATCTAACCTTTGAGTTAGTGAAGGTTTATCGGTATCACTATTTCCAGCTCTTGATAGAAGTGTAGTTAGAGATTCACCCTGCCCATTATTCGCTCCACGAGTAAGTGGATTCTTTCTTGAAAGATAAGAAGAAAGGATATTGGTAACACTCATTTTATAAAATCTCTCGACTTCTTGCTTACCTTGAGTTGATCCAAGGAATGGTTTGAAAAGGGAGCCTTTCCTTTAAGGTAGGAGAGACTCTATCTCACATGTTGTGGCTGGTCATCCTATTTTGCGATTTGATTTTTACCCAAAACTATCGATTGCAAAATATCCACCCAACAATTAGGAACACCTATGTTGTCTTCTCAACTCACAAGAGCATCCACATCCATGTCTATGGGTGTGAACATTCCTCGTGATGTTACTAGTGTTGTGATCCTTTGTGTTGCTTCTAATGTCAATAATGTGAAGAATTTGGGAGGAAGAGATTGGGTTGTTATGTATTTATTTCATATTTTCTTGCAAGGCATTTCCTTGCCAGTTCATCACAATATTCAAAACCACCAATGAGAAGGCCACATTATTCTTGAGTGTAGCAATTATAGATTTGTGAGGATTGAATTACTTGGGCTAAATCAATTGGGCTCATTTGGCGAGAATTATGCCCTTCTGGAATTGTGACCCTTGTCCATAGAAAACCAACTTATACATAATTGACTTTAATGAATTTAGATGTTCTAGAAAGAAGTTTGCCATATTTAATGTGATACAGAATTGTTCAAACAATATAAGAGTGGAAATTTCACATTGTCGGGGGGAACAATAACCAATGTTTATATTTCCACTTAAACCATCTTTAGAAGAGGAGATGTTAGGGAAGGGACATCATCCTTTGATTCGATACATGTATGGCCTTCATTAAAGAAACTTGTATCAAGGATGTACAGATAAGTATTCATTAAGTATTAAATTTATCTACTCATTGTACTCTCTCTCCTAATTGTATTTCCATATGTAGTGTAAGAGTTATTTGCCTTGTTCTTTTCCTTTATGTCTAGGGATGTTCTTGTAGGAAAAGAAGGTTGGTACTTTATGCATACTATCAAATATTGTATAGACTCGATCTTTTGATAGTAGCTCCAAAGAAGATGTGATCTGGAATTCATTTGTCATCTGATGATCTGGTTGGATAAAGTGAGGCTCTTGAAGCAATTATCTTTGATGATTGAGATCATGAGTATCCTTCTATATGAAGAGGGAGTATGACACTTGTTCAAAGACAATGTAGGAGCTTAGAAGATTAATACTTAGAGGGAGTCTAGAAACACATTTGTGTGACTACATGATTTTGATGGGCCTATTCTTGAGTGCATCATGAGGAAGTATTGACTTATCACTAGAAAATTGGAAGATTGATATCAGATTTAAAGTGAGTCTAACAAGAATCCTTGGGGGGAGAGAGCCTTTAAGGGAGTAACTACTGGACCCGACTTCCCAGGATCATTGTTTAGAGGGAGAATTTTGAGGTGCAATCCTTTGAAAACGATATCTTCTCTACGAGGAGAATTTCTAAGTGAAATTCCTTGTAATGAATTCTTCTTTGTGAGAGAGAATTGAGATGAAAGCATTTGTACCTCCCTTTGACTTGGTTCATGGTGGTTACTATTTCGCATATGATATGTAATGAAAGGTGACAATTTTTCATGTATGTAAGGTCACTATTGTAAGGTGACGACCTTATCAATAGTTTGATCTATCTCCTAGATACACTACATTAACTTGTAGCACCTAAATGTGTTGGATGTCTAGGAGCAAGTGTTATCATGGTTTTTTGGACCAAATTTCGCCAGATGTAGTGCCTCTCATGGTTGCACTCGGTACCTTTTTATATTTTAATCCGAGAGATACTTGTACTCATGCTATTTTTACATTTGAGATGACCTAAGGATCGAATATTATACTTTGATTTCAGTATCATAGATGTTAGATTACAATGTTGTTCAGTTGATCATATTTGCATGATGATGCCATTTTGAGATGACAGTATGTTTTATGATGATTTTTGGTTATTTGGTATTTGAACATATCTCTAATTATGTTTTATGTGGATTTAATGTTGTGAGAATTTACTTCATTCTTGCTTGTAATGCTTTATGCGAATGTGAGTGATGTAAATGGATTATTTCAGTATAATTAAGTAAATGGTTAAATTAGATTATTTAATGCATTTATTGCTTTAGCTATGTTATTATATGCAATTGCACTTGATTATGTGTTTTAATGTGCATGATTTATATCCCTGGCAGTGGCAGATGGAGTTAGTGATTCAACTGTTCATATTTTACCAATCTTGTTCCTGTATGGTCGACGTATCTTATTTAATTGTTTTAATTAAACTTTATGGTGATTTGATAAATCCAGACTCTATTGCATTATGTGATTAGACTTGTGAATGTGTCTGTGCTTTTAGAGGTTTGCATTGTCATGAAAGTTGTTAAGGAAATTTCTGTGATTTTGGGTTTTCAGGCTTGATTTTAATTTCTAGCAGCTTTGCCATAGATGAATTCCAATTACTTGGAATAGCTTGTTTTCGTTTCGATTTTTTTTGGAATTTATTAGGTTTCTTGGTTAATTACCCTAATCGATTATTCACTCGAAAAGTGAATAAGGATCCAAAGAGGAAATTAATTCCTCACTTCTCACTTTTGGAAATTACAAATTTGAGAGTTTTTTTCCAAAATCCTCTTTTGGAGAATTGCGTTTCTGTTCATTGTGAAAACTATGGGCGTGGGATCTTTTCAAGATTGGTCTCGTTGGATCTAGCTCGGGGAGACCTTGTTTCGTCATGACTTTCGGCAACGTTTGCGGGTTATTTGTTTTATTGTGCTTATTCCTGTTTCTGCCCTTTTGGCTGTTAGGAAGGGCTCTTCCGTTTTTGTGTTTCAGCTCCGTTTCAGCTTTCATTTTTGGTAGCTATATGTTAGGAGGCTGAGAACTAGTGTTCCCCTCCGTTTCTGATTGCTAGTTCTGCTCGGTTGGTCGGGTATGAGCATTTTCTTGATTTTTGGGATGAGGGTTTGGGGTTTCACACCATTATGTTGGCTGTTTTTCCATACGGTGTCCGAACCTGAATTTTATTGGATTTTCATAGCTTTTATGCCCTAAGACCAAATGGGTTTTAATTTTGAAGTTTTTGAGTTTTGAGATTTTTACCTCAATTTGTGTGCCACCCAATTTTCTCAAGTTTTCTTGGCATGATGTTGGTCATGGACTTGGATCATAGGATGTCAGTCAGACCATTGTTGCACTTTTATGTTGCATTGGGATGCGTGCCACATCCTCCTGTCTATTTTCGGTTGAGTGTTATTTTGCTTGTGTTTTCATCTAGTCCTTGTGTTATGATCTTCGTGATGGTGGTGCGCCACACACGAGCACATGCGCGTGCATTTTTCGAGTGACTTGCGAGGCCCAATCTCCCGTTTGTATTTCGGTTGAGTTATGATCATTTGGGGTTGGGTTGGAAATATGCATGCCTACGGGCACTCATTGTTGGATGAGCATGGGTAGGGTAGGGTGGCACCATGGAGGGGGCTTCTATCTCGCAACTTGGTGTTTATTCCACTAGAGGGTTGGCGTGAAGAAGTTTTATACAAGTGATAACTAAATAAAATAATGGGTAATAAAACTAAGATAATAAAATGATACTGTGTGAGAGCCTTCCGTT
The DNA here is from genome assembly GCA_028749045.1 of Cupressus sempervirens. NCBI lineage: Eukaryota > Viridiplantae > Streptophyta > Pinopsida > Cupressales > Cupressaceae > Cupressus > Cupressus sempervirens. The sequence continues at coordinate 247,766,854 of CM053788.1, read as the reverse complement.
GGGAAGTTGAGTCTGCACGATACTGAGCTTGGGATTTCCGATGCCGAGCAACTCTCCATGTAGTGAGTCCCTACATAGTTATCCATTGAGTGTCTAACTAGGACCTGTAGTGCTTGCATTGTCTCATGATCTTGGTTTCAGTCATCTTTACATTCTGGCATGAGTGTTAGCCTTGGACGTTTGCTTTATGTGTGTTTGTGGTTGGATCATTATTTCCATTAGCACGACATGATTGGACCTATGGGTTCCACGTGGTTGGGAGATGTAGCTACCGATACCACTGTCAGGGGCCAGTATACAGAGACAGTCTATTATTCCAGTGCGATCGGTGCTTGATGTTTCACTTGGTTTATTCGGGATTCCAGAGTATGCTTCCTTGTGATTTATGCTTTCATTGGAATGTATGGATATCATGTTTAGATAATGTTAGCTTATTCAACATATTCCTGTATTATGATGTTTAGCATATGATTAGATGATGTGTTTTGATTAGTTGGAATATCTATTATTTTACTTGTTAGCATGTTAGATTTCCTTGTTCTTATGATGTTATTACGATTTAGTAGTGACGCCCTCATAAGACATATCCAACTATCTAGTTGTTAGTTTGGGATGTTATGAGTGGGGGATGGCTAGGACCTTCAAGGTCTCATGATGCTATTATGGTTGGGACGAACCACGCATGAGTTTTATTATGTTCGTTCATTGCAACGTTGCTTCGGTACTTTTCCTTTACTGCTATGGTTTAGATGGTTACATGCAATTTCCGTCTTGCAGTTATTGTGTTGAGTGTCTATACCTTGATTTGTGGATACAATACTCCTTGGTGTGGAAGAATTGTTTTCCCTATGTTCTCTCTTTTGTTTTCCTTGTTTGCTGTTGCAAATTCTTGCACGAGATTGTACTCTCCTGCACAAGAGCTTGAATTTTTGTGTAGGGCCTTGCATTTCTTCATCTGGCTCATTGTACTTCCTCGCACGAATCTTGACATCAATGTAGTGGTTTTGGCTGCTGGGTGAAGTAGTTCTTTGTGCGAGAGGGTAGTTTCTTGCATGGCATGGTGCACTTCCTCGCACGAAGGATACTTCTTCGTGCGAAATTGGCTGTGGTGATTTTCTTGCACGAAAAACAGGGGACATCTTTGCTGTTTTTCGGGGAATGCAATTTGGTGATTTGAGTTGCTTGTATTTCCATGCTTTGATAGATCAAAGATTTTATGTTCTGTTGTTGTCTTTGGATTTCATCTTCAGTTTGATCGTGTCAATTTGGTAGTGGCGTTTGGAGATCCGTTGGTGTTTGGATATTTGTTTAGTCCTCCGTTGCAATCTTTGTGATCCTTGTATGTTGATTGTTGTGTGCATCCATACTTGTTTTAAAAAAAATATCTTGACTTTTATTTATCCTTATTTCAAGGATCTTCGGGCAGGGTATTTTGTCAAACACCATGATAACCAACTCATCATGGTTCTTTGGTCCAGATTTTGCCGCACACCATGATAACCAACTCATCATGGTTCTTTGGGCTGGATTTTGCCGGACACCATGATAACCAACTTGTTATGGTTCTTTGGGCCAGATCTTACTTGATACCATGACATATTTACTATTATAGACCATACTTAAGGTGGTGTTTAAGCTTGTATTAAAATTATAGAAATTGTTTCAATTCCCTATTTGCTAAAGAGGGCGCGTTGAGAAATTTGGCCTCATAGTGAATTGAAGCCAATTTCATATGTAATATATGTTAATATATATATGTGTGTGTTGATGGATTTATGTTGATATCCTTAAATGTGCCATTCTAGGGATAGAATACTGAGATGATATCTCTTCATATACTTGTTACTTAATTTTAACACGTTAAAATTCAGTCCTGAAAATTTTATTTGCTGAAAGCACTTTTCATTTGATATTTGAAAGAATATAAACGTCCTTGTATCATTCATCTCTCGAATATACAATTGATAATTTACAAAAAAATGAAATGCTGAAAGTAAAGTATCTCACACAAGCCGTGAGTTTAACTACTGTTTTTATACATATTGACAATAAAAGAAAGGTATGACGCATGAGAAAAGAGTTAGTGGTAACCAGTCATTGCCTTTTGAGCTTTTGACTAGTTAAGTGTCCTTTGTTGCTGCTTCTGGTCCGATCCTCGATCTCGTAGCTCCTAGTTCTCGTTTTTCTGCATAAGAAAAAGCGGAGTTAGATCTTAAAGATCTAAGCAATAATTGGTTATCCAAAACTACATACCCGCACATGTCATATTTCTTTTATTCTGAATACATACAAAAACAATATTGATCACAAAGAAGTAGTTTATGAGTGTCACGAGCCCGTCCTCAAACCTAATGAAATACTTTTCAAATATTACAGAACAAGAAAATTCAACGCTCAGAGTTGTTTCAGAATATGGTAAAAATTGCATAACTTGCTGCAGGAAGGATTAAGTATGGAGACACCACAGAACGCTAATACAGTGAAAGAGCCAATTTCAAGTAGAAGTAAAAGATGCTGAAGATTGAGAACAATATTAATGAGATAATGCACAAAATACATAATCGACAAGTGTCAAGACTATAATTTGGTATGGCTGGCCCACTAGAACTTCATGGAATAAAACTCATGTTAGGATTTGAAATATGTCACATTCATGAAATTTCTTGTCATACTATTCACTTATGCTGTTTTGGTAATTCATTCCAAATAGATTCAGTTACATATCATTTACCGATCTTAAAAGCATTCTATCTTGATAGCATCAGAGTACTTTCTTTTCAGCAAACAGGTAGGAGCATTTCAAAATGAAGGGGCAGAGTCTCATAGGGAATTTATCAGAAAAATCAATGACAACTTAAAATCTTTGAAGCTGGAAAGTATTTGTGAAATAAAAGATAAGCCAAACAAGGAAAATAAAGGTATTTCCGAAGGCTTTCACAGAGGGATGGTGTGGAAGTGGACTCATTGTCAAAGGTTGGTGTTAAGTTTTCACATTGCCCTGCAGCTGCAATGCGGATGTCAGGTTTTGCATCAATAAGAAGAAATATTAGATGTGGAATTTATTCACTGGTTATCATAGTAACCCATTTGCAGAGTTCAATATATTTGGTGATTCATTTGCTGCATATCAGTTGTTGTCTCAAGCACTTGCAATACAACAAATTTGCTGTCTCCTATATGCAAAAAATTAGTTTAAAGAAAAACCCCAAACAGCAGAAATGACAAGGGTTTCAGATATGAACTTCATATTTGTAAACAGCAACGTATTTTCTTCCTTCAAAATGAAAATACCACAAGCAAAATTTTCCAGCAAATAACAGTAATGGCAAGACTGTGAGAGCATTCCAGCAAGAAAATGAAGAAAGAATTCAAGAAAAAAGTGTTGATCAGAGACCAACATGCAGCTTTTCTGAGGATGTATCAGCTAGACTACTGAAACAAAAGTGATATCCAATTGAAGTCCGTGGGTTTATGCTCCAGAATTAACCAATTCGACCTATAGGGAAACCCGAGTTTTGGGTTTTGTTAAAATGGAATCATTATAAAAACCTGTATGAAAGCAAACCCGATTTGGATTTTTATGGGAACAAATATGGTTCCAGAACTCATGTACATTCAACAAATATGCATTTAAAAGAACAAAACCTTCCAGTTGTAGCAAGGAATTCATGTTCAAATGCATAAATGCCCACATCTAATACTGGTGAGAAAAAAATTCGAACCAATAATTTCACATGGTGACTACAAAAGGCAAATTGTTTCTTCATGCAAAGTGAAAATCGTGCTTCCAGCTTAGCACAAAATGGTAACCCATAATGGCAGCTCAAAGAAAAATATATATTTCAATCAAGAAAAATGTGCCTTGTAAATCCAAAATGTTACCTTTCATTCTAGTGTTGAGGGTGGCTTTCAGCCACAACATGTTTAAAGCAACATCCAAAATCGCGTTTCCATTCATGGCTGAGATGAACAAAGCAAATCTCATGGCGGCATGTCACAGAAAATCCTTGTTTCGAATGCTCTAGCAAGCATCAGTGGCAACGTGTAATAAAAAACCCTGAGCAATGGCGGCTTCATACAACAAGACATGCCCAACAGGAGAGGAAAAATGCAGAACATACTACCTTCAGCAATGGTGACTGCAGAACAAGCAAAGAAATGGCTTCAAAAAAAAAAAAAAAAAAACCCTAGCCGACCCTCCTTCCTTTCTCTTTGATGCCAATGAAAATACAAATGGGTGCTTTAGGGTTGCAAATACATATATTTCCTTTTCCACATTTCATGATTTTTGAAATTTGTGGGGACTTAAGTAGGTCTTTCTTCCCATTTTTGTTTTTTTTTGTCAATATTTGTGTATGCCATGAGTTATAAGTGTTTTTAAACACTTATTTCTTCTTTTGCAAAGCATATGTAAAATAAAGATATATAATAGTGACATTATAAACTATTTTATATTTTTATTAAAATTTGCAAACCTTTAAACATGTGTTCCTTAACTATTCAATGTTTTACTATGTCTAACACTTGACATGTGTTAAAAGAGGAGAAAGAGGAGCAATATTAGTTAAAGACTTGGTGTTTCAAATCTTTTGAATCATGAGGAGAGATTATAGGGATTTCATTTTGGGTCGAATTTAGACTTTGACCGAGCATTTTGGAGGTCTTTATGGCCAGTTAGAACATTTTTAGGGGATTTTAACATGAGTCATGGGTTTCATTATGACTTAGTGTAGTGATTAGGTAGTGAGTCATCTTTTTGATAAATTTGACTCCCCTTTTTTAGCCTTGTTTCCTAATTTTGACCCCCAAGAGATTTGTATTTAGTATTCTGAAACTGTCATACCAAAGGATGGATGGATGCAGTTCTAAGGAAAGAGAAGACTATTGTGACATTTTGATTGTCCTTTGTATGCTCATTTTTTCTGAGTTGTATCTCTGAAGTTGATGTTCGGTGACCTTTGAAGGCATAATACAGTTAGTTGGCTCTACTTTGGGACTCATTTTTGTGTGCAAGGTTGGTGATTTGATGTTTATTTTCTGTGTTCTATCAAGAACCTTTAAGTTTATGTCTCATTTTCGCACCTATATGTGTTAGTAAAATCTTTATGCATAGGTCATAAGTTGTGCAGTTTGATGAAATTATATTGATTATGGTCTATATCTTTCGATATTATTCATTAAAGCCCTCTTCTGAAACACTTTTATGCAAAGATTTTCATCAAAGTTGTATCTCATAATTGATTGTATGTCACATCATTGTGTTGTTAAACATCAAATCCTTCATTATCGTTTTGGTGTATCACCTTTCTAGTTTAAATAATTCCTTTTCCGTACTTCCTACCCCTTTTCTTCATAAGTTCATAGTATAGGTGGAATATCATAACATCAAACAGGAACCGGCCTAGAATTCGGAGGTTCAATCACCTTCATAGTTTACCCACAAACTTGTGATTGTTCCCATATTTCATCAGAATTTCTAAGTATTTAGGTGCTTATCTTTAGGGTGCAAATTCTGGTGATAACAATACTCAAGAGCATAATGTGTTCTACAAATCCTCCCTAGCTAAGAGGAAGTGTCAAAGTTGTAGCTTCAGTCGGATTGATTTGATGTGATATACATTATTGTTATTGGTAAATCATCATTTCCTATATATACATATTCATGTAATAATAATCTGATTAAATATATATACATACATAATATATTAATAATAATCCTATATATACATATTCATGTATATAATATATGTATTATATATATATAATACAAATTATTATTATTAAATATATATATTATTTAAGTGATGATTAAACCTTAGAGACATGTCTTTTCATGAGACATGTCTCCTCTCATATTTATATGAGAACCAAATCTGCATTTGAAACATATCAATTACAATGGCTATATTAGTACATTTGCAGAAAAATGATCCATTTTACTCAACTTCTTTTGCTAATTGTAAATGTGTAAGTGTTGACAGTATCATAAACATGCTGATGTTTATAGTTAATTTCTGGATACCTGATAGGACCAACTCTAATAAGGAATATTAATTAGAAATCTTCGATATTACTGCACTGCGATTCTTATATTCTGTGATGTCTTTGAGAAGTTCCTTGGCCTGTCTTATATCTATGTCTTAATTTCCAATCTGAGATTGCCATAGTGTGTTCTTTAGCATCTCCTACTCTTGCGATGGGCAATCCTGTCTTTTTTATTGGTTGGATGATAGTGTTAATGCTGGCATGTTGTCTGGCTTCCCCTAGTAATTCCGACTGAGTCACTTCTTGCCTTTTGATTCTTATTCAGTTCCTTGTCTTGTCTGCTTATGTTTTCCGTGTTGTGCTTTTTTTTACCTGATTTTTTTGTTCGGTCTTGAAACTATATCTTCCTTCCACTAAGCGGTCTGACTATTCAATGAGCAATCACAACTTTCAGACTAGATTATTTTTGTTTATCTTAATCTTTTCTTTAACGAAATTGCACTGTCACCTAGTTATAAATGCCTAAGACATTAGTCACTTGGAATCAAATATTCATACTATCGACTTTTTGGAATGTGGTATTTCCGATGGGATATTATTGCACTCAACATAGAGATGCATATTCACTATTCAACGATTTTCTTTCTATTTTACTTTGATTATTGTAGTCCTAATATAGGACACTCAATAATGTTTTCCCGATCTTTAATATAGTAATATTCAACATTTTAGTCTATATTGTGTCATTGTCATAGTTATTTATTATTTTATTATTGTATTATTTTTTTTGGGATAGGTAATGGGCTGAAGCCTATATTAATTACTTATTTGTTGAGATCAATTTATTATTATTATATGTTATGCTCGAGTAGACTAGAACCCAAGACCTCCCATATGAAAGGCTCACAAGTTACCCTTGTGCTATAGCCTCTTTCCTATTTTATCATTGTATTATTATATAAGTAATAAATTATAATTTTGTTTTACTAATATATGATATTATACTGTTATTTATTAATAGTATTTAATTTCTAATTCTAATATATTTATAACATTATATTGTGTTATATCAATTAATATATTATATGAATGATATAATTGATAATAAATTTATCATCAATTATTTGTACTATCTTATTATTATTCATAATTAGATTCTAGTCACTAAAGGTCACATTACAAATGAAATGATGTACATTGGTAGAATGCAAGAAACATGTCCATTGAAAAAGAGAACTAGTAAATTCTGTTGTGCTGTACTTTTGATCAAACCTTTCAAAAACAAATTGGATGAGGCTTGCACAATTGTGCTTGATGCACATCTCTAGTTTGGCCACGTGTCATGTCTATTTATGAAAAAAAAACATTTTGAAGACTGAAAATCTGTAATTTCTATAGGTTAAGGTATAAAATAAGGGAAGCAACAATAATATTTTAAGGTAGCTTATTTATGTTATTTTCAAAAGAAGCAACTTAAATATATATAATATAAGGCTTATGTGGTATTTAAAACATGTTTTTAACACCTATTCACACGGAAACACCCATTTTTGTGATTTCTCATATCTCCTTCAGGATTAGAGTCTTGAAGCATTGAAAGAAAAAACCCTTGGTTTGAAAGATCTTGAAGACGAAACTCTCTTAGTTTTCATATTTGGATTCAAAACAGAAAATCTTCTATCTATTGAAGGAGATTGCATTCAGGAATTATAATTGTATTCAATTGTTGAATATTGATTGAGGATTTGAATTTGTTTCTTGGTTACCAAAGTGTCCCAACAATGTGGAAGAACTAGATTTTTAAATTTTAAAAGGATTTAAATCTACAGTTGCTGTTGTGAGATATTATGGTAATTGGATCAGCTGTGATTCATGTTTGTGACCATCTTGGTTTAGGGAGGTTTGTAGTTGTTGCTGACTAAAGATTTGGATCAGTTGTTTTGTTGAGGTTCCAGCCTAAGAATGGCTCCACCCAGTGTTTTGTTGATGTTTTCACTCATAACAAGTGTTGCAAGTTTTGGATTAATTGTTGTTTTCTGAGACCTTTGGAGCTTGGTTCTCCTGTCATACATGTCTTCCAGCTGCTGTACCTTTGAGTTATAGGGTTTGTCTGATAGAACAGCTGCTGTCATCAAATTTTCTGCCATTGAAGAAGGTTTTCAGGGTAATTCATGCATCTTCCAGTTGCTTCTGTGCAGTTTCAGATCTATTATCTTATGATTAGTGCCTATTTTATTGTTTTTTACCAGTATGTATAGTTGTACGGATTGTTGAATGCATTGTTGATATATATGAGTTTTTATTAGCATGTATAGTTGTACGGATTCCTGAATGTGAATTGTTGATAAAAAAATATTGTTTCCGGCTTAATTGACTGTTAAGAGAATTAGTTGTTGTGGTAATAATGTTTTATAAATATTCACTGTGCATCAGGATGTACAATCAAGGGTTTCATACTTATTTCCAGCTGTAATACATCAGTAAGAAGTGTATGTGCTTGTCATAAGTGTACAGACTGCTCAATAAGTTTTGAAGTGTTTTCCTTGCAGTTCTTACATAGCACAAGTGTTTTTTTGTAAAAAATTTCTGCATTCTGAATAGTTAGTGTGGCTCAAACTCAGTGTATGCTCTCATCTTGCCCATCTTGGGAAGCGAGTGATCAGAAAGTGATAAGAAGATTCCATTGCAGATAATTTGCAGTCAATTTTTTTAAAAATGTGTGTTTATTACAATTTCAGTCACATAAGCCAAGACATAGTTTAATTATGGTTTGATCAATTCAAGTGTACCTTCCTATTATTACAGGCGTTATCAGCCTTGTAGGTTCTTGTTTCACTCATAAACATTCTCAGGGGCCTTATCCTTGCATTGATTTCACTTCACTATCCTATTCAAATCTTGCCATTGTTTGAGTAAACAGTTGTGACCTTTATTAACCTACAACAGTTGTTAGTTTGAAGAGGTAAACTTTTGTATGAATGACCTTGCAAGTTGACTGGGAAAACCACAAGTTGAGTTTGGTTAAGACACAATGATTATGCCCTTGATGACTAACAGAAAAAGCACTTACGAGCATCGAGTTTTGACTGGTGTGCCAGGCTAGAGCTAACTTAAATTGCATCAACTGGGGCAGAAATAATTATTGCAAATCAGGGAGGTAGGTGACAGATTCTGAATAGTGTTCAATTGCTCGTCATTCAAACAAATAGAAAATTGACGTGTAAAGGGAAAATTCTAATCTTTAAGAAGCACATGTCCCTTCATAGACAGCAATACAGCATAATGAATAGTTTGTGCTACTAGGAACTGTTGCTCAATTTTCACACATGTTCAAATGGAGGAAAACATACATGCTTATTACTTTCAAGCAATTCTCAGAAATGCATTAAAGGAAAAGTTTCTTATTCATACTGAAATAATATAAAATGTTTGTATGATGAAACAAATCATGACAGAAATAAAATGCTGAAAGTAAATTTCTCCCACACATTTGACTGTGAGAGTAGTCCCTATGTGGTGATATACACCTATACTCTACTGAAATCATTAACATGAAAGAGTAGTAAAAGGAGAAAAAGGTCATGGGCACTAGTCATTGCCTATAATGACTGGTGAAGTGGCATCCATCTGCATCCACCTTCTTGCTGTTTTAGATCTTGCCCTTTCCGTGCTTCCAATCCCTGCATTTACAAAAGAGAATAGGTTAAATCCAATGGATCTAAGCAATGCTGATAGCTCACTTCATCTCGCATTCACCATCCTACACGCTATTCCTCTCAATAAAATATAGGCATACATTAGCAGATAGAGAAGTCAATCATGAAGAATAGAAGTATTAAAGGGACAATTCATTTTGTTTTGAAACCTTTTACTTATAAAAACTGGTGAAAAGAGGATAGGCGTAGCAGGTGGGATTGGTATGCATACAAATAACAACAAATGAAACATTAAAGGGACAAACTTTTAAAGTTTTGAAATCTTCTGTTTTGCTAATACAGCAAGAATGAAAGCTACAGCAAGAGGTTATCTACCACAACAAAAAGTAACCATTTTCAGCAGTAGGAAAAATGCATCATACAGGTCAAGATGCAAACAGAAGCAAGATAATACTCATCACTATCAGTAAAATGAAACTTACAAGAAGTCCAGTAAAGGCACAATGTTGGGAATGGGGAGAAAATAATGCTGGAAAGGAAGCAAAACCAGACTAGAGGGCATTAGATTCAACAAAGAATCCTAAGGAGAAGGAAAAGGCTCCACAGGTTTGAGTTCCAAAAATGGCCAGAAGCTACAGGCAGGTTGTGGGAGTTCAACTTTTGAATCACAATACATTGAGACAGCCGGCAACACTAACATAATGTAGAACACCATCACTGTTGGTCAGGTAATACAATAGATGAGAGCTTCAATGGACATATGCAGACCCTTATAACAGAACAAGGAAGGAAAGAGTTATCTCTTTTGGTATGTCACAACTAACTAAGAATGGAGATGAAAAAAAAATCACAGAACAGAGACAAAAATGGTGGCCAGATTTTATGACATTAATTTATCTCAAGAAAGGTACTTTCTGTAGTGTTTATTATATGCCAAGAAAATCACAGATTTGAGGGGAATATGGCATACAGATGCATCTTTCAACTAAAACCCAAATAAGAAATCTGGTATAGTTCAAACAGCAACTAATGGAAACATATCAGCAATGGCAAATGTATAACACAGTCATATTAAACAGAGGAAATTTCCTGTCCAAAATTTATTTCCAGCAGAGACAAAACAAGAAATCCGGTATGACTTTTAGCAAAGAATCACAGTCTCTAAGAGTTTAATCAAATACACTCAGCAAGGAATTTCATATATCATGAATCTATTACAAATACATTAGTAAATATTGCATCTATATGCAACTTTCAGCAATGAAAGCAAGAACCAGTAACAGAGATCAATGAATGAGTTACTTTCAGCAAAACAATCACTATCTATAAGAGCATTTTGCGAACATCTTAGTCAAAAACTCAGAAACAGCAAGGAACCCTCATAAATGAGTTCAAACAACAACCCAGCAAGGAGCCAAAAAACTCACAGAAATTACAACTTTCAGCATTTAACAACTTTCAGCATGGAGGAAGTACAGTTGCATTCCAATAAGTAAATGATGTAAAAGAATAGTACTATTGTATCTATTTCATTACAGCAAGAAGATCACAAATACATCAGTAAAGATGGCGCCCAGATATTGCATCATTTAGTTAAAAACCCTCTTACAAGCTTGGTGAATGATTTCAAAAGAATCCATGAGAATGCAGATGCCTCAATTAAAGAAAGCCACAGGTCTGAAATTAAAAAGGTTGCTCATATTTTATAACAGCAGCAAGAGAGCAAATACACCTTCAAATAATGGAACAAATAATCTCGAGGCTTCATTTTTCCGAAACCCACAAGAAAGTTCACAAGAAAAAGAAGAGGGAAAGATCTCTTACAACGACCAGCAGAGAGCCACAATTTTCTTTGTTTCCAAACAACAAAATGGGTCTACTAGCGTCCCCACTTCCAACCTATTGATTCAAATCTCGTGGCCAAAGAGAAGAAATGGCGCTCATAGCCAGTAAAGTTAACATTAAAGAGAACCACAAAATAGCAGATTTCGTCTTCAACAACACCAAATAACCAGTTGGTGGCTGCAAGAAAACCTCTATTTTTCATGCCAAGATCTGAAAATATGCCAGGCGTCCTCCAAAATAGCAAGATACGCAGTAAAATGACATCTCCCAGCAAGTAAATCGCGAGTTTGATCTTCATGGTGGCTAGGGTTTCAAGAAAACCCTGCCGTGTTTTACCTTCAACATTTCATGAACTTCAAATGAGAAATTGAACTATTGACTTCCCTTTTACTTCAGTTCCTTAAGTGTTTTTTATAAACTTTTCGGGTCCACCCTATGATGCAAGTGTTACCAAAATTTCACACATGCTGAATTTTTACTTCAAGTAACATCACTGAAAGAACATTGCAAAAGAAGCGTACATTTTCTATTTCATTACTATTCCATCTTTTTGCAATCATTTATGAAATCATAAGCAAAAGAAATACAATGTTCATTGTATAGATCATCATCTGATATGCACAAAATTTTCATTTTTTTTTTTTTTACAAAATGAAAATGAAATGAATTAATGTGCTGAATGGAGAAAATCTCACACAAGCCGCGAGGATAACTGATTAATTTTCTTTCATCAAGAAATACACTAACAAATAAATATATACATGAAAGAAATAGGAATAGAGATAACCAGTCATTGCCTGTTGCTTTGACTGGTTATGGTTTCTTTTCCTGCCACACTTGTCCAGCTCCGAGCTCCATGGTCCCCAACAGTTGCAAAAAATATAAAGTAACTGATGTTAGATCTAAGCAATGACTACCTACCTCTACGACTATATATTCTATCTGTCAATGCATTCCGTCATGAAAGAAAACAAGCAGTGATATTGGCATTTAGTGCTAAAAAGAAATAAAACCATTCGTGAGTGTCACGAGCCCGTGCTCGAACCTCATAAGATATGCTACGAGATAGAGAAGATGAACAGACTAACAAATCTGTTTAATGAAGTTATTTATGAACATGTACAACAGGCAAATAGGGATACCGAGGAATGCTGTTTGCATCTTTTAAACATGCATATCAAAGGACAAAACAGTGATATAATGGCAAGAATGACTGTTTTATAGACAGAAATGGACACTGAGAGAATACACAGTTATTATCTGTATCAAAACAAAATGTTTGGCATTTAAAAGGGTAATAGAAGCTAAGCAAACAAATGATGCCATGTCTTCAACATAAAATACAGGGGGGTGCACATGCCGAGAGATTGCTTTTATATGCCAAACATGACTAGGAGAAATGCATATGATCTTATCACATCATTACTGATTCTACAAGTTAACTCTGAGAATGACATCACGCAGTGTCTCTGTTCCTACACATCCTTTATATTGGTGACATCGTGCTTCTAACTCTGGAGGTATCTTGGTTGTCAAAGACAAGATTCAATGTTTGCTATTGGAAAATGGCCTCGCAGTAAAAATAAATATGTTATAAAATCCATATCAATCAAACTCAGCATTTCAACAATCTAGAGGTCTCCATATGTTTTTTAGTCCAACTCCCACATACAAATTTGTTTTTTTAAGAAAGCAAGATTAGACCTTCAGATCTAAAAAATGGAATAGAACTGGCTAAATTCATTGAGAAAGGAAAATACAATTGCTTTCACTGGTGCTGACATTTCTACATCATGAGGTGGCTGACTTGAGGTTTTAGATTTTTCAGCATAAGATTCGCCTTCGTGAACATTGTCAATGTAGAGCTACAAAGTCGTGAAGACTTGGTGTGAAAAAGGCATAGGAGCTAGAACACCAATTTCTATAAATGAAAAAGAATCTTCTCCTGTAAATTCATTAGCAGGATTAAATGAAATTGAGTAAAGGAAGTGTGGTTTCCAAATATCCATCTCATACTTTGAAGGCAGCAGGATACTCTCAAGATTGCTATCAAACAGAAGCTGATGCTACATGAGAAACCCCGTTTTGTTTTTTGTCTTTGAATATGGAAACAAATATAACTTTTAGAATTAATCTTCCAGCACAACCTTTATAAAAATGTTAAATGCTGAAACATACACCTACAATAACATGTGTGAAGCACACACAATACAGACTCCAGTACTACCAATGGCAGTAACATCAGTAAAGGAAGCCAAATCACAGCAAGGGTTTCATACCAAAGCCACATATCTACGGCTGATGGCTTGATGAGAACATTTTAACCGGCAAAATGTTACAACAGCAAGCAATACAAAGAACCAGTCGCTATAAAAAACCAGTAAAACCTTGCAAAGAGGCTCAACAAATGAAACAATATATTTTGCAACTGCATCTCCACATGGTGGTTGTTTCTTTTTTTTTTTTAAATAAAGGAACGATTTGGGAAAGCAAATATATTCTGAAGAAAGAAGTGAAAAGGTGCAGTTCTAAAGAAGTTAATATGAGGAAAGTACAGGTTAATGCCTTTGCAAAAGCAAAGAAACCCCATTCGGGTTCTTTAAAATGCAACTTCTGAATTTCATTTAAAAGATGAAACCTGCATGTAATAGCAGTGAGTCCATATTTCAAAGACAAAAGCAAAGCCCGCATAGATATGGATAAGAAAATATAATGCAAGAATACATCTACAGACCAAAGCCATGGTCGTTTTTTCCTTAAAAAATCCAAAAAAGTATTATTCTTTTGCACTTGGAAACATTTTCTTATCAGCTGGAAGCATATGGCAATCAAACCCTTCTCAAGACAGTGACAACAGAGATCTAAAAAAAAACAACAAATATAGACAAGGTACGCTTACCAAGTGGTGATTTTGCAAGAGGAAGCACCCAGAAAATGTCTAAAAGCAACCAACAAATCGCTTGGGAGGCTACTGCACCATCTACGCAATGAGTCTCAAAGAAAAGCTTTCAGCAAATCCAGATTTTGAAACAACGAAATGGCCTTAGAAGGCTTCAATAACCCTCTTTCTTCCATGAGCAGAGCATGAAGATGAAAACGCAGGAGAGGTTTAGGTTCGAGCTGTAGCATGGCTTCAAGAAATCGAACTCCATTCTTTTCCATGGCGGCACCCACCAGATCAAAAGAGCATGCGAGTCCCATGATAGAAAAAAATACAAGCAAATCCTTTTTTGCTTGATGGCAGCTCAGAACTCCAACATATTTTCATGGCGGCATGTAAAAAACTAGGGTCCTTCCTCATGGCGGCCAGCAAACCCTCTTTCTCCTTGGCCACGACTTCTTCATGTAATGTGTAAATGCAAAAAATGACAAAGATGATTAGGGTATTCGAATAAGTATTCTGCCCTTTCTCATATTTTAGAAAAATTTGAAGTCCGAGATATGAGGGAGGAGTTTTGCCTTGTTTTAATTTCTCAAATGGCCACAAACTGTCGCCCAAAGTCTTTCTTCCCCCTTAATCAGCACTTTTTTTTTTTGCAAAGTTTTTGTTTTGTTTAATTCTTTTAGAAGGTTAAATATATATTTGCTTCATTGGTTTCTTTTTATAATATAATTTATTCTTTTTTTTGCTATTTTAATAAATATTAGCTATTTTATTGAAATATTAAGTAATTGATTCTTATTACTTAATGTTTTATATAAAAAATAACTAATACTTATTAAAATAAGAAAGTGTAAATCATATTATAAAAAGTTATTAAATTATAAATATTAGATGCTTTATATTTTATTTTTAAAATATAAATCATTTAATAAGTAAATAATAGGAAATAAATATTTATTTTCCTTTAAAAAGGGTTGAGAGACATATATTTTGCAGATCATTATGATTAAGTGTTGAGTCATGTATGATAAGACTTGAGGGCAGGAAATTATTGCTTTTGGAGTCTGGCAGGAGTTTTGGGGCTACATTTATGAGGGGCAATTGGTGATTTATCAGACCATGCCTTTTGGGCTATTTTGTACACCTTTTTGAAGTCTTGTCAAGGACTCAAGTTGGCCTTTGGGGTTGAATCCGACCCAGCATTTATGACTTTCTAAATGCAGTTGGGTATTTGGTGCATAAGTATGAGTAAAATGCTCATTTGGGGAGGTTCTGATTGGTGTGGATGGAAGTTTTGTGGCTATTCTCTGAGTCCTGGACTTCATTCTACAGAGTTTGTAATTCATTTCTAGAGATATAATATAGGTTACAGCAGTGTGATTATGCTTGGTGAAGTTATGAGTGAGCTCTTTTCCTTTCTACAATTTCTGTGTGCATTTTAAATGATTGGATAGGTTAACTTGTGAATGTTTCGTTATTCCTTGTTTTCTGTCTCATTTCAGCAGCTTTGTGTAGAACAGTAAGTATGTTTTCAAGTTATAACATGTGTTTTTAGGTGAAATTGGTCAAAGGGAGGCATTAGTTTATCTTTCTCTTTGTGGTTTCAGTGGAAAACCTTATTATAAATCATTTGTGCAAGCCTTTACAGGAAGTTGTGTTTCATCTGTGTTTCATAAAGCTATATTATCCTCTCTGTTACATGTGGGTTACATTTCCATATCCCTCTTTGGTGTATCACTTCCTTAGTTTAGACTTAAGGTTTAGGTTTTGGTTTTCAGTAACTTCTCCCCCTTTCCCTCAAGTTTTCTTTAAGTTTTAAGAGGTTATCATTGAGAGATTCAATAGGAGCCAGCCTAGAATCCGGAGGTTTCATCTCACTGTCCAGTCCCATATAGTGAAGTGAATCTCATGTTAAGTAAGGGTTACTGAACGTTTTCCAGTTCAGTAAAGGGTGCAAATCCTGAAACTTAACAAAAAGTTTAAGTGACTATTATTATTATGTAATTGATACTCTACAAATCAATTCTTTAATAATAACATTCATGCAATTAAAAAATGATAAGTTAAGAATTAAAAAATGAGTTAAAAAAGGAAAATTGCATTGTAGTGTCAAGTTGAACTAAGAGTATCAAGCAGTTGAATTGATATTTTTAATGCCAAATTTGAAGGGGCAGTCTCAGTTGATATTTTTAGAGGCCTAGTTTAGACTGAGGAGTTTGAAGTGCATTATGGAGTTATTTGTGGCAATTTTTGGATCATTTTTAGACTTTTCTTATACATGGATGGTGAAGGCTCAGTTTGAGATAGGTGGGACATATTTTTGGAGTTTTCAGAGGTTCTTGATAATGAGCTAACTCATTATTTTGACCCAAACTTCGTGATTTTATGGAAGATGGCATTATTTTTGAAGAAGGGGTTCAGATTTTGAGAGAAGAAAGATGCTTATGTGATTTTGTCCTTAGTATCTTTTTCTTCATTATTCTGAGCTATTATGTAGATGTATTGTTTTTTGGGCCTTTGATTGGAATAAAGCTTTCATTGGAACTAGTTTTGGAGTGAAAGATTTGGTTGTATGCTTCAAGGTGATTGACGTTATTCAGATTGTGTTTTTATTGATAGACCTTTTCTAAATTATGTCTTGTCTTGCATCTTCCTTATCTAATATCTGTTTCATAGGTTTTGAGTTGTGTTTCCATTATTGATATATTCGATCGTGATTAGTTTCCTTTCATATATTTTCAAGTTCATAAACCTTTTCTTAAATTATTGATATGAATTAGCAGATCTTCAAGCAAGGGTTTTGTGATTATCTGTTTAAAAAACTTTCATTGTGTCTTAGGTATAACAATACTTTGTGTTATCAATCTTGGTGTATCACCTTATTTTAAATCTTTTAACCTTTTCATGTTCAAGGTTGTCTTTTTACCCTTTTCCATATAAGTTTTCACGTCTCTATTGGTACAAGTAAGGTATCAGATATATCATATAGGAACCGGCCTCGAATCCGGAGGTTCAACCAGGTCATAGGTTACCCACAACTTCTGGTTGATCCAATGTTTCTCCAAAATCGTTGCGAGTTTTAGGACTTAAAGCAAATCAGGGTGTAGATTTTGGAGATAACAGGAACCTGACAGAACTTAAAGACTTATAGAAGTTCAATTTTGTATCATAATTAGCAGTGACAGTGATTGGCATTTAGTTCTTCATTTTCATTTTATGTTGGAGTTCAATAAAGGCACAACAGAAAACCTGAAATGTTTTAAACCTGATAAGATTGGAATCGAATAGAATTTTTTTTTTTTTGATTGATTTAGTGGTTGTGCTCTAAATGGATCTAACTAAAGACACATCTCTTTATTTGACGACAGTGTTCAAGGACAGTCGGAAGCAGAAAAACATTAAATGCTACTTTGTTTGTACTCAGTCATTTGCTGAGGTTGACATAAATAGTGCGTATAATTTGTTTGACAAATCCATCCATGAAGCACGATGCATGTTTATGCATGCACATACTGTGTCAAGTTTGAAGAAATACATGTTGAGGTAAGTTGTTGCATCTTTGTGTTTTATCACATGGATCAATATTAGTAAATTATTTCTCTCTATGTCTATGAAGTTGCATTGATGCTAGAATATTTTGGACTTATTTGACTTTGCAGATTTTCATTGATTCTTTCAAACACTATATGTTTTGAAGGTGATATCAGTAATATAGTGATTAAACATATTAAAGACATACCGTGTATGGTATGTGCTTTTTCCTTTTATTCCAATTCTTGGCTTGCATGTATTCTCAAATTAATAAACATGGATATTTGGCTATGATATGACAGGATGAGAATCAGAATGAAACTAAGGATAGTAATGGGGAAGCTCTAGTCCAAACTGATGGAACTGGGTTTATATCTGAAGATTTGGCTTCACATTGTGCATTGAAAATATACCAAGGAAAACACTTTGACAAAGATTGCAAGGTACCTCTACATGTTTATTCTTGTGTGCATTGGTGCATCACAGTTGTTACATAGGAATGATGGCTCACTTAAAAGTATCCAATTTTCAATTTAAAAGTACCATGTTTACAGAATTTTTAAAAATATTTTTGAATCATGCACTCCTAAAGCTTTTTGTTTGGACATCATCGAAGTCAGATTCTCATAATCATTGTGCAGTTTTTCCAAGTATGCACTACCAATCTTTATGATGCTCTTATCTACTTTATTATGATTCAGTCTTCAGGCAATGCTACTTTGTTGGAATTCTGATGTATGCTATATTTGTGCAAAATATGCATTTTGGTTTGCAACTCAGGTGTGAATTGAAATTTTCTTTGTGACACACTAATAACCTCTTGCCTGATAAAATAAATTTGGGCTAGTAAGAAATTAGATCATGGAAATCATTAAAGGCAATTGGTTGATAGGATCAATTATTAGGGGTTTATAACTTGTTATGGCCTCATACTGCAATTTGTTTTTAGGAGAAAAAACAACACAAGGAGATATCTGCTGTGTATTTGTATTACACATGGATTCCTTTTGAAAAAGTTATGCTGTATCAAAAAATAGCTACTGATTTTGAGTTGATTGGAAAAGTAATGGTCTTCATAGCTTGCAAGAATCGTGAAACAGTGAAGAGGTCCCTTCCTTTCTGTTATTATTATATAATTGGTGTGATGATTTTGCACCTACTTGGGGCAGTTCTGCAACAGTGGTACATCTGCAAGTTGAAGGAACTGTGAAACTATGTGAAGAATTTTTGTGATTGTAAAACTATTGCAACTGTTTGGGCAGTTTTCTAATTGAACAAGTTGGTGGTTTTGTTTTAAACTTTTATGCACTGCATAAATTTGTAGTTTCAGTTTAGTCTCCTTTGCAAAGTTGTTTTTGTTCTTGACACTAGCAAATAAAAGGTTTTGGTCTAATGCAAAATATTGAAGAGGAAATGATGGAGAAAATTTTTGTCTTCACATTATGGACTTTTAAGCACCTTGTTCTGACACAGAGCATGCTGTGAGCATACTAAATACCTTAAAACACACCAGGTAATTGAACAATCAAGAAGACATCTTATACAAGATTAATTCATGACATTGAGAGACACAGTAAATTCTAAATTGAGAAGACTAGAGTATTTCACAATGCAGGTTTTTTGAACAGAAATATTTACTTAAAAAAGCAAATAAATAAATAAAGCTTAAGTTTTTCTTTCTTTCACAACAATGTAGAAATTAATATACAATTTGTTTTTGATAGAGAATGTGAAATTTTAGTTCTAACTCCTTAGAGATGGTCTTGAAGAGGTTGGTAGAGAATGTGGTGCAAGTAGTGATAAATGAAATATATTTGTAAATTTTTTATGAGAGCTGATTGAGGTTGCCTACAAGCATATTCGGTGGAATCCTTGTGAGCTTGCAATGACTAATATACTCAAAGACATGGGAAAACTTGGTTGGATTATTCTTGGCTGCATGTAATGAATAATGATGCTAGAAATGTTAAAATGTTTATTTGCAAGGCTATTGTTTCACATGCAGTTTTGATGACTTCTGAATTTTTTGAGCTAGATATCCATCTACATTATTCTTTTGGGAAAATGGTTGAGGTACAAGAGGCATATTGGTGGCTTGATTCTAAGCCCAAGGAGGGGAAGAGGATGATGAGGGAGGTCAAGATTTACATTTTTTTAAAGCTAATTTAAATGACATTGTTGTAATCATTTCCCTAGTGTTGAAAGTCTCCAGATGTGCGAATGTTAATGCTCTTGGGCTTGGCAAGTTGTATGAATGCATTGATGGTTTTCTTGGTCAGATGAAGGGTATTTCACAAGGCAAAGAGCCAACATTCTAGTTGCTGAACTAGAATATTCAATAAATCATTTGTTAGAGGTTGGTTAAGTTCAACATCCCCTTCCACATAGCTGCAAATACATTGAAGCTAAAGTGGTACATGCAGGGGCCATGTAGAGTTAACCCTACACAATGTGTTGCGTTGAAGGTAGGGTCAATGTAGGTTATTAAAATAGATGCGAAATACTATAGATGTTGATATTGCTTTCTTCTATGGTTAGACATTGTTTTCTTCTATGGTTAGACAATTAATAGGGAAAAGAAAACATAGTTATTCATAAAGAATTAAACTAGATAAGAGTATATTGATCAACATATAAAAAGAGTATAATGTATATTTTATTCATCAATGCCCTTCATTCATAGTTTGGAATAAAAAGTATCTTGTACAATGAGGACCCTTGACTTGACTAGATGAAAATTTTTAAGGAACTGTTGTGAAGATTTTGTAACCATCAACAAATACCCAAAACTACTCAACTGAACCAACATACCTTAGCCATTCTTATCAACTGAACAACATAACAAAACTAATCCAGTATGTTGCTTCAGCTAATGAGCTGGCACGAGTTCTCTCTCTCTCTCTCTCTCTCTCTCTCTCTCTCTCTCTCTCTCTCTCTCTCGCGCGCGCGCGCGCGCATGCGCGTGTTGAAGTTTGACCATCCAAACTACCTCTAGAAGTTGAGGTTCAGTCATTTCAACAATGTTCATCTTGGCAATTTTTCTATGCTTTACAACTAGATATGAGTGTTTGTGTGAAATTCTCAATTTTTTTGTGCAGGTATTTTTTAATGACTTAGTGTGTTTTTCTTCCTATTATATGAATTTTGTATCTCCTTTCTATAATATAGTTGATTATGTTCCTATTGGAATTGCTTATTCTACTCTATGTGAACATGAAATGCTTTATTCTAGGCAGAATATGATGAGATAGTGAAATCGATTTGACTTACTTTTTAGTCACTGAATGCTTGTTTTTTTTGTTCAACTTACAAATGCTACAACGTTGCTAGTATGTCCAATGCCCTTACAAGCTTCCATTTCCATGATCAGCCTTACCTTGTTGTGGGTTACTATTAGTCTGACCTTATAGACAATTGTTCATCTGCTTTGATGTTATTCTTGGATACATGGTCTTTAGACTCTACTTCGCATTCATCTTCAACTGGTAGTTTGTCTACTCGGTTAGAGTGATTGGTCTACCTCTTGCTATCTCTTGCCACTTCTTGTATGGTTTCTTAGGGATCATTGTTTTTTATTTTCTGAGTTGTGGTTTTAATTTTGGCTTAAACTTCAACTTTACCTTACAATCCGACTCCAACTTTGTTATTTCAAAGGACTTTGTCTTGGGTATTGTACAATGCTAGTTTTGATTAAGTAAAAATAGGTTTTAAAGGACCCGAAACCTTTTACATAAAACTAGAAGTCTAGAAAGAAACAAGAGAAGTAAACAACATAGAAAAGCAACACGGGACAACATGAGACAGACCTCCAAAAAGAACAGCCATGAGGTCAACCAAGACAAAGCTGGAAAAGATAGCAAAAGAATAGCCAAAAAAGAACAACCGACCAGCTAAGAAGTCTTTATCAGTTCAACATCCTGATCTGGCCGAATATGCATATTCTCAGCAACAGCCTTCACCTCATCCATTTTACTCACTTCCTCATTCTTCTTAGAATGAGATCGGGTGCATTTGCTAGGACCCTGATTCTCAACCACCGGAGGGGAGTCCTGCCCTTTGTCATGCTCAAGCATCTTCAAGAGGTTACCCACATTATCAGCCATCTGTTTGAACAACTTTTCTAGATTACCCAGCTTAGCTTCCATTTTAGACAGCTTCCCTTGATTAGCACTAATCGCTTTATCCAGCACCCTGTGTTTGGCATCGAGCTGTGGTATCTTATGCATAAGGTTTTTAACTTCTTCTCCATTCCCAATAACCTTCGAAAGCTTGTCTATGTGTTGGCCGAGTGTATGCTCACCTTTGACAATTTTACTAACTTGCTTCACTTCCTTGCCAAACACCTACATTTGCTACTTTAGGAAGCCAATTTCCTTCATGATTGTACCAAGATTACCAAATAGACCTTTGGACGACCTGGGCCCACCATCAGTATTATCATCAAAATCTATAAGATGCCCCTGTTCCCCATCATCCTCATTTTCTGAATCCCCATTCTTCATAGTCTGTAACTTCTCCTCCTGCCACCTTGAAGATTTTCTTTTCCTTTCCATCCAGTGAGCCAGAGGCTCATTGTCAGAAGGGGAAGAGGACCAGTCATCTTGAAAACCCTTAATGTCGTCGGTAGAAACTATAGCCAACAGGGTGTTGTTGTCGGTAAAGATTTTGTAGCCGATGGGCCGATGGGTTTATGTCATCGGTAAGGATTTTGTAGCTGACGGGTAGATTAGGATTGTTTTGTAGCTGACGGACCCCTTCGGGAAGGTTCAGCGGAAAGTATTTATAACCCGTCTGGGATCATTGTAAATCATCTTATCTTATCAACCATAATGTAATGTCTTGGCATGTGCGAATAATAAAAGGAGTTCTACTGTTGCTGTTCTTGTTCATTATTTGTGTGCATTACTTAATTAATCTATGCTGTAAACACTTAATACCCTTTCCTTTACCCCCACTCCTCTTTTTATATTGATCTCTCACTAATTCCTCCATAAAATGACTTTCCCAATCAGAATCAGAGTCAAAAACCATCTCTTTCTTCTTTCTAGAACTACAACTAGAGCTCTTTTCAAAACTCCCCATACCCCCCTTAGTTTCATCTTGGGTATCTGAATCATGACCCTTTTTCGGGAGACTCCCTTCCGTATCATAATTTTCCCCTTTCAAATTGCCCTTGGGTTTCACAATCTTCTTGGATTTTAACACATTCATTATAAGGACCATAAGACCCTCATGGCAAACATGCTCACCATTCGGGTCTTTCTGAATAGCCTGAATGGAAATGCTAAGAGATTGCCTTAAGTAAAATGGAAAGTTGATCCTAACATCATGCCTAAAGTGATTGGCCAACATGAAATGGTACCCATACAACTTAGTAAATCTCCCAGCTAATGTGAGGTATTCCATTATAACAAAAAGCACAAATTGCCATGGTCGAGAAACAGAGGCTGGGTTGATGTAAGAATTACCTATTTCACCAAGCGGCTTTTCTCATTCTCTGACTCCACAAATTCATCTATGGCCCTATCCGACAACTTCCTCTCTTGATAAAAGTTAATCCCATCCGTTTCCAACCCCGTGGCCTCTGCAATGACTTCTTCGGTAACTTCCATTCATTGGTTACCGACCGTAACAAAGCCATCCTTCCAAGATTAAATAAATTGATGTGTAATGGCAGGATTGTTACCTTTAAGCCTTTCCATGTACCTTGTGAAATTTCCGTGCCTTAAGATATCCCAGAGCTCTGTCTTGTTCATCCACTTCGAGCAGCTTGCGGTCTC
Source organism: Cupressus sempervirens (assembly GCA_028749045.1). NCBI lineage: Eukaryota > Viridiplantae > Streptophyta > Pinopsida > Cupressales > Cupressaceae > Cupressus > Cupressus sempervirens. The sequence goes on along the minus strand of CM053788.1, from coordinate 247,743,173 downwards.
CACCCTTTTCCTTTTTCCTCCCATATTCCCTTCACCAATTTCGCTAGTTTTCTTTCTCTGAAACCCCCAATTCGCTTTGTAACAAAAGACAACACCACATTCAAAGAGAAAAATGGCAAAAACTGCCCAAAATCCGTGCGAATAAATGCTCGGCCTTCTAAAAATCATTACCCAACACACTTCGAAAGAGTTCACCACATAATTACAAATTACTAACATCATCATATTTAAAACATTTTTGCATAGACCTCCATTTATCATAATCAATAAATTGGCGATTATTCGGAGGTAAGGACTCATATCACTAAAGTAGGCCACGTTCGCAGCCCAATCAGTAGCACGGTCGGCTTCTCTGAAATTATGAGTTATAATGCATGTTTCAAAAGAATTTATAATGTGAATAGCCTTGAGGATAATATTGCTAATTGTCCACAATGGTTTAGTAATTTTATTTAGACAATTAATAATGTTGAGGGAGTCACCTTCCACCCATACCTTCCTCAAATTCATACTCTTAGCATAGAGAAGACCATGAAGAGCAGCACAGGCTTCTGCCATGTGATTGGTTTGATCTCAAATTGGAATAGCCATGCATCCCACATTGTCACCATTAGAGTTTCTAATAACAACTCCACACCCTGCTTTGCTTGGGTTCCCTTTCGAGGCCCTGTCAAAGTTTATCTTGAACCAATTCGCTGGAGGATAGTCCCATCTTGCATTATCCCTTGTATTAGGTTCCTGAATATCCATACCCGAACTCCTTAGGTTCCAACTATAATACACCAAGTCTTCCCACTCATTACAAGGTTGCTGTCCAGAATTAGTTATTTTAATATTCTCAATCATAAGGACCTTAATTTTATAGAAAACCTGATTAGGACTGGATTCCACTCCTCTGAAGATCCTATCATTGCGCTCCTTCCAAATGCCCCAGCATAGATAAGGAAGAATGAAGTCCCACAGTTTGACAATCAAAGCATTCTTGGAAGGGGCTGTCCAACTAGTAAAGAACAATTGAATAGTAGCAGGGAAAACCCAATCCACATTCAATAAGCTACAAACTTTATCCCAAAGCTTCTTGGTAAATGGGCAATGCAGCGTGATATGATCAACCGATTCCCCATCATTCTTGCAGAGAACACATCTATTTGTAATGATGAAACCTCTCTTGTTAAGATTATCAAGAGTCAAAATTTTATTCTATAGAAGAATCCAAAAGAAGATATTAACTTTGGGTGTCATGCCTTTCACCCAAGCCTTGGCCTAGTAGGGTTCATCATGATCATCGAAAGAATTAGCATAGGTTGAGGCAATAGAGTACATTCCATTGGGATCAGTCTTCCATATCAAATCATCCTCTTTATGGTTTAAAAAGAATGCATTTAGGCACTTACCAAGGTCAACCAAGTTGTGGTCCACACTATTAAGATCCACCCACACATCATTCTTCCAATAATCAGCAACAAAAGTACCAATCTGATTCTTAGATTGCTCCATATACCTGTTCCACCTTGGATCATCACAAAGTGGGTGGCCCAAGATCCAAATGTCTTCCCAAAAAAGAACTCTTCTACCATTACCCACCTTCCATTTAACCCCTTTCCTTAAAATATTTTTGAATTTTTGAGCATTCTTCCAGATCGTAGACCGCCCTTGTTCTAAGTCACTATTAAGGAAATGATTAAACTCATAGTGGTCCCTATTATATTTATCAACCCAAATGTTCTTCCATTCCCCTTCCTCCTTATGCCATCTCCATAATAATTTTGCCAATAAAAATTCATTCATTGTAGTTACCCTTCGCAAGCCAAGCCCACCCTTTTCCCGGAGCATACAAACATTTTCCCATGCAATCAGAGGAAGTCTTTTTTTGTTCTCCATTCCAGTCCACAAGAAAGTCTTCTAAATTTTCTCAATAGCAAGAGCAAACTTTCTCAGAATTTTAAAAACACTCAAAGCATAAAGTGGAACACTTTGCCGGATAGACTTCAAAACAATAACCTTTCTAGCCTAACTGAGGAGAGAGCCTTTCCAACCAGCAAGTTTCGAGTGGATTTTATCAATCAACAAATTCCTAAAGCTGTCAAGAGGGGCTAAACCCAAAGGTAAACCTGGATAGGATCCAAGAAGAGAACCAATCTCACAGCCAATAATCTTTTTAATTTTATTTTGCCTTGCCTCACTAACATTAATAAAGTAGATAAGACTTTTGCTCTTGTTTATGATTTGACCGGAGGCCATCCCATAGTCAATCAAAGCCTTCTTAATCTTCCTAGCATTTCTCACCAAAGCCTCCCCCATGACAATAGAATCATCAAAAAATTGTTGGGAGAGCAAACTAAAGCAGAAGAGGAGGGATAAAGCCCACGAAGTCCCCTTTCAACACCATATTATCCACAAATCTCCCCAAACATTCATCTAGAATAATAAAAAGAATAGGAGAGATCGGGTCTCCTTGTCTAAGACCCCTAGAAACCTTAACGAAGGAAGTAGGGGAACCATTAACAAGCACCGAGAAGGAGGCCGATGATACTAACATGAATATAAGATCCCGAAATCTCTTATTAAAGCCAAACGCTTCCAGACCACAGAGAAGAAAGTTCCAATCCACTCTGTCGTAAGCTTTAGAGAGATCAAGCTTAAGAAGAAACCCCTCCTTTTTAGACACTGAAAGAGAATGAATATTTTCATGAACTGTAATAATGGAATCCAAAATCTGTCTTCCAGGAATAAACCCATTTTGCTGCCTAGAGATGATAACTGGAAGAAGGGACAAAATTCTGAGGGTAAGAACCTTAGAGATAATCTTATAAAAAGAATTACAGAAGCTAATAGGCCTAAACTAATCCAATCTATCCGCGCCCGGCTTCTTCAAAATAATAGTAATAAAGGTGCCATTTAACTCTTTAAGGATGTTCCTAGTACCAAAAAATTCCTTCATGCCATTAGAAATATCAGCACCAATGATACTTCAATACTTATGAAAGAACAAAAACAGAATTCCATCAGGACCAAGGGCTTTGTCACCCTTAAAAGAGAAAACAACCTTAGAAATCTCATCCAAGGAAGGAATAGAAGTGAGGGACAAATTCTGATCCTCAGAGATACAAGTTGGGATGCACTCAAGAAACATATTCTACTTATCCAAATCCAAATTGGGGTCACATTGAAGCAATCTATAGAAAAACTCCACAACCTCCCTTTTGATAATCTCTTCATTGTCAGTCAAACCCTCATCCGTATTGAGTCTAGATATTATTAGCCATCCTATACTTTAAAGTAGTCATATGAAAGAACTTACTATTTCGGTCACCTTCCTTCAAAAAGACCTTTCTAAAGCGCTGTCTCCAGAACATCTCCTCCTCGGTGATAATGTCATGAAGTTCAACCAGTTTGCCACTTTCCTCCTCCCTTGAGACCATCTCATAACCATCAGTTTGAATCCTATCTTGTATATCTTTAAGGTCCTCCAAAATCATTTTTTTGTTCTCAAAGATGTTGTCAAAGGTATGTTTATTCCATTTTTTAATATTCTTCTTGACATTTTTCAATTTAGCTGCAACTCTAAACATTTTTGTACCTTCCACTTTAATACCCCACCACTCCTTAATGAGAGTCTCCAAGTCCAGATGAAGAGTCCACATTTTCTCAGATCTTAAGGGAAATTTTTTATGATAGTTGAGCTTATCAGCAACTAGAAAAATTGGGTAATGATCTGATCCCACTGAACTTGAGCATTAAGTGCACATTTATAATTTAGAAACTAGTCATTACTAATAAGAGCACGATCCAACCTAGCTTGAATAAGATCCTTTCCAATTCTTCTGTTAGTCCAGGTGTACTCAATCCCATGCAAGTCAAGATCATGAAGAAGATGATGATCAATAAAGTTCATTAAATCTAATCTATTGTCCAAATTGGTCTAGCTGCCCCCCCATTTTGCAGATTCTTTTAAAGGGGTATTGAAGTCCCCCATCACCATCCAGTTTTCATCAGCAAAAAGCTTTCTTTGGTTGGAAATTTCTTCCCACAAGGCCTTTCTTCCCCATTTGGAGTTGGGGGCATGGACATCAGTAAGAAGCCAACTAAAATCATCTTTTGAGTTAAAGAATCTAACATTCATCATATTTCTGTTTTGAGAGAAAAGCTCCCCTTGCATCCATCTATTTATCCAAAAAACAACCATCCCGCTTGAAGCTCCTTCAGAATCATTTCCAATAATCCTTTCTTCCTTGAAAATAGGAAGACATTCTATCCTTCAGCATCTTGGTTTCTTGAATAACAAAAATGTCCGACCTATTGTCCCTAATCATATTTTTAAAAATGTCATGTTTATGAGGGTTATTTAACCCTCGGATATTCCAAGAGATTATCTTCATAATTTATGAATTTTTTTTGATTCAAGGATGGTTCTTTGACTACCATTAGCAATGCCTCTATTTGCCTTAGTTGTTCTTTTTTGCAAACTAGATGGTCTTCCAATCGGAGAGGGGGAAGACCCAACATCACCATTCTTGAGGGTAGTCCCAATAGGCATAGAAGAAGAACATCTAGGTCTGCCCTTAAGTGTTTTAGACTCCCCTTTTTTTGAATTTTCTTTGGGCCCTTTTAATAGCAGTCTCCTCATCCTTTTTACAACCTTTCTTCCTACCTTAGGCTGTTTTCCCACTGAGATCCAATTGGCATCAGAGCTGTCCTCTTCCCACACTGCATCGTCATCATGAGAAATAGTTAGAAGGTCCTCAACTTTGCCTCTAACAAAGTTGCTGGCCAACACAGTTTCCTTGGCCATATGCTTTGTAGACACAACTGTATCCTTTTGGGTCCCCTCTTTGACATTATCCCTCCCATCCTTGGTGATAATCACCTTGTCTTTTGGGATCTTCAAACTATCATTGTTAGGGATCTTCGGGATTTTTTGAATAGAGGCATCCAAGCCACTCTCATCCACAGGTGAATATAGACTAGGATGGGGAGCCCCCACATTACAGTTTGTGCATTCTAACTGCTTCTGAAGAGGAGCACCATCGCCCAAAGGTCTTGGGGGAACCTCCACACCCACAGTCGCACCACTAACCGCACCACCATCTGAACATTTAGATTGTTCCTGTGGGGGCGCAAACTCATCTAAAGCCACACCATCACCCTTGGAGACCTCTGAAACACTGTTCTTTTCCTTTCTCACCCAGACTTTCTTGACCTTCTTGGCCTTTCCTTTCAATGAAGGACATTTCTTGGCCTAGTGGCCATCTTTTTTGCAATGCAAGCAAACAAAAGGAATAGACTCAAACTCAATATGTTGGTCCCAGATACCAAGTTTAGATTTTAAAGAAATAGATTTAGGCAAAACCACACCTCGTGAAACTCCAACACAAAATCTGGCAAAGTTTAGCCTCCTCCTAGATACAATCACAGGATCTAAAGAGAGGAGCTCCCCAAAAGTATTAGCAATGCCCTTAAACACATCTTCCACCCAGAACTCAAGAGGGAGATTGGGTAGTCTAACCTAGACAGGGGCTGGAATAGCATTTTCATCCAAAGAGTAAAGGTTGGGGGTCCATTTCTGTAACAGCAAAGTATGCTTCCCCATAACCCAAGGATTGCAACAGAGGATATCTTGCTTATCTTCCTCACAGGAAAAACAAAAGGAGAGATACCCTTTGGCCATTGCTGAAATGTCAACCTGTCCTTTCAAAATCCATTTTTTAAGAACAAAGGCCCGCACATCTTCAATGTTGGGTCTGGGCCTGTCATGTCCCAAATTTTTGCCCTTCCTTAGTGACAACATTTCTAGCAGGGTTGGTCTATTATCTGGTTCCCATAGGCCAGCAGAGTGTAGAGGGAACCAACCCAGGGACTTTGAGAGTCATGCATGAGCTTCCCAAGTAGTTTGGACTAGTAGACAACAGTTTCCTACAATTTAGGAGGGATTCCTAATTTGTAGGGATTGACTAGGAGTGGTCTAGGAGGCATTTGGAGACGTCGGCGAACGTTTTGGAGACTTAGAGTGCATCTCCTATTTTTTAGGAGGAACTCCCAGTTCAGTGACAGTTCTCTCAGAGGTGCACACAGCAGGGGAGTCATTGGGACTCAATTTTGTTTGATTGGGGTTGTCTCCTACTTTTTAGGAGCATCCCTAGGTTTTAGGGATGGACTACCAGTTGACATATCTTGTCTGGCATCAGTCACAGACAAGTGACAAGGTCAGATTTATGTTTGATTGGTCATTTTGGGCCTTTTGGGACCATTTGGAAAATATTTTAATATATTTAAATATTTCCTAAGTTGGTGATTAAATAAATTAAAATAAGGTTAATAATATAACCATTTTGGAGTAATAAGGGGATTTTGGCTTCAGTTGATCAGGTACACCTATGTGTTATAGCTGGTTGAAAGGTCTCGAATTATTATACATGATTTTTACTATCTATAGACTTTTTGGTGCCTTCAGCTATGGAATTTTAATAAAGTAATGTTTTCCCTATAGCATGGACGACTTTAATTGGGAAAATGTTAATTTATTATATTTTATTTAAAGGGCAAAGTGTAATTTCCCTTTAGGGTTCGATTTACAGTTGGAAGGGGATATAAGGAGATGGAGACCTAATTTCTTATTATCTTTTGCATATTGAAAAACTTGTTTTTGTGAATTGGCTCTGAGAGAGCAATTCTTCATCTGGGACGCAAACCCCAGGTTCTGGATTGGTTAGGACGTAGCCCTTAGCAGTTATTGGCATTGGATTCTTTAGACAGTGTGCGTTGCTATCAGGGATAGAGTACGCCATTCTTTATTGTGGATTTAGGTTGCAGATTTATGGTTTTAGCATTGCAGATTGATTCTTTCAGTTGGGACGTGATTCCTTGCAGTCTTAGGGCCGCCATTTGTAGCAGTTTGGCATCGTTGTTGGATGTAAGCTCCTTGGAATTGCATTGGATTTATTATTTGGCTTTATAAATCAGAAATCTGCTTGGTACGATTTATAGCAATTCTGATTTGGCTCTATGCTCTTATTTATTTTCAGTCTCCTCTCATGTTTATTGTTCATTATTCATTACTATTGTGAAAGCTATCAAAAAACACAAAACAAAAACAAAACCTTCTGCAACTTCTGTCTATTCTCAAAGACCATCAAAGAAATCATAGGAAAATATAGTTTATTAATTTAAAAACTACAGCAGATCAGCAAGGGCATCCATCAGGGATCTTTCAGTGGTATCAGAGCCTACATCCTGCATGCTTGTAGGGTTTGTGAGAAATTGTCACAACAGATTTTGGCATCTGGGTATTGGATAAAAAGTTTTGATAATTCATTTCAGCATCGAGGTACTAGCTAAAAAGTTTTGATAATTCATTTTGGCATTTGGGTATTGGATAAAAGGTTTTGATAATTCATTTCAGCATTTGGGTACTGGCTAAAAAATTTTGATAATTCATTTTGGGATCTGGGCCCTGGTCTCATTGATACTTTGGTGCTTCAGGGTCCTAATGGATTGCTTCACAACTTGTGGTTCACTAATATTTATATCAGAGTGACGAAGCGTCAGCATGGTGGTTCCCTTTTGAGGCGGATTTGGAATCCTGGAATCACTTGGATTTGCAGTTCAATAGTTGAGGATGTGGAAGCCAATGTAGGCTTACTAGAGTTTCCGCCTTTAGTGTTCCAGTTTGGTTCTTTCGGAGAGCAATTCATTGAGGATTTGACAGAGTTGGTACAGTATTTGATTGCTCTTCCTTCAGGGGGTTTTTAGGAGGTTACTTGTTTGGGTGCAGTGCAGGACAATGTTTGTAGAAGATGGAACTGCAAACCTTCCAGGATGGCTTGAGACCCTAGGATCATTCTTGGTTATGGTATGGACTTGCCTGATGTTTGTGGAGTTGGATTGACATTGCTTGAGGACAAGCAATCTTTGGGAAGGGAGGAATGTCGTGTCCCCAATTTTTGCCCTTCCTTAGTGACAACAGTTCTAGCAAGGTTGGTCTATTATCTGGTTCCCATAGGCTAGCAGAGCATAGAGGGAACCAACCCGGGGACTTTGAGAGTCATGCATGAGCTTCCCAAATAGTTTGGAGTAGTAGACAACAGTTTCCTACAATTTAGGAGGGATTCCTAATTTGTAGGGATTGACTAGGAGTGGTCTAGGAGGCATTTGGAGACCTCAGAGAACGTTTTGGAGACTTAGAGTGCATCTCCTATTTTTTAAGAGGCATTCCTATTTTTTAGGAGGAACTCCCAATTCAGTGACAGTTCTCTCAGAGGTGCACACAGTAAGGGAGTCATTGGGACTCAATTTTGGTTGATTGGGGCTGTCTCCTACTTTTTAGGAGCATCCCTAGATTTTAGGGATGGACTACCAGTTGACACATCTTGTTCGGCATCAGTCACAGACACGTGACAAGGTCAGATTCATGTTTGATTGGTTATTGTGGGCCTTTTGGGACCATTTGGGAAATATTTTAATATATTTAAATATTTTCTAAGTTGGTGATTAAATAAATTAAAATAAGGTTAATAATATAACCATTTTGGAGTAATAAGGGGATTTTGGCTTCAGTTGATCAGGTACACCTATGTGTTATAGCTCGTTGGAAAGGTCTCGAATTATTATACATTATTTTTACTATCTGTAGACTTTTTGGTGCCTTCAGCTATGGAATTTTAATAAAGTAATGTTTTTCCTATAGCATGGACGACTTTAATTGGGAAAATGTTAATTTATTATATTTTATTTAAAGGGCAAAGTGTAATTTCCCTTTAGGGTTCGATTTACAGTTTGAAGGGGATATAAGGAGATGGAGACCTAATTTCTTATTATCTTTTGCATATTGAAAAACTTTTTTTTGCGAATTGGCTCTGAGAGAGCAATTCTTCATCTGGGATGCAAACCCCAAGTTCTGGATTGGCTGGGACGTAGCCCTCAGCAGTTATTGGCATTGGATTCTTTAGACAGTGTGTGTTGCTATCAGGGATAGACTACGCCATTCTTTATTGTGGATTCAGGGTGCAGATTTATGGTTTCAGCATTGCAGATTGATTCTTTCTGCTAGGACGTGATTCCTTGCAGTCTTAGGGCCGCCATTTGCAGCAGTTTGGCATCATTGTTGGATGTAAGCTCCTCAGAATTGCATTGGATTTATTATTTGGCTTTATAAATCATAAATCTGCCTGGTATGATTTATAGCAATTCTAATTTGGCTCTATGCTCTTATTTGTTTTCAGCCTCCTCTCATGTTTATTGTTCATTATTCATTACTATTGTGAAAACTATCAAAAAACACAAAACAAAAACAAAACCTTTTGCAACGTCTGTCTATTCTCAAAGACCATCAAAGAAATCATAGGAAAATATAGTTTATTAATTTAAAAACTACAGCAAATCAGCAAGGGCATCCATCAGGGATCTTTCAGGCCCCAATGAACCTCCCAACTAGAGTCGAATCCATGCAAGAAATGTGTTTGTCAATAATTTGATTAGGGATTTTGATGGAGTACATACCTTTATCCCTCGCAGAAATATCCCTAACGGGCAGGAAGGCAGACTTGCCAGTAGGGCGTACACCAAATAAGCAAGACTATTTCTTAATCTGTTTGGGCCCCCCCTCCCGAGTCCTCCAAAGTCCCGTCATCATCAGCGTCACTAGATTCAATAGAGGAATCTCCAGCTGACACAGATCGCACTCCAAGCACAGAGGAATTCAAATTCGAGTTCCCGCCCAAACACTTCTCCTTGTTCCTACTCCCAGTCCCACTCCCCATCGCTTTCATTGTACAATACTAGTTTCCTTGTCCGCTTCTTGGACTTTTGTCCTTTCCATTCATTTTAAGGTCTTTGGGATTGACTATATCTTTTATTTGCTACCCATTTTTTGATTGAGTTTTGACTTTGTTTGGTTATGGGGGCATTAATTTCTAGAGATTTGACATTGCTTTATGTTCTTATCTTCTTTTTTGCTTGTGTCTTTGAATGATAGCCTTATTTTTTGTTTTTGTATTTTTTGAGCATGTTGTCATTACTGCTTTGTTTGAAGACAATCATATGAAGTCCGATAATTATCATGTGATAGGAGTTTGTGATCATGAGGAAACTAAGGATACAACATCAACCACTGATTCTAGCAATAGTGGTACTTTGCATCAAAACATGGGATAGCAGATATGACACATGGTGAGATTGTACTAGTGAGTTCCCAAATGATAGTACTCAAGAATTTAATACTAATGGTGCTTTGCATGATATGGATTCATGCCATGATGAGTCTAACATTTCAAATCAGACCTTGGTAGATGTTGGTGTTTTAAAACTACAGTTTCCAACAACTAGTACTAGGATACGAAAGGTCAATAAATGCCTAAGGATTAGCTAGTTCCCATATTCAGCAAAATTTATCTCAAATCTGAAGCAACATGACAGCACAAGGACTCTCTACACTTTAGGCTCTGCAAGGCCAAGCCAGGTGCACCTAGGGATTAATTGACTTTTTTAGTGATATTTTGTCACAAATTTATCCCCTATAGCAGAAAATGGTCAGAAATCTTCTTGAAATGTAATCAACTTGTTGATTTACAACAGCTTACTATCAATTCAAAGAAAGTTGTCACAATAAGGGAATGGCCAACAATATAGTTCTTTACTATAGAAATTAGACAATTGATTTTGATTTAAATGTGTGTTGTGCAATCAAATGACTATATCAATTTGCAATCACAATTTACGACCAGTTGTAATGTCCCCTCTTTAGTTCGACATGGCATTGATCATGGATTTGCCTATTCCAGACTCTCGTAGGCAAATGGTGTGGAAAGAGAGTCAATTCTGCGGATCAGATAGTCATATCTTGCTCTTGAAGAAGTGTTAAGAGGTTATATTTTATCATTATGTGATATTGGGGCCCACATGTTATAATTTTAATTTGAGTTGCACTTTTTATTTTATAAAATTACTTTATTATAAAAAAGTGCATTATAATGAGAAATTATAAAGGATGTTTCTAGAAGTTCTAGCAACTTCTTAGAAAAGTGAATAAATAGAGGGTTGGGCCTCTCATTTGGACATGGTTGGATTGGAGAACTCTTCTACTTCTTCATTGTGAAGACATTTGTGGACTTTGGATCTGCAAATTATTCGATCTTTGGGAACGAATCACTCCCTTGGATTGGCGACTTTGAGGGTGTGAAATATCACCTGAATTGTTGCATAATTGGAGTTGGTATTCAGCCATCTCATTGGAGCTTATTGAGAATTCGTTGTTAGGGTTTGTTTTTGGTTGGAATAAGGATTTCAGATTTGCCCTATCATTGGAGAAGCATTTGACAAGAGTTTGAAGACAGAATAAGTGCATTTTCAGAATTGGCAAAGCAGGGTTCGGAACCACATAATTGCTCATATCTCCTCAACCCCTTGGAGTTATTTTTTATGGTTTTACAGGGTTACTACCTAACCCTAGGCGCCCATTTTCCTTGCATTTGGGGGTCCCAAAACCCTAATATTATTTTATTTCAGCAGCCGTACAGGTACGGCCTGGTACGGCTCTGCTAGTTTGGGCAGCAGCAGCAAATTAAGGATAGTTTGGGGGTGCGGTTGGAGGTCTTCATCAACGATCTGCAGCAAAACGTGGTGTTCTTCCATAGTTCTTCAAACCAGGTTCTTGCATTCTGAAATATATGTCAATTTTTGGGTAAATTTGCTGTCATACAGTCATTGTAATAATCAGTCCAGAATTGGTAATAAAATAATTTCAGAATTTATTGCATTGTAATTGAAATATAGTTCATATATTGTAATTCTGTGATTATATTCTGAAAGTATCTGAAATTACCATATTCTAAATATTGTTACTGTTACACGCCAAGTGTTTGACAAAATTCCTAAGTTCAGTTTGAGGGTTTCTGTGGCCTTTATAGAGAGGGTCATTACACCAGTGCCTTATCCATTGCCATATAGAGTCATAACAGTAAAACCTTGACCTATTTAATTGGGTTGCAATTAAATTTATCAGCTGTTAACCCTAAACTCCATTTTTATTATATCCCTCCCATATACCTAGAAACCCTATCAATTCATAGAAGCACTTAATTCCTTGAATTAAATGCAACAATGAAATGATATACAACTTGTCCCAACTGCATTAAATTGAAAGAACTTTGCTCATTCAATCTCAAAGTAACTGACACATGAAAATGGAGACAAAAATTAGGGACACAGATATTCAAAAATTCCTCTTTGTAATTAATTTTCCTTCAAAACTGTACATTACTATTATTGAAAACTTTATATATGGCCCCCATTCATTGAATATGGGTGATAGCCATGAGAGTGCTTCATTACAAACATGCTTTGCACTTTGTAAAGAAGTGTAAAGGCTATGTGCCTGTTGGGAAATTTTCTTTAGAGTATCTACTCTATGGCCTCTCATGCCTTTCAGGACATTGGTCCTTACCTCACCACCTTCTTGTGTCGATTGAGCATCAATGCTCATCCTTCTTGGCTCTGTAACATCTTGAACCAACACTGTAGTCTGAGTAGTTGCTTCTTGTATGACCTTTGCTGGTTGTTCGGTGCTGGTCTGTGCCCTGTTCTGCTCTTCAATATTTAGTTGCATCCTTTAAGGATGCAACCTCGACCTTTGGCCCCTGAGCCTTTGCTTCCGGTTCTTCTGTCCTCTGTTTGTAGACATATCTTTTTCTGAACTCTTCTTCATAGAGCTTCCTAATGTCTATCTAGTCATGGAAAGTACTAGCAAGCTTTGTCTCTATCTCCTCTACCTTGGCCTCATTCATGAAATATGCTTCATGGTCTTGGAGATTTCTGCACCAGATGTGCTGTGTAGGGTCCAAACTATCATGTTGCCATGAGCAGTGTTTTGGACATCCATTAGTTTGGGCTTCTTAGTTTTAGGAGCCATGCTCCACACTACTAGGGATTTTGAATCAATGTTGAAGCCTGATCCCCTTTGTAAACCACTAGCTCCGAATGCTTCATAGGAAATAGCATTTTCCTGTCTTCTTATCTAGTCAAGCATGAAAGCTTGTTCCAGATCCCATATGGGTACTAGAAGCATAGCACTTCTTTGGACCAAATCCCTTGCCTCTACAAGAGTCATCACTTCACTCTCTAGGTCATAGGCATGTAGCTTATCAATCAGTTCTTGTATCTTCTCTTCAGATTATCTTGGTTTGAGCTTCAAAACTAGTTCACTCTACTTACACCTTGTATAGGAAACTTTTAAATTTAGAAGACTTGAGGAAGTCATCATCTTCCATGAACTATTTTGCTTGGATGATTATGTCATCCAGTCTAGCTGTTGCCAGTTCAAGCTCAGTCAGAGAATTCTCTATTGCATTCACCTTGTCTAGTACGTAACTTTGTCTTAAATCATCAAAATACTGATTTCTTCCAGGCATTAGTTGAAATGTGCTCTGTTTTACCTTTTTCAGGTATATGGATCACTTTCTGCCTTTTCTTGCCCTTGGCAACCCATGATGCCTCAACAGTTTCTTCTTCTATTTCCAAGGTGACATTTGGCTCGGGGAGTCAGGGTTTACCCTTTCCTCTTCTCTTTGTGATATTGTAGGCATTTGTGCCATGATCTCTGTATAATCATCCACCATCTTTCTAAGCTTGCGTGGATAGGGGATATCTAGGTAGAAACCTTTGAAGCTGGGATCTATTCTTTTCAGCTCATTCTCAACCCTTAGGACATCATCAAACTTAGCTCGTTTATCTGCAACTTCCCCCTCATCTACAAGATTTGTAATTAGGTCCTCTTGGGGTGACGCCCTAGTGTTTGGCAACACATAACCCTTAATTTCTTTTAACGTGTTCCTCATATAGTCATCTAGGTCATGCATTCTATAAGGAGTAGTTGACAAATTATAATGGTGGAGGAAAGCATGAATTTGGTCCATGGATTCTTTTCCAATTGAAAAGTCTCCTATTCTAAAACACCTACACAAAAATGTGCCCTTATGCACTTTAGGTCCTAGGTATTCCCTATTTGCCATAAATAACTTTTACATGAATTCAATGATGGCCAGTCTAGGAGGGATATATTTGGGTAGTATATGGGGTGGCTGGGGGCAACCATAGACTCTCATGAGGGAGAAGGTTGGGAACAAGAGTATATCACCCCAATTATGGTCTAACTTCTTATTATTAGTTAGAAGTGCTGGTCTCAAAAAACTTTAATACCTTAGGAGCCCTAAAGAAATTAGGGTCTAACATCTTCATGATTACAAAGCTAAAATTATTAAAAAATGAAACAGAGTCAGAATAGTGATAGAATCTGTCCCCCGTGTCTACAGTTGAACTGGCAGCTCTCCATTGATATTAGATGTTTGATCAATAAAATCTAGGCTAATATACCCCACATTCTTGTATAAAATCAAGTGCATCAACAACGAATAATGTTGGAATTTGAAATTCCTTAGTTCTCCTCTTTGTGCTAGCTCAATGTTTTCTTTCATCTTCTCTAGGATATAATCTACATAATCATATTCACCACCATGATATGCATCTAGTACGTCTCATGCCACAATGCATACTAACCCATATACCATATCAGAGCCATCTTTACCCACCATCTTATGAACAACATACACAGTCTTTACGAAATAATTCTTGAATTTGTCCAAGGGCATTATCTTATCTACTTTCTTTGGATAATCCCCAACCTTCTTGAGGTCTATTTGGATGTGTTGCATCATAGTTTTCCTAGTGTAGGCCTTGGTATTCCTTTCAAACTTCCCTTGAAGTTCATTCAAGTCTAGTGGCTCGCTCATTTGACCATCTAATCCAAAAGGTTGAATGAAAGAAGCACGATCTAGTGTGCATAGAATGGTCCCATCACGCCTATGGAATGATTTAGTTGTTGATTGTAAGACTTAATCTAGGCCTTCACCAAGTCAACATCTAAAAATACTTCTGGGTAGATGAGCTTGGCCAAATTCTTTTTCCATGGATTACATACAAGAATCTTCTCAAAACTTCTGTTATAAAAGTATCTGAATAGCTCAAACCCATTGACACCAAGGCTAGTAGCATCTCTTCAGAATGCATATGGGTCTCTAAAATCATGGTCATTTGCAGAAATGACATTTGATGAGTCAAGGAATAGCTTTATTCATTTGTCTACAAACTTATTTGGCTTTCTCTCCTAAGGTTTTTCTCCCTTGGAAGTAGATGTCTCAATAATCTCTTTGTCTGTAGCTTGAATCTCTTCAACCTCTTTATCCGACATCTTGATTGTGAAGTGAAAATTAACAAACTCTGCAACTTGGCACTAAAAACTCTAAATTCTTCGCACTTACTACTCTGCAACTTCTCAAAATCTCCTTTTTTTTTGCAAACGGTAATCTGTTATTGGCTATAGAATGTCTTTATGCAATGCGTACTTCATCAACCATTTCTATGCATTGATTTCTTGCATGCATGAGCCTTAAACTTAGTTTTTTCTGTCACCTCAATGGAGTGTCGACATAACTATCTAGCTTTGCATTTTTTGTACTTTCTTCAATTTTCATTGGTCGGGAACTTCTATTGTTTTCCCACTTAGAAAAGGGTAAAAAGCATTTTCATGTCTTATTTTAGGGCTTCCGATCTTATGATTCACTTTGAATATCAAACCCTTCATATCCTCTTAGGGAAGAATTTTGATCTTTATGATCTTATGATTGATCATGTTTCATATCCGCAAAGAGGCCTTTTAAATTCGTTACGATCTTATGAGTAACAACTTAACATGAGATCAGAACACTGAATGCAATGTCCTCTTTAGAGTCGTGAACTTATGCTAAGCATTTTATAAACCTTTTCGCAGCATCGTCAACATGTATCTTATCCATTACGACTTACTATCACAACTTCCCATAGCATCTAAGCTTGCCTTTTCTCGCTTTATGATCTCTCGGTCACAGTTATCTAAACCTTTATCGTAGCTTTGGAAGATTTCTCTTAACAACTGCCTTTACCTCCCGATCATACATTGACTATTACCTTCCTTCATCGTAGCTTTAGAGACTCTAACATTCACTTTGCATCAACCCTTATGACCATATGCTCACCTTTGCTTCGTAGCCTCGAAAGCCTTCATGGTTTGCGATCTTACAATCCTCTATCCTTCGTATCTTCACAAGACTTTGTTGACATGTGTTCAATTTCTTTATGCCTATGCCCTTGGCCCCACTTCGTAAGATTAGAACACTTAGCAACCTTAGCACTTTATGTCTTATGATCTTATGATGTCTTTGCTTTCATATGGTCGAAGGTCTATTTAGAAACCTTTATGCTTATACGCTTTTCCATTTATCATAAGATCGTATCACTATTACTCACCATAAGATACCTACGACGATTTGCAATTGGGATGAGTGTAAGATGGAAACCCTCATAATATACTTCCGCGATGCCACAATTACATTGGATATCATAACATCTGGAGACCAAACATTTACCTTTACGATTATGAGAAAACCTTTGTTTTGTAACATTGGGAGAATGAAAACCTAGACTTACGAGTAGACATTGAAGACCCAATTGTAAGATCGTAACAAAAGATGGAAAATATGAAAATCACATGTGATCTCCCACTTGAACACAAAACCTAGGGTAAAGGCCAAATTTGATTGTAGGTTAAGGAAATTTCTCAATGATAGGGTAAAAGGCATGATTCTTAGGACATTACAAGATCCTATGTTAGGGCAAGATTCTTCGAATGTGGCTAGGGTAAAAACCTATCAGCTTAGGGTTTTTATTGGGAATTGACAGCAAATGCATAACAAACCCTAACTACACAACATTTCAAGATATTTTCACATTAAATTTTCAGTAGATAAATCAAAAAATATTTTGGTTGGTAATAGGTCCTAGGATTGTGATTTGTACGGACTTGCAGCTACGTATTAGTGGAAGTCTATAGAGATACTTTCAATTGAATAGTTTCTATAGTGTTTTCCGAACCATCCTTTGAGGTGCATTGTAGTGTACTTAGATGTTGATGTGTGCATTGATGTTAGTATACATGATGCTACTTTTCATAAGGTGAGGGATGTAGATACAACCTCATAGCTTTGTGCAAATTGCTATTCAGAGAGTTTGCATAGGAATCATGGATTTTAGTGACATCATTTGGTTGGTTAACTAAACGTGAATATAGTTAGCCACAACCATTAAGCATTTTGATGTTGCTCATCAAATGTTGGCTTCTAATGGTTGGGTTACTCCTTTGACAGTGAGCATTGTAATGGTAGTTTTTCCCTTACAAAGTTTTGTACACTTCAGGAAACCATTAGAATTATGAAACAAAACTATTGATTGACAAAGACTATCTTCTCGAGTGGGGTTGCACATTTTGTGATGTGTTGAGGGGAAAGGAAAAGTAGGTAGATAAGATCACTCATGAGTTGGGGGTGACTATGGATTCTTTGAAGAGCACCCAACTGGCCCTTTAGGAGTCACAATCATAGTTAGAGGAGATTGCTGTGGAGTTGTGCCGAGCACAATCTTCACCATCTATAGATACAATATAGTTATTGAAAGGGGAAGTTGGTGATGACCTTGTACCTACTAGATATAGTTGTGGGCCTGTTTAGGATGTGGCCACTCTTATCAAAGTTATAGATGCAGCCGATAGAATTGGGATGAGTGCATCTGTTGAGAGTAACAACAAACCACATGCTGCATTTGGTTCTCTTGTGGTAAAGTCCACATCAGGTGTTGTTGGTGATGAGTTAGATAACAAAGGTTATATTCAAAGCTATGACAGTCAACTTTTAACCTAGTTCGGAGCTTGTTATCATTACTGCATAAAGCGTACTCATCACAACTTTTCTGATCCACACAAAGGATTCGGTTGTACCATCTTTTTGAGGGATGGGTATTTTCCATCTTCTATAGATTGGATCAATGAATACAAGTTGGATTACTTGCAGAGTCAACACATCCATGGGAGCCTAGTACAGGATGGAGATAGTGGTATTATTACATATGGCTTAAGATGTTCTTATCTCCACAATATGAATGGATGCGAATTCAGTATGCTTTGGGACCCAACTGATGAAAGGGTTAGCACTTAAGGGTCAAACATGTCTTATTGATTCGCTTCACCACTTTCAGCATCGTGAAGTCAAGTTTAGTGTTGGGCAATAGAAGTCTGAAAATGTTCTCCTTGGTGGGCTTTTGTTCTGATTTTGGGATCTTTCTTATGCATTAGGATTTCTTGAGTATTTTTGTCATTTTCTTATAGGAGACCATCTTAGGGGAGCCATCTGGTATTCCTTTTAATGTGATTTCTTTACCTTCATGTTGCAAGCAAATATCTAAATTAGGGCTGTCCATTATGAACCGCCCAAGGGAACTTATCCATGGCATTCCCAGGATAATATCATTCTGAATATTTGTCACAAAGAATTTTCTCTTAATTGTGTGTCCTCCTAGGGTGACTTCTATTTGGGGTACTATCTTTGTACAATTGCCCATGGATCCATTTCCAAAAGCCACCTTGAAGCCCTTAAATTCTTGTGTTTTTAGTTTCCTCCTTGCTAGTAAATGTTTCCCAGTGATGTCATGTATGGTTTCAGATTCCAACAATGCAATTATCCTTTGTCCTTTAATTGTCCCCTTAGGTCAAAAGGTCCTATTTTCACTTTCTTGGGTGATGATGGCTAATACCCCATGTTCATCTTCCTTAGCTTTTTCCTTTTTCCTTGGGGTATCATCATCACATATTTCGTCTATTCTATTCATTTTTCCCTTTTTACATTGATGACTTGGTTTCCATGGTTCTTTGCATTTAAAGCATAGATCCTTTTCAAAGAGCTCTTCTTTCTTCTGACATCAGTGTTCCTTACTCCATGGTTCCTTGCAAATATAGCAAGGTCTTTCTGGCCGGTCTCTCCTGAGTCCTTCATTCCAAAAGGGTGCCTTGGTTCCAAAATTCTTAACTCTTTCCCGATGATGATTAGACTCAATTTTCTTCGCCTTCCTGATGGCTTCCTCTAAACCATGGGGCTCAAGCGGTTTTACCTGTTGCTGAATGAAATCTTTAAGTCCTATAAAAAGATGATTGAGTTGGCTCTGAGATAGATTTGGAACCATTATTGATAGGTCTTGAAACTGATTTGCAATTTCTTCCACTAACCTTGATTGTTTGAGGTGAGTTAGCTCGTGGAAGTACCATACAAGATCTCTTTGGTCAAACCTTTTCATCAATATTTGAGTGAATTCTCTATAGGTGGTGATTTTCTTGTGTCCTAAGGAAGTTTTTCCATAGTGCTACCATTTGTTGGTCGATCCTCTTAAATGAAGTATGGCAAGCTTAATAGCACCTTCTTCGGTCATAGGATTGTATGGTAAATATGTGTTTATTTTTTTGATCCATGATTGAGTAGTTTCTTCTCCTAAACTATTAAAACATGGGAGCTTTACTTTATTTACTTTCTCTTGAAGGTCTTTATCTATCTGATTTTTCTTGTTATTTTCCATGCTTTTGGTTTTGTAGTATTCTTCAAAGGAAATAAGTTGTTGAATGTTTGGCTGCAAGCTTGCATATAATTGTGCAATTTCATTCACACTGTTTGCGGTTGCTTCTTCTACAAGAGGTTCTCCTCTTGGAATGAATGAGGTAAAGGTATCTCGTGGAACTAAACTTTGAGATGAGGGCTCATTTTCCTCATGATTAGAATGACAATCCCTCTATAGGTTAGATCTTTCACTTTGATTGTTACTGTTGCTTAGTTTTTATTAGCTTCTAGTAGTAGTATATTGGAGTTTTCAATTCTTTCATTAGTTTGTTCCATAAAGTTTCTTAATTCTTGGGCGAGTTGTTTGGCCATTGTCTTTTGTAAACTAACCAGGGTTCCACAGGATGGTAGGATTATGCTCTGATACCACTATAATGTTCCCTCTACTAGGGTTTCTAAAACCTGCATTAATAATAGTTAAAATCATAATAATAATAAATCTTGTTATACTTTTCTATTTTCTAGCCTAAACGAAAATGTTAAAAATGTCTCTATATCGGATTTTCTTACCCTAAGTTATTCAACCGTCTTTTCTAGAGTGCGCCTTTTAAGGTTCACATATGCATATGTTGACACCATTGTAATGTTCTTTCCATTATACCTCCTTAGGCATGCTGGTTAGAGGGAGATAATTATTGCATATCAACACTATAGAGGTTGTATCTATTAAGTAGTGTTTGGCCAAATGGGTATGACACCCATCTCTAATACCAACACTTATATCCATCTTTGTGTGAGCCAAATAGGTAGTTATACCCATCTTTGATACTGACATTAAGAGTTTTCCATTTATTTCATCGTATCAACCAAATGGAATATACACCCATTTCTGGTACTGATATATGAAGTTATAATCTTATATGGTACTCATTAATCGTTTCACATATTTATCCCTCTTATGTGCCTAATAAATAAGTAAAAACATTATTGAAATTATATATTGAAAGAAGTCATATTAACTTAAGATTCACTTGATTTAATATATAAAAATAATATTTAAAATTACGTGAGTCCCCCATCCCATATATTTTGTATTGTGTTTAATATGTATATTGGCAACTATATGCGACTCCATACCAATAAATAAATAGCAAGCTCTTTACCCTTGTATTTTTGTGACTGGTTTATGACATGCTCAACGATTGTATTGCCTATGATTGATTTCTTTTTTATGGCTGCGTCCTTATTGGTGATGCCGTAGATCTTTCTTACATGCAAGCAAGTGACTGGGACCACTACTACTTCCCTATCCCGTCTTCACACTTTAACTTGGTGAGTTGGTGATGTGATTGATTTGAGGGTTTGTTATTCCCAATGATATTAGTGTAAAAGGAAACCTGACTAACTTTTCTCCATCGTTTCTATCCACGTGTAATGTCTTTATATATATGCTTCCACTCTTACCTAGCAATGTGACCCACGGCCACATCGCTTGGTATAGGTGACATCTTGTACTTTGCGTGATTATTTATGTCACTAATGAATTATGTTTTGGCCTATTCATTTATTTCCTTTTGTTATTTTAACATTTGAACATAGTTATTAAATAATTGTAATAGTTGCTAAGATCTTGCAATCATTATTAAAATCACCTTGTTTTTTATAATTAAATGATAAATTATTACCACTATATTTTATTGCTCATATGATTTTTAATGATAATTTGTACATTCTATTAGTAATTTTTAAGTCAATTGAGTTCCATTGCACTACCAGGTTTTTTCATAGAAATAAGCTGCTGCAGACAAACAAGAAGACACAAATATTATTACCTTCAAAGTTCATTATCCACCATTTCTTGCAGACATAAGAAATATAAGGGAAATCACTGTAATCTTCCATGGGTAAAGTTACCAAAGAATAAGGAAGCCTTTGGCAGAAAATACCCAAATAATATGAGAGCCCAGATGAAATTTACTATGGTTCTCATGATTCTTTCAGAAACTGGAGGTCCTGTAAGAAGAAAACACAGGTACTAGTAAACATAGAAAGAAAAGGCAATCAAAATGCTAATGGGTATGACTGTATCAGCAAACAAAAGTTTGATCATCCTTTCTTATAGCAAAATGAAGGAAAATAGAGGATGTGCATTTTTTTTTGAAAATGACCCATAATGTAAAAATGCCAAAAATAATGTACAAGACTCCAAAATGGTAGCCTGATTCATGGTCAAGGAACCCAGAAAACAAAAATGAAAAAACCATGTATTAAAAGGAAGGAGATATGTATTGAATAGAGAATCATGTTTTTTGAAGAGGAAGCAAGAAAACTCCAAGTCCATAATAAGTTACAGCTGCATGATGAAGAGTCGCCGTAGTGAGAAGACCTAGTTGCGGCAAAATAGACTTCGGAATGGCAAGAAGAAGTGCCCAAAACCAGGCCCATAAAACTCAGAGTTCTCAGCCAAACCCCATGTGAATCAATGAAGGTCGATTCAATAATAGTTAAAAAGATTCTAGAATGGCATTAAGATACTAGAAATTAAGAGGCCGCATTCATCATATAAACCCTAGTTCATGATAATAGCCATGCAAATAGCAAACAAGAGCCAAAAAAGAAGAAATGAGAAAACTCCAGGTTGAAACGACATGAAGAAAACCAAGCGAAATGTAGAAAATGCTCCACGATTGACGGCTAGGGCTTGATGACCAGGCCACTTTCGTTTCTTCAAGATTTTAGAACTATTGAATGAAGCAAATGACTTTGCTTTTGGCCTTTTTCTTGTTTATCCCTCAATTGTATTGCAATAAGATTTGGGGTCCACTTTTGTGTTTTTGGAATGCATTTCTTATTTGTTAATATGATATTATGTAACTTTATATTATTTAGGTTATATGTTATTATGTTAATAAATTTGTTATTAAATTGTTGTATATTTAAAAAATGTAATTATTATTATATAATTGATGATTTATGAATCAATTATTTAATAATAAATTTTGATGCAACAAAATAATGGTTAAAGAGGGAGATTTATTTTTTAATTCAAATTAGTGATATTAAATTCATTTATTGGCTAAGAGTTTCAAGGGGTAGGTGGTGTTCCTAACTGCCAAGATTTGAGGTGTTGGATTTAGTTTCAAAATTATAAGTTGGAGACTTCTAAACAATTTACTAGTGGTGGCATCTTGTAATTGCTACGTGTCCTAGATGTTGTCTCAGACTTGGAGTTCTAAGTGATGACTTTGGAGTGATTTTTTGAGGTTGTTGGAGTTCTCATCATGGACACTTGGGTGGAGGGAGAGTTTCAGATTATTGGGACATGTTTTTGGAGTTCCTAGAGTCCTTTTCTGAACAATTTCTCTAATATCCGACCTGCATTCCCTGATGTTTAGGGAAGGTTGTTGAGTTTGACTATTGTTATATACTTTTCATTTTAATGAGAAAGGGCTCACTTTTTGGAGAGCATATAAATGCATATGTGACAGATTTGTCTTGAGCATTTTCTTCATTTTTTGGAGTGTTCATGTGATGATCTATTATTCTTTTAGCCTTTCAGCATAATATAGTTTCTTGGACACATTTAGAGAAATATCTGGTCATACACTTGGTGATTGATGCTACTTGATGTGTTTTTCTCAAAAAACCTGTTGGTAATGTCTCATCTCTGCATCTTCCACAGTTAACTTATATTATTCATAGGTCATGAGTTGTGCACTTAGGTGATGTATTTGAATATGAATAGTTTCCTTTCATAATATCTATTTTGAGCCTCCTCATTGAAATACTTATATGCGTAATGGTTTCTTCAAGAGTGTGTTTGGTGTATATCTGTTAAGGATGTTCATTGCGTGAAGATATAATATTGATCTGCATTGTTTATTTCGTGTATCACCTCTTTTCTGCAGTTTATTCGAATTTTCTATTAAAGGTTCTTTCTTATTCATTTTTCAATCAAGTTTACAGTTTTCCACTAGGATAGGTGAAATATCAAGTTAATACCATATAGGAGCCGGCCTAGAACCGAGAGGTTCAATCATTTTGTATTTCACCCAAAACCTCATGATTGTTCCAATGTTACTCTGAAATTGCTGAAGTTTTAGGACCTTGGCATTTGGGTGTAAATTCTGGAGGTAACACATATTTCGTTCGAGCTTGAATAATTGTAAATTCTTCTAAGTTATTTCAGCATAGTGATTGGCGAAACACCCAACAAAACTGTGCAAGAGCTTTGTCTTCATCCATAGGCCATGATTGATTCCAATCTTGCAGAGATTGATGTTTAGCAGCTCGATTTTAATTTCAGAATTGTTTGCAAGGGCTGAAGACATTGTGAAACACAAATACCAGAACTTTAATAAGTATGTGTTTGTAATAAAAAAGAGGCCGCCAATCATTAGGGGTCATGATAGCTGAAAGGAAGGTGGCATTTGGGGTTTTCGGTGGCTTGTCTTTGTATGTTGGGTGTTGTCCATCCGTTTCCCAGCCTTGAAGTTACTGAGATACTTAGTTGTCTGTTAATTATACTATGATATAATTCATTTATTTTTTATATTTTAATTTTATTTGATTTATTATTAAATTTTATTTCAGAAAGGAGACATTACACATCATTTAGTGAAAGGTAGAGTTTGAAGACTAGACTCGCATATAAATTGAAGAGGATAAAAACATGTCAAAAGAAATCCCTTGATAAATTTAATTAAGAAACAGTTACAAAGGCACAATCGTCTTCTTCAAGAAAACTCATAACACAATCCTTACAAACTTGCCAAATCAATTTAATCTCCTTTAGCACACATAACAAGGCATATCAATAGACATTTAAATGAAAGCTAGGTGTAACAAATTCCATTGATACACAAATGGAGTTTGGAATGAAATTCTTGACTTCTCGATGTATAACAAAGCAGCATGAGAATTACTATTAGCAATTCAAATGCAAACCTGTACATTATACTTTTTACAATGCTTTCTATGAAAACCAATGAAGGTAATTAACATATGTTGCCACAAGTTTTGGATAGGCCATTTTCTTAAGGAACAGGAAGGCTGACTGCTTAATAATGACAAAATATTTAAAATGGTCAAGCAATATAGGAATATTGAGTATCTTCATGGTGAGATTGTTGTTGGCATCCCATTTTTATATTTCTCTGTTTGTAAATAACATTATACTAAAAAGATTGATTCTCCCATGGTGACTGAAATTTAACAATTTACACATACAATTTGTCTGATTTCAGATCTTGATCTGCATTGATCAACTCATTGGTATATGAATGATTTCGCAGGTCTGTCCATTGCTGATTCAATGTCGTCTTTTCTATGATGGTTATGCTGTCAAAGGAACATTGCTTGTTAATAGAACGGTAGGCCTCTTTCATTGGACAATCTTTCACAATATTTAGGTATGAGTTTCTAATTTTTTATTAGGGGATGTGTTTTTAGATGCTTTAAACTTTAATTAGTTTCTTGAGTTTATAGTTTTTTTTAGGTAGAAAATTTATCTTAAATGATACCTTATCATGAATTTAAGGCCCATTGAGAAACATAACAGGCTTGCTCTTTCTTCCACTAGGTTTTCCATGCGATCATTAATGTCTGTGATTCTGTATTGTAATAGATGAGTGTTGTCAAAACTAGAACTTATTAACTACTATGATTTCAATAATTATTTCTATCTAAGAGTAGGAATTGGTGGTGGAATGAATTATTTATTATGGGAAGTAATTTGTAAAATACTTGCTTAATAGTAATAGAGATCAATAGATCAATAAATTCAAAAGAATAAATGATGTTTCCATAGGTAAGGATCTTCAAAAATAGAAACATTCTATTCTAGCTAACAAATAACTAATAGCTAGCTAAATATTACAAAGGTTCTAATATTTACAACAAATTACAGTAGATAAGCATTAAATGTAAATAGAAGCTATCTTTTATGGTAATACCCTCCCATAATCTATCCACTACACCAAGCTTCCCTTTGAATTTGAGAAACTTATCTGAACCAAGAGGCTTGGTGAGAATGTCTATAGTCTAATTTGTTGTAGGAACATACTACAAGTCTATTGTCCCGTCTTTAACCATATGTCCTATGTAGTGACATTGAACATCCACATACTTGGTTCGTTCATGGAAGATTGAATTCCGTGCTAACTTGATAACACCTTTCTTGTCAACAAACAAAGTGGTCGGTCCTATCGGTGACATCTCCATATCCCCAAGCATCCGACGAGGCCAAATAGCTTCACAACCTGCCCTAATTGTTCCTCTGTATTCAACTTCTGCAGAGTAGAGAGGAATTGCCTACTCCTTATTGGTCCATGCGATGGCACATGATCCCAAACTGAACACATATCTAGAAGTTGACTTTTTCATCAACAGAACCTGCCTAATCTAAATTTGTGAACCCATTGAGTCTAGGATTAGGTCTTTGAGAGTAACGAAGTCCATAATCAATAGTGCTCTTCACATATTGAAGCACACGCTTTGCTGCCATCTTAATGATCAGCCTTGGGAGCTATCATAAAGTGTTCGATGTAAGTGATTGCAAAGCTGATATCAAGTCTAGTAATAGAGAGGTAGATGAGACTGCTACTAGTTGCATGCATGTAGTATCATCAACTAGAGGAGAATCATGTAATGTTCCTGTTATAAAATAAATAATAATTTAATCTTTGTAACGGGTTGATTGATTTATTTTATCTCTGACCCATTTTTTTTTTCTCATAGTTTGTGTCACTATTGGCTAACTTTGTACACCCTTGGAAAAGTCTTTCCTGATGGATATTTAAGCATGGCTCATAGGTAGTCTGTAGGCATGCTTT
The DNA here is from genome assembly GCA_028749045.1 of Cupressus sempervirens. NCBI lineage: Eukaryota > Viridiplantae > Streptophyta > Pinopsida > Cupressales > Cupressaceae > Cupressus > Cupressus sempervirens. The sequence continues at coordinate 247,716,886 of CM053788.1, read as the reverse complement.
GGATTATATTGCTCTGTACTACGAATTCCTGTTGGAGTTCGGGAGTGTTCACCATTTTAGAAGTGAAAGATCTTCCCTATTTGGCTTGTGCGGTTTCAGTGGGATTCAATCCTCACCCTATTCCGTCGATGTTCTACTCTGTCTGCATCTAGTAAATTGAAGTGCTCTCATTATTTGTAAATATTTATCAATTTGTGAATGTTCTTTTGAACTGTTACGACATTGTATGATGCTTACATTGTGTTGCCATTAATTAATAATATTAGTTGATGTTCTATTGTGTACGTCTCTCTTCCCCTCCACCTACAAATGACACTGTGACATTTCCTATCCATACACAACTCAGTCATTTTGCCTTCCCCCCCTAACCGTACAGCCAATTGCAATCTCCTATAGCTTGCAGATATTCGTACGGCTTTCCTGCTAGTAGTACGGGTCACTGAAATACCGTATGGCTGTTCACATTCTGTACGACATCTACCATCTTAACCCCCTGTATGGCTAATATTTCTTTTTGTATGACTGTCTCTGCACACCGTATGGTCCATACTGTCATAACTTCTGTATGGCCTTTGAAAAGATCACCATACACACTCCTCTCACAAATCGATACGGACATCTCAACCCACCCTCCTGCACACTGTACGACCTATCATTTGCTATCGTACAGACCTCCATTTCCTATTGTACGGCCATCTGAGACTCTTGGTTGCAGATCATACATCATCAGAGCATGCTAGTTCTTCATTTGTGCGTTGGGTTCATTACAATGGTATTAGAGCACTTCGATCTTGCCAGCCTGTGGACGGTGAATGAGAGTTTATAGTCGGAAGAGGACACATTCCGTTGATCGAATGATTGACGAAAGGGAATCGACGGGCGCCGAACTTGTGGCACTTCTGAGGGAACTTGCCTGGAATTAGGCATAGATCACTGATATGCAACGACTTATGGAAGAAACTCTCAAGAAGTTGGTGGAGAACAAAATATTTGGGGAACAGAATGGTCAGAGCGCGGACTCAGTATCGGGTAAAGTACAACCTCAGCCAGCATGCTCTCAACCTTCCATGCCGACCTTCCCACCATGAACGAAACCACATCACGGAGAGAGATTACCAACTTTCGAAGAGATAAGAGGGGACTAGAGGAATGCGAACTGTGAAGAAGACATTTCCTACAAAGATTACGCAGATTTGAGAATGAGATACTCGGGAGGCAAAAATAGAGGAGGATACTTTAACAATGATCTCAGGAGAAAGTTGTGTAAGGTGAATCTATCTCCATTTGACGGATCAGGTTCCATTTTAGCACAAGCGTGGGTGATGAAAGCCGATACCTACTTCTAGCTAAATCCTATGCCAGAAGAAGAAGCTATCAAATTTGTCGCATTGCACTTGGAGGGAGTTGCGCAGAAATGGTGGCACTACGACACCATCATATTAGGGCATGATCAAATAAAGACCTATGTGGAATTTATGGAGAGATTAATAGAACGATTTGATGGGAAAGACCTTGAGCTTAATTTCAAAGAGCTAGCGCAACTGAGGAAAACTAGATCGGTAGATTAGTTCATTGCAGAATTTCAGAGACTTTTTGTGTTGGTCACAGACATCTTCAAAAGAAGGTAGGTCATACTCTTTATGGACGGATTGGCAGAACCACTGAAGGGTTGGGTGAAGGGATTTAATCCGTCTACCTTGTCGGAAGCAAGGCATGAAGTATGGCATCGTCGTCGGCATCAACCTCATCCTCTCGAAGTCACTCACATTCGAAACAGCTGACGTTTTCGAGGGACAAACCTTTGCCCAAGAAGCCGTCATTGGATGAAGCTACCCGACAGGAACTTCAAAGGAAGAAATTGTGTTTCAATTGCAAGGGCCCTTGGGAGCTTGGCCATCGATGCCTTAGGAAGGGAAAGATCCATTACATCGAGGTGGTGTCTGATGGTGAGGATGAACACAAACAAGAAGAAATGCCAATTGAAGATGACCAACCTAACATTGACACCAACATGGCTAGTTTAAATAGTACAGAGAGGATTACCACCTTGTACAGCGCGGAGGATCCATTGCTTTGGCTGGCAGTCCAAGATGCAAAAATTTTCGTGTGCGGGGTACCCTTCAAGGACAAAGGGTTACAGTGATGTTGGATAGCGGAGCTACTTTGAATTTCATAAACTCATTTTTCGTAAAACGAAGAAGTCTTTGTACGGAAGCACATGCAAGCTTTTAGGTCTAGGTTGCCGAAGGGACTTTCCTGCCCTGCCCGCACCTTGTTCCTCAACTGAGCATTACAATGGCAAACCATACGGTGGTGGAGGACTTTTTCATAGTGGACCTCACTGACATGGAAGTCATTCTTGGCATACAGTGGATGGAGACCCTTGATGAGTACACTCAGAGTTTCAAACGAATGGACTTTACTTTTGTCATTGACAGAAAGAAGGTTGTCCTCTGAGGGATAGCAAATGAAGGTCCGAAGGAAGTTTTCGTGCAGTGGATGGAGGCAATCTTGTAGCATGATGATGTTGTGTGGGTTGCACATTGTTTTATCTTGGCGGAACCTATAAAGGGGCACCGAACACCTCCGCAGGATGATGAACTCCAGGATATCTTAAGTAGGCATGAAAAAGATTTCATGGATATTCCTCCTAACATACCACCTCACCGGGGTTTTGAACACACAATTGAGTTGGAATCAAGGGAAAAACTAGTCATAACCACACTGTACCACCACCCCAAGAAATTCAAGGTTGAGATCGAACGGACGATTCAGGAATTGCTTGAGAAAGGATGGATCCGTCCCAGTTCTAGCTTGTTCGCATCATCCGTGGTGTTGGTCAAAAAGGACGGAACAATGCACATGTGTGTGGACTATCGTGCATTGAACAAAAGAACAATAAAGAATAGGTATCCCATCCCACAGATAGATGAGTTGTTGGATGAACTACATGGCACGGTCTATTTTTCAAAAATAGATCTCCATTTCGGATACCATCAGATCCAAATGAGGGAAGAAGATGTGGAGAAAATAGCTTTTCGCTGCTACTATGGACACTATGAGTTCCTGGTTATGTTGTTCGGATTGACCAACGCACCTGCTACATTTCAATCATGCATGAACCGCATCTTTAACAAACAGTTGCGTAAGTATCTATTGGCATTATTTGATGACATTATTTATAGCGGGACATTGAGGAGCACCTAAAGCATCTGAATGAAGTTCTGAGTATCATGGAGGAACAGTCCCTGTTTGTCAAGCAGTCCAAATGTGAGTAGGTATGACAGAGATATTGTACTTGGGGCATGTTGTATGTAAATACGGGGTTCAAGTACATCAGGAGAAGATTCAGGCTATCCTCGACTAGCCTCCCCCAAAATCACTCACGGATCTGCAAGGATTCTTCAGATTGTACAGTTACTACAAGAGATTTGTCAAAGAATTTTCTCAGCTCAGCGCACCTTTAACGGATTTGATGAAGAAGGGGGCTTTCAAGTGGAACAAAGAAGTACAACTCACCTTTGATAAGCTAAAAGAGGCCATGAGCACTTGCCCGCTTCTTGCACTGCATGATTTCACCCGACCATTCATTTTGGAATTCGACGCATTTGGGGAGGGCATTGGAGCGGTTCTGATGCAGGATAGACACCCCATCGCCTATGAGAGCAGGAAGCTTACATCAGCAGAATGCCTATATTCCATTTACGACAAAGAAATGTTGGCCGTCGTACATGCACTAACCAAGTTCCAGCAGTATCTGGTAGGTGCCAAGTTTGTTGTCTGTACAGATCACAATAGTTTGAAATATTTCCTAGAGCAGTGGGACTTGAACGAATGCCAACAAAAAAGGGTAAGCAAAGTTCAGTCTTTTGATTTCGACATTGAATATGTAAAAGGGAAGAACAATGTTGTTGTAGATGCTTGATCCAGAAAACCCATCTGCTCACTAGACGAGATCTCAGCTGACTGGAAGGTGCAACTATTAGTAGAATATTCTAAGAATACATTTGCCTGTGAAATAATGGATGGCCACACCCACGATGATCGGTACAAAGTGGTGGATGATATCATCTACTATAAAGATTAGATATACCTAGTGCCAGAATCCAAACTGAAGCAGAATATTCTACAGGAAGTAAACAACTCACCTCTAGCTGGACACCTCGGCTTCCTTAAAACTTATAGAAGCATTCGGGAGAGATTTTCATGGAAGGGATTGAAAGAGGATGTGTTGCAACATGTAAGAGAATGTACGGTTTGCCAACAGAACAAGTCCGAACACACTCTTTCTGCTGTGCTACTACAGCCTTTGCCTATTTTTGAACATAAGTGGGAAAGTATATCCATGGACTTTATAACAGGTCTTTCCAAGGTGAATGGAAAGGATTGCATCTTCATGGTGGTTGATAGATTGACAAAGTATGCTCACTTCTTTGCCATCCCCTTGGACGTTCAGGCTGCACAAGTCGCCGATCTGTTTTTCAGAGAAGTCTTTCGCCCGCATGGGTTACCCCGAAACATCGTCGATGATCGGGATGGACGATTCGTCAGTATTTTTTGGGCAAAATTGTTTCAGATGGCAGGGATAGAATTATCACCTAGCACGGTTGCTACCCGCAGATAGATGGTCAAATTGAGATTGTGAACAAATGGCTTGAAGGCTACCTTTGGAACTACGTCTCAGCACGAGTGTGGGTAAAATGGATCCATCTCGGAGAGTATTGCTACAATACCACGTATCACATGTCTATTAGGATGGTGCCATTCAAAGCTCTATACGGGCACGAACCTCTCTCCTTCATCGACACAGTTCTGGGTGAGAGTCGCACTCCAAGGGCGAAGGATTGGCTTCAGGAGGGTCAGGACATACTGAGGAGCTTGAAAGAGAACTTGCAATAGGCACAAAACTGACAGAAGGTGTACATCGACAGACACTGGATAGAGAGGAGTTTCAAAGTGGGGGATTTGGTCTATCTCCGGGTTCAGCCATACCAATAGTCTTCATTAAAAGGAATAAGTAAGGAGAAATTGAAGCCACGCTTTTATGGTCCTTATCGCGTGATCCATCGCCTTGGTGAGGTAGCGTATGAACTAGAACTTCTGGAGGGTAGCTGCATTCACAATGTCTTGCATGTTTCATGTCTGAAGAAGGTGATAGGGAAAAACGTCATAGTCACTATCAACCTTCCACCACTCAATGAGGAAGGGAAGCTCCTTCTGGAACTTGCTGAGATTCTTGAAGTGCATGAAAAGGCCCTACAAAACCGTACTGTGAAGTAATACTTGGTATGCTGGCGACACCTACCGTTGGACAATGCAACATGGGAAGGCGAGCACATCTTCCAGCACCCAGCATTGCACTTGCTTGAGGACAAGCAAATTTTGGGACGAGAGGACTGTAATGTTCCCATTATAAAATAAATAATAATTTAATCTTTGTAACGGGCCGATTGATTTATTTTATCTCGGACCCATTTTTTATTTTGTTTTCATAGTTTGTGTCACCGTCAGCTAACTTTGTACACCCTCGAAATGGGTATTTAAGCACGGCTCATAGGTAGTCTGTAGGTATGCTTTGGATTATATTGCTCTGTACTGCGAATTCCTGTTGGAGTTCGAGAGTGTTCGCCATTTCAAAAGTGAAAGATCTTCCCTATTTGGCTCGTGCGGTTTCGGTGGGATTCAGCCCTCACCCTATTCTGTTGATGTTCTACTCTGTCTGCATTTGGAAAATTGAAGTACTCTCATTATTTGCAAATATTTATCAATCTGTGAATGTTCTTTCGAACTGGTACGACATTTTATGGTGCTCACATTGTGTTGCCATTAATTAATAATATCAATTGATGTATTGTGTATGTCTCTCTTCCCCTCTACCTTCAAATGACACTACGACATTTCCTATCCGTATAGAACTCAGTCATTTTGCCTTCCCCCAACCTAACCGTACGGCCAGTTGCAATCTCCTACAGCTTGCAGATATCCATACGGCTTTCCTGCTAGTAGTAGGGGTCATTGAAATACCCTACGACATCTACCATCTCACCCCCTCGTACGACTAATACTGCTTTTCATACGACTATCTCTGCACACTGTACGGTCCATATTGTCACAACTTTCGTATGACCTTTAGAAAGACCACCATACACACTCCTCTCACAAGTCCGTATGGACATCTCACCCCACCCTCCCGCATACCATATAGCTTTTCATTTTCTACCATACGGACCTTCATTTCCTACTATATGACCATCTCAGACTCTTGGTTGCAGATCTTACATCATCAGAGCCTACTAGTTCTTCACTTGTGCGTTGGGTTCATTACAAATCAAACCTGGCTGATAACTTCAAACCTTTCTCCATAGGTGTAGATGCCCATATATAGAACTTGTCTAATGGAGCCCTAGAATATTTGGATTGAGAATTGAATATACCAGGAGACTACTATGAAACCTGAACACTTAGGCAGTAATGAATGAGCCCAAGATCAATTATATCAAAAGACTGGCATAAATTTTGTTTGGCTCCTTGAATCAAAGATGCCAAACTGCTAGTGATGATCAAATCATCCATGTAAATGATTAGAAGGATGATGTTATTGACAGTAGTCTTGATGTAGCAAATTGAGTGTGAAGAACTGCTTTGGAAGCCTTGATTGCCGAGTTACTTAAAAATTTTCATTTACCATGCCCTAAGAGCCATATTCAAACAATAGAGAACTTTAACCAATCTAAGAACTTGGTGTTCTTTACCAGCAACCTTGAAACCAGAGGGATGCATCATGCAGACCTCTTCTTGTAGGTTAATATTCAAGAAATCACTCTTGACATCCACTTGATGGACCTTCCATCCAAATTGTGCTGCCATGGGTGAGAGTAATTTTATAGTGCTCATCATTGTTGTAGGAGCAAAGGTCTCCTCATAATCAATATGTTGACGGTGAGAAAAGCCCTTTGCAACTAAATTAACTTTGTACTTAACCAAAGCACCATCAGATTTGTATTTTATTTTGAAGACCCATTTGTAGCAAATAGGTTTCATCCTCGGTGGAAGATCATAAAGGACCCAGGTGCGATTCTTCAACAGGCTTAGGTGTTCAAATATCATAGCCTGTTCCTACTCTGGAATTCCTTTAGCCTCGGAGTATGTCTGAGGTTCAAACACACTATAAATGTTGGCCATGAGAGAAAAATTAACTATCTCTGTAGGTTTTTTTTTTTTTTTTTTTTCTGAGTATTCTCCATCGATGAGCTCATCATCTCAAAGATCAACAAGTGTCTTAGTCCACCACTTAGGATGGAGAGAAGAGCCAACATTAGTATGAGGAGATGCTCTATGATTAGGTTCCTCATTATAAGAATTTGGATCAAAATTAGGTGAAGCAACTTGGGCAACCAACTTGGTGTATTACGCATCAAGGATCCAAACATAGGCAAGAGAGCCAAATACCTTTCAAGTGACTAATTTTGGGCTTGCGACCTGATCGGGGCTGTTCAAAATTCTTATCTTTGACCGCCACAATGGGTGACCGACTCAAAAGGTAAATTGTAGTGTTAAATGCTTCAGCCCAAAACTTCTTTGAAACATATCTATACTCGAACATGGATTGAGCTATCTTAGTGATTGTTCTATTTCAATGCTCAACTACATTGTTTTGCTGTGGTGTGTGGTGTGTTGTTAAATGGTGCTTAATGTCATAAATATTATAGAAGCTAGAGAATTCATTACAATAAAATCCCCCCCATTATTTGACGTAAGAGCAATAATAGATTTCCCAAACTTTTTTTCAACTAGAGGCTTAAACTTATGAAATACAATAAATGGTTCTGAGTTCTTTTTAAGAAAATATGCCCAGAAATATATCAGTTTAATTGCTATGGATTGTGGAAATTTAATCTCTTTAAATATGCCCATATTTTTCTACTAAAATCATCAACAAGCAACAAAAAATACTTGGACCCAGGAACAGCAGGAGTGGCCATGGGGCCGTAGATATCGACATGAACAAGCTGAAGTACCTGAGAAGCCAGCTATGAATCACCACTTTAGAAAGGCATGAGATGTTGCTTCATAGCTTGACATGCATCACAAAGTCTAAGTTGTTGAGTCTGAATCTTTGGCAATCTGAGGACAAGATCTTCCCAAGCAAGATAAGAGAGATAATGCACATTTAAGTGCCAATACCATTGATGCCAAAGTGAATTGACAAAAGTCTGCCGAACAGCCATAGTTATGTCTTGAGAATCACTAGAATCAACAAGTCTGAAAAGATCATGATCCTCATGGTCAACTGCAACATCAGACCAAGTCTCCCTATTAGTGATGGTGCACCAATGTGAATTGAAGGTGACATCCAATCGCGGAGTATGTCGCAACAATTGACTGAGTGAGAGTAGATTTTGTTCCATCCTTTGAATGTAGCACACATTGAGGAAAATGAGTTCCTCCTAGCACACTGAATTTGAATATTGCCTTTGCCAACAACATTGTACTCTTCCCCTCCACCTAAGATAACTGATTTTAAAAAAGGCTAGTAATTAGTGAACCAATCTCAGCGGTTGGTGAAATGATGAGAAGCACTTGAATCAATGTACCAAGCAAATGACTTGACATGATTTGTAGGTCTTTTAGCCATAAAGACGTAAAAGGTAGATTCTGTCTTGTCAATGTGCTTTGTACTGTTCGCTTTGTCCTGCAAACGAGATTTCTTAGAAAAGGAAGCTAAGCATTTTCGATAATCAATCTTCATGCAACCATACTAGTGGTAGTAGTTGCACTAAATGTTCATTTTCTTGGAGTTTTTTTGATTTTGGAGCAAAGGATTTCTGTTGAGAAAATTGTTGTGAATGAGTCTTGCCCTTGTCCTTCTGAAAGTGTTTAGTAGCAAAGGCTTTCTCTGTGGAGGTGGAGCTAGGATTGCTACTAAGTTGTTGTTTCCATCGATCTTGTTGAAGCATAAGTGTGCAGAGATCTTTGAACTTTAGATCAACATTAGTAGAAGTGATGTTGAGAGTCTCGATAAAATGCTCATAGGACTTGGGTAAAATTTTCAGAGTGATAACCACAATATATACTTCCTCCATCTTGCATCCAATGGAAAGCAACTAATCACGGATCTCCTGAATCTCATTCAGGTGTTCTTGGAGCTATTTCCTCTCATCCATGACAATAGAAAACAAAGTCTTCTTGAGAAAGAAGGCCTTGCTTTTGTTTGAAGTCTCATGAAGTTTCTTGAGATACTCCCATATCTTGGCAGTTGTCTTCTTGGATGTGTTCTTGGAGCTATTTTTGCTCATCCATGACAATACAAAACAAAGTTTTCTTGAGAAAAAAGGCCTTGCTTTTCCTTCAATTTTGTCTCACTATTATGCCTGTTCTATAAAGAGCGCAATGTGCAAGTTGTAGATTATGTTACATGAATGTCATAGGTTTATTATTGTGAAAGTTATCTTCTCCTTTATTGGGCAAGTATGCGTTTAAACTTTTCTACAAAATATTGATGTGCATGCATCACAGAGGCAAGCTGTGTGAATCTATTATCAATCTTTTCCTTTTCAAGTGTTAGAGTTTATCTGAATGTCATCATTTCGAACTTTAGATGCATCACCTTAAGTTTAGTTTCTTAGTTTTATTTCCCATTATCTTTCAATCCCTTTCCCTAAAAGGTTCTCGTGATTTTAGTGAAGCATCTGATAGTAACCGGCCTAGAAACCGAAGTTCTCACTTCATTTGCATGTCACGCATAGAAGTGATTCCCATGATATACCAAAATTACTGAACTCATTCAATTCAATATGGGTGCGAATTTTGGTACTTAACATATATCACATTTGATATCAAGAGTATTGGCCTCCTAGAATATCAATGATATTCATCAAGTACTCAGAATTAGGTTTGATGTCACATCTGATATCAAGAGTATTGGTCTCCCAAAATATCAATGATATTCACCAAGTACTCAAAATAAGGTTTGATATCACATTTGATATCATGAGTATTGACCTCCCGAAATATCAATGGTATTCACCAAGTACTCAAAATAAGGTTTGATATCACATTTGATATCAAGAGCATTGGCCTCCTAGAATATCAATGATATTCACCAAGTACTCTTTGAGTAATGACCACCTAGAATGTTGAGATGCAAGACATTCACCGTATACTCAATTTGTTTGATCTCATAATACAAGTTATAGTAAGATCGTGTAATGTCCCCTCTTTAGTTCGACATGGCGTTAATCGTGGATTTGCCTATTCTAAACTCTCGTAGGCAGATGGGGTTGATGAGAGAGTCATTTTTGGCGTTATTTGGTGATTAGATGGCTCATTATGCTCTTGGAGATATTATTTTATTTATATTTTATCATCGCTTCTTATACAGGGCCTACATGTTATAATTCTAAGTTGAGTTGCACTTTTATTTTACAAAGTTATTTATTATAAAAAAAAGTGCATTATAATAGAATTTTATAATGGATGTTTCTAGAAGTTCATAGTAACTTCTTAGAAAAGGACGTTTCTAGAAGTTCTTAGTAACTTCTTAGGAAAGTAGATAAATAGAGGGCTTGGCCTCCCATTTGGACACACGGGATTTGGTAACTCAACTACATCTTCTATGAGCATTTGTAGAGCTTGATAGTCTGCAAATATTCAGCATAATCCTTGAGAACGATACCTTTCAAGAGATTGCGTAACTAAGGAAGTGAAAGATCTTTTGAAGGGTTGCACTTTGGAAGTGGTATTCAGTTATTTCAAGGTGAGCTTAATTTGTAAACTCAGACTACTTGAGGGTTTGAGTTTTTAAAAGTAGTCCGAAAAAAAGGATCCGAAAAAATAGTCCGAAAAAGAAGATCCGAAAAAAGGAGTTTGAAAAAGCAAAGCGGAAAAGAAGATCCAAAAAAGTAGGTGAAAAAGCAGATCAGAAAAAGCAAAGCAGAAAGGTAGCATTGGAGAAAATTATTACAGCCATCTACAATCAGGTTCCTTTGAATATTACATGCATTGTTCTTATCATTTAGATGCATATTAGGAGGTAAGGTTGTAGGTGAAAGTTGTAATAGATTTAAGCATTATTCATGCAGATGTAACCCAAGAGTCTTGGCCATTTCTTACTAGCATTGCAGTTAGCATTTTATGTGCAATAAAGGATACATAATTTGCTGGTCTAATATAACATGTATTTATCATTCATGATCAACTTATTAGTTTGCATGCCAATTGTTTGACAAAATGTCAATTAGCTGCAGGTTCTCTTTTTGGCATAAATAATGTATAATTATGCATACCTAGTGTTTGTCAAAATTACTAGCTGCTGTGGCTGCATATTGCAAGTAGTTTCAGTCACATATATGCATTGAATATTGTCAAAATAAGTTGCACATTCATGTTAGGTCATTGTTTAGTCAATTGAGAGTCTTCTTGCAAGCATTCTTATTGATGCTAAGTAAAGGAAAGAGCCATAAAAGCAAACTGAAATTTTATATCAGTCATATGACCCTTGTATGCAAAGTGTTTTCTTGAACCTTTATCAGCATTTTGGGATCAGATTTGAGCAGGGTCATTACAGATCATCAACTTACAATAACTTCTATTAATACAAGTGACATCATTTGGAAGTTGTCACTTCCTAATGATGTACAGAGGGGTTAGGCCCATTGAAATCACAGTGACGAGGAATATTCATGAAGCACAATCCTCCTGTTTGATATAATTTATCGATCACAACAGAATCCATCTCAACACGGTTTACTCCCTCTGAATAAATATGATCGAGATCACTAAAGGTCGACCAAATCATATCCTCTATTTGCTCCCTCTCTTTCAAAGTTGCCTCCAATGAAATGTTAGGCTCCCTTTGAATCTCAATCTACCTCTTCCTGCAATAACATTCTCAGAGGGAAAGATCAAGGCACATATCTCTTATAGTACATATTAATATAGGAGAGAGATTAATATAATACTCAATAATAAATACTTATCTTTTAATGCCCATTGTGATGTCCCCAATCATAACTATCAAATTTGCAATGCTTTGATGTTAATTGTGATGTTTTTGTCCCAATCCATGATGACTTGTATTGAATATTCTCCAAGCTCTCATCTTGAATCCTTAGACAATCTCTAGAAGGCATATTGATGTAAAATGTATTGGACCCCACCTTGTTAGCAATCCTATATCCTCCATGATGCATGCACATCCCTTTCTTATTCCATCTTAACCCCACTTTTATTACCTTGTGGTGGGTCTGCCTTTATCCACATGGCACCCCTATGTGACATATATATGTCCCCTGGTTTTCATTCGTGGATTCCTTTTGACTGTTAGATCTCTTTTCTTAAATTCAGATAGATCTTCTTGATTCGATGAATCAGTTTTCTGGTCTATGCATTATTAAATGTCTCTACTTTATTTGCAACATTAACTACTTGAATATACACTTCAATGATTAGCTAGAATTTGTTGCAAGCTGATCACGTTGTTCTGATATGCAATTACCATAGCTTATGCAAAATTCAAACTTAATGTATGCTCCTTAGTATGATGGTTAATTGTGATTATAACAGCAATCAGCTTTCATCAAGAAAACACCAATCTACTTTATCCCGATATCTTAATTATTAATAAATAATCACTTCCAAATAGCTTTAATGCAAGAAACCTAGTATGCAATACACAACAATCTCTTTTGACAGAGATTTGTCCCAGCAGATGGTGCAGCAATCAAAAATCTGTCTTGCAATTTTTCCAAGATAAGCTGTCTTAGACTTTGAAATTGCCGCTCATATGCATCCCTTATTACTGTCCACAACCAAATGAGTTCTTCAATGCTAAAGCTCATGCCATGCCACAAAAATTGTGTCCAAAAAATATATTTCACACTCCAAATATAGAGCTTCACATCGGATATGAAAGGTTTGCATCAGAGAAATATATGCAGTTGCCAAACTGAAAGGACTTCCAGGTGAAGAATGATTTTCGCAGTAATCTTTTAGTCCAAAATACCACTCCTAGATAGGGCATCTATATAAAATAAACTTGCAATGGACTATCCTGAAAATACCATGATACCCCTTATATGGTCCATAGAAGAAACTCCAGGTTACTGTCAAAACAACAGGGGATTATAAGGAAGGGAACATGCGTTTATTATTGCCGTATAATAATGTATTTATGATGATCTCTTGACAAAAGTCAATTTTTAAATATTTAATAATAATTTATAATCCAACTTCAATAGGAAATTGGCTCCCTATCCTTTGCACTAATCCCTTTTCACTGTGGTGTCTATGAAATTCTTACATTTGCAGCCTGGCTTTGACACCATGTTGTTTTTCTGAAGACCGCTGCAAATGTACTAAGTACTGCCATATTGGTATGTATTTTTCAAATGCAGCAATCTCCCTTGTATTTATATTGGGATTAAGGCAATGAAGAGACATGTCCCTGCATGGGACATGTCTATTCATTAATTACATTATATATATATATATATATATATATATCAATTTTAATTTATCTCATATAATAATAACCTTATATCTCATATATAATGAAGACATTATATTCATATATAAATATTCGTGGGTTTATCGGTCTAAAGCTACAAAACATTAACGAGAGTTTGGACTCCACTTATGAAAGGATACATAAAGCATTTCTCTTAACAATTCTCCAATATATTTACTTAGTGAGTTCTTGACAATAGTTTCTGCATTTCTTTCTTAATATTGTTCTTAGCTATATTTAAGAAGCTAAAATATAATGCTTCCTTCCATATCTTTATCTCTATATAATCTTAGTCAATTATTAAATTCTAGTTTCTAGGCAAAATATATGTACGTTCCATTATTATAATGGTATCGACTTATAATGCCACTCTTTATTGTTGATCCTTTCTTTTACTCCCTAATTCCTTACGCTCCTATTCAGATGGTTTCTATTACCTCAATACTATCGATCTCATGTAATTTTTTTAAATATTATCCTCCATGCTTATATTTTATTTACCATGTCGACTTGCTTACTATCCAGCTCAGTACTTCGTACCTGACGGCTCACCTCATAGTGAAAGAAACTTGCGCACGCCAGTAACTCCAACATTTAAGAATACTTTGCTTGCTGAATTCACAAACACCCCTATAAGAGACTTGTGATATGTGCCTTGATCTGTCCCTCTACAAATGTTATTAGATATTAGGTAGATGATTCTTCAGCATTCAAAATTTCTGCAGATGTTTCAATTATTGTAGATTCTTCTCTGCAATGCTTCCTAATCAGAATGACAATGGAAATCCTAGATTTCGCTGACTAAAATGCCAGCAGTAATGTTGTCTTCAGAACCTTATAACCAGATCGATTAGAATCTGAATCATTATGGTTAAATTCCTACAGTCCCCTGATTGTATAGTCTCAACAGCATGGTGAAGTTATCTCTAAGGGTGAATGCCCTCATTTAGTCCTTGAATGCAATACTTCCTATAGAAATTTCCCAGTTTCAAACAGTCTTCCTCATTCCATTCACATCGCCAACACTTTAATTTCCAAAATACGCTTGGCATCCAATATTGAGTGTTTTGTTCTTATAATATCAAATTTGCTCATTGAATATGCAAATACAGGCAGTCTTCACACCAATAAAATATATCAGTCAGTTTATATTGGGAGCTCGCACAGACCAACTACCAACTCGTCATTGTATGGATGGATTATGGATATTGCAGGAAATGAATCAGCCCAACAACAACTCCAGAATTCACTGCGCATAACTCACCATCAGACAATATCCAATGATTCAACAACTCAGCACAGGGAAAACTTTGTTGTGACAGCAGGAAATTCATTTGAAACCAGCAATTTTATTTATGACCACACCGATTTGTCTTCACAAAATACTTCTTAACAGAAATTCTTCCTCATGATTATCATAAGAAGCCAAAATTTATTACGGACCACATCTAAAATAATTCTGAATAATCTTAAGCTCTGCCAATAATTGGACTATTGAGGAACCATACTATTTACACTCTTTGAGATTATTTGGCCCACAGGAAAATTAATATCTAAGCATCAGCCTTTTAAAAAAATTTGACTTCAATGTTTTTCGGTAATAATTGTTGATGGCAACTCTCAAAAAATTATATCAATAGACTATAGTTATGAAATAATAATCTCTTAATTCCAAACCTTTGCATAAAATTGGGAGGGACCACTCACTTAGGCTTTCACGATAATTACAATTTCCCTGCTTCCAATTAAAACACCAACCTTAGGAAATATAAGGCTCCTCAAATATTAAACCTTGAAATATAAATTTCCAACCTTATATCTTCTAAAGGTGGTATTATAAAAAGGTTATACTTGTCGCAAACAATTATCATTTGAAACTTTAGCAGAAGTCGCTAATGATAATTGTCTAGTAGAATATAAATGACAATATTGTATTTTACTTAATTAGATGTCCATTTCAGAATACCACCCTTCACTAAGTAGTCTTGCTTTTATTTTGTTGACAAATTCAGAATGAAACCTTTCCTTTTCTTTTCCTCTCAGTATTTTGAATACAAAATTCTCACCAACTCAAAGATAATCCTGATAACTAAATTTTTGTAAATTTGTCTGGTAAAATTTGACAGGATGACAGAAAAGTTGGCTCTAATACCACTATAATGTGCCTTTTCCTTCCCTTTTCTTTTTTAAATTTAATAAAATATTAACTTCTTTCATGTCTTTTTTCAGTTGATACTCCACATATATAAGTTTCACTCTTAAAGTCGCGTACTTTCATAAGTAATAATTATATTTAATATATATTATATTAATAATAAATATTATATTTCTTATTCATTTTTAATGTAGTATATATATATATATATATATATATTTGACAATTAATAATAAATCTATTTATTTGCTATTTATTTTATTTTATATCATATTTAATATTATGATATATTAAATATATGATCATATAAAATATTTATATTTACATTTTATTATTATTATACAATTTTATTAATTGATAATATTAGTATAATTATTATTTATTTAATCATTATTATATTCATCCGAGTAACATATAATTGTTATGCTAATAATATATTATTATTTGTTTTTATAATCATTAATAAATTAATAATACATTATATCTTTATTTAAATTATATTCATTTCACTTATCTATTTATCTATACTATCATAATTTGGGGAATGACATTTACATAAAACCCCATCAAATCTTTAGTTTGAAAGACATTCTCACATTTTGCATCCAAATCATTAGATTACACACCTAGATTCCATTCTTTTAATGAAGAACTAAAAGAAGAACATTGAACTAGTATGATTCTAGGTTCTTAGATTAAAATAGTTGTACCGATTTCTTGTTTCTCGATATATTTTATAATGTTTGGGAAAACATAAATTGAAATGGATCTTCTCTTTATGCTTCATGGGTTTATATAGAGGTTCTTACTTGTTGATGTTTTATGTGCAGTTGCCACCCAAGACAATACATGTTCGTAATTCGATGATAAAAGTCAAGAAAGATAGTCTTCTTTCTTGCTCAAGTGTGAAGTCATTCGAAATTTGTAAAACAAGGTTTGTTATGATATGAAACCTTTGTTTGGTTCTAGTGCAAAGTGAATGCATTTAATCGAAAGAGAATATTCAGTAAATGAAATAAAAAACTGACATATAACACTTGCATAGGGGAGAGTGTTACAATTGTTTTGAGTAGAAAGAATTATCTTAGCTTTTCTATCTTATATGATATATTATAATATCCTCCTAGGTTATGATAATTAGAAATTTCCCAAATATTTTTCAAAAATTTTAATACTAAATTTTCAGCAAAGTGACTTATATTTAAGCAACAATTTATGCTGAAAATCATTGAGGCTTGAGATTAAATATGAAGATGAAACATTACAATTTAATTTCAGTACAAATGAAATTCCTCACACGTTGCAGTCAGTCTTCAGATCATAACTTCATAGTTTTTCCCCATTGTGAACTCAAATGCAAGCCCACCTCTTAAGATGAATCTGGTTTCCATCCTTAGGTTTCAGAATTGAGAGCTAGAAGCTTTGCATATTTCTCCAAAAGAAAACAATAATCAAACATAAACCAAGCATGCTGAAAATGAGCACCTCCATGTTCTCTAATACTACATCCTTAGGGGCCCTTGTTTTCCCTTTGCTTGTCCTTGTAGTTCCTTTTTTCTCTATAATGACCCCTTCTTAAGCCCGTTCCACAATGGGGGTTGAGATGCAAGGTGAGAAAATTATTTATTTATTATACTAATAATAATTATTTGTTTCATAAATTTGTTGCTAGATTGTGTTGGTTCCCAAAACCGTAGATTGGAAATCCAAGAGCCTACCACTTCTCCAATAGGATTCCTCAATCAACTTTGGCCAACGAACGAGAATCAGCTTGATTCCCCTGCACTTCAGGCTCCGCTACACCTAGGTGGGTAGACCTCCTCAAACTTGATTACTTGGTTCAGAGCTTTTCTAAAGCGAATTTAAACATTGGAGTTCTTCGGTTGGCAAAGTCCTTGAACTCAATCAAAATAGGATTGAATGTTGAATGTTTGAATTGTATAATATTTGTTGATAATGAATTTGATTCTTGTAGGAAGGAATATATAGATTTTTCGACTTCAATAATAAGAAGACCAGTGCCTTTACTCATTCGGGCAATAGACTCAACTTCAGTGAATTTTCACATACAACTTTATAATGTTTTACGCACTTACACTGCCAATAATTAAATAATCAAGATGCGAGAGACTAGATATTACACAATCTTAAATTAGTCCAGATTGAACTTTAACTCCTCTCGTAGGGAGACAAACTGGACATAGATATAGAAACAATTATATATTTTACAATATCTGTGATGATTGAATTTAAAATGCTAAATGACCATGTCCATTTATCCGACATTTAAATCGTATACAAAATTCCAAAATAGTTACAAAGGACGATTCATCTGCAGTTTAAATCTCCACGCCATTTAAAAATAAACAAAAGATATTTTATTTTATTATAAAAATAAAATAATAGAATCCATATTCCAAAGCCATATTGAGTTCTCATTCCTCCAAACAAGTAAATATAAAATGCTTTTGGTTTAATGCGAATGTTCGGATATGTCTTCTTGCAAATAATATAACTTTCTTTTATATCTTTCAAAATAGAAAGATATGTCTTTTCGTTCATGAATAGATGTAACTATTCTTTAAGACATACCGTAAGCCACAGACACTAATAGTAAAATCAAATGAGATAATTTATTCATTAATCTCATTGGCCTTTGACTCAAATTGAAACTTGTCATGCCTTTATATTTATCATTCAACTCGGATTTTTCAAATTGCAATGAGAGATACTGCCCAGAAATGTTCAATTTCGTCTTGGCAATCATCATCTGCAAGTATAGATGGCTACCTGGAATTTCTTGTCAATTTTCTTGGCCTTGGGAGAAAGAGTCGCAGTATGCCATTGATTCTAATACTTCTATCGGATCGTCAAAGATTATTACTACGGCCTTCTAATTATTCACAACATGTCCATAATAATCCGCTGCTTATTTACTTTTATTATTTTTCTAAAGGTATTTTGATGCATTTCTCTTCATTATACCCATATTGTCTTTACTAAAAATAATATTGCCATTGCACAACATCATCAATGGTGATTTTGAAGGCGAGCTTTTAAAATGAATGTTTGTATGTACTGTGAAATCATCATTGCTGTCACATATAGTCATCTACTCGTATGAAGACTAGTCGAATTATATCATTGCGATCATCTCCAGATGTTGTGAGTTTGTTAGTACACACTGGTGCCTCGTCTCTACTGCTCTATACATAATTATTCGATATCTTTGAACCCTACATGGCTCCGCTGCTTGGAATTGCATAGGCTTGCTTTCAAGGTGCCGTCTCAACCATTTCGAATCCAAACAGGGTTGCCAGTATCTAAACTATTGAAAATCTTCCTTATCGTTCAATACTACCAAATATTTATTCTCATTGGCATGGTAATGACCTTTATTGTTTGTCTTTATACTATATGCTATCAATGAGTTGATGCTACTTTGAGTATATGTCTCTTCAAAATAACCTGTGTTAGTATTGCAGTAGGGAAATATTTAGGCCAATTTCTTAACCATTTTCTCCAAGTGATCCACTCTAGTATCCAGACCATCCATCCTTTTTGGGATATCTTTGGCCAGCTAATCTAAATTTTTGTTCTTGGCTTGAAGTGTTGGCACACATTTCATCAAATTCTTTACCTCTTCCGTGTTACCTATAACCTCAAATAGTTTGTGAATGTGCTGACCTAGTGTTCTCTCCCCCCTTGCCATCTTGCTGAGCTGATCAAAATTCCTTGAGATGTCCTGCATTTCTTGCTTTAGGGTGCCAATATCCTTCATCATTATACCTGGGTTACCAAAGATTCCCTTCAGAAAACCTTGGTTATCCTCATCCTTGTTCTGCTCAAAGTAGTCCTCATGCTTCCCTTGTTTGTTCCTATCCAACTCTGTCTCCTTAAGATCTTTCTCAACATCCACATCCTAAGCAAGCACTTTTTTCCTTTTTCTTTCCTCCCTCTTAATTAAGAGTTCATCATCAAAGGGGACAAAA
This sequence comes from Cupressus sempervirens, assembly GCA_028749045.1. Classification (NCBI taxonomy): domain Eukaryota; kingdom Viridiplantae; phylum Streptophyta; class Pinopsida; order Cupressales; family Cupressaceae; genus Cupressus; species Cupressus sempervirens. The sequence goes on along the minus strand of CM053788.1, from coordinate 247,697,232 downwards.
TGTCTTTCAACATTCTTCCCCTTGTTTCCCAAAACCTTGCCCGATGTTCCTCTCTTCTCAACACCCTCTTCCTGCTCCTCATCAAAATCACTATCTTGTTTCAAATAAATCTCCTTTTCCTTCCTTTTCTTCTTGGACTATCTACCAGGATCACATTTCTTCCTCTTCTTCATTTCAACCTCAACAATTTCATCCTCTGTGTCCTCATCAATTCCTCCTTTAGTTCACTTCCCTCCGTCTCACAATCTAAAAATTTCCTGCTCTACCGAGGCCTATCCACTTTTCTGGATTTCAAGAGGTTCATTACTAAAACCATTAACCCCTCACGACAAGCATGATCACCCTCAAGATCATTTTGAATGGCTAAAATAGAATTACCCAAAGATTGTTTAAGGTAATAGGGTAAATTTTATCCTAACCCTATGCCTAAAATGGTTAACCAACATGAAATGTTGACCATATATCTTAGTAAAGCGGCCATCTAGAGTAAGATACTCTATCACCACAAACATAACAAATCTCCAAGGGCGAGAAATGGAGCCAAGGTTAAAGTATGAATTACCGATTTTTACCAGCTTGTTGCATTCCTTAGCCGATTTTGCAAACTCTTCAACTGCCCGATCTGAAAGCTTCCTGTCCTGGAAGAAGTTAATACCCTCCATGTCAAGTCGCGTTGCTTCAACAATAATATCTTCATAAACCTCCATCCTCTGATTACCCACCAATATGCTCTTGTCTTTCCATGTTTTGATGAATTGCTAAGTAATGGCAGGGTTACTGCCTTTCAATTTCTCCATATATCTTGTAAAATTCCATTGCTTCAGTATGTACCATATCTCACTCTTCTTCTTCCAATCTTTGCAGCGTGCCAATTCAATTCTCTTTCTCCTTCCTCCCATCTTCTTCACACTAAAACGATGGCTGTCACTTCTTAAAACAACCCACTGCAAAAAAAGACCAAAGTAAAAATCGCAGCCAAGGATTTTAGTGGGAAAAAATACCCACAATCCCTGTGGTATTGAATGACAATACATTGTCCTTCTCATAATAACCCACCGCTTCTCAATCCTACCCATATCATTATTAAACCTTGGTGGCATATTCATCATTAATGAAACATTTTTGTTTACTTCTAGCTTTGTCATGCTCAATCAATAAAAGCCCCTCGATAGGAATAATATCACTTTGATTCTAAATTAGCTTTTCATCACTCTTGCATGCCACATTAGCCACCTAGTCAACAACTTGATTAGTTTCTCTACAATTGTGAGTGACAACACAATTTTCAAAGGAATTGATAAGATCAATGGCCTTGCCTATAATATTTTTAATAGTCCAAGAAGGATTAGTAACTTTATTAAGACAATAAATTATATTAAGGGAGTCCCCCTCAAGCCAGATCTTATTCAAATTCAAACTTTTAGCATAGCTAAGACCAAATAGGGCCACACTTGCTTCCGCCACATTGTTAGTTTGAACCCCAATAGGAATGGCCATTCCACCCAATCTATCCCCATTCAGATTCCTAATGATGATACCACAGTCTGTTGTTCTCGGGTTGGCCTTCAAAACCCCATCAAAGTTAATCTTATACCAATCCTTTGGAGGACAATCCCATCTTGCCAAATCCTTGAGGTTAGGACCATTTTGCACTAGACTAAGACCATCCAAATTCCAGTACTGAAACACTGATTCTTCCCAAACATTTTGAGGTTGGTGCCCTTTTCCACAAGATTTGATATTCTCAGACACCATATTCTTAATCTTGCAGAACAACTTACCTAGATTAGTTTCCTTACCCCTAAAGATGCTATCGTTTCATTCCTTCCAAATACCCCAGCAAAGGAACAAGAGGATAAAATCACACAACCTCATAACCAAAGTATTAGTAGAGGGAGACTTCCAACCATTGAAAAAATCTTGCATAGTAAGGGGGAAAACCTAGATAATATTCAACAAGCCACAAACCTTTTCTCATAATCTTCTAGTATAAGAACAATGAAGAGTCATATGGTTAATTGATTCATCAGCTTCCTTACAAAGATAACATTTGTTGACAATTTTAAATCCTCTCATAAACAAATTGTCCATTGTTAGAATTTTATCTTGCAAAATAATCCAAAAAAATATTTTAACTTTGGGAATCATACCTTTAAACTAAGCTTTGGCCTAGCAAGGCTCTTGATGCTCTTCAAAAGCATTAGCATACATCAAAGACACAGAAAATAACCCATTAGGATTATATTTCCATATCTGAGCATCCTCCTCTTGGCTTAAAAGGACAGAGTTCAGAATCTTGTTGAGATCATTAAGATTTTTATCCACTCTATTGAGGTTAATCCAATTATCTCCTCCCAATAGTCTTCAACAAAAATCCCAAAGAGATTCTTCCACTACTTCATAAAGCCATTCCATCTATGATCAGAACTGAGGGAGTGATCAAGAATCCAAATATCATCCCAAAAAAGAACAGTCCTCCCATTTCCCACCTTCCATATTTAATGTCTTCCATGTTACTATAAAGAATGAATATATGTTCTAATTAGTTGGGGCTACAAAATTCACAATTGTGCCTTGCTAACCAGTTTATTAGATTTTTACAACTTATTGCTGCAAACCTAAATTACTTTATTTCTTTGTAAGAGAAGTTGAAGTCTCACTATTGAGTCATATCATAGTTATTGTAAGTTCTTAAGATAGATATTTTTGATTGTCCTAATATTCATATCGTTAAAATGGGAAGAAATTTTTGTCTGATTCATGAAATTAAATTCTTCTCAGTTGTATTATCATAAATATTACAGCAGAGCATCTTGGTTCTAAGTTGCATTGAAGCATAAGTCTTGCAAACATGTCATTAATTGGATCAGAAATGCAAGCTCATTATCAAGATGTTTAGTATACTTTTTTTTTCTCGTCATGCTATCTTTCTGATGTTTCCTCTTCTTGATCTTCCTCTACATTTTTTCTGGGATGCTTTGTATGTCTATCTTTTTGTTTATAGAATAGAATATGATGGAGTTTACAATGTGTTACACCTTGTAACTCTGAGAAGGTGAAACATGCATGTTGTATCATTTTATTAATGTGGTGGCACACAATACGTTTGACAGGGTGTATACAGTCTCATTTGAAAATTATAACATTAAAGCACAACTATACTAACTGAGATCGTATTATTTTGGTGTCATTGTAACAGCTGCAAGCCGAAACGGTCATTGCTTTCACGCAATTTGATTGCATTGCTGAGTTATGGTGGGGTTCCAGATGAAATCTTTGTTGGACTTGTGTATGAAGCTTTTGACCGCATACAAAATAAGCTCAGTGATAGAACAAAAGCATTTAAAGGTTTTTTGGGCTATTTAATATGTTTCTTTTTTGCTCATGATGAAGGTTGTTTACATTTCAGATCTTGTGAGTTCGCTACGGGTTTATATATGTTTATATTTCAAACTGCCATCTAGTTTGGATAGAAAAGACAAAATCCCTTTGTATGTGTGTGCAGATAGGAGAATCTTGGGTTTCTATTTTCATCCAAACAGTTGTTGTAAATTTTATCAGTGAATGACTTGCAACCTCTTAAAATGTGATAATGATTCTAATGTATATTCCATCTAATTATTGATGATCTTTTTATTCTGTAGTTATAAAGGAATGCAGATATCTGGATGAAGATTATACCGTGCTCAGAATGTTATCATGTGGAATTCCACTTTATGAACCATTATTACAATACAAACTGAGCCAGTGTATGGAAGCAGAAATCAAAAAATTGAAGAAAGGGAAGGTTCCTATTGATGAATCCTTTTATTTGATGGGTACAGCTGATCCCACAGGACAATTGAAGAGAAATGAAGTTTGTATAATTCTGTAAGTTTTTGATCCAATTTTACAATATGTATGGCATAAGAAAAGCAATATATATATTTTTTTGTTTAATTTCTATTTTTAATAATTTTTCCTTTTGATCAACGAGAACAATTTTGTATTAAATAAGAATTTCATGGAAATGGTAAACCAATTGCAACACCTATTGAAATGCTGAGCCATAGAACCATACAATGAGGCATGGGGGTTGTACATAATTATGTAGAGAAGCTATATTATCCACACTGCATTTAACACTGAAGACACAGCTATTGAACATGTTGGATTGAAAAAGTGTTCATGGCCCTGGTGTTGCTGGTGCACATGAAATGAGTGGATATCCAAAATAATCCTAATTCCTTGGTCCTTTTGCTCCTTGACCAGAGAGATATTTTCCTTTTGTTTCTTCTTGTTTACCACATGTGCAAACACATCAAGATGATGACTAGCTTTGTTCTCTGTTTATTTTATGCTTCGGTAATCAGTATATAATTGGCTGCAAATGTAGCAGATGAGGTGGTGGAGGTAGTAACAGTGTTAGTCGCAGCTGCAGGATTAAGTGTCGGGCTATGTCTTGAAAAAGAAGCTCAATAACTTTTCAAGAGCCTTGTAGTGAGAAGTTCCATTAAGCTGTATGCATTTACTGTGGCATGTTAGAGAATTTTAGCTTTGGTTGGATTACTCTAACCGATTTATAAGTGATCTCTTGGCCTTGACTATTTAATCTCTATCCTTCTGTATACTGACCTGATTATTTGCTATAATAATTATAATGCATGATCAATAATAATTGTGCATCTATATCTCTCATAATGTATATATCTTTATGTGTGTATGTGTGTATTTAATCAATAAGAGGCAAGTGCCCATTATCAGAAATATTTACAATGTACCCCATTCAAGTGCAGGCACCGGGGGAAAAAGAACGATGTTAAGAAAACCCCCGGTGTAGCCTAGGACCAAAGTCCTGTACAAAAACAAATGCCATATAAGGGGACTTGAAGAGGGCATACCCCCTTTTACAGTTTATAAATAAATACATATTTTGTAATTAGATCTCTTAGTTAGATACATTCAGAAGCAATGTTACATAGATCTCTTCGTAGATTAATTACATAATTTCTATGCCCAGTAGAGACATTAACTTCTGCCTGATATCCTTTATATAGTCTTTTGTGATCTCTGAAACCTTTTAGAGAAAAACAAACTGACAGTTGATCCTGAGAAGCATCCACTGTTGGAGAACCTGCCAAGCAATAACCATAACAACCCTTTGATTAAACTAGACAGAAAATTAGAGTATCAATTTAAATCCTAAATTAGAGAGATTGCAAATAGAAAAGCTATCTATTAGATCCTTCCATTATCCGAGCATTATCCAGTATCCACAGAGAGTGGTCCAAAGCTAAAAACCTTTTTATCAAATTTAACTTGTATCGAATTTAAGTAGTAATATCCTTGACTTTCCCACTTTCATTGAAGGATTTTGCTAAGCATAAAAAATTAAGAGTTTCAATATTTTAAACCTTTAAGTTTAATCTGAATCGAATTTAGAGCTGAATTAGTATACCACAGTCTTTAACTGCTTAGCAGATTCTGTTATCGGGTGGCATATCCTTTTAATATAGCCATGCCCTTCCGACAAGAATACCCTCACAGGATGAGCCTATATTTTATAACTGACAAAATAATAATGGCCAACCACTCATTTTGAAAGATTTTACTCCATAAAAACATATAGTAAGTAGTCCCATTAAAAGAAAGAGCTTTGTAACACTAATCTTCCTGACACTATGCACCCAGTTTGGTCTTCTCATGGGAAATGGGTACAACAATATTCATAGACAAGATGAATTTTATACAAGACTTCGTTGTTTGCATAAAATGTGAATTGAACTGTACGGTCTTAATAAAATTAAATGAGGGTTTAAACAAAGTTTGATTCTTAGGGAAAATTGAAGTCTGAATTGAAACAACACAAAAACTTTTTTTCTTCAAATCTACTTATCCTTGCTGAAATTACCTTCTGTAAAAAATAGTTTTAAAACATACCTAGGAACTGATTTGTACTTAAGTCGAAGAGATCTGACCTTTTAAATATAAAGAGGACTCATACTGAGCTTGCTTGCAAACACTAAAATAACATGATTATCTCTCCAAAAAAGTAAAATTAAAGTCACCCAGATAATTTTATTAAAATTGTGCATCGAAGCATTCCCAGTACCTAAAAATAGGTTCATGCTGTTATCGACAATATTTATCACAAAGTTAAGAAAAGATATATATGTTCAAACTTCACATACTCCCTAAATATAGTTCATGTTGTTCTTCGACAATTTATCAAGATATAGATGAAGTGATAGAGCGGAAAGTTCCCAAAAAATTAAAACAAAAAATTAGTGATAGAACAGAAAGATCCCAAAAAAATTAAAACAGTGCCATCCACTACTCTTCCCTAAAAGCTGCACGCATGTCCTCTATGGCAGCATGCAGAGACCATTCATGCAAAATGCCTTCCTCCTTGAAGTACCTTTCGAGCCAATCCTCTTCAATGGGGTCCAATATCACCAATAAGAAGAGAAGGAATCGAAGATCCCTTTCATAGACCTCTCTATCCTTCCAGAATCAAAGCTAACTAATATATGTGTGTGTGTGTGTGTGTGTATTATTAACTATATATATTTATATTATTAATTATATATATGCATGATCCAGTTTAATATATTAAATAATGCTATCGATAATGTGAATCAATGGTAATGACAGAACACATATCAGTCTGATTAAGATCGCTGAAGAATCGTTATCGGGCAGATTAGTGAGAACATGTCTTACATGTAGACATGTGATAAATTAGGAGACATGTCTCCTAATTTATTATAAATATCAAGACCTGTATCGGTATCTTGTAAAGAACAAAAATCAATTAGTGCATATCAAGATTCAGCAGCAACTCACTGTCATATCTCAGCAACATCGTAATATTGATTCATAAGGAATTAACATTGCCATTTCATATCTCAGATTAAAATCAACATTAGAATCATAGCAGATCGATATTAATTTGATATTCATATATCTCTAACAGTTATTATTGTGATTTTTGATCAACAAAGAATATCAAACAAGAATTTGTTGATCTGCATATACATCTGCAAAATAGTGATTAAAGTTAAAATACTACTGCATATAAAACTGATCCAACATTAACAAGGTATCAAAGCTAAGGAACAACGAAATCAGATTTATAAGCAGAGATCATCTAAACAGGCATTAAATTATATTTATTTTCTTTACATTCTACAAAATGGTGAATGTCGTCAGATTTGAGGATTGTTTTGAAGAAGCTTCAAACTTTGTATCCTGGAAATTCAGTATAATGCTTGCTCTGAAGAAATGAGTTAGATTCATTCGTAGAAACCTAAACATATATACCTAGTAAAGAAATAAAGAAACAATAATGGGTGAGAAACAATAATGAAGGCATGAAGATATTAGTGGATGCTGTAAAGTATCAAATAGTTCCAATCATCTCCAATTTAGATACAAAATATCTCATGTTCACAACCTTATAGAACATGTATGAAATAAATAATACAAGCATAGCTCTTGCTCTAAAACAACAATTCCATCATATGAAAATGAACAAGAGAGGATCCATCACACCTTACTTTGTAAGGATAACAGAATTAAAGAGATCAACCACCATTGGCCGCACATTTGATAGCATGGAATCAACCATGTTGGCTCTCAATGGACTCCCAACATCTTTGGAATCATTCATTCAAGGGATAAGTGCTCGATCTTAACTTCGTTTGTTTGATTGTTTTAAAACTGATTGCATTCAAGAAGCAAGAAGAATCAAGGTTGATCACAAGAGGGATTGATCAAAACTCCGTTAATGAAGATATTCAAGTACTCAATCTCATTCTCACAAGAAGAGTAAGAAAGGGAACTTCAAAAGAAAGAAAGACAAAGACTCAGGTGGAAAGCGCTCATCTAAGAGGAGGGACATGTCTAAATGACAATGTTTTAGATGTGACAAATATGGTCACTATGCGAAGAATTGTTCAGATGAGCCTAAATCTCAAGCCTCTGTTGTTGTAGTTTTTAAGGTGAGCTCAGAAAAGGACTTTGAAAGACTTATATTTTGTTCAGCCCTGTCGAGTCATGTATCTACTAATCTGACGCTTGGGTGATTAATTGTGGAGTGTCTTGTCATATCACAAAATTTAGAGAACACCTAGATAGCTTTGTGGAAAATTCAGATAGGAAGTTAACATTGGAGATAATTCCAACTATCCTGTGAAAGGAATCTGAACTTGCACCATACAATTTAAATCAGGCATCTCTCTACACATGACCGGTGTATTTATTGTACCGAGTATCTGACATAATTTGGTTTTCATTTCATCTAGTGAAGACAAAGGATATCGAATTACCTTCATGGATGGTAAAGTTCTAGCTTGGCCCAATAATTCAAACATTAAGAAAGATCACACTATAAGAGTTCCACATGGATGCTTATACAAACTTTTCAGTTCTCCTTCTCAAGCCTTAACTCGTGAATCTTATACATTTGAGATTTGGCATAGAAGATTAGGGCATCTCCACTTTCTTTCTCTACCTTGAAGAGAGAAAATGGTGACATGTTTACCTAAAATAAGAATGTCATGTCCCCTTTCTAGCGACATGACTTCTACCGTAGATTTGCTTATCATTGACTCTCGTAGGCAAATGATTTTGGAGAGAGAGTCATTCTATTGCCGGATGATTACGTTTTTGCTCTCGGAGAATTATAATCCAGTAAGTGGGCCCACTTGTTCTAACGTCGAATTGAGATTGCACTTTAACTTTATAAAGTTATTTATTTAATTTTATAAAGTTAAGTAATAATAAAGTGCATTATAATAAGTTATTATAAAAAGATGTTCTAGAAGCTTCCAGTGACTTCTTAAAAAAAGTAAATAAATAGAGGGCAGGGGGCACCCATTTGAACAAGCTGTTTTGTTGGTTCGACTTCTATTCCGGTTGGAGCAATTTGTAGTCATTGGTCTGCAAATTCTCAAATTATCTTTGGGAACAACAACTCCCATTGATAAGCAATTTTGAGGGTGTGGAATATCACCCGAATTATTGCAAAATTGGAAGTGATATTACAGTCACTTCACCAGGGCATAAATTTGTGGCCTAAGGCCAAGTCGAAAATTCTTACATTATTGATTTACGGAGAAGAATCAATAGCCATCCATCAAATTGTTGCAGAATTAGAGAAATTCTAAAGGAAGCCAGGGAGAAAAATTAATTGGTATCAGACAAGCATTCGATTCAGATCACAAGTCAGAGAGTTTTAAATTTTTGAGGTGGTTATGAGTTGCGATTCATCTCCAAGCAAGTCAGATTTGAGTCACCCGGATTCAGGTGACCCTCCCCCTGGTATTTTCTTCATTGTTCAAAGCCCAGATTTTGTGGTTTGTCTTACCTGAACCCAGACGGCTCAGTCCACATCAGGGTTGGTATTCCGATGGCAGATTTGAATTAATCGCAGTGTGAGATTGGGCACCGCTGAAGGTTATATAAAATCACACGAGATCACAGTGTTGGCAGGCGGTCAAGGGAATGTTTTAAATTCATTCTTGATCATCAGCGACCAGTTTGGAATTTAGGAAAATCGCAATCTTGAACAAATCCGCGGGTGTAAGAGATGAAATCGACCTTTGTCTAGACCTGGTGGAGAGCAAATGGCGGCTCGATTTGGCATTGAGTGATTCACTTGATTGGCTGGAATGATTACAGAGCTTCTCCCGACTCAAAATCGATCAGCATCGTCACCAAAAAATCGGAAAATTTGTGCATAGGCTTGAACAGTGGGTCGGCGGCATCAACACTTTTTCCCTATTTGATATAGTAGACTTTGAACAAACCTAAAAATGGAGACAACAATCTCAGCATTTGACGAATTGTCCTAGTCCAGTATTGGTTTATTTTTGGTGACCCATATAAGAGGGTCACTACAGTGGTATCAGAGCAAGCGTTCTGCCATCCTGTTGGGTAAAAACATCTTATGCAACCTTATCCCAGGTATTATATACGTAGAAGAGCAACAGTTATGGGTGAGAGACAATCACAGAGCCCACCAAGAATTGATGCCGATGAGACCAGAGAATTCTACAGAATCATGACTACCAAACAGCAAGAAATAGCCCAGTCATTACAAGCATTGACTACCGTAATGGAGAGAATTGTTCCACCCAAGAATCAGGAACATTGTAGAGGTATGCTTGATCATGACAATAGGAGTGTGGCAGGCTCACAGGGTGCTCCGAGGCGCAGATCATGGACAGAAAATAGGCCTACTCGTCCCACTTTCCTTAGGGAGGAGGCCCAGGAGAGAGGAAGATGACTTGCCAGAGGATTTTCAGGATGATCTTAGAGCCGCTACTGCAGAATGGCAGGCATTACCACCACATGTTCGTGAGCTACTGAACTTTGATCGCTACCTGAACTAGAGGAGAGAGCATATGAGGAGTAACCGTCAGAACAAGAGGCCTAGAGGAAATCACGAAAATGAGTTGCAGCGAGCTGCTAGTAAACTCACTTTACCATCTTTCAATGGTAGTGGACAGATGACAGCACAGGCATGGGTTCATAAGTTGGATACATTCCTAGCATTAAGGCCTATGTCAGAGATAGATGCTATCAAATACGCCACCTTGCATTTGGAAGGAGCAGCTCACGATTGGTGGTCACATGGGATGGTTAAGTTGCAACACAACCAGGTGACATCTTACCAGGACTTTGTGGATAGATTGGTTGAGCATTTTGATAGAAAGGATCTAGAGATCTATTTTCGTGACCTCGCATAGTTGAGACAGTCAGACAGTTTGGAGGTTTATATTAGTGAATTTCAAAGGTTGTCAGTGATGGTGCCAGATGTGCCTGAGAGACGGTTGGTTATCTTGTTCACAGAAGGATTGTCTAAACCCCTCAAGGGTTGGATTAAGGCATTTGACCCACCAACACTTCAGGAGGCTATGAGAAAAGCACGAAGTATGGAGCTTACGGCTCCTTCTAGCAGGTTCACTTCCAGAAGTACTACTTCTTTCAGAGACAATAAGAAGTTTGATAAAAATAAAGGGAAGAGCATTGATAACAAAGGAAAATCCACTACACCCCTGGATGCAGAAGTATTAAATGACTTGCGCAGGAAGAAACTATGCTTCTATTGCAAAGGTCCATATGACAGGGACCATGATTGTCCTTTGAGACCTAAGGGAAAGGCCAATAGAGTTATGTGGGCATATTATGAAGGATCAGATTCCGACAGTACAACAAATGAGGATGATCACAGTGATTCAGAGCCTGACGTAGAAATAGAGAATCCAGTGCAAAAAGAGGATCCTGAGTTACATTTACAGCAGGGGCGTTTATCTAGTATCCAGTAGGAGGGATCCTTTAGGTTACGTGGTGTTCTAGCAGGACAGAAGGTGATCACATTGGTTAATACAGGTGCTACGCACAATTTCATTGATGCACGACTGGTTGAGCGTCGTGGTATTAAGACAGAGGAGTTTGAGGGTCTCCGAGTACAGGTTGCTGATGGTTACACTCTTAAGTGTAACAGGATGGTTAGAGACATGCCTTTACGCTTGAATAATTATGAGTTCAAAGCGGATTACCATGTGGTCAATATGGGTGACTTGGATATCGTTTTGGGTATGACATGGTTACGTTTATTGGGTGAGGTCACTTTTCGACTCAAGGACATGGAGATCAAGTTTGAGGTAGATGGAAAGCAACATGTGTTGAGAGCTATCAGGAATAGTGACATCCAAACTATTTCTCTCAGACGATTGGAAAGATTGGTGAGGCATAACGATATTGAATGGGAGCCATGTGTACTCTCATGCCCACAAAGGAGGAACAACAAAGGACAGAATATCATCCAGACATCCAAATATTGAGAAAGAAGTATAGTAAGGTATTTAGTGATATTCCACCTGGTACACCACCTGATAGAGGGATTGAGCACATCATTGAGTTAGAAGAGGGTGCTAAACCAGTTATGATTACTCCATACAGGCATCCAAAGAGGCTCAAGGATGAAATAGAGAAAACCATCAAGGAGCTTCTCGCGATGGGACACATCAGACCTAGTAAGTCTCCTTTTGCTTCTTCAATAGTTTTGGTAAAGAAGAAAGATGGTTCATTACGGATGTGCATAGATTACAGGATGCTGAATAAGAAAACCATTAAGAATAGATATCCTATTCCACGGATTGATGAGCTAATAGATGAACTACATGGGGCATGCTACTTTAGTAAGATTGATTTGAGATCCGGTTACCACCAGATTAGAGTCAGAGAAAAGGACATAGAGAAGACTGCTTTCAAATGTCATTGTGGGCACTTTGAGTTTGTAGTTATGCCATTCGGGTTGACCAATGCACCAGCTACTTTTCAGTCCACCATGAATAAGGTTTTCCATCATTAGCTGAGGAAGTTTGTGTTGGTTTTCTTTGATGATATCTTGATATACAGTCGGACATGGCATGAGCATATGAAGCATTTAGAGACAGTATTGAATACCTTGCAGGCAGAGTCCTTATACGCCAAAGAATCCAAATGTGATTTGGGTATGAACGAGTTATTATACTTAGGTCATATTATCAGTAGAGGAGTACGGATGGATCCTGATAAGATCCGTGCTATAGTGGAGTGCCCCATTCCTGAGAACTTGACCCAGCTAAGAGGATTCCTTGGTTTATGTGGCTTCTATCGCAGATTTGTTTGTGGATATTCACGGCATGTGGCTCCTATGACAGATTTGTTAAAAAAGGGAGCCTTTGTTTGGACAACAAAGGCACAGGCTTGTTTTGACAGATTTAAGGAGATCATGACTTCATGTCCGGTATTAGCATTGCCCGATTTCTCGAAGCCATTTGAACTCCAGTGTGATGCCTCAGGAGATGGTATTGGGGCTGTTTTGATGCAAGAAAAACACCCTATTGCATATGAGAGCAGGAAACTTCGTGGACCAGAGAGATCATTCAACATTTACGACAAGGAGATGTTAGCTATCATGCACGCATTAGCTAAATTCAGGCAGTATCTAGTAGGTGGTAAGTTTTGTATAAAAACTGACCACAACAGTTTGAGACATTTTCTTGGACAGAGAGATCTCAATGATAGATAGCAAAAATGGGTGAGTAAGCTATAGGCCTATGACTTTGATATATCATATGTCAGGGGGACTCAAAATGTGGTAGCAGACGCCTTGTCACGCAGGCCACATCTTAGTGCGATAATTGAGATCTCTGAGGATTGGAAGCATTTGATTGTTGCAGAGTATGCTAGAGACTCTTGGGCATCTGGGATAGTTGACGAGACGATAGTTGACACCAGGTATACACTTGTGGATGAATTGATTAATTACAAGAACAGGATATTTTTAGTCCCGGGATCCAAGATGAAGCAGGCTATTATGAGGGCTCTTCATGATTCACTTATAGCTGGTCATCCCGGGTACTTTAAAACATATAGACAGGTGCGAGAACGATTCACATGGAAAGGACTCAAGACGGATGTGTTGCAGTATGTTCGTGAGTGTCCTGTTTGTCAGCACAATAAGCAAGAGCACACCTTCCCAGCAGGACTCCTACAGCCACTTCCCATTCCAGATCAAAAGTGGGAATGCATATCCATGGATTTCATTACAGAGTTGCCCAAGGCTCAGGGACACGATTGCATTTATGTGGTGGATAGACTAACGAAATATGCTCACTTCTTTCCCATCACCACTACTTACACAACAGTACAGGTAGCTGAGGTATTCTTCAGAGAAATTTTCAGGTTACACGGGATACCCCAAAGTGTTGTAAGCGACAGGGATAGTAGATTCTTGAGTCATTTTTGGCAGGAGGTGTTCCGATTATGTGGCACTGAGCTCACACCCAGTACTAGTTATCACCCGCAGACTGATGGACAGACGAAAATAGTGAACAAGTGGGTAGAAGGCTACTTGAGAAATTACGTGGCTGATCAGTAGAAGGCATGGGTGAGATGGATCTATTTGTGTGAATACTGTTATAATACCACCTTTCACATGTCTATTCAGATGACACCTTTCCGAGCATTATATGGGTATGATGCACCGAGCTTTATCGACTTGCTGATGAGTGATGTTCGGGTTCCACGTGCCGGGGATTTGATTCAAGAAAGTAAGGACATTATTAATGCTCTCCGGGATAACATAGCTCGGGCAAAAAATCAATATAAGCAGTGTGCAGATCAAAAGAGGACAGAGAGGAGCTTTGAGGTTGGTGACATGGTTTACCTCATGCTTCAGCCATTCCGAAAATCTACTCTCAAAAGGAGTGGATCAGAGAAGCTTAAGCCTAGGTATTATGGGCCTTTCAGGATCACCAGGCGAATAGGGGAATTGGCTTATGAGCTTGAGCTTCCTGTAGATAGCAAAGTGTACAATGTGTTCCATGTGTCACGCCTCAAAAAAGCATTGGGATAGAATGTGGTACCTTCTACAGTATTACCTCCCTTGGATGAAGAAGGAAAATTGATCTTAGTACCAGAATTCATTTTGAAAAGTAGGGAAAGGCAGCTCTGCAGAAGGGTGATCAGAGAATATTTGGTTAAATGGAGAGATCTACCAGTTGAAGATGCCACTTGGGAAAATGAAACAATCTTGTAGCATCCAGCTTTGAGATTGCTTGAGGACAAGCAATTTCAGGAAGGGCGGACTGTCATGTCCCTTTTCTAGCGACATGACTTCTACCGTAGATTTGCCTATCATTGACTCTCGTAGGCAAATGATTTTGGAGAGAGAGTCATTCTGTTGCCGGATGATTACGTTTTTGCTCTCGGAGAATTATAATCCAGTAAGTGGGCCCACTTGTTCTAACGTCGAATTGAGATTGCACTTTAACTTTATAAAGTTATTTATTTAATTTTATAAAGTTAATTAATAATAAAGTGCATTATAATAAGTTATTATAAAAAGATGTTCTAGAAGCTTCCAGTGACTTCTTAAAAAAAGTAAATAAATAGAGGGCAGGGCGCACCCATTTGAACAAGCTGTTTTGTTGGTTCGACTTCTATTTCGGTTGGAGCAATTTGTAGTCATTGGTCTGCAAATTCTCAAATTATCTTTGGGAAAGACAACTCCCATTGATAAGCAATTTTGAGGGTGTGGAATATTACCCGAATTATTGCGAAATTGGAAGTGATATTACAGTCACTTCACCAGGGCATAAATCTGTGGCCTAAGGCCAAGTCAGAGATTCTTACATTATTGATTTACAAAGAAGAATCAATAGCCATCCATCAAATTGTTGCAGAATTAGAGAAATTCTAAAGGAAGCCAGGGAGAAAAATTAATTGGTATCAGACAAGCATTCGATTCAGATCACAGGTCAGAGAGTTTTAAATTTTTGAGGTGGTTTCAAGTTGCTATTCATCTCCAAGCAAGTCAGATTTGAGTCACTCGGATTCAGGCGACCCTCCCCCTGGTATTTTCGTCATTATTCAAAGCCTAGATTTTGTGGTTTGTCTTACCTGAACCCAGACGGCTCAGTCCACATCAGGGTTGGTATTCTGATGGCAGATTTGAATTAATCGCAGTATGAGATTGGGCACTACTGAAGGTTATATAAAATCACACAAGATCACAGTGTTGGTAGGCGGTCAAGGGAATGTTTTAAATTCATTCTTGATCATCAGCGACCAGTTTGGAATTCAGGAAAATCGCAATCTTGAACAAATCCGCGAGTGTAAGAGATGAAAGCAACCTTTGTCCAGACCTGGTGGAGAGCAAATGGCGGCTCGATTTGGCATTGAGTGATTCACTTGATTGGCTGGAACAATTACAGAGCTTCTCCCGACTCAAAATCGGTCAGCATCGTCACCAAAAAATCGGAAAATTTGTGCACAGGCTTGAACAGTGGGTCGGCGGCATCAACACTTTTTCCCTATTTGATATAGTAGACTTTGAACAAACCTAACAATGGAGACAGCGATCTCAGCATTTGACGAATTGTCCTAGTCCAGTATTGGTTTATTTTTGGTGACCCATATAAGAGGGTCACTACAAAGAACATGAAGGAACTTGCCAAGGGTGTGCCTTGGGAAAGAACACCAAAGACACCTTTCATAGTAGTGAAAGTAGATCTAAAGATGCATTAGAACTTATTCATTCAAATTTATGTGGACCTATGATGATAACCTCTTTAGGAGTATTTTTGTACCAGTTTATTTTTGTAGATGACTATTCTTGGAAAACATGGATATATGATCTAAAATGTAAGGAGTTTGAAGAAGTCCTTATGAGGTTTAAGAAATTCAAGGCTCTAGTAGAAAATGTGTTTGGTAAAAGAATCACAACCCTTAGATCAGATAAGGAGGGAGAATACATCTCTGGTACTTTCAAAACCTTTTGCAATAATGTTGAGATTAAGAGCGAGCTTATTGTTCCTTTCAACCCTCAACAAAATTGGGTGATAGAAAGGAAAAATAGGACAACTGTAGAAGGATCCAAAGCCATGATGCATGAACAAAACCTTCATACCTTCTTTTGGGTCGAAGTTACTAGTACTGCTGTTTATATTCAAAATAGATGCCCTCACTCCTTTTTGGATATCAAAACAGAGCCGCTAGTGCTGCTTTCTATATTCAAAATAGATGTCCTCACTTGTTTTTGGATAAGAAAACCTTGGAAGAATTATTTGCAAAGATAAAACCTAATATAAGCCACTTGAGACTCTTTGGTTGTCTTGTTTACATCCACATACCCAAAGAAAAGAGATCCAAACTAGACCCCTTAGGAAAAAATAGAGTATTTGTTTGCTACAGTGAAACATCTAAAGCCTATAGGATGTATATCTCTGGACAAATATTAATTGAGCTAAGCAAGGATGTAATTTTTGAAAGAGATATTGCATTCAAAAGATCCAAGGACATTCATGAAAGATAAGATAAGATAATAGTATTAATGTCGAACAAAAGACCACAAAAGGTGTATGGGATTGAGAGTTTACAATAGGACAACCCACAACAGTAGGAGCACCAAATGGTGTCTGAGAAAACAAACAACAAGAACAAGTAGAGGAAAGGAGAAGAGAAGTGCAGAGAATTGCCAAGGCAAATATTAGGAGTACTTCATAGTCGAAAAGAAATCAGTCTCAGAAAGATAAGACTACGGAAGGACATGAGCTCTAATCTATCTCTGTGAAGAAATCAGTCACATAAGGATAAGTCTGCGGGAGGACATGAGCCTTGATTTGTTTTTGTGAGCTCTTGGAGGATTATTGCTGATGGAAGAAACTGTTGCAGGGTCTGATAGATCTGGAATGACCAGTAGAACTGGATGACCTTTTCACACCCTGTAACGGGGATAAGGGTGAAAAGAAGACAATAATGAGCTGATCAGAGGTATGTCAAGAAGGAAGTAGTGACTGTAAAGTACTATAGTGGAGCAGGGTGGCTTCTTGAAGATAAAGCACAAGACGTTGTTGGTCAATGTAACTAAAGAAAGCTAAAAGAGAAAAATAGTCTAGGAATAGACAATGAAATCTTCCTTTGATCTCATAAAAGATAGGGCAATGGAAAATAAAGTGAGTCTCTATCTCGTCCTCTGCTAAAGTACACAACTGACAGATCCATTCTCCGCTATCAATATGATGGTCAGTTTGCACCCGAAGACGGTGAGATCCAACTCTAAAGGACTCCAAAGAGATACACAGAGCATGATATAAATGTCAAGATAGGTAATTAAGACGGACAAGAACCCCGTCATAGATCTCTAAAAAGTGCTCAGCATAGAAAGCCATCCTCAAAATAGATATTGAAGATCAAGAGTCTTCTCAAAATATGGAAATGAAGTTGCAATAAGCTCAAAATTGGTAGACTACATTCTTTAGCGACAAATGAGTGGATCCTTAATTTACTTGGTCAATAATACACCTAACATTTTCTATGCAATAAATGCACTTAGTCAGTTCATGTATGAGCTATGACAGTTACATCTAGTTGCAATAAAGCATATTCCAAGATAGATACTTGGATGGCATGATTGGCTACGGTCTAAAATAGAATAATGTGGATCTAAATTTGAATGGATATACCAATTTTGATTGGGTTGGAGGTATTGTTTATCTGAAATGTACTTTAGGGTGTTGATTCAACTTAGGATCAACTATGATCTCCTAGTTTAGTAGGAAGCAATCTTCAATTGCACAAAGTTCCACAAAAGCCAAGTACATTGCAACATCCTTGGGAGATCGAGAAGCTGTATGGCTTAGGAAACTTCTTTTGGGATTGTTTCGACAATCCATGGACCCTACTATCATTCACTATAATAACTAGAATTTTTTAAAGCTTTTAGTGAATCTTGTGTTTTATGTTAGATCAAAGCATATAGAAATTCCATACGATTAAGTTAGAGACATGGTGGAGTGAATTTTGTCTAGTTGAGATATATTAGTATAGGTGAACAAACCACATATGTTCTCAACAAGCCTTTTTCCAAGACAAAGGTTGAATACTAAAGGGGTAAGCTTGTTATATTCTAAAGATGTTTAATTTATTGTACTATTATATTCTAAAGATGTTTAATGTGTAAACTCTTTTATTATCATGTGTGTGACTCCATTACTTTAGGGGCCAATATGAACATCACTTGGAGATGACTTTCAATGATGAACATGTGTTTGTGGTTATTATCGTAGGGTGATGACTTTACAATGTTTGACACAAAAATAAATACAAGATAACAATCTTGCTTGCTCGACAATTATGACAAAGGCACACAATTATGGAAGAAGAAAACAACCTTTGCAAGTCCTATTGTCTTGCAATGTGATTACATGTTGTAACTATTACTCATTTTTCACCTACTAGCTCAAAATTGAGTCATGATTGCTAGAGTGATTGCTAAATAAAATACATATGATCATATATTTGGTGATGTTAAATGCTTGTCATTTCATGCTTACAAATTGCATTTTTATGACGAAAAATAAAAGATCAGATAAGAGCAAATGACTACCACAATCTTTTCTGAAAATGTAATTTTGTTCATTAAGTATGTATCACGTTTAACACAAGTCGTGAAACTAACCAATTAAAATTAAGTAGAATCTGATCTATACATGTAAACATAGATGGAAGACTCGCCAGTTACTCGGCGAGTTTTAAACACTCGCCGAGTATTTTGGGACGGCGAGTAAATCACCCAAAAACTCCCCTGTCAAAAAACTCGGCGTGAGTCCAAAAACTCGCCGAGTAATCGGCGAGTTTTAGTCAAAAACTCAGCGAGTTAATGTAAAAACCTCGCGGTTCAGGGAACCTGCGGCCAATGATGCCTAAATAGGTCAAAATGCATTTTTTTTGCATTGTTTCTTTCATTTGTGTGGAGCAAAGAAGGTTTTAGCTGATTGCAAGTGATTAAAGGCAGATTGGAGTGGATTTTGGAGGATTCTAACCAAATTTAGAAGAGAAATTTCTTTCCAGGTATGTTCATCTTATCATTGTTTGAAAACTTTTTATAGTTTTAAGCAAAGCTTTTATTGTTTTTGTTGTTGTTTGTAAATGATTTCAAATCATTTGAAAGTTGAAACCCTAGTTGTTCTAAACTTCTAGCTTCTAAGTTCTAACTCTAAGTTCTAACTTTGTTTATTTGTTTTTCTATAAATTTAATTATTTATGTGTAGGGCAGTGGACAAGCATTAAGAAAACATGACAAACCCGCAAGAAGAGTGGCCACAAACACCATGCCCATCTGGATATATAGGCACTCGGCCTAAAAATGCAAGAGATAAGGCATGGCGGTATGCCTATGAAGCTCCAAGTCCAAATGATATTGGGAAAGTGATATGCATTCCCTGTGAGAGAATTATTTCTGGAGGCATAAACCGCCTCAAATACCACCTTGCAGGCATAAAGAAACATGACTCAAATCCTTGTCTCAAGGTAACTGATGAAGAAAAAAGATTCATCCATGCCCTCCTTGCAGCTGCTGAAGAGAAAAAATTGAATAGGGAGAGGGCAAAATTAGCTATGAGGGCAGCCATAGCTGAATCTGAAGGAGCTCCTTTTGATATGCAAGAGGAAGAAGAAGCACTTGAGAACATACCGGGATCTCTTCATGGCCCACGGATTCGCAAACAAAATTTCTCTTTTACCGGTTCCACTTCTTCTACATCTCCTACTTCTTCATCATCACCATTTAGATCCTCATCAGGGATAGGTGGTTATTTTGTGCCCAGGAACACACCTAGAGCACAGCCATCATTAGAGGGCACTGCATGGTTTAAGGAGGTGCATGAGCAAACTGATATTGCAGCAGCTGATTTTTGGTTTTTCAACAATATCTCAATGAATGCCGCTGATAGTCCCTATTGGGTCAATATGGTGAATGCAATGACAATATCAGGCAAAGGGTACAAGCTGCCTAATCGCAAGGATATGAGTGGAAGGTTAGTATTTTACTATTTAGTAATTGTAAATAATTGTGATTCACTTTAGTTCATTGTTATATTTTAAATCTTAATTGTTATAACTTATTTCCTAATTTTTTACTAACACTTACACTTTATTTAATATTACACCTAAATTTTGTAGGTTGCTTGACAAAGCGGTTGGTAGGGCAACATTGTTGATAGAAGACCAAAAGAAAGAGTGGAATAAGTATGGCTGCACCATTTTATCTGATGGGTGGACAGATGGAAGAAGTAGAACCATTATTAACTTCTTGATTGCTTGCAAAGATGATTTGGTGTTTTGGAAATCTGTCGATGCCTCCAACAAAGTGAAAAATGTAGCCACATTGGCTTTAATGTTGGAGAATGTTGTCATGGAGGTGGGAATAGAGAATGTGGTGCAAATAATCACAGATGATGCAGCAGCAGGTAGATTTAATTTTTTATATTTGAATCAATATGAATCATGAATGTAATGCTATGGTATTATTCAATTTAGATTTGATGTAATTTGTAAATACTAAATATGGAAAGTTTGTTACTGATTATTATTTTTTGCTAATCTTTCAGGTAGAATCCTCCAAGAGAGGCATCCCACACTTTTTTGGTCACCTTGTGCAGCACATGTCCTTGACCTTCTTTTGGAGGACATAGGAAAACTTGATTGGGTGAGTCCAGTTGTGGAAGATGCTAGGCGAGTCACGAAATATATCTATAATCACCCATGGGTTCTCAGTTTGATGAGAAAAGCCACTAAAGGCAAAGATTTGATGAGACCTGCTATGACAAGGTTTGCAACGGTCTTCTTGACGTTGCAAAGTATTCTTGACCACATATTGGCTTTGAAGCAAATGTTTGTGTGTGCTGATTGGGTTGCTTCACCTTACTCAAAGAAGCCCGAAGGAGAGGCTGTGGCACGAATAGTCTTTGATGATAGCTTTTTTGCAAAGGCTAAGGAGATTGTGGAGGTAACTTCATTATATTTTTAGTTTATTCAAGTTTCATTATCAATTCATAACTTACTATGTTATTAACTACTTTGTATTTTTCAAATTTCAAATGTAGATGTCTCTGCCCCTTGTTCTAGTCTTGCGCACATGTGATGGGCAGCAATCCCCAATGGGAGGTCTTTATGAGGCCATGGATAGGGCGAAAGAGGCTGTTAGAAGTTACTATCACGGGGACAGTCTCAAATTTGACCCCATTTGGGAAATAATTGATAGGAGGTGGAACAATATGCTCCACCAACCTATTCATGCAACAGGCTACTTCCTCAATCCCAAATTCAGGTACTATGATAATTGATTGTCCTTGAAGTTGGGATTTTAATAAGTCTTTATTTTACTTTACTTTTTAAGGTTGTGTAGTAAGACTTAATATCATTTTCTATTTGTTTTAGGGCTGATGATTCCTACTCAGATTCTAATGGAGAGGTCATGGAAGGTCTCTCTAAATGCATTGAGAGAATGATATCAAGTGAAGAGGAGAGAGACCTTATTGTGACCGAACAACAAATCTATGTGGAATCAAGGGGTCCTTTGTTCTCTTCTATGCTAGCAAAGAGAGCAAGATCTACTCAAGCACCAGGTAAAGCATCAAACTTTAAAACTTTTGCTAATTGATAAGTTGTGCTTCTGATTTTTTTTTTATTGCTTTATAACTTTTTTAATTTTGTTTTGCAGATACTTGGTGGGCAAGTTGGGGTGGCAATACCCCCAATTTAAGGAAATTTGCTCTCAGAGTCCTATCTCAACCTTGTAGCTCATCCCATTGTGAGCGCAATTGGAGCTTATTTGAGTCCATCCATACAAAGAAAAGAAACAGAATGACTCAAAAACGGCTTAATGATCTTGTTTATGTGCACTATAATCTTAATTTGTGCATAAAAAAGGCACAGCTCTTAGAACTACCTAGTCCGTTTGATCTAGATGAGATAGATCCTTATTCTGATTGGACAGCACATGAGCCAAGTCCATTGTTTACACCAAATGAGATCGCTGATTTGGAGAGGCAGGCCATGGAGGGGAGGCTAACACTGATTTTCAGTTCACTATGGATGACATTGAGGATGAGGACGAGGATGATGATGATTCAGGCGAGGATCGGGCATTACCATTAGGAGGAGATGCATCCTCTTCTAGGATGCCGAGCCAGTTAGTAGGGACGTCGAGCGAGGGGGCACAACCACAGAGTTCACAGTCACGCAGCTCACGCCCTATCCCAGTGGGGAGCACTTCTTCTAGGACTAGAGCCCCTCGCTTTCCTGCTAGTGCAAGTGGAAAGCGGAAGATGTGATTGACATTGTATTGATGTATTTAGACTTTTAGTATTTACTTCTAGTTTGACAGATTGAAACTATTTAGTAATTTACTATTTTGCTTCCTACCATGAGCATTCTGCATGAGAATGCAATTTTGTATGCATTATGCATTTATATATATCTAAACTTTGTTTCTTTCTTTTGTATTGTCTGTAATTGACTTATTAGATTCATTTTCTCATTAAATTTTGCAAAATAAATGTATTTTTAATTAAATTTCAGCGGTTTTTTAGGCTCCCGAGTTTTGCCCGAGTTTTTTTTTAAATCGCCGAGTTTTTCCCGATTAAACTTTTGGGGGGCTTGGAGAGTTTTTGCATTTGGCGAGTTTTCCAACTATGCATGTAAATGCAAATGCATAAGGTAAATAACAGAAAAGTAAAATGGGTCATGGGTGCCAACCATTGCTTGGAATGACTGGCCGTGTTGCTGGTAGCTTGGGTACTTGATCCCGCTATCCCACTTTCCATGTTACCGCTCCAAATCCTGCAAATGCAAAGAAGAGTGTTAGATCTAAAAGACCTATAAGCAATGACCGACAATCTCACCATCCTTCCCTCGTGTATGCATCTACATCCATAATCCCTAGATACTGATTTATTTTCTAACATGTTTGTTTCATGTGCAGCATCCAATTTCTTGCAAGTACGTGGATATAACCATAGGCTCCCATGAGGGTTATTGAGCCTGGCTTGCTTATAAGAGGTAGGATCATTAAAGCTGATCAGAATATAACAACAAAAGTGTTTAAGGGGACATATTCATTTATGAAGCCTTTCACTTTTCAATAGATATTAGTTAAAAGGAAGATATAATATAGAAAGGACGAATCAATTTCTTGATTTGAAACCTTTTATTATACAACAACGAATATACGGGAGAGCGCGGGATTGGATCAGCATAATGAAATATTGAGCAAGAAATAAGAGAAAACTAACAAGTTAAATACAAGCAACATGAAACTCTGCAACAATTGGTATCTAATGATGTGGTCATTGCATTCAAGTGCCAACATTCAAAGAAATAGGTGCAGAAGCAGCATTATTCATCAAGTATGAATAATAGATGTAGCAAGGAAACAGTAAGCTGTGTGTCAGCAAATCCTATATCAACCAAACTGCTTTATAAGTTGAGATAGGGTGTAGTCTGAGCATACGAAGATCAGAGGTGCAATATTATTTGTATTTTCTGTATATAGAGTTAAATGTTCAGCCAAATGGAAATAAACAATTGGTTTTTGAATGTAGGTAATGACGCTCAGAGGAAACCCTTATCTATAAATGGATTGATAAATTCCCAGCTTAAATACATGTGAATCAAATGCTCCAATAATAGAGTTGGGTCTTTGAAGGAGCACATACAATAATGACAAGAAGACAATATAAATTTGTCAAAACAATATCCAGATCTAGTTCATCAGAAATCATAGAAGCAAAAGGATCCTCTTTGTCAAAGAAAATACAGAAATATCATGAAAGGAAGAAAACCCATTTCAGGTTTTGAGTCTGATATAGTGAAATAACACAGAAAAAAAGGTATTCAGCTATTTGAACATTAATACTTGTTATTACAATAAGCAGATTGCTGAAATTGTAAGTATTGGTGTTGAACTCTTTCCAAGCAAGAACCCACTTCGGGTTATAAGCCAAAACAACAAGTGTTCATGGCGTTCAAATGTAAAGAGAGCAAAGTGGGAGAGAAACAACATAGCACTTATATCAAATCCTCAACAAAGCTGGAGATAACTGCGGCTAGAGGAGTTTTTACTCGTGAATTCGAAGAATGAATATGATATTCTTCATGGTGGCATCCTTTGGCAATGGCAATGCAACAAACATCAAATAATTGATGACTCTTAATAAGTTTTGCAAAAAAATCTTTGCAAATAGCAGTGGCAAAGCTCCAAAATATAGGAAAGAATGACGAGGAAAATGAATAAAGGACATAAATAACTCCATTAATAGTGACCCATGCATCAAAATGACTCTAGATCTAGCCATGAAAATGTAGCAAACAAAGGAAAGTGAGTGCTCAAATGCTAGTAGTATATGCTTCTTGAGCTCTCCAGAAAGATGCAATATGTGAAATGATTCGACTTAGGGTTGGTAGGAGATTTTATGTGGTTCCCAAATCATTTTTCATACTTATTGGAGTCTGTGGGTTTTGATGGGATTTAATTCTCATTCTTGTTCATATATATGTCATGGGGTGTTTGGGTAAGTAATTAGGTTGTAAGTGTTACAATATACTTGCCTTTTGCTAATGTTTGCACTTTACATTGTAAGTAAGGTTATTAATTGATATTTTATAAACCACTTTCTAAATCTTACTATTAAATGCAAATTTTTAGATTTTTTTTTTCAAATGCAACCCTATATCCAACATTGTTTTTATAAGCATTGATGACTTTCACGTCAAATTTGGCATGTGTTCAAAAGGTGAAGGGTTGTGTCATTGTGTTTGACCAACGGTTGGATTAGTTTGGAAACATGAGGATTAATTTTAGGAGTTATTTAAAGGTCAAATTTGACTTTGACTAGGCAATTTGGGGGTCTTTATGACCAGTTGAAGCATTTTATGGGCAGTTTGACATGAGTCATGGGTTTCATAATGGCTTAGTGGAGTTTATGATGCAGTTAGTCATCATTTTTGGTGATTACGACTCCTATTTTGGAGGCTTTTTCCATGGATTCGACCCCAAGGGGGTTCGTACTTAGTCTTTTGGACTCCTATTGGTTTCTCGGTTCTGATTATGCAAAGGGAGATTTCGTGACATTTTCTTGCTGCCTTGATGTATTTTTCTAGATTTTTTGTAACTCAGCTTTGGATACTAATTATCATGACTCGATCATTTTAGAAGTCTATTTCAAATACAAGCCTTCTTTTCTTTCTACAAATCTGTGTAAATCTATGATGGATATAGATATCTTGTGAATTTTAGAATTCCTTTTTACCTTATCTCAACTCTTACCAAGTTGAAGAAGTGTACATTTGTTTGTAGGTTACAATGCTTGTCGATAAAATTTTAGGGATTGTTAAGCGAATATCATCTATTTCTTAGCTTTCTATCTTTTCAGAACCTCACTATGAAATATTCATGCAAGCCTTTACAAAATTGGAGTGTTGAATTATCAATATATGAGTGTTGAATCATCAAATTAAGGTCTTCAAAAGTGAAATTAGTTGCATTTTTATGTCTACATCTTTGGTGGATTACTTGTTAATTAGGTTTCAAGTTTTTTTTCAAGTTTTGTGAGTTTTCTGCATATCTTTTTTCCCTTTTCTTTATCAAGCCCTTAGAGTTAGTTTTGAAAGAAAATTAGGTGATTATCCAATAGGACCCGACCTAAGATCCAGAGGTCTGATTCTCATAATTGCATATCCCACATGCAGAATTTGAGTCCCACGCTATGCTAGATTTCTAAAACTTTAGGGTGATAGTAGGTGCAAATTTGGTGCATAACAATAACTTTTAGTTGATTCGATTATATGCGATTACATCTTGTTTTTGCATTGCATATAATTTGTCGAAAGGAAGTTGTTGCCCTGCATTTTGTCAGCACAAAATGTTGGTAATAGGACATAACTTTTTCAAATTAGTTTCTCATCTCTCTAAGTTGAATTTGATATTCAATTGCTTAATGTTGATCGATCAATCAACTGCAATTCGTATATCAAATTGTTTTACTGAAGGCTTTCGTCAAGTTTTTTCATCT
The DNA here is from genome assembly GCA_028749045.1 of Cupressus sempervirens. Lineage (NCBI taxonomy): Eukaryota > Viridiplantae > Streptophyta > Pinopsida > Cupressales > Cupressaceae > Cupressus > Cupressus sempervirens. The sequence goes on along the minus strand of CM053788.1, from coordinate 247,670,842 downwards.
TTCTTTCTGTCGAGCCTTTGCTTGATTTTTGAGGCCTTCATCATCCTTTTCTTTGCTTTTGAGTTTGTAGTTGTTGGTTTTTAGTCCTTTGGTCTTGCTGAAGTCATGACTTTTGGTTTCCCCTTCGATTTGATCTAACCTAGAGTATAATTGGAGTTGTCAGTCAAGAGATATGGCCATTTTAGTGCCTCAAAAGTGGACCTTTTTGATGCAACAATACAAATTTAAAATGTAACAAATGGTTTTTCGTAACAATCAAAGACAATTTATAAAGAGATTTTCCCCAACATTCATTGAATAGATAACTGAATTCCTTTTCATATGACATTAATTGTTTTAACTATCAATGATTAACTGAAAATAATTGTATCCGTCATTAACTGAAATAACTAGATTAACGATTATCTGAAAATATCTATATCCATGATCAACTAAAATAACTAGATTAACTATTAACTAAAAATAACTATATCCATGATCAACTAGAATAACTAGATTAACGATTAACTGAGAATAACTATATCCATGATCAATTGAAATAACTAGATTAACAATTATATTTTCTAGATACAAGTAAATGCTTATTGTGGAAGAAGAAAAGAAACATACAAGTATCATCTGGTGGGTCTTTAGTTAGTTGTGCAAGCCTCAACTTTTGGTAAGAGGAGAAGCATTGACTTAGGCTTAACCTCCAACCTTGGACCATACTTATCTCCACACAATCTATTGAATTAGAAAGACCCTCCCTATCTCGAGATCAGGCTTGGTATATTCTTAGTCTAGCCACGTGAGCATTCTGGTGTTTAGAATGTCCATACAGTTATGGATGAACATGTCTGCATAACTCTCACCACTGACATCAAGTGATCAATACATGGAAAACATGCCTTTAAACTACCTTGGCCAAGGTTTTTCTGATGGCTTCAACGACCCGATTACCACCACTCGACTTGACAAAAAGAAAACATTAATAAGGATGAGCATGAGCTATTAAGTAAATGTATTTGGTTTTATTGTATCATATTTGATTCTTTTTCATGTCTTCGTAGATTCCATCTCACCTCTTCACCTTTTTCATGGCTATTCAGCCGACAAGTCTTAGGTGCTCGGATTCTCAGAGTAATCAACTTTGTCTAATGATTCTCAACAAAATCATGAATTTTATATATTTTTCAGCTTATCACAATATGCGATTTAGAAGAGTATGTTCTTTTAAACTTGCAGCAAATAACATTTGGTTATGACATAAGAAATACGATTCTGTGTCATGGATACTTTATTACTATTGGATAACAACTCCTTAAGTGAGTTAATTAATGGTACTTAAACATGATGGATATATTAGAACTACCTACTGCTAAGAAGTTCAGTTTACAAGAGTAGTTGATAAGTAAATTCATAAATTACTTGAGGTTGATGGACCACATAACCTGATATATTTCTGGAAAGGATTGGAGCCTTGCCAAATGCTAATGATTCAATTCTCTTTCTGAATGATCCTCAAGCGAAATCCACAAAGTGATTTACAGTCACTTTTCTTAGCAGGAAAGGTATATTGTATTCAAATAGAAAAGAGATTGGCAATGCTAAATTGAATAGAGCTATATCAGATGGTAATGTAGGGATTCTGTGGGGTAGATGGAAGTCCAATGCTTGTAAGATAGAAGTCTGGCGTCAGGAAATAATATCAAAGTCGGATACTCGGGAAATAGAAGTTGGGTGTTTGAAAAATAAAAGACGTCTCTGCCTCTCACTCATGACTTCAATAAAAAGGAAAAGATGTAACTCCTTGGCTTCCGTACCATAAGAATTATCTTGACAATTAAAAATGCCAAGTGTTAAATCGATTTCAAATAAGAAAGAAAATAAAAAGGATGGAAGAATGTTTGAGGGTTATAATTCTAAAATTATTATGGTTTATATTTATCTACATATACGTAGATATATTGGTGAGGTGGCTTCATATTACTATAAGAAAATAATATTATGTTGTCACTTCATTTTTATGTTTGTGTATGTACATAAATATATATTATAATAATATGGTGAAAAATTATTTAATAATCCTTTGAGGTATGTATTAAATTTTAATTAAATTATTTTATGTTCCTTAAATTATTTATTTAATAGCTCATGGAGGTCCTATAGATGTATCCTGAAGTTCAAGTTGCTAGGTCCTTGGCAAGAAGTTTAAGGTCATAACTATCAATCCTATTGAGTGGACTAAGCCAGTATCCCATTCCGTTGATCCCGTTTAGCAATGCTTCCCCCTTCATCTTCTCCTACAATCACTCGTGAAGCACATCGATCATAATAACATGTTTCATAATAATTTTCATATAAACAAAAAAAAAAGACTTTAATTATTAACCATAATTCCAAAATCGAGCAATTGCTAAACATCATATAAATACGACTTAAATTCACTTTATATTATGTTTTTAAGTTACTTTATTATTAGATTTTTAACTTAAAGTAACTATAATACACTTTATGTTATGATTTTAAGTTGAGTTACTTTTTGATTTTTCACTTAAAGTGACTATATTAACTATATAGTTCTGTTTAATTTTTGATATTTAAATCAAATGCTCATTTAAATGTTACTTTTAAAATGATATTTATATGTTATATTTTTAATATGATATGTAAATATGGTTTATGTCCCATTAAAGTAACATTTTATTGAAATTAAATTGATATACGTTTAACTAACCACTTTAAGTTATCAAAAGTGAACATTTTATATGCCATTATATGTAAAATCCATCAAAACTGAACATTTTACATGTCATTGCATATAAAGTTCAACTTAAAAGCATAAGGCAATAAAAAAAGTGGACCTTTGTGGTGTCATTACACCAAAAATGTGAGCTTTCACTTGAAATGTGTCATTGCATAAAAAACATGAGCTTTAACTTAAAATGTGCAATCCATCCCAAAAGGTGCGATTTTAAGCAAATGCATATTTTAAAATGTGTCATGCCCTCCCAAAAGGTGCAATTTGCCTTGTGGAATGTTTTTAAAACATGCAATCCATCTTAAAAGGTCCGATTTGCATCTTGTGCATATTTTAAAACATGCACTGCCTCCTAAAAGGTTCGATTTTAACCCTTTTTCATGCATGTGCTCCCAAGAAACTTGATTTTAGAAGAACATATGTAATGAGCCTCCAAGAACCTGATTTTGGAGATTGTGAGAGATTTACTTGATGGTTTTTCATGAGATCTTCTCTAATAGGGCCGTTTTTGCTCATCAATGGATTTTCTAACATTGAAAATGGATTCATCTTGCTAAAAGACGTTTTTCCAAGCTCCATCCAAGGGCATGCTTTTGGTGAAAACTCAAAATTAATCCATTTTTGGCCCACATTTTTGCTCAAGAAGGAATCAGTTTAGCATATTTTGGTGTTTGCATTGCATCATGGTACATGTTTTGGTGTTTAACAACCAAGATGTTTTAATCTTGTGCCTTGAAGAAAAATGTCTTTTACCAAAAACATCCCATATGCATGCAAACAAAAAAACGTTTGATTTTGGGGAAGAAATAGGGCACGTTATGGCATCTTCCACCTAAAACTCCTTGTTTTCTGCCTTCTCCCATTCGATTTGGAAAAGTTTGAAAGAGTCCAAGTGTTTTTGAAGAAATTTTCAACATTAAAGCATCTTTTTCCACCAATTTTGGTACTAAATCTTCATGTAAGTGGACTTATTCTTTCTTGCTATTTAATTTGTGTTTATCATTCTGATTTTATGTACATTATTGCTTGATGATTGCCACTTGTTGAAACTAATATGATGGAAAGTGCATTTTTCCTTTAAAAATGAAGAAATTGTTCATTTTCATGTTTTTGGTTTTTCCCCAAATTCCAAATTCGAAAGTGTGTGTTGAAGTGCTTTGCATATTGACATGTTTGAGTTAGTTTCCAAAGGTACAATTTTCTTTTGAGATTTTGTGTTTTGTGTGCTTGCATTCCGGTTTTCTCCACTTTGGAGAATGTACAAGTTCTTTCCCAAGAACTTCTTGTTGTTTCACTTCATGCGAAAGCATCATCACATTTCACTTACATCTTCCATGTCACAACACTTCACATCTCATCCGAAAAATGCAATTACATGTTTTGCATCTCATTTACCATCCGCACATGCATGTAATCCCAATTTCCACTTCCATTTTCATTCATGTCACTTTCCACATTGACTCGCACGACACGATTACACGAAAAGCCTTATGTGTAATTGCATCTCAAAACCCTGATTTTGACTTAAAGCCACTTTTTGAGGAGTCAAAAAGATGTCATTTTCATTTTCCATGTACTTTGACTTCATCTTTTCACCAAAGATGACTATAAAGTTCATTATCCCTCTTCCATTTTCCATTTCGATTTCTCCATATACATTTGTGCCTTCATGAGCAAATACATGTTTTCACATCTTTTCATGCTTCGCATCTCATCTTCCATCCACACTTACATATACAATGCATCCTCTATTGGCATTCACATTTCCATCTCATCCTTCATCCCTTGTTATATGTTGCACTTACATGTGCTCATTTTTCATGTAATAACATCTTGATAACCTTAAGTCACGTTTCAAAATCAACAATCTTCATTCGCACACATTCCCATGTGTTCCACCTTCACACATTTTCATTTCATTTCATTCCATCTTCCATTTTCCACCTTCATAACATTTCATTCTGCATTCCCTTCACATTTTATCTTCATTCAACGCATATGCATATGATTTCTTTTTGAAATCATTCCATTGGATCTACAAAGTCTCCAATCCATTTCCGAATATTTGTTGCTGATCACAAATGAACTTGTAGGGCGATTCCTTTTGATGATGTGTTTATGTTTTGGGATTTTTGTGCTGTGGCACAAACGCAACAGATGCCCTCATCATCAAAATCCAAAGACAAGATGAAATATCAATACGATAAAGAGTTGGCTCATGCAACTCCATCATCAGTTGTATTCGTTCTTGATAATATAATGGACACAATGATCGGTCATGTGGACATGGCTGATTTTCTGCGGAGAGTTGAAATTGTTGTTGGCCACAAGATGAAGCGCATCAAAAGAAGTCACATTCACTTGGTGTCTGCATTTCCTATGGCAACTGTGAAACCTAATTTCATTCTTGCATGTGCAAGGCATTTTAGTCCAAAATAAAAGACTATCAAGGAAGCTGACAACAAGGTTGTCATTATCCTTGATCCAGAGGTCATTGGGCAAATCTTCAAGGTACCACATAAAGAAGAGTGTGTAGATCTAACAAAAGAATCATCTTTGGCATGCTGAAATGAGAAGAAAGTCAATTATCAGATATGTGTTAACAAATACTGGTTAGACAATAAAATGAACAACTTCTCAAGATGGCCAAAGACTGTTCATCAGTCTAACTTTAAACAAGAATACAAAGATCTTGTCATCCTTCTCAGTAGAGTTTGCGGTCTCAAAGATAATACTTATTTCGAGCCATGGATATACAAGTTCATCTTCCAAATCATGGAAAACAAAGAACACATTTTTTGGGGAGAGTTGATAAGCACTGCACTTTGCCAACAGTTGCTCAATGTAGGAACTTCAGTACTATTTTACATGAACTCTTACCTCGTCTACATTGCTACTACCATGGGATCTTTCTCTAGTCTCTCAACCAAAGGAGATTGTCTTTAGATTCCTGTTTGGGATTACTATGACCAGATCACTTTGGAAAATAGTAAATTTCATTATAGAAGCGTCCAAGATGCCTTCTTTGCGCATTTCCAATGCTTATTCGATAGATAGTTATCTGTCAAGAGGGTATCTGATGCAACATGGGAAAAGGTGAATCGATATGGCTATATTTTCATTCAGTCTCCAACTTTTACATACTTGGGAGTTGGGTATTTTAAAGGCGAACTGTATACCTTACATAGGTATGCTACAGATCAAATCATTGTGATGCAGTTAGCTAGACAACTCATGGACATGCAAAGTGATTAGCATGCTATGCATAGGGTTGGTTTCAACATTACTTTAGCCAAACCATTGGCGATTGGCAACTATTCAATCAACTTTTTGCCCAAAGCAAAGAATATGGAAGCAAAGTTGCAGTTGATCACCTTGAAGAAGTTCAAAGCCGGATTTGACTTTTATTACCAAGAAATGAATTCTCAAATGAAAAGAGCTTACATGTATGATTCATTACATCGAGGACATCTGGATTGATATGAGAACAGAGCTTGACGTAATGAAGATGGACTACTCTAGATTAATCTTGCAATAGATAATCAATCTTAACATGTTGGAGATTCCTTTACTTTTCCATGTTGAAGATGATGACAACATCCTCGATCCGAAGTTTCATCAAGCCAGCTTTGATAGAAGTGCCCTTTTTCTATTCAGTGGCAATAGAAGGAAGGTACGTCTATCATGGATAAATTTCAATCCATTTTGATAAACACTAACAAATGACTGAAAAATAAAGGCCTTAAAAGAGTTAATCCTAAGATGGGCTTGGATTGTGGAAGCTTTGGCCCTCTTGAAAGGAAGTCATAGCTGGAAATAACAGGGAAAGATGGTGCTTCCCTTTCTGATGCTAATAATTCCCTCAATTTCAAGTTAAAGGGTGGAAAAGGAGTTAAGTCATCTCAGATCTTTGAACCAGTTCAAGAATTAGAGAAAGAATCAGAGTAGGAATTGGAGACAGAATCAAATAAAGAAGATACGGACGAGGAAGGGGAAGTCATGATCACATTTCCCCCAAGACCTGCACAAACTTGTGCACCGTCCATACATGAAGCAACTTTTCTGGATGAAATAGATGATGATGTGGATTCATTCTCCACGGTTTTTACTCCTATTCCAGTCTTGGAAGTTAATATTATGGCTCTTCCTATTTCTTCTGCTGCTCCTCTCATCCCCGCAAATGAACAATATGAGCATTTGGCAAATGTGTTTGAGGATTTTCCAACTTTTATAGGTGGTCAAGTTTCCCAACTTGATACATCTTTGACAAGTTTTGAGCTTTTCATGACAAAGTCCTCTCAGCATGCTCGTATGCGTTCAACTGTGTAGACTGGATCTTGCTCAATCACGACGGAAATACAATTTGGATCAATGTCGATGGTCTCCACTGTACCTGCTTCTATGGATGAAAGTTTTAGCTTGCTTGCATGGTTGAGCAGAATAACAAAAAAGAGAAGAAAAGTGGTTGTACCTCTAGATAATCTCCTTGTCAAGAAGACCAAATCCAAATCTTTTAAAGATAAGATTGTTTCAAGGATTCTAGTTGATTTAGATAAAACCAATTTTGTTGAAGTTGTTGAGCCCTTGGTGGATAAAGCTATTGAAGAACTTACTCATTTTGATTACAAGTTTACTAAGGTTGAAATGGGGAAACAGTCATGTCTAAGTTGTTTGCAAGATGCTCAAGATGCATTAGCAAATGTATGAAAAAGAAATCATGAATTGTGGGAGAAGAAGAAATAATTGAAATGGGAGGTTTCTCTCCTGAACGAAGTTATCCGGCAACAATCTTCTCAAAGTGTTGTTGTTATGTCTCAAACATTCAAAGAAAGGAAGCTGATTGAAGTTGCCAAGTCTTGGATAGGAGAAATCATCTCTGAAGGAGTTTGAGCCATCTCAAAAACATTTGCAGTTATTAGGCATGTCAAAGAGATAAATGAAATGGAGCAAAACTTGATCTCTTCTTTGACTCAAGAGGCAAATGATTTGAAAGAAATCCATAATGATGGGGATGAAATGGTAAAATATGATGTAGATGCCTTGGTCTCATGTGACATTCTTCTATCATGTGAAATGTTCTTTAGATTTCAAGGACTTATTGGCTATAAAGAGGAAACATTGAGGAAGCTTATTGCAAAGTTACAGGTAACCCTTGGAGATTGTCTAGCAATTGAAACTAGTGTTACTTGTGGTATAGAACAAATGGGATGCTAGGTTATTGATGAATTTGGTATTCTCATTGTAGTTGAAAGGGTAAGCTCTAAATATGCAATCAGGATCAATGCTGATGTGGATTCTGAAGATTTTGGTTTACACACAATGAACAAGTTTGTCTTGTATAAATCCTCCATAAAACACTTGTTGGGTTCTCTGGCAACAAATTCCAAGCTATTGCAATCAACATATGCAGATGCAGTGAGAATTGAAGCCATATAAAAAACAATGGAGATTGCTGATCTTCCTATAGTGCATGATAACATTGTCAAGTTAAAGGCACTAAGAAACAATCTTTAAGATTGTGGTTTTTGTTTATTATTTCTTTCTTGCGAATAATAAAGAAAAAATGCTCTTATTTATTTATTAAAGTTGCTTCGTCCCCAATTTTCTCATCCTCAAGAAACTTTACACTCTCTTCTCTTTTCAAAGTGGCATCTTCATTTGGTAGGCCTTTCCATTTTACTAGAAACTTCTTCACTATTTGTTTCTCAATGTCTTTTCTCTAGTATCAAGGATGGCTTTGGTTTTACTGTGAGGTGTCCTTCGTCATCAAGAGGTAGTAATTTTGCACATGTTACTACATGTTGTCCCAAAACCTTCTTCAAATTGGATACAAGAAATACATTGTCAATCCAACTATTGTTTAGAAGTTCTAATTCATAGGCCACTTCACCTATCCTTTTGGTTACATTATAAGGTCCATAAAATCTGGGTCTTAGTTTCTTTGTCCTATTATTCTGAATAGATGTTTGTTTATGCAGTTGCAATCTTAAGAACACTAGATAGCCTTCCACAAATGATGATTCCACTCTCTTCTTGTCTGCATAGATTTTTTGATTGTTTTGCATATGGTGCAAATTTTCTTTTAATTCTCTCATAATATTGATATTCTTTTGGATAAATTCTTGCACTGAGTACCTTGCTTTCTGAGATAACTAATCCTCCAAATGTGGGAACTTCATATCCATATAATGCTTTGAAAGGACTCTTTGCTATAGACATATGATGGATTGTATTATTGTAGTTCTCGCCTAGGTTTAGCCACTTGATCCATGTAGTTTGATGACCTATGACATAATTCCTTAGGTATCCCTCTATCCACAAATTTATGATTTTTGTTTGACCACCAGTTTCTGTGTGATAGATAATGCTAGGAGTGAGTGAGGTTCTTGCTAGTTTGAAAAATTCTTGCCAAAATTTGTCAAGGAATTTGTTGTCTCGGTCACTCACTGTATTCTGGGGTAGCTCGTGGAGGTCTAAGACTTCTTTAAAAAATATTCTTGCTATTTGAGGTACTTTATATTCCGTAGAAACTGGGAAAAAATGAACAAATTTTGTGAGTGTGTCCATAACCATGTAGGTGCTATCCTTCCCTTGGATGTTTGGTAAGCTAGTTATGAAACCCATAGATATGCTCTCCCACGTTTGAATTGGAATAGGACAAGGCTGTAATAATCTAGCCGGATTGGATTGCTTGACCTTATTTTGTTGACAAGTCATACATTCTTGTACATATTTTTCAATGTCCTTTAATACCTTCTATGAGTATCTTTCCCTTGTATGTTTTGTAATATCCAAGATGACCTGCTAAGGGGTTATCATGATATTCCTTTATAACTATCTCTTTCATTTTGGATTTTGGGGTCAAGTAGATCCTCCATTTGTAGAAGATAACATCATTTGAAACATTCATTAGGTACCTTCCCTTCCAATACTTTGGTTGCAAATTGATCCTTGACATAATCTGCTATTATCTGATCCTTCCAATTCCCAAAGATGCTAGAAATGTTCAAAGCTTTAAAAAATGTTTTCTCAAACTCAGATACTTCATCCTCATCATCATCTGGGACTTCTTCCTCCTCTTCTTCTTTTGCTTTCATTTCTTTCTTCTTAACCACATTCTTCATGTGTTCCAACTTACTGGCTGATTTTGCCAATATTCCCTTCGTTTCTCTATTCTCTTTCTGAAAAAGTTCTTCTTGCTCCTCAACCTTCATAGGCAACTATGCATTGGTCACCATCTTGCTTGATCTTACTAAAGAATCTTGATCAGGAACGTACAACATGTTACTTCACACAATTTGCAAACTCTTTAGCTCTGATACCAAAAATGATGCAGAGCCTCATCTTGGAAAACTTAGGAGGAAATCAATGACTCGACTAAGTTGCTTCAAGGGGCACTTACACCTTCTAGGATCAATTTTCAATCAATCTCATATTGCTATCCAACTGATTCTCTTAATACTAACTCATATAATGACATGTGATAGGAACTTCCATGACCTCCTGTAGCAACCTATAGTTCCTTGCATCAATCTAATATAAATCAACCATCTCCCTATTTAATTTGAAATACACAAATGACTTGGACATTTTCGAATACAAAAATAGAACATCCAATCAATTGCCAATTAACCATCAATCAATAATAACTTATGTTGAAAATCAACACCAATCGTATGCATATGAGATTTAAAACTCAAGACTGAGTTGACGTCAAATATAATATTCCCAGACATTCATAACTTTTATCGAAATCCAAAGAACTTCCTTTTCCAACACATATCAACTTATATGAATCTAGTAAATTGGTGAATACATAATCATATTCACCCGATTCAGAGATCGATTTCTGCGCCGGTAGGAGCAAGAATAAAGGAAACACGAATAGTAAATGAAAACCAAAACATATAATACATAAATTCTCTACAATCCCAAAGAATGGATCTTAGAGAATCTAATAGACTCCTTTTGATTTTCGTGACCCTCAAAACAACTTGTAATTACATTCACAAGTTTAGAAAATCGAACTTATTGTAATAGAGTACAAAAATCCGAAACCACAACTTAGTTTCTCAATAAATCAATCAAATATCATACTATATGATGATAGATTATTAATTGGCTCTCAGGATGTATGTTCTTGAATTCAGGAAAGAAAAGAAAAATCACACATATAAATCGTAGATCATTAAAAGTCAGAAACAAACTCAAGAACTTTCAATTTCTCTACTGTATCCGATCTCTCCCAGTTACATTCAAATTGACCTTTTTTTCATGCTTTTTCTTTCTTTCCATCCGGGATATGAAACGTCAACAATCGAGAATCAGAAGCCATTTTCAAATCATTGGAATCGATCAGAAGTGAGAATCTGCTGCCAACTTCTTGTAGCTGTCCAATGCTTAGTTGGCTTAATCATTAAACACACAAAACTCTGACTTAAAGAAAACTGATTCGGCTGAAAATCAAACACACATTGTCCTAAGTGGCTATACTTAGAGAGTTTATCAAATTACTACTTCATTTATGCCACCACACGTAGGACTTTATTACAAACATTAAAAGTGAAAACATTTAAAACATGACATTAACTTTCTGCATAACTTCCTGTAGCATTTTCAACCATGTTAGTTCTTGTAGCATCTGTCTGATTTGCCACTGCAGCGGTCTATGGAATTGCTCATTGGTTTATTGACACCAATGACAATTTTCCATCAGTTAATAGGGGACTTGTTGACCAAATATTTGACCTCAAAAAAATGAGGACTTGTTATGGAAACGATTGCTAAAATGTCTCTAGTGACTTGCATGTGGCAAGATGCATCTGACGTCTATATCCACAACAATGAGGAAATGTGGGCTAAACGAGTACTAAGTGAGGAAATAGAGGCTAAATGAGTATTAAGCAAGGAAACGAGGGAACTATAAAAACATACTAGTAAATATAAATTGCTTTAATGGGAAACTCTTTTGTTGAACTTGCATTGGCTTTTAGGCTGGTTGATTTCAAATGTGTCATTTTTTGGTGATTTGCTTTGATGTGGAGGCCGAGTTATTTTAATTAGTTACCAAAAGTTTAGCTTAATAGTCTAGCAATGCATGAAGTATGCACAATCCTTCCTTCATCTCTAGTTTGTGATGTATGATGTAAATAACGTGTGTCAGAGCAATGTGTTGTGCATACCGTATGGTTAGAGCAAGACATTTTGTTTAGTAATTGAGTCATTAAGATTTCTCAATAGTGTGTTAATATCTCGTCTAATATGAATAATTATTTTACAAATTGTCATGGTTGTTATTTTAATAGTATGACATATTGTAATGGATTTTGATCAAGAAGATTCCTGCCTTCAGTTTAGAGATTTTGTGATGTATCCTATTTTAAGCATAAGATGAGTTGCAGAAATAATAATCTAGAATGTCAGATGAAATGGAGATTTTTCAATTGTTACATTAATTATATTTTATTGATATGTTTCTTGCTTTCTATCTCGACTCCTCATTTCTATCCCGGTGGGAGGCATGTGATGTATAGAAGCGTTGACTGCCTAAGGGTCAACAAGAAAATTTACTTTATGCTTAATAAGTTAATAATGACATGCGAGACTATTAGTATAGAAGTTAAAATGCAAAGGATAATTTCCTGAATACTTAAATGCTTACATTATAATATTATAGTATCGAAAAGGAATTTCCTTATTTTTTTCCTGTTCAAGATTGAAAGGAAACTAGCAGAGTATTTTATCAGTTGCAATAAACTTTGCTGCATTAATTGTAGTGATGTTTATCAAGGCTTTTGATTATTATGTACAGTATATCAATAAGGTGTTTTAAGTTGTCTATGTCATTGAAGGTTTTATACACATTTATGTTACAAATGCATATTGAGAGTTTCATTTGTATAATATATAAAAGTCTGTATAATTTGCCTTATTTATCTGATGCAGAAGTTTATAATGTCAATGCCGACTGACTTTTTAAAATTTATTTGAAGTGATCATGGGCAGGTATCTGGCAAAGTATTGGTTTATAGGAATCCTGGTTTACATTTTGGGGACATACATGTGCTTAAGGCTGTATATGTTGAGGAAATTGAGAAAATTGTTGGAGATTCAAAGTATGCAATTTTTTTCTCAACACAAGGACCCCGATCTGTTGCAGATGAAATTGCAAGAGGGGACTTTGATGGTGACCTTTATTGGGTATCAATGAATGCAAAGGTTAATTTTTATGAAAATTGATTACAAAAATGATCTTTTTTTGGTTAGTAAACAAAAAATAAATTAATTTTTGTTTACATTTGGTATGTTAATTATTCTTTCACTGTTGTTTTTTGCTTTAGTGTTGATTTCTGAATCTTTGAAAATGCTAACCTTGTTTTACTTAATGTTTTTAATAGGGATATTCGTGACTAACATGGAATTTTTAGTTGTGTTTTCAATACGTTCATGATTGAAACATACATAAATTAGGATTGTAATGCTTCAGTGTATTAATATATTCATGTTTCAGTCAATATGAAAACACCATCATACAATATATTCATAGAAAGTATATTATCATATTTTATTACTGCATACAATCCATATCACTTTACTGTGTTTATATACCAGAGTTATTGAAGAATGACCAAGGAGGAAAAGAATTTTTTGTGTACAATTTAGTTGACTTTACTTTTTAAAGGGCTTGATGAATTCACTTGATGAATTCATCTTTATATGATGATTTAATGATTGGTTGATGATGGAAAATGTATGGATGAGTAACACAGACCTATCATGAATGTATCCATCATTGTATTCATCTAAATGCTCTACCAATTGAAATGATCAGTTTCGGAATAGTTGAGGTCAAAAGCTGTCATTCCTATGATTTTCCTTTGACTCTTTATTGCATTCCAATGGTCCTTCCCTGGCTTCCTTGTTTAAGGACAGAATACTTCCTAGATTGTAATATATAGTTTCCCAGCCAGAACACAAACTACTATTTTTAGATGTTGTGTGCATGAGTTGGCATTGGTAAATTTACCTTTGTTGTGTTGATATAGTATGATCTCTTTCAATTTATAGGTTTAGGATATATCAACAAATATATTTGTTGAGATTGTCTTGGAAATGCAAAAAATATTGTAGTCTTTAATTTAAAATGTGCTGTAGGATTCATAAAATTATAAAAAATGCAACTAGTAAAATTTTAATTGAAATTGGCATTTAGTCACACTTTTGTAGATGAATTTGCATCATATTTCCATTTCTTAAGCTGTACCAAGGTTTGTGCTTGAGTATGAAGGAAAGATTGGAGGCATTAGAATGTGGAACTTGTTGAATATCTAAGTTGCTAGTTCGGGTTTGGTTCCAAGTTTGAAGTGTTCACAAATAAATGAACGCATACAGACAATGGAACACGAACAGTAAACTCTTTAGATTATTCGCATAAGCCAAGACATTACATTATGCTTCCGATATGATCTGATGATTACAATGCTTCTTGAAGGGGGTATAAATACTTTCCGAAGAACTTTCCTGAAGGAGTCCATCGGCCACATACAACATGTCACTACATAACAAGAACCTTCCCGAAGGGACCCGCCGACTACATAACAAGAACCTTTCCGAAGGGACTCGTCGGCTGATACACAATTTCTACCAACGACATTATCCCCCCTAAAAAGAAAAGTCATCTCCTGACGACTACAGAACAAAACTCAAACAACTAACTACAACAAGATAGATTTGCCAGTTGCCACATCACTTTCACATTCTTTCTGTGCCTGCGCCAAACTAGTTTCCAAAACACACTATCTCCTTACTCAAGCTGACCTTGATAGCCACCAATGCCACTTTCTTTGCTTTCAACTCTGGGTCCACTGAGCCAAGTGCTGCTGAACTGCCTTCAATTGGATGATCAACTCCTCCCGAGCTCTCTCTACATCCACCAGGACAGCTTCACGGCCAACACCTACTCCAAGTGTAACACCCCTCTCGAAATGCTTGTTCCGTAAATCTTTCCACCTCTGGCACACTATGCCTGCAGTAGCTCCAGGTTTCATCAACTGGTCACACTTCCCATGACTAATATCCGCAACGACTGGGGGTCCAAGGGGCAACCGTTGATGCTTCTCCTTCCCTTTGGCATCAAATGCTACTCATTCCAAGCATTCTTGATTTGTCGACGTTGTTTTTCTTTTTTTTTACAAAACCTCCTTCTACACTACCAATGTACAGCTACACCATGATGTTGTACTGTGTTTGCTAAACCACCATCCTGAAGATCAATGTTTTCACAAATCTGTACATTGGTGTTTGCCTTCAATCTGCATACTGCATCCCAGTTGGTAATTTTCGTATGCCAATTTGCAAGTAGATTACAAAATCTGTATGCTAAAACCTTAAGAAAATTCGTACTTTGAATATGTTGGAAAATATGTACAGTGACCTGGCTCCAAAATTCGTACTATGACTCATGAAAGAATCTGTACACTGCTTGCTAAAACTCGTGCGCTGGCCACTACTTTTAAAATCCGTGCATTGCATATGCCCTCCAAAGTCCGTATGCCATACGGTAATCAAATTTTATAAAACCTATGATGAATTCAGAAAACCGTACGATGGCTGGAACCTGAAATTCGTACGCTGCCCACTCACAAGAAATCCATACGCTGTTAAATCATTAGAAATCCGTACATTGTCTCCACAATTCATAGAACTGTGAAAATATCCGTACGGGAACTATCTTGAAAATCCGTACGGTATCTGCCCACTAAAAAACTATATGGTAGCATTTAAAAACTGTACACTGCTTTCTACCAATGACATGAAGTTCGAGAACAGGTTCACATGTTCGTCAAAATTTTGGAACAGGGTTTGGGTTTGTTAGGGTTCGTCAGTACAAAAACATATAAATTTTTTTTAAATAAAATAAAATAAAAACATACACACACACACACACATATATTCATATATACATATTTATGAATTTATGAAGCATGAGTGAAAATTAGAATGTAGCATAGTAGCATAAACACATTTAAACAACAAAAAGACCATAAACAGTTAAACTTGTAATCATAGTGATCATACCATCATAGAGTTCAATCAACTTCAACATCAAAGATTCTAAACATTATAAATATCAAGTTCAAATATCATTGTTTCATGTTCATTGTTCAACTAATGGAATGAAAATTATAAAAAACTATAAATATTCTAAGTTCTGCAATCCTCATCTTCTTCTTCATTGTTCAACTAATGGAATGAAAATCAGAAAAAAATATTAATATTCTAAGTTCTGCAATCTTCATCTTCTTCTTGTTCCCCTTCTTTGTATTCTTTACTCTTGTTGCAAATTTCTTTTGCCCAAAATAGCACTTTCTAGCCATCCATGGGGCCTAGTTTGCTGTTGGTTTGAACTGGGTTTGAACTTTTTGGTGTTGGTCCGCCGAGTTTGAGCACAATTTGAATCCATTTGTACTCATAGGGCAAGAAATGAACCCTGCCCGAACCAAGTGTGAATCGGACCAGAACCACAGACTGGTTCAAACTTTTCTTGGGCCAAGGGGGTGGGGTGGGCGGGGTACCATGGTAACTTATTTGAATACTGATAAGTCTTGACGGATTGCATATTTTTGCAAAGTCTCACAACAATAGTCCTAGGTAGTCCTACAATTCTGCATCGAAATCAAGTAATATCATTAATGGAATTTAGCATGTGCAATGAACAATTCATGATATATTTGACAAACTTAAGTTCATGTAAGTATGCACATAGATCAAAATATCACTGATCAGACAACTTTTTACGATAATTTCATGAGAACAATAATATATGTCACTTTGATTAGAGGAAAGTATCACCGATATTTTGTCAATTTATTGTAGAGAAAAACTGAAAATATTGTCAGCAAACTGCTGATGGGGATTTATGGCCCAAAAAGCTTTCGACATTTTCTTATTTATGGTGTTTGGGAGTGGATAAAAGGATTTGAAGGAGAAAAAATGTGACTTGCAGCATATCAGATCAATTTTTTATAGCTTTGAAGTGGTTTCGAAAAGATTTTTCACTTCTAAAATTGGATTCACAAGTAAGTTTTCAAAATTCTTATCCTTTTTTTTTCAAATCACTTTGTCTTATCTTTGTGTCATCTAAGTTTATTCAAGCTCTGTACAAAAATTTCCAATGTACTCTGAATTGCTTGAGAGTGTAATGAACAAGATCTAAAGCTAATTTTTATTAATTTTTTTTACATATTTCATAGTTTTCTCAAGAAATTCATATTTTCTTAACAATTTCAAAACCTAATAGTTCTTCTTCTTCATATTTTAACTATGTTTAAAATTATTTAAAGCTTCAAACTAATTTAGTTTGTTTACTAAATGCTTTTTTTTATAATATTGTAAATTAATTTGTGGTTTCAATTTGTATGTGAAGGTTGATATATCATTAAAATGGTAAATAGGGATACATCCATAGTTGGTTCAGATGCAAGATCTTCAACTAGATGCTTGCCGATCTCGATATGTAAGTACACATGCTAAAGGAGCTATAGATAAGCCTTGGAAGTATTGCTTTGATTGAACCAAATTTGATGTTGTGATATGCATAAAATGTGAAAAAAATAACCAGTAGAGACATCTCATTTGAAATACCACCTTGGAGGGAACATAGAGCATGACACAAGGGTTTCTGGTTGAACCATGTGAGAAATAGAAAGAGATATGAATGCCTTGCTCAAAGCTGAAGAAGAGGAATGCAAGGGGAAAAGGAAAAAGGCAACCATTTTTGAATCTCAAAGTATCCCACTCTGTCTTGCTTTTTAAAATCATTGACTATTCTGTAAACACCATTCTTACTCTAATAACTAGTAGAGACATCTCATTTGAAATACCAATTTGGAGGTGCCATAGAACATGACATAAGGCATAGCTGAAGAAAAGGAATGCAAGGAGAAAGGGAAAAATTAAACATGAGGGCAACTATTTTTGAATCTTAAAGTATCCCACTATGTTTCCTTTTTCAAAATCATTGATTATTTTCTAATCACCATTATTAGTTCTTATTTTGTTAAAATAATTAAGATTCAACTCAAAATATAAAGGATCATAATGAAATAATGTGGGCTGTGAGCAGGTATCTGAGTCAACCTTGGAGAAGAAGCAAAACTTAAGGACATAGTGGGCTTAGTTCATGGACCACATATCCGCAAAGCCACTATCCCCTCACCCATTACTTCTATTGTTTCTATAGTCATCTTCTTCAGGTTTTTTGTCCACAAAAACTCCCTTGGAGCATAATCATCATTGGAGGGTATTGGGTGGACTAATGATGTGCCTTCTCCCATAGACTTGAGTTTGGGATTAGTTCACTTGTTTTAATTTTTAAATATTTTGCAATAGTACTTATTTTTGTTGAATGTAAGGTCTTTTTTTATCAAATTCATGTATTGAACATTTATTTCACTTCTTTCTTGTAAGTTTCTCAAAGATGCAGTTTCTAGGGCCAAAAATGTGGTAGAAGAGCAAAAATTACACTAGAAACAATTTAGTTGCACCGTTGTTTTAGATGGATGGACGAATGGAAAAAATCTTGCCATCATCAAATTTTTTGTTTCTTGCAATGATCAAGTGGTTTTTTTGAAATTGTTGGATGCCTCAACAAGTTAACTGCGTTCTTTGGGGACAGGGGGATGGGTTTGGGACGTCCCCCCAGTCTTGCTTTTATGAAAATTGTCAAGAAGTGTCCCAAAAATGGGGGGACTTAGTGAAAATTTTTTGGGGACTTTTTTACGTCCTGAAGATGCTCGAGGATGCCTTGGAAGTCCCCGGGTGGTTGGGCATCCCTTATTTTATAGACAACATCAACACTTATAATTTTATAAAATATTTTTCTTTTTAAATTTTAAAGTGGGCCTCTCCTTCCAAGTTAACCCTAATATGCTCATTAGGATTTGGTAGTTAATTCTTGCTGTTTGGGGCCCTCTAATTAGTATTCTAACAATATTAAGTTAAGAATAATGGAATTAATATTGCTGTTATAGTCACACTACATGCTCAGATTTATATAGTAGACTATTTGTAAAATGCTGGGAAAGTCTGAGAATGTATTGTAGACCTAGAACATGCATTCTTGTGTCATTTTCTGGCAATGAAAGATCCCTGATGGATCTCTTCTGCTGATCTGCTGTAATTTTATTATTTTTAAATTTGTTTTCCCTGTTTAATAATATTTTCTTGCAGATCTAGACAGAAGTTGCAGAAGGGTTTGAGTGTTTTATATTTTTGATGATTTTGCAATGAGTAATAACAAAAGTACAATAACCTAAACCAGTTCTGAAAATATATTTCAAATACAGCCAAAGTAATTTTGCTTCAAGCAGATTTTTAAATATAAAACCTAGTTTGTAACCGGATGAAGATTTACAATAATATCTAGATGATTACAACCAAGGATAAACCCAACTTGAAGGTGTGAAGAAGAATTATGAACCCAGAAAGAAGGTACGACCAGATTTCAACTCTCCAATGCTGCACGTGTGAAAGATATAGCTGCCAGGTGTTGGCGTACAGCTGCAAAGTGCCCATACGTGGATAGAATGCCCAAATCCCAGCTGAAACTTTGATTCAATGCTATGTTCCCAAGAAGAAACAATGCACAATCTCCAAGACACCTCTAACTGCAACAAATTCAAACTACTGTTTTGGGGGCTATGTCCCAAACAGGTAAAGCAAGTGGGGTTGGCGTCCCAAGTGCTAAAAGCTCAATCAGAGTTCAAATCACAAATCCAAGATGTAATATGTCAATAATGAATTAGAACTTTCTCTTTACCTCCTTATAACCCACCATACTTAGCTCGAACCCTAAAAATGTCTCCATGTGGCGTTGGGTTATAAAATAATATATTTCTCATTTTTAAAGTGGTCAAGTATCCAAAAATTGTCCTTTTTCCCAATAGAAAGAAATCCATTCACCGAAATGCTTTGAGTCAAAAGAGAAATATTTAGAAAAGTTCAAGGCCTTTCCAACGAGCTATTCAACCAAGGGATACTCATCCAGATGAGGCCAAAAAACCCCTTATTACTCCAAAATGGCTATAACTTAGCCTTATTTAAATTATTAAAATGCTAACTTAGGAGAATATTTAAATATATTTAAATATTTTCCAAATAGCGAACTAATAGCCCAAAACACCTCTACAAGGTGAAACTGATCTCGTCACCTCTTGTGACTGATGCTGGATAATCTGAAATAACTGACAGTCTCATCCCTCAAAAATAGGGATACTCCTAAAAAATAGGAATGTCTCCGAATCTCCCGAAACTGAAACAATAGAATGATCTCATAGAGACTCAAGAATGTAATCCATCTCCACCTCCTAAAATGTAGGAAACTCCTACAATTAAGGAACTGCTCTCAACTACTCTCTTACTATTTGAAACTCCAGATCCGAATACCGTGTGCCTTGATTGAGTCCCTAAACACCACTGCCAGCCTACGAGACTCTAATGATAGGCAAACTCTATCATCTCTGATGTCCACTCTAGGAAGGGGACATTAGAGGCAATGCATCAGTGCTAGGTTGGTCTTGGGTTGATCTGGGTCCTTTGTGGAAGATACGGTGAATATTGGAAGTTACATCAAGATATTGTCTTACTGTAACAAACCTATATCATGATCAGAACTGTATAGAGGACCTCTTTAAATTAATATCAGTCCACTTACAATGAATTTGAAATGTAGTTTCAGAATTAAATGATAGTAGTGTGCTTCAATTTGAAAGCTGGGTTATTGTTCTTGTTGCTATTGAAAATGAATTCTAAATTATATTCTTGGGTATATTTCAAAATTTTATTTAATTATTTTAATATTACATGCATATTGACACTAATTCCAAATTGTGAATGTACTAAAGCATATTGAGCATTGAGTTTGATTGATAAAATGTTGTTTGTTAAGGTTCTATGATGTTTGAATGGCATGGTTTATCCATGTCTTCATATGAATGGAATGTATATATGCTAATTTTTCTATATATTTTATATTTTTCAGATTTTACTTATATATATATATATATATATAGTCATCCCCATTTGTCATCCTCCCCCATTCCCCAAAATTGTCAAATTGTTTTGTCGACCCAAAATCCTCTCCCGCTGTCCTTGTCCACCCCATCCCAGAATTTTGGGGGAACATAGAAAGATAGTGAAGCTTTGACTCTAGTTTTAGAGCAAGATGTATTGTTCGTAGGGATTGATAATGTGGTACAAATCATAACTGACAATACAAGGACATATGTGGCAATTGGTAAGAAATATATTTTACACTTTTTTGGTCTTCTAGGTTAGTACATGTCCTTGAGGAAGGACATAGAAAAATTTGATTGGGTGAGATTGGTTTTAGACAATGCAAGAAAGATATTAAAACAAATCTACAATCACCCTTAGATTCTTGCTTGATGAGAGGACATAGCCAAGGAAGGAGTTGGTTGGAGCGAAAATGTCATGTGCCCTCTTTAGTCTGACTAGTAGAGTCATGACAGTTGACCTATTATTGGAGTCTTGTAGGGTAGCAGTGGTGGATAGAGACTCATACTCGATACTCAATGAACAAAGTTGATTCTACAGTCAATTTGAGATCTAGTTAGAACAATTCTTTAATTTTAGGGATTTTCTTAAAATTTAGGAGGTTGTGGCAGTGATCATACTTGAGGTTCCTTGGGACCAGTATACAGTTTTAGTTTTAGGGTGTCAGGGCATATTCCCTAGTTTCTAGAAGCATCCTTTGTTTTTAGGGATGGAATTGCCAGTTGGCCCACATTGTTCGGTATCAATCACAGGCAAGTGACAGGACCCGTTCACTAATTATTTGGTTGATTTGGCTTTCCAGTTGAATGAAAGGGAATATATTATTCTACATTTGCAATTAAATAAATTAAAATAAAGCTATTTGTATAGCTAATTGCAGTAATAAGGGGATTTTGGCTTCATCTGGTCACACATACCTATGTGTTATAGCTCTTTGGAAAGGTCTTGAATTATTATAACTTATTTTCATCACTTGGAGATCTTTGGGCACCTAGAGTTATGTCATATGAGGAAATGGGTGTTTTTCCTATATGTAAAGGCCTTTTAATTGAGAAGATGCCATTTTATAATAAAGGAAAAGACATATGCTCCTTTTAGGGTTTGATTGGCTTTGAGAGGGAGATAAAAGGAGATGTTGACTCATTCTTTCATTATCTTTTATAGCTTCATTCTTGGTATTTGCAATTTTTCTTTGAGGAGCAATTCTAGAGATCTAGGACACAAACCTTAGAGCCTGGCTATTTGGACACAAACCCCAATAGATGGTTTCAGTAGCATTCTACAGTATTGTTTCAACAGATCAAAAAGATTGATAAGTTCAATGTTTGGGTGTGCTTGTGCATTGTACGTTGAGGGTCTTGTTTGTCATGTTGGGATCTTCTTGCTGCCTTGGCCTGACTATAGCAGCCGTACGGTTGCTTTTCATTTGGCTTGTGATTTGTTGGTTGGATTACATTACCCATCTCTACCCTTTTGGTGCGTGGCTGGTCCATTCTTGTAGCTGGCGTCTTCATTCCTTGTCTATAAACACCTTTGTTGGCATATTGATTACATATCTTTTCTGGTATGATTTGTAGCTATTTTGGTGGAGTGAATATTATATTATTTATTACTATTGTTAATTATTGTTTTACTTATATCTGGAAAATACAAAAAAGAAGAAACAATCTTTCTACAACTTCTGTCTATTTCTCTAAGACCACAAGGAAAGCACAGTAAAATCTAGTATTTTAATTAAAATTTACTGAAATTCAGTGAAAGGATCCTTTTGGGATCTTTCAAGAAATCATAATGTTTTCAATGATTTCGTTACGTTTGCAAAGTATTATTATTTCTTTGACGACTTTGAAGAACTACTTTTGAGTCAAGCATGGCTATACACAAGTTATTCAATGAAGCCTAATGGAGAAAGTCTTGCATATATTTTTGGACAACCAATTTGTACAAACTACTATCGAAATTTTTAAGGTAACTTAGAAACTTCAAAAGTTAAATATTTACCTTTTTTTATTCACAAGTCAAGTGTTCCATTATTAATTTGCAACTCTTTCTCTAATGATTAATTCTAATTTCTTTTTGCTTTTCAATTGTAGTTTTCGGAGCTCTTAGTTAGAGCTCTCCGCTCGGTAGATTGTGATCACACCCTAGCGGGGTATCCTGATGAGACCATGGATAGGGGCAGTGAAGCTATCAAAAATTACTACAATGGGGAAAACCTGAAACTTGACCTCATAAGAGAAATTTTTAATAGGAGGGGGAACAATCAGCTCGGTAGATTGTGATCACACCCTAGCACGGTATCCTAATGAGACCATGGATAGGGGCAGTGAGGCTATCAAAAATTACTACAAGGGGGAAAACCTGAAACTTGACCTCATAAGAAATTTTTTTAATAGTTGGAACAATCAGCTGCACCAACCAATTCATGCATTAGTGTTCTTCCTCAACCATCAATTGCAGTATTTCATCGTACTTGGATCCCAATCGAGAGGTCATGGAGGGCCTCATTGAATGCATGCATAGGATATCACCCAAGGATGAGGTGAGAGACCTTATTTTGGCCAAATTGGAAGTGTACCAGAATGCAATGAGCAAACTATTATCTTCTTATGTGGCAAAGAGTGGAAGAAAGACTCAAACCCCCATTATAATATTTGAGTTTTTGGAGTATTTCACGTGCATGATAAGTAGATAAAAACTAAGTTGCTAAAATTTGTTTTCCCATTGTTTTCTTAATCTTTTATATTTTATTTTATGACGTTTGGGCTAATCTGGGGTGGAATTTCCCCAAATCTGCAAAGAGTTGCCTTCCAAATCTTATGTCAATGATATAGTTTGTCAAGTTGTGAGCATGATTGGAGGTTGTGCGAGGCCGTTCACAAGAAGTGGAACGAGTTAGCATAAAAAACTCTTAGATGACCTTGTCTTTTTGCAATATAGCCTTTAGTTGCGTATAAGAAAGGCGAAGGGTATAGGAACTGGTCCACATGATTTTGATGACAAAGATCATTATTGTAATTGGAGACAACATGAGAAACTTCCATTGTTTTTATAGGTAATATCTACAATTTTCAGAGGCATGCAATGCAAGAGGGTGTATTTACACCAGGATTGGATGACATTCAAGAGGATGAGGACATTTAGGAGGATTTAGATGATTAGGAGTGATTGCCAATGCCAGGAGAAACACCATGTAGGATAGAGGCTGAGTCACAACTAGTTGTGTAGAGAGAGGAGGCACAAGAACAACCACAACCACAACTAACTTCTAGGGCTAGACTACCTACTACTCCAATGGTTTTTACTAGAGTTGTTGGGAAGGGAAAATAATATTTAGATTGCTTAGATGTACTATATTTACTTATAGTTTTACAAAGACAAGTTACTTTTTGTTTGTTTTCTTCAGAGTTTAGGATGTTAAACTATGGTTGCTAGCCATCAACATTGTACGTGACGATGCAATTTTATACATTGTTTACATTTGTATATATCTAGACTTAGCTTGTTTTCTATGTTTATGTTGATGCTTTTCATATATGTTTTTGTTGGCTCTATGGTTATGTTGCTAATGTTGTAGTTGGAATATAATAGTTGTTATGTTTAGTACTTGTTAAACTTGTCGGGTTGGGTAGTTAGGTGTTGAGGAAATGTGTCGGTTGGCTTCCAATTGGCCGACCCATCTATAAATATTTGGAACATTGGTAATGTGTGTGTGTGGTTTTTGGTATCAATAAAGAAAGATCATTTCCTTGCTTAACATTACTATGGTAAGAATAGTATCTGTGAGGTTTTACTTCTTGTGTACAAATTGACTGTCCTATATGGTTAACATAGTTTTGTATTTTGAGATCTAGTTGGTAATTCCACTCTACGTTTTTGGTGCCTTTGCCTAAGTTTGGATCTGGAGGTATTGTGCTTGATAGGATGGACTAATGGGAAGACCATTTATACCTTATATCCAAATTACTAATAGTGATGGAGAAGAGGAGGAAATAACTAGGGAGGATTAGTTGACAAGCAACTTGGTGACAACGTGGGAGGTTGTAGTTGAGTAGTATGTGCAAAGGGAAGCTCGTGAGAGGACGGTTCCTGAGAGCATGGTATGCGACGAACTCTCCATGCCACCGGTGGTGCATGATATCCTAGGATAGATTCCTTAGCTTTTGGCATGGAACCTCGTACATATTGAGGACAAAAGAGCACAGATCGAGAGGGAAAGAAGAAGGCAACAAGTTCTTCAATGGTTTGCTAAGAGGGCATGAAATTCCAAAGGAGAGGAGCCCAATTAGCCAAGAGAGGGAGATAAGCACTAAATTACTTCATGCCCCTAATTCCAAATAAATATCAGAGGACAGTACTAGAGGACGAAATTGAGGAGGAAGTCGCCCTAAGAACCTTATGTCTCTAGCAACAAGAAGAGAGATGTCATAACTAGAGAGCACAAGGGGATTCCCATCAAAGTCAGGAAGTGTGGATTAAACATACTATTGAGGAACTAGCTAACTTGGTTATTTCAGACACATCGAAAGACTGTTTGGGTGTCAGAAGCTGGAAACCCCTGAATGGCAAGAACATTCTCAAGAGGAGATAAGGTATCAGGAGTCTAGCCCATCAGGAAGTAGTGTTCCATCGGGAGGTAAACTTGCATCAGGAAGTGGTGTTCCATCGGGAGGTAAACTTCCTGATGTAGAGGTAAAACACAATGGAAGCAAACACAATAGCAATAGGAACTAGCACCAGCAAGAGACAGATTATAAAATTCTTCTATTTAATTTATCAAATGAACCGTACATACATTAGCTCGTCCTGCAGATTTTTTCTCTTCGTAACTTTGTTTCCAGAAACTTTTCTCTCAAGCCTGACTTAAACCTAAACCTAAGACTCTACTTATACTTGCTAAGACGGTCTATGGAAAATTCTAGATTATTACAAAATAGAAAATTCTAGATTAGTATAGAATGGGGAAGAATGACCCCACAATGATCTGTAGAAATCCCAAGAAAATTATCTTATCCTAATTACGACATCAAGATAAATTTCTCAAGTCGGCTCATGCATAAAACTTGACCTAAATACATAAAACTTGACCTGGTTGACCTAAATACATAAAACTTGACCTAAATACTTTATATAAAAAACTTTGACCTAAATACTTTATGTGGGTGCTGCTGCATCACTTCCATCAGGAAGTAATGTTCCATTGGGAGGAAAACTTCCATTAGGAAGGGGTGTTCCATCGGGAGGGGGTGTTCCAGCGGGAAGTAAGGTTCCATCCGGCGAGTGTGTTCCATTAGGAAGTGGTGTCTCATCTGGAAGTAGTGTTCCATTGGGTGGTGGTGTTCCCTCGAGAGGAGGGGTTCCCTTGGGAAGGCAGCAACAAGGAAAGAAAATGGTAGTCGATAAACAAAAATTGCCCAAATTTATGGGGGACGGATCGGAGGACCCTGCTTGCCATTGCAAAACCTTTATAACTATATGGCAAGTGAACGGGGAGAAGGATAGTAATGAATGGTTGAAGGCATTTCCTGCCACATTAAGAGGGATCGCCATAGATTGGTATGCAAACCTCGATGCTGGCAAGAAGAACTCTTGGGATAACCTATGTGGTGCATTTGAGGAGGAATTCAAATTGTTAAGAGATGATGATGAAATTGTCACAGAAATCTTTAACACCAGGCAAGACAAGAAGGAATCAGTGAAGGCTTATACTAGGCAACTGAAGGAGCTCATCGGTAAATTGGACAATAAGCTTGCGGATGGGTTAAAGAAAAGATGGTTCATTGAAGGCCTCACCCCTTTCTTAAGGAAAAAAATGAAGATAGTCCCACCATCCACTTTTGGAGATGCTTGTATGCGTGCGATGGACATTGAAAGTGAAAATAAAACCTCTAAGAGGAGACGACATGGAAACTCTAGTGAGAGTTCAGAGGAGAGTGAGGAAGAGTCAAAAACGATCCACGCCTTGAAAAAGGACCTCAAACGGCTAATGAAGTAGCCGGAACTAAGGATGAGAAGAAGGAAGGTAAAGACCTATGGTGCACAAAATGCAAAAAAGAGGGTCATACAAAGGAGCATGCCCGAGAAAGATGTTTTGCGAGATCTGCCAGATAGGGGTTCATGCAATCAAAGACTGCCCTTATAACCTAAAAACAAGGAATGCCTAGATACTATTTACTGGAGAACAGTCTACACCACCAGCAACTCCCCCAAAGAACAATAATACAGAAGCTTCACCAAGGGGTACAACAATAACCAAAGAGGCAGTGCCAATAATAGTAATAACAATAGCAACATGAACACAACTTGACGGGCAATCCAGTATAATTGTCAAGGACGGCCCATGATCCAATGCAGAAGATGCAACGAAAGGGGCCATTTTGCTTGGGAATGTCAAAATGGAGGGGGATAGGATGGAGGAATGGTCTGTAAATGGTGTGGACTTGGCAACCATGAGGATGCCAATTTCCTAAGGATAAAAGGTGTGAACATGATGGATATTGAAGGATCAGAAGAGGAGGTACTTGCAATAACAAGGATGCAAGCCAAGAAAGCCATATACTCGAAGGCGACAGTGGAAAAAGTAAGATTTGAGGAGGCAAAATAGAACATCCAAAAGGAGTTGAGAGGGGAAACAACAGCTAAGCCAGCCAAGACCCCTAGGGGCAAGGGGGTACCTAATATCACAAGGAAAGTATTAGAAACTACCATCTTGGTCTCCATTGGGGAATGACTGGATACACTACCACAGTTACAAGTCGCATTGACATAAGGAACACGACCAACTAAGCATGATCCCCAAGGGGAACCAGAAACAGTAGAACAGGTGGAACTAGAAGAAATAGAGGGGATAGAAAAAGAAGAAACTTCAATGAAAAAGGAAGAAAATACCTTATTTACAACAGGACTAGGGAGAACACCAATAGTGGTAGAGATGGAAATTATGGGGTACAAACTCTCAAACACAATAATTGATGGAGGATCTGGGGTAAATGTTCTACCGAAAGATACTTGGAAGGCGATCGGGAAACCTACTTTTTGGCCACCCAAATTTCAGCTTGTAGGAGTAGATCAGCATGGCATCAAACCAATTGGCACCCTGATAGGGCAAAAGGTAATAATAAGAACCCAATAATTTGTTTTAGGTTTTGTGGTTATTACCTTAGTGAAGAAAGGATATGATGCTTTATTGGGGAGGGGATGGCTAGTAGTAGCAAAAGCCAATCACAACTGGAAACGAAACACCCTCTGTATTGAATCAAAGGGAAGGAAGTACATTATTGATCTCAAAAACTAGTCAGTAAGTCAGGACTTGGCATCTGACTCTGAAGAAGAAGAGTATTAAGGGATGGAACTCGACGAGGAAGGAGTACTTAGGTTGGGAGAGTACTTGGAGGATGACACAGACTCCCTTTAGGGTTTATTTCATTGGCAGATGGGTGATTATGAAGTCTTCCAAGTAGATTGCAACATGTTACAAATACAAGAATCAGAGGAATAATACCCAGAAGGGTACACGGAGTACAAGGAAGGTGTAACTGCCCTGAACACAACACCTGCCCACAGTTTTGACCAAAAAATGGAATACAAAGAGGCTAGTCTCTAGGCCCTAAACTTAGGAGAAGTAGGGCAACCCAAAGAAATCTTTATAGGTGATGGTTGGGATCCCATGTTGAAGGCGAAAACCCTTCGAATCTTTATGGAATACAGAGATGTTTTTGCATGGACATACAAGGACTTGAAAGGAGTACCACCCGAGGTGTGTGTCCACCGGATTTCACTCATACCTAGAGCAATACTAGTGCGAAAACAGTCTTATAGAATGACTAGAAACTATGTGGAGTGGGTAGGAGAGGAAATCACGAAGATGTTGGACACAGGGATAATATTTAAGGTTCAGACAAGCGAATGGGTTTCTCCTATTGTAATATCACTCAAGAAGGATGGTACTCAAATTTGGATGTGTAGATTTCAGAAGTTTAAATGTGGTGACCATAAAAGTCCCATTTCCCATTCCATTTACAGATAGCATTTTGGAAGTAGCTGGCCATGAGATGTACTCTTTCATGAATGGATTTTTCGGGTATAACCAGATTAGTATTGCGAAGAGGATAAGCTGAAAACTACATTTGTAGTGGAAGATGGGGTATATACTTATAATAGGATGCCCTTCGGACTATGCAATGCACCGACTACCTTCCAACGGATTATACTACACATTTTTCATGGTATGTTAGTAAGAAATTTGGATGTGTAGATTTCAGAAGTTTAAATGTGGTGACCATAAAAGTCCGATTTCCCATTCCATTTACAGATAGCATTTTGGAAGTAGCTGGCCATGAGATGTACTCTTTCATGAATGGATTTTTCGGGTATAACCAGATTAGTATTGCGAAGAGGATAAGCTGAAAACTATAGTTGTAGTGGAAGATGGGGTATATACTTATAATAGGATGCCCTTCGGACTATGCAATGCACCGGCTACCTTCCAGGGGATTATACTACACATTTTTCATGGTATGTTAGTAAGAAATTTTAAAGCATTCCTTGATGATTGGTCGGCTTACAGTGAAAAGGAACACCACCTTAAAATTATTGGAGAATGCTTGGAGAAATGTTGGAGAGCGAGACTGGCGCTCAATCCTAAGAAATTTCGATTCATGGTTCCACACAGCAGACTTTTGGGACATATAGTATGTAAAGAAGGCTTAAAGATGGATCCAGACAAAATAAAAGTAATTTTGGGAATGGAGGCTCCTGAGAATGTGACAAGTATCAAATCTTTTCTAGGGCATGGTGGGTATTATCGACAATTCATCAAAGGATTTGCCGAAGTATTACTTCCACTTGAAAAGTTAACTAGAAAAGGGGAACGGTTTGAATGGAAGGAGGAACAGGAAGACGCCTTTCAAGAACTTTAAAAAAGGCTTGTGGAAGCACCTATCCTTATCTATCTTGATTGGGAAAAGGAATTTCGAGTTCATGTAGATGCATCCAACTATGCTATAGGTGCCACCCTAGCCCAAATAGGAAAGGAAGGGTTGGATCACCCTGTATATTTTGCTAGCAGGCTTTTGTCAAAAGCAGAGTGGAACTACAGTACCACAGGGAGAGATGCACTTGGTATGGTCTATGCAGTTCAAAAACTTGGTACACCCTTTACATTTTTTGTTGACCACTAGGCGCTAATGTATTTAGTGAACAAACTAGTGATCCAAGGGAGAGTGAGTAGATGGCTAATTCTGTTGCAAGAATTTACATTCAAAATTATAGTGAGATCGGGAAAATCTCATGTGATCGCTGATAAACTGTCAAGGATTAAGTCAGGATGAAATGTTGAGGAGATGTGTAATAGAGGAAGAAATTCTAGGGGTCATCAGTGAGGCACACGAAGGGTTGGCAGGAGGTCATATGGGAGCAAATGCTATGGTGAGAAAACTACTATTGGAAGGATTATGGTGGCCCACATTGTTCACAGATGCCAGGGAATGGTTATTGAGTTGTGACACTTGTCAAAGAGTAGGAAGGCCGCTCAAAAGAGACTTCATGCCATTATTTCCATGCAAACCACAAGAATTATTTGAACGATGGGAACTAGATTTTGTGGGACCCTTACCCATAAACAAAAGTCATTGATGTAAATACATAGTGGTGGCAACAGAGTACTTAACAAAATGGGCAGAAGTGCGGCCTCTTCTAGACAATACTACCCTCAGCATAGCCAGATTTTTTTACGAGCAAATCATTACCAGATTTGGGATTCCACTTCAGCTAACTAGTGACTGAGGAGTACATTTTGTCAATCATACCATCAGGAGCCTGACAAGTGAGTATAAAATTTTTCATTCTTTTTCCAGTCCTTATTATTGGAGAGCAAATGGCCAAGCAGAGGCTACGAACAATGTAATAGTAGCAATCCTATATAAAGTTTGTGGAGTTGAAGGGAAGGATTGGGAAGAGCGAATCCCAACAGCAGTCTGGGCATATAGAACTACATATAAACCTACTACTGGACATACTCCCTTCTACCTCATGTACGGACAAGAGGCTGTGGTGCCAATGAAACATGTGGTACCCAGCTTACGGGTGGTAGTTGAAAATAGGTTGGGGGATGAAGAGAGCCTCAAGGAGCGATTAAGTACTTTACTCAAGCTAGATGAAAGACAGACATTTGCTCAATGGAGTATTGATGTGGCCCAGTAGAGACAAAAGTTTTGGCATGAAAAAGATCTAAAGAAGATGAATTTTAAGCAAGGAGAACTAGTACTAAGATACAATGGAAAAAATGAAATAAGACCAGGCAAGTTTAAAACCTGATGGCTAGGACCATTTAAAATAACAGAGATAAAAGTAAATGAAGCAATAAAACTATCTACTTTAGATAACACACCTATTAAAGACTTAGTAAATGCGTCTAAGCTAAAGGCATATGAAAAATGGAATGAAGTGGTAAGTAGCTATTTTGCAAATATAAAAGGAGACAGAATAGACCCAAGTCCCTATAAAAGGAGGCAGTCCCAAAACAGTAATCAAAATAAGTCTTGGAGGAGTAGAGAAGGAAGTGAGAGAGAGGAAATTGACAGAGAGATTGTTGTACAGGCTGATCTGGAGAGGAGATTGGCTGTACGGATAGCAGCTGTACAGACAACAGCCATACGGACAGTACAAGATAGGAACACTTTCGTACGGGGGCTACATAATGTATGGCCTCAAGACAGCCATTCTGTATAGAGAAAGGAAGCACGACACCCCCAGGTGTAGATGCATTCCGTATGAAGAACTAACTTGCAAATACACGTACGAAAGGAAACAGAGGAACCAGAAAGAGAAGAGGTATGGTAGTAGGTACGACAACCTAGAAATATAACTGTACAATGTTAAGGAGAGAGGAAGTATACCCATACAACATCAAGGGGAGAGGTACAACAGCCTAGAAATATACCCGTATGGTGTCAAGGGGAGAGTTTTCCATCCGTACGTGTACGACAAGCCTGTGGGAAAGGATATTGTATACGATGGCAACAGAATTCCATATGGCAAACACTAGTATGGCAACAGATTTCCATACCAAGAGATTTCGTACGGTAGCGGGGTAGTACGGCTGAATTGCAGCAACCAGTTACATTTTAGTTGCTAGCAACCAATTGAAAAGATCTGGGCACTGACGCAACAACATACAATGGTGAAGCTGAGCATTGGAAACCCAAGCAAGGGAAACATAATCAATCCTAAAAAGAAGAAATTGTCGAGGAAGATGACACAGAATAAAGGGAAAGGCACACAAAAAATCACCATTACGGCTGAAAATTTTACATTTGAAAGTGTGTTGGGAGGCGAGTGTAAGACTTGGTGGGAGCAGGCACCAACCGACCACCCCCTGAGGAAAGAATATGTATAGTCGAGGTAGATAAAATCATTTTCATGCCCATTTTTGAATTAAAAGGGTTTGAGTCTATCCTATGGAGTTTAATTACAAGATATGAGAAATCAGGCCATAAATCTATAATACAACATTTTCAGCAATAGGTGACAATTTCTTATGTAGCGGAAGACATTAATAGGGTGTTCGAAATTCCTAACAGAGGACAAGAAGTGAAAAAATTTCAATGACACTAGCAGACAAGAAGTGGCTGAAATTGATGTGTCGAAAAGACATTACAAGTGCGGAATGGGAAGGGATCCTCAAGAACATTCAGGGCCTAAAGAAATTTTTTCTAGCAAATAATGAATGGCATTGCATGGTAGATTTGGTTAAAAGTAAGCTCACTACAGGCAACCACACTTCTGACATTGCAGTATGGATGTTGCCTATAGTGGAGGGCTTATACAATGGACAGATATATAATTGGGCTAAATTTCTTTCTGATAGGCTTCAAGAATTTATGAAGTTGAAGCATCAGGCCTTCTATATGCCTCATCATACAGTGGCCTTGTTCTTAGAGGCAGTGCGCACACAGGTGGACAGTGAACACCAGGGAACCCTGGTCCCTGCTAGTAGAGGAGAACCATATAAACCAGCTATGAGTTATTGGTTCCATCTGGATACCTTGGATGTTGGATCTCATAATGTTGGTGAACCTAAGAAGAAGAAACCAAAGAAAACAGTGGTCACTAAAGAAGCTGGAGAAGAGGATGAGGATGATGACAGTTCAGAGGAAGAAGGCAGCGATATGGATTCATCCTCTTCTGACTCACAGGATGTTGAAATCCATTTGAGTCATCTCTAGGGGACTTCGCAGACAATGATGTTTTTACCACCATCGGAGGGACCACTTCTAGCAGGGGTAGCAGAACCCCCAGAACTCTACTAGAAACTATCTGGTGATCCAAATCAAGTAGGTGTCATGAAGAGAACAAGTGGGGATGGTAGGCAACAAATCCTGACATGGGGGGCTTCCCTAGTATCGGTTTTGAAGATGGCGCCACTTATCCTTCAAGAACAATCTTCTAGCACTAAGGTCATAGATTTGAGATGCCAACCCAAGTGTGCTCATAAAGTAAGGGAACAAACACCCCATGGTCTAGAAGTAGTCCATCCGATTTCTCTTTTGATATAGCAAGTAGGAGGCATGGAAACACTTGGGGAAATTCACCCCCAAAATAGCATGATACTAGTTGGTACGGATATCGATATGATATTGGAGGAAGCAGATAGGTTACTTAAGGAGGAAGGCATGGTGTCTTCACCCCTAGCACCAACTGCTAAGGAACAGGTTCACATAAAAAGTGAGCACGGAGAACCATTAGACACAGCATCCTTTGTAGTAAGAGCTAAACTATTCCTCAATGAGCTTCGTGCCACGGAGTATTCTACTAGGAGGCTTATGTTTACCATATGGATTATTTAAGCAATGCACACAGGAATTCGATACGAACACCGAACAGCAATAGCAGAACTATTATTATTATTCACATATGCCAACAGTACATTATGCTTCCATAGATAGATATGATCCCCTTCCAATGCTTCCCTAAGGGGTTATAAATACTTTCCGACGAACCTTCCCGAAGGTATCCGTCGGCCAAGTACATTATACCCGTTACAAACTGTTTTACCAGTCGGCTACATAACAATACTTCCCCGAAGGGACCTGTCGGCCGATACACAATTTCCTTGCCGAAGGGACCCGTCGGCCGATACGCAATTTCTACCAACGACATCATTCCCCCCCAAAAAGAAAAGTCGTCTCCTGACGACTACAAAACAAAACTCAAACAACTAATACAACAATATTGATCTGCCATATTACTTTCACATTCATCCCGTTGCATCTACAGCCTTTGCTAACACAATACTGACTCTTCAAGCTGACCTTGATAGCCACCTGTGCTGCTTTCTCTGCTTCCAACTCCTTGGTACGCTGAGCCAAGTGTCGCTGCACTGCCTCCAACTGGATGATCAGCTCCTCCCGAGCTCTCTACGCATTCACCAAGATAGCCTCACAGCCAACACCTGCTCCCACTGCCTCTGGTACACAGAAAGTCCATGCCTGCAACAACTTCAATTCTTCTCAACTGGTCAGACTCCCACGACTGATATCCGCAACGACTGGGGGTCCAGGGGGCAACGCCCCCGGCAGGGTCGAGGGGCAGTGCCAACACCAATTTAGCACTTTGAAACCCACACAAAACTGCACGGAACACACCATTTCTGTCATTTTCTGCCGATTCTACACTCTTTCTGGCAATCGCTGATTCTTCCCCTTCCTATGGTATCATTTGATATTCATTCTGAGCATTCTTGATTTGTCGACGTTTTTTTTTTTTTTTTTTATAGTTATTACAAAACCTCCTTCCACAATTTCTCTAACCCTTGACAAAGATGCAAAATATCGGCTACTCCATGCATTAATCTTTCAAACATATAATTTAAATTTTACACCCCGTACGCCAAATTGTGGTTGAAATCCGTATGGCCAGATATATACTGGAAATTTGTACAGCTTAAAGTCCGTACAAGCATGAAAAAACTGTGCACAAATCTAGAAAGCTTAACCGCACACCAAGCTTGAAATCCATACGCTGAACTGAGAAGAAGAATCCATACGATGCAATGCGGGATTGACAAGAAGCTAATACCAAATCCGTATTCCATAGTGAACAAGCTTTGTCGCCAAAATCCGTATGGTAAAGTGATTGCCAAATTCCGTATGCTAACTTGCAATCCATACATTGTAGTCTTTATTGCAATTTCTGTATGCCACTTTGCAAATGAACTTGAAACCCGTACGGTGCAAAAAAAATCCGAACTTTACCAATGGAAAACCGTACTTTGCTAAGAATTCCGTACCTCGCCAATGGAAAACCGTACGGCAACATAAAATCCGTACCTTGCTATGGAAAACCGTACGGGAACACGAAATGCGTACCTTGCTGATGGAAAACCATACGGTAACATGAAATTCGTACCTTGCTGATGGAAAACCGTACGGTAACATGAAATTCGTACCTTGCTGATGGAAAATTGTACGGTGCTCTTCAAAATCCGTACTTTAGTTCTGAAAATCCGTACTTCACTTCTGAAAAACCGTACGGCACTTCAAAATCCGTACGGTGCTTTGCTTCACTTCTCTCTCATTTTTTTTTTTTTTTAAAATCTCACTCTTGGAATAATTATGTACAATATTTACATATATACAGTACTTACAGTCTTCTCTCAGTTATTCGTCCACGGGGGTGTGTTACTTCTTTCATTGCAGACATTCAACTTCGACCTCTTCACTACATCGAATACTTCCTTTCGGTCTAGCATCCACTGTTTTATTGCTCCGTTATTGCTTACTTCCCGCATCTGGTACGGCCCGACCCATTTAATTTTGAACTTGCCTGGTTTGATCTCATTCTGATCGTCGTACTTCAACACCCACTGTCCGAGTTGAAATCTGCTACGCCTGTTCTGTGTCATCTCCATACCGCCCAATTTATTCCCGAAGCTCCGTAGCATGGACTCCATCAGTTGCCCCTTCTGGCCACCAATAACACGTCCACTCCGTACTGCTGCAACTTTTATTAGACCCTTCCGCTTTGTTTCCTGTGCAGACCGTATCGTGTGCCTTCCTTGCTGCCAGTACCTTTCTGTTATATTTGTGGTTCGACATAATACTTTCTTCCTGCGCAATTGTATAGTAGAATCTTTCCTTCTTTTGGGTTCGTACTATATGTTCTGTCCTTCAGCTTCAGTCATGCTTGCATTTCCTTCTTTTGCTTCGAACATTCATTTCCTCCTTCGGCTTCTCCATGTTCCTTCAGACATTCATTTCCTCCGTCGGCTTCTCTGTGTTCCTTCGGACATTCATTTCCTCCTGCTTCTCTGTGTTCCTTCGGACATTCATATCCTTCTTCTTTCTTACCTTCGTCGATCCTTAGCATATTACAACTCAAAAAGAGCTCATAATCCTCTATCTGCCAGTGGTAAAGACCATTTACTGAATCCAAATCGTCATCTCCTTCCAATCATAGGACTCCCTCCTGATCGGGTTCCATACTCTGCCTCCTCTTATCGTCTTCTCCTTCAGAATCTGACAACAAAGCTTCTTCTCTAACCATCTGCGTGTGTAGATCGATGACATACTTGCGGCCTTTGCTTTCAAGTGATAAAGTATTTTTCTTCCAATCGTGTTTTACCTTGGCTTGTATCAACCACACTCGGCCCAGAATGGCATCATATCCTCTCCGCTTCAGTGGGATCACAACAAAGTCCAACAGGAATGGTTGTGTTCCAATCGTCACTGGTTGTGCTGTCAGGACACCCAAGGGCTTGATTCCATGTTGATCGGCCGTTAGCAGCTGGAATGTAGGCGGCCATAATGTTGGTTGTCCCAACTTTTTCCAAGTGTCTTCAGGCAACACATTGACACCAGACCCTCCGTCCACAATTGTTTCCGTCAATACAGTCCCGAGAACTCCCATTTCGACGACTGCTGGATGGCGTCCGGATGAGAGGGCTAACAACATTGGATCTTGTGCACTTGTGCCACTTTCCTTCTCCTTTTTGTGCACTGTACTTGCTCCACTTTCTTGCTTCCTTCCATGTTCTCCTAGTAGTTGAGCAGCGGGAACGATGTTTGTGAGTGCCGATCAGAGCTGAGGCATAGTGAGCAACAGATCACTTATCCTGACAGGTATCTCGGCTTGCAAAATTTGTCGGACAATGTTTTGTTTTGCGCAGTTCTGTACGAAAGTACTCGGCGTGTCCTTCAAGTGTGCCATTTCTGCCTGTGTTGCTTTCTGGATCTCTGCCCTTGCTTCCTCCATTCTCTTCTTTTCTTCCGCTGGGTCAGGGTATAGCTTCGCCTATTTTCGAGTGATTGCCAGAACTTCTTCTTCGTTTGTCCTTATGGTAATCAAGTTTACTCCGGACTTCAGACACTTAGTATCATCATGATCTCCAGGTCCACACCATCGGCACAACAACTTTGGTGGGTTAGTCGTTGTGCACTCTCGGGCGAAGTGACCCCACAGATTGCATGCGCGGCATTGAACAATTGGCCGACCATTCGCATCGTACTAAATTTGACTCCTTCCCCCATTGTTGTTGTTGCCACCATTGTTGTTATTGCTGGTGTTGTTGTTTGGACCGCGCCGGTTATTTCTATATCCGCCTGATGTGGCACCTTCCGCCCTGGTGTTCCCGTTCCCTCCTGACTGGGATGCCTCCTGTGACAGGAACACTTGCTGCGGTGTCCTTGTTTTTAAATTGAAAGGGCACTCCTTTACCGAGTGTCCCAGGATCTGACAGATTTCACAAAATTGATCTTTCGGGCAGGATCCCTTCGTATGGCCTTCTTTCTTACATTCTGTGCACCATAGGTCATTGCCCTTAGTTTCCTTGTTCATGTTTTTGAATTCTTTCATCATCCGCATCATGTCCTTCTGGAGAGCACGGACTTTCTTGCTACTTCCCTCGTCATCGTCGCTGCTATCTTCTCCTGAAGGCTCATCGTCATCTGAATCCGACGAGCTGGTCTTCTTCTTCTTCTTTGTCTTCTGGTCACTTTCGAGGTTCATTGCCCAGTTGTAAGCTTCAATTTATCTCGATGGTGGCACGATCTTCATCTTCTTCCGCAGCTTCGGGTGAAGACCTTCAATGAACCATCTTTTTTGTAACCCGTCAGCGGGCTTATTCTCCATCTTACTGATTAAGTCCTTCAACCTCCTGGCTAAGACCCGTATAGTTTCATTCTTCTTTTGCTTGGTATTAAATATCTCTGCGACAATTTCATTATCATCACGCAAAAGTTGAAATTCTGCGATGAACTCCTTCTTAATGTTATCCCAACTATTCAATTTTTGTGGATCGGCATCAGTAAACCAATCAATGGCAACACCCCGTAGGCTTGCGGAGAATTGTCGGATCCATTCGTTTGTATCTATTATGCCATTCGCCCTCCAGATCGTTTCACATGTTTTACAATGTCGAATGGGATCAGCTGCTTCATCACCATCAAATTTAGGTAATTTTTCCTTCGGACCTGCCATTATTACTGTATGTCGAAGGTTTTGTTGTGTACCTGCGTTGTTTTGCACTCCCGCGCTGTTTTGAGCACCCGTGTTGTTCAGAACACCCGCCCTGTTCTGCACACCCGCACTGTTCTGGATACCCGCGCTGTTCTGGACACCCGTGCTGTTCTCTGCTTCCACGCTGTTTTCTGCTTCCACGCTGTTTTCAACACCCGCGCAGTTTTGGACTTCTACGCTGTTTGGTGAAGAAGAGGGTTTGTCAACCGTAGCTGTCCGTTCCAAAAGTATATCTCAGACGAAGAGGTCACTCCACGCTCGTGCTCCTTCTGCACTCCGAGTCGTGCGGGTCGATCTACTTCCGTCAGGATTCTCTTCCCGTGGCGTATGCAGGTTCAGAAACTCCTCCCTCGCTTCTTCCACCAAATCAAGCCGTTGTCGAGTCTCCTTCAACAATCCTTCCGCACTCTTGCTTCTGGCGGAAATCTTCTGAAACCTCCTTCAACGCTCTATCTGCTGAGCCA
This sequence comes from Cupressus sempervirens, assembly GCA_028749045.1. Classification (NCBI taxonomy): domain Eukaryota; kingdom Viridiplantae; phylum Streptophyta; class Pinopsida; order Cupressales; family Cupressaceae; genus Cupressus; species Cupressus sempervirens. The sequence goes on along the minus strand of CM053788.1, from coordinate 247,632,049 downwards.
AAATTAAATTTTCCTGCGCAACGCGTATGTCATCTTTTTCCTTTAGCTTACTCTTGTCTTTGTTCAACTGATTCGGCATTTAATTCATCTCCGCTTACCTGCGTGCCAGATCCATCAGGCAACGACGCCAAATGTTTACCGTATGGATTAATTAAGCAACGCACACAGGAATTCGATACGAACACTGAACAGCAATAGCAGAACTATTATTATTATTCGCATATGCCAACAGTACATTATGCTTCCATAGATAGATATGATCCCCTTCCAATGCTTCCCTAAGGGGTTATAAATACTTTCCGACGAACCTTCCCGAAGGTATCCATCAGCCAAGTACATTATACCTGTTACAAACTGTTTTACCAGTCGGCTACATAACAATACTTCCCCGAAGGGACCCGTCGGCCGATACACAATTTCCTTGCTGAAGGGACCTGTCGATCGATACGCAATTTCTACTGACGACAGCTCATGCAATAGGCTAGGGCTCAAAATTTGGAGGACATCGTTGCTACAGCAGAGGCATTGGTCACCTTTATGCACACTGGTTGCCACACAGAGTGGAAACTACTTGAATAGGGTGGTTATTCCTATGAGGATAGGGCTACCACATGGACGGCTAGCTCTATCACTTCCACGAGATAGGAGCAATCGCCTCTCCTCGCAGCACTAACAACAATGGAGGTTGCTTTCTGGGGAACCTTTTTGCAACTACAAGGGGAGAAGAACCTAAGGATTGGGAGCAAGAAAGAAAGCATCTTCAATAGTAGTGGGCAATCGAGAAAGCTATTATGCAAGAAGCTTGGAAAAAGGAAAAAATTGAATTGGAGCACACCGTTGTTGCGGCGAAGGCTAAAAAGATGGATGCACTTTGAGTATTACAGGGCATACGGGCAAAGCAGAAGACAGTAGAATGCGACCTCCAACAGCTAAGAGGACCTCTGAGCACAAGGATGTCCTCTTATCCTTCTTCTTGAAGTTAATGTTATTTTTGTTTCATGTTGTAAAGTCGTCTGGAAGACGACTTCTTTTTTGGGGGGGATAAATGTAGTTGGAATATAATGCTTGTTATGTTTAGTACTTGTTAAACTTGTTGGGTTGGGTAGTTAGGTGGTGAGGATATGCATTGGTTGGCTTCCAACTAACCGACACATCTATAAATATTTGGAACATTAGTAATGTACATGTGTGGTTTTTGGTATCAATAAAGAAAGATCATTTCCTTGCCTAACATTAGTATGGTAAGAATAGTATCTGTGAGGTTTTACTTCTTGTGTACAAATTGACTTTCCTATATGGTTAACATAGTTCTATATTTTGAGATCTGGTTGGTAATTCCACTCTATAGATGTGATACAAGTCTAGATTCTGTTAGTTCATATGATAAGACAATATTCTTATAGAGAGTGTATATCGTGTCCAACGATCTTGGTTTAGTTGGTGCTGCTGGGTATTGGATGTTGACTTGTGCCATCATGGTACAATGGTAGAATATCCTCTGTGGATAGTTTAGGTGGACAATAATGAGCACCTTTGCAGTTTGGTCAGGGAACGAATTGTTAGCTTTCAAATAAGTTATAGGGGAGTTTTGTTTCATGATTAACTTTCAGCTAGTCTTTTAATAATCTGTTCGATATCATGGTAGTATTTTATATATACAAATTATGTATACGATAACAAAAACATGGGTCATTACAATTGGATTAGTGAGCTTGAACATTTTCTAGGCAAAATGGTTGTGCATGGAGACAAATATCTTGCAAAATGGAAGAGATCATTATCATTGATTTTTGAGACATTTGTTCTCGATGATGATGATAGTTTTGAGTAAAGTATCAATTGGGTCGTTGAAATTGGGTTTTGAAATAATCAAACTTTTTTAGAAAATCATATATACAAACCTAATTTGGTGCATTGAAATAGTTTGGAATATTTAGCCATGAAAAAATGGTCGACTTATGCTTGATAGGGTTCATTTTGACCAACCTAAGTACTTTAATGTGTAAATATAAGAGTGTGGAAGAATTGATTCTATATAAAAAGATTTGGTTGTGGCGTAAATAGGAAGAACCCTTCAAAACATACTATGAGGTGTGTTCTATCTGTATTTACTGGTTTGTAATCTCTAAGATCCTCTTTCAATATATTTTAGTAAAGAAGAAATGATTAGATTGGTTTTGCACTAAGAGTTGTGATTTAATGGTTGTAACCATTTGAATGCTAGAGTTAAAGCTTGTCGACAAGTTGAATCCTAAGTTGGATTATATGTTGTAAGAGTTATAGTTTTTTCTTGTACTTGATTGGTGTTGGTAGTGAACCAACATCCCTTGTGGGGTTTGTGATATGGCTTAAGACTATTGGTTGTATCGAGCATTCATAGGTCAAACTTTTGTTGCAACGACAACTCAAAACATTGTGACAAGTGGTATCAGAGCTTGGTCAAAGGTTTGATTCCACATAACTCACCAACAGTGACCTTGGGAGGGGGATCGTTGGTAGTGAGCCAACATCCCTCATAGGGTTCGTTACAAGCTTAACAGTCTCCTCTGGTTCTCTAAGACCATTGGTTGTATTGAGCATTAACAAGTCAATTTTTTTGGTTCAACGACAAACCTAACCATTCTAATAGTTGGAGCCCATTTCATATCTTAGTGGACCATGGTATTTTACCTTTAAGGGTTTTCCACGAGATAAACATTTCTTGCGTCCCTATCTACTTTTTGTGTGAGTTCATATGGGTTTTTTATATAACAAAATTGTGAAATATTAAATTCAGCCCTACCCCTCTTAGTATACCTATTTCTATTTCAATCAGTATTATAGGAGGTTCTCTCTTCAATAACTTAAAAGCTTGAGAGTCTGTCCATCCTAGGTCATTATGAGTGTATTAGAATTTCTTTCTACAAACTGAGCTCATCTATTTGATGGAACAAACTGTGTTTTGTAGTTTTCATATGAAAACCTAAATTATGTCTCTTGGTTTTGATGTTTAAATAAGTTTGGCCATTGCATATTTAGTTCAGTGCAACCCCCTATTGATGTTGATGGGAGAAAGGGCTGTGAAAATAATGCAAAAGCCATGAATGCACTGTTTTGTGGTCTCTTTGAGTCAAAATTTCTGCAATTAATGCATCGCGTTTCAGCCAAAGACATATGGGACAAGCTGTTCAATGCTTATTATGGAGATGATAAAGTAAGGAAGGAAAAACTTCAAACACATAGAATGATTTTTGAAGGCATTTTGTATGAGAGAAGATGAGAGTGTTGTTACCTATTTTCTAAGAATTGAGAAAGTCATGAATGATTTGAAAGGACTTGGTGAGACAGTTGATGAAAAGACCATCGTTCAAAAATTTATGCACACTCTTCCTTTGAGATGTAATGCCAAAGTCTCTGCTGTTCAACAAATGCCATATTTGGATACACTTACTCTAGATAAGTTTGTTGTTATCTTTGACTACATATGAAATGCTGACAAATAGTGAAGGGTCTTGAAAGAGAGAAATTGCATTCATGGCTCTACTAAAGTTGGGAAGGAGGAGTGAAAGACAAGTGAAGGTTTAGAAGAGGGTTCTATTACTAAATTTTTACACGTGTAAAAATTTAGTCCTAAACATATTAAAACTGTTCATACAAGGTACATATTCCTTACATATCTACATTCGATTCATATTTATTGAAAATCATTTTTCATTGTGAACAAAAGTGTAAAGCTTAAATGTCCGTTGTATTAATCATCAAATGATATGTACAACTGATATTTACAACTATAAAATGATATGTACAACTGATTAAATAAAATGAACATGCTGAATGTAAATACCTCTCACACAATGGCTGTGAGAGTAGCCTCTACTATGTTGATACATCTTCCTTTTCTAAGAAAATGAATAAACTTGAAAGAGAAATCGAACATAGAATAAGATGGTCAAAGGGAACTAGCCATTGCCTGTAATGACTGGTCATGTTGTCCTGTTTGAGTCCTACTTGTCGTGTTATAGGTTGTCCAAGTGTTTGAGACATGCATACATAAGAAAATAGGTTAGATCCAAAGTAACAAGAATCGGAATTGGCAAGGCTGAATTGACAATTTAAAACTTATTTCATGCACCCTTTATTGAATATAACCTAAACACACTATAACGTCATTAAATAGAAGTTAAAACTTAACATACATTGCTGTCCTACATTTTGTCACCACAAAATGTTGGTAACAACACAAATCATTTTCAAATTTAAACAAAAGTTAAAACTTAACGTACATTGCTGTCCTACATTTTGTCACCACAAAATGTTGGTAACAACACAAATCATTTTCAAGTTAGTTTTGTGTTTCTCTAAGCTTGAATTTGATATTCAATTGCTTAATGTTGATTGATCGGTCCGTTTCAATTCATATATCAAGTCCTTTTATTGAAGGGCTTCGTCAAGTCTTTTTTGTTTTGCTCTCTGTCGAGCCTTTGCTTGATTTTTGAAACCTCATTGTTCGTTCATTGTTTTTGAGTTTGCATTTGTTTGTTTTTAGTCCTTTGGTTTTGCTCATGTCATGCCTTTTGGTTTCCTGTTTGATTCGGTCTAACCTAGAGGTCAATCGGAGTTGTTAGTCAAGAGTTATGCCCATTTTAGTACTTCAAAAGTGGAACTTTTGGGTGCAACAACATGAATTAAAAATATGATGTTATATTTTCAATTTGACTTTCACTTTTTGATAAATATAACTTATATTTACATTTTGTTATTTTTTAAGTAATTTAATTTTAAATTTTTAAAAGTGACCATAGTGTACTTTATGTTATAATTTTGAGTTACTTTTTAATTTTTCACGTAAAGTAACTATATAACTATGTAGTTTTAGTTTAATTTTTTATTTTAAAAATCAAATGTTTATTCAAATGTTACTTTTTAAATGATGTTTATATTTTATATTTTTAAATATGGTAAATAAATATTGTTTATGGCCATTTTTGTAACATTTTTATAATTTTAAATGAATTAAATGACTTAAAGTCATTTAAAAGTGGACATTTTATATGCAATTACATGTAAAATTCATCAAAGTGGACATTTTACATGTCACCGCATATAAAGTTTACTTTGGTGGACCTTTTTGATGTCATAAAATCAAAAGTGAAGTTTTTATGCCTTAACATCTAAAAAGTGAGATGCATTTTAAAATACGCTTCCTCCCCCAAAAGGTCCGATTTTGCCTATGAGCATATTTTAAAACATGTAATGACACTCAAAAAGTGTGATTTTGCTGAGATGCACATGTAATGACACTTAAAATATGTAAGTGACCTAGAAAGATCCATTTTTAATCAAAAAACATGTTTTAATATATGCAATGACACTCAAAAAGTCCGCTTTTGAAGAACATGTCTTTGCCCTCTAGGAACCTGATTTTTTATCATAAGTTGAGGTTTTCTCAATGGATGTGCATAAGATTTCTTCTATTGGAAGCATTTTTGGTTGGCAATGATTTATCTTGCACTTAAAATGGATTCAATAAGCTAAAAAACATTTTTGAAAGCTTCATTCTAGGGCACGTTTTTGGAGAAATCAGTTTATAAATCTATTTTTAATACATGGTTTAGCTCCCAAGCAAATTGATTTGGCTTCTTTTTGGGATTGCATTGCATCTTGGTTCATGTTTGGGTGCTTAATGATCAAAATGTTTTGATCTTGCATCATGGAGAAATATGTTTTTTGCTAAAAACGTCCCAAGCATGTGTTCTTCCAAAACGTTGGATCTTGGAGTGTTTTTAGGGCACACTTTGATATCTTCTACCAAATTCTCATTGTTTACGGCCTTCGCTCATTCGAATTTGTGAGAGATTGAAAGTTTTAAACATTTATAAAGAATTTTTCAAAAATTGGAGCATCTTTTCCCTTCTTTTTTGGCACATGTAAGCAGACTCTTTCTTTCTTGCTTTTAATTCATGCTTATCTTGCTGATTTTATGCATGTAATTACTTGATGGTTGCCACTTGTTAGTATCTTTGCCATGGAAAGTGCATTTTTCCTTTAAAAATGAAATTTTTGTTCATTTTCATGTTCTTGGTTCTTTTCCAAGTGCCAATTTCGATTTTGAGTGTTGAAGTGCATTGCATCTTGCTATGTTTGAGTCACTTTCTAAAGGTACATTGTTTCTTTTGTGTCTTGTGCTTTGTAATTGCTTGCCGATTTTTCTCCACTTGGAGAAATTGCAAGTTCTTTCCCAAGAACTTGTTTTTGCTTCATTATATGCAAAAGTGTAATGACCCTCTCTATAAAGGCCACAGAAACCCTCAAACTGAACTTAGGAATTTTGTCAAACACTTGGCGTGTAACAGTAACAATATTCAGAATATGGTAATTTCAGATTTGATACTTTCAGAATATAATCACAGAATTACAATATATATAAAGCCATTGAACTATATTTCAATTACAATGCAATAAATTCTGAAATTATTTTATTACCAATTCTGGACTGATTATTACAATGACTGTATGACAACAAATTTACCCAAAAATTGACATATATTTCAGAATGCAAGAACCTGGTTTGAAGAACTATGGAAGAACACCACGTTTTGCTGCAGATCGTTGATGAAGACCTCCAACTGCACCCCCAAACTGTCCTTAATTTGCTGCTGCTGCCCAAACTAGCAGGGCCATACCAGGCCGTACCTGTACGGCTGCTGAAATAAAATAATATTAGGGTTTTGGGACCCCCAAATGCATGGAAAATGGGCGCCTAGGGTTAGGTAGTAACCCTGTAAAACCATAAAAAATAACTCCAAGGGGTTGAGGAGATATGAGCAATTATGTGGTTCCGAACCCTGCTTTGCCAATTCTGAAAATGCACTTATTCTGTCTTCAAACTCTTGTCAAATGCTTCTCCAATGATAGGGCAAATCTGAAATCCTTATTCCAACCAAAAACAAACCCTAACAACAAATTCTCAATAAGCTCCAATGAGATGGCTGAATACCAACTCCAATTATGCAACAATTCAGGTGATATTTCACACCCTCAAAGTCGCCAATCCAAGGGAGTGATTCGTTCCCAAAGATTGAATAATTTGCAGATCCAAAGTCCACAAATGTCTTCACAATGAAGAAGTAGAAGAGTTCTCCAATCCAAGCATGTCCAAATGAGAGGCCCAACCCTCTATTTATTCACTTTTCTAAGAAGTTGCTAGAACTTCTAGAAACATCCTTTATAATTTCTCATTATAATGCACTTTTTTATAATAAAGTAATTTTATAAAATAAAAAGTGCAACTCAAATTAAAATTATAACATGTGGGTCCCAATATCACATAATGATAAAATATAACCTCTTAACACTTCTTCAAGAGCAAGATATAACTATCTGATCCGCAGAATTGACTCTCTTTCCACACCATTTGCCTACGAGAGTCTGTAATAGGCAAATCCATGATCAATGCCATGTCGAACTAAAGAGGGGACATTATAAAAAGCATCATCACATTCCACATTCCGTTTCCATGTCACAACACCTCATCTCTCACTCGATAAATGTGATTACATGTTTTCCATCTCATTTGCCATCCGCACATGCATGTAATCTTTTTTTTTTGTTTCCATTTTCACTCATCTTACTTTTTGCATCCATTGGCATTACATGATTACATAAAATGGCTTACATGCAATTGCATCCAAAAGATCTGATTTTGATTAGAAGTCACATTTTGGAAACTCAAAAAGATTTCATTTTCATCTCTCATGTACTTTGACTTCCCCTTTTCACCAAAAGTGACTATAAAATTCATTATATAACTTCTATTTTCCATTTCTATCTCTCCATATGCATTTGCACCTCAATGAGCAAATACATGTTTCCGTATCTTTCCATGCTTTCCATCTCATCCTTCTTTCACACTTAGATGTGAAGTGCATCCTCCACCCGCATTCACATCTCATCTTACCTTTCATCTCCTATTATAAGTTGCATTTACATGTATTCATTATTCATGCAATAATGTCTTGAAAACACTAAGTCACTTTTTGAAATCAGCAATTTTCATTTGCACGCATTTCCATACGTTTCACCATCACACGTTCTCATTTAATTTCATTCCATATTCTATATTTTAACTTTCATACCATTTCATTCTCTATTCCATTCATTTCATTCTGCACTCCACTGCAAATGCATATGTTTTCTCTTTAAAGTCACTTTGTCGGATTTAGGAAGTCTCTAATCCATTTTTGAATCTTCATTGTTGATCCAAAATCCACTTCTATGGAGATTCCTTCTGATGATATATTTGTGTTTTGGGATTTTTGTGTTGCAAGAGAAGCACAAGACATGTCCTCACCATCAAAATCCAAAGGCAAAATGAAATATCAATATTATAAAGAATTGGCTCATGTAGCTCCTTCATCAGTCATATCTATTCTGGATAATGTGATGGACACAAAGATTGGTTATGTGGATGTGGCTGATTTTCTACAAAGAGTTGAAGCTCCAGCTAGTCATGAAATGAAGCGTATCAAGAGAAGCAACATTCACTTGGTGTCTACGTTTCCTATGATGGCTATAGAACCTGATTTTATTCTTGGATGTGCTCAACGGTTTACTCCCAAGACAAAGACTATCAAACATGCTGATGACAAGGTTACCATTAGCCTTGAACTTGAGGTCATTGAACAAATCTTCAAGGTTTCACATAAAGCAGAATGTGTTGATTTGACCAAAGAATCATCATTGGCATGTTGGAATGGGCAAAAAGGTGATTATCAGAAGTATGTCAACCTTTACTTGTTAGACAATAAAAGAAGTAGTTTCTCCATATGGCCAAAGACTATTCATCGGTTCACTTTTAAACAAAAATATAAGGATCTCATCATCCTTCTCAGCAAGATTTGTGGCCTTAAAGATTCTATTGATTTTGAGTCATGGATGTATTAGTTCAAGTTTCAAATTATGGAGAATAAAGAACACATCTTTTGGGGAGAACTCATTGGTACTGCACTTTGCCAATAGATATGCAATATGAGAACATTAGTGCCCTTCTATATAAATTCTTATCTTGTTTACATTGTTGCTTCCATGGGATCTTTCTCTAGTCTTTCCACCGAGGGAGATTATCTTCAGATTCTTATTTGGGATTACTATGACCAAGTCACTTTGGCAAATAGTAAATTTCATTATAGAAGAGTTCAAGATGCTTGTTTAATAAACAGTTATTTGTCAAAAGAGTATCTGATGCAGCATGGGAGAAGGTGAACCAATACGGCTATATTTTTATTCAGTTTCGCACTTTCACATACTTGAGAGTTGGATATTTCAAAGGTAAGCCATATACCTTACCTAATTATGCTACAGATTGAATCATCTTGATGGAGCTAGCTAGATAGTTGATAGATATGTAGAGTGATCAGCATGCTTTGCATAGGCTTGGTTTTGGCATTACCTCAGCTGAACCTTTGGCTATTGGCAATTATTCAATGATTTTGGTGCCTAAAGCAAAGAACATGGAAGCAGAGTTGCGCTTGATCACCTTGAAGAAGTTCAAGGCTAGATTTGATTTTGATTACCGAGAGATGAACTCTCAAATGAAAAGCGCCTGCACTCATGTTCATCACATCGAAGACATCTGAATAGATATGAGGACAAAACTTGACATCATGAAGATGGACTATTGCAGATTAACCTTGCAGTAGATAATTGATTTTAATATGTTGGAAATCCCTTTAGATTTCCAAGTTGAAGATGATGGCAACATCTTTGATCCGAAGTTTCATCAAGCTGGCTTTGATAAGAAGTACCCTTTTTCCTATTCAATGGCAAGAAAAGGAAGGTACGTCTATAATGGATAGATTTCAATCCATCTTTGTAAACACCAAAAAATGGTTGAAATGTAAAGACCTTAAAAGAGTAAATCCTCAGATGGGCTTGGATTATGGAAGTTTTGGTCCTCCTGGTTGGAAATCACAATTGGAAATCATAGGGAAAGATGGTGCCTCATCCTCTGATGCTAAGGGTTTCGTCAAATTCAAATTTCTGAACCAATGAGCTAATTCATCTCAAGTTCCCGAACCAATTCAAGAATCAGTGGAAGAATCAAAAGAGGAATTGGAAACAGAATCTAATAAAGACATTCAGGTGAAGGAGAAATTATGATCATATCTCCTCCAAATCCCGCACAAGCTTGTAGATCTTCTATATATGAATAGCCTTTTCTGCATGAGGTTGATGATGATGTGGATTCATTCTCTACTGTTTTCACTCCTTGCATTCTAGTTTTGGAGGTTAATACCATGGCTCTTCCTATTTCCTTTGTTGCTCCTCGCATCCCTGCACATGAACAATATGATCATTTAGCAAATGTGTTTGAAGATTTTCTTGTTCTTACCACTGGTCAAGTTTCCCAACTTGATACATCTTTGCCAGGATTTGAGCTTTTCATGACAGAGTCTTCTCAACATGTTCTTATGCCTTCAGTTGTATAGACTGAATCTTGCTCAATCACTACGGAAATACAATTTGGATCAATGCCAATGGTTTCTGTTGTACCTTCTTCGGATGAAAATTTTAGCCCGCTTGCATGGTTGAGAAAAATAACAACGAAAAGGAGGAAAGTGGTTGTTCCTCGGGACAATCTTCCTGTTAAAAAGATCAAATCCAAATCTTTTAAAGACAAGATTGTTTATAGAATTTTGGTTGATTCTGATAAAACCAAATTTGTTGAGTTTGCTGAGCCCTTTGTAGATAAACCTATTGAGGAACTTAATCGTTTTGACTACAAGTTTAATAAGGTTGAAATCGGAGATCAATCACATTTGAGTTGTTTCCAAGATGCTCAAGATGCATTGGCTAATGTATCGAAGAGCAATCATGAGCTTTGGGAAAAGCAAAATGAGCTGAAACATGACGTCACTCGTTTGAATGAGGTCATCTAGAAACAATCTTCTCAGAATGTTGTTGTTATGTCTCAAACATCTAATACATGTACACATAAAGACAGAAGCTACTAGTACTCACCAATTCTATGAAACAATCCTTGTCCCAATCTGATTGAAATATTTAATAGACACAAAAGACATGAAACAAACCTACGACTGATTGTGAATCCTGTTTAGTTCATGACCCAATCAGATTGGTCCAATAGAATACGACTTTACTTCTCAGGCAGTAACAATTTGTCTACTAATTCGATTGAATGGCATGAAGATTGGCCACTATCTTATGGGTTATCTAAAAAACACATTTATAATACAGTGAAATGAATTTCCCATTAGAACTTCATTTCTTATCCAAGGCAGTTTTTGTCACTGCAGCTATGAAAGTTGCATCCTGGCGACATTGGTAACTTGTGCAAGCAATATAAGCTTTGAAAGCATGTCGTGAAATGCAACATATTGCGGAATGCCTATTGTCATGTACAATGTGTCTATAGTCCTGCACAATAAAATGGTTTCATTGCAGAGCGCAACAATTACGTTGTACGGCAAAACATTCCTTGCACAACAGAATTGATTTGTGCAACAAGGTTGTTCTCTGGCAGGATATAGCTAATTGGTGTGACAGGATAGGCAGTGTCTTGCACAACAATTCTATCTTCTGCTGAACCTTTAAATCTTCACAAAAGTTGCTGTACAGAGCAAATTATTCAAATCAATTTTGCAGTATTAGTTTATCAATTCTTACTGTTGTTAGAAAACAATCAGAAGATAAGTGAAAATAAGACTTTGTGAAAGCTGTTTTAATCATAGTTCCAAAAATCGCCATGAAATCGCCGAAATCGCCGAAATCGCGATAAGATTCATGGCTCCCGATTTTTTTGGAATCGGAAATCGCTGGTGGCGATTTTTTCTTGTGAATCGCCTGAATCGCCAAAATCGGCGATTCATGGCAAAAATCGCCAAAATCGCCATCATGAATCTCCAGAAATCGGCCGCGGCAGCAAGGATAGAAAGTTCAATTTTTTTAAAAAAACACATGTTTTATTTGCTTTCTAAGTTGACTTTCCTCTTTTTTATAACCCTAAAGAGCCTTCTATTTGCTTAGTATGAGTAGAAGAGAGGAAGAGTGAGAGAGAAGAAGAGAAAAGAGAATCCATAGGTTTCCAACCGGCAAGAAGGAAGAGCACCAAAGAGATCAGAAGTCCATTTGGGGATATGTTTCAAAGTTTCAAACTTTCATGGATCTTCATCTTAGATTCTTACATAAATTTATGATTTGATGTCTTATGGATCATCTTACATACATTCTATGATTTAAATCATTATGATCATTTGATTTCTATTTACTTCAGCTAGCCTACAATTTACATTTTAGAATCTTAGATAACATAGTTACGTATGTGATGGATTTTATGTTTCATGTTTATGTATGTTAAGTTTTAACTTCTATTTGATGATGTTATAGTGTGCTTAAGTTATATTCAATAAAGGGTGCATGAAATAAGTTTTAAATTGTTAAAATCTTTAAATTTAAAGGGTTTTTTCAAATTTGCCGATTCATCGCCGATTCATTGCCGATCCATTGCCGATTCACGATTCGATTCGGCCTTGCCGATTCCGATCCGATTCCGATTCACGTTTCTTTGGTTTTAATTGAAACATAATAGTCAAAATGTTGTGCAGCAATGTACAATTCTAGGGTCCATCATTCATCTATTTTAGTTCAATGAAAATAATTGAAGTATTATTTGTTGAAGAGTAGATAATGTTGCAAATATTATACAACCCTTTGGATGTTGATATGATGATGGAACTAAATGCATAAATTAGCAAGGTTTCTTTTTGAAAATTTTTATTTAATATTTTCACATGTTCCCAACACTAATTTTTCTTATAAATCTCACATCTACCAGAGAAATCATTTATCAAACAAGAACAATTTATGCTAGGACATTAAGATTTGTCCCTAGTATCACTAGTAAAGTCCTACTTTTACAAATCTCTTTGAAATCATATCAACTGTTGAAATATTCTGAGATTTATTTTATTAAGTGAAAATAATTTCAGTAGACTTATTTTGCTGGTGCACTCATGTAGCTTTTGGAACACTTTAAACCTGAAATGGCTTGGGAAAGAACGTTACAAGAAGAGGGAAAACAACAACCAGGACCAAAAGATTTTTCATATGAGAAACTAGAAGCAAAGTTGATTGAAGAATTTTTTGATCAATGCTTTGCACCAAGGTAAGCAATGTTTTGCGAGTTTAATAGTTTTTTTTTTTTGAATTAACAGTTGTTTATTTAATGTGTATGGATAATGTTTGATGATTAGCTAAATAGCAGGACTTCTTTTATATGAATTCTGAAGGGACATTCTGCTTTTTGGTTTTAAATTTTAATTGGCGAATAAAAGGTCTTAAAACCCAAAACAATTATTTAAGATCACATTTACTTTATGATCTATTTTACAGGAACGGACAAGTTCCACCATGTTGATGCAATGATAGTTGAGACTAGGACGGCCACGGAAGTGATTCCATGTTTATGTACTTTTATAAGTTTGTTGTTTTTTCAGCTTGATGTCACAGTTTTGTAATAGGATTTAATAATAATAATAAAATATAAACAATTAATCATAATAAAATAAAATAAAAAATAAAGTATAATGTAACAAAATGAGAAGATAACTTTGATATATATATATATATATATATATATATATATATATATTGGTGTATTTACCACCTTCAAACAAAGATCAATATAGATTAATTATGAGAATTTGTATCAATATTAAGCAATGAAGCCATATTGATATAAGTGATTGATTGATGGTGAATATAAGGATTATCAAGATTGAGGAAGCAAAGCAATTGCTAAGACAGCTAATTACAGTGATCTTAATTTTAGGAGCATCATCTTATTGAAGGATGGCAAATTATTGACGATAAGATTACATGTGAGCAGTATAGGCAGGCTTACATAATGATATCAATTGATGTTTTCCTAAAGGGATATGAACATGAGTGGTGAAAGGTAGTTAATAACATATTGTTAGAAGAAAGTGATTTTAATATCAATGTCCTGATGCACTCTTAAGATTTTGATATAGCTGCATGTTGTAATATTGTCCAATGCAAGAATAATATTAAATCCAGCAATTACAGTTATAAGCTCCATGAAGTATTGACGAAGACTGAGTAAATACAAAATTTCCTTAATAAAGGAAGAGGTAGCAATGATTGTTTTGTTGGCAACAGTTGGAGGTTAGACAAATCACTTGATAAGAATCATTAAGATAATTAGAAAGTAGGGTTGTCTTCGACAGGCATGTTACATAGGAGATTCGGTGCATAAGTGATAATGTCATGTCCCCTTTTTAGCGACATAACTTTAACAGGGAATTTGCCTATCATCGACTCTCGTAGGCAAATGATTATGGGAAGAGGGTCATTTTTGTCTTCCGATGATTACAATTTTGCTCTCGAAGAATAATAATTAAGTGGGGCCTACTCGTTCTAATATTAAATTAAGGTTGTACTCTAACTTTATAAAGTTATTTATTTAATTTTATAAAGTTTAATAATTGAAGTACATCATAAAAGATGATTCCGGAAAACTTCCAGAAACTTCTCAGCGAAGTGAATAAATAGAGGACATAAGGCTCCCATTTGGACAAGCAATTTTGTGGTTTCTACTATTTTTTTTCATTGGAGCAATTTGTGGTCTTCGGTCTGCAAAATTTCATTAGGTCTTTGGGAACGAAAACTCCCTTGGATCGGCATAACTGAGGAAGTGAGATATCTTCTGAAGGGTTGCTCATTGGAGATGGTATTCAGCCATTTCATGGTGGATGAATTAGAGAATCGATTTTTATCAAGGGTCTGAAACTAGCAAGGAAGGCGAGGCAATTTGTTCCAATCCAGAAGGGCACTATCTAATACTGGGTTCACTGCAGTTTCGAGATTCAATAGGGATAATTTTCGCAGGCTGACCTCTCCTGAAGCCGTGTTTTTCATAAACAATAATTATGGAGTTCCTTAGAGCATCAACAAACACGTATTGAACCACCTCATCACGGGCGAAAGTCTTGAAGATTTTCTAATAAAAAATCGCGAGCTGGGTGTGAGTTGCGAATATCCGCGCCAAGACTGGAAGCAGCTACAGCTTAAATTGTTTCATTTATTGGAATCGGGACTGAGGGTTTCGAATTAAAACATGAGTAGTTTGGAGTTCGCCCTCCACAGTGATTTCCGAGTTGACTGTTATAGACGGCAAGTGAATTCGCGACCTCTATTTCGTGCAGTGCGATTTCGCAGATACAGACGCAGCGGATTCCGTCGGGACAGGGGTACGAAGGGAATCATAGCACCAATAGTCAGATGAAATTATCAAGACGACTATTATTATAAACCCAGCTGTAGAGAACGGTTTTAAGGAAAGCCTGTACTGATCGGCATTCAGTTATCACAATGGAGGCGATAATCCCAGGTTTTTAATGATTACTTGGTTTTTGATATTGTTTTCCGTTTGGGCTCTGTCACTCAATTATTGAACTGTAATGAATATTGTAAGAATTTGATTACAATGAGATTCTTTCCTGAATATTGTTGGTAATTCTATCTATTATTTTGTGCATTTCGCTGGAGATAATACAAATTAAAAGTTACATGCTAAGTATTTTACGAATTGTTCCAATCCAATATTGATTTTTTTGGTGACCCATTTAGAGAGGGTTATCTCAGATAATCATTGGGTGTTGTATCTAACTTATCTATTAAAAATGAAGTTGTGCGGTTGGTAAGGAAATGGTGAATGGACATAGGACATGCCCTGTAGCACTTCAACAAATCATGTCAAATGTAAGTATAAGAAGGCATTCACAATCATATGAATAAGATTATGAAACATTTTCCTTTTGTATTTTTCATCCATATTGGCAGTAGCTTCTAATGGCAATCCGTGAGTATATTAATGGTATTGATTAGGAACAGATATATATACATATATACAGAAGATTTGGAAGGGAACAGTAGCAGGTCGAAGTGGATCTTGAAGTAATAGAAGAGGAGATTAAATAAGATTAAATATTGAATTTTAGAACAAGTTATCGGAAATCAGAGATAATGTCGGGGATATTCAAAAAGAGCTGGATCGCGAACGTGCTATGAGAGCTCATCTGGAAAACCAAGTTGGTAACATTCCTGACAAACTTAAGGAGTATGAGCTGGAACTCTATCAATTAATTAAAAATAGTGGGCAGAGGTTGGAGCTAGTTACTTCCAGTTTAAGTGGTGCAATGACTAGTTTGGGAAAGAAAAGTAATGAAGAGATTATGTCTCCAAATACTGTTGGTGCAAAGAGTCCAGGAGGACCAAGTAAGAGACCTAGGCAGAGTATGAGGAAAAAGATTACTGAGGCACTTGAGGTTTCTGACTCTGCCACGGTTAATATTATCTAGAGTATTGCAAAGGTAGGTAAGGAGGTTGAGAAGATCATAAAAAAGCTTCTATAGGTGCTTGTCATGGTTGCTGGTGTACTAGTTGCTGCTTCATGCTGTTTTGCTGGTTCTAGTTTTATTCCCAATTTTTTGTTTAAGCTTTAGGTTCTAGGTGCTTGTAAAACCTAGGTGTGTTTTCTATTTGGATTACTATTGCAGTTTTAGGTTCCTATAAAACCTGGTTTTTTGGTGTTTTTAAAATTTTTTTGGTAAACTTTAGGTTTCGAGTCCTTGTAAAACCTTGTGGTGCTTAATGCTGATCTTTAGCTTTTGTTAAAGGGTTTCGAGTCCCTTCAAAACTTGTTTTTGTGTTAATCTAAAACATTGCATGGTTCTCTTGCTGTTTGCATATAGAGGCATGATAAACTATTGACATTTCATGGTTCTTTGCTCACCTATGGATAAAGTTTGCACAATACAAGTCATTATCCACATTCTTGTCATTAGTCTTCCTAAATATTACTTGATGTATACTTGTTGGGAGATGACTTTTTCTTTTGTTGGATATTGTAGGCATGAAATGCCTATTATTATGTTAAATAATAATGATTATCCATCAATGTATTGATTGTTCATAGCAAGCTTGTTATCACTCTCGGGTAGTTGTTGTGTGAGTTGGTTGACTGTTGTGTTCCTCTTGGCAATTGTTGGGTCCTTTAAATGTGTTGTGCACCACAAGGGAAGCTAACAGTGTAACATTGAGGAATCATAATCCTCGACCAACCATCTCAAGTCTTTTTCTCTATATTGAGTTCATCAACTAATAAGGATATGTTTTATCCTACATTTGGTACACATTGTCATTTGTATTATTATCTCATGTATGTAAGTTACCAGGTATAGAAGTAAAGAAAGATTCTAGTATTATAGTTATTATCTGGAAATCTAGTATGATAGTAGTTATGTCTAAAAGTCTATTTAGCAATGCTTATGTAACCAAGAAGAAGACTTTCCTTATCATGTATGCAATGACTTTGTTATAAGAAAAAGGGAGGTGATTGCATTAGAGTACACAAAGGCAGAAATTATGTTGAATCAAGGCAGCAAACTAAAGATAAACAAACAGAAATTGAGTGGAATAATATGAATTCTAATGAAAGTGACATATTTTTTATTGGAAATCCATATATTGATAGAAACATCTCTATAAATCAGTTTTGAAGAGGAATCTTTTATAGCTAATAGCTAACCTAAAAGATATTAATGAATCGCCTAATAATAAAGAGAATCAATAATATAGGAGAAATATGTAAGAGCACCAACCATGGTTATGATTGATTCCCATTATGATGCCCACTAAGTGAGCAATCACAAAAAGTAATAATTAATAAGTTGTGATATTGCTATCATGATTCTTCTATATAGTTCCCAGACCAAAACTCATCGATCCATGTTTCATTAGTAGTGGTTCCCTAAAACCCATCTCTCATGAGAATGAATGGAGCACCTAGCATTCATTTCATCTAGGTGATTCTCTAAGGGGTGGGGTATTGAACCTTGCTAGGAGGTCACCCATCCTAGCATTGCTCGAACTGAAGTATGCATAGCCATGAATTTTTCTCCATGGTTAAGACCACTTAACTTGCACTACGACATCTGCAAAATATTTAGCAAGTGATGTGCCTATTGAACCATTCACTACAAGGCCCTTTTAGCTCATTAATTGATTAGTAGGACACATTTCCCACAAGTCAAATTGTGATATTTCTATTAGCACTCAACTGTGTAGTTTTTGTAGTGAAAATCATTGATCCATATTTCAGAGGAAGTATTTCACAAGAGCCCATCTTTTATGAGAATGAATGGAATACTTAGCACTCATTGCATCTAGATGATGCTCCCATCCAACTATTAATGAGCTAAAGAGGCTCTCTCGTGAAAGGTTTATAAGGCACGATGGTCAATGAAGTTTTTGCAAATTGGTGATTGGAAAATCCATAATCAAGCATGCTTGAGTTGGAGCAATTTAGGGATGGGTGACTTTCCGGGAACGCCTGATACTTTGCTATTGTAATTTTTACTTAGATGCAATGAGTGCTAAGTGTTTCATTCATTCTCTTGATAGATGGGTTTTTTGTAGCCACTTCTCATGAAACATGGGCAAATGAGTTTGACATGAAAACTTTGAATCTTGATTGGAATATGAAAACTGAACATGTTGTGGAAAATTTAAAATATTTTCTAATTATCAATAATATTGTTACAATTTGTACTACAATGATTCATTAGAGGTAATGACAAATCAAGAAAATGATGGTAGTTTTTTTTCAAGGCAACGAATTCAGAAAGAGAGCAATCAATATTCAGATTTGGTAAACTAATTTAGTAATGAAATTAGCAAGTATGATCTCTGGGAATTTCCATGTTTAATTGAAAGGGTGGGATTGAAGCAATTAAATATCAATTAAAGATTATGCTTAGGAACAAGGATTATTTCTAAGAAGTTAAGAAGGTACAAGTGAAATATCCTTGTTTTTGGCAAGTCTGTGTAGTTGATGGAGTTAGCTCATCCTAGCGATCCTTGTGAATTGATAGGGTGATTTGGGGGCCCCAATTGTGGACTCAATATTTTTATTAAGTCTATTTTTTTGGAAGTGCAGTGAGTGGCTCTGGTAGTTTGTCTTCACCTACAGTGGATGCGGTTAATAATTGCATGAGGTCTTATTTATTAATTAATTATTAAAGTTGCATTAGTATAATAATATTTATGTTATTATATTAATGACATTAAGATATATTTCTTAAAGAGTGTGTTGGAAAGTTTCAAGTGTTGAGTTGTTTTGGGAAACTTCCACAATTTCAGAAGTGGAGTTCCTTAGGAAACTTTGGCCAACAAAGGATTATAAATAGGAGCTTATTTCATTGGAAAAAACACGCTTGAATATTTATTTGTTTTTCTTGTCTTTGTGGCTTTCCTTGAAGCTTCTGAATTATGTGCCCTTGTTGAAGTGTAATGGACATTTTAAGAATCGCTTGAGTGATATTGCAAATTGTTTCTGCTATATAACAACTTGCCAAGTTCCTTCTTACTGTTTCCCATTGTATCTAAAGGAGAGGTTTAATTCTCAGGTTTATTGGATAAAGGGCGAATCCCTCAGAGCCGCAATTTATGTTGGTAATAACAAATTGGTTTGCCAAATTCTGGCGCTTCAACTAGGTCAACGGCTGATCATTATAGAACCATATTTCATTTTGGATGAGCCTGTTATAAGACGCTAGAGGCCTGCAGGATGGATTTCTAGCTTTGGCGTCTGCAAGAGAAGCTGCAACATACTAATATAACAACTGCGATTGGACTTAGACCTAGCTATCACATCAATCATGCTATGTGATATCATTTAAGGTCTTACGATTTGATCTCCAGGCCCACGATTCACATTCCATGTTGTGCCACATCATTGTTTGGCAATCATATTGAGGATGGTTGGTAAATCCATGTTTGCTAGGGATCATTTTTGCATTGGAGGAGGTTGTGAATTGTCCTAGACTTGCGACTTTTCAGTTTAGAGTTCTGCATTTGAATATTGGCTATGATAAAGGCATCCAAATTTCAATCAGGTTTCATTGTTATTAGAAATTGGATTTAGGCTCTGCAAACATAGTCAATTCAGTTCTGGAAATAAAATTCCAGAAATTTCTAGGAGTGTTTTATGTATCTGAATATCGCCAATTTTCAGTGATTTGTGTCTTCCTTAGAGTTTGATTGGTAAATTAATAAACAACTGAAGATTATCTTGTCAGTCCATTTGATTTGCTAGGTTGGCATTAGTGGCTTAATTTTAGTTTACCATTATGTCTCAGCTAAAGATTTGTTTTACATTTTTGTAAAATAAATTTACAGTGCAATTGTGATAACAAGTCAGTATTTCATTGTTATGTGACATAAAAGATAGTTTACAATTCGGTCATTAAGACTATTTAGAAAATTGCCAGACTTTAATTATCCGAGTGCTTGCCAAGTGTTTGATTAAATGACAAATCTCTAATTTGTAGAGGAAATTAGTGTTTGTCTAAGCTATAACCAGATAGGGGTTATAATAACAAGGAGATAATTTGAGGGATGGAAATGATAATCAACCAACATCTTTTGTGGATTCTTATTCACATCCATTTGTCAATTCCTCAAGTTGAGCAACAACCTTGTTGGCTTGAAAGAATAAAACAAGTGCTATAAATCAGATTTTTTTTGTAGAATTGCAATTACCATTATATGAATCAAGCAACCATTCAGATCATAAGGTGTTATATACTATATGTTATAATCAGGCATATTAGGCAAGCATTCATACAAAATGGGAACTTTTATCACTTTGAAATGTAATGTCTCCAATTTTAAATAATATAGTTTTAATGATTAATGGCCCAAAATTTAAATAATATTATATGGACCTTTAATTATTTAATAAATTCATAAGTTTATTTGGTGTCTCGGTTGATTTTTGCATATCTTGGGCCCATCTTTAATTTTCTGTAAGTGTTGCTGCCAGCTCTATTTGTAAACCCTCAGGAGTCCCTCCAAAGGCTATATAAGTACAACATGTAGGTTGTGATTGATATGTAATTTGGATTATTTCTTTGTACTGCAAATTCTTGTTGGAATTTTGTACTGTTCGCCATCTCAAAAGTAGAAGATCTTCCCTACTTGGCTATTTCGGTCTCGATGGGATTCAACCCTCACCCTATTCCATCTTGTATTACTTTGCTTCGGATTAAACACATCTGGAGTGTCATATTTGTTTTGCAAATATAATATTTTGGGTTTCAACAATAAATTGTTACATCTTTGTGTTGGCATAGGCTTCCATGTCTGACTATTATTTGGTGCATTTAGTGAATTATATCTTTCGCTCAACATCTCTAGCTCACTCCTTTCGGCACCTTCCTCAAACAACACCGTGCCATCAAAACTTTTCCTCGGGTGTTTCCCTTGGCTACTTTCCTTTGGGTGTTTTGCTTGGGTTCGTTCCCTCAAGTACTTCCCCTCAAGATTTTTTGTTGGGAACTTTAGCTCAAGCACTTACCCTTGGGTGTGTCGTTCGGGCACTTTCCCTCAGGTGTCTCCCTTAGGCACTTTCCCTCGAGTAGTTTCCCTCAGACACTTTCCCTCAGGACTTTCCCTCATACACTTTTCGTTGAGCACTTTCCCTTTAGTGTTTCCTTCGGGTACATTCCCTCAAGTACTTTCCTTCAGGAACTTTCCCTCGAGCACTTTCCCTCGTGTAGTGTCCCTTGGGTGTTGTCCCTTGGGTGCCTTTCCTTAGGTACTTTCCCTTGGGCAGAGTTCTCCTTCTGGTCAACATTATAGTGGCATTAGAGGTAGTGATCTTGTCAACCTGCTGGGATGATTGAGATATTTTGGGATTTGGATCACATTATGGCGTGCAACAATGATGGAGAGTGGCGGTTGAAGGCACTACAAAAGATTGGCAAAGAGTTTAGTGAGGGTGTTGATCTGCTATTAGATGTATTAGAAGTATCTTTGTGTAAGGTGGACCAATTACCTTCAAGATGTATAGAGAGGATCCTTTTTCCAATTAAGGATGCCTTATGTCAACCTATTCTTTTGAGACACCGTGACAAGGAAATAAGGTTGGGAGTTGCAAAATGTCTAAGTGAGATCTTGAGAATTTCAGCTCCTAGAGCACCGTATGATGATAACACCATTATAGAGATATTACATTTGACTATTGACATCTTTTAAACGTTTGATGACTTCAATGGCGATCCATTTGGCAAGAGATTTACAATATTGGAGAATTATGCAAATGTCCAAGTAGGTAACCTGCTCTTAGATCTAGAGTTGCAAGACTTGATACATGATATGTTTCATCACTTCTTAGTCATAATCAAGGAGTGTCATGATACTAGGGTTTTAGTTTCTATGAAGAAACTTATGATTTTGTGGATTGAACAAATGGATGAAATATCCCGACCTATCATATTTATGTGATGGGTTGTTCGTAATCTAGAATGTGTCCTTTCTATGGTAGCATGTAGATTGGTTAGTAATGTTTTTAAGCATTGTGAAGAAAAACTAATATCTCATTTGCATAAATGGGAGAAAATGGATGACAATGATAAGGGTGATATATTACATAAGCAGAGTGAAGGCATGGCTACAAGGCTGCTCCCAGAGGATTTGCTAAGTCTTTCTACTACATGGGGAGTACACCAAAAAAATGTAGAGGTTGCTTGCATGAATCTTGTGAAGACAACATGAACAGATCAGGTTGTGCACATTACCAAAGTTGTGATTGAGGTTGTCCCCGTCACCAAGGTTGTGCCCATCATCGAGTTTATACTTGTTGAAAAGGCACTATCAGGCGCAAAGGTTTTATCAAACATCGAGGTTGCATTTATTTTTGAGGCTGTGTCTTTCACTGAAGCTATGCCCATCGTCATGGTCATGTTCGTCGCTAATGTTGTATGTCGGTCACTATGGTTGTCTTCGTAACCGTAGTTATTTCTATTGTTGTCACAATGTCTTTATCTATCACCATCATTGTGTCTGTTATTGAGTCTGTCATTAGGTCTGTGTCTGTTGCCATGGTTATGTCTGTCATCGTCATTGTCTCCATTATTGTCGTTGTGTCTATCACCGTCGTCGAGTTTGTGTTCATCAAGGTAGTTGTGTCTGTCTACATGTTTGTCACCGAGTTTGTGTCTATCATTGTGCCCATGCCTGAGTCTGTGTTCATCACCATCATTGTGTTTGTCATCGTCATCATCAAGTCTATGTTTGTCATTGTCGAGTTTGTGTCCGTCGCTGGCATTGTGTCCATTGTCGTCACCGTCATCGTAGTCATAGTTGTGCTTGTTGTGGTGGTGGTTGTGTATGTCGCCATTGTGCGTCTACCATACCAGTGGCTACTTTTTTTGCCATGTACTCCACTGAGGAGACGTTTGTTGTCGAGGCTACTTTTATCGTCGAAGTTCTATGTGTCGTTGAGGCTCTATTCGAAGTTGAAATTTTGTCTATCATTGAGGTTCCGTCTTTTGTTGAGTTACTATCCGTTGAGGCTCTATTTGTCGAGGTACTCATGGCCGGGGTTCCCTTTGACGAGTTACTCTCTGTTGAGGTTCCCTTCATTGAGACTCTTTGTTGAGGCTCGCTTCGTCAAGGCACCCCTCGCTGCTCCTGTTGGTGGAGTACTTATGGTTGAAGATCCCTTTGTGGACATACTCTCCATCGAGGCTCCCTTTGTCAAGGCATTCAATCATTGTCCGTACAGCTTCTCTATTGTACCATTTGGATACTATCATCAAGTCTCTTTCAATCGTGACTCCCTTCAACGAGCTACTCATGACCGAGGCTCCCTTCTCTCATGTACTCTTTGCCGAGGCTTTGTCTATTGGGAATATTCTATACGGTTTATTCAAAGGGCACTTTCCATTTAGGATTATAATATGGGTCGCTCTAGTCATGTCAGTGACTAAGTTTGTGCCAACATCAACATCTATGCCTATGACCATACCCAAAAAGATTTTTGAACATGATGTTGTGAAGAATTTTATCGATTGGCGTCATTGGTATCGTAGTAAGGGTACGACAATGTTTATATTTGAGTGACGCAAGGAAAGTTGGATGACTATGTGCTGCAACAAAGATTTGATGTCAATTCACATGCTTTATTTGTGTATTTGATCTTGGATTTGGGAGCTGATTGTGTGGATTCATTAGCGAATTGCTTGAGGACAAGCAATCTTTCAGCGGAAAGGAATTGTCATGTCCCCAATTTTTAATAAAATACTTATAATAATTAATGGTCGCAAAATTTAAATAATATTTATTTGGACCTTTAATTATTTAATTATTAATAATTTCATTTGGGGTCACGATTGATTTTTGTATACCTCCGGCACATCTTTAATTTTTTATAGGTGTTGCCATCAGCTCTTTTTGTAAACCCTTGGGAGTCCCTTTGAAGGGTATTTAAGTACGACACGTAGGTAAAGATTGATATATGATTTGGATTATTTCTTTGTACTGTAAATTCCTATTGGAATTTTGTATTGTTCATCATTTCAGAAGTGGAAGATTTTCCCTACTTGTCTATTCCAGTTTCAGTGGGATTCAACCCTCACCCTATTCTATCTTGTATTACTTTGCTTTAGATCTGGCACATCTGGAGCGCCATCTTTGTTTTGCAAATATAATATTTTGGGTTTCGGTGATAAATTGTTACATCTCTGTGTTGGTGTACGCTTCTGTGTTCAACTATTATTTGGTGCATTTAGTGAATTATCTCTCCCTCGGCATCTCCAGCCCACTCCCTTTGGCACACTCCTCAAATAGTACCGTGGCATCAAAACCTTCCCTCGGGCACCGTCCCTCAGGTATGTTCCCTCAAAAAGTTTCCTTCAAATGTTTTTGTCTAGCACTTTCTCTTGGCATCTCTAGCTCACTCACTTCGTCGCATTCCTCAAACAATACTGTTGCATTAGAACTTTCCTTGGGGCACTTTCCCTCAAGTGTTTTCCTTAGGCATTTCCCTTGGGTACGTTCCCTCGGGTACTTTCCCTTGGGCTTTTTCCCTCGAGTGTTCCCCTTGAGCACTTTGCCTTAGGACTTTCCCTCAAGCACGTTCCCTTGGGTACTTTCTCTCGAAACTTTCCCTTGTGTACTTTCCCTCGGGTGCTCTCCTTTGGGTACCTTCCCTCAAGTACTTTCCTTCAGGCACAGTTCACCTTTAGGTTGAGTTCTCCATCGGGTCAAGTTTCCCTTCGGACTGAGATCACCTTTGACCAACATCATCTTGGAAACATTACATGAAACAAGTTCATCTTTGCAAATATATATAGCGATTCAAACACAATAGTTATTAGTGAACAACCGACTAGTAGTATATTGCCTTTTCACAAAAGGATATAAGAGACCGAGTTGATAAAAACAGAATTACATGCACAAGAGTGTTATCAAGAACAACATTACTCTTATGTTACAACTTCATACATCAAATATCTCAAAGATATTATATGCATATACATTGAGTATATATTGTATCCATATATATATAATTGCTACCATGGGGGTAGCACCCTTTTTATTAATAAGAAGGTATCGATATATCAGTACATGAGATATGTAAGAGGCAACGACGTCGAAAGACCATGAAAGCCTTTGAAACTGACCAGACAAAGGAGAGGAATGGCAGAAGATCAAAAAGAGAAACCTAGGCCCGACATAGCGAAGGGATAGACATCACAAGGGACAACCAAATAGATACTGGATCGATATATTAATATCTATATATTGCTTTAATACTTGCAACTCAACATGAAAATATAACATAAAGTGCTCTATAGTCCATACTCCGAATTTATTTTTTCTCAAGATCTATTTTTACCAATATCCTCATGGAGTCAGTATCCATATCTTCTGATGATGTGTCACGCTTAGGAATTTTCATGTTGCAGCACAAGACATGCCTGTGTCTTCGAAGTCAAAAGGAAAGATGAAGTATTAATGTGACAAGGAGTTGGCACATGCAACTACATCTCAGGTTTCTTCTACCTTAGATAATGTTTTTGATACAGAGATTGGACATGTGGACATGGCTGAATTCCTAAAAAGGGTCGAATATCCTTCAAGCAAAGAGCTGAGGGGCATAAAGAAAAGTAACATTCATCTTGTATATACTTTTCCTATGGCTTCCTTGGAACTTGAGCTCGTCTTAGGATGCACTTTCCATTTCATTCCTAAATCCAAAACGATAGAAAATGCAGATAAGAAAGTTATCACCAGTCTAGATCTAGAGGTGATTGAAAAGATTTTCAAGGTTCTTCAAAGTGCAGAATGTGTAGACTTATCAAAGGATACAACCCTCTACTTGTGGAACCGGAAAAAGATAGAGTATCAAAAGCATATGAATGCATCTTACTTGACTATTAGGAGAAACAACTTTTATAGAAGGCCAAAGATTTTACACAAATCTGACTTTAAACCAGAATAAAAAGACTTGATTACCCTTCTCAGGAGAGCGTGTGACCTTAAGGAATCTAGTATATTTGAACCATGGATGTTCAAATTTATTTTCCAAAGCTATGATAATGAAGAACCCGTCTTCTAGGGAGAGCTCATCTGTACAACTTTGTGTGAATAGTTGCTTAACACAGAAAGTTCAGTGCCATTTTATATGAATTCATATCTGGTTTGTATTGCAACTATGGGATCTTTTTTAGGCTTATCGACCAAGGGACATCGCACTCTGGTTCCCATTTGGAATCACTATGAACAAATCACATTGACACAAAGTAAGGTACATTATAGGTGAATCCAAGGTGCATCCCTTGTACATTTCAGATGTCAATTTGACAAGGAGTTGTTGATCAGGAGAGTATTAGATGAAGCTTGGAACATGCTGAATCAGTTTGTTTGCATTTTTCTACAATTTCTAGCTTTCACTTATCTAAGAGTTGTTTACTTCAACGATGAGCCATATACATTACCAAGGCATTGTGCTGACAAGATCATCTTGGTGGAGTTAGCGAGGCAACTTATGTAGGTACAATCATATTGGTATACTGATATGATATGATATGATAGATTTTAATGTCGTCCATGAGGCTAAAGTAGCCTATGGGACCCACGTGATCACCACCCCAAGGTAGGAGCGAAACTAGTTTAGCTGCAGAGTTTTGGTTTACTTGTCTCTTCTTTGCTGAGGTTTGATAATCAGAGCCGTTGTTCTCTTCACTTGATCCTCCTCGAATAAGCAATTCATGCCCCTATTCTATAATATCTTTGTATAACTAGATCTGATGTCACTATATGCCAGGCAATCTTTGACAAAGTGTTGCTTCATCTCTACCGCTCCCATATTACAGAATAGACATGTTCTGTCTACCTACTCTACCTTTAGAACTTGCCATCTACTAGTTTCACATTACACCCGATGTGATCTAGTTATGAGTTGTACTATCAACAGTTTTTCTCTCCAGTTAATAAGTGCTCTTATTTAGGCCTTTTCATCATGACTAGAAGTGGGATTAAATTCTTTAATGTAATAAGATTTTTTCCACCCCATGTGCCTTGCATAAGATATTGCGAAATTTTTCTATTACAAACTACTTTATTTCTTTAATGCTATCTGAGCAATTATGGATGTTGATATCCCATTTTTGCATCCATTTGTCATTTTGCTTCATCCATGTGTTTTTTCGCTCGACAAGTTTTTCATCTACAACTAGCTTGGGCCAAAAATATGTTTCCAGATCTTGGGTTTTCTTTAAATCGCTTAGCATTTGGATCAATGTGACGACTTCTAATGGGAAGGAACACACTTCAGCTAATACGATCTCATACGGCACCATGGTCTTGACTTTAAGATTGTATGTGATGAAGTATTTTTGAATTCTTTCTTCCTGTCGCCATTTCTGTTCGGACATACTACTACGGTACTACCCCAAACTTCACATCTGTATAGAATAACTAGAGTGATCAACAGAATTTTGTGTCATCCAATCCCATAATTTCGCATTCTTACATCTATTTTGTAGAGAATATAATGTCTTCCAGCCCCCTTGAATCCTTTTTGATCTGCATGTTTTTCAATTGAGTTTGTTATGAAAATCTATGCCCAAGTATTTGTACTCCTCCACAATCTCAAGAGGGTTACCATCAAATAGGAACTTGTCCTGTATACCCCTATTATTTTTTAGCGAGAAGATCATAACATTGGTTTTGCTAGTGTTCACTTGCATTCCCACCTCATGGCAAAATATTTCTAATGCTTTCAAGTGTTCTTTCAAACCTATAGCCATTGTAGCAAGTATGATGAGATCATCTACATATAAGAGCAATCTTATCACAAAATGAGCCAGTTGTTCCCCCTCACCAATGGTCTTGTTTATCCATTCTTCTAACTTGTCAATATAGAGCTAGAATAGTGTTGGAGATAACGGACACCCTTATCTAACCACGATGTTGATGCCAAAATCTTCTAATAGCTCTTCCATCGTTTTGATTTTAGCTTTGACCTGCTTATACAATCTATGAACAACAGACCTAAGTTCTTTAGGAAATTCCAACTCTTCCATTCTGTGCCAGAGTTTTTCACTTTGCATAAGCAAAGTTTTAGTATCACTACAACAAAACCTTTTGAGATTGGGTGATATATGCTCAACTCAGTATACAACGCAAAAGACATGGAGACCGTACTTCAGCTAATTACTATGAAGAAGTCCAGATCCATCTCTGAAAACTATTGGGAGTGGATTGCTGCCACTTGGGTGCGTTGTCTCTACAAGGGCGCATAGATCTGGTGTGTATTGGAGTTGAAGGGCCTAGCGAATGCTTTCTGTGTCTGATGGAGGTGACTGGCATGAAGAAGGATGTGATGAGCTGATCGGATCAAAGTCTCGAGGGAGTCTGAAGCTGTAAGGTGTGATCATGATGACATTTAGCCTGATGGAGGTAGAGCATCAGCCACTGCTAGTTGGTGTATCTGGAAAAGGACACAAGGGACCAGCAATCCCTGAACAAACTCTTTATTCACATATGGTTTGATAATTTATAGCTCTACTGTATACTATACATGATGCTCAAAATAGTTTCTTAAAAAGCATCCTATAATTTATAGTACTGTCATAAGGTATATAAATTGCAGAAAGATAAGTTAATCCATACTGTAAGGTATGTTTTCCTTTTAAAAATTGTTGTGTTGGCCCCATGTCATGTTCTAAGTTCTAATCATTGTATCTACTACATTTTTCAAAACAGTGATTCCAAGAATGGGTAGTGAAGCTGGCACAGTATTCATGGTATTTATATGTTTACAATTCTGGTCTCAAGGATATTTACTTGTCATGAAATTGCATCCTATTCTATTTAGAGTTTGACTACTGCTTTTATAAATCCATTTTATAATAGAATTGTGATAAGTATATTGTCAAAACGTGAAGTAATGTGCCTTCATATGTAGTAACTAAAGAAGGTCAAGCGTTGATGCAATTTAACTCTTTCTTACAGCTATCCAATAAGTGTAGCAGCAGACAGCTTGTTGGCATTCATGGACCGGCTTCTTACACCCAAAGTTACAGATCCCTCTGAACGTCAAACCTTGAAAGAAAAGATGAACAGACTAGCAAACCTGTATTATGATGCTTTGGATGCCAGAAAGACGGGAATTAAGGTTGGTTTGATGTTTTGTTTATTACTTTAATCATAATCAGGGAAGGTTATGCACTGAAAATTTAATGAAGCTAAGGATGTCAACTTAGGTGTTTGAAATATTTTTGCAACTTGACAAAGCATATCATTTGAATCATAAGAAATCTATTCCAATTGTACTAGGGAAAAAGTCAATCATATTGTTGCTCTGATAATAAATCTTCTGCTATGATTAAGAACTTGATTTCCATTATTCAAAATGTCTATTTTGATGTTGTGATAAGGGATATGGAGCTTTATAGTGACTAGTCCCAGTCTCTGAAACTATAATTTTAGATTGTAGAAGGTTAAAATCAATGTTAATTTTCTATCAAATACACCTATTTATTAGTATAATTAGGAGATTATATGTTCTGCCTTGTTTGCCTTTTTTTTTTTTTTTTCTGTTTTGAATGTTTTTTCCAATTGTATTTAGATGACAAAGCTTTGACATAATAAAGTAACTTTGAGCAAATAAACAACTTAGAAATATGACAGTATTAAGAAGTACATGTAGCAGAAAATTCCACAATTTATTCTGATTAAAAAATATGTTTTTTTCAGAAATATAAGAGCAATCCAGATCATCAAAAGGCCTAAACTAATAGCCCGAATTTTATCACCTGTCGTGGATGAAGTGTGGATGGAAGATAGTTATGCACCCTAAACTATAAGCCCGAATTTTATCATATGAAAACCAAGCAAGAAGAAGATTTGAACCTGAATATCCTTTTAATAATTATATGCCCAAAGATGATGCTCCGATTTGCCAGATCTGAGCGAAGTGTTATAGGTGACAGAATCGGGTGAGTGTTGAATCCCACCGAAACCTGACAAACCAAATAGGGAAGATCTCTCACTTCCGAAATGGCGAACAATAGAGAATCCCAACTGGAATTCGCAATACAAAGAAATAATCCAAATCGCATACTTAATGACTAACTACAAGCTGTGCTTAAATACTTGTTGGGGAAAACTTTCTAAGGGTGTACAAAGATAGCCAACGGCGACACAAACTACGAAAACAAAACAAAAATGGGTCCGAGATATATTAAATCAATCTACACATTAACAATAGTTGGATTAATGATTTATTTTATAACAAGAACATTACAAAATTGAAGATTCAAGGGCAAAAAACTTGATGTTCTCTTCCACCAAGAACATGTTTTTCATCTAAAATGCTTAAATCTGCAAATATATTGGCTTGAAATCAATCGCAAGGGGGGTGTTTATGAGTTTTAATGCATCTACATGCATTGGGGGATCATGATTTTGCATATCCAAGACAAAAATGACTCAGATTTGCATTTTTAAGCCATTTTATTATTAATAATGCCTAGAAAATTGGCTTTTTCATTCAATTTTTTTTTCTCCATTTTGGAGCCACATTTTTGCATTTGGATCCATGTATTAGCATTTGGGGAAGTCGTTTCACAAGTAAAAAATAATCAATTTATATGCATTTATGAACCACGTTTTTGCAAAAATGGCTTAGAATTTTGTATGAAAAGGGGATTTTTTTTGTTGAAAAAACTCAAAAAATGGCATTTCCAGCTCATATGTTTGGATCAATAGGGGTTGTTTTTGAGTTTTAATGCATGCTATTTCCTTTGGTGAGCATGTTTTTGGCATTCTCATGTCAAATTTGACCCTTCATTACTCATTAATATTTGTTGAATGCAAGTATGGAATAAGTCAAATTATTGTTTGAGAATTCGGATTGGAGGAGAATTGGTCTTAAAAGTTTTTGATTCCTACTATTTTGGCTTTTTTATCTCCAAGTGAGTGGACATTTTCAAGCTTGGTCATCAGTTCATGCTTATCTTGTTATTTTGATGCATATTTTAGTTTGATGTTTGACACTTGTTGATACAGATGCCATGAAAAGTGCATTTTTTCTATAAAAATGATGAAAATTTTCATTTTCATACTTTTGGTTTTTTCCCAAATTCCAAATTCAAATTTGCATTTTGAAGTAACTTGCTCATTGACATGTTTGAGTCTAATGGAAAAGGTACATGTTTCTTTTGTTCTTGTTTTCATTGTTTGCTTCTTTGCTTTCTTGTTTTTCTTATTTTGGAGGAAATTGCAAGTTCTTTCCCAAGAACTTGAGCATGTTTTAGTTCACTTCACCTTTCACCTCTTCGTACAAGTGCATATTTTCATTCCATATTCGCCATTACATACCAAGGCACATTGCATCCATTCCTTTCATATGCAATTACACTTCAAGAGGAATTAGATGTAATTCTACATTCCATGTCATCACATTGCATCTCATTCTCCATATGCATGATTACATGTAATCTCACACTCCATCCACATTTATATGCAATCTCATCCGTCGTTCCCATTTACATGCATTTCCATCTTCTGAATGTAAATGCATGTTCATTTTACATGTAAAATCACTTTACATGCAATTGCATTTAAAAAACCCGATTTTGGTAAAAGTCACACTTTTAAACACCAAATTTGTCATTTGCTCACATCCATATGCATCCCAACTTGCATTCTTGGCCATACCCATGAAAGCCCATCATTGTCCACATGCAATCCACCTTTCTATGTCCATTTGTGGCCCTTTCCATCCAAATAAATATGTTTTCCGGTTCATTTCTAGCCATCATATGTGTTTCATAAGTATCTAATCCATACTTCTAGCAACCTCCCCTTGTGGATTCATCATTGTAACTCAAATCCCAATGTTCTTAAGGATTCAATCTCATTGGAAGATGTTATCATCTTCATGTTGTGACATACTCTTCAAGATATGTCAAAACTTCAAAAAAAAGATAGAGATTTCCTGTCACGAAGGCATGTTTTGATTCTCAAGAAGTAGTAATTCATGTGATCTTCATTTTCCCAATGGTTGTCCGAGACCTGAGTTCGTGTGGGAATGCGCCAAGCATTTTTTCTCAAAAATAAATAAAAAAGTAGTTGTAGATACTTGTTAGAAAGTTGTTCAAGTTTACCTCCAGACATCATTGAGAAGGTCTTCAAAGTGCCAGAAAATCCAGAATTTGCAAGTCTGACAAGAGAATTCACAACTTAGAATGAGAAAAAGCTTGATCACGTCGAATTTTCAAATCACAACTAGAATCTCATAATGGTGAATGCAATGGCGTAAAATATAGGAATCCTCTATCTCGTGATCATCATCAAGTACAAGGCCTTTGCCAACAATCCATAGGACTGATTGATTTAGATAAATAGAATCAACTCTTTCTTCTTCTTCTTCTTTCATGTTTGTAGTTGGAGATGATGTATTGTAGGAAATTGTGTAATTACATGTAATACGATTTACATCTGTAATGGTATGTAATCCAATAATTTCTCTTGTTAGTTAGATTGGGTGGATGTTGGTTGAGTTGCTTCCACTTTTCCTCCTTTTTCTCAACTCCTTTGCCTATATAAAGGAGTTCCCCCTCATCATGAAAATCATTTTTTGTTGTATGCAAGAAAGCTCTGTCAGATTTGTGCAAGCATAAATTTGTTTGTGTAGTACGATTTTGGGAGAAAAGTGAATAATAGAAGCAATTGGATTCGAAGCTTTCATTGGAAGTATTCATGATAGAGCAAATAAGAAGCTTTGATTGTAATTTGTGCTATTGTCTTTGATCATGTTATTATTGTGTGTTTAATAATAGAGCATAGTGATTTAAGAAGCAATCGAAGCCAAAGCATTGATTGGGAGTGGTTGTAGCAATGCATAGACTAGGAGCTTTTATTACCATCTCAAATTCACAAAAAATAGTTAGAATTCCCTACTTCTAGAATTCTTTGTGTCCCAATGGTAGAGGTTATTCTTATAGAATAGGTTACAATAGGACTTAGTGCCAAACTGATATGCTTTCAGCTAGGCTTTGAGTTAGTGGTGGTTTATCGGTATCATTGTTTACAACTTTAGATAGAAGTGTAGTTTGAGGTTTCATCTTGCCCATTATTCACTCCGCGGGTAAGTGGATTCTTTCCTGAAAGCTAAGAGGAAATAGTATTGGTAACACCCCTTACAGAATCTCTCAACTTCTTGCTTATCTTGATTTGATGTAAGGAATTGTGAGAAGGGGGAGCCTTTCCTTTAAGGTAGTAGAGACTCTATTTCACACGTTTTGGCTGGTCATCCTATTTTGCAACTGGATTTTACCCAAAACTGTCAGTTGCAAAATATCCGCCCAACACAACCAAAGTTTGAAGTTACGATTTTTATATCTGTCCTTGGGTATTGGAACCAAAATGTATGTCTATGCATACTTTTAGGTCTGCATATTTCTGTTGGGATGTTGCTGCACATGATCACCTATTTATGATAACTTATCTCGCTTCCACTTCTTTTGAACTTATCATTGGCCGACCATATTTCCAAGAAGTTTGACAATTAGAAGATCTTTGTAGTTAGTTGCTTGACTATACAACTATTTACAATATAGAAAATGTTTGTATTCTCCACCTTGGCACTGCCAACTACAATAAGCCAACTCTAGTGGCTCATAATCTTGATTTAAATGAATGTTTTAATTTTTCCATGGTTTTAAACAAGCTTACCACACACCTTGAAATGAACATTAACTCATCAATTGTCCACCTCGTGTGGTTTTCACAATCCGTCCACAAACCCTTTAATGGTCCCCATGCTGCTAGAGGATGGTGGATGGTTGATTTGGTTTGGTTTGGTGAAAGCATTTTGATTGGAATAGCAGCATGCGTCTTTGGTTGTCTTGTATCATAATTGTTCTTCATTGGAAGTACCTTTATTTATTTTCATCTCCGTCTTGAAAGCATTGTATGCCTGAGTACATTTCATCTCTCATCCCTTTCCTTGTATGACTGCATCCTTGGTTGTCTTGTATCATAATATTTGTTCCTTAGGAAAGTACCTTTATTTTTTCCCTCTCTATCTTGAAAGTATTCTATTGCTGAACACATTTCATCTCTCATTCCTTTCTTTGGACAATTGCATCATATTGTTGCTCTTTAGCCTCTAAAAAATGCCATAACATGGTCTTTTGAGCTTAAATTCTGGAGATCTCTAAAAGTATGTATATAGGATATAAGTGCAAGACCTTTAAGCATCAAAGGGTGAAGGGTTTTAAGCAAAACCAACTCTTTAAATGAGGGAAAAACTCAAAAACTGAGATTTTTTGGACACTTCATATGAGTTCGACAAACTTTAGGTAGGGAAATGAAGCAAGAGTGGATATTTATACATGTGGTGAGGCATCTTCTTATAAATGGTGTTTTTAAATCCAATTGCATGTCAATTGACAAGAACTTAAAGCTTTGAAATGGGGTTCATAAGTCCATTTGTACCTTTGGTAAAAGCATTGAATGAGTGTGTAATGTGCTTGAAAAGTGGGCTTTAATCTTGTGCTTGCATGTGAGACAAATAACTTACTTCTTTCCAGTAACTTAATGTCTAGAATATTGATTTTAATCCCAATTGTATATACAAGAATGAAGAGCAACTTTCAAATGCAATCTGGACAAATTTTAGACGGAAGTAGAAGGATCATCAACAAAAACAAGATTTTGAAAATCTGAAAATGAAATGGAAAACTTGCACTTTTAAATATATATACAATTCATGTAAAACAAATCCCTTAAATTGCACAAGAGAAACTTACTGCTTTCACTGAGAAATTGAAATGAAAAAATCTTTCATAATCTTGGAGAAAATCTGAACCAAATCCAAGTGATTTCGAAATCAGGAAAAGCTCCAAGTTTGAAGCTATATAGGTGCAAGAAGATTTGAAAAATTCTTCAAATCAATGCATTTCTTGAGTCAATAGAGGAGTTTTGACAAATGTTCAAGATAGAGAAAAAAAAAATGCAAGATAATAGCAACAAGAAAGGCCAAATCAGGCTTGTATACTTTAGCTTGTTACAAGATGTAATATCAACCAAAAACGATGCCCAAGGAGAAAGAAACATAGATTTGAATGAAGGAAACAAGATGGAAACCCATTAGCTCTTAAAACTCAACAACTTTCTCCTTTAACCTATTTCCTACCAAACACATGCCCTATACAGGGTTCTTTTTAGCAAAATGCAGCCTCTAAGATAATGCAAACGCTCTAAAAATCGTTGCTTGGTGTATTTGGAAGCAAAACACAGGCATAAAACGAGTATTTTTTAATAACATTTACTTGTCTTTGGACATGCAATGACAAGAAAAAATGCCACTAGGACCAAATATAGCTATTAGAGGAGGAAAAACACGCCTTTAAGAAGCATTTAAATGTACTTTTGCTCTAAAAAACACCACCCAAGGGCCTTAATGCAAAACGTAAATATACGGGCTTTTACTGACACATTTTCGATTATCCAATGCATGTCAAATCTGAATAAAAGCTTGCCACTAAAATTCTACATAGGTTTGAAAGTAGTAATGACATATTATTAGAAACACCTCAAACGTGTTTTGAACTCAAAACATATATAAAGAAGTTCAAAGTCATCGCCTTACACTTAAAATCACTTAAGACGCACTTGTCATATGCATTTGCATGTGTTCCTTTTAAAAGATATGTAATGGAAATCTAAGTGTTGATAATATGTACAATCATGTTCAAAAGGCCACAAAAAATAATGACGGGCTATTAAACCCTTTTGCATGTGTTTACAACTTCGCTTTAAAAAAATATATTTGTATTTTAAATCTTGCTTAATGTTTTGGGTTCAAAATTTTGATTGTGGAGATTAAGAGATGACTTGCATATGTGATAACATGCAATAGTAGATAAAAAATGCACTTTATTGCACAAAAAGCCTCTCATATTCTAAATTTACATGTTTTAAATGAAGAGATATGTAATGGGACTTGTGAAGTCCACCTTTACATTACACATTCTAAATCTCATCAAAATGATTTGAAAATTTTTAAATGGTTTCTAAAACCCACTTACATATAAGTGACATTTGTACTTTGTGCAATCAACAATAAAAGAAATTTTGAGAAATTTTCAATTAAAGAACAAGGATATATAGTTAGGTCGAAAATCCCCACTTGCAACATGCTTAATTCATTAATAACTTTAGCTAGACAACTCAGTTTGAGGCCCATGATAGTTCAAATTGAGCGGAATATAAAATGCTACAATCCTAGGGGAAAAATAGCACCAAAAACAAAACAGAAAACTAAGAAAAATGAAAAAAATTACTCGAAGGTTATTAAAAATTAATTTCTCGCAGTCAAAGAAGGAAAACTCGTTCTGACAAGCAATAAGATGATTAGCTTGACTGAAACTGTGAAAGGAGATGCATGAAAAGTGTGAAATATAGGACAATTCAAGGATGACAGGTTGTTTACACGACATTATCCAATACATAAAAATGTAGAGCATACACCTACGAATCCACGAAAAAAATGCCTAGGGTTGGCCCATTTGTGATGTGAAAACTGAACACAAGAATTTATTTATTAGTTTTATATGTATATTTAATATAATTTATATGTTATTCTATATATGTATATAATTATTTATTTTTTATATGTTTTGTACAAATGGATCCAAAATGAACACTACCTACCCTAAAAGCTTGATAACATCTGCAAAACCAAATCATGAACCTCATTTCAAATCTAAATCCAAATTTGAATTGGGGCTAGCAACTTAGGTCAAAATACATGAAGTTTAATGTTATGACTATTGAAAGATCAATGTATAATGGAGAGGTTTATTTGTAAGTACAAGACATAAAGGGAACAAACAATCCGTTTGGAAATAAATGATTATTCCCAAAAGGTAATGATGAAGGGTGGTAACTACTTCAAGAAATGGAGTATTATAAAAAGGGACCTTATGGTAAATTTTCTATTCCACTTGATTGTAATGTCTGCATCTTTTTCTAATAATACAATAGCAATAAATTACATTTGTGGTCAAGAGGTGGTAGACCTTGAGCACCTCCTGATAGTTAGAAGATAGTAGCTATTTGATAGTAGTTATTTGTATATGGTAAATAAGTGCTCAAGTATTTAATAAGCATCGAATGTTTCATGAAAATAATTGTGGAGTCTTATAAATATGAAAATTTTCTAGTTACCATGTGATATTTAGTTGATTTAAGATCTTGGATGCTAACATGAAGGTAACAAGAGAGTAATAAGGTGTTTAATATAGATCGTTAAGCATCCATCATACTTAAAGGATCTCATCTCATTAACACCATGAAAACAATCATCATACGATGATAAGTTGATGGATATAGCATGCAACATGTTCAAAACAAGCATCATAATAACAACAAAGAAGTATACCAAATAGATGAATGATATATCACAATTATGTGGAGGAGAAAATCTTGCTTGTGGTTATTCATTTTATAGCATAAAGAGCACAATAAAAGAATAAAGTTTCAATTTTACAATGCTCAGAAACTGATACAATAATGAATTCTCCTCTAAGTTTGTAGATACTTAACAATCAATATATAGCATGCTCTAAAGTTTAAATAGTAATATTGAACCTGTTATATTTGTTCTTGACACATAAGACTCTATTGATAACAATGAATGCTACTAGGATGAAATTATTTTTAAACTAAAATTTTTCTCTCCGCAAATTTTTTGCATTTTCCCACTCTCTTGGAGTTTGAATTTTGATGGGTGGGAATGGCCCTCCAAGGATAGGCCAAATACATAATTCTTGCTTGGATCTACAGCTTGTTCTGACCTCGACTATCGCTGTCCAGGGGGGAGTAGATTCTGATCGTCCTGCTTGTGGAGATCTTGTGGAGTCTACTATGCTTGCAATGGTGTGTCAGGAGAGAGTAGTGAATCCTAAAGTGGCTCAAGGATGGAAGGACGTGGTCCATGGAGAAAAGATAACTCATATCTCACTAGAAGCCCCCAAGGTGATCAGTGGAGAGGAGGGAGTTGAAATTTTTATTTTGGATAGTTTGGTTAACAGTGTGTCTACCAATCTGAAACTCTACTTGATTCACAGGTTTGTGGCCTTTTGCCCATCAATTGAGATGGCTAGGAAGTGGGTAAGTCAAAAGTGGAAATTAAAAGGGAGCGTGATTGTTTCAGCGATGTTAGGAGGACTCTTCTGCTTCAAATTTATGGCAATGGAATAAATGACAATGGCCCTAGCGCAGTCTTGGTTCTATGGGAAACATAGTCTAGTAGTGGCTAAATGGCACCCCGCTCTAGACCCGACAAAAGAGTTGAATAGAATGGCTTTGGTCTGGGTTAGGCTCCCGGGACTCCCCTTGGAAATTTGGGATGAAAGGATCCTTAAGTCAATTGGGAACTCCTTTTGAAACTTTGTTGTGGTAGACACAGTTACCCTTCAGAAATCTAGATTGGTGTTTGCAACATTTAGTGTGAATGTTGCGATTGACGCTACTTTAGCCGAGTCCATTGTGCTGAGCTCTAAGTGGGGTAAAACGGTGCAGCCCATTATGCATGTGAATGTAGGGCTTATTTGCCAGAACTATTCTTCATTTGGTCATTTGTTTGTGGACTGCAAAAAGAACAATATGTCCACAGGAAGGAGGATTTAGTATGGGACAAGGAAGCTGAGGATGAGTTGGGAGAGAAGGTGATCGTGGATACTTTACCTAGGGAAGGGCTTGAGGTGGAGGTTATTGTGCATCCAGGTGGGGAAAAGATAGAACTGGTGGAGGCTGCTGGGAAGATTTCTAGAGCCGGGTGGGTCTTTCAGCGTCTTGGAGGAAGGTGAGACAGTGGATATTGATGATGGGGATCCTCTCTCTTTTTTGTATGATATCAAGGATCTCCTTGGATTCCCATTGAGATATATGGTGATTGAGGAGGTTTGTGGGGGTTTGGAGGACAAAAGTAAATTGTGGAGGATAAAGGGAAAGATTTGGAAGTGGTGGAGGTGGCCAGAGTGCTTAGTTGGAGTGAGGATGTTCCCCCAGTCACTAAGAGGATAAATGAAACCATTACCTCTTTGTCCTTGCTTGAGGAAGAAGGGGGTAAATGGAAAACTTAGAGAAGACAGACTAGAGTCTCAAGGAAACCTGAGGAGGAGGAGTTGAAGTTGGATGTGGGGAAATCTGGGAAATAGAATAGAAGAACGAAGTAGATGCCAAGGGAGGTGGCTAATGGCAGGCAACCGACCATGGAGTCTATGACCAAGGGTAGAAGATGATTATTCTATGATGGAATATGAGGGGGTTGAATAGCCCTCAAAAATAATTTGTTCTCAAGTAGCAGCTGTCTAACACGAAAGTTGATATCCTTCTGATCTAGGAAGTTAAAATGACCATGTCTAAGCTTGAAAGTATTGCTAGTTATATTTGGCCAATGCTAATTTTTGCTATAGTGATGCAGAGGGAGTGTTAGGAGGTGTGGCTACCTTCTGGAACTCAAGTGTAGGTAAAGGGAATTTTATACATTGTTATAAAAATAACCTTATTATTGAACATAGGAAAGATGATAATATCTGGAATATTATTAATGTGTATGCCCCAAACTCAAGAAAGGGAAGTGGTCGTCTCTAGGAGGAATTGTTTGTTTTGCTTTCCCATGCCAAGAATACTTTTTGTATGGGAGATTTCAAGTCCACACTATACCCTTCAGAGAAAGTTGGAGGAGTGGTAGATTTTATAGATAATATCAAGGATTTAGCTGAGTTCATAAATAAAAATGACTTGATGGACTTGGAGATGCATGGTGTCAAGTTTACTTGGTCGAACAATAGGAAGGTAGCTAACCTTATCCAAGTCAAACTGGATAGACTTTTAGTCCCGATTGGCTAGGAGGGTTTGACTTCTCTCATGGGATTACCCAGGATGGTCTCAGATCATGCCCCTATCATTTTTTATTGCAAAGAGGAGACGCAAGGGGGCCTAAGACCTTTTAGATATGAAATAATATGGCAATCTCATCCTGAATTTTGTGCTCTTGTGGCGGAGTGGTGGGGGATAAGAGTTGAAGGAACTACAATGTTTAGACTCTCCGCTAAACTGGATAATATTAGGAATGTTCGACCATGGAAAAAGAAGTACTTTGGTGATATCCTTAAGGCAAGGGAGATGGAAAGGAATTTAGAGGAGCTCCAAAAAACGATGGGGGAGGGCTTGGCCTCAGAAGACATGATTCTGGAATAGGAAAATTGTAGGAGGGTGTGGAAAGATACGATGATCAGCGAGGAGAACTTTTGGAAACAAAGCTCGAGGGTTTTATGGCTCAAGTTGGGAGATAGAAATACTACATTTTTCCATAGATCGGCCTGCATCCATAAGGAGAAACACCATAGATGCTATGAGAGATGATAATTATGCAAAGCTAACATAAATGGAAGAGATTGGTAGTTGGGCTAGCACATATTTCAAAAATTCTTATAAGGAAGAGCAGAGAATCGTCAATGAGGAGGATAGACTATGGCTGATTAATTCCATGCCCGCAGTGATTTGGGCAGAGGAGAATGAGGAATTGACACAGCTGGTCACTGAGGAGGAAGTTCACAAAGCTATTTCTTGTAGGAAAGCCTATAAGTCCTTGGGCCCTGATGGTTGTTTACTGTACTATGTAAACAAATCAACGCACAGAGAATAGATATGAATAGCAGAACTTCTTATTATTATTCACATATGCCAAAGACATTACATTATGCTTGAATGATGATTTACAATAATCCTGAAGGGTGTATAAATACTTTTTGAAGAACCTTCCCGAAGGGGTCCTTCGGCTACATAACAAGAACCTTTCCGAAGGGACCCGTTGGCTACATACAAGAACCTTTCTGAAGGGACCCGTCGGCTGATAGACAATTTCTACCAACGACATCATCCCCCCCAAAAAGAAAAGTCGTCTCTTGACGACTACAGAACAAAAATCAAACAACTAATACAACAATATTGATCTGCCACATCACTTTCACATTCATCCCTTTGCATCTATAGCCTTTGCTAACACAATACTGACGCCTCAAGCTGACCTTGATAGCCACCTGTGCTGCTTTCTTTGCTTCCAACTCCTCGATACCTTGAGCCAAGTGTTGTTGCACTGCCTCCAACTGGATGATCAGCTCCTCCCGAGCTCTCTACGCATCCATCAAGACA
Source organism: Cupressus sempervirens (assembly GCA_028749045.1). Lineage (NCBI taxonomy): Eukaryota > Viridiplantae > Streptophyta > Pinopsida > Cupressales > Cupressaceae > Cupressus > Cupressus sempervirens. Next base: position 247,590,439 of record CM053788.1, on the reverse strand, counting down.
GCCTCATGGTGAACACCTACTCTCAGTGCCTCTAGTACCCAAACACTACATGCCTATAGCAGCTCCAAGTCTTCTCAACTAGTCAGACTCCCACGACTGATATCCGCAATGACTGGGGGTCCAAGGGGCAGCGCCCCTCGCTGCCAAGACCAAATTAGCACTTTGAAACCCGCACTAAACTGCATGGAACACACTATTTCTGTCATTTTTTGGCAATTCTACCCTCTTTCTGGCAATCGTTGATGCTTCCCCTTCCCTTTGGTATCCTCCATTACTCATTCTAAGCATGCTTGATTTGTCGACATTTTTTTTTTTTGTTTTTTTAGAAAACCCCCTGCCACCCTCTGCCATGTTATGCAAATTCCTTATGCAATAACCTGGAATGCCATTCAAAATTTGAATGCAATAACATGCAGAAGCCGTATGCCCAAACCTGTAGAATCCATATGCCACATTATGCAAAAACCCTGCACCACAATATGCAAAATCCGTACGACAGATCCCTTCAAAAAACTTTACACCAAAATATGCTAATGCTACACTAAAAAATCCGTACACCAAGCCGTATGTCGAGTGCTCAGAATGGAAGTCATACGCCAAATTGGGATTCAATGTCTTCTCCAAAATCCGTATGACCAACTATATGAATTTCTCCTTCATCTTCGTACGTTGAAGAGAACTCGCCAAAATCCGTATGTTGAAGAGAACTCTCAAAATCCATATGTCGTACTCAAACTTGTTTCCTGTGTTACAATCTTGAAATCTGTACAGTGACCTTACCATAGAAATCTGTACATTGGCTGCTTTAGAAAATCCGTACGGTGACCATGTTGGAAAATTCGTATGATGGCTGTTTTAAAAAATCCGTATTGAGACTCCCAAATTTCGTACGGCAAATAACATACACATGAGGAAATCCATATGGCAAGCTTTTTAACAAAGCCGTGCGGTAACTTCACCTCCAAAATCCATACGGTGATTGGCTCCTAGAATTCGTATGATGGTGGTCATTTAAGAAGCTGTACGTTAGCTGGCTTTAAAACCCATACGGTGGCTTGGACTGGAAAAGCCGTACGGTGACCCTGACTCAAACTGCTTACTTGGAAATCCATACAGTGCTTGGTTTCCAAAATTCGTACGGTAGCTTTTCCATCACTTTTTTTTTTAATTTTTAAAATTTTAAATCTCACTTTTGGAACAATTATGTACAATATTTACATAGATACAGTACTTACAGTCTTCTTTCAATTGTTCGTCCATAGGTGTGCGTTACTTCTTCCATGGTAGACATTCAACTTCGATCGACTCACTGCGTCGGCCACTTCCTTTTCGTCTAGTGTCGATAACTTCATCGCTCCATTATCACCAACTTCCCATATCTTGTATGGTCCTACCCATTTGTCAAGGACCCTGGGGCTCTCTCTGATTTCAAACTGGTTGCCCTATGCAACACTACTTATAGGATTTTTTCTAAGATAATGGTGAATAGATTAAAGCCGTTGTTGCACAAATTTATTGGGAAAACCCAGAATGGGTTTGTCCTAGGTCGTCAGATCCTTGATGCTGCTATAACTACTCATGAAGTTCTTCACTCAATGGAGAAGAGTGATAATCTTGGTATGACATTGAAGTTAGATATATTGAAAGCTTATGATAGGATCAATTGGACTTTTTTGTATGAAATCATGGTGAAAATTGGTTTTAGCCAAGGAGTTATAAATTTGATTAAATCGATGATAGAGACTATCAATTATTCAGTTTTGGTGAATCGATCACCTTGGGGAAACTTTAATGGGGAAAGAGGTCTAAAGACAAGGGGACCCTATTTCTTGTTATCTATTCATTATGGTTACTGAAGTTTTGGGAAGACCGTTCTTAAGAAAGACAGAAGGAGGGGAGATAAAAGGTATTAAACCTGCTACCTCACTATCGACAGAGATTATCCAACAACTCATCCTCAGTAGCAGAAGCAAAAGCTTGGAAATCTATCCTGGAGATATATGCTATCAATGCATGACAAAAAATTAATTTGGATAAAAGTAAGGTGTTTATCTTCAACACTATGTTGAATATCCAGAGGAGGATCATAAATATCCTAGGTTGCAGTACTGCCTTGCTCCCTGATACGTACCTGGGGCTTCCTTTGATTGTGAAAGAAGTAATAATTTTTGGAATACGATTCTGGAAAAGATGTAGAAGAAGTTGATTGGGTGGAAGGGTAAAACTTTGAGTAGTGCGAGTAAGTTGCATTTTTTGACTGCATCTCTTCAAGGAATCCCAGTTTACTTCCTCTCCTTGTTCAAAATCACCTAGAGTATGGCGGAGAAACTGGGGAAAATTCAAAGAAATTTCCTTTGGTTAGGGGAAGGAGAGAAGAATAGATTAAGCTCAGTGAGTTGGGAATTGGTTTCTAAACCAAAAAGTAGAGGAGGTTTAGGAATTAGAAGGATTTATGATTTGAATAATGTTCTTACTAAGGTGGGGTGGAAATTGATGAAGGATGAGGCTAATTGGTGTAAGATTTTAAAACCTAAGTATTTGGGAAATTTGAATTTTACTCATTGCATTTGGAAGAATGACTTCCCATTGGGATCAAGGATTTGGGATAATATACCAAAAAATAAAAGTTTACCTAGGCGAGGAGTGAGGTGGCTGGTGAAGATGGCATTCAGGTTAATTTTTGGGAGGATACTTGGCTGTTTGACAAACTTCTGGTCAGAACGAAGTACGGGTTCCTCTGGGACCACTTCCAGGAGTAGGTGGGGAATAAGGTGTTAAATTTTGTTGGTCAAGGGAGGAAGTGGAAAAAGTTAGAACTGCAATAGAACTTCTTAGATTGCAAGTAGTTGGTTGAAGAGTTAAGAGTTCCTCAAAGGCTACAAAATTATGGAGTGGCTCAAAATGATACTTTTATTTGGAAGGCAACCACAATGAGGGATTTTACAATCAATTCTGCCTATAAATTAATTTTTGAAAAGGAATTAGAGCCTGAATGCTGGGGGAAGATTTGGTTTAGCCATTTGATCCCGAAGGTCAATATTTTCTGGTGGACCTCCATACATGGGAAGATCCTTACCATTGATAATCTAAGGAAAAGAGGATTCCAATTACCTAATAGATGCTACCTTTGTAAGAAAGTGGAAGAGAGTATTCCTCATCTTTTCCTAGAGTGTAACTATGTTGTTAACATATGGGGTAGGTTGCTACAGAAGTTGGATATGGTTTGGGTGTTTAAAAATGGGATTGACCAATTTATTGAGAGTTGACAATGCATGTTCACCTACCCCCTCCTTATCCAAATTTGGAAGGTAATCCCCCCACATGTTTGCTGGGGCTTTGGAAGGAGAGAAACAATAGGGCTTTCAGAAATGAAGAGAGAAGTGAGGAGATTGTTATAGATGTTTAATACAAGCTTCTGGTGGAAAACATTAAGAGCTACAAGTGGAGGAAACCGATGATCCCCCCCAATCAGATTGAACAAACAATAGCTGAAAACTGGAATCTTGAATAAAGTTTCATGGAGATTGATAATTCCATGCAACTTACTAGGAAAAGGATGAGATGGGGACCCCCTAAAGACAATTGGGTTAAACTTAATTTTGATGGAGCTGCGAGGATGGAGGGATTGGCTGGTAGGGGTATAGTTAGAGATAGTGAGGGCAAAATGCTCTTGGCCTATGCTAGATACTTGGGGAAAGTCTCGAATAATAATGTGAAATCAATGGCTCTATTCTAGGGTTTGAAAATGCTAATCAGTGTAGGATGGGAGAATGTGGAGATAGAAGGTGACTCAAAAATTATAATTCAAAATGTGAAAGGTACCATGAATGAAGGTTGGGCAATCAAAAGGGTCATTGAAGATATCAAGCATTTATTAATCATATTGAAAGGATTTGAGTTGCACCATATTTTTCGGGAGGGTAATGGGGTGGCAGATGGGATGGCGGCGTTAGGACTGAACATGTAGGGTCTACGATGCTAGAGAGAATTTAGAGTCTTACCAAACTTGGTAAGATCTTTAGTGAACAAAGACATTAAATGATGACTAAGTTTAGTTGGGGTATTTTTTGATTAATAATGACAACTCTTTGCTGAGTCGGCTAATGAGGTAGGGTTAGTATGGACAGATGGTAAGGTATGATGAAAGGGGTGCTTATGATAATAATTTCACATGGTTCGAAAGGGAAAGGATATCAAAGTATGATACGAGTGTATTTTTAATGATTTTCTTATGCATGTCCTCGTACTTGGTGCCGAGTAAAAGTTCAAATTTTAGAATGTTTGGATTTATTGGGAATGATGGAAAAGATTGGAGTTGGGGCAACGATAGTCGACACGTGACAACTAAGCCAAGATGTGACACTGTATTCATAAAAATAAAGGCCTTTATGAATACTTAAAGCCACCCATTTTTTTGCCTAAGTGTGACTGCATTGTTAGTAATTGCCTCTGGTTTTTGATAACGAAGAGTATTTTGGTAAAGTTGCTGAGATGGGTGGTGATCTTTTGCGCATTGAGCCTTTGATGATTGAGGACAGTGCCTGTAAACTGTTGGTTTGGTATATGCTTAAAGAGGGAGGGTTTATCTAGTTCATGGAGGTGCTGAACCAATATGATGAAAGTTGTTCTTTGCAATTCGTTAACTCTTGGGAGGATAGAAAATTTACTATTAATGGTATTTCGTTTCATATTTCTGAGAAAATAATCTCTTTGGCTACAGGCCTTGCGATGAAGGGGAGAAAGTGGTAGAAGGTGACTAGGGTTGTTGATGAAGCAAGCCTAAATTATTTCTTTCTATTAATGTTATAATTTTGTTGGATAAATTATATTATATATATGAGATATATAAATAATATATGGCAGATATTATATATGGAATAATTAACTTATGTTATATATATATATATATATATATATATATAACCATTATAATATATTGAGAATATATTACTTGTATTATAACTATAACTAATGTAGGTTAATATATTAAAGAGACATGTCTCTTCAAGAGACATGCCTCTTTATTTCATATATATATTCATTCATATAATAACTTGGAACACACATAAATATCTACAAATGTTATTACAAGTTATAGATCAGATTTAGTGGATCCTATCACTAACATTGTATCAGAGCAGAGTTACAATCTTCGAAGAGTTATTCTCACAAGCCGGTCAACATTGATAAGGTTATCAACACTCACATGGGTAATTGAGTTAAGGAAACTCTTGTGTCACATGTGGAATCAAATCGAGTCAGTCATATCTCTGTTTATTGGGGCAAGCTTTGCTCAGGGGAACGCTGCTCGGAGATGGATCATAGTGATAGATCAAGAGATGAAAATGGAAATAGTGATTTGGATGTTGATTTGGCGTGGAATGCTGCTCAGAGATGGATTGGGAGGAAACGATCTACTAGGAATCTAATGTGATGTAATTCTTCAAAAGATCATATGTTTGATCTGCATACAAAAGATTCTAGCAAGATCGATGGGTGTTGTAAATTGAAGACATGTTAACCCTGCCAAGTCAGATGTACAAGGAATGATTATGTCAATGTTGCTAAACCCGTATGAAGATTTGACGATATTCACAATAGAGTGTTGGGGTGTTCCCTTTGTCTTCATTGCTCATAGCCAAGTGGGGACTCACGGATCGAGAAATATGTCCGCACTGAAGTCGGATTGGGTGATTTTTTTATCACCGTGGCGGGAAACATAGTCACTAAGATAGGTCAGAGGTCGGCAGGGCAATGTTTGGTCATGGACTAGGTTTGTGTGTGCTCAGCTCATGCATCAATGTTGTTGGAGCTATTTGGAAAAAATAATGTCAACCCGACTGGTGTGTCTTGATCCGGTGATGTGTGATCAGGTGCAGGATGCTTGTCCAACATCTTCGTCAAATGCCACTGGTGATTGGGTGAGTGAGCGTTGGCTCTGGGTCACTAAACTGCTACAACTCTCGCATTCATGCTCTTGTCACCTTTGTTAACTCACTACTCGATATCAACTATTGTGGTTCATGGATCACGATGGAACACGTTGGCTAGAGAATATTGACCGCAATTAGGAAGGAAGAACAATTTGCAAATAGAATAGCAATTGAAGAAAGCTTATCCTTGAAACAATCTCATCATTAAACACCCATTAGTTAGAGAAAATTTGACTAAAAACTTCACAATTAGATCTTCATCCTAGTCTTATAACTTTTTGCAGATTTCAGATCCATGGATTCTCCTCTTTGCGTTTCTAGCAGTATCTGCGTATGCATGCGGTGCTTTAGAATATATATGTGTGGCAAGAGGCACTCTTAAAGATTAGTGGAACGAGCAGAGAATGTGGATGATAAAAGGCGTGTCATCTTATCTGTTTGCACTCATTCAAGTCTTCTATAAATTGCTTGGAATAACAAAATTGGATTTTGAAGTGACAAGCAAAGTATCTGATAGTGAAGTAGCTAAAAGTGATGAGGGAAGGAAATGCAGGCATTGCAAGTATTGATTAATAGAGAGAGTGAAAACATGTCTGAGGCGAATAACCAAGTCTTAGATAAATTACTAAAGGAAGATGAATACTGTAGAAACTGACTGTATAGTACATGAGCTATTGAGTTCTATGGGAGGCCTTAGGGACTCTGATTTCGATTATGATGTGATTCTCTACAAGGGTTGAAAGCTTGTTCTAGTTGCTCCTGTATAATGAGATAAGTTCTCCATCTCTTGATTATTACATTTATTTGCATATTGTAGGCAATCTCTTAACTAATCCACGTATATAATATAAGAGTTATTTTCTTTAGTATGCTCTTGATGGATGATTCTTTGAAATGAAGAAAAAAAAAGAACAAAAATAAGTTTTCCATATGTGATGTGATGCAAAATTACTTGACGATATAAGAGTGGGACTCTAACATTGTAAGGGGGAATGATAACCAATGTTCTATTCCCATTTGAACCGTCCTTATATGGGAGTAGAAAAGACGTACTCAAATTGTTTGACAAATTCTTACATGGAGGCATTTCCTGATTTGATGCATATGGACCTTCATTGGAGCAACTTATATTATTATTGTAGATAAGTATTTATTATCCTCGGGTATTGCATGTATCTACTCATTGTAGTTTCTCTCTTATTTTGTATTTTTATAATTACTATAAAGAGCTATTTGCCTTGATCTTTTCTTTTGTCTCTGAGGATGTTCTTGCAGGAAAAGAAGATTGGTACATTAGGCATGCTACCAAATATTGTGTAGACTCAATCTTATGATAGTAGCTTCAAAGAAGCTATGATTTAGGATTCACGAATCATCTAATGATTAGGTTGGATAATGTGAGTTTCTTGAAGCAAATATCCTTGATTAAAATTATGAGAGGGAGTCTAACAATTCATTAGAGGCAACCTTGGAGAAAGAGAGGGAGGAAAAAATAATAAATGTTTAAATCAAACTTTTGATGATCTTGGTTTAGAAGGAGTAGACCTTGATTGATGGATTCTCCACTAGTCAGAAACTATAACAGCTAAAGGACTATGATTCATGGGATAAAGTCTCATGTATGTAGGCTGGAAGGCCTTATGCTATCAGGATAACCATTGAACTGAGGAAGCATGACATGACTTGCTACCAAGAGGTTAGAAGGATGATAACAGATTCAAAGGAAGTCTGAAACTTCATCAGAGAGAACCTTGTGCTAAGAGGTCAGAAAAGTTGATATCAAACTAAGAGGGAGAAACCTTATTCTCTGATATGTTTTTATGGTGAATGTTGTGACAACACCACATGACAGTATTCGTGGAGACTTCATGCGAACTTTTGATGTCATACATGTATGAGTCTGTCCCCTGTGTACATCATGAAGAAGTGATGACTTCTAAATGATTATCACTTGTATTAGAAGTTGTTGTAAAGTGACGTCCTTACGATAACTTGTAGCATGATTCATTTTTACGAAATTGTTTCATGTAAAGGCTTTATCTTATAAATCAACAACTAGGCGGTTGATATCATTAATTTGATTATCTACAAGTTGCTTGTATAGATATATTTTCGGTACTTGGTGTATATCTTGCCTTGATATTCTGATAGGCTAGTACCACATTGAGCACTTGGTGGATATCATTTAGTTGATGTTCTGATAGGCCATTACTCAGAGTATTTGGTGAATATCATTTGATTGATATTCTAATAGGCCAATGCTCATGTTACCAAATATGATATCAAATAGTAATTGGTGAATATCATATGTTGATATTTTGATAGGTCAATACTTACATAATATCATATTCTAAAAATCTTTTGATCAAAGATTTCCTATATGTATTATTTTTGAAATATTACCTATGGTATAATATCTATGTGTTTTATCCTTCTTCATTAAAAGGGAGTGTTAATGTTATAATTTTGTCGGATAAATTATATTATATATATGAGATATATAAATAATATATGGCAGATATTATATATGGAATAATTAACTTATGTTATATATATATATAACCATTATAATATATTGAGAATATATTACTTGTATTATAACTATAACTAATGTAGGTTAATATATTAAAAAGACATGTCTCTTCAAGAGACATGCCTCTTTGTTTCATATATATATTCATTCATTTAATAACTTGGAACAAACATAAATATCTTCAAGTGCTATTACAAGTTATAGATCAGATTTAATGGATCCTATCACTAACACTTTCTAGAGGGCGAAGAACTAATTCGTCATAGGGGAGGGCTTATGAGGGAGAAGCTTCCAAAACTTTGGAATGAAGTTTGTCTGGTGCTGATGAAGTATTTAACGCTTGAAGGGAGGTATGGTGTTTGCTACTATTATCATTTTCGTCTTCTAAACCATTTACTTCATCATTATCACATTTCTATTCTTTTTTTTTCACACAATTTGTTTGATATGGTTGCCGACGTTAAAGAGAAAATGAGGACGGGGGTAAATTATACTATTCTCCATCAAGGGTTGATGTTTCGCTTATATCAATTTCACCTAGCTTTGTTACAACCTAGGATTGTCGAGGTTGATATCCCTGCTTTCCCTAACTCCTATCCCCACCAAATCCCGCTTAGAATTACTGGGCGTAGAGCCCCTACACCCTAGCCTTCTACTAGTGGGTCCCCTATGGAGAGGAAGATTTCCCCCATGGTACAAAAGTGAAGTTAGAGAAAGGTAAAGAGAAAGAGTTGGAGGACTCTGAGGACGAGGGGAGAAGTGGTAGGAGGTCCGAGAGAATTGCGAAAACCAATGCAAAAAGGAAGTTGAGGTCTGGGGCCTCACAGGAGGAGGATTCCGATTCGGAGGAGATGGCCCACCCTAAACAAAGATTAAAACAGAAGACTTTGGATTATGATTTGGGGAATATGGAGGAGGAGGAGGTGGAGGTCTCAGACTCCTCAATGTCTAGCTCGGGAGGTGTGACTAAAGGTGGGAAAGAAATGACTCATGTTTTGGCTTCCATTGTGCTGTGGTGTGTAGACCTCACACGGGACCAATTCCCTGACATGGTGGAAAAAGCACCCTCCCCTATGACGATGTCCTCACTTGTTAGGGTTATAACCAAAGACAATGTTATCTCTAACCCCCCAATTTTGTAGGAAGTCGCTAAGGATTTGGTGGATTGTAATCAGCATAGTAAGCAGGTTGTCCCTAAGGAGGCTTAGAAACTGGCTAACAAAGAGTTGTGGGAGAGAGAGTATGCCTTGGAGGAAAGAATAAGACTTCTGCCTAAATTCACAATCAAGGTGACACATGTTGTGGCAAATACTTTGCACTTGTTGAAGGATAACTAGGAGGGAGATTTGACCAATGAAGATTCTAGAATGTTGTTCGAGTTCCTGGCTGAGGACTGGGCCAACATCCTCCTTAAAGGGAAGGATGAGAACAAGCCCAATTAGGGCCTTTTTGTCTTTGCTTTATATGTTATTAGTTTCCTAGTTCATGAACATTGTTACTTTTAAGGCGGATGTGCCTTTGTTTATAAAATTTTACAGTTTATGTTGTTATGGTACAGGTAATAGTAGTATGATCCCTAGTAAAACTCTTATTTTGATCTTTTCGGGTGATGTTTTTATGATTAAAAGCATTAGGGGGTAATTTTGTCTAGTGGTTATCTGTTGGTTGTTGACCATTTTGACTTTTGTTAGGGCCAGCCCTCTTGTTTTGGCTGCTTTTTAATTCAAAAACAATGGATGCTACTCACAAAATTCACCACTAGGAACATGATAAATGATAACCTTAAAACCAACACATTAGACAAATTACAAAAATATGAACATGAATTAATTCGACTACCACACAAAAGACGAATGCTTCAATTTAATCTGGTGTATCAAATGGAAACACTGTTGCTACACAAAATGGTGTGCCATCAATATCTTTAGCCATCTGGCCCTTCATCGCATGAGTAATATGAAGCGTTCTGGTTATTTGATGCATTCAGCAACAAAACATATTAAGAAACATTCATTGTCACACAGAAAGATGATTGACTATGAATAATAAAAGACTTCAAAATAATATCGTACACAACATGTTGAAATGAGAACCAACAACCTGCAATAAAAGGACATCTATCTCAGACAAAGAAGACTATTTCAAATGGAAGAAAGATATCTCTGGAAGCTACATCTTCAATTCTCCCTCTTCGCTAGGGAGGTATCTTATCAAATATCCATGCCATGAATCTCTCATCATAACAACCACAATGGCTACACCTATTTGTGGAAAAGGTTTCATCATGAAATCTATCAACATGGTAATCATCATGGAATCACTCCGATGGTGTCCCCCATGGCTACTCCCATGTGTGGAAAGAAGCATATCCATAAGTGCCCATCACAGAATTACTCAATGTGATGTCAATCTACCATGGTTACTCCCATATCTGGAAGAAGCATATACACAAGTGCCCATCACGGAATTACTCAATGTGATTGATGGAATATTGTCATTGATGTCAATGGAATTTAAGAGATTGATATTGTTATTGATGTCAAAAGAATTCATTAGCAGGAACTAAACTATAAATATGTCAATGTTAAAGAAATAATTATATGTATCTTGTAATGTTTCACAAAGTCCTGAAGGAAATCAAGAGGGAATATTTGAAGTCAGTAAAGACATGAAGTAATAAGACCAAATAGACATCATGCGTATAAGCAGCAATCGTATGAAAGAAATATATTAATATAGAAAGATGAAGTAAAGTATTTACTTCATCTATAATCAGAGTCAATAATATATATAGTTTGAACCAACTACAATTGAAGAAATATGCAGATAAAGTCACATCGTAAGGTCTATGAAGATATTCGTACAGAAACAAAAATGAGAAAAGACATGCACCAAAAAAAGCAATTTCAAAGGATAGCACAAATATGTGTGAAGGTGAATCAATAGATTTGTTGTCAAAAAAATGTTTATACTATGCACATCATAAGCCTTATACAACCAAAAATCATAACCAAAGATAAGAGGACGGCTGAAGAAAACAATATGTTAGAAATGAATATATCTAAGCTCTTTCGTCATTTTCAATAAAAATGTAATATTAATCAGATAGTGATTTGTAAGCAGAGGTTTAATATGTGCAGTCAACTTACGGTTGAATGATGGCGAAAGACTCAGCAACAAGAAGTAATATAAGAAACAATGATAATCTATTGTATTGCAGACTTCCTGTTTGACCAGTGGCAAAGAAGCAAGCTTGAAAATCTGAATACAGCCATGTGAATAACTCAAGGTTCAAAAGCCAAATAGATTGCAGTCGATAAATTCATCTGTTAGTAAAGATGGTCTACAACACTGATGGTCAAAGATGAAAAAGACTGGAATAGCAACGAGATAAATATGCACATATTGTCAAAAACAAATAGAGCGACGTTGGAGGGCTGCAAATGCAAAATACCTTAAAACAGTGATATATGACAGAATAATAATAAGACGTGATTTTATTCAGTCAGTAATGAACTAATATAGTAGGAGATCACAATGAGAGGTGTAATTAGTTAATGTCATTGTAAGGGCAATGGTGACGTTGACGGAGTCCCCCATTGAAAATAAGTTTACGATAAAAGAAGAGTCTAATGCAGTGATTCATTGCATCTTTGTATAAACCATGGTTCAGCCAGTTTTTGGAAAATTGGAAATTAGTGATAGAATTAAATATGTGCAGGAATTATAAGATGTGGAACACAAAAATCCCTGGTAGGAAAATAAAAAAGAAGTTAGTGCAGATATTTTTGGAAATATGAATATATTGAAGATGGTGATGTATTTGAGTCTTCAGCAATGGCCCGATAAAATAACAGAAGTTTTGATTCCCTACAGCACTGACAAAGAAGGTCAGAGATTGCAAACAATATTGAAGAATAGTCAAAATGAATATAGAAACAAGAGGTCTTCTAGAGCTGGAGTCCCTGCCTTATGAAAGAGGGAAAATAAAAAATAGAAGTTAAAATTGTGAAGAACAAAGACTTTAAACATATTACTAATGTTATTTGTCTTGTTCTTCCAAAACAATTTAAACAATGGAAAATTATGAAGCTGTGATTTAATAGTTATTTTTTAATTACAACTTAAATACTATTAAGAAATTCAGAGAATGTGATACACGAATCCATATTTGAGAATTTTAAAAAGTGGTGAATGAAGATGATTTATAGTGTTGAGACCGTTTCAATATTACCCTTCACTTAGTTGAAATGTTAGTGATTTTTACAGTTTAAAATCAGGAAAACAATTCAAAGCACAAAGACATGTTTCAATAACAAACAAAGATTAACGAGATGAATGATACCAAAACAATATTATCAGATAAGGGAAGCCAGATTTAAAGTTAGTGGTAATGATGAGAAAGTGCAACAATGGAAAACTGACCAAATGGCAGCTAAAATCAGAAACTAATTGTCTCAGTAACTGCTCGCTGGATGTGCTATTGAATCTAAATTGCATTTACTATTTATGAATGCGATTTCTTTCCAGAACAATTGGTTTGAAAGGAAATATTGTAGTTTGATTTCATAAGGATGTAAAGGCCTTTAGAGTCTAAAAATAGAGGCAATCGCACTGCAATTAGTTTAATAATAAAATGTTAGTTTCTTCCTCCATCTATTGCAATAACATCTCTGTTCACTACTGCTATTTTTCCATATCATTGCTGTCATACAGCAAAGTAGCAAATCACATGGAAGAGGAGGATTACCTTGTTGTCCTGCATTTTGTCACCACAAAATGTTGGTAATAGCACGAAACTTTTTCAAGCTAGTTTTGTGTCTCTCTAAGCTTGAATTTGATTTTCAATTGCTTAATGTTGATCGATTGATCCATTTCAATTCGAATATCAAATTGTTTTACTGAAGGCCTTCGTCAAGTCGTTTTCGTTTTGCTTTCTGTTGAGCCTTTGCTTGATTTTTGAAGCCTTCACAGTCCGTTCTTTGCTTTTGAGTTTGCGTTTGTTTAATTTTAGTCCTTTGGTTTTTCTCTGTCATGCCTTTCGTTTTCCCCTTCGATTCAGTCTAACCTAGAGGTCAATCGGAGTTGTCAGTCAATAGATATGGTCATTTTAGTGCCTCAAAAGTGGACATTTTAGATGCAACAGCACAAATTTTAAAAATGATATATTTTCATTTTGACATTCACTTTTTGAAAATATAACATTTTACTCACTTTTTATTATGTTTTGAAGTTACTTTTCATTTAAATTTATAACTTAAAGTGACTATAATGCACTTTATGTTATAATTTTAAGTTGAGTTACTTTTTAATTTTTCACTTAAAGTGACTATAGAACTATATAGTTACTTTTTAAATTTTTGATTTTTAAATCAAATACTTATATAAATGTCACTTTAACTTAATGTTTATGACTTATATTGATTAATATAATGCATAAATATTATTTTTGACCCATATTGTTAACATTTTTATAAAAATAAGTGAAATGTATAACTTAAAAGCCTAAAAGTGGACATTTTATATGCATATGCATGTAAAAAACTATGAAAAGTGGAAACTTTTCATGCTATTGCATCGAAAAATTCACTCTGAGAATACTTTTCATTCCATTACATAAAAAGCTTGTAAAAGTGGACCTTTTTGATGCAATGATATGAAAAGTTGAGTTTTCATACTTGTGTATGAAAAATGTGAGATATGTTTATAAAATATGTAAGTGACTCCAAAAAGTGAGATTTTGGAGACTTGCACATTTTAAAATATGTAATGGGCCTCAAAAAGTGAGATTATGTCTCAAGACATATTTTAAAACATGTACCAACATGTTTTAAAATATGTAATGAACATAAAAATGTCCTATTATGTGAAGAAAACATGTTCTTGCTCCAAAAACCTCCTATTTTGATCATAACTTTGATTTTCTCCATGGATTTGAATGAGATCAGTTGGATTCATCATGTTTTGGAGAGGTGATCATTTTGCCCTCATCAAAAATCAAGTTATTGCACCCAAAAACGTGTTTGAAACTTCAAGCTAGGGCACATTTTTTGCATAAAAATCCATAAATCTGCCAAGTTTGATCATGTTTTTGCTTGGAATCAAATCGTTTTGACCTTATTTGTTGATTCCATTACATTGTGATCATTATTTTGGTGTTAAAACACCAAATCATTTTTTATTGGAGAAACACGTTTTTGTTTAAAATGCTCGGAAAATTGGAGTTTTAATCCACTTTTATGTGTTTTGAAGCCACTTTTTTGCATTTTGATCTATGTATATCTATTTGGGAAATTCGTTTTTGCATTCACAAGTCAAAAATGATTTTAAAACATGCATTTTTTAGTCACGTTTTTGCAAAAACGACTCAGATTTTTGAATAAAAAAGTCATTTTTTTTTCAAAAAACTCAAAAAATGCATTTCCAGCCCATACCTTTGATAAGAGGGATTGTTTTTGAGTTTTAAATGAATGATATTGTCTTTGGAGATCATTTATTTGGCACTTTCATGTCAAACTCGACCATTGAATGTCCATTACATGCAAGTGTGGAAAAAGTCAAAAGATTGTTTGAAAATCTGGATTTAAGGGAGAATTTGTCTTAAGTCTACAAAACTTGCTATTTTGGCTCCTTCTCCTTCATTTTTGGCATTTAATCTTCATACGGACTCTTTCTTTCTTGCTATTTAATTTGTGCTAATCTTGCTATTTCCATGCATATTTTAGCTTGAAATTGCTGATTTGTCCATATATATGCCATGAAAAGTGCATTTCTCCTTTAAAAAGGATGAAAACTCTCATTTTCACACTTTTGGAATTTCCCCAAACTCCAAATTCGAATTTGCATATTGAAGTGGTTTCCTTATTGATATGTTTGAGTATTTTGCCAAAAGCATGTGTTTATTTGTGTTTGTTTTTATGTTTTGCTTGTTTGCATTTCAGTTTTTTTCCTCCATTTGGAAGAAATTGCAAGTTCTTTTCCAAGAACTTGAGCACGTTTCACTTCACTCTACTTTCCATTTCCATGTTACAACACTTCATCTCTCACTCCATGAAATGTGATTACATATTTATCATCCCATTAGCCATCCGCATATGCATGTAATCCCATTTTCACTTCCCTTTTCACCCATCTCACCTTTCATTTTCATTCGCATGCACAATTACACGAAATGCCTTACATGTAATTGCATCCAAAAGGTCCAATTTTGACTAAAAGTCACTTTTTGTAAAGTCAAAAAGATGTCATTTTCTCCTCTCCATATGCATTCACACCTCCATGAGCAAATACATGTTTCTGTATCTTTCCATGCTTTCCATCTTAGCTTTCATTCGCATATGCGTGTAAAGTGTATCTTTCACTCACACTTGCATCTCATTTCACCCTCCACCTTCCGTTACATGTTGCATTTACATGTAACCCATTTTTCGTGCAATGACATCTTGAAAGCCCAAGTCACTTTTTGAAAATCAGCAATTTCCATTTACATGCATTCTTATGCGCCAAGCACTTTACTTCAAAAAAAAAAAAAGAGTTAAAGGTGTTGATGGAAAGTTGTTCTGAGTGTACATCCAAACATCGTCAAGAAGGTTTCCAAAGTGTCAAAGACTCCAGTTTGTGCTAATCTACAAAGGAGAATTCACGACAACTTGAGTGAGAAAAGATGGATCACATCAAGTTTCCACATGATAATGGACAATTCATCAAAGACAGTTAGAGGTTATCAAAAGACGCAACACTATGATTATCAACGTGAATGCAACAGTACAAAGTATAGGAACTCTCAATCCTATTATCATCTGGGATTGCATCGTCAAGTACAAGGCCTTTCAGAATTATTCTTTTCTCTTCCATCTTCTTTCTTCTTCTTTCATGTTTGTAGTTGGAGAAGATGCATTACATGAAAAAGTGTAATTACATGCAATGCGAGTTACATGTGTATGTAAAAGATGTAATGCGAGTTGCATGTGCAGTTGCATGTAACCCTTTTGTTTCTGTAGTTAGGCTTGGTCAAAATTGGTTGAGTTGCTCCCACTTTTTCCTCCCCCTTTTTTTCAACTTCTTTGCCTATATAAAGGAGTGCCCCCTCATTGTAAAAATTATCTTTTATTGTATGCAAGAAAGCTCTGCCACATTTGTGCAAGCATAACTTTGATTGTGTAGTACAAATTTGGGAGAAAAGTGAATAAAAGAAGCAATTGGATTCGAAGTTTTGACTAGAAGCAATTGTGATAGAACAAATTAGAAGCTTTGACTTAATTTGTGCCTATTGTCTTGATTCATGTTATTATTGTGTGTTCAATAAAAGAGCATAGAAAAGAGTCAAGAAACAATTCAATCTCGACTTTTGACCAGGAACAATTGTGAAAATTCATAGCTAGAAGCTTTGTCTGTGGCTTGTATTTTCATCTTAATACGCAAAATAGTTAGATTGTTCTTACTTTTAGGAGTCTTTGTGCCCTAATTGAAAAACTTTTACCACATAGAAGTACAACAGGACTTAGAGCCAAACTGGCACGTTTTGACTAGCCTTTGAGTTAGTTAAAATTTATTGATATCATTGTTTCTAGCTCTTGATAGAAGTGTAGTTAGAGATTTACCTTGCCCATTATTTGTTCTACGAGTAAGTGGATCCTTTCTTGAAAGTTAAGAAGAAAGGATCTTTGTAACACCCTGTTTAAGATCTCTCGACTTCTTGCTTACCTTGAGTTGATCCAAGGAACGGTGAGAAGGGGGAGCCTTCCCTTTAAGGTAGGAGAGACTGTCTCACACGCTGTGGCTGGTCATCCTATTTTGCGACTGAATTTTTATCCAAAACTGTCAGTTGCAAAATATCCACCCAACATACCTCTTAATGCTATGAAAAACAATTGGGGCATCTCTGGCTAGCACATTACTTATTAGAAAATGGGATTTGAAGCAGCGTCATCTAGAAAGAGTAGTCATGCCTCCTTGCCTGCGCACCTTAAACAATGTTTTTGCTTATTTTTCATTCTTTCCCTAGGACGTGGGCATAGATGTGGAGTTTTTGATAATCTGTAGATAGCGGATGTATTTTGTACCATTTTCTCTGCTTTTCCCCCAAAGCCTTTGTTGTAATTTAAATTTTAGTCCAGCACCCATAGTGAGTGCATCAATAAGGATTGATGCTTGACAGGTGGAAGTGAAAGATGCGAGAAGAGAAATATGGAAGGGAGATTTATAGAGCTGATGGGAAACAAAACCAAAACAATGAATTGCATATAGGAAACTCATTCGCAAGAAGTAATACAATAAATTGATTAAGAGGAAACGTTCAGTTTCTTTATAGAAATCTGTAAAATCAAACAACAGATTATTAAAATTAAAAATAGAGTTTCACAGTGAGACAATTCCCTTTGATTTATCCCCTATTCCTAAATTCCTCCGGTTGGTAGGCATTGGTCTAATAGCAAAGTTGACTCCTTCTAATTTGCAAGTATATGTTCCAGAATCTTAATGAACAAGAATTTCTGCCATTTTCTTCTGCATGTGACAAGTATCTCCGAGAATAATCTTATGCAAGCATAATAATCTGCAACAGTTCTACTAATTGCTTGGTGTTCACGTTATAGCAGGGGCACCTCCAATACTTCTCCAGAGATCTAATTGTGATAAATTGAGGCTGTCATTTCCGACAATTAATTTACATTTATCACTTCTGACACATGATTAATTCATTCTTATCTTTTTTTTATAAAAAAATTGAAGTTAGATAAAACAATTAAAGCCCAGGAAATTAGGTAGTGACCAATCATAAAATAGAAATTTATGCACAAAAATTGATTTAAAAATTATAACTTCTAAAACTTTAGCTTACTGTATCTTATTTTCATTTAAACTAATTGTGAGGGGGGCTAATGAAAACATTAGTTCCCAGCCTTATGTAAGGCAGGGACTAACAAACAAGTTCTGGTCAGTTGTAAATATACTTCAATCCATGTCTTTGATTTGGAAGACGGAGAGTATGCTGTTTTGGAAATTGGAAGTCAATAAACTCCAGCCTCAATCGAAAACCTAGTCAGTATTTGAAAGGTTGATTTGGCATTCAAAGGATTAGAATGATATGGATTGATAAACCTGTGCGAGCATAGCAAAAAGGTTATTAATTTGAAACCAAGTGACAACCTTTAAAAGTTAGTAAACTATAAAATAAGAAAGGCTCATTAGATTCATATAATTAAGAGAATTAAATTTAAAGGTGTGAATTAAAGAAAGGATGTGTGATGTATTGTTTTAAAGGAAGCATTATAATAAATCACCGCAGATTACAAAGTATGAGTAGTAATAATAATATAAACAAGGATTATTATTACTATAAGTTGAAAGCATGGGTCATTTCAAAAGGGTATCAATCTTGTATATAAAGAAATTGGAAATAAAATTGTTAGCAAATAAGAAGTTAGATGTATGAGAGGAATATAAGCATTAAAAAGGTATAATGTAAGAACTGAGAATAGAGAGAAGACCATTGAGAAAGGTGTAATGTGTATTAGAAAATAAAAGTATATACACCACAGGAAAAAGAGAATATACGCAAATATATGTAGGTGTCGAGCAGATTTGAAGGAGATGAAACTATCATAAAGGTATACAAAATCAGAGTTTTCAGTTATAATAAAGAAGAAGATCATGCTGCAATGAAAGAGAATCAATAGAAGAGAGGGGATACAGTAATATATGTGTGATTTAAATAAGAAGGCTATTTGTAAATGTATGTGTGAATCTAAAGAAGATATAAATATCAGTTTGAAGAAAATAAAATTGTGCAATTAAAATATCCATCACCAATTGAGTAAGCAACCTTGACAAGGTGAATAGAAGCTTGTGTGCTGTGAGTTGGTGCTCGCAAAGACAATTGTGGGGTTGGTGCTTCCGATAGGTTGGTGCCTGCAAAATGTAGGAGTTGGAGCTTCCAATGAGTCTGCCCTCATAAACATAGGGGTTTGGAGCCTCTAGTAGGTTGAAGCCTAAAAAACATTGTAAAGGAACAAGTTTTTATAAAAGCAATCATTTTGTCATGGTTTTCTTGCACATTGGGGTTCCACGTAAAACATTTTGTCATTGTGTTTATGTGCCTAATTATTCATTACAACGTTTGAATTTAAATGTTTGGATAAAAATTTTCACTTGGCAAATTTGTGGAATCACTCAACATGATGTCATCATGGAATCTCTCAATATGACATCCACCATGGCTTCTTCCATGTGTGGAAAGAGAACCTCTCAAGGGCTTTCACCTCAAATTTCTTCATCTTAGAGAAATATGCATTGTAGAACAAGAACACCTCTCAACGGTTTTCACCTCATATTTCTCCATCTCAAAGAAATATACATTTTAGTATATTAATTTTTTTAGTAATGTTGAGACTCTGTCTAAGCGAGGACAACATTCTCCACTACTCCAAGCTTGTATCTAAAATGTGTGAATTTTACCTGAGAGAGGCTTGGTAAGACTGTCACCAGTTTGTTCATCATTGCAAATACATTGAAGTTGAATGCTTTACACAACTTTGATTAGCACTATGAATCACAATTGGTTCTAATGCTTGCCCAAACAAACCTTCAAGAAACTTTGGAAGTGACACTACTTCTTGAGAAACTAAAGATGCTGCAATATATTCGGCTTCTCTAGTGCTTTGAGTCCCATAAGTCTGCTTCCTGCTACACCAGGAAATCATGGCAGACCCCAAACTGAAGCAACATGCAGAATTGTTATTCATATCATTTACACTCCCAACCAATCAGAATCAGAGTAACCTTATAAATTCACATCTACATCTGAAGCATATCTCAAGCCATATCCAACTGTGCCACTATCTCAATATGTGCCTGGCTTAATTTGTCTTGGTTCACACATGAACTAAGAACACTTACTGCATGATGGTTTAGCATTCAGTAAATACATTGAAGATCCAATCACTTGTTTGTACACAGTAGATTTTATGAAATCAAAGCTAATTGCAACAACATTGAACTTCTTCAAAATTGTCTCCATAGGAGTAGACATGGACTTGTAATACCATGTCCTAAACCTCTTCAAGATAAATATAGTGTATTTCCCTTGACTAAGAATAATCTTATTGGGTATTTGCCACACTTCTAGTCCTAGAAAAGAATGCATGAGACCAAGATCTTTCATCTCAATCTAAAAGGTGAAATCTTTCCTGCATTTAAGAATGAAGCTATCTTCTCCACTAAGAGATAAATCATCAACATAAAGAACCAAAATTTAAGCTTTACCATTAAATATCTTGAAGTAAAGATTTGAATTCTGCATCATTCCTGGAGAAACCCAAGCTTGTCAAGTATTGATCAATCATTTCATATCGTACATAAGGTGCTTTCTTTAGGCCAAACAATGCGTTCTTCAATCATCATACAATAGACTCCTTCCCGTGAATCACAAAACCATCTAGCTGTTCGATAAACAATTTCAGCTACACCATTAAGAAATGCAGTACTCTTTATATTCATATGATGTAATTCTGAGCCTTTAGCTGATACAATAAAAATCAGAGTCCTGATAGATGTATAATGAGCTACATGAGAAAACATCTCCTCACAATCTATTCCCTCTTTTTGAGAGAAATCTCTTGTCACAAATCTTGCTTTGTACTTCTCAATACTTCCATCTATAGCAGGTTTAATCTTTAAAGACCACCTGGAAGACATAACTGATTTTTCTTTAGGTTTTGCCACAACATCCTAAACATCATTGTTGACGATATATTGATATTCTTCTAACATGGTATCTTTTCAAAATTGTTGATTGGATGCTTCCTCAAAGCTAGAAGGCTTAGACTCAATGATATGACTCGTTAAAGCCACATATTCTGAAAATTGCTGCGGTCTCTTTCTTTCTCGAATAGTGCCACAAGGAGCTGTATAATTTTCTGTCCTTTGCATTGTTTGTCTAGCCCAAGAGGTCGCTTTCTACTCGTAGAAATATTACTTGGCCTATCAATAGGTTCTATGGGATCAACTGAATAAAAGTCTCTTTTGTTTTAATGGACTGCCTCCAAATCTCAAGAGAATGATCTGGGTAAATATCCACATCCTGAGGTATCCCTTGTTCTTCACTACCCAAAGAAGACCTCTTTGACCTTTGGAAGACAACATTTTAAAAAGATACATCCATATTGATCTCAATTTGTTTCTACTCGCAAATGTAGATCTTGTAGGCCTTAGAAGACTTATTATAACCCACAAATATACCTTTCTTGCTTGATAGTTCTAGTTTAGATCTTAAACATAACTCCCAAAAATCGTTTTGTGACTAACTTTGGGTTCAACACTTGTAAAGGCCTCTTGAGGGGGCATATTTTCTAATATTTTATGAGGGCTCGAATTAAACAACAGTTTTGAAAGTTTCTTCCCAAAGAAAAGTTTGTAAATTTTTATCACAAATCATTGCTTTGATTGCCTCAACAATGGATTTGATTTTCCTTTCAACAACTCCATTTTGCCAAGGGTTGTTAGAGACACACAACTTCTTAATCCTTGCCTCAATGCACAAATTTTGAAAGCCTTGATTGTATTCTCCTACATTTTTGGATCTCAAAACCTTGATCCTTTTTAGGGACTTGTTTCCAACCTATGATTTGATTTCTTTGAACTCACAAAGTACTTCAGATTCATTAGATTTGAAGAAATAAATCCAAGTCTTCCAAGAATAGTCGTCTATAAAATTATATTATACCAATATCCACTCAAAAATGTCACAAAGATTGGTCCACATAAATCATAATGGATCACATCTAAAATACCTTTTGATCTATATTCACTTCTTAGAAAATAAAGGTAATGTGAGTTTTAGTCCACTACAACATTCAGATTGTTAGAAATAGGGAATATTGCCAGGGGGGTGTTGAAGTGAATCAGTGTTCCACAAACTTTTTCCCAACTATGGATATTATCAACGACCTTTAAACTTGCATATATGATCAAACTAAAAAGTAAACATAATGATAACATAATGCAACTCATAACACCATTATTTGTTAACTAGGGAAACCTTGGCCAAACAAAAATACCAGTGGGGATGGTACCCACAAAATGATCCACTAATCAAAAGTATCTTGTGAAAGATATTGACTCTTTTAGGAGTCTATTACATGTGTATAATGTTTATGTCCTTGTTAGAGGACTGAGCCTTGTTAGAAGCTTCAACCCTGTTAGGAGTTGGTATTACAATACAAAAGTATGCAAGAAGAGCCCACTACTCAAACAAGAAAATACAACTTTTATAATGCTATCAATAGAGATAGATACAAAAACCTTTATACAGTGCTGATATCTTCAATAACTGATCTGCCTTTTGATTCCTTTTTCAAAATTGATCATATAACCGTGCTCCTTTGCACTAGCATCAAATTCACATCTATACCGATCATATAAAGTGTGCATTCAAACATTATATCATTACAATACAATGCCACACTTTGCTAAACAAAAAGTGTTCTTCCTTTATATCAAATTGTTTCATCTTGTCGGCCTTGCTTCTTGATACTTCGCTAAATCTTTTGAATCATCTTTTTCCACGTGTGGATTAACATCTAGGATGTGGTTCCAACATTGTCAAGTAAACAATTCCTTAACCAAAATATCTTTATTCTACCTTTAACTATGTTCTTTCTTGTTGACCTGTACCTAGAAAAACTTAAATAACTTCGTCCGTGCATGGAAAAACATTGTGCACTTTAACTCACCTATCATATACATCATGTCCTTTGTTCCTATAAGTGTGCATAACCCCAAGTGCCTTCAGTGAGCTGCACTAAACAAAATAGGCTAACCATACATTGTTTTGTTGGTAGGTACTTAGACAATTTTTTGAATAACTATACTTCAAACCTATCCTTTCATTTTGCCTTTTCAAAGTAAGCTATATGTTGCTATAAATGACAACCCTAACATATCTCCTTAGCCAAATTGCCAACAAAAGCATATTCGATATTTCAAGGTGAATTATTAAATACTCAATCCTCTTGATATAAGGTCATTTCTGATGCTAAGCTTGCTATGTAAGATCATGAAATAATGTGATATGCTGGTAACCACATAGGGAACTTACAATATTCATTCGATGGATATCAACTCTTGCACTTCTAAAGATTTGGGTTCACCATGTGCAATAAGAATATAAGTTTAATCTTTAGTCCTTTCACCTTAATTTTAACTTATGCTACTTCTCCTAACTATGAATGCAAGGAATCGTGGATGACTAGGACTCTACTAGATGTAGATTGATCAACAACTCCACCCATCTAGTACAAGCTTATAAGGAACATTAAAATGGTTTTCAAATCAACATCTACTCTTCAATCCCAATGAATGGATACAAACTAAAGGTTGATTGCCAATTGAGGTTAAGTACTTTTAATCATGGGGTCACATGCAAGGCCCTCTTACCATTAGCAAGAGGCTAGTGGCCTGGATTTGTTCAAGTCAAGAAAGTAAAAATCCACAATTCTTCCATTTAACTAAACTACAATAACATGAAATGAAATCTAATCCAAGTGAAAGTTTGAGGACACCATGCAACACTTCAAAGCAGTATTAAGTAATTCATTGTGAGAATCAGCAATGACTTATCCATTACTTCAAAAGCATCATATCAACAATTTGATCAAGTCTCTCCCTTAGCTAGCCTGCTTTACTTCTACTACTAGCTCTTCTAGCTTCTACTTCCTCCACTACTCTCTAATGCATTAAAAATGAGAAGGTTTTGGTCTTTTATAGAAGTCGAATGACAATGAAGGGCCAAAATTTACTGAAGATCAGGGGTCAACATTCATTCCCACAAACCCTAACTATAGTTGCCAAATTTATAACCAATTTCTGATGAAAGTATTGTCATTGATGTCAAAGTCAATCAAGGAGATTGATGGAAGAATCGTCATTGATGTCAAATTAAAGAAAGTAATACTATCATTGATGATTATACAGATGTTAAAGATTTAATTATGATGTGTGAACAAGTTTTAGATCTGAAGGGCACCCAATAGTATATAAAGAATGATAAAAAAATTAATACTCACAGAGTAAAATGAGTTATTGAATTATTATGAAAGAAGATGCAAATGTTTCTTAGAAGTTAAGAAGACATGAGAGTGTATTGTGCTACATACAAACAGTAAATATGTTTACCAAAGTTGAAGGCTTGTATATGTTTCATAGTTGAATAGAATAGGTGAAGTAAGCTACATATAGTATTCAAGGGAGAAGCATGTGTTGCAAGAAGATTACCTATAAAGACTCACAAAGGAAAAACAAGAAGACATACAGAGTATCATATAGACATATAAATAAAAGTTATTTTAGAAAAATCTAATAACAAAAAAGTCGAATTACTCATCAGTCATGAATCATGATCGAGTGCATATGCATGAAAATTTGTGAATATCAGATTATAGCACATGAAACAAAATTGCGATCGTACATTGTTCATGGCACAAATCTCAGCAATATATGCTACAAAGTTTGAGCATTGTAGAATGAAAGTATTGTGAATTCCATATACAAAGAAAAGGATTGTGTGAATACTCAACCATAGTTTAATCCAAGCCAAAACTAAATCACATCATGAGACAAGTAGAGCATTTGGAATATTGGCAGCTATTTTTGACAAAATTACAATTACAAATGAAGAGGTCATTTTTGTGTGACAAAAGCAATTAATAAATTATATTATAATGACACTTTAAAATATTTTAATGTTGTGGTTAGAAAGCTTCTTAAGTGGAGTTCATTTGGGAAACTTGTACCAATTGGAGATTATAAATATGAGCCCATTTGATGAGAAAAGCATCCGATTGTATATTATTTTTCTTTTGTTGTGTTTGTAACACTTTTGAAATTCTAAAATTTTGTGCCCTTGCTGAAATATAAGGATTTGGGATCTACAACTGAAATATTGTAGATTCGATTGTGAGGATTTCATTTGTAATTGTGTTGAGGTATAATACAATTTGCCATCTCTCCTACTATTATCCACTTTTGTAAGAAGATCTATGTTGCAGAAAATCACTGTTTGATATAAGATAAGGCTAATTTGGAATTGTTAATTCCAATTTGCGACTGCTATACAGAGCCACGTTTTGGGTATTTAAGGTTGTCGATTCACCTGGGAGGCAGTGTTTTGGCATTAGAGACTTCTGCAACCTTTCTCAAGGATGAGACATCATTTATTAGAGGCTATGCATCTTTTTTTAGTACCTGTGATTATTATTTTGGAGTTTCCAGATTATAGCAAGACCCACGTTTCATGTCTGGAGACCTACGGCTAAAACCGAGACCTACAATTTGTTATTTGAGTTGGGGTTTATGTTCATTGGTTGCGATTGCAAGTTAATGCACTTGCACATTAGTTTCCAAGTTTCTTATACTGGTTATATTTATTTTGTTAGCATTATCATTTTGTAAAGAAAAACTGAATTGAATAAATAAGTATTTGCAATCCCAAGTTTGATGATTAATTATAAATTGTAGTGTTTTGAAATTTCAATTGTTAGAGGTTGTAGTTTTGAATGGTAAAACAATTAGCAAGCTAGCATCAATAAATTTTTTTTGGTCTTGCATATTCATGGAGAAAAAGAAACTCAAGTTATACATATTTCACTTCAAATTGAAAGACAATTAAGGAAATTATCAGTTTTGCCAATTTCGTTAAGAGCTAGCCTAGGGTTATTATAGTGATATCAAAGCGGTTTCTTGCCATCTTATGGGGTAGGAAAGTTAGTTTATTTCATAACTGTTGTTGTTTTGAAAGTGACTGACACTTTAGCTTCTTCAATTGTGGATAGATATAGGAGGCCAAGTAATTCTAGGAACTGGTGAAATAGTGAGGAAGATAGTAGGAAAATAAATGCCTTGAGAGATAGCATGGAGAAATATAAGCTTCATCATCAGAGATTAGTAGCGAAACCAATGGAACTAGAAATAGTTGATAGGCACCAAGGTATATGGTTTGCGCTTTTAGGAGACGACCATTCAGGTTGCAGGGAAGGAAGTTTAAGTTTTCCCCGACAGGGTTCTATGGTGCAAATGTACCTATATTTAGTATGTCACCTGCTAGTCCTATCCATAGTGTTGATGATGGACTTATTTCAGTGGGACATATAGTTGTGTCAGTGACAACATCATTGAGCTTTAGCAAGTTGAGGCTTCCAGAGTTGTTGTTGCAGTTAGTGCATAGATGATTGATGAAGTTGTTACCATTGATACTTTTGGCTCTCTCGAGGAGGGGATTGTTATTGGAGATTTGTATGTGATTTGTTGTGGTGTTGCTCCCTCAGGTGGGATCAATGCATGTATGAAGTGACCCAACTGTGATGTTGGTAATCAAGGTACTACAAAAGTGGGTGTTGGATCATGCTCTAGCATTATTGATTAATTAAGTCATGTGTGCAGAGTTAGGTGATGGTAGTTTAGCATCTGTTAGGGGATGTGGATAGAGAGTATGGACACCTCTGATGATTTGTTAGGTTGATGCTATGAGTTGCACTGGGTATGATATCCCTTGCTAGGTGTCAGGTGATGACTCTGAGGAGGGTTTGGATGGGTCCTAGGATCAAGATGTAGGACTTCTTTCTTGAGGGGAGGTAGAGTCATTCAAGGAGTGCAATATTATGTGGGTTTTTGCTTCTTTAAAGGAGGGGTCAGTTGAGGTACTAACTGGTTGTATCTCAATTGTACTAGATGTGTATGAGGACAATAACACACATGTAATGAGCGATCTTGTGACGAGGAGTTTTGATTTAGTTTCTTATTACAATGCAAAGAGTTATGCAGTGTTTGCAAAAGAGATAGGGGTTACATAGACATCATGTGAATAGTCAAATGAAGCTGAGTGATAGTGACATCTCTTTAGCTATTGAGCATTGTGGCGCCAGATGTTGGCTTTATTTGGTTAGGGTGCTTGTATGTTTGATGAGTACGGTGATAGTAGTTTTTCCCTAACAAAGATTCATGTGCTGCAGGAAGGTGTTAGGATCTTGAAGCATAATTACTCAGTTAGCTACTGATAGAGATTACCTCATGGAGTGGGGTAGCAGCTATTATGAGGGATTGTTAGGGAAAGAGGAGGAGGTGACAAAGCTTACTCAAGAGCTTGAGGTGATTGTGGACACTCTTCAATGTACTCAGTTGGCTCTTCAAGGGTCACAGTCACGGTTGTATGAGGTAACCATAGAGTTGGAGCATGCTCGGTCCACACCAACCCCATATCTAGGTCAACTGCAAATTGTAGTGGTTGGTGGTGAGCTTGCTTCGACTGTTGGGGATGATGGATGTGATGGTGTAGCTAATACGTCCATCCACGATATAGGTGTAGTAGGTACAGAGGAGGTGAGAGCATCACCGGAGACAAGTTCTCATGGTGGTTTACTTCCTTCTGCTGAAAGCGAATCTAAATCTTCATCTGATACAACTGGTAGCATTGGACAGTTACAATGCCATGATTTCAAAGGGATCAGCTGTGGTTTGCAAGGGAGTAGGTTGATGCTTGCACATATAATTTCTATTGTATTGAGTCATTCATGGAGTATTTTCTTGAGAGCTCAGATTTGTAGGAGGATTCGTACAGGGTATTTGAGGGTAATGTCTTTTAAGGTTCTTGTGCTATATAGGGATTGGTGGGGAAGATTGTAGAGACCTTGGCTACAATGCTTCCCAAGATGGATTTTGTGGTTGGGCTTGCTAAGAGGGTTGCCCAGGATCCTACCTAGCAAATAATTGTGTAGAGTTAAAGGTTGGAGTTGTCTCTTGATTCTTGGTTTAGTATTGATGAGCCATTGATAGAAATTGGGGCTTTCTACTGACATTATACAATGGGGTGTGCTCATCAATTTGATTTTGACCCATTGGTAGAGGATTTGATTTCACACTTGTGTGGGTTGGCTCCAGTTTCGTACCATCCATTATGGGATGGGTTAGCACCATCTTTTGCAGATGAGATCGGTAGCTGCAAGTTAGACCACTTGCAGTATCTACACACCCAGAACACTTTATTAGAGATTGGAGTTGATGATAGTGATTTAGGTACTTATGGTTGTTATCATCTCCATAGTGCAGTTGGGTTTGAGTGTCAGTTTGATAGGAACTTAAATGTTGATGAGTTATTAACATCATGAGCTCCTACTATTAGTTTCCAAATGATTTTATCATTGATATCAGTTATTTGGGTGCTAATGCTATTGGAGTTGCTTGTACACAATAGGGATAGTGCGCAGTTCTCCCCTTGGGATCTAGGTGGACTTTGATGTTCATTTTCTCTAGGGTTTCTTGGGGGCAAACATTGTTAAGGAGGGAGGACTGTATTGTCCCCATTTTTAGTAGTTTCCTATAGTTGGCTTGGTTAGTTCACCATTGCAACCGCTGTTAGCTTATAGTGGTTTTTGAGGGTCTTAGTTGTGCGGTTATAGGCTTTCCAACAAACTATGGTGCATTTTTCCTTTGTTTGAGGGACCTACTATTTGTAGTAAGTCAAACTGTCGCTTCCAATGAACTCAATTGAGTTAGAGGGGTTGAGGGATGCTCTCGATTTTTGTTTTGGGCTTTTAGTTTGGGCTCCAAGATTCTTGGAGGGAATATTTATTTATAATTTTATTGTACGGCACCCTATCAGACTCATTCATCGTCTTTCTTCATTAGGATCACTCTAGTGTTATCAGATTTTGATTCTGATGCTTCTTCAGTTGTTTTCATAAGACAGTTGAATTATTTTTATTATTCATCTAAATATGTTAAGGTTGCTATTTTTGTTGGTGTTGTATGTTGGCCACCTCAGTATCATAGCTCATTGGAACCAAGTTGAACAATTTTAAATCATGGCCACAAGAAACAATGGCCTTTTATGTCAAAACATTATGTTATGGTGGTAACGATCATTTTTGGAGCTAAAAACAATTAATAGATTATATTAGAATGACACTTTATTATATTTTAATGTTGTGATGAGGAAGCTTTGTATGTGGAGTTCATTTGAAAAAACTTGTACCACTTGGATATTATATATATGAGCCCATTTATTGAGAAAAGCATCTAATTGAATATTATTTTCTTTTTGTTGTCTTTGTGACACATCTAAAGTTCTGAAATTTTGTGCCCTTACTGAAGTATAATGGTTTGGGATCTACAGTTGAAGTATTGTAGATTCAATAATGAGGATTGCATTTGCAATTGTGATGAGGTATACGATTTTCCTTCTCTTCCACTGTTATCTACTGTTTTGAAGGAGATCTTTGCTGCTGAAAATTATTGTTTGATCTGAGAGGAGGTTAATTTGGAATTATTAATTCCAACCTGTGGCTGCTATAAAGAGCCACGTTTTGTGCATTTAAGGTTGCCTATTCACCTGGGAGGTAACGTTTTGACATTTGAGACTTCTGCAACCTTTCTCAAGATTGAGATACCATTCGTTGGAGGCTGGGCATCTTTCTCCAGGACCTGCAATTATTATGTTGGAGGCTGCAAATTACAACTGGACCCACATTCCATATCTGGAGACTTGCGGCTATAATTAGAGACCCGTGATTTGTTATTTGAACTGGGGTTTATGTTCATTGGCTGCGATTGTGAGTGAATGCACCTGCAAATTGGTTTCCAGGTTTCTTATACTGGTTATATTTATTTTGTTAGCATTGTCATTTTGTAATAAAACTGAATTGAATAAATAAGTATATGCAATCCCAAGTTTGATGATGAACTAGAAATTGTAGTGTTAGCAAATTTCAATTGTGGCAGAGGTTGTAGCTTTTAATGGTAAAATAATAATCACCCTAGCATCAATACATTTGTATTGGTCTTACATATTCATTGGAGAAAAAGAAACTCGTGTTATACTTATTTCTATTCAAACCGAAAGACAATTAAGGAAATTATCAGTAATTTTGCCAATTCAGTTAAAGAGCCAACCTATGGTTATTACACACTTGCAGATAATACTGTCACCACAGACAACAACAGAGACTTGCAAATATCAATTATAATTAAATGAATTCACCGAAGCCGTAGAAGATGAAGAAAGACGAGGGCAGGGATTGGATTCAAAATGATTATACTTGAACAAGTTGGACAATAAGGACAAATTTGCAATGCTTCAAGAATATTGAAACTAAATTGGCATCGATAGTATTCATCAAAAGCTGATTCATTGAAAGAAAATTTTAGACAGAAAAGAAGTATTCGAGCAGTGACTTATCAAGACAATGATAATATGTTTTGAGGCCCAATAAAATATTAGCATCATTTTTTTAATTTACAGTGATCCATTTGTTATTTTAAAAAAACCAAATAAAGTTAGGCGGTAACTATAATGCTGCTAACTGATGAATATTAGTTAATCTATACTTAAGAAAAATAAATTAATAAAGACAATAAGATACATCTCTTGTTAAAGAGACATAACTCTTAAATGAAATCAAAGATATAAATAAGAATATTATTTGGAAAATAAAAAATAACAGTGTAGTTTTGAAGAATAAAATATGTGAAAAAGAAGAGTGAATAATATGATATATGAAGAATAAGATGAGCAAGCAGAAAATGAAAGTAAGGAAGTGTACAGGAATATGCATATATAAAATCAGATTTCCAATCTGATTTATATATACACACATAAGAGCAGATGATGAATGCAGTGAAAAATATCAGGACAGATCAGATATAAAGATAGAAAGAGAAGTATGTATAATGGATAAAGAAAAGTGTGAAATATATCACCAGTAAATAGAGGATATGTGTGTGTGTGTGTGCGCGCGCGCATGGGCACATGTGTGCATGTGCATATGCGTGTGCGTGTGCGTGTGCGTGTGCATATGCGTGCGTGCGTGCATGTGTGTGCAAAAAAGAAGAGTGGGTGTCCATTGCAAGTCTACATATAATATTATAATGGGATAAGATGGTGAATCCAAAATGAGATAAAAGAATAAAAATTTTCAGGATTGCAGATTTATTGAAGAAAAATATAGAAATATATGTTTTTGTTGAAGAGAAGTTGTGCTAAGAAGGTATTTATCTTCAATTGAAGTAAGCAACATAGTCAAGGTGGAAAAGCAGATTGCATATAGTGGGTTGGTGCTGACGAAGACAATAGTAGCGTTTGGTGCTTCCAGTAGGTCAGAGCTTGCAAAGTGAGGGAATTGGAGCTTTCATATAGTTGATGCTCATAAACGCAGGGTTGTAGGCTCTAGTAGGTTTGAGCCTACAAAACATTGTAAAATAACAAGTATTTATATGAAGCAATTATTTGTCGTGGTTTTCACCTTCAATGGGTTTCCATGTAAATCATTGTGTCATTGTATTCAAGTGCATAATTGTTTATTTCAGCATTTGAAGTTATTATTTTGATAAAACTTTTAAGTTAGCAAAATTATTATTATACTGATTCACCCTCACTCTTTGTATAATAGTGTGCTCTTCAATTACAAGAGGGCACCACATTGTATGCCAATAAGATAATTGCAGCCTTTAACAACCAATGAGAAAACTTGACACTTAGCACGATGTGATTGAATGATGTTTGGATTTGGAATTTTTTATTGGAAGAGACAACTCAATGCCACCTCATCATCGTTATTTTGTAGAGTTATTTAATCTTTTGATGGAGAGAAAATGTCTCTTGATTGTCAAAATTTCTAAATTCAATTAACTCTTCCAAAAAATGATTCCT
Source organism: Cupressus sempervirens (assembly GCA_028749045.1). Classification (NCBI taxonomy): domain Eukaryota; kingdom Viridiplantae; phylum Streptophyta; class Pinopsida; order Cupressales; family Cupressaceae; genus Cupressus; species Cupressus sempervirens. The sequence goes on along the minus strand of CM053788.1, from coordinate 247,558,281 downwards.
TGAGGATGATTGTGATGTCTCATATTCCCAAATTGCTTCCTCTTCCGGAATCTTCTTCGTCTTCACTCTTGAAAACTTTTTCTTTGTTATAACTTGAACTTGCACTTGCATCCTTTAGAACTTGATTTGTCTTGAACTTCTTGAAGATGCCCTCATACGGTTAGATTCTTTCAAGGCAAACTTGGATTCCATCTTGATCTCAGCTTCAGTTTTCCTTGACATGGAACTTCTATGTCAAATGCAGTCCTCGTGCTTGAATTTTAAGCCTCCATTTGAAGTCTCCACCCCCTTAGCTCCTCCTTATCACCTTGCAAAATGAAGAAATGACGGCATTACAATTGACAAAAAAGAGAGAGGAAATCTGAAAGCCAAGACAATCATTCAGAATTTCTCATATGTAAATTCTGATTTTACCATACTTCCTACAAATTTTGCCATGTAGTCCCATAAAAAATATCTGAAAAAACCACATGAATTGCATTATAAAATGCCCAGATTTGTCGACTTCCTTATTCTCTTTCGTTCCTGATTTTTGTAAAATGATTTTGTCACTGTAATCTGAAATTAAATTCTATGAAATTTGGATCCTTCAATGGATTTGGACTGCCCATCATAAGGCTTTGTAATTAACATGTTATCTTCAGCAACTTGAAGAAGTTTAAAGCGTGACTAAATGACCAGTTTTGTGCCCTTTAGTATCAACTTCACTACTAGTTAAGGGGGAGTTCGCTGGCATAATCTGGAAATTTCATTGCTACATGTCTGAGCTTGATTTACTGCTATAGGAAGAAGAATTTCCCTACTAAAATCAGAGAAACACACTACAAATTTGAGGGTGGATTGCTGCGAGTTTGTAAAGCAGAATAGCTTTGTTTTGGTGTTCAAATTACTTGAGAGGCCTCCTTTATATAGGTGATCCAAGATCCTACACAATTAGAGGACTGACTTGGCCTTTAAACATTAAAATTAAATATTTTAAATTCTATTTGAATGCTGGTAAGAAATGGCAACAAATTGAGAAAAAATGCCCCAAAATGGTTGAATTTTGATCTATTTTTAGACAATCATAGCCACAATTAGAAAAGTTTGAAGTCCACAAACCTATTAGAAACCTAATTCTTTTAGGTCATTTTGATTGAATTTGTTGAACACTTGATGTTTCTTGTGTTGGAAATAACAATGACAATGTATATACATTGCTCGACTTTTATACAAAAGTTTCAAAATTTCAAAATTTGCATTTGTATCAAAAATGTTGTTCATCTTCCATACCTTATTACTTGCCCTGAGTAAGTACTTCATTTCTATGTTTGCTTCTATTACTCCTATTGAGTAGATATTTGCCTTGACAAACATTTTAATCCAAAATTTTATAATCCCTCTTTTTTGCCACTTATGTCAATTGCGTTGTACACTGCCAATGTGTTTATTCTAAAATGGTTTGTGTAGCTCTATTTTTGTCTTCAATATTGCATCCCAATTTCCTATTGTTGCATCTAGGGATTGATATTGAATGTCTAGTTGTGCAACAAGGTCAACTAAGCCTTCATGTGTAGAAAGATGGGAATCTTTCTTGAACAATGTCTCTGCATAGGCTAGTTCCTTGTGTAATACTTCCAGGTGAGGTGTCAACATGGATTGAATACTGATTAGAGTAGATTGAATATTTGCATCATTGTCTTGCAGCTCGACTAGCCTACTCTGAGATGACAGTAACCTTTGGAAATTTGACTAACTATTCCCTAAAGGTTGTTGCAGTGTGGTACCTATGAAGCTACGAATCTCCCTGCATCTGGTCAATAGCCCATTGAGTCTCCTTAGTAAATATCTCAACATTGCATAGCTTTGTGTATGTAGAGAAAATGTTCTCTAACACCTTCCTTACATTTTCAATTTTGGTTGCTATATGAACTTGTCTGAGTGCAATAGCACTAGATATCTTCTCCAAAACCTTGGTATGGAACTTCTTTTCAAACCATTATAAGAATTTGACATTTGTGTCTAGGTCTTCATCCTTAATCTTATCCACAATGCTAACAAGTTGCTCTATAATAGGCTTATCTTAAGTTATTTCTAGGAGGCTGAAAAAATCAATGAATATGTCTTTGCTTTCATGCAAAACTTGCTTTTTCTTATGCTCCCTCGTTGTTGTCGATAGAAACTGTGTTGGCCGACGGAGTGATTGTTGTCGGTGTTTCTATAGCCGACGGAGTGATTGTCGTCAGTGTTTTTGTAGCCGACAGAGTGATTGTTGTCGGTGTTTTTGTAGCCGACAGGATGATTGTCATCAGTGTTTCTGTAGCTGACGCGGTGATTGTCGTCGGTATTTCTGTATTCTATAGCCGATGGGTAAATAGTTTGTAGCAAACATAATGTTTGTGGTCGATGGACTCCTTCGGGAAGGTTTGGCGGATAGTATTTATATCCCATCTGGGATCATTGTAAATCATCATTGATCTTATCTTATGAAGCATAATGTAATGTTCTGGCATATGCGAATAATAATAAGGAATTCTGCTATTCTGTCTATTATTTGTATGCATTGTTTTCTTTACCCAGTACGGCAAACATTTGGCGCTGTTGCCTTATGAACTTGGAAGGTGGGAGGAATGAAGATTAATGCCAAATCAGCTTAACAAGGATCGAAATAAGGTCAAGAGAAAAGATGGAATCCATACTGCGCAAGAAAATTTAATTCTGGCATAGCAAGCCGAACGTCGAAGGAGATTCCAGAAGATTGCCGACGGAAATCAGAGCACAAAAAAATTGTTGGAGGAAACTCGGCAACAGGTGGAATTGGTGGAAGAAGCACGGGAGGAGTTTTTGAATTTGTGTTCATCAAGGGAAGAGAATCCAGACGGAAGAGCATCGACTCGCACGGCTTGAAGTGCTGACGGAGCAAGAGCGTGGAGTGAACTCTTCGTCCGGGATATACTTCCGCAGAGGACAACTTCAGAACACCCTTTTTCACCAAGGTTCACAGCTGTTGAGTCTAATGGTGTGGGAGTGCAAATTGCCGGTGTGGGAGTGCAGTCCGTCAGTGTGGGAGTGCAAATTGCCGGTGTGGGAGTGCAGTCCGTCAGTGTGGGAGTACAATTCGCTGATGTGGGAGTGCAGACCACCGGTGTGGGAGTGTAGACCGCCGGTGTGGGAGACTAGTCTGCCGATGTGGGAGACCAGTCCGATGGTGTGGGAGTACAGACTATCGGTGTGGGAGTGTAGACTGTCGGTGAAGAGCGGTAGTGTTCCAGGACCGAGGAATGCCTGTTTACAGAAACCAATTGTGATGGCGGGACAAAAAGAGAAGCTGTCGAAGTTCAATGGCGATGGTACGGCTAATCCCATTCGACATTGCAAAACATGTGAAATGATTTGGAAGGTGAATGAGATAATTGATGAAGAGGACTGGATGAGGCAATTTTCGGCCACCCTACGAGGTGTAGCAATTGATTTGTTCACTGATACAGATCCACAAAAGCTAAACAGTTGGGATAACAGTAAAAAGTAGTTTCTGGCAAAATTTAAATTGTTGCAGGATGAGAATGAAATTGTAGCACAGATCTTCAATACTAAGCAGGGGAAGAACGAAACCATCTGCATTTATGCCAGGAAATTAAAAGACTTGATAAACAAAATGGAAAGTAAGCCAGCAGACAAACTTCAAAAAAGATGGTTCGTGGAAGGCCTACGCTCGAAGTTGTGGAGAAAAATGAAAATTGTGCCACCGTCATCATATACGGAAGCTTATAACAGAGCATTGGACCTCAAAAGTGAGCTAAAGACAAAGAAGAAGACGAAGACTAGCTCATCTGATTCGAATGACGACGAACCTGCTGAAGGTGATAGCAGCGATAATGAAGGCAACAGTAAGAAGGTTCGTGCCCTACAAAAGGACATGATCCGCATGATGAAAGAGTTTAAAAACATGCAGAAGGAGCCAAAAGGAAGTGAGTTGTGGTGCACAGAGTGTAAGACCGATGATCATACTAAAGGATCGTGTCCAAAGAACCAATTTTGTGACATTTGTCAAATCATGGGCCATTCAACAAAAGAGTGCCCCTTCAACATGAAGACAAGAGGATCTCCGCAGGTGCTTCTTACACAGGAGGCTTCCCTGTTGGGCAGTAACGGAAATACGAATAGCACAGGTGCCACATCTGGAGGGTACAGGAATAATAACAGAGGGCAAAATAACAACAATGCGAACAATAACAATAATAATGGGAGCCAAAGTCAAACTCAATATGATGCAAACGGACGGCCGATGGTTCAATGCCGAGCATGTAATTTGTAGGGTCATTTTGCACGGGATCGTACAACGGAAAACACATTGAAATGATTATGCAGATGTTGCAGACCCAGTGACCATGAAGATGCCAAGTGCCCAAAGTCTGGAGTAAACTTGATCACTGTCGGCACAGATGAAGAGGTTCTGGCAATTACGCGGAGGCAAGCAAAACTGCTGGCGGAGGAAAAAAGAAAATTGGGGGAAGCGCAGGCAGAAATTGGGGAGGCATAATCGGCAGGGACATCTCAGTTGAAGGACATCACCGGCACCTTGGCAAGGAACTTCGCAGAACAAAACATCGTACAACAGATCTTACAAACAGAGATACCGGTCAAGATAAGTGATCTTCTCACAATGCCCTAGTTATGGTCGGTCATTCTGAATCATACACCATTTCCGAAAGCAACAGAGGACACAGGAAGGGACACTAGTCCAACAACGGCAACAGACCCAATGCTTCTGGCGCTCATGATGGGAAGACATCTGGCGGTCATCGAGATGGGGATTTTGGTAAATTTTTTGATACACAATTGTTGATGGAGGGTCTGGCATGAATGTCTTACTAGAGGATACCTAGAAGAAGTTGGGAAAGCTGACGTTGTGGCCACCTGCATTTTAGTTGCTCACAGCAGACCAACATGGAATCAACTGTTGGGAATCTTGAAAGCACAATCGGTAACTATTGGAATGCAACCATTTTTATTGGATTTCGTAGTCATTCCATTGAAAAGAAAAGGATATGATGCTATTCTAGGACAGACTTGGTTGGTGCAAGCAAAAGTAAAACATGATTGGAAATGAAATACCCTATCAATGGAGCGCAGAGGCAAAAGATTCATAATTGACTTGCACAAACAAATGGTAGGTGAGGAGGCAACATTGTCAGAGTCAAAAGGTGAAGGCGACAGTGATGACGAAGGAAAGAGGAGAATGGAACCGGACGAAGGAGTATTGACACTAGAAGGAGGATCGAATGACGATGACCTAGGCTCGGTGAATGGCCTTTACCACTGGCAAATAGAAGACTACGAACTCTTTTCGAGTTGTAATATGCTAAGGGTCGACGAAGGTGAGGAAAAAGAGGAAAATGAGTGTCCGAAGGAATACAGGGAAGCAAATGATGCAAATGACGTTACGGCTGAAGAAGGGAAGGACATACAATACAAACCCAGAAAAAAGAAAAATTCCATCATCTGGTACACGGTGAACGGACCGCACAAGAAGAAAAGAATGCATCGCACCATAAAATTGGTTGAAGGGTGCCGACGGAAACAAAATAATCTAGATGTGTGACGACCGCAGGCACAGTGGGCGATGAAGGTGACACAGAACATGCATAAGGCATGGCATGACAAACTCAACAGGTTTCAGCCGAGGTAGTTGGTACTCAAGTACGACAATCGGAATGAAAGAAAATAGGAAAGGTTTAAGGCAAGATGGGTTGGACCATATCAGATCTGGGAGGTCGGCGACAATCGAGTGATAAAGTTGGGGATGTTGGATGGGCAAGAGGTACCTCATGCAGTCAACGGATCCTACCGTACCAAGAAGATGTCATCATCGTCACCGTCGCAGAATGATCAGATGATTCCCTCCTCCTCCTCGTTGTAGAATGACGACGCTTGGAGGCAAGATTGAGGTGCTGTTCATTTTTTTGAAAAAGAAAAAAATGACGATGGATTGGGGTAGTTCGGAATGAGTAGCAGATGATGCCAAAGGGAAGGGGAAGCATCAGTTTGCCAGAAAGAGTGTGGAATAGGCAAAAAATGACAAAAATAGTGTGTTCCATGCAGTTTTGTGTGGGTTTTAGAGTGTTAATTTGGTCTTGGCGGCAATACCCTGCTGGGGGCGTTGCCCCTTGGACCCCTAGTCATTGCGGATATTAGTTGTGAAGTGTGACCAATTGAGAAGACTTGAAGCTGTTGTAGGCATGGAGTGTTTGTGTACTAGAGGCATTGGGAGTAGGTGTTGGCCGAGAGGCTGTCTTGGTGGATGCATAAAGAGCTTGAGAGGAGTGGGTCATCCAGAAGGTAGTACAATGACACTTAGCTCAGTGGACCCAATGTTGGAAGTAGAGAAAGCAGCATGGGTGGCTATCAAGATCAGCTTGAGGAGACAGTATTGTGTTAGCAGAGGCTATAGATGTAATGGGATGAATGTGGAAGTGATGTGACAGAAACAGGTTTTTTGTTGTAGTCACTCTGTTAATGTATTTTCTTTGTTAATTTATCTCAGATCTTTTGTAATTGTCATCCGGAGATGACTTTTTCTTTTGGGGGGGATGATGTCATCGGTAGAAATTGTGTCAGTCGATGGAATGATTGTCGTCGATGTTTCTGTAGCCGACAGAGTGATTGTCGTCGGTGTTTCTATAGCTGACGAGATGATTGTTGTCAATGTTTCTATAGCCAACAGTGTGATTGTCATCAGTGTTTTTGTAGCTGATGGGATGATTATCATCGGTGTTTCTGTAGCCAATGGGGTGATTGTCATTGATGTTTCTATATTCTATAGCTGACAGGCAAATAGTTTGTAGTGGACATAATGTTTGTGGTCGACAGACTCCTTCAGGAAGGTTCGGCAGATAGTATTTATATCCCGTCTGAGATCATTGTAAATCATCATTGATCTTATCTTATGAAGCATAATGTAATGTTCTGGCATATGCGAATAATAATAAGGAATTATGTTATTCTGTCTATTATTTGTATGCATTGTTTTCTTTACCTAGTATGGCAAACACTCATTAAGATTTCTTGCATCTTCTTCCTTTGTAGAGCGTCTTGAAGAATGCTCATTTCTTCAATTGTGATTGTATTCAAATCAAGCTTTGGTAGCTCAATCAACTCATCTAAGCTTACATCGTCAAATGATGTAACTTTAGCACTCTTGGGTGTGTTGGAACTCAACCTTGATATTTGTAGTGGAATATTGTAGTCGGCCTCTGAAGAGCTTGATTGCTGGTAGGAGATGTAGAGATTGGCAAAGTAACCAGTGTCGATATGGCAATTTGATCCTCAAATGTATTGGTCAACTTATCCTCTTCAGTCTTTTTTGCTTGCTAAACTTCACCTTGTGATGGTGGAATTGGTACAGGACTTGCTTCCTTGCCCTTGTTCTCTTTTGTTCCATCCTTGTCAACAATCACTATGGTTGGTAAACTTGAACTATGTAGGCTCGAGAATGATGTAGCTATTGGTTGTGCCTCTACCTCTTTCATTTGAATAACAATTGTTGGTGTTGCAAATGGTGTCTTTGGTGTAACATCTTCCTGTTCAAGGTTTACACTTTGATCTATATGTAGATCTGGTGATTCCATTTCCTTTACTTCTGTAGTTTTTGGGGGTATATTTGACATGTTTTGTGGTTCCTCCCCTACAGATGCAACTGATGCCTTTTGAATCTCATCCACTCGCACCAATATTGGATTACTGCATAAAAGTGTTGCATTGGTAGAGTCTTGCAGAATTTTCTTCATACCATCCTAAGTCAATGGATTAACATTTTGTGATGTAGTATTAGGATCATCCTTGATGCTCACTAAGTCTTGTTGACTCTCTTGGTCATCATGTGGGGGATTGGCACTCGACACTTGTACATCCTATTGCTCTTCTCTAGTTGTGGCTTAATTTGTCGTTCCTTGAGTTCCTCTGCAATACCTTCCTTAACTGATTTCTCTTTATCAGTATCTGCAACTACTTGCTCACCTTTCTTAGTTATTGCTTTAGTGGATAACCCATAAATAGATTTCCAAATTGATTTTCTCTTGGTTACCACATCTTTTATTTGCTTCTTTAAAATATGGAATGCTTTGTATTTGGGAGAAAATTTCCCTTTGTGCTTCTCCATTGCCTTAGCAATTATTTGCTTATCCAATTTAGGCATCAGTTGGGCGAAAGTGGGTTCCCTAATTTGCCTTGCAATATGTAAACTGAATTGCAACTTTTGCTCAACTCTATCATATAAACTCTTCGGTAAAGAGTCGGAAATTTCTAGAGGAGTGGTCTTAAAAGTTAGCATCATGTCATATATGGCCTCCTCTATAGTATTTTTCTCTATACTTCCTAGATTATCAAAATCAACATGTGTGAAACCTAACAAATTTGTATTGGTCTTAATATTTTTATGCAAGTTGTCAATGTTAGAACAAGGGTTGTGGCTTACCATTTTGAATTGACTCAAGTCATCAGGGTCTGTCTTCTCCTCATCTGAATCTTCTTGTGGCTTATACTTCTTTCTGAATCTCTTGAAAGTCTTTTGAGCAAGCTAGCTTAGCTTTGTTGTGACATTTTGCCTTTTCCCTTTAGGCTTTGCAAGTTCTTTAGGCTCTATAGTGGCTGCCCTAGTGCTTGACCTAGTTAAAGGTATAATCGGCTTTTATGGAGACTACTTCACAGAATTTTTTGATTTCTCCACTGCTTGTTTCTTTGCTTTCCTCTTCTTCTCAGCAATCTTAGGTGCTTCCTCGACTTCTTCGCCCTCGACACCTTCTGCATCACCATCTTCACCCAAACCTTGTGTAAGTTTCAAGGGTCTTTGACCTTGTGCTTCCTTTTCTTCTTCTTTTGCTTCCTCACCACCTTCACTAAACCTCTCTTTAAGCTTCTTTACTATCTTGTTCTTCTTTCTAATTATTGAGGAAGTTTGTAAATTTATTGTTATTCTTGATTTAGCCTGATCATATTTTCCAAAGGATATAGCATCCTTGTCAATTTCATCGGCCAATAGAGTTGTGATGGTTGCAAAGGCTTCATGTACATTAATTTCATATGGCAAGGGTTTTAACCATCTAACCCTAGGCATTGTTGCTTGCATATATGTGTAATCTACATTAGCTAGGAAACACACATCATTGTAATATTGTTCCACTAATGATACAGGTATCCTCAACCTTTGGTTCATGGATTTCTTGAAATTCTCAAAATAACTAGTTATTACTGACTCAAAATTATCTCCAAGTTGCTTAATGGGCTATGCAATTTTATTGTGTTACTGACTTGTTTGTCTTCCAAGCAACTTTACCAAAAGTGGTGTTTGTGTTTTGCACATAGAAATATATGCAAACAATCAAAGATTCAAACTTACAATATGCAATTTTGGTCTTCTTGATGGCTTTCAAATTTTCTGATAGTTCTTGAAGTTGCAATTTGGCTAGGTCATATGAATGGTCTCTCTATACAATCTTATAACCCAGTTGAACTGCCATGCAGGAAACAGTCATTAGTTAGCTTGATTGAAAGAATTTGTGAGCTATCACTCTAACTACAAAGGCTACCAAGGGGTCTGAAATTGTTTAAATTGACATAACAACCCAAACTTAAAACTTTTGCCTCTAAAATATATCACCAACATCCATCTTATAACTTAACATATAAACTGAAATAACTTAACATGCAACACATCCATAGTATGAAGTAAATAACACCTAACACAATAAATTGGTTACCTAAAAACCCTCCAATGAGAAGGTAAAATTGATGTAGGGATGACAGTTACAAATCTTCACTATTGCAGTTGTAAAGTGTGGCCAATTATGACTACAAAGTGTTTGATCATAAGCCATGATCTACCCTATGAGGGATCTTCCCTATTAAAACCTTACAAAGACCATTAGGTCTCACCTTGCTAAAGGATTTCAACTCACAATTAAGTAAGCACTCGGTTAAGAGATTTACAACAACCTGTTAGGACTACTCGGTTAAGAGATTTACTTTGCATCACCTGTTCGAATAATTGAACACATGATCTTCGGTTAGCACCTTTCTACTTGATATTGGATGTCCTCTTTACTGATTGAATCTTGATTTGAATCTTGATCCTTCTCATTAGATCTATCCTTTATAATCCATTCATAGCTTGTCTCTGTTCCTCTAGACTGATTCTACTTTGTGTATCTTTGTGATAGCCATCATAACCACCATGAATGCTCTCTCAACACTTAGCAATCGTCGACTCTTGCAATTGTATATACTTCTTACTGTTTTCCTTTTTATAAAAAACATAGGTGCAGATGGGTTATGTTAGAATCAACGACTATGGTTGATCCTTATTGCCACCTAATGTTTCCCTTAATTTGATTGGTTGCATTTATTGCATAGAGATTTGTAATATGACTCCATACTTATCTCTTATAATCATTAATTCATGATTATGTCAGCAAAAAATGGTTTACATAGGAGTTTGTGCCAAAAATTGTTTACTCGGCATCTAAAGGCTTTAAGGCTCAGTGTTCACTATCCTCTAAATGTTGTAAATCAGATTTTGTAGAACCCAACACTAACTGTTACTTGGCACCTGAATCACTCAACATGTATAAACTACTCAACACTTGAGTGACTGGACACATACTATTTGCTCGACATTGACTAGTCATATTACTCGGTTGTACTGTCTAGAAACTTATGGTTGACATGCTTTGATCACTCGGCTCACACTGATTGCTCAACTCGCATTGATCACTTGACATGCAATTCTGCTAGATAATGACTAATTATTTTGTCACTGCCTTGTCAAAACCAAAATGAGATCAGTGTCTTGGCCTTAGTTAAAGAATTGTTCAAAATGATGGGATCAGATAACTTAAACGTTTGACAAAAAATGCCCAAAAATGGTTAATTTTGACATGTTTTTGGCAATTTCATCCCTACTCAAAAATTTGAAGTCCTCAAGATGCCAAAACTTCCATTCCTTGAGTTGTTTTCTCACCAAATTTGCCATGATAAAAGTAGTCTTCAAAATATATGAATGCTTTAGGCTAGAAAGGGATGTCAAAAATCTTGGGATTTTGGTCATTATAGCCTAAGAACGGTTGTATTCGAACCTATCTTGGGCATCCAACCCACTTTGAAATTCCAAAGTTAACAAAACACTGAAAAAACTTCATTGTATAAGTTGCTTTCACCAAATTTTACAAAGACTAAGGCATATTTCAAGAAGCCTTAATGTTTTGAGATAAAATGAGGGGTTGGAAATTTGGAGTTTTTTGGCATTAATGCCCAAATCAGGTTGAATTCCGACCTTATCTGGGCAATTCATTCTTACATCTGGAAAAAATTAAGTCTCCAAAATCTCCAATTCTTTGTCTGTTAAAGCCATCCCCTTTTCAAATTCATTGAGTTTTCACCATTAAAGGCATGATATGGAAATTTGGAAACAAAATAGAGGGTTGAAAAATTCATGATCTTGTGCAATAATGACCAAAAAAGGCTAGATTCCAACCTATTTTGGGCAATCTCAGTCCACAAAATCAGTCAAACCCAGTCAAAATTTCATTCCTATGATCTTGTGCACTAATGACCAAAAAAGGCTAGATTCCAACCTATTTTGGGCAATCTCAGTCCAAAAAGTCAGTTAAACCCAATCAAAATTTCATTCCTTCAAGTGGCTTATCATCAAATTTGCTACGATTTCACAATTTCAAGCATGATACCAAGGTTGAAGCTAAAACAAAGGGTCAGAAATTGATGAACTATTACTTTTCTCATAGTCCTCAACTTCTTTATTGTATTATGCTTTAAACTCTTGATTGATGGGGCATAATTTTGCCTACTTTTAGAAATAATGCTCCAATATGACCTAGTTTGTGCAATCCACTTGCAAGTTCACTATGCAATTCAACACTTGTCATTTTTGGCCCAGGAGATAGGAGGATTTATACAAATATAAAATTTAATTACATTTATTTCCTTTCTTGTACTCTTAAGGTATATTTATATAATTATAGTCACGATGATTGAGATAGGTTTCAACTTTATAGGAGTTAAATTGCAAAATCTAGATTTTGGATTTTTTTTTAAAAAATTCTAAACTTGGCAAAATTTGAGGAATTTGCAGACCATCAACACTCCAATCTTTCTTTTTAAGGTCAAATTGAAGTTATAATAAGGATTGTCTAAAGGTTTCAACTTGATTCATCCAAGATTCATTTGGTTTCAATTCCATAGATTTTGACAAACTTGGGTCAAATCTTGCTTACACCCTAGAGAAACATTACTTTCCAGTAGACCCAAATTGCACAAACTCACTTCCTCAACTTGGGAACTTGAAAATGTTGCCAACTAAAATCACCTAAGACCACAAATGCTATTGCTAAGGCAAAAAAAAAAGAGGGGATCCCCATTTGCAATGGGGCAATGCTGTGAAAACCTCACAACAAGAACTTTGAAGATTCTTACCCAGTGCACATGCTTTGCATATGCCATCATGATATTGACTGCGCTTTGGTAAACTAATATTCATCTTTTTGGTGGATGGAAGAGCTTTGAATTGTAAGTGGCCTAGTCTCGTATGAATTTATAGAGGCATGCACTAATGCTTTCTTGGACGAGTAGAAAGTTTGTATAAACTCTCTCGATGAACACCAGTCACATAAGCATATTTGATTGTAGAGTTCTTTGGCCAAGCAAGAACTTTTTCTTTAGAAAATGCAACTTGATACCCTTTGTCCTCTAATGTTGAAATTGAGATCAATTATTATATTCTTTGAACAAACAAAACCTCACTCAAATGAAGAATGGAAAAATTCCATTGAGGGCAAGTGGCTCTAACACCTTTAACTGAATAGCTCACATCATATCCAATTATCTATTGTAAATTGGTTTCTCTTTCTACCAAATTAAAAGAAGCTTTTGATATCCTATAACGCGGAGCATTGTTATTAATCAAAAAGTGTTGTTGTTGGTTGGAACATTGCTTGAGAGTGTTGTAATGAATAAAAATCCTCCTAAGTTCTCATTGGATCTTTTTATGTGACATCTCATACATATTTTTCGCAATAACAACATGATGTCTAGTTCTTTTAACACAATCTTGAGCAAGGTGACCATACTTTGTCACATCTGAAGCATTTAATGTGAGATAAATCATTCTTTTGTTTAGGTGTTGAATTGGAATTAATTTATTTTCTCCCTTGTCTTTCTTTCCCTCTAAATAATTGAGTAGCAAGAACATGATTCTCTTCGTTATGAGCGCTTCTTCCATTTTCTCTTGCTATCAAATTGTATTTCTATTGAACACAATGAACTCTAATACAATCAAACTTGGATAAAGATTGATGAAGACCATTCATTGCCAACATAATTCAACTATATCTCTAGTGGCATATAGCTGATCTTTCAAATCGGTAATCTTTATGATTTAGTAAATGAGTGACTCTCTTTTAGTCATTTTAATATGCTGGTGTTGTTGTCTTTAGGCAAGAACTCTTCCCCTATTGTTGATCTCATACGGGTCTTGAAGAGTCTTGAACATAACTTTGGCCGATTCATCTTGGATATGATAGGGACAATCTGATCCTTTACATAATCTATCAAAAACTTTCTAGCCTTAATGTCATTCTTCTTCCATGGAGTTTTCTTAGGTTCATCAGATGGCTTGGACACACCTTTCTACATAAAGTCTTCTTCCAATAAGGTAAAAACTCTAAATTTCCAAAAGTTGAAATTAGATGCGCCATCAAACCTATCTTCAACCTTTATACCATTCACCATATTTGTTGATTAAAAAAACCTATTTAGAAGAAGAAAAAAATAAGACTACATTGCTTGAATGAATCCAATTGTAGTTATGCTTTTAGGCCTGTGTTGATACCTTGTTGATTTTATAGCAAAATAACACAATAAAAACAACAGATAACACAAAACAGAAGACATGGAGTTACCCTAGTAAAACCCACCAACTTGAGGGGAAAAACCTAACCACATCAAAAAATATTGCTTTATTGAGTAATAAGAGTTTGAATTCTAAATAGCTCACAAATTGGTACAAAAATGATTTCTCCTAAGAGTCTGCGGATACCTAACAATCAATATAAACCATGCTCTAAACAATAATGTTGAACCTGTGATATTTGTATTTCACATGTAAGTCTTTGTTGATAGCAATGGATGCTACTCACGATCATCACCACAAGAAACTGTTATAAAAAATTTACATGCTCAAATTTAGTTCTGATTGCAAAGGTTTCATACAATTACATAAGCATTTTACATCTTAATTCAATTCATGCATATTGAAAACCAACATGCTGATAGGTTGGCAGCCGTGGGAGCTCAACATGATATTGTAGATAACATTAAAGCACAATCTAACCAACAACACATTAAGATAGTTATTAGACCTTCATTACCTGATAATAATACCAATTGGCAAGTTTTCGAAAATGATGAACAAATTTTGCAATTTCTATTTGAAGAGGATGTTTTCGCTAGTTTAAACAAGCAGAGATATAAAGATCAATATGGAGATCATGTGCTTCAGCTAAAGAATAATAAGTTGCCCAAAAGGTTAGTCATGTTGGAAAGTGTTTTTAATTCAAATGACCAAGTGAAAATTGGTAAAGCTAACTTGCTGGTAGAAAAAAATCAAAATGAGAATTTAGAGATTGCACCTAGAAAATATCTTAAAATTGGTAAAGTACATTTTGCTAAAGAAAAATTGTCATTCTTTAATCTATTCCAAGAGTTTAGTGACATATTTCTTTGAGAATATAGTGTTTTGAAGGGTTTTGTTCCACAGCTTGCACAACATACCATTGAGTTAGAACCAACAACCAAATCGGTTAGGCAAAAATAGAGGCCCATTAATCCCAGATTGGAGCCACTAATGCAAAAGGAGGTTTTTAGATTGATAGAAAGCAAAATAATTTTTCCAATCAAACACACTAGTTGGGTTGCAAATTTGGTTCCCATAAGGAAGAAGAATGGTGAGCTAAGGTTGTGTGTCGATTTTAGAGATTTAAGTAGTCTCGTTGAAATATAGGGATCCTCTTGTCAATGGAGCATATATTGCAATATGTATTAGTTAAGGCAGATTATTGAGTGCTGTCAAGAGTTTGGTATTTCACTGAGTCCCAAAAAGTCTATTTTTTCTATCCATGAGGGTGTAAGCTACTTGGCTATGTTGTATTAAAAGATGACATCACACTAGACCTTGTACAGTTTGCAACAATTTTGGAGCTATGCTTAGCTCAACAAGAAAAAGGGGCTTCAAAGTTTTATTTTCCACATTAATTTTGTCAGAAGGTTTCAGCCTGATATTGCAGCATTACTTAAGCCACTAAGAGCTATGCTCAAGAAAACTGTTGTTTTTACTTGGACCAGAGAAGCAAAGGACCATTTTCAGGCAATTAAAGAGGCCCTAGCAGCAACCCTGCTATTGGTAAATCTTGATTTCAATAAGGATTTTATTCTTTACATGTATGGAGGACTTGAAGTCATTTTTGGTATGTTGGTATAGCCTAATTTGGAGGGATTGGAGCAGCCAATCACTTTTTTCAGCAAAGGCCTTGAAGGTTATGAACAGAGGTATAGTTTTGTTGAGAGACATGTGCTTGATGTTATGAAAAGCTTTAAAAAATTCAGACACTTGCTGACACATAATAAGATATTTCTACGAGCAGCTCATCCAAGTGTTAAGGAGTCTCTTTTAAGTAGAGACTTGAATGAAAAGCAGGTTGGCTAGAGAACCAAAGTGATGGAATATGATGTAGAAATCCAAGTGACTAAGTTGGTTAGGGTTAAGGGCCTATGTGAGGAGCTAAGTGGTGAGGAAAATCAACATGATGATAAGCAAAAGGAAATGGTTATGGTATTACACACTACAAAAAATGATAATAAGACAACCAATAGGTTAAAGGATATGGTTCATTTCCTCAAAACAAGTGAGTGTCCACCATATGTTGATAAGGTTAAAAGGAGTTATTATAGGCTGCAATCTGTTGTTTATGTGCTAATAGATGACATACTGTTCAGAAAGGATGATAATGAGGTACTTTCAAGATCTATTGATATTGACCAGGTATTTAAGGTTCTTTTTGAGTTTCATGATGGTTTAGTTGGAGGTCATTATTCATCTAGAACTACTAAGTGGAAGATAATGCAAGCTTGTTATTACTAGGCTACGTTGTTTAAAAACTCTCATGCTTGGATTAGAAAGTGCGTCAAGTACATCATGTTTGCAAGAAAAGAGAGATTACCAACAATGCCTCTACATCTAGTTTAAGTGAAACAACCCTATATGAGATGGGGAATTGACTTGATTGGTGCCATAAATCCACCTTTTAGTGTTAGGAATAAATGGATCTTAATAGTGACCAACTATTTCACAAGATGGATGAAAGCAATTGTCATAAAAGAATCTAATGAAATTGTTGTCTTGTGCTTTTATGAAGACATTGCGGCCAAGTCCGGTACACTAGATTATGTTATCTTAGATAATGCATTGGCATTTGTTGGATTGAGGGTTGTTGTTTGGGTTTTGAAGAATGGGATATACCTCAACACCTCTTCTAACTACTACCCTCCTCAAGGTAATGGGTTGGAAAAATCTACAAATAAGTGGTTGATCAAGATAATCAAGCGCATGTTATAGGAAAATCAAAGGGATTGGCACTCTAAGCTAAAAATTGCATTGTGGGTTGATCAGATAACACCTAGGCAAGCTATTGGAAATTTTTCCTATATTTAGTATATGGTAAGGAGGCACAATTGCTATCACCACATAATTACCTACACTAGATATAGCGAGTCAACTGATGCTCTTTGAAGGAGATCCTATGGGAGTCAAATATGCTTAGTTGATAGAGTTAGAAGAAATCAAAGGTAAAGATATGCAACAAATGGAATACCATCAATTGCAAAGAAAGCAGTTCTATGAAAAAAAAAAACAACTCCTAAGTTGTTTAAGGAAGGTGATTTGGTGCTATAGTGGGATGTACTCAAAAGTAGGTATAGGATCATTCAAAATTTGATCATATGTGGAGTGGCTCGTTTATCATTGCAGAATGCAAGGTGCACAATGTGTATCAATTATGAACTATGGAAGGAAATGTGCTACCAATACTAGTTAATGGTATTTACCTCAAGCATTGCTTTGAGGTATGATTTATCGATTTTTGTTTTCTAGGTTAGGTTTCATTTTGTTAATAAATGCATTAGCATATTAGTCAAGTTTTCCTTAGTGTTGTCCAAACACATGTCAGTTTTTGTTTTCTTTCCTTAGGTAGTTTCTTGTTTTCCTTCAGTTTTAGGTTTGCTAAGTTGTTGGGTTGGGTTGTTCAAGTTTCATTTTCCATACCTGCTCACCTTATTTATACAGATCAATGCGTGTGTTTAGTGCATGCATCTAATCAACACACACATGTATATGCATACATCTAGTGTCACGGCTATTTAGTGTTACGTTGTCAAGTTTATAATCACTTTTGTTGGCAGTCCTACACATATGCATACACACACATCTACTAATCATTTGTATCCATTCAATACATACATTCTTATATGCATACCTAAGATGGTCCACTATGAAGGTTTCAACTTCTAAAGTTGAGACTTGAGTTTGATCATACATGTCAATTGGTCCAATAAGAGGTTTTAGGTCTCATTAGGCTCATTCACATGCATCCCAAACCCAACCAGCAAACTTTAGTAGTCACGTCATGTCAAGGCTAGGTCTTGGGAATGCATAGAGCTCAGACTCCATTCCCAATGGCTATCAAAGGTAGTTGGTCAAAGTCTAGTAGGCAGACAATCGACAAAGGTCACCAAAAATATTACTAAATTTTTACACATATTGAAATTTAGTTCTGATTGCAAAGGTTTCATGCAATTATATAAGCATTTTATATCTTAATTCAGTTCATACATATTGAGATCATGTTCATTATGTGTTGAAAGAATATATAATGTCCTTGTATTATTCATCATAGCAATACAATTGATATTTACAATCATTGAACAATGAAATGATTTAAAAGCTGAAAGTAAAATGTCTCTCACACAATTGACTATGATAGCAACCCTTAAACTATTGCTATAATTTCCTACTATTTGAAAATGAATAACATGATAGAACTAAAAGAGCAAGGAAAGGGTCATGGGTACCATTCATTGCCTATCATGATTGGTTGAGTTGTGTCTTCTCATTCCCATGTGGTTTTTGTTCTACATTTTGTTCCCTCCAAGTCTCCAAATCCTACATAACAAGAGGAAAAATGTTAGATCCAATGGATCTAAGCAATGCTAATATCTCACCACTTCATCAGTTTTATATTCGTAAGATGCTACACATTTTCATAATATAGAAATGCATAGCAATAGCAAAGAAAGGAAAACAATCGCACTGAAATGCTTTACCACTAACATGTTTGTTTATTGTGTAGTCTCTTGTTTCTAATGGCTAGACATATATAACAACAAGCTCTCACAAGGTTATTGATCCTGACGTACTTATTAGTGATAGGATCTATGAAGTTGAAGTAGTAGTTAGAATATAGTATGATAAAAGTAAGCAAGAGGGACAAAAGTTTCAATTTTTGGCCAAAAGTGCCATTTTAGATTTTTGAACAAAGAGAAAATCAGCAACAGATAAGTGATATATGCATTCAAGGGAGGAAAAATGTAGCTTACAATCAGAGTGAGATAATGTTTCAAAATATGAATGAGATCTACAAATTGAGCATAAGTGTACAAGGAAAAAGAAACATTATAATAGAGGATAATGGACTGGCAACGCTCATCCAATTCAAAGTTTAAGAATGTTCTACAAAGACAAGTTTCATTAAAGGCTTAAGAAGTGAAACATTAACTTCAAAATAAAAATGCTATGAAGCAGTAAGGAATTAGTTCTATTGTGTTTTTGTACTAGTTTCTACAAGAAAAAAAGATTTAATGCTTATTGATAACAAGGAAGGTAAAAGAGGCAAACATTTCAATGATAAATCAATAATATTGTGTTGAAACTTTTACATCTATTTGATAACTTTCAAAGAGGAATGATACAATCAGCCAAGAAGCAACTTCATTGAAATAATCAGAAAGTCATAGTTTCAACATTCATGCATTAAACAATATTATAAGATCACTACAGAATGGTTGACAAGTACAAAATATGAATCAGAAATGATAATATCTTTAACAATGCAACCCCAATTATGGTAGCCAAAGGAGCTTGTTGTTTGTATTATGGAAGGAACATGGTATGAGGCTATATTGGTAGTTTGGAACCATATTAATGCCATAACATCAAATCCAAATAGACTTGCAGTAGTAAGAAGCCCAAATTTGGTGAGATTCACATTAACCTTGATCACCTATTCTACAAATTGGAGTCTTTCATTTCGTTGTTGTAGCCAAACACCCAGATAGCATAAATGAACAAATGTCAAAGGAAATGCATGGAAATGGTCAAAATTCTCTTAAAAGTGAAAATACCACTTTTAGTTATTACATCAGAAGGAACCTAGAGGCAATGTTCTAGATTTCTTTCATGATACAATTTTTATCAAACAACTGCAACCAAACTGCTCACCAAAAAAAAGGAGTAGGGTTTCCAGAAGTCATGGCATTGATCCAACAAATAACATCCAAGCTACAAAAGACTAAATGTACAATAACGCCATAGCAGAAGTACAAATTCCACCATGTTTCTCCAAATACAGCCCAGCTATAACAACATCATAATAGTGTCAATATCAAAGGAACATTTACAAAAAAAATTCAACTAATGGTGCCACAAATGAAGAAAAGATGATAAGAAAACCCTAGAAGAGTCTTTCATATTCATGTTTCCAAAACACAGAAAACCACTCTAGAAGATCATACTACGACATAAGCAAGAGAAGCAAGGGAAAGGTGAATGCATAACTAGTTAATGCCGAAGCAAGAATGACAAAAAGTTAAGCTACAAAAAACATTACCTCTATGTAAGAGATAGAAGATCGAGCAAAATGACAGAAGGAAAAACTCCATCATGGCAGCCAAACAACAAGTTTTGAGCCACAACAACAGCTAAATATTGTAAGTATAAGTGCTGAGTCATCAACAAAGTCTAACTCTCCAGTATAACAGTTAGATTTGACCAAGAAAATGTAGAAATCAGAGCATGAACCAGACATGGCGACTACAAATGAAACAAAACCTTACATTTCCATCCCTCTTGAGCCCTCTAATACTTCATGACAAATGAAAAGTGAAAAATGAATAAACCTTTAGGGTTATGGCGTGGGTAATATGTTTGCCCCAAATTTAATTTTTTTGATGGAGGGTTCAGACGTGCGAGGCAGCCCAGCGAGGCACGAAGCCTGTGAGCTACCAACCAGCAAAGGCCACCATTAATAGTTTAAGGTACCCGATACGAGCCCACATGTGCTTGAATACTGAACACCTCTTTGGCTAAGAGCCAAGGACTGAGGAGCATCCACGCTGCCAAATTCACTCGGGGCACAATCCCGACCTCATCCCTTATGATGTCTATGGCCTTGCACTCAGCAAGACTTGATCCTTGGTGGGCTCATTGTGAGCCATTCAACTTCACCAGTAGACCAAGGGCCCGTTGATGTTTGCCCCAAATTCATTTTCATAAGTATTCAGAATCTGAGCATTACCATTTCATTAATCTTTATTTATTTCCTTCTCCAAAAGCTTTATACATGTCGTGGGTTGGGGATGAGAATTTAGAGGTTATTGACTAATAAGAGCCAAGTGTTATTTAGGATTTTTCTATTTGTATTTAATCAATATTGTAAAACAAAAGTATTAAATGATATTTATAAATCATTTTAATATTTTTGTTATTTCCTAATGCAAATAAGAGGGAAATTTGAATTTCTTCTTATAATTGATGGGTCAATGTGACATGTGTTGAAATACTTAGTCTTAGAAGTTATGAAGAATGCTATATTTGAAGACTTAGTATTATCAATTAAAGTCATGAATAATATTTCTAGGAGGTAGTTCAAGGTTGAATTTGACTTTGTCCAATCTGTTTAGAGTTCTTTGTAGCCATTTGGAGCATTTCATGGGCAATTAAGAGTGATTCATAGGTTCCTTTATGACTTATTGCTATTTATGAATCAGTTAGTCGTCATTTTGATGAGTATTGACTACCTTTTTAGAGCTTTTTCCATGATTTTGACCCAAAGTGGCTCCTTATTTTTGGGGTCATTTATTGGCTAGTAAAGGAGGATTTTGATATATTCTATCAATTGTACTTGAGAAGGCATTCAATATTGGGAAGAGACCTCTAGTTACTATCATTGTTTTTTCCCAGTATTGTTTTAGATTGGAAATATATTTTCAAAACCTTGGAGAAATATATTAAGTATTTGGGATCTATTGTTGGTGTCATGTCCTTGTATGCAGATTGATGGTTGATATCTCTTATAATGTTTATTTTGAAACCTTTAAGATTTGTCTTGTTAAGCATCCTTTCACGACTATCATTGTTCTATACAGGTCAAAATTTGTACTAGTTCATTGCATGTGTTAATTGTGATTAGATTCCTTTTAATACCTTCAAGTATTTGGTCTTCTTTTCAAATACTTATGTGTAGATTAGTGTGTCAGAAATTGTATCAGTTTATCAATTGCTAAGAGTTTTCAGTTTGTGCTCAAGGAAATACTGTTTTTAATCACAATCCTTTTGGCGTGTCACCATTTTACCTATGCATTTGTTTATTATCAATCTTTCTTATGCCTTTTCCTCAGGAGTTTCATTTCTAGTGACCTGTTATTAAGCGATACACCATTGCAAATACAATAGGAACCAACCTAGAATATGGAGGTTCGGTCCAGCTATAGGTCACCCATAGCTTTTGATTGATCCCATGTTCTCCAAAAATCTCTAGTATTTTGATACTTGAGATAGGGTGTAATTTCTAGAGGTAATAGGAACATGAAAAACATTAACCACAAAATTGACATCTTGGACAAACTACAAAAATACAAACATGAATTAGTCTGTCTACAACACAAAAGAAAAATGCTTCAACTTAATCTGCCTTGTCAAATTGAAACATTGTCATTGCACAAATGGGTGTCTCTTCAATGTCTTTAGCTATCTAACCCTTCATTACATAAGTAATATAAGACATTTTGTCTATTTGATGCCTTAATAAATGGAACATATTAAGAAATAATTGATGTTTCATAGAAAGACATATGTCTGGGAATTGCAAATGACTTTAAAATAATCTTATACTTAGCATGTTGAAATGATTATCAACAATTTGCAATAAAAGACATTTATCTTAAACAAAGATGACTACCTCAAATGGAAGAAAGTTATCTCCTGTAGCTACATCTTCAATAGTGATGAAAGCAGAATTAGATTAGAAACTTATAGATCAAAAAATATTGATCAATCTTATATGAAGAAGATAGAAGCAGTTGATAATCATTGTACATCAGTCAACATGATAATTATAGGTTTAATAGACTTGATATTGATAGTTAGCAGTCATATCGATTGCCCTCCA
The DNA here is from genome assembly GCA_028749045.1 of Cupressus sempervirens. Classification (NCBI taxonomy): domain Eukaryota; kingdom Viridiplantae; phylum Streptophyta; class Pinopsida; order Cupressales; family Cupressaceae; genus Cupressus; species Cupressus sempervirens. Next base: position 247,535,740 of record CM053788.1, on the reverse strand, counting down.
TGGTTAAAGATAGATCAATCAATCCTCATTGATATCCAATAAAAGAAGATGTTACAATCATTTGACTACTTTTCTCTAGGATACAATCAATGATTTATTAATCAGATACATCAATTGTTAGTAAGACACATTGATGATCCTTCATTATTGAAGAAACAAATCAATCACATACATTTGATGAAGAGAAAAATGATAGGAAATCGATGTATTTGGGTTGATGATCGTTGCATATGATGTAGAGAATATTACAAACCAACTAATAAATGGGATACCTTCTGACCCCTTCAACATCCATTAAATAAATCCCATTGTTAGAGGCATCTCATGAGGTAAAACAAAACATTTTTCAAGACAAAAATATCAACCTTTCTTAATTTGCATATTCTGATTTCTATATCAGATTCCATTGTTCATAACTTTTGTTTCTGAAACTTTATTTCCAAACCCTTTGGAGGAATTGTTCAAAATTTAGCTTTACAACACATCCAAATCTGACCCCAATCCAATAAACAAATTACAATTTATGATGTCTGTACCGAGACTCAATTTTACTCTCATAAACAATAAGTAAAACTAGTACCCATGCCTAGGGCATCTTATAACATTCTCCAACCAATTCCAAATGACACCAAACCAATTTTCAATTAACAATATATGAGTCTACAATTTGAATCCATTAGTCATCAATTTTTCCAATACATAGATAATTACAAAAATAACAATCTTTGCATGTAACTTCAATGGAGATCCTTAAAAACTAATCTTCACTCCAATACACAAAACTTACACAAACTGAATGAAAATGACTCACAACAATTGGAAATGAAAGATAGTTCATATATATTTTTCAATTAATGCAAATAGAGTCCCTGATTCATCCACAAGTGTCCATCAAACATTTCAATCTAATTGTAGTCGGGCATCCTCAAATATGCAAATAATAACTTTTAGCATAAATACCATAACTTCATCATTTCTCAATGAAATAAACTCAACCCAAAGCCAAAATAAATTTCATTCATCCTAATATCAAAATGTACAGATTATACATGGTTTGCAGGACATACTTGTTTGCACAAAACCTAGAACCAACACAAAAATTGAAAAGCCAATCAAAATAGCAACTTGGAATTACTCCAAATTTGTTTCAAATGTAACTAGTTGCTTCCATTATAGACCGTTTGGTAGTTTAAAACTTCCTAACTACCTTTTGAACTAACTCTTTACATTGTTTTAATCATGATGCATTTTCATGACAACATTTTATGCATTTTGCTTTACAACTTTTACAAGTTAAACTCTAACATTGACAAATCATTTCATGGACACTTGAATCACCGTAAAATGGACTTAAATATACATTTTACATAAATTTTAGCCTTTATAAAGAATTCTTTCATATTTTGACCTTCTTGACCACTTTAAGACCTTGCACAATGTTGACAACTTATAACAAATGGCTTCCCTAGCCTTTACATCTTGACCAATCTTCACAACAATACATAACTTCAACAAATATGAATTTTAAAACGACTCAAACCAATTGGAAATGAAAGATAGTTCACATGTATTTTCAATTAATACAAATAAAGTTCTTGATTAATTCACAGTGTCTGTACCAAACGTTTCAATTTGACTATAGGCAGGCATCCTCAAATTTGCAAATAATAACTTTTACCAAAACTGTCATAACATGATCATTTTTCAATGAAATAAAATCAAACCAAAGCCAAAAGAAATTTTATTCATCCTAATATCAAAATATACAGATTATACATTGTTTCCAAGATGTAGATGTGTGTACAAGACTTGGAACCAACACAAAAACTGAAAACTCAATCAAAACAAAAACTTAGAATTACTCCAAACTTGTTTCAAATGTAACTATTTCCTTCCATTATGGTTTGGTTTAAATAATACATCAATTTTTGTAGACTCTTTGGTAATTTACAACTTCCTAACTACCTTTTGAACCAACTCTTTACATTATTTTAATCATGATGCATTTTCAAGACAACATTTTATGCATTTTGCATTACAACTTTACAAGTTGAACTCTTAACATTGACAAATCTTTGCATGGATACTTTAATTTCCCTAAGATGGAGTTAAATATACATTTCACATAAATTATAGTCTTTGTAAGGCATTCTTTCATATTTTGACCTTCTTGACCACTTTAAGACCTTGCACAATTTTGACAACTTATAACAAATGGCTTCCCTAGTCTTTACATCTTGCCTTAATGGACTCAAATACATTTAAAATCACTCATAAATTTAACACTCTCACATTAGGACCCTTAACCTCCTTTTGTTCTTTTAATTTAGGTGCTCCTGCACCAATATACTTTAGATCGATCATATATGAAGATATAAGTAATGGATATGACACTATGTCAAGACATACTATTGATAAAATAATAGAATCATAGTTGAAGAAGTTGGATTCAACAAGGATTTGATCTATCTAAATTTTTTAAAATCTTGAAAATAAAATTAGCATTCATTTGACAAATTTTTCAAATATTTAAAAAACATAATTGTTTAAAGTGTTCTTTAAAAGCACAAATATACTATTTTGTAGAACATGTAGTTGATTTCCATTGTAGATAACTGAATATTTGAGTTTAATGCATACCATACGAAAATAAATGAAATCAACCTCTAATAACTAGTTTTCATATCAATAGAAAATACAAATCATTTTGAGTGCAATCTCTAGTTGCATTTGGTAATGTAGGAATTGACCTTTTTAAATAAGGTTATTACATCTTTTTTGGTTATCTGATTTTTTTTTAAAGCACTTGTATTTTGGCAATTTTTGCAACTATGCTTTTAGTTAAATTTTAAAATAAAATAAAAAGAACGGAAAGTCTAATCGCCTCTTATGGACTCATTATAGATTCTCTTATTACTAGTAGACTCAATATACATGGTTGATGTTACAATTGCACTGTAGTTTCAGTAAATGGGGAAGCTAAGGAGAGGTCGAGAGTTAATTTTTGGTTTCACATACATTATGTTATTTAGTTGTGCTTTGTTTCATTTTGTTTACAAACCTTTATTCTTTACCTTTGGATGAATTGTCTGTAATTCTTTTCTTTAGATACCTAGATTTATGGTTGCTACTGTCTAAGGTATATTTGCTCCTAATTAGCTATTGCTTATTTTGTTGTGCAAGCAGGTGAATATCCCAAGAGAATTAGTTTCTAAGAAAAAACCTCAGTTCTTGAAGGAGGAGCGCCAAGATAATAGTGTGACTTGTTATTACAAGTCATCTTCGGTATTAGGGAAGATCTATGACTTGACTCTTTCAAATATTTATTCCAGATCGGATGGTATGGTTATCACTCATAGTTCTCTTTAATAGTTTCAATGATGATCGATTACTTCCAATGCTGCATAATGAAAAAATTGAAAATCCTACTTGTATTAGATTCTGTAGAAATATGGACCATTCCTTGCTTCTGGGACACCAATGCTACTGAGCTCAAAGTTGGATGGAAAGAACATTATGATGAGTACAAATTTGAAATGTCCAAGGCATTGAATTCAAATAATCAATTAAAACGTGGAGAAAATGCAATTGGTGTTATACAAAAGTATAAGCAGGTGAACAACTCAGACTTTAATAACTTTAAATATTTTAATGTTTGCATTAATATAATCCACACTATTAGATTTAAAGCTTACTAAAATTAGGTCTAGCATATTTAGTTTTATGGATGTAGCCTCTTTTTTACATTCTCAAATGTTAATTAGTCTTGTCACTTTTCCTACAGATTCTATATGGAGCAACAAGCCCAAAGGATTCTCCAAAACCCAAGCAACAAATCCATTTGGAGGCATCTGCAATCTATCAAGTTGTTTATGAACATGCACGACAGGTAAAGGAAATCAAAAAATGCCTTTTTGCATGGAGAGTGGCTGGAGAAGCTCTTTGTGAGATGTATCTAGAAAATCAGAAGCAAGAGCACATTCTTGTTTCACCTTTTATATTGTGAAGGGAGTGTTGACATTACTCACTATCGAATAGGGTAGAAGTGACAATGTATGTGAGAAGGACCTTAGTTGGGCTCCAAGTCAATGCAAACTCTCTTCTCATAATGAGAAGGAGAAAGTAAGGTGTTAAAAACCTTTTCTTGTGAATACAAAGTAATTTTATTTTGAGGAAATAAGAAGATAAAAAAATGAAAGTTTATGTGATTTGGTGGCCTCAGAAGAGACATGATTTGTGTTCATGTTTGACATCTCCTGCCTGAAAAAATCCACCTTCTCCCTAGTGATAGGTTTATTATGAGAGTTGTTGTGCATACCTTGGATAAGAACTAGATGTTGAGTGTCATGATTATTTTCTAGATGTCACTCGATCGGTTACTAGTTCTCTTAGCTCGAGGCGTGGCCTCACATCAAGGCTTTGGTGTGGAGGTGAACTCTCCATGGTTGTCTTTGTTTATTTGTAGATTACTTGAAGAATACTTTGTAGTGGAGCAAGACAAGATTCATAATCTTCTTGGTGTCCTCGAGTTTTGTTGTCATGGAAACTTCTTGATTTTGTTATCCCTTTCTTGTTCATTGTTTGCTTGAAACAAAGAAAAGATGTAATTAGTTGTTTATTTATGTAATAGAACAATTTTTTATCATTCTAAATCTGGCAATGTAAATACAAATTATTGTATTAAATGAAGTATGTGATTTATAGAACTTCTACGAGTTTCAAACTTAATCTTACTCTCTAAGTATATTAGTTTTGCATGAGTTTCAAATGGATAACTTTATAGTTCCTGTGTTTGGTCCTGTTTTTTGGCTTTTAGTTTTTTAACTATACTGATGGTTCCAGGTCCTTGTAAAACCTGGGTACTTTATTTGGACTTTATTAGTGGTTTCAAGTCCCTGTAAAACCTGATTTGGTACTGCTTCTAGTAGGTATAAGGACTCTTTCCTGTTGGATGGCTTGTTTTTTCCTTTTTTAAGGATGTGAAAGGGTTTTGGGGTCCTTTTAAACCCTGTTTTTACCATAATCTAAAACTTTATAGTTCATTTTGAAATCTTTAGATTTAAAACAGTGTAACTTAAGTTCATTTCATGAATATCATCTAATAAAAAGGACTTGGAATTATAAGTGATCTTATTTTATCATAGATTTCCTATGAAGGTTTAATGTTGAATTTCAAGTAGATTCCATCTATATTGCATATCAACACCTAATGTACTTAATGGAAATGCAATAACAAGATTTAATCTAATCCTAGAATACATATTATAAATATAAAACATCCCCTTATACCTATAGAATATGCTAAATTAATTTTTTCAAAATAAAGAAATAAGACCCTTAACACCTATGCATATTAATACACTACCTACAAATCATTGTTAAAATTTCTGACAAAGAAAACCAAGATTTCAAAATTTGCCAAAATAAGCACCTACAGATTCCTACCTAATGCATAAGGGAGGAAAATTAATTCAAAAGGTTTTTTGAAAGTCATTATCATAATATAAAAAATAAATAAACTTATGAAATATGCCTAAAGTCAATAGGAAAAATATCTAAGCATACCATTATAAAATAATATAAAACTTACCTTTATCCGTTACCTTTGAGTTCACCAAATAAACTTTATGGCATAATTCCTCCCATTTTGGTTTATCCAACCCATTCCCTACTTGTCCATGTGTACCATCTTCGGTGGCATATGCTTTGACTAGGAAATGGAGGGCATAAGTGGCTTTGAAGACTTTCAAGTAAATGACATTTTAATAGTGCAACATGACTTACCTTTGTGTTCACCTTTTCTTGCAAACTTTTTAAATTTTCAAGCCAAACATGCGTACTTGGCCTTGCGTTGACCCTTGTTTCATTTTGCAAGCATGGGGAAGAGTACTAAGTACATAGGAGACCTCCCAACAACCTTGAGAAGAGGGTAGGCCACTTGGCAAGTGGCTAAGTAGGTTATGGGTAGGGTAGGGATTAGGAAAAAAGAATAGGGATTAGTGTGATTAGGATAGGTTAGAAAAAGATTTGAAAAAGTAATATGGTTTAGTTATGAATTCTTTAAATGTTTTTCTTTAGCATTTGTTGTTTCATTAATAGATTTGAAATTTGTTGTGAGAAAAGGGGCAATTTAAAAATAGTATTTTTAAAGGGAGTTGTAGACTTAGTATTATGTTAGGGGATTGTTACAAGTTAATGTCTTGAGTTTTAGATTTTAAGTTGAATATTTTATTGGACCTATGGAATTTAATTTCATCTTTGTGATTGAAAGTTATAAAGTTAATAAAGTTGGTAAAAGGGATTATAAACAATAGTCTATATGATTAGTATTGCAGTTTAATTGAGATAGTAATGTAGGGAGTAAACCCATGTTCTTTGATGTATGAGCATGTGTATAATTTTGAAATAATGAATGAACCTAAGCATTATATTGTTCTATTAAATATTTAATTAGATATAATTTAACATTTATTAATGTTTTGATTGTAAGCTGTTATCAGGATCTTAATGTGCATATAATGTTTAAAAGGGGTTGTAAGATGAAGTTAACTAGACATCTTGAGTTGGTAAATTGGATTATGTTTTAAAATGAAATGAACATTGTAAATAATTTATAAAATTTTTTTTTAATGACTTTAATTATTTTAATAGTTTATTTTAGTAACTGGAATCAAGTATTAAGGTATTAGATAAACTTGTGGAAGATGCAAAACCAATTCACCTAGGGGATTGAACTAACACACTAAATGAATAGAAGATGAGACTATAACCTAGTGTAACTTATGAAGTTTCACAAACACAACAATTTCATCATGTAAGGTTGACCTAATCAACAATTATGGTTTAAATCCAAATGCACCATGATAGGGGTGTTATCTCAAGATTATGTTAGAAGGTGGATTATGTGAACCAAACCTCACTCAAACCTAAACAATTTAATCCAAATTCAACCAAGGAACTATGGAAACTTGAATTCTCTCAAAAATATGATGTCATCACTTAACTAGGGTTTAGTCAACCAACCTAGTCAACCAAAACTAGGTGTTCTTGTAGCACCATGACTTTTCGTGTTCTGAACCCATACAGTATGTTTGAGATGTCAACTCTACACATTAATGAAATTTAATCGAAACTCACCTTAATCCTTTGTCACCTTTTTGTAACACATTCAATGTAGCATGTACTAAATATAATGATTATTTAATTTTCTTTTTAAAAAAAATTGTTATGTTTTTTCCCAAATTTTTGGGCATGACACATTCTTTGAACTTATGACCTCAACCATTGTTGTATTGAAGAATGCTAAGAATAGGGATCACATTCTAAACTTTGCATGGCCATTGCTATATTAAACCATTCACAATAGCTTAAAATCCCTCCGTCCTATATATTATTGTGTAAATGTTAAGAATTTGATGCAATGACGTCAACTTAAGTAATTATTATGAGATTGCCCCTCAAAATCATTATATATTTGTAGCCCACTGTTGATATAATTTCAAATTAAACGTGTAGTTAAAGAAAGGAAATATATACTAGAGAAACATTGAAATGTGTGATAGGTAATGTTTATGCTCATAGCTTACAAAAAGATATCTTGCAGTCACCAAATTTATGAAGTTTTATGCTTTTATTAGATATAGAGAAGATTTTTGATCCATAAGATCCAACTTCTCAATAACACTTTCATAAGATCATTTAAGTAACATCTACTCAAGAAGTGTCATAATTGTTCATAAGGAACCACTTTGTATATCAAATTGCAAGTAAGCATAAAATTTAAGGAATATGGAACAATAAAATTCAAGGTTGCCCTTGACAAATCCTCAACTCCTAATGTTTAATAACAATGTAACTCAGGTGTGTGCACCCGGGTCAAAAACCTCACACACTGGGTGTACATACATCCCTGATGTGGGTACTTTGCACACTTGAGGACCACCACCACAACCAAAATGTTGTCACATCAAGTGCACATACATCCTCGATGTAGGTATTTGGTGCACTTGAGGACCCCCACTATGGCCAAAATGTTGTCACAATCGAACCACACAAGTCAGAGCACCCAGGTGGGATGTAGGGATGTGGGTTCGTCTCAAGTGTAGGGGTGTGCATGGGGTGTGCCTACAATTTGTCAGCATGTTGTGTGAAAAGTAAAAAATAAAACTTTTATGCTTTTGTTTTTTTATTGCTTTTTAAGAATGGGAACCTTTTTATTCATCATTGAACAATGAATTTTGAATCTTTCATCGTTGTTATTTGATAATTTGATTGTCAATGGTTGGCTAACATGGTACACAATACATTGTATGGTTTAAATTTTTCATTTATCATTATCATTATTATGGTTAAAAGTTTTAATATTTATAATTTTACTAAGCTCAATTGTCATCATCATAGTTAAAATTTTTAGGCACATGTATTCTATGCAACCTACCCCCCTCGTCCCCCTCTGCACCCTACCGTGGCACCCCCGATGTCCCCAAATTGAGGTCCTTTTTTTCCCACACCCAAAACTTCTCCTAATGTCCCCCCACATCGTCGCACCCCCATGCCAGTGTAACACTATCTAATATTTGAAAACCAAAATGTCTTAACCATTTTTCATTCCAAGGTCTGTTCTCTACATAAATATTTCATCTTTATTCGCAAACACTTGCAACTTGTGCATAGTGGCATTTGTCATTCTTACACTCTTGCAAGTCTTTGACAATGGCATACTTGATACAAAGGAGTTAACTTTTTTTGAGATGGTCCATTCTAATAAGAAATATGAGATATATAAATATGATTGAATTTACATGCTGACCCAAGAGAATGATTTACCTAAAAAGGAAGATCTAGGACCTTTGAAGCTAGGTTGACCCCAGAGAATGATATACACATAAAAATTTATGTAGTAGTACAACTCATCAGTAGAAATAATTTAAACCTTGAGTCATATTCAATATCCCCATTTAGAAAAATTAGGAGGGTGTAATGTTTGTGTCATAAAATAAATTATTAATCAAACCTTTGTTAATGGACTGATTGATTTAGTATATCTTGAACCCATTTTTATTTAATTTTTTTCATAGGTAGGTATAGTCATTGGCTATCTTTGTAAAACCTTAGAAAGTTTCTCTGATAGGTATTTAAGCACAACATATAGGTAGTAGTTGTTATGCAATTTTGTTTATTTTCTTTGAATGTGAATTCCTATTGCAGTTCAATATTGTTCGCTATTTTAGAAGTGAAATATCTTCCCTATTTGGCTATTTCAATTTCGGTGGGATTCAACCCTCACCCTATCCTACCTGTGTATTACTTTTCTTGAGTCTAGCAAATTGGAGCACAGTCTTTCTTATAGACTCTTATATACATCTTTGGAATCATATTGCATCAATTGTTTTGCCATTAATTAGTGTAATTGATGAATGTATTTCTCTGGTATCTGGTGTAGCTCAATCTCATATACTGTATGACCCACTACTAGCTCCTTGGTCTAAAAAACACCTACCGTACGGTTATCCATACAACCTAAACAATAGCTACCTCATTGTTTGGCCCAATAATTCCTCCTATCTCATATTTTTCCACTCCACATACCATATGACTGATATCGTACGATTATCTCCCTCATACTGTCATGTCCCCTTTTCAAATAATTAAAAAATAATAATCTTTGCTAAGGCAGGGAGGCCCAAAAAGGCGAAGTTTCAGAAAAAGGGGATAATCTTTGGAAGCGAATGGACTAATAAATGAAAATTATTATTAAAATATGTTTTATTAACCCCTCTTAGATGTGAGTTAGGGTTATGCCCTCTTTTAAAGGGTTTGGAGGCATTTTGGGCTCATTCCAGAACTTTATTTTTGCTCATTTCTTTGTTGTTCTTCAGAGGCTGCCAAACATGTGGAGAAGGAGACCCAAGAATGAGAGTTTGTAGGTTTCCAAGAAGGCTAAGGATGGGAGTTTGAAGCCATTCCATGTGCATGCTCATGCAAAGTTTTCCTTTGTGCTGAACAGTGCAGATTTGTGGATTTTCGGGTGTGTTTTTTTGTAAGAGTTTGGTGTCTTCGGTTGAGTATTTCATATCAGTTTGGGTTGCTACTGTATTTCAGACTTTTAGATGTTAAAATAGAGCTAAATATATGTATTTGGTTGTGATTATACTTCTGTGATGGATTATTAGTGTTTTTGTGGTGTTTCCGGGCTATTATGTGTTGTTTTCAGGAGCTCGAAGAGCATTGTTTTTATCCTCTGTTTGGGAGCTGTTGTGTAAATGTTATATAGATCTGAAAATGTCATTTTGTAGGCCATTATGCTGCTGAAATTTCTATAAAAATATCCACTTTCAGATTTATTAATAATATGTGAAGCTGTGAAGTTTTTGGCACTATTTTCAGCATACCCGATTTGGGGTTTATAGAGAAATTGGTGGATCTTTGAAATATTGGTTGTTTGATTTTAAAGATCTAATTAGAGGCTTGAAATATCATAGAAAACCAAAGAAAGAGACATTTCAGTAGTATCAAAGCTATGATCTTGCCAGCCTGAGGGTTTGTTGAAGTTTGCATGTTAGTTTTGACAACTACCCAAATCTTGCATGCCATAATTTATGGTTGCATGTTGCTTCTAATCAGCTGCATGTCAAAATTTATGGTTGCATGCTACTTCTAGTCATTTTCATGTTAGTTCTTGGTGAATTTGGTGGTTGCATGTTGCTTCTAATCAGCTGCATGTCAAAATTTATGGTCGCATGCAACTACGTAAAAGAGAAAAGGGATATTTGCAGCGAGAAAAGAATAAAGAAATTTTGATCAAACCTCCAGGTGAAAGTAAAAGTACAAAATCAAAGGAAGGAAAAAGTATGGCTTATCCAGATGAGATGGCAAAGAAATTCTTCCAAAACATCAAAGGTATTTGTCATAATTACTAGCTGTTGTAGTTGCATATTGCTAGTAGTTTAAGTCTCATATTTGTATTGAATATTGCCAAATTAGTTGCATGTTCATGTTAAGTTATTGTTTAGACAATTTGGAGTCTTTTTGTAAGCATTCTCTTTGATGCAAATCGAAACAAGAGTCCTTGCAGCAATCTAAAAAATTATATCAGTCATACGACCCCTTGCTTGCAAAGTGTTTGACGAAATGTCAAACAACTGAAGTATAAAAATTCTTGGTGTTTGAAGAAGTTATAACATATTGGGGTTACACTCTACTTTATCTAGAATAGACAGGTATAGTACAGAGTCTCAGAGGACACGATCTGGGACAATTGATATCCAGAGTCAGAACAGTAGAAAGGATGGTTATTTAGATATTCAAGATAAACTTAGGAAAATAAGCCATGACATGTCTGAATAGTTGGTTAAGCACCACCGTATGATGAATGACATGCTGTCTGACCCAGCTAAGGTGGATAAGTTGACTGGATTTCTATTTGGCAGATTTTCTCATAGGATAGATGACACAATTCCCAAGAACTTGCATGAGGAGTTTGAGAAACTAGCTTATAGCCAGGTAGAGGTCTCAGATTCTACTCCGCCACAGGAGGTAGTGAGAAAGGATATTATGTAGATTGATAGTAATGGTCAACTTGATACTCAAATTGAGACAATTGTATATAGGTCATCAAAGGGTGATGCCACAGGTATTCAGGATGGTATAGTTACAACAGGTAGTGACTACAGCGTAGTGGGTTTAGATGATGATTATGAGGATGTTGTTGTGCATGATGGTGAGATACCTAGTAGAGATGAGCAAACATTGAGCATTCATGAATTTTTTGAGAAAGAGTACCAGGCACAGTTAGATGCTTCATCACATGAGGTTGAGGCTGGTAGTACTTCACATGATTTGTCTAGCCAGCTGAAAGTGAACAAAGACAGTATTGTGACTTCATTATCTCATCATGACAGGTATGTGGAGTTAGTTGGTATTGGTCATATTACTCAGGTGAGGAGTTTGCTTGAGTTACCAGCTGATTCTAGTTTATGGATATGGACTCGAGATTGTTATATTGGAGTTTGGGATTCAGTTGACTGGAGATCTTTAACACTTTTTGGTATCATTTTTTGTTTGGGTGCTATCATGGATTTGATTAGCAGATTGCACGATGTTGTCTTTTCTTGTGCCAGCAGCTTGTCCGATGTTGGTATTAGTTTTTATACACCGGTGTTGGGCTTTGTTCATATATCTAGACAACCATACTTGCTGGAATGTGTTGATGATCTTTCATATTTGGCAGTGTGTACAGATGAGTCCCAGGATCATATTGGCATTGATGACATCCAAGAGGATGCAGTGGGCAGTTTTGAAGACTTAGTTTCCTTGGCAGTTTCTTTTGGTACAAAGGAGTTGGACAGTAATGCTACAATTTTTGATACTCCATATGTTGATATGAGCTTTGGAGTTGATTCATAGGATATGGATGGTAATACTCTAGAGACTAGTAACTTTGAGGATACTCCTTTAGACAGTGCATCAGATGAGGTTTGTAGGAGACAATCTAGCTAGTGCCATCATGTGTCTAATTAGTTGAGAGTTAGTGAGCGAGACATTGCTATCACTTGCCAGCATTTTGATGCTGCTCATCAATTGTTAGTAGTTTATGGATGGGGTTCTCCTACTAGTGATGAGCAAGAAGGCAGTTATCTTTCCTTGAAAGAGATCCACTCTTTATGGGAGGCTATTCAGATTTTGAGACAAAATTATATGCAGTTGGTAGCCGATAGAGATTATCTTACGGAGTGGGGGAGTATAGCATATGACACATTATTGGCCAAGTAAGATGAGGTGAGTGAGCTTACTCAGCAACTCGAGGTGACTTCTAAGATTCTTGAGAGTACACAGTTGGCTTTCGAGGAGTCACAATTTCATTTGACTAAGGTGACCATGGAGTTGGAGCGACTACAATCTTTACTAGATTCTGTACAGTCACAAGTTGTGGTGTCTAGTAATCTAAGGATGTCCATGGTCAAGATTGTTAGAGACAATGGAGATGGGGATGCATCCATCCTTGATACTAACATTGGCATATCAGGTTCATTACCACTAGAGTTAGGTTTAGTTGAGTTGGGTGTTGCAACAAATTGCTATGGTATGCTTGACATGGTGGTGGCCTCTAGTACTAATGGCACAAAGATTAGATATGTTGCATCAAAGATCATGTGTGATGTTGGTGAGCCGGCAGTTGGCATGGTTCTTGCTAGTAATATTACTCCCTTGGCAATATCTTCGGAGGTAGTAGTCAATTCCAACTTGGTTAGTGATTGATTGCAATTAGTTTCATCTGGATTGCAGTCTGAGCCACCGACTGAGATTGGCGCATTCTATCAGCACTACACTATGAGGTATGCTCATCAATTTACCTTTGATTACCATGTTGATGAGATGATGATACAAAGATGTACTTTGGTTCCTAGTGCTTGTCATCAGTGATGGGACGGTTTGACACCTCAGGATGAGAGTTGTGATGGGCATGACATGACAATAGGTTCTGCAGCTGATAGCTTGATAATACATGACTTAGAGTAGGATTTTAGGAGTGATGCTTCAGCAGTTGTTGTTACTAATTCTACTCCTTTGGCTATGACATCTCCTGACTTAGCTGGTGGTCAGTCACAGTGGGCTATATCACTTGTTCATGGAAAATTTGGTTTGGGTTCCATTTCTTGCTCTTTATCTTGTAATGTCTTTTCACCATTAGCAGTGCATGGGAGTTATGGTTATGAGACAGTGGTGAGTGATTTGTAGAGTTGTGTTGACTGCAAGAGTTGTATAGTGTGTGGATTCTCCATACTTGGTACAGTTTCATTCGAGAGCGTTCACCATTGTTGCAGAGTTGGATTGTACATTCTGTATAGGCCAGTGGAATACATTGATGGTATTTATTGTGTTAGCAGTTTGATTTGTCTAGTTTACTTGGGTTCTGATGTTCTAAGAGTTTGTGTCTCGTGGGTTTCTAATGGTGGCAGTGGTGATTTTGAAGTTTGATTGAGCTGTAATTGTTAGTTTGATTATGGATTCCTCTTGGTCATATTGTAGAGGATATTATAGGAGCCTGTGTTAATTGGTAGTAGTATAGTTCATGACTACATTTCGGATCCAGGTGGATTGATTGGTTTATTATTCAGCCATTTCTTGAGGACAAGCAATATTTGGGAGGGGAGGACTTGTCATGTTCCCTTTTCAAATAATTAAAAAATAATAATCTTTGCTAAGGCAGGCAGGCCCAAAAAGGAAAAGTTTCAACAAAAGGGGATAATCTTTGCAAGAAAATGGACTAATAAATAAAAATTATTATTAGAATATTTTTTATTAACCCATCTTGGATTTGAGTTAGGGTTATGCCCTCTTTTAAGGGGTTTGGAGGCATTTTGGGCTCATTCCAAAACTTGATTTTTGCTCATTTCTTTGTTGTTCTTTAGAGGCTGCCAAACCTGTGGAGAAGGAGACCCAAGAATGGGATTTTTCAAGTTTTCAAGAAGGCTAAGGATGGGGGTTTGAAGCCATTCCATGTACATGCTCATGCAGAGTTTGCCTTTGTGCTGAACAGTGCAGATTTGTGGATTTTCAGGTGTGTTTTTTTGTAAGAGTTTGGTGTTTTCGGTTGAGTATTTTATATCAGTTTGGGTTGCTGCTGTATTTCAGACTTTTAGATGTTAAAATAGAGTTGAATATATTTATTTGGTCATGATTATACTTCTGTGATAGATTATTAGTGTTTTTGTGGTGTTTTCGAGCTATTCTATGTTGTTTTCGGGGCCCGAAGAGCATTGTTTTTATCCTCCATTTGGGAGCTGTTGTGTAAATGTTATACAGATCTAGAAATGTCATTTTTTTAGGCTGTTATGCTTCTGAAATTTATATAAAAATTTCCACTTTTAGATTTATTAATAATATGTGAAGCTGTGAAGTTTTTGGCACTATTTTTGGCATACCCGATTTGGGGTTTATTGAGAAATTGGTGGATCTTCGAAATATTGGTTGTTTGATTTTAAAGATCTGATTAGAGGCTTGAAATATTATAGAAAACCAAAGAAAGGGACATTTCACATACTATATGGTTATCTCCCTCATATCGTACGATTATCTCCCCAATACCATATGATCATCTCCCTAATATCCTATTGTCAGTTTAGAGGTTCCCTAGTGCTCCCATTTGCATCCTAGAACCATTACAGGACCTCCATTGTGTTCACCACTTGTTACACACCACCATATTGTCCTTCCATTACGCATCTAGTGACCAACTAGTAGTCATTTCACTATTGGAACATGTTGGAAGGGAAACATAACATTACAATGGTATCAAAGCCAACAATCTTGCCATCTTTTGGTTAGTGAATGAGAGTTTATAGACGAAAGAGGAGAAGATCCCATGTAGTTGATATAATGGTAGAACAGGAACCCATCGTGGCCAAACTCATGGTGCTACTAAGAAATCTCTTAAGGAATCAAACATAGATCAATGATACTCAACTACTTTTGGAAGAAGCTCTCAAGAAATTAGTAGACAATAAAATATATGGTGAACAAAATGGTCATAGTGTAGACTCGGTCTTGGGTAAGACAAACCATCATCCAATACATTTTTGACCTTATGTGTCATTTTTCCCTCTATGGATGGAGGTACCACACAGAGGAAAGAAGACAACCTTTGATAAGGTTTAAGAAAAATTGAGAGAAAATTGGAAGAATGCAAATTTGAAGGAGGATATATCGTACAAATATTACACAGAATTGAGAACGAGATATTTTGGAGGTGGAAACCGAGGATATTTTAACAATGATCTTAGAAGAAAGTCAAATAAGGTAAATTTTAACGATGATCTTAGAAGAAAGTCAAATAAGGTAAATCTGTCACTATTTGACAGATCTAGATCCATATCTTTCTAGGCAAGGGTAATGAAGGTCGATACTTACTTCCAACTTAATCCAATGCCAGAAGAAGAAGCAATCAAATTTGCATCACTAAACTTGGAGTGAGTGGTGCATGAATGGTGACATCATGACACCATCACACTAAGACATGACCAAATAAATACTTATGCCAAATTCACTAAAATATTGATAGATCAATTTTATGGTAAAGATTTGAAACTTAATTTCAAAGAATTGGCACAATTGAGGCAAATGAGATCAGTCAACTAGTACATCACAAAATTTCAAAAACTCGTTCTTTTGGTCACACATATTTTTGAAAGGAGATAGATAGTACTCACCATGGATAAATTGACAAAACCATTGAGGATTTGGGTAAAATATTTCAATCCCACCACCCTTTTAGTGACTATAAAAGAGGCATGAAGCATGGCATCATCATTGACATCATCCTCTTGTGGGTACTCACATGCCATATCGTTAGTATTTCCAAAGGACAAACCTCTGTCGAAATAACCTTCATTAGATGAAGCCACCAGATAGGAGCTACGAAGGAAGAAATTATGCTTCAATTGTAACGGACGGTGGGAACTTGGGCATAGATGCCTCAGTAAAGGAAAAATACACTACATAGAAGTTGTATCTGATGATGGCGACAATCATAAGGATCTACCTACAGAAGAAAATTATCCCCATGAGGATATAGAAATGGCTAGTTTGAACCATATGGAGAGAATTGCAACATTGGTATGGTATGGAGGAACCATCACGATAGCCGAGTGCCAAAGATGTATAATATTTCATGTATGGGGAAACCTTTAAGGACAAAGGGTCATGGTGATTCTTGATAGTGAAGCCACTCTAAGCTTCATAAAATTGTCTTTGGTGAATCAAGAGGTATACCTATTGAGACGCATACCAAATTCTAGGTCAATGTTGTTAGAGGGACACTTTTCCCTATACACACCTTGTTCCCCAACTGAGTATTATCATGGCTAACCACACTATGACAAAGAATTTCTTTATAGTGGACCTAGATGATATGGAGTTTATCCTGGGCATATAGTAGATGGAGATACTTGATGAATACACTCAGACCTTTGAACAGATGGACTTCACTTTTGTTGTCAATGGGAGGAATGTTGTTCTCTATGGAATGGCTAATGAGGGTCCAAATGATGTTTTAGGACAATGGATGGAGGCAATTTTTTGGCATGATGAGATTGAAATGGTTGTACATTGTTTCATTTTGGTAGAACCTATAAAAGGACAACAAACTCCCCATTGGGATGATGACCTTCAAAATATATTGAGTACCTATGATAAAGTTTTTATAGATATTCCTCCTAGAATTAACCCCACCCCTCCCCCCCCCCAATCATGGGTTTGAACATACCATCAAGTTGGAAGTTGACACCAAACTAGTTATCACCATGCCTTACTATTATCCCAAGAAATTCAAAGATGATATTGAGAAGATGATTCAAGAGCTGTAATCAGTCCCAGCTCTAGCCCTTTTGCATCATCAATTGTTTTGGTAAAAAATAAGGATGGGATGATGCACATGTGTGTGGATTATCATGTGCCAAATAAGAAAACAATCAAAAATACATACCATGTTCCAGGATTGATGAATTGTTGGATGAGTTGCATGGGGTGATTTATTTTTCTAAAATAGATGTCATTCAAGGTACCATTAGATCCACATGTGGGAAGAAGATGTGGAGAAAACAACTTTTTGTTGTCACTACATGCATTATGAGTTCCTAGTTATGTTGTTTAGATTAAGGAACGCACCAACCACTTTCCAATCTTGTATGAATCACATATTCAACAAACAATTGCATAAGAAATTATTGGTATTCTTTGATGATATCCTTATTTAGAAAAATACTTGGGAAGAACCCTTGAAATAGTTGAATGAAGTCTGAGGGATCATGAAGGCTTAGTCCTTGTTCACCAAGAAATCCAATTGTGAATTTAGGATGGTAGAAATATTATACCTGAGGCATGTTGTAAGAAAATATGGAGTGTAGATCCATCAAGTGAAGATTCAAGCTATCCTATATTAACCCCCACCAAAATTGCTCTCTGAGTTGTGAGGGTTCTTGGGTTTGTACAATTACTACCATGGGTTTTTAAATGGTTTTTCTTACCTCAATGCAACATTAACATATTTAACTAAGAAAGGCTCCTTCCAATGGAATGAAAGAGTGCAACACACTTTTGATAAATTAAAAGAAGCAATGAGCACTTGTTAGATTCTCACCTTACGCAATTCCACACAACCATTCATTCTAGATTGTCATGCATCCAGAGAGGGAATTGGTGCAATATTAATGCAAGATATACATCCTATAGTCCATAAGAGTCAAAAGATTACAAAAGTAGAGCATCTATATTCCATTTATGACAAAGAGATTTTGGCCATCGTGCATGCACTAACCAAAATTTGATAATATTTGGTAGGCACCAACTTTATCATTTGTACTGATCATTATAGTTTGAGATTTTTTTGGAGCAATGAGATCTAAATGAAAGGAAACAAAAATGGGTAATTAAGATTCAAGCTTTTGATTTTGACATTGAATATGTGAAAGGGAAGAACAATGTAGTTGCAGATGCCCTATCAAGAAAACCTGCCATCTATTTATTATCTTAGATCTTAGCTAACTAGAAAGCACACTTATTGGTGTAATATTCCAAAAATGCATTTTCATGTAAGCTAATGGATGACAACACTTAGGATGACCAATACAAGGTGGTGGATGACATCATTTACCACAAGGATTAGATATACTTTGTGCTTGAATCCAAATTGAAGGAGAAAATCCTAAAGGAAATACATGACTCACCCTTGGCCAAACACCCAAGGTTTCTCAAAGCCTATAGACAAATTAGGGAGATGTTTACATGGAAGGGACTTAAAGGAGATGTATTGTATAATGTATGGGAATGTGTAGTCTACCAACAAAAAAAATCCGAATACACTTTATATGTCGAGTTACTGCAACCCTTGCTTATACTAGAATGGAAGTGGGAAAGCATCTCTATGGACTTCATCACAAGACTTCATAAAGCAAAAAAGAAGGATTGTATCTTTGTGGTGGTGGATAGGCTGATGAAGTATGCACACTTCTTCACCATCCCCTTAGACTTTTAGGTTAAATCGGTAGAAAACTTATTTTTTAGAGAAGTTTTTTGTCTGCACAAGTTACCCTGAAACATTGTTAGTGATAGAAATGGGCAATTTATCAGTATTTTCTAGACAAAATTGTTCTAGTTGGTAGGAATAGAATTGTCACCAAGTATAAGTTATCACCCTCAAATTAGACAAATAGATGAAGATTGTGAACAAGTGGCTAGACGGTTGTCTCTGGAACTATGTTTTGACACAACAATGAACATGGGTAAAATGGATGCATCTAGGGGAATATTGTTACAATACCACTTACCACATGTCCATTGAGATGAGACCCTTGAAAGCACTATACAAGTATGAACCCCTTTCATTTATTGATATAGTGTTGGGTTATAGTTGTGCACCAAGGGTGAGGGGCTGGCTTCAAGAAGGGCAAGAAATCCTGAGATGATTGAAAGAGAACTTACAAAGGGCACAAAATCAACAAATGATGTATCCTGATAGACACCAAATTGAGAGAATTTTTGAAGTGGGAGACTTGGCCTATCCCAGACTCCAACCATACAGATAGTCCTCATTGAAGACCAAAGGGAAAGAAAAATTGAAGCCATGATTTTATGACCCTTATCGTGTAGCTCGCTATATCAGCCAAGTTTCCTATGAGCTAGAACTTCCAAAAGGAAGCCACATTCATAACATTTTTCACATCTCCTACTTGAAGAAAGTTGTGGGATAGAACATCATGATAACTGTAGACCTTTTGCCACTCAATGAAGAAAGGAACCTCAAATTAGAATTGGTCAAGATCATTGATGTACGTGAGAAGTACCTACAGAACCATACATTGAAGGAATAATGGGTATGCAAGAAACACTTGTCATTGGATGACACAAATTGGGAAGATGAACACATTTTGCAACATTTGAAATTGGATTTTCTTGAGGACAAGCAAAGTTTGGGATTGGAGGACTATAATGTTCATGTCATAAAATAAATAATTAATCAAACCTTTGTTAATGGGTTGATTGATTTAGTATATCTTAGACCCATTTTTATTTAATTATTTCCATAGGTAGGTGTGGTTGTCAACTATCTTTGTAAACACTCAAAAAGTTTCTCCAACGGGTATTTAAGCACAACATGTAGGTAGTAGTTGGTATATGATTTTGTTTTTTTCTTTGAATGCGAATTCCTTTTGGAGTTTAGTATTGTTTTCCATTTTAGAAGTGAAAGATCTTCTGTATCTGGCTATTTTGGTTTTGATGGGATTCAACCCTCATCCTATCCTATCTGTGTATTACTTTTCTCGAGTCTGGCAAATTAGAGCACCATCTTTGTTGTAGATTCTTATATACATCTTTGGAATCAGATTACATTAATTATTTTAGCATCACTTAATGTAGTTGGTGAATGTATTGCTCTAGTGTAGCTCAATCTCATACACTGTATAACCCACTACTAGTTTCTTGGTCTAAACAACACCTACCGTATGGATATTTTTATGACCTAATGATCAACTACCTAATTGTTCTGCCCAATCATTCCTCCTATCTCACGATCTTCCACTCCAGATACCATATGGCATGGAACTCCACCTTTCCCATGGCTCCATATCACTAACATATGCACCCAGTACATACAACATCTCCTTTATATAGTATGGTTATCTCCCTAATACCATATAGTCATCTCACTAATACCACACAATCATTTTAGAGGCTTTGTAGTGCCCCCATTTACATCTTAGAACCATTGTACGACCTCCATTATGTTCACTATATGTCAAACATCACCATATAGTCCTTCCATTTTGCATCTAGTGGGCAACTAGTAGCCATTTCATAGTTGGAACATGTCAGAAGGGAAACAAAACATTACAGAGGGAATGTTGTGAAGGTAATATCAAGATTATTAAAAAAACTCTATCAAATGCTAGGTTATAATTTGTCAATCTTATTTTGCTTTATAGGTGGACATTTGAAGAAGTTTGGAGATGGGTGCTATCAAAGTTTGGTAGACCTTAAGACAAGATGATGCACCCATCAACATTGGGCTTATGAAGAAAAAGAAAAATAAAAAATGATTACCCATGTAGATACAACACATTGGCACAAAGAATGACTTCAAACCAATGAGGAGAGCATGTTATGACAAGAATGTGACCAAGCATTGACAAATTTTTGTTGGGAGTTGATGATAATAACATCAATTTATTTACTTACATGTAGGCATTTAAGTGATCCTCTCACAAAAATATTTTTCCCTTTGGGGGACAAATCTCATTATTCCAGTTACCACCCATAGTTGAGTTCTCTCTAAGGCTACAACCATTCGAGGTGCTAAAATGTGAGTATCTTTTTACCTTTTATACTAAGGACTTGTAGAAGAAGTAAGAAATCTATAATAGAAGCCTCTCATATAAGGACTCAAAATTTTTAGACAACATCATTTCAGCAAATTGATTTTTACATTTCACATAATGGAACATTTAAGGAAGGAATATTCTATTGAAAGGAAAGTTTTGAACATAAAATCTTCGGAGTGTAAGGGTAATGCCTTTTAAAGTACACAGAAATGTATTGATGAAGTCTTGGGGTCCTCAATATATGTTTTAAATAGATTGAAGGATTTACCATCTTTTTTTTCTTCAATGTGATATAACATTTCTACTTGAGAATGAATTGTTTGTTTAACTTTAAAAATTTGCAATTGATGAATGCTTACTCTTTCTAGTTAAAAGTCAAGGTTGGCATGGTTAAGTAAGACATAAACATGGAAGTAACTTGAAAAAATGAACCAAGGATTAGTAATTTTGAAAAGGAATTTTGTACAAAGTTAGAATCACCAATTTAGTAGAAATATTTAATACAACATCAAAATAAAATTCTATTTCATTAAACAAAATCTTTCAAGACTTTAGAATAGAAAATTTTAAACAAATTGTAAAATAACATACATTTATAGCATCTACTAAACTATGGATACAAAAGTATAATTTTATTGAAAGATAAAGGAGACTTTCTCAAGTTCTCGTCTAGCTTGAGACTGATGACTCAACCTTGCATCAACAAGGATTATGGCACTCTTTCCCTTGTTGAGAGACAATGTCTTAGGCATCATTTTCAAGACAAGGACTCCAAGTTGGCTCATTTTTTCACTTTGATCAAACCGATTGTGCTCTATGGTTTCATGGTTTTGGGGTAATATTTTCTTGAATTTGATTGGGCCAAAGTCTACTTCTTGAGAAAATCATTAGATGCAATTGGTTCATCACACATAATATCCTTCTAGCCAAGTTCGAGGCTTTTTTGTTTAGACTTGGTACAATTGTTTATCTAGTCTAGTTTTTATATGGCCTATAGAGCTTCTTGACTACTTGGATGGGTGTCACTGATACTCCTACTTTGCCTAATATTCCTCAGAGGATATTGCATGCTCCAACACCATTGGTAAGGCTTGATGGTTTAGTCTGGCCTTATTTTAGTTAGGTTCTATCATGATTGATATTGAATACCTCTTCCCTTTCTTGTACTCTTTGGATGCCCACTCTCATCTTTTCCCCTCCCAACAAGAGTTAAATATGGCTAAGAGACAAATATCTATAGATAGTATATTAGTTCCACTTGGAGTCTTCATTTTAGGATGTCATTCTATGTTGAGCATTTCCTTGAGCAACAAGACATGGTCATTATATGCCTCTTGTACCTTTCTCATGGTTTCTCTCATACTTTAATGTGTATCTCTTTAGGTTCGTTTAAAGTGGGTTCCCATCGACTCTGTGCACCTAGACCAACGACCATTTAGCTATAGAGGATATGCTAGCTTTGTGATCTCGAAGAGGAAAAGAAAAAGACTTGCTTCATTTTATGTAGCCCCATACATTATGAGATTGGAGAGATATTTTGTAATTTATTTAGATATTCACTTTATTTTTCTCTCCCAACCTTCTTCTCATTCTAATCTAGGGTGCCTTGCACTATATCTGTAGGGGACAAGGAGACTTTGGGACCACACCCTTTGGTTGATTCTCCTCCTTAGATTGCACTCTGACCAACTCATCAAATCCTTTAGAATGGTACCCCCAATGAGAGTAACTGAGCAAGTGATTGATCCCTCTTTGATGTCTCCTAGGGCCTTGAGACCTCATAGATCCTCAGTAATGAATTTTGTCTTCTAATACTTATAGAGGTTCACAAAGACATCTTGGAGCTTCCAGTTCTATGACCTACTCGTTGATTTAGGATTCCTTTCCCCAATTGTTTAGGGCAGCTAATTTTTTAAGCATTGTTGTAATGACTCCTTTTTGGGATATTAGGAATTATGAAGACAAATTCATAACTATTAATTTTGGCTTAAGGGAGATTAATGAAAATTTATTAAATGGGTCAAATTGATATTATAAAGTGGCTTAAAGGTGACAAGAAGGATAAAGATGAAGGGATAAGAGAAGGAAATTGAAGGGTCACTGTTTTGATTACAAAAGAAGGATGAGGACTTCATTTTTTAGCATTCTTGGATATTTATTTGGTTCGACATTTCTCTTAGAGAAATTGAGGAATGTACAACTTCTATTTAGGATTCGAGGATGTAAATCCTTTAGTTCTTCTTGGTAGATTGGACATAGCCCTGATTCATTGTTTATGGTTGAATCGCATCATAATTCACATACGAGATTTCAAGTGCATTTATAGCTTCTCTCTAATTTGACTATGTAGTTGTATTTAAGACTTGAATTGATATTTGGTTATTTTATTGCTAATTTATAATGCAATAACGAATTCTGTAGTATTTGTTGATTTTTAATTGGCTTGTGTTGGTTATAATTCTATAAATTCTCTATTAATGTTTCTGAAATGTATTTGAGGAAAATTAGAAAAGAATATCTAGGAAGGATATAGTGGTGTAGAGCTATTTTTCCTACTAGGCTAAAGAGGAAATTGAGAAACTCATTTTCAAAAAGGATTTATCATTTTAGGAATTTTTTTATTTTTTATTTGAGACATTTATAGAAAGGATTGTTAAAGACAATTCCATAGGAAATATTTTTTAACACCCAAGGTGGAAAAACCTAAAGAGTACCTCGTATGTAGAATATCAATTTGCGGTAATGGTTAGTGATAATTAAAATATGTGGGAGTATAGAAAAGTGTTTTGTTGAAGGTGATTATTATTATAACCCTACTAGGGACTATTAATCACTGTCATAATCAATTTTTTCAAAGTAGCAATTATTAATCACTGAGGATTTAGATAATTAATATATTGGGGCATTAAAACTCTTTTTAGAATAGAGTAAAAATAGTTTTTGCAAACATTGCCCTTGATTATATCTACATTCCTTAAAGTATTTATAAGGAACTACAAAGAAATTTATTTAACTCCAGTGTTGCAATGAGTATTTAATACAAAAGACTATAGTCAAGTGCACAAAATACCTTGTCATGTATAATTTATTGGAGAAATATTTAATTTCATATTCTGAGTTGAAGATTCGAAAGTCGTTAATAGACTACTCAAATCTATACTCTATATACTGATAGTGAGATTGTAATGATAATCCTTTTCATGCTCGAGCATGATTAAATTTGAAGGAAAGATGACATAACTAAATTGGTTTACAGAGGATTAAGTCTTGAGTCTCTAGTCAATTTTTTTCACAAATAAAGAAAAAGGGTGATACACCAATTAAATCTTTCCAAGTACGATGTGTCAGCTTGCAACATTCTAAACACAAATACAACTCTGAGTTATATAATTTGCACATAAGTATTTCAGAGGAAACTTGAAAAACCTAGAAATATTAAAAAGAATTAATCACAATCAATATCTTCAAACACTTGATATAACCCCTAACTTGTACATATTACTTCGAATCATTAAAAAATGTAGAATGAGACATAATTTTAAGGCTTCTAATAGAAACACAAGAAAATGACATCAATCACTATCAAAGCATACAAGTATAACTCCATAAATAGATCCAAAATAAGTTGTATATACAGGCTTTGAAAATACATGCTACAAATATGATACCATAGGATGATAAATACAATGCCTAAAAATGACAAAGGTTCCTCCTCCCAAAAATTTGAACCCCTTCTCTATTAAAAAGAGAAGTATATATCAAAACCCAAACTTAACCAAATTCCCTAAAATCAAGAAGTCTTGGTCAGATATCAAAGAAATTTGCTCAAAAAAGGACTCTAGAATCTCTTTATGATGCCATATGTCCTCCAAAATATGCCTCTAATACATATCCATGATGACAAGTCAATGACAACTCAAAATACTCCATAAATCACTCCTAAAGTGACTTAAAAGTCACCAGTAACCTGATCTAAAACAAACACTATAACATGTGACAACTCCAAAATGCTAGCACTATCAAATCATGTAAAGAAACTTTTGCTTAAAAATTTGAACTAATTTCAACTCCTTAATCATAAATATTTAGAGTGTCACCTCTTCCTTATAACTTTATATTTTAAAAACACAAATTTTCCTCCTAGTTATATATTATGAATTAAAAAATTATTATTATTTGTTGATTTATAAAAGATCAACTACAATAATAATCACATTATTAGTACTTGCTAGTAGGCTAAGTACTATTGCGTTATACTTTAATCAGTGATTAAGTTTTTTTGTTTTGTACTTGTTTGAAATAATCATTCTTTAAAATTTCTTATCAAACTATTACATTGCATATTATAGATGCAAGTTTTTTAACTTTACAATCTTTAGAAAATAGTTTTCTGCAATTTGATTGGGTAAACTCATTTACCTCTTATATTGGCCCAATATGATGTATTTTAAAACTAATACTTTTTAGGACTGACTTTTAATATGATTCTTTAATGTTTAATAATTTTTTGAATGTAAGTGAGTTGATATAGATTTTTATATTCTAATATTTTATTTTCTTATAATATAGTTTTTCTCCTCAAAAATACTTTAAAAAATTATATTATTTATATTATATAATTGTTTAAGAAATATTATTTTATATTATTATTATTACTATGAAAATATTACTATTTTCATATTATAATTTATTCATAATATATGAATAATTATATTCATAAATATTTTTTAACATATTATAATAAATTTATTAAATTAAAATTAGATTTATATAAAATCTAAAGACAATTACTAAGCCACTATATGACACTTGTTTTGAAATGCAACAATCTATAAAAAAGAATAGTTAAATGATTATCATTATCAACT
Organism: Cupressus sempervirens; assembly: GCA_028749045.1. Taxonomy (NCBI): domain Eukaryota; kingdom Viridiplantae; phylum Streptophyta; class Pinopsida; order Cupressales; family Cupressaceae; genus Cupressus; species Cupressus sempervirens. The sequence continues at coordinate 247,509,498 of CM053788.1, read as the reverse complement.
TAGTATTATGTAATAAAAAAATCTAAGTCACAAAATACTATGTTAATAAAACACAAAATTCGTCAAGGTGGATCCGACAAGAAATTAAAATTACAATGTGACTTAGGGAAAAAATAAAAGATGAAACCTAAGTCTTTCTTTTGCACATTCGAATAACATGATTATTGGAGAAGGAAATAGAAAACAAAGGTTTTTTGAAAACCCCAACCACATTATGGAGATTCCTAGAGATATTTGCTACATTTTTCATCAAATTTTCCCCTATGTTGTAACTATCTAGAGTTCTTTTTAGTTATTCTCACTTTCAATGTCTGTAACTGCTATTGTGAAGGCTCTTATTTGTGATTTTTTCCTAGGTATCATACCAAATATGTGTGAAAATTAAATCACAACTCTTTAAAAAATTTGTACGGCATAAAGCAATGATGAGTGACAGACTTGCTTAGCACAAGAGGGTGCTGAGTGACAGGAGGACAATGTCAAGTAAGGTCAGCATATGAAGGAGCTAAGTGACTTAGCACTAAGAGAAACTTGGCACAATGTTTTTTGAGTGTGCTTAGTAGTAAGGGATGTTGAGTGAGCTTGGAAATAGATGTTGAGCAAGCTTAGCAAAAGAGAATGCTGAGTGAGCTAGCAATAATAGCAGAGAAAGAACCTAGTCAAAGACTAGACTGAGTGAGCAGTATAACAAACTAGCATTAAAAATCAAACAGGATAACTTCAAAACTTGCAAGTATAAAATCTAAAGTCTAAAATATGTAATGTTAAATAGAAAGAACACAATAGATAGTCAAGTATTCTTGTTGGCTTGCTTCCTTATATTTAACAAAACTATTACAAATCTAGGAGCATTCAGATGCAACCATACAAACCCTAAAAACCTTCAAACTAGTAAAACTTTAAACTTTAAGCTTACAACTCTAATGGATGCATACAAAAATTCCTAGAGCAATCACTACTTCACAGGTCAAATCAAAATGAACTTATAGAATAACAAAAGAGTTCAACATGTGCAACTGCAAACATGAGACTGAACCTCCCTTCTATCTTCTAAACTCTGACTTGATCTACTGATTGATTTCCTTCTCTGCTCTGTTCTCTTGCACTTCTCTGCTTTGCAACTGATCCAATTCCTCTACTTACCTCTTCATGCTCGAATGAACCAGATTCATTTCTTTTGTCTCTTGGAAAAAATGTTTTCCCTCTCATTTCAAATTTGAACTCACCTACGTGCATTCAATGTTTCTAACTATTGTGCAGGCTGTCAAGGTGGTAGGTGGGCATTTGGCTCTAGGAGCAACCACCTACACATTAAATATTTCAACACTCCCCCTTTATCCCAAGCCAAATAAAAAAAAGATCACTCCTAATCCAAATCAACTACACCAGGACTCTCTCTTAGGTACACAAAAGTTCCAATGCCTAAGGGCTTAGTAAATATGTTTGCTAGCTACTACTTAGACTTGAATTTTTTTATTTTGATATCCTCATTCTCCACCAACTCTCTGATGAAGTGATATCTTATCTCTATATGCTTGCTTCTCCCATGAAAGACTTGATTCTTAGATAGTGTAATTGAGGAGATATTGTCATAAAAAATTGCAGTTCCATTCTCTTGCCTTTCATTCAAATCTATCAAGATTCTCCTTAACCAAATAACTTGACATGTTGTTGCATTCACTGTTATGTATTCAACCTCTGCTATAGATTGAGCAACAATAGGTTTCTTCTTGGATGCCCATGAAATTGATTTTGATCCCATATGGAACATGTATCTAGAAGTGCTCTTCCTATCATCTAAACTTCCAACCCAATCACTATCTAACCAACCAAATTGAAATCATTTCTATAGTATACAATATCCTAAATCCTTTGGTACCATTCACATACCTTAGGATCCTTTTTCTCGCTTGCCAATGGGAATCCTTTGGTGTTTCCATAAATCTGAAAATCAAACTTATTGTATGCATTATGTCTAGTCGAGTTGCAGTCAAACACATCAAAATTTCAACCATACTTTTGTATAGTGTTGGATTCACACTTTTGCTACAATCTTCCTTGCTCAACTTTAGACCTGCTACTGTTAGTGTTGGGTCTGCTTTGTTGTTCTACATTTTGAATCTCTCTAAGATATGCCTTGCATATTTTTCTTGAAAGATGAAGATGCCATCATGCATTTGTTTTACTTCTATGCCTAGAAAGTACTTCAAGAGACCTAGGTCTATCATTTCAAATTCATTCTTCATGGCCTCATTGAACTCACCAATTAAGAAATTGTCATTTCTAGTGAAGATTAAGTCATCAACATATAAGAAAACAATCAACACCTTATCATTTTCTACCTTTATGTATAGTGTGGGCTCACCATCACTTTTTCTAAAGCCATTGCTCATCAAATATAAGTCAATCCTATTATACTATGCCTATGGAGCTTGTTTGAGCCCATATAGAGCTCTCTTCAATCTATACACTTTGTGTTCTTCACCTGCAACTTCATAACTAGGTGGTTGCTCCATATAAACTTCTTCCTTCTATACACCATTTGAGAATGCAAACTTCACATCCATTTTATATACCTTCCATTTGTGTTGGGCTGCAATTTCTATGATAGCATGCATGATTTCCATTCTTGCAACTAAGGCATATGTCTCATAATAATCTCTACCATACTACTACTTGTACCACTTGACCACTAATCATCCCTTATGCCTACGTATTTTTCCATCAGCATTGCACTTGGTATTATAAACCTATTTCACTCCAATTGCTTATTTCTTGGGAGGCAAAATAGTTAACTCCCATGTCCCATTTATTTCAATAACATATATTTCCTCATCCATGGCATTACACCATTTCTCTTTATTCACAACTTCCTCAAGATAAATTGGATCACTATGAGAAAATAATGCAAAATTTACACTCTCATCATAATCTTCCTCATATCTTTCATCTTGGTATATCTCCCTTAGACTCTTAGTCTTTTTTGGCAATAGGAAGGTAAGAGTGGGGTTTAAATTCTCAGTATTGCTACTGCTACTATTTTGCATAGTAGCTTGGGGCTGTCTTGATGTGCTTGGAGCTATTGCTTTCCATGTAAGGCTTTCTTCCCTTTTTGCCTTTGTCTTCAATCCATGTTAGCTACTTCATCTTCTTACTGATCACCAATGTCATTTTCTTCCTCTTCAATAGTAGGCACTTTACTTGAAGTGCTTGAGGATTCAACTAACAAACCATCCCATGACTGATTTTCAAGAAATTCCACATCTCTTGGAATGATGATCTTCTTGGAAATTGGATCATATAGCCTATAGGCCTTTGATTTTGTGTTGTATCCTGTGAAGATGCACTTCACACCTTTTTCATCTTGCTTTTGTCTTTGTTTCTTAGGCACATGTGCATATGCTACACATCTGAACACTCTCAAGTGTTCAACTGTCCATCTGTTCCTTGACCATGACTCAAGAGGTATCTTGTCATGAACTAATTTTGTAGGACACCTATTAATCAAATATACTATTGTTGCTACAACTTCTCCCCAATATTCAGTTGGGAGCCCTTTTACTTTCATCATGCTTCTAGCCATTTCAACAATGGTCCTATTCTTTCTCTTAGACACTCCATTTTGCTATAGAGTATAACTATTTGTAAGCTCTTTTCTTATGCCATTTTTCCTACAAAAATTTACAAACATATTGGAGGTATACTCCCCTCCTCTATATGATCTAAGGACCTTAATATAGTGTCCACATTCTTTTTCAGCTAGGGTTTTAAATTCAACAAATTTATCAAATGCTTTAGATTTGTTCTTCAAAAATTACACCCATGTCCTATGACTAAAATCATCTATGAATGTCATAAAATAAGTACTCCCCCCAATAGAAGTAGTTTACATAGGGCCTACCAAATTAGAATGCACCAATTCTAATGGTGCTCTATCCCTTCTAGAATTTTTAGAATTAAAGGGAAGCCTATGTTTCTTACCCAAAATACAAGCCTCACACTTGTCATAGGAATCTACTGTGCTTGAAAAACCATCTACCACTGTTTTCTTGGACAAAAAATTTAAATAAAAAAAGCTGAGATGTCCATACCTGAGATGCCAAAGCTTGGAGGGGTATTCAATCATAGTCCAAAGAGCTGATTGTTGATGTAGTGCTATACATGCATGCTTGGGAGGTGCAACACTGACTTGAGAAGAGAAACATGTCTCTATCCTCAAGGGGAACATCTGGTTCTTTGTCATTTGGACTGCTACAAGTAGTCTATTACTCTCATCCTTCTCATGAATGACACATTTGTAATTTTTCATCAGCACCTTGTATCCATTTTGAATGAGTTTTCCAACACTCATCAAATTTTGTTTCATACTAGGGTCAAAATACACATTCTATATTTTTTTCTCTCACCTTGCTTGGTGTGGACCATGATAGATCCTTTGCCCACTATAGGAATGGTTCCATTATTTCCCATCTTAATTTTAGATTTAAAAGTCTTATTAATGAAAGAGAATAAACTTTCATTACCACTCATGTGGTTGCTACAACTTTGTCTAGGTACCATACCTCAGGGCTTCCTTCTTCACCAATGTTACACATGATGAAAGTTGTGAGATTGTTTGCATTTTCCTTGTTCACATCAGCCATATTACCATTCTACTTTGACTAATCACCCTTCATCTTCTAGCATTCACTAGCATAATGGCCATACTTATGAGAGTAGTAGCATTCAACATTTCTCTTGTTAGAGTTGTAATTCTTCTTACCTCCTCTAGAGTTGTTTTGAGAGGTACTTGCTCCCTCTTGGTTGCTTGGTCATCTTGAGCTTTCTGCACCAACATTCCTTTGACCATTCCTTCCATGGCCTCTACTAGAGCCATTTCTTCCTCTCCCCCTACCTCTTAAATTTTCTTGAGCCTTGAAAGATTTCTCTTGAGAAGTTGTTTCTGAATTATTTATCTAGTGCTTATGGGTTTGAAGAGTTCCCATCAACTCATCCATGGTCAATGTGGTGAAGTCCTTTGCTTCCTCTATGGTCATCACAAGATTGTCATATTTCTAAGGTAAAATCTTTAATATCTTTTCCACAATCCCCTACTCTTCATAATCTTCTCCATTTGATTTGAGTTAGTTTATCAAAGTGGAGATTCATGAGCTAAACTCTGCAATATGTTCATTTTCCCTCATTTGAAGGTTTTTAAACTCTCTCCTAATTATTTTTAGCTTCACTACTTTGACCTTATCAGTCCCCTTGAAGTTTTTCTCAAGAATATCGCATGCTTCCTTTGCATAATTTCCTACTACAATCTTGGGAAAGATTGTCTCTATCATTTTTGCCTCAATTAGACTTAATGTCTTGGCATCTTTTCTCCTTGACTCTTTCAATTGAGTCTTTTCTAGATTTCTAAGGGTAGCATATAGTGCTAGGACTATAACATCATTTAATCCATTGATCACAAACTCCCACAAGTCATTAACAACCATTATATTTTTCATCTTCTTTGCCCATGTGTCATAATTCTGTCCATTAAAGGATAGTGGTTGCTGCCATATTTTTTTTGCATCTCCTACCATGTCAAATATCCTAGAAAAAAATTCCCTAACTCACTATGGATGTGGGGCCTCAAAGCTCTGATACCATGTGAAAAGTAAATAACAACTCTTAAAAAAATTTCCTCGGCACAAAGCAATGCCAAGTGACAAACTTGCTTGGTAGAAGATGGTGCTGAGTGATAATAGGACAGTGTCAAGTAAGCTCGACACATTAAGGAGCTGAGTGACTTGGCTTTAAGGGAAACTCAACATAATGTATGTTGAGTGTTCTTAGTAGTAAGGGATGCTAAGTGAGCTTAACAATAGAGAATGCCAAGTGATCTTGGCAATGACAACATAGATAGAACCCAGTCAAAGACTAGACTGAGTGAGCAATATAACAAACTTTCGTTAAAACTTAGAGACGATAACTTCAAAACTTGCAAGTATGAAGTCTAAAGTGTAAAACATGTAATGTTAAATAGAAAGAACACAATAGATAGTCAAGTATGTATGCTTTCTTACTTGCTTATATTGAACAAAACTATTAAAAATTTGGGAGCATTCGACTTCAACCAGAAAAACCCTAAAAACTTCAAACTGGTAAAACTTTAAACTTTAAACTTATAGCTCTAATGGTTGCATACAAAAATGCCTAGAAAAATCACTGCTTCATAGGTTTAATCAAAATGAACCTATGGAATAACAAAAGAGTCCAACATGTGCAATTGCAAACATGAGATTGAACCTTCCTTCTATCTTCTAAACTCTAATTTGATCTGTTGATCGATTTCCTTCTCTGCTTTGTTCTCTTGCACTTCTTTGCTTTGCAACTAATCTAATTCCTCTACTTACCTTTGCATGCTCAAATGAATTAAATTCATTCCTTTTGTCTCTTGGAAAAAAAAATTTCCCTCTCATTTTTAATTTGAATTCACCTACTTGCATTCAATGTTTTTAATTGTTTTACAGTCTGTCAAGGTGGTAGGTGGGTGTTTGACTCTAGGAACAACTGCATACACATTAAATATTTTAACAATATGGAGTTTTCTTTCTCTTCGCATGTGTCATGAGTGCCTAGAGATTTCTAAGGATTCATCACTATGATTTAGGTGCATGCTTCTGATATCATGCTTTCTTGAGCATTTACGATCATTTATAAAGGCACATCTGTAATTTCTCTTGGTTGCCATGATTGGTTCTTTATTTGTTAGGTATCCTTGGAGTTTTTATGCTCTTCTAATGTATCTTACACTAGAAACTTGGGGATTTAATGTTGTTACACAACTTTTCCTTTCCATTGTAAGTAAATTCCATTTATTTTTTCTTTCTAGGCTTTAAAAACTGTAGCATTTTGAGAATTCTTCTTTAGGGTTTTGAATACATAATCTCTTGTTTTCTTTCACTAAATCTTTTCCACTTTAATAAGAGAATTTTTTATTTCTCTACTAAGAGCACACACTTTCCTCATTTTTCTTTCTAGGTGTTCTTTGACCATAGCCAACTTTTGTTGTAGAGGAAAACTAAATATATTTCCAAATTTATTCAAACCTCCTATAGATCTAAAATGAAAAAGAAGAGATGTGAGTTATTTCATTTTTTCCTTTCTACTATAGGGCTTTAGATATTGAGAGATTCATGAGAATGGTAGTAATTTGATTTGGGATCTCATATTTTTCTTGATTTGAACTTAATTTTTTCTCATAAGGAGTTTTCCACCATCATAATATGAATTATTTTTTATAAAGCACATATGGGTTCTTTACATCAAATCATGTACTTTTGTTTGCTTTTAGATATTCCTTGCTTAGATACAGTGCAATCAAAGTTTGTAATTTGTGCTTGAAAATGCTTGTTGAAGTCTATGCAAATCAAAACATCTTAATTTTTTGTTGTTTGAGAATTGACTTATAATAGAAAGTTTCTCTTTCATATATGGTATATGTACAAGAATGTGAAATTGAAACAAAATCTATTTTTGTCTTCCTTCCCTTCTAACATGGTCTCTCTCTTTTCACCTCTTGATTATACACCTCTTGATCATTTCAAATTTTCAAACTCATTACTTTTGTATATGGGATTTTTTACTTTGCATTCTCCTACAAACAAATTTCTTTCTTTTCACCTATACAATGTATAAATATTGTCCTCATTGGTTTACCTAATCCCTTGTAGCTATTGACTTTATCATTCATTTTTATAGCTCTATTGTTACAATTATTATCATACTCCTTACTTTCATACTCTCTTTGAAGGACTTCAAATATTAATTGCTTGTATGATGCATGAAAACTCTTGGCACCTCCCTCTACATGAAAATTTCTTATACTCTAAAAATTGGCACTTTCTGTACTAGGCTACTGTAATTTGGGATGTTTTTCAATTAGTTTCAATCACAGTTCTTTTATTCTCCACCACTATAGTTGTAAAAATTCTATCCCTTTGACTTGATAGTTTAAAAATCATTGCTCTTTGACACTACTTGTATAGTAACTCATCTTGTTGATTCTAGCTTACATGTTTTTCTTTGAAATTTTTATAAGTGCATCAAACCTACAAAAGATACCCCTTGATTTGAACAATCAAAACTAAATGTGGTCAATACTGAAATAAATGTAACACCTGTTGTTGTTCATATAGATGAAATACCATCATTTTCTATAACTGAGTTGTAGATTTTTCTATTATCTTTGAATTTCTAAATGTTATCTTCTTTGTTTCTTTTTTTCAAACAAAATGTTTCAAGACAAAAATGACTTGTTGCTTTAATGTTTTAATTCCTTCTCTAGCATTAAACTTGTTGAGTAACATCAATTATAGAAGTAAAAGGTTTCATAAATGAATGCATTCCTTTAATGCTTCTATTATACTATTTTGGATTAGCTACATTAGTTCTGTCTCTAGTAGGTATGCCAGACTCAATAAACCTTGTGGGAGCCTATGATTATATTCATGTACTTATTAGAGATATGATGTAACATAAGAAATAAACATATTAGCAATAAAATATTTGATGTGAATTTTCACCTTGACTACTAGTACTTGTTTCTATTTTGTTCAAGCACATGTCATGATGGTCCTTGTCAAAATTTGGAGGAGTTTCCCTCTATTTTGGATTCTCAAAATTGGTAGTCTAAGGCTATGATGGTTGAGGAGGGGTGGACACCTATGACTAGGAAAAGATCTAAAAAGGGCCTTTCTCAATTTGATATGAATTTACACTCTCACAAAAAGGGAGTGAAATGGAATTTTTAGTTCTCTTGGCTGGTTAAGAAGTTCCTGTTGGTTTCTTTTCTAATTTTTTGTTGGTGCTGCTAGACATATAATATTTTTCTATAGCAACATGCTTTTGGTTTGGATCCCTTTGAGATGTTTGGGCTTTCTTTGAATATATTTTGGGTCTATGATGTAAAGGGGTTTCGGGTCCCCTCAAAACCTATTTTTACCTTAATCTAAAACATAGAATATTTGTACATAAGGTAAGATGTTTTTGTCATTGCTTAGATCTATTGGATTTATCACTTCTTCCTATGCATGTATGACTTAGAGGCTTGGAGAAGATGCAATTTGGGGTAGTGGGCTAGTTGGATTGGACAAATGCAATAAGACCATTCATTATAGGCTTTGACTAGTGTCATATGACCATGTATCATTCTATGTTCCTTTTATTTCATGTCATTTACTTTCATAGAATAGAGATACATATTAGTAGACTATAGGCCACTCTCATGATCAATTGTGTGAGAGTGTTTACATTTAACATTAATTTTGTAACTATCAATCACATCTATTTATTGATATAAGATTGTTTTGAAGTAAAGAACCTATAATAGAACAATCATTATTTTGTCAATGATGTCAAACTTGCTACCTGTTGGTGGGACAATTTCTTTTTGGTTTGAAAGATGTCATTTAGTTGATTGATGAAGAGGATTTGAAAAGAGGAGATAACAATAGTACCTAAAGAAAGGTTGAGTTATTTGGTATGTAAACGAAGCACTAAGACCAAGTAAGACATTGATACTATACTATATTGTCTATCTACTTAAAGTGTGAAATGAAAGATTACTCAATTTAAGATAGGAAGAAGATCAAGTATGAAAAGTGTCTACCAAGCCTTGTCAAGTAGTTAGTGCAAGCTGGGAAAAAATCAACATAAGTCAAGTGAAAATCAGGAGGTGCCAAGCAAAGATGAAAAATAGTTCAAGCCGAGTGATTGTTAATATATGCCAAATAAAGTTTACTTGATGTCAAGCATTAGTAAACTTTAGTGTTTTAAAAAGTAAACTAGTGTTGGCCAAGTGAAAGAACAATATAGAAGCTGAGTGACAACATATTTATGTCGAGTTCCAGTAAATATGCTAAATTGAAGATTTGACAAATTTGAGCCAACTATTTTATTTACTTGAATTGTGTGAAGCATTTGGAAGATAACTATGATGAGTTGGTGACACAGAATTCAAGGTAAACTATTTTGAGGTGATTTTAATGAAGATTGTAGAAGAGGTTTCTAGATGAATCAAATGGAAATATGGGTAGATTTATTGTATCCTACCTAATCCCACCTAACCTTAAAATGGATGATTGCGGTTAAGTGACAAAAGATCTTAATTCTCTATTTATAGAGAGAGTTGGTCAGAAGTGAAGGTTTTCATGTGCAAGAACCTAAAGAAGACAAGGAGTCTAGGGCATTTCTTTATTCAGTGGCCAAACATAAGAGACTACAATTGGCATACAAAAGAAGAAGGCTTAAGAGTATGAATGCTTGAGGGGTGAAAAAACTATTGGAGCGGAATTGTGTGAAAGCCAAACAAAATGGAGGACTAAAACAAAGATTTGTAATTTGGAAGCGAGTTACAATTTGTTATCAAATCAAGTTTTACTATTACTTTCTAATCATTTTTTCAATCTAGGGTAAATCCTTTGGATTAAGGTTGACTAACAGTCATTTGTAAATCCTTTGACCAGATGACATTCTAATGGAATGGTCTAATGTCCTCTAACAAGGCTCATTCCTAAAAAGGTGATTGAAATCCTTTAACCAAGTCACATTCAATAGTGTGTATTGTAACCTTTAATAGAGTTGGCCTTTTACAAGGCACCACTCCAGTAGAGTGAGAACTAGTAGCATGTTATTGGTGGTTTTTCCCAAATTGGGTTTCCATGTAAAATCCTTGTGTCAAATGTGTTATTGAATCTGTTATGTTTCATGTTTACAATTTTTCAAAGTTGATATGACTTAGGACAATAATCTACAAAGTTTTAAGTATTGTATGATCTAATGGATACATGCATGATAATCTTTTATGGATATGGATCTACTAGACATTGAAATGTTTTATTTGTACATCTTAACCTTGAATAACTGATTCACCCTACCTCTCAGTTATTCTAAATAATTCCAACATCTATCATGATGAATAATACAAGGACATTCTTCTCTATTCTTTCATTATGAATTAAATGTTATTTAGAAATTAAAACATGAGTTGAATGCAATAAAAGTGTACTTTAGTTCCATTTGATCATTTTTTAGAACTTAATTTTGACATGTGTTAACATTAAGTAACAATTATATGCAGCATAGAAAAAATATAATAGTTAATAATGCATTGAGGTATTATATCCAAATATTTATAAAGTCATTCTATGTTGTATAACTTTTGTGGGCCCATTTTGGAAAGGATAAATATTTTGCAATTCCAAATATATTAAAAAGAAACATTGTTATAGGGACTTGCATAGAAACTATTTTAATTTATTGGAGCTACCAACTGAAGTGCTAAATATTTTAGCAGCTTATTGTGTTATTTTGTGAGGTTTCCATATACTAATGTCATTGCTTATACTAGATGCCATGATTGATATTTTTAATGGAGCTATATTTGCATTACAAAACCCAATCTCATCTTTAAATTTGTAGTGATTCTTTGGTGTGTTTGTAGCAACAAAATAAATGACTTTATAGTCATCTTGAAGCTTTCCATTTAGGTGATTTTCATGAATATATTTTTAATTCAAATTGTCCAAGTTTGATAGAGTTTGCATTACTATAAATTATGAACAATATCAGGGGACAATTTTTTTTAAGCTATCCCAAATATTTATTTAGTCATAAAAATAAGAGGACTGCTAGAATATTGAAAATGGTAACATCTTGTTTTCTCCAACAATTAGGATAATTGGTGTCATTTTCCTTTAACAAATTTATATTTGTCATTACATATTGCATATAGGTTTGGGAGAACAAATAAATTGACCATGTTCTACCTCTAGTCTTTAGTACGTGGAATATAATTCAATGATGATAGCCTACTCTTTTTTGGGAGTTCAAGTTTTCTTTATCTTTTCATTACTAAAAAAATTAATCACATAAGGAATAATAATATTTTTTGAAAGAAGTAGATGCTAAGATGTTTGGTATTCAATTCTAGAAGATAGGAATTTTGTCTTGTTAATTTCCATACTTGAATCTCAATTAGTGTGAAGGAAACTTTCTTGTTTGCCATAATCAAAGCATATACTACTCTATGATTTGGATACAACTAAGAGTTTCTTATCTATGATAGAAAAACTAGGTTCTAAGAATAAACAAGTGAACATACTTCTTGTTGTAATCTCTTTTTCTAAGCCAACATTATTGAGGCAATGCGATAGGGAGGTGAGACTTGTAGTCACTCAATGCACTACTCATGTTATGAGGAGAATGCCACATGATCCATATAAAAAGGAAGTGATGAAAGAAAATTTTATTTGATTGTAGAAATATTTAAAGTATTGAGTGATATCCATAATACATCATTTGATTAGATGGTCAGTATTCAAGGATCAATTGCAAAAATTCAAGCTTGTGTCATTACGATAGATCTTGTTAGAAAGGCCTTAATTCTTGATATGTTTCATTAGTTCTTGATAGAATCCATTAGTTCTTGATTGTCATTGAAAGGAACCACAATAAGAAAATTTTCATCTTCCATGCAATCCATTATGTATTTGATTATTGAAGAGAGTAGTGATGATTCACAAAACTTCTTAGCTAATATATTGGCTGATTTAAAACAAACACATATAACTTCTTTTGATGTTGTAGTTTGGTTAACAATATCATAAAACAATGTGAAAATAAATTAAAATTATTCTTGTTAAGGTGAAATATTTTAGAAGGAAGGAATATTTGTTACAACCTATAAAGGGTCATGAGAAGGAAGAGAAAATTCAGTCATGTGGGCAGCCTAGTAGGGATGAAGCTAGTGATATTCTTAGGGACTAAGGATGAAAAAGAAACAACTATGAATAAACTACTTGGAGGTCCAATGGAGTCTCCATGAATTATGAAATAATGTATGTTAGTTGATGAAACATCATTTGAATCAGCTATTTGTGTCCTAGCAATAGAGGCTAGGCATGAGGATATTTATTCTTATGATGATAAAAATTTCAATTAGCATAATGTTGATTGGATGAAGCACTATGATTTAATCATTGTGATGTATGTTGATTAGATATTGGAGAATCCACCATTTGATTTTGATAATGAAAATCCTTTTGATATTAATCAAGAGTCATAAATTGAAATTCATTGCATCTAGGTGGTGACTGATTTATTATTTTTGATAGAGGAGCATAATGTTGATTACAAATTGGCCTTGGATAGTAACTTGGCTAACAATATGACCAAGGAGCATATAAGGAGAAAGGATAGTGCTTATGGGTATTCATTGGTTGATTCTTCTCATTTCTCTAGTACCCACAACTACTCTACCATCATAGTTGTTGAGCATGATGATAGCACTTAGTTTGTTAAACTTCCCTTTATTAAGGATGCAACCATTTCTAGTTTGCTTCATGATTAAAATTATAGTTTCAACATACATGTTAGAGGAGAAATATTACAATAGTTTGATATCTTGGACATTCTACTTTTTTAAGGTATGAAGTGACATGATATTCTAGATAGCTAGGAAGGTGGATGCCATTTTTGTTTTTTAGACTTAGGACGATTAGTCACATGGTCAATATTATTTTAGGGAGTTGGTTGGCATGAAGTTGAATTCCCATTTCTATTTGACTCTATTAGTGCTTGTGATCTTAGTTGGAGTGAGGTTCTCAATTGGATTGAGGGTTTTCTCACTTATGATAGCAATGTTGGGCATGCTAATTTGGTAGATTATGCACATGGAGTTATCTGGAATCCTAATATTAGTAAGATTGGTGCATTGTTGTGGAGATTTGATGAGCAAATTCATAATTCTAGGCATGACATGGTGGCTTGGTGGAGTTGTCTTTTGAGATTGATATAGGAGCCTAACATTAGTTTGTGGACTCATTATTTCTTGAGGGAAAGCAATATCGAGGAGGGAGGACTTGTAATGTTCTCTTTTTGGGACATTAGGAATTTTGAAGACAAATTTATACAATATTAATTTTGGCTTAAGGAATCTTAATGCAAATTTATTAAATTGGTCAAATTAATATTATAAAGTGGATTAAAGGTGACAAAAAAGAAAAAGATGAAGGGAAAGAAGAAGGAAACTGGATGGGCACCATTTTGTCCATAAATGAAGGATTAGAATTTCATCTTCAACATACTTGGATATTGTTTTGGTTTGAGATTTCTCTTGGAGAAATTAATGAAGCTTTAGTTTCTTTTTAAGATCGAGGACACAAATCCTATAGTTCTTCTTGGTGGATTGGACATAGCCCTAATTCATCATATTTGGTGGATTCACATTAGAATTCACATACAAGATTATAGGTGCATTTATTGTTTTGCTCCAATATGACTTCGTAGGTGTATTTAAGATTATATTTTTTATTTGGTTATTGTATTGTTGATTTATTATGCAATAGCAAAATTTGGAGTATTTGTTGGTTATTTACTATTCAATGTTGTTGGTTATTAATGTTTACATTTTCTGTTTATGTTTTTAAATTTATTTGACAAAAATTAGAAAATAATATCCAAGTATGGTATGAAATCAATATTTGAGTCATTACTAGAATTTCTCAATTGTAGTATAGGATGGTAAAATCTCAACACGATCTAATCCAAAAGCTAAGCACCATAACTTTCATGGATTGTCAAAATCTGATCTCCTTAGAAGGGTATTTTTATTCTATTGGTTACAAAATCAAGGCAATTGAAATTTTGAACAGAAAATTATTCTCAAAAGATTTTAATGTTACATCCAATGGAAAATTGTTAGAATTTGTGAAAAGAAATATAAACCCAGAATCTATTGAAAAAGGCCAAATTAAACAACAAGAAATGAAATTGACATAATAATAATAATAATATGAGACTGATTTCTGATGTAAATTCTCATAGACGTAATAGCATCAATATTTCTTAATGTGTTGTATGACACACACACACATATATATATATGTATATATATATATATGTATATATATATATATGTATATATATATATCTATATATACATATATATATACATATATATATATATATATATATACATATACATATACATATACATATACATATACATATACATATATACATATACATGTATATACATGTATATATATATATATATATATATGTATATGTATATGTATATATATGTATATATATATGTATGTATATATATGTATACATACATACATATACATATATATACATATATATACATATATATACATATATATACATACATATATATATATATATATATATATATATATATATATATATATATATATATATATATATATATATATATATATATATAAAATACAAAGAGCTAGTCTGTTTATTTAGGCATGAGCTAATAGAAGGCTTGGAAAAGGTTGAGACAAGTGTCTCAACTTCAAGCAAGTAGAGCCCTCATGGATTCAACCACCTACAATCTAGAAGGGTGGTGTGCAAATTGGAATTGATCACATGTGGCATTTTAAGAGTTTTTGGAGTCAAATAGATGACTCAACAATATCTTCCTAATAATAATATCTAAAATATATAATTTCTCATAATTTATGAGCTCACCTAAGTAAACTTAATGGAAGAGTGAAATGGAAAAGAACCATTTACTCTAACACCCCCATTAATTGCAACTTAGGGAGTACTTTAATGCAATATTTAGCTAATCAGTCCTAGCAACAAAGTCATGTTAGGTACCCATGTACAACTAAAAATATGCAATCTCTCATAAAAAAGAGAAAGAGGGAAAACCACATGAGGAAAACCCTCCCCCAGAAAGAGAGAACTAAAATTTTTTTATGAATGGAAGGTATAATTAAGACCCATTCATTATTACATACATCATGGACATACTACAAATAAGTATGAGAAGAATAGAGACATAATAGCCCATCTTCAATGTAGAATATCGACCAATGATAGATGTGCTAGGTTTGATTTAGAAATTGCACCATGACTGAATAACAATATTCCTCCCTTTAGAAAGAGTGAAAACCAAAGGTGTATCAATTTTGAAGCCTCCCCAATCTAAAGGAAGAAACTTCAGAAAGTATGAAATCATTTGAATATGTTCACGTATCCTCATGTCAAGGCTAAAAGAAAATGTCATGAACCAATAAGGATCAATCCCAATAGAATAAGGTTATTAGAATATATACTATCCAACTATTATCACAATTATCAACCTTAATCAAACATAACCATGCAAGAAATATAATAAAAAACTACAACAAGATACTCATGCACAATAATACTTGATATGTTAACTAAGGAAACTCTTGATTAGAGGGAAAACACCAGTGGGGATGATACCCACAAGATGTACTAATTTAAATATTCTTTGTTAGAGGATGTACCTTGTTATGAGTCTATAAAAAAATTCACTATATATTAGTCTTTGTTAGGAGACTTAAAATCCCTGTTAGGAGATTCCAACCTTATTAAGAGTTGTGAAAGACAACAGGACCCACTGTCCAAACAACTTCAAGGGCAAGATCAATGATCAAATGATCTCTATATTATTCCTTATAGAATAATAGAAATGTATAGTACTTGCTTCCTCTTTCTTTTTCCTCTCAACCAGACCTCTGCACCTTTTGATCATGTAACCAAATCAAAAAACTCACATCTAATAATCCCTTGAATCACTTACTCACACTTAGTAAACACTCTACTCTTTTCAAACTTCACACTCAATAAAAAGATCACAACATGCATGCTCATCTTACAAACAAGGAAAACATCTTTCCTTTATACCATATCTTCAAAATAATTTCTTGAGTCAGCCTTGAGGATTTTTCAATTAATTATAATAAGATAAATTAATTAATTTACAATTAAAATAGCACTGTCAGCTCATAATCTATACAACTTCTCACATGTGTGACACTAGGGCTTGTGCATCCACTATTGTCATAAGTCATTGGGTGATCATGCATCACCAGATTATATCACTACCAAAAGATATAATACAAACATCAGAAACCACTTCTCAAGAACTTTGTCTCTATAAATCATGTACAACTTCTATATATCTTTGAATTACATGTTGCACAACAAAACTTCACATCGGTAAACTATACCAAACATGTCCATGAATATACATCACCAGACAATCAAAACATTGTGCATACAATTAAAATATATGTCTCCTACTCTGTCAGTCTTCAAAGACTTACTGCTATGTTGACATCAATGAAAAATACAACCATGAATAAAACATGTCAATACTCTCCAATGCTTAGGATACTCCACCAAAGTAGTATCATCCACATTCATGCCAACAATCTCCCCATTTGGAATTGATGGCAACATATATGAAAAAAATCTAAATTCTAAGAATAGGAAATAATACTCTACTATTGCTACTACTGTTCTCATCTTTTCAAGTCCTCTTCATCAATCAAATCTGAAATGCTCTTGAAAACTTCCTTGTTCTTCTTCTTCTTTAGGATTGATAATAATTGTTCACACTAAATAATAATTCTTCTTATTCTACCCCATTGACATTGATGAAAAAGGCCTCATTATGTCAATTAACTGCTCCAAGTCTTCAACTAGCTCAAGTGTCCAAAGATATTATTCAAGACAAAACACCAAGAGCCCTTAATGACTCTAATCATCATAGATACTCCCCCATATAAGAAGCATCAAAATTTAGTCCAATCTACCAATAGTGCTTTGTGCTACTAAACTAATGCAATCTTTTCATTATCTACTTGGAAGTTGGCAGGGGCATAACCCCAAGCATACCTCTTAAGTACTCAAATATATCTTTACTTAAGGGCTTCATAAAGATATTTGCAATGTGATCTTTAGTACTCACATATTGCAATCTAATATCTTTATTTGATGCCTTCTCTCTCAAGATATGATACTTAATAGATATATGCTTAGTCTTAGAATGAAATACAAGATTCTTAAACATACTTATTGTACTTGTGTTATTACAGTACATGATAACAAGTTTTGAAAACTCAATCTTGATATCCTTAAGTATCTGTTTCATCCACATCACTTGATTATAATTGTTTGTTGCTACAACATACTCTGCCTTAGTTGTACTTTGTGAAATACAATCTTGTTTCTTTTTAACCAAGAAACCAATCTACCTCTAAGAGAAAATGCTCCACCATTGGTTCTCTTTCTATCAGCCATACTACTTGCCCAATTTGCATCAATATATGCACATTGAGTGAAATAATCAATCTATCATACCAAATACCATAACCAAATGTTCCTTTCAAATATCTAAATATCCTCTTTAAGTTGGATTTCTTTAAAATACTAAAGGTGGGGAGGGGGGGGGGATGAATTAGTTATCCAAGGTCCAAATGTACAAATAAAACTTTACAATGCTTTAAAAATTCATATCCAATAAACCATAACATGCATGCATCCATTAAACTATTCAATACCTTAATTTAGTAGGTTACTGGTTTAGGTCCAAGTAACTTTGTAGAAATGTAAACATGAAATAATACAAACTTATTCACACTAATTTCCACACAGATTTTACTTAGAAACCAATTTGGGAAAAACCACCAGTAACATGCTACCCAATTTCACTCTTTTGAAGTGATACCTTATTAAAGGCCAACTGTGTTAAATGTTACAATACACACTATTAAATGTAAAATGGTTAAAGGGTTTCAATCACCCTATTATGAGTGATCTTTTTTAGAGGACTTTAGAAAATTCTATTAGAATTTCACTTGGTTATAGAATTTACAAATGACTATTAGGTCAACCTTAATTCAAAGGATTTATCCACACTAATACAGTTGTTAGAAAGTAACAACAAGACTTGATTTGATAATAAAATATAACTCGATTGCATTTTATAGATATTAATTCTACTTGGCATTCATACTCTTCATCTACAATAGCTTGTTCACCCTTCAAGCATTCAACCTCTTAAGCCTTCTTGTTTAGTAGGCCAATTGTAGTCTCTTTTATTTGGCCACCAAATGAAACAACACCCTAGATTTCTTGTCTTCTTTAGGTTCTTACACATGAAAACCTTTTCTTCTAGCCTCATATCTTTATAAATAGAGAATTTAGATATATTTTTTTAAAACCTCAGTCTCCCATTTTATGGTTAGGTAAGATTCAATGAATCTACCCATTTTTCCATTTTTGTTCCTCTAGAAACTTATTCTACAAGCTTCTTTGGATTCACCTAAAAAAGGTTCATCTTGAATTCTGTAACACCATTTCATCATAGAAATCTTCCACACACTTTACATAATTCAAGAAATCAAATTAGTCAGCTCACATTCATCAAATATTTGATATAACACTTTTTTGTTGTCACTTGACAATAACAGTCTTCTGATGCTTGGTCAACATTGGGCTTCTTAACACCAACAATGTCTTCTCAGCTCAGTCACTGCTATTATTTTCCTAATGCTCAACACTTACTAAATTTTATTGAGGCTTGGTATGTACTAAATTTTTGCTCGACCTGAACTAGAATTTTCTCAGCTTACATTGTTTTCTTAGACAGGCTTGACAAACACTTTTTACGAAAACACTTCTTCTTGGCTTAGCTAAAGTAACCATTTACTTTAGCCTTAAGTAGATCAACAATACATAATATCATCAATATTTTACTTGGTCTTAGTGCTCCTTTTATACACTAAATAACTCAACCTTTCTCTTCATCAATCAAACAAATGATAGCATTCAAACCAAAAATCAATTTTCTCACCAACAAGTAGTAGGTTTGACATCATTAAAAAAATAATGATTGTCCCATGATAGGTTCTACACTTCTAACAACCTCCTTTCAAAACTTTATTGCTATATAATGATACTCCTTATGATCAACTTGAAATCTAGCTTCAATCCCAACTGCATTTGTGATATATGATCTAGTGTGACTCAGATATTGCAAACCTCCAATCATGAATTTATATTTCTTTTGCTCAACTATAGGTATCTCATCCTTGCTGGATAAATTATGACTAGCTATCATATGTGTACCAATAGATTTACAACTTTCCATTCCAAATCTCTTCAACAAGTCTTTCAAGTACTTAGCTTGTGATATGAAAATACCATCACTATTCTGCACAATTTGCAATCATAGGAAAAACTTCATTTCTCCTATCATGCTCATCTCAAACTCATTCTTCATCTCTTCAATAAAATTTTCACTTGCTTCATCATTACCTCCAAATATGATATCATCAACAACTATTACTATTATTAGCAAACCATTCTCGATTTCTTTGAAATACAAGTTATTATCTGTTGTATCTTTAGTAAATCCAACTTTTGCCAAGTAGTTGTCCTTGCATACTAGGTACTAGGTGCTTGCTTTAGTCCATATAGAGATTTCTTTAGTTTGCATACCTTATGTTTGTCTTATGTCAGAGGAAAACCTTTAGGCTACTCAATATATACCTCTTCTCCAAGTTCTCTATTCAAGAAAATTGATTTAATATCCATTTGATATACTTTGAACTTCTTATTTGCTGTATAATCCAAGAAATTCTTACTGCTTCCATTCTAGCTATAGGGGCATATGTTTCCTCATAGTCTATGCCTTCTTATTGTGAGCAACCTTTGCATACAAGTCTAGCCTTGTTTCTCACAACTTCACCTTGTTCATTCATCTTATTTTTGAATACCCATTTGGTTCCTATCACATTCTTGTCTTTAGGTCTAATAAACAACTCCCAAGTTTAATTCTTCACAATCTGATGTAAATTTTCTTTCATTTCTTGAATCCAATGATCATCTTTACATGCTTCATCTGCACTTTTAGGCTCAACTTGAGAAATCAAACATATCTCTTCATTAACTTTGTTTCTTGTCATCATACCTTTTTCTTTACTTCCAATTGTCTACTTAGGAGGGTGATTCTTTATTAGATTCCTGTGAGAGTTAGGAGTTTCCATCTTGACTCTTATCTCATCTCTAGGTTCAAACCTCTGTTCTCCTCTTTGCTCAACAATTTGCCAATCATTATGTGGATAATTGTTAGTCTCAAAGAAAACTTCTATATCCTGTCTAATAATTCCATAATTATCTTCTTCTTCATCTAAATTGTAATCTAACATATTTTCATTAGTTCCAGACTTTTTATCAATCTTTCCATTTGTACACTCAACTATTATTTTGGTTATGTGATTAAAACATCTATATGCCTTAATTTTTAATGAATACTCAAGAAACATTCCTTTATCACTTCTTAGATCAAACTTACCAATATCATCATTTCTCTTAATATAACACTTGCTTCCAAATTCAATGGGAAGTGATAGTGACGGGAGAGGAGGGAGTGGGTGTTTTCAAAATTCAAATTCATGCAAGAGCGGGAGTTCCTTGGATGGTCTATTTTGGGTCCCTAGACTGGAGCATTAACAACAAGATGGAGGCTATCTGGCTGCTCCTAGCACTGGGGATAGGTTGAAAAGTGCGATTGGGGGTCCAGCTATCCTAATCAAGGAAGCAGCCAAGTCTCCTTTGGTTTCCAAAACAAACGTGCAAGGAACTACAAAATGGTCCTCACTTTTCGGGGTAAAACCTTTTGGTAAGTCCTCTTTCCTGCCTGTTAAAACTATTCAGGATTTGGTAAAAGGTTCTTGTGTGATTGCCATCCTAGATGAGATTATGGACCACAATATTCAGACTATGGCTTCTACTTTGGTTGGGAAATTTTTGGGGCCTAGACCGAGCATTGATGAAGTTAGGCAGCTCATAAAACAAAAATGGGCTCTCAAGGGCAAGGTATCGGTCATGGCTATGGAGAAAGGCTTTATGTCTTTCAATTTCACTTTCTTAGAAGGCCTTGCTAGCATTCTGAGTGAAGGGCAATGGGCCATGGGTCGTTCTTCCCTTGTGCTCTAGAAGTGGTCATCTGGCATGAGCTTGAATGATTCTTTTTTTTCCCAAGCTCCTATGTGGGTAAGACTACCAGAACTACCACTTGAATACTGGAATGAGGACATCTTTGGGGGAATAGCTAGGACCTTTAGGGAATTCCTCTCAACAAATTCGATTACTGCTTCCAAGTGTTGCCTCAATTTTGCGTGCATCTGCATTGGGGTGAGAGAAGGAACAGACATGCCTGAGTTCATTGAACTTCATTCCAAACTTGGAGTGCACAACCAGAAAATCATCTATGAAATGATCCCCTTTGGTGCTTCCTCTGCTTGAAGGCTGGTCATAAGGCCACCAGTGCCCCAATGAGGCAAAGAAGAAGATCACAAAACCAGTCATCCCTGATCATACCATGAAGCTTTCTATACACCCTTCTAGAAAGGGAAAGATGAAGCTGCTCTAGACGCACAAACTTTCTGTGGCGCAGGGGAGAAAGGCTATTAGCCTAAAAGACACAACAGTGAAGGACACTATTAAGAAGGATCCCCCCAAGGAGAAGGCTAGTTCCCCCCCCCTTGAACAGGGCCCTGTTTTGGAAAAGACAATCTCAGACCCATTGGAGGACCCAAAGGTGCAGG
This sequence comes from Cupressus sempervirens, assembly GCA_028749045.1. Taxonomy (NCBI): domain Eukaryota; kingdom Viridiplantae; phylum Streptophyta; class Pinopsida; order Cupressales; family Cupressaceae; genus Cupressus; species Cupressus sempervirens. The sequence continues at coordinate 247,487,056 of CM053788.1, read as the reverse complement.
CAAGATCCCCCTCCATAGCCACGGGTCCTATTGTGGAGTAGGATCTCCCTCTGGAAACTATAGTGCAGTCTTCTCCCACAGTGGAGGAAGTCCCTCTTTTGGGAGCTACAGTGCTGAATCACCTGGAACGGGAATCCCCAACCCGAGAAAAGGATAGCCAAGCTAAGTGTCTTCCCTTTGAGGACACTCTGGCTTCTCCAAGGGTCATCACTGGCAAGGGGGGAGATTCTTCTACCCCTATAGGAATTGAGGCCAAGCTTCATCTCCTCATTAAGAACACTGATCCAACACAGCTCGTCCTATGGTAAGATAGGTTAGATTATAGTACAGTGGATAACCTTGATGATTGGTGCATGGTCAAGAAGAAAAAGAAGAACCAGAAGAAAAATTCCCCCCCTATCTCCTGCTTCAACTAGAAGTAGGGTTAAAGCTGATATTGGGTCACCCCCCAAGGGAGTACGAAGAAAGAACTTAAATTAGATTTTGCAAGAAGAAACAAGAAGGAAATTGGTAGATGGAAGCCAAAGGTCCATCAAGGATTTCTTAGGAAGTAAGAAATGAAAGTTATCTCATGGAACATAAGGGGCCTTAATGGGGCTCACAAACAAGAACTCATTAGAAATATGATTAGAGACCAAAGACCTGACTTTCTAATGTTACAGGAAACTAAGATGAAAAGGGACCTAGTAAGAAGGATATCTTTCAGTAAAACTTTTTGTTGCGAAGCTTCTAATTCAAATGGAGCTGTAGGTGGTGTCCTAACCTTGTATAACACCAGAGCTTTCAAGTTAACTACTCTTTTCAACTCTACTAATGCTCTTCTTTGTAAGGTTTTTCACTTCCAAAGTAATGAATCTTGGTTAATCCTTAACCTGTATGCCCGCAATACCAAGAAAGAAAGGAACTGCTTCTGGACCAAGCTCCTTGGCATCTTATCTAATTATAACTTGAATAAAGGGATTATAATGGGGGACTTCAACTTGCCTCTATCTGATGCAAACAAAAGGGGGGGTCATGCCCACGATCAGGATAGTAAATGTGACCTTGCTTCATTCATTCAGCATCTCGCCTTCTTGGATTTGGACCTTCAAGGTGGCAGCTTCACTTGGTCTAACAGAAGAATCAGGGGTGATAGTATTTAGGTTCACCTTGATAGAGCCCTCATCTCCCCCGAATGGCTCCTCTCCCACTCCTATAGATTATCCCTCCTCCCCAAGGTGGGCTCTGATCATTCCTCAATTTCTCTTTCTGCCTCCCCCCTTTCCAACAATAAGGCCTTTCCTTTCTACTTTGAGAAAATGTGACTCTCACACCCTGCGTTGGAAGGTAATATTTCCCATTGGTGGAGCATTGAGGTTGAAGGCACTGCAATGTACAGAGTTGCCCAAAAGCTGAAAAATGTGAGAAGAAACATCAAAACATGGAATACAACTGACTTTGGCCACATCTTCTAGGAGAAAGATGAGATATCTGATAAGCTCTCTTCTATTCAGAATGAAATCCAACATTCAAGATATAATGCTCATAATAGCCAGCAAGAAAAGGCCATCCTTTCAGATCTGCACAACATCATATCTAAGGAAGAGCTTTTCTGGAAACAGAGACCAAGAGTCAATTGGTTGAAGGAAGGAGACCGCAACACCAAATTTTTTCACCTAACCACCCTTAAGCACCGAGCTAATAATAGAATAACCAACATTGTTAAGGGCCAGGTTTAGGTTACCAAAGAGGATGAAATTGAGAAGGAAGTTGTCTGCTACTTTTCATCTCTCCTCTCAGTTGATCCTTCCCTCTCTAGGTCTAAACAAGAGTAAATCCTGGTAACCATTCCCCCCATTCTTCAAGTTCACCACAACTCCATGCTGAAGGTAATCCCCTCCTTGGAGGAAATCCATCAAGCCCTCTTCTCTCTCTTGGGGGATAAAGCTCCTAGCTTGGATGGTTTCCCAACTTTTTTCTTTCAGATCTTTTGGAATGTAGTGAAAAAGAATGTGGTTAAAGCGGTTCAAGTGTTCTTTGGAGCCAGGAATTTTCTTAAAGAACTTAATGCTACCTTTTTGGTCCTAATCCCTAAAATCTCAGGTGCTGATTCTCTGAATAAATTCAGGCCCATTAGCCTTTGCAATTCCTTCTATAAGATCATTGCCAAGGTTCTCACTTCCAGGCTCCTTAGAGTTCTCCCTCTGATTATCTCTCCTCAGCAAATTGGCTTTGTCCCAGGCAAGCAGATCCTTGATTCAATTGTTTTGATTCATGAGGTTATCCACTCTCTTGAGGGGGGCAAAAAGGAAGGCTTCCTTCTTAAGCTAGACCATTCAAAAGCTTACAACAGGGTTGACTAGAAGTTCCTTTTTGCTTTTCTTCGTGCCTTTGGCTTTAATGATCAGGTTTGCAAGCTCGTCTCCCAGCTTGTGTCTTCAACCTCTTTTTTGATTCTGGTCAATGGCAACCCCTCTCCTTTCTTCTCCCCCTCTAGTGGTCTAAGGAAAGGAGAACCCATCTCTTTGGTCCTATTCGTTATCATGGTGGAATTCCTTGGCAGACTCATCTAGAAGAAGATTAGGGATAGGTGTTTAGTGGGTTTGAGGCCTTCTTCAGGTCCATCCACTTTCACTCATCAGCAATTTGTGGATGACACAATTTTGGGGGGTGAAGCTTTAGTTCGGGAGGCTAGGACATTCAAAAGCATTCTTAATTCCTACACCAGGGGTACTGGACAAGCTATTAACTTAGACAAGAGCTTTGTCTTCTTCCTCAACACTCCTCTGGAGAGGCAGAGGAAAATTGCTCAAGTTCTGGCTTGTGACATTAGGTCCCTACCGTTGACTTATCTTGGGCTTCTTCTAGGCTCCAAACCCCCAGACTCCTTTTGGACAAGCATTATCGACAACTTCATCAAGAAATTTGCTGGTTGGAAAGGGGCCACCCTCAGTCAGGTAGGTAAATGCACCCTAGTTAACTCGATTCTCTAGAACCTCCCCACCTATGCCCTTAGTCTCTTTGGGATTCTGGTTAAATTTGTAGACAAAATGGAGAGGATTCAGAGGGACTTTCTCTGGACTAGAACTGATGACCACAAGAGATACCACCTGGTAGCCTGGGACCAGGTTTGCTTGCCCAAAAGTTAGGGAGGTCTTAGAATTAGGAAAATTTCTCACCTCAATCAATTCCTCTTAGCTAAACTCCCTTGGTGCATCTTTCAAGGCACAGGGGTTTGGAGGGACATCTTGGCTGAGAAGTACCTAGGAGGCTTGTCTCTCTCCTCCATTTTCTAGGGGGATGAGCTATTGTTGGGTTCTAACATTTGGAATGGTATCTTTAAGGCCCTTCCCCTTGCTAAATCTAGAGCCAAATGGAAAGCTGGAATGGGAGACAAAATCCTTTTTTGGTAGGACAACTAGCTTTTTCAGGAACCTCTCAATAACCATCCTTCACTAGGCAGGTGGGTTGATCAAGCAATAGGCAGATATGGTATGTTGGTTAGGAACTACAAAAATTGGAATGAATGGCACAATCTGGCAAAGCTTTCACAAGACCTCGAGCCTTTGATGGCCTCTTTGAATGCTATCAACATTAACTAGATAGGTGACACCTTAGTCTTGGGAGACTCTTCTGGAGGCCATTATACTGTAGCCTTAGGCTATCTTTCCCTTATGGGCACAAGGGAGAAACCTATTTGGGCCAAGGCCTGGACCCCTAGATTAATGCCCAAAATCAACATTTTCTTTTGGCTCCTCTTGGAAGACAAAATCCTTACCCTAGATAATTTAGCCAAGAGAGGCCAAATTATTCCCAGTAGATGCTACCTCTGTAAGCATGACCTAGAAACGGTTACTCACATTTTCATTCACTGCCCCTTTTCCTCTAGAGTGTGGAGTCTTTTGACTTCCAATATGAACTTCTACTAGTGCCCGCTAGCCAGTATCCAGGAATTCTTCATATAGTGGAGTAGCAACCACAAAGGCCTAAACTCCCAAATTTTGAGTTCCTAGATTATCCCATACTTTTGCTGGGGAATCTGGAAGGAGCACAACAAAAGGATATTCAGAGACAGAGAAGCTCTTGAGGGTATTATAGCAAAGAAAATTGATGGCCTCATGAAAGAAAACTATTCCACAACTAGAGATGGAAACATAAATGATGGAGGGAAAATTAAGACCAGGAAAGAAGACAGGATCAAAAGAAGATAGCAGGCTACTTGGTCCTTCCCCCTTGAAAACTGGCATAAAGCCAATTTCGATGGGGCAACTAAGGGGAACCCCGGTCCCACCGGATGTGGTGGAATCATAAGAAACAACTTGGGAGGGGGCATTGCTGCTATCTCCTCCCCTATTGGTCACCAAACCAACCATTTGTCTGAAGCCAATGTAGCTAGACTCATTGTTAAGATGGCCTTGGACTCAGGGATCAAACAACTGTGGCTTGAAGGAGACTCTCTAAATATAATAAATTGTATTTTAGGAGTAACCAAACCATCATGGACCATTGAAAGCATAATTGAGGACCTAAAAATGGACTTGAGAAAATTTAAAAATTACCACGTTAGCCATGTCTCCTGTGAAGCTAATGTGGTTTTTGATTGGTTCACAAACGCAGCGGTCACATTCAATTCAATGATGACGTGGGGAAACAATAATCATTTTTTGGTAGCAGCTATGGAGCTCATCCGAAAGGAGCAAATTCAAGGTACCAACTCAAAATATTTTTTATGATGATGAGACATGCTAAATCATGTTTTAAAAAGGGAATCATTTGGAGTTATGTGGAACCCCCACCATTTCATAATAACATGTATGGATTACACGGGCAGAAGAAGGCCAAAGTTAAACCCAATAACATGCGCATTAAAGCTCTCATCCTTAACAATTTTTTCATCTTTGAGCTCTAAAATTCTGTTAAGGGTTTAGGGTTAGAGAGGCATAATATAACAATAGTGGGAGAAAGGATCAAAAGAGAGCCATGGGGAGAAATGGAGAGCTGGAAAGAAAAAGGGAAGGTTTGGAAAAAACTCCAGAAGGGTGGCATAACCAGCTTCATGGAGAGGCTCCATGGTTTCGAGGTGGGGGTTACCAAGATTATGGTTGAAAATAGGTACAACAAAAAGGTCAAAATTGATGGTGTCTCCCACCAAATCACAGAGGGTCTCATTGCAGAGGTGATAGGCTTCTCCCAGGAAGGCATGAGCTTCTTCAAGGATAAGAAGATGTCTGCCAATGCTGTCAACGCTTTTGTCAAGAATGAGAAGGAGAAAAGCAAACTGGTAAAGATTGACACCTACTATGACATTGAGTCCATCAAGAAGATCTGGGGGCATGTTCTGAGGATCATCATAGAGTATGTCACTTTGGAGCCTAGGTTTAATAGAGTCAGGACCCATCATTTTGTTCTGCTTAATCATTTTAGACATAAAGTGAAAATCTCCTTTCCTTTCTATATTTATACTTCTATGACTAAGAATATAGAGAGTTACAAGAAATGTCTTGTCAAGAACCCCACCCTTCATGAAGGTATTCTGCTCCTCATTTTTGAGTTTCTAAAAATCCAAACAAGAGTCAAGTCCATTGGGGTTCGAGTGGCTCCTCGAAGGACACTGCCAATTCAAACTCAGGGGAAATGCGAGTTGTGAAATTTGTCAAGTCTAAAACCCCAAAATCCAATCCCTCTCCCCACTTCCCTAGCAGCAAGAGCCATAGGTTCCCTCCCCCTAAACCCCTTCCCCTCATCCTAAGGATTCTAGTGATGAGTCAGATATAGAGTCAAAGGAGGCAGATTCAGTGGTAGAGAAGGAAAGTGAGTTGGAAGATGACAAGGAGAAAGATAATGACAAGAAGGAGGTGACCCCCTTTGTAACCTAGGATAACCCCAAGAAAAGAAAATTGGACCAGACCCCAACCCATGATCATCTTAGTGACCATGCCAATTTTCCCCCTAGCCCTAGTATGCCCACCTCCCCCCTGGAGGTCCCCATTTCACTCCCAGAAGAGATGATAGAAATCATGGTTGAAAAGGGGGGAGGCCATCAGGAAAAACAAGAGAAGAGCCTAGAGAAATTTCAACGTGGATAGGGTCAGTATGGGCATTGTCAGAGAACTTGCTAAAATCCAGGTTTTGGGGGATCTCGACAGTAGCACCCACTATGATGAGCTCCTTGACCCGACTCTTCTGGTTCTCTCTGACAATGTTCGTGAAATGGGTTTCAACTTTCTCAACAATGCAAAGAGTAGCCTGATTGACAATTTTTGCTCCATTAAGTGGCTTTTTCAGGAAATTGAGACTTTGAAGGATAGGTCCAACTAGACCAACAATAGGGGGGATGTCAAGGATCATGAGGCCAGAAGTAGTAAAGACTAGGTGGGCAGCCAGGAAAAAGACAGAAGCCAAGACCCCAGAGACAATCAGGAGGACAGAATCACCTGGCTCGAGTAGAAGTTCCAAAGGTTAGATTTCATCCACCAAATTGTGACTAAATAGATTGTGGATACCCTCCATACCTTGAATGAAAACATTTTTAATCTGGGGGACTATCTGACCAATGCCGGTCTTGTGGGGAATGTGGAGCAGAGTACAGAGCATGGAACCAGCCGAGAAGATCCTCAGAAAGAGACTAGAATCCAAGAAAGTCAGGAGGACTAGATGCATTTCCTCCCCACAATCTAGGAGGAAGAGGCCAACCAGAAGGAAAGTGATGCTACAGAAACCCTGTAGGCAATGGAAAAGAAAAGACACTAGTCTACCCGCTAGGCTCTGTTCCTGGCTTTTGTTTCTCAAGCTTCGGGCCTTTTTGTTTCTGGCCTTTTGAGGTAGCTTTTTTTCTATCTTTTCTACTTAAGTTGTTTTCTGCTGTAAAACTTTGGGTTTTAGGATCCCTGTAAAACCTATTTTCCTAATAAAAAACACTTGCTTCCAAATATTCTAAAATACTTAACTGATAGTGAATGACCAAACCATAATTCATTAAGGGTCTTTCTCATAAATTTTCTAATCTATATTTAGTTCATAGTGTACATTGTTGTATTGACTACTTTTCTCCAAAATGTTTTAGATACATCATTCTCAAACAACATTGCCCTTGCAACCTCTGCTACTGATCTATTTCTTCTTTCTACAATCCTATAATGTTTAGGTGTCCTAGGTGAAGATAATTGTCTCTTGATTCCATTCTCTTCAAAAAAAATATTATACTCTCTAGAGGTGAATTCTCCTCCTCTATTTGATCTCAAAATTTTTATCTTAACACTAGATTCATTCTCAACTCTATTTTTAAATATCTTAAACTTCTAAAAAGCTTCAAACTAATCTTTGAGAAATGCTACCCACATCAATCATCAACAAGAATCATGAAATACCTTTCACCATAGAATCCTCTTGTTCTAGAGGGATCACTCAGATTTGTGTAAATAATCTCTAGCTTCTCTGTGGTTCTAAACTTCTTGCTAGAAAATGATACCTTCTTCTACTTAGCCAAAATACATTCTTTGCACACAAAATTAGTAGGCTTTATTATATTAGGAAAATCTTTAATTGCAAATATGTTACTAACTTTTACAATATTATCAAAGTTTATATGACACAATCTCCTATTCCATAACCAACTATTATCCACTTTAGCAACCAAACATGCCATTTCAATGAGATTCAACTAAAATACATTACCTCTAGACCTAGTTCTAGTTCCAATCATCTTGCCATATTTATCTTTGATTGTACAAATATTTCTATGAATTTATAATGATACCCTTTTTCCATCAACTGTCCAACACTCAACAAATTGTGCTTTAATCCATCAAAAAAGTAAACATCATCAGTGCTAGTTCTTCCATATAAAGTAATGGATCCAATTCTTGTAATATGAACAACTGCATTGTTACCAACTCTAATAATACCTCCATCATAGTTCCTAAATTTGAAAAACTTATTTATATCACCAGTCATGTGATGTGAACAACCACTATCTAATATCTAATCAAATTTCTTTTTAACTTGGGAAACTAGAGCCTTTTCTTCTGTAATTTCTCTATAAAGATCATCTTCCTTAATAGATATAAATCCTTGCTCATCATCATTTTCGCTCTAACTTTTTTTATCAGATTCCTCTTCTTCATTATCATAAAGACAATTCCTAGGTCTCCTAGGATTAACATTTACCTTATACTTCTTATCTCTTTTAGGAAATTTAGATGCATAATGAACAAAATCATTACAAGTCCAACATTTAAAGACATTCTTACCAACTTTTTATCTCCTCACAAGAAGTTCTATACCTTCTTCAATCTTCTTTTTTTCATTAGATGTGGTTTTTTTGCTACTAGAAAAATCTACATGTGTACTTATGCTTCTAAACAAACTTGGCCAAACATTCAAGGCAATGAAAGTTGTCTCCACTCTTGTCAGTTCTCCTAATTGTCTTGGACCTACTTTTATTGATTCTAGTCTTCCAAGAAATGCTTCCCTGGTAAAATCCTTAGTAAGGGTATAAGTAGTTGAATCATCCAAGCTAACTACCTAAATTTTGGTGTCAAAGTCTTCAAGATCTTCTACACAATCTCATCTTCTTCCTTATTTCCACCATATGTCTTGATTCCTAGAACAATCTCTAGTATCCTACCAATATAGCTTCTTAGACATTCATCTTCCATCATGTTAGCATCTTGAAATGCACATATCTAATTCTAAAATCTTACTCTTTTTTATGTGTATCACCTTCAAAAATATATTCTAATGTTTTCCAAATCTTATGAGATGTTTCTAGTGATTTTACCTGACTATATTCATTCTTTGGAAGAGCTAATAGTAAAGATTCTCTAGATCTCATATTGCACATGAACATATCTCTCTTTACTTCACTACATTCTTCAAATTCCCTTCTTCAACAATTATCTTTTCACTCTTTGTCAAGACCCAATAACTTAGACTCATATGGAGCAAACAAGTCTTTATCTTCTCCTTCCAATTGTCATAATTGTCCCCGTCAAATCTAGGACTATCCTATTTGAAAATATTTTCCATTGATATTCCAAAGGTTTTAAAGCTTATCCTTCAAGGACGTAATGTTCTAATACCACTTATTAGAGTGGGATTTCCATTGCACCAAAAGAAAGATCTATCAATGCTCAATACAACTAGTCAACTTATAGTACATAGGAGGTGGTTAAGCCCTTGTCACAAATCTCAAGGTGAGTGTTGAAAAAAAATCCAATAATCTTGTTAGAATGGGGTTTTTGTTACACCAATAGACCGATTTGTCAATGCCCAATAGAACCAATCAACTTATAATACATAGGAGGTGGTTAAGCCATTGTCATGAATCTTGAGGGGAGTGCTAAACAAATTTCCAGCACTCTCCCCCTCAGCATCACTTGAGGGTCTAAGGATTCAAACCTATGAACAAGCTTTGATACCAATATTTAGAATAGGTAGTCCACCAATATAATTAAGAGGGGGATGGGGTGTGAATCAATTATCCAACTATAATCACAATTATTAACCTTAATCAAAATTAACCATGTGAGAAATATAACCATAACCACAACAAGATACTCATGTAGAATAACACCAAATATGTTAACTAGGGAAACCCGGATGGGAATACCCACAAGATTCCACTACCCAACCCTATTAGGAGTTGTGGAAGATAGTTGGACCCACTACCCAAACAACCTCAAGGGCAAGATCAATAAACCCATTTTCCAAATGATCTCTGTATTATTCCTTGTAGAATAATAGAATTGAATAGTACTTCCTTCCTCTTTCCTTGTCCTGTTAATTGGACCTCTTCCCCTTCTGATGTTGTAATTAGATCACAAAACTTGCATCCAACAATCCTTTGGATTTCTTACTCACATTCAATAAACACTCTTTTTCTTTTCACACTTGACACTCAATACAATCATCATAACATGCATGCTCATCTTACAAACAAGGAAAACATCTTTCCTTTATACCATATCTTCAAAATATTTCCTTGAGTCAGTCTTGAGGCTTTCCATATTAATTATAATAAGATAATTAATTAATTTACAATTACAATAGCACTATCATCTTATAGTCTATAAAACTTCTCACATGTGTGACACTAGTGCTTGCACATCCATTGATATCATCATCAGATTGTTATTAGTCACTTGCTCACCATGCATCACTAGATTATGTCACTGCTGTATGTGTGAATATGTGGCCTCTGTTAATACACACACTTCAATACGGTCATTGTATGTGGATTCATCCTGAAATGAACATGAGATTGTTCACCCAAGATTTGCCTTGCAAAGTGACCTATTGCCTTCTATCTAAAGGGATTTTGCCTGTTAATATCCTCAAAATCAAGGTGCAAGAAATTAGACCCTCTAAGAATGAGGGATTTAAAGAAATGCAACTAGTCTAGATGAATGTGCAAAGTATTCTAAATGAGATATGCAATGTAATCTAAGAACAAGTGAAGGAAACTAGATTAATCATATGCATATTATACTAAGTGAAATTAAACTAAGGATAAAAATGTATACAAAATATGAGAAAATGTGAGTATAAATTTCAAGAACACTTCGATAGCAATTCAATTCATCCTCTCCAAAATGAAGAAATGAGGGTCTCTTAAATAGATTTTCCTAGAATCCATCAATAGTTGAGATCAATTTCAATCAACAGCCAGGATTAAAGATGTAGTTCAGTTAAGGTGGAAGATTCCCAAATTAAAGGGAGTTAACTAACTCAGATTTGAGCGTAAGAGTCAGTCAGCTTAGATAGACTTTAGTGTAAAAGCAAGTGATCTGGGTCACTTCTAATTTGATCAGCAATGAACTAGGAATTTCCATTTTTGAACTAAAGAGAAGAATTAGAAAGAATATTTAATTTAATAAAATGAGATATGCTTTCCTAAATACCTTTTCTATATAATTAAATAATTTTTATTCAATTAATTAGAGACACTTTTCTTATTTAATTAAATAACTTCATTTAATTAATTAGGAATGGCTTCCTATTTAATTAAATAACTTTGCTTAGTTAATTAGAAATAGCTTTTCTATTTAATTAAATAATTTTATCTAATTAATTAAAATAGGCATATTTATTAAATTAAATAAATTAAATTCTATAGTACATTAGCCTTAGGAGATAATTTAATTTAATAAAGTATGAATACTTTAGATTAAATTAAATTGAAATCAAATAGGTTTAACGTGGCTAATATGAGTGCGTACTATAGGGATTAAAGAAAGAGTTTGATTAATGCAGATTAGGGTTTTAAGCATTTGACAATTAAGTCAAGTAGAGAAACTCAGAATAAGAATTTGCCTAGTGAAATAGGACTTTAGAATTGATTTAGATAGACCAGAATTGGTGATCATGGCAATGAGCCAATTTTGGAGTATTACAACTTCCAAAAGATATAATGCAAATATCAGAAGCTACTTCTTAGGTACTATGTCTTTGTGCTTCTCTCTGTAAATTAGGTACAACTTCCATACATCTTTGACTTATGTGTTGTGCATTGAACCTTCACATCAAGAAATGTCCATGAAAGCACATCACTAGACAATCAAAATATTATCCTCACAACTAAGATGTCTATTTGCTACTCTATTAGTCTTTATAGAATTACTACTCTATTGACATCAATGAAAAACAAAATCATGAATGCAACATGTCAATACTCTCCAATGCTTAGGATACTCCCCAAAGTAGTATCATCAACATTAATGCTAACAAATGTGACAAACAAGGAACCAATGGTAGCTAATCCATGTGAGAATGTGTACTTGGGAACTCTACCAAAAAAAACAAATCAGGACCAACTAGGGATGAATTTAGAACATGTAAATAATCAAAAGTCTTATTTGTAGATAAAGTGATCTCCAATTGTTGTACTAATTCATGTGAACTCATGTATGCATGATAGAAAGAATCATTAGGAATACTAATAGATGCATTATCATGAGAAGGAGAATAAATGGATGGCTCAATAACTTGATCATATATGAAAATACCTTGGTTTAGGTGGCCAAAGTTCTCCTCAATATGTGAATCAATACTAGAAGTGTAAATTGAATATGCTGAAGAATCACTATCATCACCAAAAGAAAAGTCTTGAAAGTAGTATATTTGAGATGCATGATCAGCCACTCCTATAGAAATGATCTCTCTACCCTCTAAGTCTCTAATGAGAATTGATTTAGGAGTGAATTCCATAGTTCTCCTTGTTGTCCCATTAGTGAGTTGATAAATGGAAAGGAGATTATGAGTTATATGGGGAAAACACAAAACATCTTTGAAGGTTTCCTCCTCCTTATCAATTATTCCTTTCCCAATTATGTTTGTGCAAGTATTATTTCCCATCAAAATAGGTGGGGTGTTACAAGGCTGAAATGAATAATACAAAGACCATGAAGATGCCATATGATGATAATCTCATGAGTCTAGAAGCCATCTCCCTGAATCATAACCTAAAGTAGCAATTAAGGCTTGAAATTTTCCCTTGTTATATTTCCCTTTAGAAACATTGGAATGAGAAGAAGAGGATGAAGTTGCCATTCTTTATGGTAGATCTATTTTATTTTTTCTTAAGAATATTGTTGAGTTCATCAATGTCCTTCTTGTAGTAATGATTTTTTTCATGTCCATTGTTCTTGCAACATGCAAACAATTCCTTGTTTGAGTAAGAAGATTCAAATTTTCTCTATCACTTGTTATGTTTATTCTTTTATTTTTGTTCAGGATTCCCTATTTCTTTTTGTCCCTCAGGCTCACTAGAAATTAATGTTTGTGACATGGATATGTTGATGATACCTATTTTAATTAGCTTTACTTTCTCTTGGTTTAGAAGATTTGAAAATACATCAAAAGTAGGATCAACATATGCAACTCCCATAGAAACTCGATTGGTATAAAAGTTAGAAACAAATACAGTATACATAGGACCAAACTTGGATAAAACATTGAGAATCAACTGTATATCTTCCTTAATTATCTTGTATTCCTTTGGTTTTTTTTAATTGTTTAATCTTGGAGATGTAATCTTGGATGTTGTTGAAACTTTTTGGATCAAGATTTAGCAAATTGATAAATGATAACTCTTAATCTTGTCAGTTTTACCCAATACAATTTCAAGAGCATCCCAAGCCTCTTTAGGTGTCTCGATTGATTCCAAATGAAATCATAAATCAAAAGAGACTAATGAAAAAATTTAGCCAAGATATTTCTCATGATTGATCTCCCATGCTTGATGGGCATTAGCATCAATAGGTTTGGTAATAGTTTCATTTATATAACCCGTGAAACCTTTTTCCCTTAGATAATTCCATACTATTTTTTAATCATGATTCATAATTATATGGAGTTAGGAGTTAAATTTGTGATTTTCCCATTCATACTACAACCAAGAACCAATGCAAAAAAGAAAAATACAAGATCACCCTCCCAAATTTACTAGATTAAAAATCACCCCCCAAGATACAATGATTTGACACTTAATAATTTAGTGTGTGTATAATTTCCACTTGCAAGAATAGACCAAAGTGGACCTTTTCTTGTTGATAATTAAAACTTCAAATATGAAGCAATAAGAGACTCATTTAGGACACTAGATCACTCAAGGATCTAATAGAGTACAAGTGATAAATTAGACTAATTTTGACCAAATTGTTAAAGTACAATGTCTACCATAATATCTCAAAATTATACCAAATATGAGAAGTAGACAACAAAAAGATGTACTTAAGAAAAAAGGCACTTGAAAAAGTGTCTGTATGAGCTCGACCGATGCCTCAGAAGTTGTAAAACTTAGGATTGGATAGGGACTATCACCAAGAACTATAAGAGGGCCCCATAAGAAGGTGAGAATTGTTAGAGGTGGGCCCCACTTAGTGTGGGATAGGTGATGGTGCTCCCTCCTTGATATGGCCCCCATTGGATGTGGGCCCCACTGAATGTGGACCTTTCTTGGTGTGGCCTCGCTTGATGTAGGGCTTGCTCAAGGTGGACTCCACTAGATGTGGACCTTGCTTGGTGTGGGCCCTGTTGGAGGTGGCCCCAATGATAGAACAATGCTCTTTTTGCACATTGTCCTCAAGATTTGAACCCTTCACAAAGTGTTGTAATCACCAAATCAATAAAAATAATATATACAAAAGAGATTAATGGGTCTTCATAAATACTTTCTAGTTCTCCATGATCATATAGAAATACAAGAGAAGAGCATACATGATTTAACAAGAGCTCTACAAATAATCTAATCTTTCAATAACTTCTCTGCTACCATGTTAAAATTTGTGAAAATAAATATAAGTTCAAAATCTATTGAAAGGATTAGATTAAACAACATGAAATGAAATTGATATAATAATATTACGAGACCAAAGTCTGAAGTAAATGCTCAAAGACATAATAGAATCAATATTTTTTGATGTGTCATATGATATATTTGATATATATCTAAGATATAAAATACAAAGAGCTAGCCTATTAATATAGGTATGAGCTAGGGCGGGGCCCTAGCTCGATTGGCTAAATCTTCCCTATTGCAAGGGGTTGGTCATGGGTTCTAGTCTCCCCATCCTCGTGGTACCAATGGGTGTGTCGCGCCAGCACTACCGGTCATGTTAAAAAGTTTACTAGGTGCACTACAGTTTATAGGGGGGCCGTGTTGCACCGATTCCTGCAGTCTGAAAATTTTTTTTTTAAAAAAAAATATATGGGTATGAGCTGATAGAAGGCTTAGAAAAGGTTGAGACAAGTTTCTCAACTTGGAGGAAGTAGATTCCTCATGGACTCAACCACATACCATCCACCTATAACCTAGAAGAGTGGTGTCTAAATTGGAATTAATTTCAGGAGTAGTAGGAGTCAAAGGGATGACTCAATAATATCCTCCTAATAATAATATCCAAAATATATAATTCCTCCTAATTTGTGAGTTCACCTAAGTAAACTTAATAGAAGAGTGAAATGGAAAAGAACCATTTAATCTAACAAAAATAGCTCATATGTTTGTAGAAAGGAAATGAGATAGGCAATGGATTGTGCATCATTAATTTTCAACTAAAACTTATAAAGTTTAAGGAAGGTTTTCTTTCTAAATTAGAGGAATTGGATATATGTTTAACAAAAATGGATCAGTTTGATTGGATGTCATTGAATTGGGCTTTGCAACTCTCCATGGTTGCCTTAGTTGAGTACAAGTATGTGTAACACCTGAGTGAAGGCATAATACTTCTAGTTGCCTCATGGTTTAGTGAAATTCTCATAATTATAACTCCTATTGAACCTTATGATGATAACACATTGAACAAGGTATTACAAATTATTGTGGACTACATGAAATAAATGGGGCTACTTTTGGAAAGAAGACAAAGGCCTTGGAATTCATGTCAAGTACCAATTTTTTATTCTCATGTTGGATCTTTGTTGTTAAGAAATGATTCTATAATTGTTACAATGTTTCTTAGGAGAATACATGTAACAACAACCAAACAATGTGAATGCTTGCATGGAAATGATCATTAATCCTAGACAAGGATAATGGTGTATTTAAGAAATCACAACCATATTTGTGGGCTATATGGAGAAGGGAGAATATAATATTACAAATGGATTATGAGCTTGTGGAGGAATTGGTTGAACATAAGTTTAACATGTCCAAAAAAATTATGAAAAAGCATGAGATAAGATCAAAATGCATACAAATTATAGGTTTTTTAATTTGAGAATTAAAATAAGGAAAGAGAATCTTTATTTTAATTTCAAGTGAGATTAGTTACTTTCTAACTTTAGTGAGAAAAAATAAGGAAGAGAAGTTAGCTCAAGAAAGACATATCAACATTGAGGAAGTTGAGAACTCTATAGTTTAGTTTCAACATAATCAAACCCATGAGATGGAACTAGCTATGGATGATAGTAAGGATTATGCTAGTATCCTATTTGGTGAATTGGAAAGGGTTATTAACAAGCCCTTTCATGAGTATGTATATCTAAAAGACATTTCCAAAGACAAAAATGAATTCCTCCTTGTGGATGAACTATTTGAAAACCATAATACTATAGTTGATGAAACAATACACTTTGAGATGGAGAATAGTTTTGAAAATGATGCAACTAAAAATGAAAA
Organism: Cupressus sempervirens; assembly: GCA_028749045.1. Lineage (NCBI taxonomy): Eukaryota > Viridiplantae > Streptophyta > Pinopsida > Cupressales > Cupressaceae > Cupressus > Cupressus sempervirens. The sequence continues at coordinate 247,470,957 of CM053788.1, read as the reverse complement.
TTCTTCCAAGGATGCTCAATCTAGTATTCAAGAGCTAACACAAGGTGAAGCTAATATAGAGTCTGATTTGAAGGACTATCTATAAATTATATAGCTAGATGATGATTTTGGAGCATATAATTTAGTGGATGAGCTGAAAGTATCAAATTGTATGGTCATTGAATCCTTAGTGCATTTTTATAGCACCCATAAAAATACTAAATAAACTTTGTGGGAAATTAATAGTATTGAAAAGGAGAAGGGAATAACTAATGGAATCAATAGTGCATACATTGATTGTCTTAACAAGGCATTGGAAAGAATGAAATTAGATTACTTGAAGTTTCTCAAAGATAGTGATATGGCTATCAAACATGCAAAAGTAAAGAGGAGATAGATGAGGCATGTCTTTAACTAAGTATGACATAATACTCATTATATCATGCTGAAAATCAAATTTCTAGGAAAGTCACTCACAAAGATGATGGTGGTGAACCTAAGACCAAGGAGATCATAGAAATTATAGAATGTACTCATACCCTTGGTGAGACTGAAGGAGAAAACAATATTTGTTTTTTCTCTTATCTATATGAGACACTCTATGAATCATCAATATTTCTTTTTATGTCTTCTTTTATCTAGTAGGATCTCAACTTCCATGTTCCAAAATTTAAATCCTCAACATATATCTCTAAAATTTCATTAAGGTCTTCATCATATATTATATCCACACATTCATCAACACCAAATTGTTGTAGACTTCATACAATTCATTAGAAATATAAAATTCAACACCCACTTTATAAACTTATCATATGCATTAACTTGTCCTTCCATGTCACCCTTTGTATTAATATTCATAGTGTCCTTCCTTCTAATTGATCAATCAACAGCAATACGTTCAAATACTTGGTCATTAACATTATTCACATCATTAATTATCAACATGTTTTTTTAATGATTCATTAACAAGTAAACAACTTTATTCATCTTGAAACACAAGTAGACCATCATGCATTTTTTTAATATACCTAGTTCAACTTGAGAAATGGATTCAAATTGCACCTTTTCTCTTGAGTTTTTGTTTGTACCTACTTCTTTCTTCTTTGGATTAGCCTTTGAATGTGACATACTATCATCTTCTTAGGTGTCAATTACCAACTCAACTTTTGTTCTTAAGTTCATCTTTCTAAGTTATCATGTTTCCTTCTTATTTCAACTATCACTACTACATTTGGGTCCCATTTTTTACCTAAATTTTTGACGTCAAGCCAATTTTTCTCGTAATCTATTTATTTTTTAATATGATCCTAAAATATCAAAATTTTGACATTGTTGGGATATAAAGAAAAAAAGAAAAGTGAAACTTCATTTTATTTTCACGTGACAATGATGCAGGAGCATCCAGAGGTATAAGGGCAATCCTGTGTCACCCAAAAAATATATATTTAGACTTAGTTTTTGTTTCATGTATTTTTATTTTTGGATACCCATTTGGGTCAAATAAAGGTTCCAACTCTCATAGTTCCACTATCAGTGTTCGTGTAAATCCTAAAAAAATAGGAGCATGCAATTGGGCCATCATTTTGGTGACCTAGAAGGTGTGAATTGGCCAGATGAATGTAATTGTGATTTAGAGCATTCCAGAAAAACAATTAGGTCAAAAGGCTCCACAGTTTGAAAGTTATTGCAATTTTTCAAGTTTTGGAGACCTCCTAAGAATGCTTCAAATTCAGGTTAGGGGCATTAAATGACCTTGAAAAGGGATGAAAAATGGGGGACAAGCTAAGCTTGTCTATAGGGCTATAGAGCACTTTCAGAGATTTCCAAAAATGTAAACAATTCATCAATCGGAGCTACGGTTCAAAAGTTATGCCTCCCAAAAGTTCGGTTACTATTTTTGGATTCTTCTAGATTTGCGCCGACTTCTAATGCAGCTTTTGGAACCTTCTATTTGGTTGGTGGATGCCTACTAGCACTTTCTAGAATGTACTCCTTGTCCTTAACCCTCCGGGGTCTATTTAAGGAGATTTCAAGTATTGTAAAGGCAGTTCGGAGTGGAGTTTGAGAGGAGGTACTGAAAGGAGAAATTATCTCCACCTTTATGCTATTGTGAGCCCTTAGGGCATGTTTTGAAGTTTATTTTCTTTGTACTGAATGTACTAGCTTATTTTTTAGTTAATACAATTTTCCCTTTTTCTGTTGTGTCCATTCTATTCTTGGGTTGTGTATCCATCAGATAAAGTGTGAGCGCATGGGAGGGTTGAAGGGGAAAACACTACTCAACACTGTTGAAGGTGGGCAAAATTCATTAAATTTTGATTGTCTATGTTAACATGGTACTGATGTTCCCCTTCTTATCAACCATGTCTCTATTGTCAATGCAAGAAAAGAAATAAAACCAAAAGGAAAAGGAAGGGCTTTGTATACACAACATTACAAGTGCATGGATTATAGGTGCATTTCATATTTCTTATTTGTTTTCATCCAAATCAAGTAATATTGTGGTCAATGGATTGTGTAATCATGAGATATTGATGCCAATTCACCTTTAACTTAATTTAAAACTAAACTAAAATGCATGATAATTTTGAGTATTTGATGAACTCCAATTATTTTCTCAAAATTTTGCCTCATCACTATAGGGAGGCTACATGGGAAACAACACAAATCAAATAATTAAACCATGGTATAATAAATTGACCTACAACAACAAATTGTATCTTTTTAAAACTCAACTAACATACCATGAATGTTTCCATAATAATTTTTCTAGAAAACCATCTACCATGGAGAGCATGTTGTGCACCAACTATAGATGTTGCACTATCAAAATGCAAGTATACATGACCAACACTATACCTACCACAAAAAGATATTCCCTCAAGATCAGATCTAAGATAATAACTATGACTTCAAAAATAATTATGTAAAGGTAAGTGCACTATTTTTGGTACTCAACTAGTTGTGGGAACAATGGAAGCTTGTAGGGTTGGAGATGAGAGCTAGCAACCTTGAGATAAATAGTTTTGAATCAAATTAAATAGACCCAAATTTCTTGATTGAGAAATAACTTTTGGAGACAACCTCTATGCAAAATCACCTTCAATTGTTCTAACCACCACAAACACGGACATATCATTGACCTTGTAGTTTTCTTTCTTGGTACTTCTCTTGAGTGTTAACTGTGGATAAAAATTATAAATTATGGTAGTAGGATCAGTATATTGCATTGACCTAGGCATGATTAGTGATTAGTTTTTCCCCAACCAACCCATCATAAATAACTATTTTCATTTCATCCTAATTTTTTCCATCTTAAGTATATTAAGCATGTTATTTATCTCAATTATGATTGGTACAAAGCTTCCTCCATATTTCATTTTTAGGCAAGGCTTTCAGAGAATCATTTTAAATTAATTTTTTCAAATTTATAGGTTGAATTGAAAAGTTACCACATTTTTAGATGTTCACTATACAATTACTAAATTTTGCCAATTACATATGAATGAAAATTGAAGGAAACTAAAATCAATGTGTAAAAAAAGTGGCAATGTATAAATTCTATATGGATAATTAAACATAATACCTCATTGAGGCATTATATCTTGAAGTGCACATTTTCAAAACAAAAGACATTATTCATAATTAAAGTATAACACTAGACACATGAGCTAGAATAGCTTCTAGAAATCAGAAGAGAATGGGTGATAACTATATATGGGTGACAAAGCTCAATTATTTATGTAATTACTTATTTGGATTCATAATTCATCACAACAACTTTCTAGAAACCAGTACTTATAGTAACAATAGAATTGAATTCTAAGTGATCCATCTTAACTTGCATATCACCTTGATTTAGATTAGGAACATTTGAATTAGGCATTAGAGGAAGAACATGTATCCCATCATGCTAAAATGGAATCATAAAAATTGAAGCCGCATGAGCTCTCAACTAGTTGGAAACAAAAAATTGAGATTTAAAGAGAATAATCACAAACTAAATGAGTTTTCCATATAAGAAAATCCATAACAACCAGAATTAAAGGAAATAACACCATGTAATGATATGAAGAAAATCAAACAACCAAAATCAAGCCAAACTCTTCCTACGTAGATAGACCAACTAAACAACTTGAAATACATTCATACAAATGTATAACACTATCATGCCAAATAAAAGTGAATAAAGAGGAAAAGATAACCAATCCAAAAAACCATACTATTTCCATCTACTAATTCCCAATTCATAGATATGAGAAAATGTGATGAATTCATCTCGAATATAGTCATATTTCCTAACATGAGAAGGCTCAAACACACTATCCCAACTTACTAGAATAATTAAATTCATTTAATGTATAAATGATAGAGATTTATTATAGAGAATAAGGGAAAACCCATATAAAAATAATCTATATGTTATCTTTAGTCAACCAAAGTAAATATTTTGGAATAGCCAATCCATATATCTTTAACAATATTTACAAATTTCCAACTTTTGTATATATAGAAATTATTTCTAGTCTTCTAACAATAAGAAAAAGCCCTCAAGAACAAAAAGAAGATCTTCCTAATGCCATGAAATTTAAGAAACACCATCCAAAATAGTATAAGTTTACCATTTAGGATTAACACTTACATAAACTTTAATCATACAAAACTTTTGGATTCTCATTCATCACTCATGTCTCACTCCATTTTATTGGGAAAATCTAAAAATAAATTCATACATTCAGTATTAGGAAGGATGAAAAAGGATCCCTTATCAATTACCATATTTGAAAGATGGTTAGCAATTGTATTTCCTTCATGATATATATGTGAAATCATATAAGATGATAACTTACACAACAATGGCCAAAATATATAAAATAGATAATTAATTTTCCAATTCTAGCAAGATTGACTCATAAGACCATTTATAATTATCATTGGATCACCCTCAATATCTAGATCCTTAATATCCAATGATAAACTCAACATCTATCCATAATAAAGTGCCAAAGCCTCTAATTTTTTATTAGTTCCATTCAAAATAGCAAGGATTTTAAAGAAATCAATTCCCCTTGAGAATTTCTAATACAAACACTTTCTCTAGGCATACCTAGGTAACCTCAGGAAGCACCATTAAAGTTTAACTTGTATAATTAATAAGAAGGGTTACACCACCTAACCTCCTTCCTATTAATTCTCACCTTGGCTTTCATTTGATGATATGTTGGAAAACATATAGGTTTAGTCATCTTTTAATAATTTTAGTTTCCCATTTTTGGCATTTACTCCACCAAAATCTCAAAATCTTAAGTCAAATGGGAAGAGAAAATTGAAATTGCAATTTTTCACTCTCTCCTCAAATCACAACTTTTTGGAAAAAGTTAGAAAGTTATAATTGGGAAGTTTGAGTTAATGGTTAGCATTTTCACTCTCTCTACCCAAACCTCTACGTACTCTCTCTCCCCCAACCTTAACGTTTTGCCCTAATTTTAACCTATATTTTTTGGAACCCAAACCCCAACTATGAATAACTACCATTCAATGTTCATATAGGAAGTGGTGAGATAGAATGAATCTCTTCTTCAACATGTGTAAGCTTTTCTTTCAATAGTCATACCATGCATATATTATATTGCGGGTTTGACAACTCACTAAAATTGAAGATTGTCAATGCTAGAAGCAAAGATAAAATTTGAGATTATGCAATGCTAAGCTAAGAAATGAAGGAAAAATCACACATCATATTCCTAAGGAAAATATGGCTAACATGGAATTGATAATCTAGAAATTATCAGGCAAGAACTATTGATATGGCAATGTGTCACTCTAAAACCAATCTTGCACCAGAACATTGAAGGCTAAAGGTTGAGACACATTAAGCCTAGAAATGATAAAATTCAAATAGATAACTATGTAGAAACACAAATCATGTGCAAAAGAAGAAAAATAGATGATGAACTACTCCACAATAATGTGATTAAAGGAGTTTTCTAAAGGTGGTTATGAATTCCCACACAATAATCAATGAACACTTCTACTCAAAACACTAAAAGATCTTTTACTAGGTACCTAAGTTGGGAAGGCCACCTGCATGCAACATGTAACATTGTAGATGAAGCTCATGTTCATTAGAAATTGCTGAATGGAGAAGACCAATTCATGTGATCTAATAATATAAAAATATTGTAGACATTACTACATCTTTGATACTACTTATCATGGGAATCAAGTATGAAGAACACATGAGGACAATCATTCAACCAAATGAAGCTATGAAGTCATTAGTCAAGGCAATGCTAGTAAAATATAAGCATGCCAATCGCTTGAAAAAATGTTGGAATATGAATACAAAGTGCAAAACATGGATATGCATGATGTGGAATAATATACATCCTTTAGAAATAATGAATGGAGCTCCTTGTCAAATTTTGGCATTTTGAATTCACTAAAGTTATGTCCACAAATTAAGCAAATATGTTGCTCCTCATTTTACTTCAAGGATTTGAAAATTTGATAAGGTACCTATTTGATATGCTAGAAATTTCACATAGAAAGCATCAATAATTATGTTGAAGAATAGTGCTTGCCAGAATTAAAACAACAAAAAGGGTAGATAAACAATAATTGTGGGCTTGCAATTTAAGCTTTGGGATATAAGAATAGCTTTCTAGGGAGACATTAATCCTCCCTTTATCCTTTCCTTTTCTTCTCTCTCTCTCTCTCTCTCTCTCTCACTCACTTCAAACTAATTCAAATAGATCTTTCACTACATTCATGAAAACTTCCTATAATTTTTGTAACCCTTTGGGGGTAGCTCTATAGCATGGGGAATGTATGAATCACCATATACATATATTCTTGTTGGTTCTGCCTAGTGCTCAAAAGTGATCATGTAATCTTATTGATATATAATGGGAATGTATGAATTATTTTAGCTTTTTAGGCACCAAATTTTCTTATTATTATATATATTTATATTGTATAATTCATTTTATTTGTTTAGATGTCACCCTTATTGAAGAGATAGTAATATTTAATTATAATATTATTTTTTGTTATATACAAGATACTACAAATGCTTGTATGTTTGTATTTGATATAACTTTATAGGCTTAATATTTTCCATTGAAGAAAGTCCACACCCAATAATATTAGCCTAGAACAAAATAAGATGATAATTGCTAGATTGTGGTCTCTATTCAAAAGAAAAGGTGATGGAAAATGTTATTGTCCTTGTAAAAAATGAAATGGCTTAAAGAATCAAAGAATTATAATCACAACATCTTAGAGACATTGTAGGCAACATGAACACATTGAAGGGTGAAAGGATTTTCATCCTTTAGTGAATATGGATTTTAGACCAGTGGAACATGGAGGTGTGAATATTGAAGTAGAAGGTAATGCTCCAATGGAAGAAGATGATCTTGTGGCAAAGAACACAATTGAAGATGTTAGAATTGGAACAACTGAGAATGTGCTAGAGAATAGGATTGAAGATGATGTTATTGGTGCAAATGATGAAGATGATGAAGATGATGATACTCATGCATCTAATGATGATGATGAAAAGAACCTTGATATACTTGTTATTAAAAAGGCATATGAGCCCCTACACCAAGGCTCCCAAATAATGCTTCTCTCCACTATATTTTTGTTGGTAAACTTCAAGGTCATGAATGGTATATCCAATGTAGTAATCTCATTTATGCTAAGGTATAGTGTCATTTTTGTCATCTTCTATGTTAGTGTACCATTAATTTTCTTTATATTAAATTTTTTTCCATAGGTTGATAGGTGAGTGGTTTCTACAACCATCAAACATTCTACCTCGCTATAATTGAGAATTATCAGCCATTACAAAAGATATTGGAATAAAGTATCAAACAATACATGCATGTCCAAATGATCATATTTTATATCATAAACAACATGAATTTGAAACACAATTCCTTAATTTTTATATTAGTAGATATCAATTGGATAAAATTAAAAAAAAGGTGTCTTGCAAGGTTCTTCAATACATTCCCATTATTGTACATCTACAATGATTATTCGAGCACATTAGCTTGGCACATTTTATGGATTACGATACACATTATGGAAGTCAAGATGACATTATGTGAATTCATATGGATGGTTCTACATTTAAGGACATAGAAGAAAGGTGACCAGTATTTAAAGAAGAACCTCATAATATGAAGCTTTCATTGGCATTAGATGGTGTGAATACATTTGGAGAGATGAGATCTATTTACTCGATTTGGCTTATTTTTGTTATTAACAATAACATTCCTCCTTGGATGTCCATAAAGAGGGAGCACATAATGTTGGCAATGTTTGTACTAGGTATTTTTTCATTTAATAGTTATCTAAATTAATTCATAAACATAATATCAAAATGGCCATAATAATTATGGTTTGTTTATATTCATTGAACTAGGTAAGTAACAAGTGAAAGATATGAATGTATATATTGAGCCCTTGATTGATTATTTGTTGGAATTATAGAATGGACAAAATCTCTTGACCAATTGAAGAAAGAAAATTTCAATTCCATGCAATGCTTATATGGACAATATATGATACCCCTAAACTAACACATTTTTGTGGTATATAAAACTGTTAACACATATTTTTGGTATGTAATAGTGCTAACACATTTTCATTGTATATTTAATTTGCATGCAATAATTATAAATATGAATCTTCTAGTACACATGTCATCCAATTATACATGATCTTTTAGGTCTTTAGATAAAGGAAAAATTTGCATGTCCAATTTGTGGTCCAAAGATGAAATCTTGTCATTCAAATTTTTTAGCAAAGTAGGTGTTTGATGAGCATAGACACTTTCTCCAAAAAAATCATAAGTATAAAATTACTGAAAAACATTTTTTCAATGAGAAAGAAGAGACAACATCAAAGTCACAAATAATGACACCTCACATGTGGAAGTTGGAATACCATAGAATGAATTGTCAAGGTAATGTCATTCCATTTGATGCATGTTTTTGTATGAAATTAAAATTTGGATACTATCTTTTTTTTAGTACTAATGTAATGTATATTTGTGAAGGTCATCAAGGCATTGATCAACTACTTCTAGAAGGACTTAAAAGCTATCATAGACAATTTAGTAAGTTTCCATACTATGAGCACCTCCAAATCGTGCATTTGTTTGATGCTATGCATATAAGAAAGAATGTAATAGAGACACTATAGAAAATATTGGATGGAAGACATGACAAAGAGAAATTGGTCAAAATTTGTAATGACATTGATAAATCCAATCATGTATTGATGTTTTTCATTGAATCAAAAAATAATGAAAATCAGATTAATACGAGTGTCATTCCTTGGTTATTAATGCAACAACAAAATGATGTCATATTTGAAGTCATTAAAAAAAAAATTCCCATAGGAGTTGTTGCATACATAAGTAGTCTCATATAAAAGAAAGGCGTTTTTGGGTTAGGGTTGAAAATGCATGATTAGAATACCTTCATCAAGGTAAGTCATGTTCTTCTTTGTTTACAATAAATTTGTAAAATATCATGTAATTTTGATTGTTTTATTTTATTATACATTGAAAAGATCATTTTATTATTATTGTAGTACGTTCTACCTTTATCTCTACCATATAACTTTGCAACATGAGTGTCAAACATGTTATATATGATCTTGAGAAATACATGAGGTTAGAAGCGTTATTTGTTAGATTAGTCGTATATATATATATATATATATATATATATATATATATATATATATATATATATATATATATATATATATATATATATATATATATAAAACTTTTTGGTCCTACTCTTTTTTTTCTATATAATTTTTTGTAGAGTCTCATTAATATGTTTTTGCATGATGAATATCTTGTAAGTGGTTTTCATCTAAAGAAATTGATAAAAAAGACATAAAACATTGGAAGAGAAAAATTCCTCAACTTTTGTGTGAGATGAAAAAGTGTCTACCTTCAACTTTTTTCAATGCACAAGAACACTACCTCATACATCTAGTTAAGGATATTGAATTGTGTTGACCTGTACCAACCAGGTCAATGTGGATGGTTGAGAGGGAATTGAATTTTTTGAAAGGCTTGCTTTGACAAAGAGCATGTTTAGAGGGTTCTATGGTCAAGGGGTATATGATCTACTAGACCATGTTGTACATTAGTGAATATCTTCCCAAGTTTACATCAAAGATTCATGCAAATCACATTTGGGATCCCAACTCCATTAACAAATTCAAAGGGCAATACTTGATGGAGAAAGGTAAATTGAGGAAAGTGAGGTAATTATAAGATGTTATTGCAGTTAATTAATTCTTATCCATCATCAATATAAATTGTTTCTAACTAGTCTATTTATTTTATATAGTTTTTTGTGAGTGGGATGCATTTCATTTGTATATTGAAAATAATCTTGATTTGATGATGGTATGGATTGAATGATATCAAAAAAATAGTTTCTCATTAACATGGGATGGTGTTGCTTCATTGGTTAAAGAAGCTCATTGTAACAGAGATCTCAATGTTACACTAATGGTAATTGATCTAGAAAATGGTTTAAGAGGTGGAAAGGTATGTATAAGTTAATCTATCATGACCCATTTGTTTAATATCAATTCATGGATGGATGCATAATTTTGACATGTTTAAAAAATAACAAATCAAGCACCACAAAGCTATGTACTACAGTGGCTATAAATTTTGAAGAAAGGTGGATGACACTAAGAGAAATTGTGATTCTAGGATAACTGTAGTCTTTGAGGTCACCAATATTTTATTTAAAAATGACATGCATCCTTAACAATCTAAAAATAGTTACTATCACATTTTGGATGATATAATTGAGTGTGACTTTAATTCCTTCAAACTAGTTATATTCATTGTCAAATGGTACATGCTATGAATGAATCAAAATGATCCTAATAGAACTATTATTGAACATGATAATTGATTTACAATGATTAATATAAGGTTATTTGAGCTAGTTTGAAATGAGCCCTATGTTGTTCCAAACCAATGTAAGGAATTATTTTACTTTGGCATTCCACATAAACTGATTTGGTCATTTTTTGTTAGACATGATCCAAGAGAAAGATCAATAAAGTATAATGTGATTGAAGAAGAAGATATCAAACAAGTGGAAGATGAACTAGATGATGATGATGGCAAAGATGAAGAAGGAGATGATGATGATGGAAAATATGGTCATGATGATGGTGATGTCATTGGTGATGATGATAGTGGTTGCAATGATGATGATGGTGGTGATGGTGATGGTGATGGTGATGATGATGACAATGATAGTGATGACAGTTATAGTGATGATGATGATGATGATGATGATGATGGTCATTCTAACGATTTGGATGATGATGATGATAATGATGATGTTTGTGATGATGAAATGGATGAAGAAATGATCAATGACATGATAGATTGAAATATATTAGGTGTTGATTAGGTTTAAATATTTTTTATGATGCTCAATTCTTGGTGTTGATTACTTGTAATATGTTTTTTGTAGAGGTAAAGAATTAAAAAGTGTATAATTATTATGATGTATGCATATTGTTCATGTTATGTTCTTTATAATTTGTAGCATAAATATCATGTAATTCATAACTAAATCAAGAAAAATGATTTACATATGTAGGAAACTATACCCCTTTGATGAGGATCATACATAGTGACATGGATTGAGATGTATAAGCTTATTAAATTCTTGCTTTCTCTTTACTGTCAACATTAACTTTAGGAAAATTTCATCAATATTAGCCTCATTTTATTGTTAAAATTTTTTCTCCTTAAACTATATCTCTTATTTGATGGGCTACAGATAGCACCAAATAGGTATCTATCATATTTGTCTTCCTCGAGAGAGGGAAATGCATGAATAGAAGAGGATAGTGAGACATGTAGTAGGTCTATGAAAGAGAGACAAACTAGAGATCAAAAGATTTGAATAAAATTCAATTAACACATAATTTTTCCTTTCTCAATGGGGGTCATGTTCTTATGATGATGAGAAAAAGGGTGACATGAAGGCTCTCTTGAGGTACACACATCTTTAGAAAGAATGGGTACCCAAGGAATTACCTCCAATTAAAACTGATTTTTATGTTAACAAGAGGATATATCACATAACTCCATCATCGTTACATGGTTTAGGCACAGTTCCCATGGATGACATAAATGTTAGTTATAATGAAGTTGTTGAATTGATTGATGCAGATAGTTCAACATAAAAATATCATGCATAGGTATGCACTATCAACAAATTATCTACAATGGAAAGAAAATTAGCAAAGTGAAAGACTTGCTATGTACAATGATGAAGGCCAAAAGAAATAGGGAACATTGTAGATTTTATAAATAGTATACATCTTGGGTTAGCTAATAAGTGAACCAATTACATTTTTAAGGTGTTTAAGGGAACTCATGTTTTTGTATGTGTCATAAAATCAATAAGTTTAGGGGAAGAGCTGCTATGTAATGCCCCACCTGAAGATCCTTGCAACTCAAGGATAAAACATACATTGAATAATTTTTTCCTAAGTTACTAACAACATCTATACAAGATAATATAACATGGAACATGGCTAAGCTCACATATTCACTTACACTAGTGGAAGTCTAACAAACACTTCCAAAGATCCCCAAGCACTATACCAACTCAAAATCAATGATCACATGAATCATGATAATAAACAAGAAGAGATGTTCATTTTAAGCCTCAAAGAACAAGTTCCTAACATGATTAAACATACAAGTCCATTTCCAACTAACCATAACATAATCAAGAATTAAAAGAAGAGACTAACAATGGCCACACAGAAGACAAGAGCTCAAAGTTACAACCACTCATCTACTGGACACCATGCTAAAAGCTAAATGCTGAATTCTAAAATTTGGCTAAGTCTAAAATCTTAAAGCCCTATAATTTCCCAAAATCTTTATCTTAAATCGAATAGATTTGAAACCTATCTCAAATGAATTGTCAAATATATTAAAATATATTGTAAGTACAAGGAATAAAAAATATATTTTAAACTCAATAGAAATTTTTTTTTGAACTAGGAAAGGGTGAAACCAAATAGGGTGTCCAAACCCAACTTCCAAATTTTCTTCCACGAAGCCCAAATGTCCACTATTTATCACATGAGGAAACACTCATCTCTAGTCTCATGCAAGACTTTGTACTACTACACATGATATAATGCATTACTAGGCATGAGAGAGTGCATTAGTTCATACAATGGACTATATAGGAGCATGGAAGGAACTATATAGGTGCATGCAAGGAACTACATAGGTGCATGTGAGGAAGTGCACATGCCACATTAGACTTTATTTCCATTAGAAAGGAAGTACATGCTCACATGAGGAAGTAAATTCTTGCATGATAAAATATCATTCCCATGCAAGAAAATAATCAACAACATGACCAAAAAGTAAAGGAAAAGGCATAAAAACAAGAAAACTCTAGATTAGGGAGTATTGGATCCATGCAAAATGAGGAATGATCACTCGAGAGCATAGAAGAGATCAAATACATCTATCATCTAATCCACAAGATCTAATGTAATCATGTAGAAAGAAACATCACAATGAGCATACATGTGCATAAACTAAACATCAAATGAAGGAAAGCATAGACATCTAAGAACCAATACAACTAAACTCGTGCTCAGTTCCTCCCAACCATAATAGCATCATGAGACCTCAAGGGCCCTAGCCATCCTTGAGCATAACACCCCCAAGCTTCCAACTAGATAGTCGAAGGTATCTTATGAGGGGGTTATGACTATAATATAAGTAACATCATAAGAACAAGAAAATCTAACATGCTGATCCAATAAAGCATAGATACTCCAACTAGTAGTGAATCAAATCATCTAACCATAAGCTATAACATCATAATAAAGGATTGCATCAAATGAAACTAACATACTCTAAACATGATATTCAAGCATTCCAATTAAAGAATAAGTCACAAGGAAAAATGCTCTAGAACCTCAAAATGCCAAGTGAATATCAAACATTAGTCTTTACTAGAAATAGATTGTCTCTATACACTGGTCCCCAGCAATGTTATAGGTAGGTATGCTTCCCAACCACATGGAACCCATTTTTACATTCCAATCATGATGATGTAGATAATGATCTAACCACAAACACACATAAAAAAAAGTCCATGGTTAACACTCATGCCAGATAGTAAAGAGGATTGAAACCAAGGTCATAAGATAATGTAATTACAATAGATCCTATTTAGAAACTCTATGGGTCAACTATGTAGAGACTATAGTGGAGTGTAAGTGGTTTAGCATCGGAAATCCCAAGCTAAGTCAGGTGCAAAAAAAATCCCTCTAGAAACCATCACACTGGCATAGAACAAATCCTATAGGAAACCATCACGCCATGCCTTTGGAGACACCATACATGCATTCACTTGCCTGAGTTAATTTTTATTACCCATTTATTAATTTAGTTATCACTTGTTAGAACTTCCTCATGCTACTTTGTTAGAAAATAACTAGGTATATGAGAAAAGCCACTCCACACCTCTACCCTACACATCGATGCTCATATCACAATGAGTGTCCAAAGGCAATGCAAGTTCCCAACCCAACCCCACATGAAAAATACCTCAATAGGCTTATATTTGGAGTTTGGGTCTTGCAAGATCACATCAAACATGCACACATGTGCTCGTGTGTGGGCACAACCAACTACACAAAATAATCAAGACTAAACAAGGGTTCAATGAGAAACAAAAGATGCAAGTAAAAAATCACTCAACCGGCCTATATCTGGGAGTACATATGTGGAACACATCTCAATGAAAATGTAAAGATACAATAGTGGTCTAATAGAGATCCTATAGATAATCTAAATCCATGACCAATGCCATCCCGTGTGGTGCTGGAGCACCTAGGTTTATTTCCTAAAAGTGCAATAAGGGTCCAAGAATCTAGATAAGACATAAGACCTAGTAGATATAAATAAATAGTCATGAGTAGTCATGAGTCATGTATGTGAAACACTAAACACTAATGTATGCATGAGACAAGCAAGTTGGTACAATATTGCTTTTGTTGTTCAATTAGGAGGCAAGCACAAAAAGTTGTTTTAGAGGACCAAATAATCAAGGTAGGATAGGTAGATGTGGGAATAGTCAAAATATGGCCTAAGTATCTTCCATGCATGTTTTTGAGGCATAAGGTATGCTCCTACCAAGTCTAAATTGCTAAAATGCAAAAATTGTCAATTTTGCAAAAAGTACAATTTTTGACAAGAAATATTAGTCCTCTTTCATCTCAAAACCCATTGCAAACAAACTCCTCATGCCATGCACTTAAAATATTCATTAGTATCTACAAATGAAGTCCAAAAGGAATATTTAAGTCCATAATAATTTAACTTAACTAATCCATGTTCCTGAAGTGACTTTTCCATTTCTTTTCCATGTTTTTCTCCCTCTTTTTGCAAAAATGTTGAATTCTACAACCTCCCAATTTGAGAAACTTTTGTATTTTAAAGTCTAAAGACATGATAATTTGGAAAATGATTTTAAATGTCTAAAATGACCTTATAAAATATTATTTCGCTAAAACTAACCAAAGTTCCTCAAAAATCATTTTTTATTATATGAGGCTAATCAACATGTATATTAGTGCCCTACACCATGTTGCAACTAAATCAAACATGGTTTTCTACATGTGAAACATTCAATTATGATTTATTCACTACTATTTTAACATTAAATCCAACACACCCATTAATGTGGCAACTTAAAAATAATATGTAGAAATTTATTCTTTGAAAATGGTTTTATATCCTCTTAAAATGGAAGCACTTCCGTGATAAAAGCATTTAGCCCCCCAAGAAAGTGGTTTGGGGTCATGTCAAGTTCCTTGAGTAGGTATTTGCATGGATGTGGCTATTTCCCCTTATTTTTCTTCTCTACCTTTGTTTCTAGCTTCTTTTTGACAACTTTCTCTAAGAAACTAAAGACTTTGACTTTCTAGGTCAATGGCAACTTGATGGGTTAAGGTCAATCTCAATCCTAACCTAGGTCAAGGATGACCTTGAATCTGACCTAGGAAAAATTCAACCTTGACCTTGATCCTAGGTCCAAATTTCAAGTTCCAAAGGTTTCTGGATATTGGGCTTTGGATGTTTCATTTTCCCACTTTTGGGTTCACTATTTTGGAATTTATAATGGTAAGCTCTTAAATTACATTTAATTGAAGTCCATTTCTAGTGGTTAAAGTTAATTAGGATTTAATTCTCCAATTTTGACCTCTCTAGAAGTTTGTGCCCTAGATCACTATATAAGGAAGTCTCCTCCTCTCATTTTCTCTAACTAGAAGAACCATAATAAGACACATTATGATATTGAATGATTCATTATCAAGCATTCAAGAATTCTATCATCCAATTCACCAAGGAGATCCATTGTTAGCCATTGAAGGTGTAAGAATTTGGTATAGCTCTAATACCATGTAAGAATTTTCCTTAGGGAAAAATTCACCTAGCAACTAAGAACTCAAACACAAGCACAACTATAGACTAGAAAGGAGTATGATCAGAATAATGATATATTCGATTCAATATGCATTAAAAGTACACTAGGAGTGCCTATATATAAAGGCCTCTAAGATACATCTAGAATGCCTAAGAATAAACATCATGATAAGTCATACAACCAAACACATGTCCAAAAAATATTGGTTACCCTCCATTAAGCATGGAAGTAAGTGTGATGATGAGAGGATAATTCTACAAGGGTGCAACATACAAATCAATGTTGTAGACAACATGTGCTAAAAATGTAGTGTAAATAACTGTGTTGTCTACATGACAACTCAATGAATGATACAAACTCTAATGTTGTAGACACCATATGCTGAAATAGAGTTGTGTACTTCTATGTTGTCAACATAACAATTCAAAAAGATACACAAACTCCTAAGTGTCTCACAAAATAAATAATAAAATAATTCATTAACCTAAGTAAACTTAAGTAAGTGTATATAGTAAATACATATTTACACCAATAGAAGGATTCAATCTTGTTGGTGTAAATATGTATTTACTATTTACACTTACTTAATTTTACTTAGGTTAATGCATTATTTTATTATTTTACATTATTTTATTATTTTATTTTGTGAGACACTTAGGAGTTTGCACACCTTTTTGAGTTGTCATGTTGACAACATAGAAGTATGCAATTCTATTTCAATACATGGTGTCTACAACAATGGAGTTTGCATCATTCACTGAGTTGTCATCTAGACAACATAGTTATTTACACTCCTTTTTTAACAAATGTTGTTACACCCTTGTAAGCTTATCCTCTCATCATTGCACTTACCTCCATGCTTAATGGAGGATAACCCATATCTGGTGGACATGTTCCTAGTTGTATGACTTATTATGTAGCTAATTCCAAGGCATTCTAGATGTATCTCAGAGGCCTTTATATTTAGGCACTCCTAGTGTACTTTTACAATGCATATTGAATGAATATATCATCATTTTGATCATACTCTCTCTTTCTGGTCTACAGTTGTGCTTATGTTTGAGTTCTTAGTTCTTGGGTGAATTTTACCCTAAGAAAAATTCTTACATAGAATCAAAGCTTGGAGATTTTCTCATCACATAGCTATTTGAGACCATTGTTTCTTTAGCACCCCAGCTCAAATTTTTAGTATTGTAGAAATTGGGAGCATCTAGAGCTAGATCTGACCTTTCCATTGTGTCTAAAATGATGATTCAATGAAGATCTACTATAAAATTGGCTACCTTAGGCCAAAGTCGACTATGAGGAATTTTTTTTTGCAAATCGACACCCGGAGGCCCTGATTTGTAGTTCGAGTGTGGTCATTTTTAGATCTTATTTAATTAATTTGGATTTATAATTTAAATTCTTTATATTTTTTCATCTATATTATTTCAAAATTTTTTTTCCCTTCGGGTAGCTAGCAAAGTTTTTTTTGGTAGAGCCAAGCTGTCAAATCCTAGCTCTGCGAAGAGAAATATTTTTTTAATTGTAGGCTTAAATCAGCAAGCATATTTCTCAATTTCAACAAGCCCTTTCACCAGACCATACATATTTTTTAGCATTCACATATTTTTGGGTGTCCAAGCCCCTTCTGGCAGTGCTCCCCATTGGCCTGGCCATCACAATTTGGTGGGCCTTGCCTTTGGTTAAGGCTTTGCAGCCACTTTCCTTTAAATAGTGTAGAGCACTTCCACATGACAAATGTGGGATAATTCCCACTAAAAAATGGTGGCATCAAAGTGAATTCTGGAACCATCTTTATTGTTTCCCCATTGCACATTGACTTCTGATAGGTTTTGCACATTCGCCATGTGTTGATTTCTTCCCACTCCACATGTCCTCCACCCTGCAACATACAAGAACATGTGGCAATGCCAGAGATGACCTATTTCATGGTGAACATTTGGTGACCAATGAATATTCCCATGATGGAACACACAATATTCACCACTCAACACATAGACCACTAATTGGATGCCACGCAACAAAAAAATGCCTACCCCACCTGCACACATAGATAGTCCACCTCTACACCATATTTGCATACTATTACTAGCCAGAACAAGTACGTTAGCCTACCTCATAGTTAGATAGCTCAACATCCATGTGTGCCTAACATGCTAGGTCTGTACACCCATCCATGCCCACAGGAAGACACATTGGTAGTACAATTAGCTTGACATGCAGGTAGCCACATCACCTACCAAATATACCTACCATGTCTGCAACCTTTCGTACAATTTTGTACAGTCTATACACTGTGCCACATCAACAAGGGGCTCAATTTTTTGTTGACATCATCATTTTGCTAGGTTAAATTTGATAGCCATTTGACCATCAAAACTAGTCATTTTTCAACTACTGTGATAGCCATTTGATCATTAAATTTAAGCATAGTTTTCTTTCCAGACCCCTCTCTAGATTGCTTTTTGATTTTGCAACCTAACTTTGTAAGTCCATAACTTGGACATCTAGACTCTGATTCGGTGAATTTTTTTTGAAATTAGGTAGAATTTCTTGAAATTTATAGTGGTGGTGTTTTTTTCTAGTTTTGGTGCAAGGATTCTTTAGAAATTGCATTTTTTGGTGACTATGCCTACATAATCCTACATTTTTCAACTTCAAACACTCTATACGAGCACATCTGGTTACTTTTTTAGGTTTATTTTTTAAAAATGAGTTATTTTTCATCTACTTTTGAGATCTACAGTTAGATTTTGGGGTTGTGTGGAAAAAATTATCACTTTTAGAACTAGGGCTTTTTTTGCATTATAATGCTTTGATTACTTTTCAAAATTGTTATACATCTGAGTTGTAGTGCTTAGTGACAAATTTGGGCCTCAAAAGGCAATTGTAAAAGAAAAATCAAAAATTCCACTTTGTTTATTTTTACAAGTGGCCCATTGTACATGCACTACTTATAAAGTGCCAAAAGCATCTTTTTTGGGGGGGTCTTTTGATTGGGTGAAAAGTGGGGGTGTGTACTATGTTTTTGTGTCTCTCTTTTGTGCTTTTTTCATTTTTTACATCATGGGTTCATTTAAATGTCCAATTCTAATTTCACACAATTATTCTCCATGGAAAGATATTGCATGGAGCAGATTAATGAAAAAAGGTTACATTCTTTATGTTGATGGTACAATTACCAAAGCTACTAATGCTAAGAACTCATTGAATGGAAAAAACAAGACCAATAGGCTTTAGAAATTATTAGGAGTTGTGTACATAGAGATCTCTTCTTTCACATTGCCAATTTCATGGAATCCAAACTAGCCTGGGATAAACTTGAATCATTGTATGGTAAGGTGGATGAAGAAAAGGGATTTTAGATTAAGGATGATCTACTTCTCTTGGATCCAAAGAACTTTGACACAATTTAGGAATACATCAAAAAAGCCAATGAGTATAGGGCACTTCTTAAAGATTATTGAAATCCCATGAAGGATGACAAGTCAATTCATCAAATCCTAAAGAGGCTACCTTCAGAGGATGCTTCCTTTGTTTCAAATTTTAATACTCATAGTCTGACCATGGGAACTGCTTACTAGAAGCCTACATTTGATGCATTTGAAAAGATGTTGATTGTTGAACAAACTCACTTGATGGATTTAGGACTTCTCAAGTCATCAAAGACCAAAGCCTTGGTGGCTAGTGATGAGCACCAATCAAGTCAAGGAGGGAAAAGTTGTAGCAACAACAAGAAGAACTAGTGGAAGTAGAAATCACAATCTGAGACACAATAATCCTCCTTGTAGGAAGGCAATTCTTCTTCCAACAAGAAGGGAAGTAATGAAAAGAAGGACAAAAATTTTTGTGAATATTGCAAAAATCTAAATCATGATGAGCATCATTGCAAGACTAAAATAATTGATGAGTTAGAAAATATACTCAAGAAGAACAAAATTCAAGTGCCAGGTACTTCTGAGGATTCAACTTCAACCTCTTCAAAGGGAAAAGGGCAAGCACTTATCAAAAACTCAAGTTCTTCTTTAGAATGGATACTTGACTCAGGTGCCTCTTACCATATGGGTTCTTCAAAGGGAGACTTTTCTTCATTGAAGTAGTCATAGGTATTACACATCTTCATGGGAGATGATACTAAAATGGAAGTTTAAGGGAAAGGACACATAGAAATGGAAAATGGGGAATTCAAAGATGTTCTCTATGTTCCAAATCTTAGCTCCAATCTCCTCTTAGTTTACAAAATCACTCACCTTGGAGATGGTCATAAAGTTGAGTTCCTTCTAGATTGAGTGATGGTTCATAGTCTTAGAGATGATTCATTGGTTGTAGTGGGGAAAGTAAATGATGAAAAGAGACTTTATTCCTTCTCCCACTTTGTGCCTAAGTCTCCTTCTAAAGCCTTGTTGACTCGATCTAATTCAAAAACCACTTTATGGCATGAGCGGTTTGGTCATCTTGCCTTCTACCATCTTTAGCAACTTTGCTCAAAACACATGGTCAAAGGTCTACCTAACATCAAATTTTCTAAGGGAAAGTGCTCATTATGTTTAGTGGATATGCATCTCAAAGAGAAGTATGATAAAGGTAAGTCTTCTAGAGCTCTAGTTTTTCTTTAGTTGGTTCACATTGTATTAGTAGGAACTTTTGTAGTCACTTCATTCAACCAAGGTTGCTACATCCTTACATTTTTTGATGAATTTTCAAGATTAACATGGGTCTACTTTCTTCATCACAAGAGTGAATTTTCAAGATTCTATGAGTAGACAATGAGAATAGATAGGTGGACAAAAGACTTAGGGACTTTTGTAGACTTGAGGGAATTGATTTTTGGAATCCACCAGCATTCAATCTATACAAGATAGATGTTGCAACTCTGAGGATTAGGACTCTCAAATCCATGACAAGTTGCATCATAAAATCCAAGTCTCTTGATCCTACATTAGAAGTTGAAGCCATTAGTAGTGCTACTCACATACTTAAGAAGTCTCCTCATAATGCCTTGGATGGTAAGACTCCTTTTGAGGCATAGTGCAGTAGAAAAATAGTTGTGAGTCACTTCAGAGTCTTCGATTGTCCAACATGGGAAAACCTATCTTCTAGGGGTTGCAAGGCACCAACACCTAGGCCTTGTACTTTCATTAGATATGAAGACATTGCTAAAGCTTATAGACTTATGGATCCAAAGACTCATGAGATTTTTGTGGAGAAGGATGTTCATTTTGAGGAAAGTTCACAACTTATCCTCTACTCCTGTTTGCACATCATACACAATGGAAATTGATAGTAACACCAGTGATAGTTCTTCAATAGATTCAGACACATGTGGTTCTATTGATAGTTTTAGTGAGAGATCACATCATTAGTATAGTCCACATGCTTATATTTCCATAGTGAAAGTTCTAACAAAGAAATTATTCACACTCCCTTTTTAGCACATGTTGTTTACAACACTGATTTGTGTGTTACACCCTTGTAGCTTGTCCTCTCATCATTGCACTTATGTCTGTGCTTAATGGAGGATAACCCATATCTGGTGGACATGTGCCTAGTTGTATGACTTATCATGTAGCTGATTTCAAGGCATTCTAGAAGTATCTCAGAGGCCTTTATATATAGTCACTCCTAGTGTACTTTCAAAACACATATTAAATGAATATATTGTCATTCTGATCATACTCTCTCTTTTTGGTCTATAGTTGTGCTTGTGTTTGAGTTCTTAGTTTCTGGGTGAATTTTTCCCTAAGGAAAATTCTAACAAATCTCTATGAAGCCCTCTTGTTGAAGATTTCTCTGCCCTCTTTAATTCAAGCCTCTTCCTATGTTAAGATCCATTCAAGATTGGTGTTGAAGATCTAATGTCATTGATTTGAGACATCCTACACATTATTCTACATTCATTTGGAGCATCCATACTTGTGGATTCAAGGATTCGAATCCTCCACAAGGATTTCAATATAAGCAAGGAAAATAGTTCCATTTACTTTGTTTATACATATTGTAATTTTAATTATATTTCAAGGTGGATTCCAAAAAGGGATTTGACCAAGGAAAACCCCTAGATGTTAAAAAAAAAAAAACTTTTTTCTTGTAGATACAGGTATAAGACAATGAATTGATGCTTAGATTTGGATACCCTTTTTGGAAAAATTTCAAGATCTATGAACATAATTTCCATTAGAGTTGTTTAGGTCAAGGAAAACCTTTAGTGACAGGTAAGATTGTACCTTGCTATCCAGGTCAAGGTTGACCTAACCACAAAAAGACAATTTTTTTTTGGGTTTTCTCTGTCTCAGCATTTCCAATCTGGAGCAAGTTGTAGAGTTATTTGAAACTATGTACATACATAAGAAATAATCATTTTCTAGATTTTCCCTACTTTGAGGTTAGTATTTGTCTTCTATTCATTCAATATTTGAAGTACATATTTTCTATAGTAGATTATAGGATTTTCTCCTTTCTTCATATTCTTCATCCTTTGATTCATTGGTACATTGATAACTTCTTTGTGATCAATCCATTTGGATCTTTCTTTTTGGGAATTTGGATTAAGGATAGGTCCTATATTCCCCCTCTTACATCATACATCATACCCCATCCCATTCATTCACATTCTTAACCTATTCATTTTGGTGAACCTAACGTACTTATCATCTTTTCTTATATGGAATTAGATGTCATAAAATATTTTATGGTGTTAAATTTCCACTTATATTATCTTGTTGGTGTTAGATTTATCTTTTATGTTAAATCTTGCATGCTAATTATATTTATTGCATCTATATTACAAATATACAAAAAAATTCAAAATCTTTTTCAAAATACAAAAATATTCATGTTTTATGTTTTCTTAGTTTAGTTCATTTGCATTGCATTGGTTTATGAGCTTTACTACTTCTAGTCCTACTTCTAATATTCTAGTTAGATGAAATTGTAGACTTATGGGTGCCTTTGATTTGGAGTCTTCTTCTCCTATTGTTAGGATCCTGGATGACAATTTAGTTATTCATGATTTGACTCCTATTATGGAGCAAAACTTCTCACTCATCTCTTGATGAGGATACTATTTAATATTCCCGCTTGAACAAGTCCAAAAACTTTCAACCAAATGTGATAAAATGGGTAATTGGCTCATTCAAGAAAAGTATAATCAAGGTTCTATTCAAGCTATAAAAGTTCTTAAGAAAGTTCTTCATGATAGTGATCAAGGTGTTAACCTCTTGCATGATATTACTCACCTTGTGCATTCAAATGTTAAACCTTTAGCTCAAGAAGCTCAAGATTTAGGGTTGATTCCTCCTGTCACTAGTGTAGAACCTTCTTTTGGTACTTTACCTAGTATTCCTATCTATACTCCTTTGTTGACTATGATAGTTACCTCTATTCCTATGAGTGTTCCTCCTATGTCTCTTCCTACATCACAACCTTCTTATCATAATGTTCCTTTTACTTATTCTAATCATTTTCCAACTATAGTTCCAAGTGTTCCTCTCACTGTGTCTTCCATTCCTACAACTTCATACACTTTACCTAGTGTTTCTAATGTTGCTATTCCTCCTATTTCCTCTGATTATTCAATAATTATCAAGTTGGATAAAAGTGTGTCATCTTTACAACAAAAACTTGCATCCTTGACTCAAACAAGCTTAGTATTCCTATGTGTGACATGGAAAGTCCTTTGTCCCAAGATATCATTTGTATTCCCATTCCTCAACAAGCTGATATGCCTCATCTTAAGAATTACAATGGTAAGGGAAATCCTATTCAGCATGTTAAAACATTTTGAACCCTTTGTAGTGATTATGATCATGACCATAGGATTTTAGCCAAGTTGTTTTCTCAAACCTTTCGCAACAAGGCCGTACAATGGTTTTGTTCCTTTCCTCCTTACTCTATTGATTCATTTGCACAACTCACCAATGTTTTTATTCAATAATTTCAAAACAACACTATCTTGCAAGTGCCTTTGGCTAATTTGATGCACTATAAACATAGTACTAAGGAAAAATTGACTTAGTTTATTGGTATATTTAAGCATTTACATGCTCATATTTCCTATCTTATTCCTAATATTGATATTCATTGTATGCTTATTTCAAATTTGTAAAAGGATACTAGAGATAAGATCTTGCTTATTGAATTTACCTCTTTTCAAAAAATTTGTGTAGTGCTTCATCATTATCAATTATAAGTGGGTCAATTTGAGAACAACACTTCATTGGATCTTATTCCTATTGATAAAAGTTATGCTACTCTTAACCAAAACAAATTTCAAAAATTCAACAACTATGTCAAGATAAACAAATAAGAAAATCTAGTTGCTGATCAAGTTGTTGTTACATCTCATAATGCCACTTTTGCATCCACTTCTTATCAATTAAATCATATTTTTACTCTTTTTTTTGAATCTTTACATTCTATTATGAATAGATTGTTAACTACTAATATGATTAATTTTCCTCCCATTCAACCTCTTTTACCTACTACAATTACATCTAAATCCTTTGATCCTAAGGCTTTTTGTCAATATCATCATTAGAATGGTCATGATACTGAGAAATTTCATTCTTTAAAACATGAGGTTCAAGACTTAATCGACTCTAATGCCTTATCTATTGATAATCTTGATGGTAGTCTAGGAAAAAATCTATTTCTCCTCCCAATCAAAATCTTCAAATCTATATGAATCATTTACCTCAACATGATGCTAATACCATTTCTCAACCATCTTCTATGGATATTGTGTATGATTTAAAGATGGATGATCTTAATCACATTGTTCAAGTAGAGCATGTTGTTCAATCTATATCTCCACCTCAGCCTCAACGTCAGCTTCAATCTTAAATTCCATCTCAACCTCAAACAAAACCTAAGCATAAATTGAAGACTCAACCTAAAATCAACAAAAATCTAAGACTAAAATACCTTGAGAACTTTTGATTACCTTTGATGATTCTAAGACTATTAGAGCTCCTGATGGTCCCCTTTATATGTATTCCAGGATTTCTCAAATACCTACTCATGGCTATCTTGTTGCTCCTACATCCTTAGTTAATTTTATTAATAAAGAAAATATTTTTATGAAAAACTTCTAATGTGATTCTTATGATACATCTGATGTGTGGATTCAAACTTGTAATGGTTTTCTTTATCCATCATTTGGTTCTATTAATTTATTGGTTGAACTTTATGGTCAAATTGTGGATACTACCTTTGCTGTTGTTCCTACTTCTAATTAGTTTCAAGTTAAGCTTGGTTTTCCATGGTTAAACATCATGCATGCTTTTTCTTCACCTATATATAAATGTCTTAAATTTGTTCATGATGAAGAAGTGAAGGTGGTTAATCATAGTTTATATCACTCTTCTAGGCTCAGAGATTGTGCTACTCTTCACTTCTTTTGGCCTTCATTACCTTATTCATGTCTTTCTCAACTTGATCATCTTTTCCACTCATATAAATCCTATAAGCATTGTAAGATTATAGAGTTAAGATTACTTCCTATGGATCTTAATCATGGTATTTTTCCTACACCTTTTTTACCTCCTTTATTTATGGTTTCTACATCTGTTAATCAAGCTCCTACTATTTCTTATCAATCTCCTAATAATCCTAATAATCCTCCTATATAATCTATGAAGGATCTAGTAATTTCTCCTCCTAGTTCTTAACACATTTCAAACAAGAAGAAATGTAATTAATTTGTTAATGAAAATCATAAGAAGCATCATGCTCAAGTTAAAGCTCGTAATCAGGTTCTTCAAAACTCTTTACCTTCTCTAGCTAAAACTATGGATAATGTGTTAGAAGAAGTTGTTGCAAAAAAAGATGTTCAAATGCATGATTATGATGCTTTCATTCATATCTTAGATCATATTTTGATTAATCTAGATAAAGAAGATACTCTTGATGATACTGATGATGTTAATGATGAATATGAAACTGTTGACATTGACATCGACTTACCTAACATGTTTTCCTCACAATTGACACTTACACCCTAGCATTGAACATTGTGATTCTCAAGAGGATCCTTGTTTGGAAATGGCTATTATTCCTACCATGTTGGATAAAGTCCCTCTTGCAAGTTACCAACCTTCCCTAAATGATATAGAATGAGATGGGGAGATTAGGTGGCATGCTTGATTAGCTTGTCCTTTATGGTAGCTTTGTTGTGTATTTTCTTATTGTAGTGTTCTTTTCTTGTGATGCGTTTACTAAATATTTTTAGATTCATTTATACGACCCATATGGTACTGTTGGTGCAAGGTGATAAAGGAATCAAAATTATTGTACCATTCCTCTATATGTTTCTTTATTCTTCTATATGTTGTTTCATGTTATATTGTAGTCGTGCTATTTTTTGTCAATGTTTCCTTTTGTAATTTGCTTGGATCCGTGATTTGGTAGAACTTATTATTTTTGGTCTACAAATCATGGTTCGAAAAGTTTCTTCTTCATATATCTCTTATGTGATCTTTCCTCCTTTGTGATTGTAGTTCTACTTTCTTTGGGGAATGATGTTAATTCATTTGCATTAATAAGATATATATATATATATATATATATATATATATATATATATATATATATATATATATATATATATATCTTATGATCATACTGACCCCATGGGTGATGGACCCCTTCAATGTTCTCTGTATGTTTATGTGGTATTTCCCTTAATTTGTCTTTGTTTGGGGGCATTTCATTGTGGAAATGTAATCAGTGGAGTTGTTTATGTTTTTATTAAATCCATTGCTCCTATTAAAGTGATAGCAATAAATTTAATGTGAGGGCATATGCTCTACTCACCTATTGCACATACCTAGTTTTTGATACACATTTTTTTTCAAGATACCTTTTCTCCTTTTTGGATTAGTGACTAATCCTTAAAGCGTGGATTTATATTGTAGGATCTCTTGATCCCTCTAGTTTCAAAATTTTTGATCCCTTTAGGTCGAAGGTGTCCTTAAGATTGGATTTTTTTCTTTTTGGTTTTACTCTTATGGAATGGAATATTGTTGAGGGTGAATCCTTGATGGGTTGACTAGTGAGTAGCCACATTTACTAGGCAGTTCACTTCCATCTTTCTAGTTTCTCTATTTCCTTGTGTGGTTCATAATGGGACATAAGTTCTCATTGGAAAAGATAATCACACTCTTTGTCTCTTTCTCTTTTTCTATAGATGTCTCTCTTATTGTGATCTTGGAGTTGATGAAGACTTGAGTGTATGTGGGCTTGAGGATCCATTTGTCCCTTTGATTTTAATAAGATTATATTTTTATTATGATCTCCTTTACCAAGAGTTTGCATTGACTCCATGCTCTTGCTAAAGTGGGGTCTTAATTTATCATCTTAAAATAGAAGCACTTCCATGATAAGAGTTTTTATCCATCTAAGTAAATGGTTTGGGGTCATGTCAAGCACCTTGAATAGGTCTTTTTATGGATCTAGTTGTTTCCTCTTGTTCTACTTCTCTTCCCCTATTTCTAACCTCTTTCTAATGAATTTCTTTGAGAAAATAAAGACTTTGACTTTTTGGGTTAATGATGACTTGATGGGTCAAGGTCAATCTCAACCCTGACCTAGGTCAAGGATGACCTCAACTCTAACCTAGAGTAGAGTCAACCTTGACCCTGACCCTAGCTCCAAATTTCAAGTTACGAAGGTTTCAATATATCAAGCTTTAGAAAGTTTCATTTTCCTACTTCCGGCTCTACTATTTCAGATTTTGGAATGGTAAGCTCTTAAATTTTATTTAATCTAGGTTCATTTCTAGGGGTTAAGGTTAATTGGTATTTAATTCTCCAATGTTAGCCTCTCTAGAAGTTTGTGCCCTAGATCACTATATAAGGAAGCCTCCTCCTCCCATTTTCTCTACCTAGAAGAACCATAAGAAGACACATTATGATATCAGATGATTCATTATCAAGAATTCAAGAATTCAAGTATCCAATTCATCAAGGAGATCCTTTGTTAGCCATTGAAGGATTCAATCACTATGGACCCCTCTTGTTGAAGATTTCTCCATCCACTTTCATTCAAGCCTCTTCCTATGTTAAGATCCATTCAAGATTGGTGTTGAAGATATAATGCCATTGATTTGATAAGTCCTACACATAATTTGATGTAGGAGCATTTTGCATCACACAAAAAAAGGGTGTGATCAAAATAATTTTAAAAAAATTGTGGAGGAGAGAGAAAGTGACAAAAGTTAGAGGCAAAATAATAAAAAAATAAAAAAGGGAAAAAGAGGAGAGAAAAGAGAATTTTCTATTTTCAAAGTGCATAGGTGGCATAAATAAAAAAATAAGAAAATGGTTGTCATTCCATTAATTGAAGTTGTGTATGTGACATCATAGAAGTTTATGGAAAGTTCCTTAAATCATGTATTTAATATTTGTTGTGATACACAATGAAATGTAATTTTATAATTAGTCCACATGGTGGTGCTTAGTTGTATTATGGTGAGAATTTAATATTGATTTTGAGGTAGTTGTTTTTACC
Organism: Cupressus sempervirens; assembly: GCA_028749045.1. Classification (NCBI taxonomy): domain Eukaryota; kingdom Viridiplantae; phylum Streptophyta; class Pinopsida; order Cupressales; family Cupressaceae; genus Cupressus; species Cupressus sempervirens. The sequence continues at coordinate 247,441,909 of CM053788.1, read as the reverse complement.
TTTTATCCCACATTGGTTGTGTTTGTAATATCTTGAGTTAGAAGTGCCTATTTAAGCAAGGCTTATGATCATTTGTAATCAAATTCTTCGAGTGTAAGCTCTTCAAGTGAAAGCTCTTATAGTGAAGCTCTCAAGGTTTGATCTCTTCTTGTAGAAGCTCTTGGTCTAAAAGCTAGTTGGAAGATCTTAGTGTGGAATCTCTCTTATATTGTAAGAGTTTGGAGTTCTCTCATTTGAAGAATTTCAAGTATAATAAAAGTAGACTTTGTGAAGCATTTTATCTTCTCTTTGTCTCCATACTGGTGTGTTCTTGGTTGTGAATCTATAAGGGTGGTGTGACCCTTCATCAGTAGTATCAGAGTGTACCTTCATCAAAATGGTATTAGAGTAGGTTGTTCCTAAGTGTGTGGACAGATTGCCAAATGAGAGGTAGTTTGCACCAAAACCTTGGGTTGGGTGAAGTTTTTAAAGAAGTTCTTGAGTGTGTAGATAGATCACCGACTATGAGGCAATTTACACAAAGATCATAATTTTAGCTAAATGTGTAGACAAATTTTTGATTGTTAGGTAGTTTGCATGAGGTGATTGTATTGCACAAAGTTTATCTTATACAAACTTGATCATGGAGAAGAGAAAGAAGAAGATGACTTTGTGATTGGATGGATTCTAAGGATTCCTAGGCTTGATAATATTAGAGAAATAAATCAAGAGGCATTTCAAGTTGACTTTTAGAAGAGAATGAATGAATTAGAAGCTAACTTGCAATAGAGAAGAGCACATTACTAGAAAAGAGATGTGGATAATTCTTTGGATGCAAAAAAGAAAGAAGATCTAGTGGAGTATCACACATGTGGTACAAAAGAAGAGCAAGAAGATGAAGAGGAAATTATTTGTAAACCTAAAGTTGAAAAAGATGAAAGAGAAGAGGAAGAGCATGAAGATGACCAAATTTGTGAGCCATAAGAAAATGAAGATGCTTTAAAGACTACAGTAATGGAGGAAGAGTATAGTGCCTTATTTGGAGATCAAGCAAGTGAAGTAGTTACATGCATTGTTGATGACATGAAAGAGGCAAGCAAAGATAAATATCTCAAAGAGGTAAATTATTACAAATCATGGAATGTTGTCTTTGAGATGAAATTGAAAGATGGTTTACATGAGGATCTTGTTAGTGATGTGTGGTATGTAAGGGAAGATTGGTATGGCATTTTTGAGTTTGTTATAGGTATATTAAATCCTATAAGATTGGAGGAGGATGAGATTTATACTTGGACAAAGGTCATTGCATAGGAGAATTTTAAGTAGTAGACACTTGTTCTAGTGAGGTGTTGGAAGAGAAGGAAAAAAAAAAGTAATTGTTAGTTATCACAAAAAAAAGGGGTGTGATCAAAATTATAAAAAAGAAAAAAATTGTGGAGGGGATATAAAGTGACAAAAATTAGAGGCAGAATAATAAAAAAAATTAGAAAGGGAAAAAGAGGAGAGAAAAGAGAAATTTCTATTTCCAAAGTGCATAGGTGGCATAAATAGAAAAATAAGAAAATGGTTGTCATTCCATTTATCGAAGTGTGTAGGTAGCATCTTATAAGTTTGAGGGAAGTTCCTTAAATCATGCATTTAATATTTGTTGTGATCCACAAAGGAAATTTAATTTTTAAATTGGTCCACCTGGTGGTGCTTAGTTGTATTTGGGTGGGAATTTAATATTTATTTTAAGTTAGTTGTATTTACCTTTTATCCCACATTGGTTGTGTTTGTAATATCTTGAGTTAGAAGTGCCTATTTAAGTAAGGTTAATGATCATTTGTAATCAAGTTCTTCAAGTGTAAGCTCTTAAGTGAAAGCTCTCAAGGTGTGATCTCTTCTTGTAGAAGCTCTTGGTGTGCAAGCTAGTTGGAAGCTCTCTTATATTGTAAGAGTTTGGATTTCTCTCATTTGGAGAATATTGTAAGGATTTTCAAGTATAATAAAAGTAGGCTTTCTAAAGCATTTTATCTTCTCTTTGTCTCCATATTGTTGTGTTCTTTATTGTGAATCTATAAGGGTGGTGTGACCCTTCATCAATGTTATCAAAGCGTACCTTCATCACAATTCTACATTCATTTGAAGCATCCATACTTGTGGATTCAAAGATTCAAATCGTCCACAAGGATTTCAACATAAGAAAAGTGAATAGTTTCATTTTCTTTGTTTATACATATTGAAATTTCAATTATATTTCAAGGTTGATTTCAAATTGGGGTTTGACCAAGGAAAAATCCCCATCCAAGCAAAGAAAACATTTTTCTTATAGGTACAAGTACAGGACAATGAATTGAAGTTCAGATTTGGATACCCTTTTTGGTGAACTTTTGAGACCCACAAAAATAATTTTTGTTGGAGATACTTAGGTTAGGGATGACCTTTAGTGAAGGGTAAGATTGTAGCCTACTATCTGGGTCAAGGTTGACCTGAAATCAAAGAGACACAATTTTATTGGGTTTTCTCTATCTTGACATTTCCAGTCTAGAGTATATTGTAGAACTCCCTGAAACTGTGTATAGACATAACAAATTAGCATTTTCTAGATTTTCCCTACTTTGAGGTTAGTATTTTTCTTCTATTTATTCAAGATTCCAGGTACATACTTTCTATATTATATTATAGGATTTCCTCCTTAATATTCTCAATTGTTTGATTCATTGCTGCTGATAGATCCTATTTTCACTAAGGTTGATTTCAAAATTTGTGGTGAAATTACTAAATTGAGGTTTTAATTGTTAGGGTTGTATATTTTGTTTTCATTTGTAGAGGAAACCCTAGACCCAATTATTTTTCATTTTTATTCCAAGTGCAAAGTTTAGTGCCCTAAGGTTTTGATTTTATCTCATATTGCAAGAAATCTTCATAAACTCATCATCTAAGCCCTAACCCTAGGTTTTAAAACTAAGTGGGTTTTCATTTTGTCTTTTACATAATCTTCTATGATGTTATGATAAAGGGTTACTAGAGCATTGCAATGAAGAGTTTTCTATGTCTCGATCTTAAGACAAATGTGTTGTCATGGTATCATGAGTGACAAAGTTGGTCTTCTTGATCATATAATTTCCTTTGTATTGTATGATCACATGAAAATTTATATTTTTTTCCCTTTACTTTTTATGAGGTCGCAAGAAGGGAGGTCATTATGGCATTGAAGACAATGAAAAATGGTGTTATGTTGTTACAAAGCAAGTAGTATCATAGGATCATGAAGGAAATATTGGGATGCTATGATGCTATAGGATACCTATGGTCATAAGATTATAGGGTGGTAGAAAAAAAGATAATGTAATAGTACATTGTCAAGAAAATGACAGGTATCCATTTTTGATTGATCAAATCACAATGCTTACATTGGCTAGATGCTTAGTCAAGATCAGTGGGACCAAACAAGGAATTTTATATTATTTTTGTGAGGCATATGACTATCTCTAACCTTATGATGTATGGTTCATTGTAAGATCTCAAGGTAATAAATGATTTGCTCCAATGATATGAATAAGCCATGATTGTGAGATCATAGATGAAAATTGCAAAGTCCATGATGCTACAAAGTTTTTTGTCATCAGATTGCAAAGAAAGGAAAGGTTAGTGTCGATGCCATGGCAACAAAGGAATTGTAAGATTGTAGAAGGGTTTTACCATGGTTTCTAACTAGTCAACAAGGGATTTTCAAGGGTTTTCATAACATTAGGAGAACATTTCTTTAGCAGTAAGATAATAAAAGAGGTATTTTTCATTTGTCATAATCATAGCATCATGAGCTTTATTTTGACATAAAAGTGTTAACACTTTTCTGAGCTGGAAGTAATAATGAACTTCTCAACCAATAAGATTTAAGTATAGTACAAAAGGTGCATGGTTGGATAGTAATGGCGGTGCTCCCCTGAGTTGACATAATAAGTTGATATAATGTTTCAAGCATGTTAAAATCAATGCAAAAGTGAACATTGATTTTCATATATTAAGTTGTAAAGATTTTCCTACTTTACAATTATAGTTTTCCATTTGCAAAGAGAGAGAGAATTTGAGGAGTTTCAGAGTTTTAAGTGCAATACATATTGTCATTTTCAAAGCTTTGAGAACAAATTCCCAATTTTCATATCCTGTGTTTGGTAGCATAGTGTCAAGATGTCTGATAAAGAGGTGGAGGAAATTCAAGCATTAGACATGGGAGCTACAGAGCCTTCAACTTCTAAAGGAGGGAAAACCAAACAGAAGAAACCAAATAGTTTTTCTAAAGAATGGATGAAACTTTTCCCTAGTTCTTCTAATGCCAATGCTAGAAATGATCACAAATGATCAAGCCTTTATTGATCCATATGCTCTCTATAGGGATGTTGTATGCCCTAGTGTTATGAGTTCTAAGCTTTTCAAGTATTTCTATTATAACAGGGAGAAGAAAATTCCTATGTATAACCCATGGAAGAAGAATTTAGCTAAGTTGATATTTCCAAAAGTCTTTGTAGATGTAGACTTGATGAAGGCCTTGTTTCATTGTTACAATCTAACCACCAAATTCTTTTATAGGAAAGATGGAACCATCCTCTCCACTCTTGACTAAGAATCATTTATTGAAACTTTTGGATTGAATGGAGCTATGGGCCAGCCTATAGATTTGAAGGATTTGTAGAGGAAATTTGAGGCAAATACCAAGGCTTATACTAGGAAATCTATGCTATAGCATATTCCCATGGATTTGAAGGAAGTGGTTGATTACCCTAAGAAGGTAGAAAAAATGATGCCACTAGACAAGTTTAAAAACTATTTTATAAAAATGGTATATGGTTTCCACAAGGTGGTTGTCAAGGATGAGACTAATATGGTTTATGGAGCTAAATTCATAATTGCCAGAGATGTATAAGACTCATACCATGGTGGAGAGTATGATTATGTGAACTACATTTTGGAGATAATGAAAGAGAATATTGCTAAGGCTTAGAGCAAAGAACTAAAGGATTTCAAGTTCCACCAATATTCATTGTTGATGCACCTAATGCTCTACAAGAATGTAGGGTATATAAGTTTTGATTTCATTGACCATACTTTTGATGCAAATAGAGATCTACCAATTCAACTATGGACATGGGTATAGGATAGAAATTATCATTTTTCTGATTCTATTTCATTCTTTAATAATTTTAGTGCTATAATAATGAGAATGTTAGATCCAAGTTACTTTAAGGCACTTGATATCTTAAAATGCTTTTTGAGACTAGCCCTACTTCTTGAAGGAAAAAGACTTGACTATAACTGGGGGGCATCTTTTTACTTCCAACCTTTTCTTTAATGAAAGTCTATGGTTGTCCTCAACCACCCCACATACTACCAAAATTTATCCCTCCTAGGTTGGGTATAATTGAGTTTATATGGCAATTATTTATGGTCAATAGGGAGTACTTGGGACTTAAAGTGTATAAGAGCACTTTCTTATGTAGATGTTTTAAAATTGAGGATTTCACAATTAGAAAAGAGACCTTGAATCAGATCCATACTTTCCTCCACCACTATAATTTGTCTACTAGTCCCTATAAAATGTATGACCCTGACAAATGGATGAGGGTTACCCTTAAACAAATGAGAAATTATGTACTGCTTAACACCAAGGAATTGCCTCATGAGGATGTCATTCCAAATATAGTTATAGAGGGTGAGGTAGCTAACAAGCTAGCAAAGCTAGATGATATTTTGAGGGTGGAGAGAGAGTTGAAAAGAATAGATCCCTAGTTTTTGGGATTCTACATGGATATTCCATATCCTCAGAGGATTAGGAACATGGTCATTGACCATGCTAAAATCATGGCTAAGATGCCTGAGGGACCAATAAGAGAAGAACATAGGGTATACCCTAACTGCCCTGAGCCTAATGTTAAGAAAATGATGTCGTTGAGGCATCATGGGTGAAAAAAAGAAATAAGAGATAAAATATTGTCCACATCTTTGCTAAGGTGAAACAAAGGAGACTACAAATCTTACCCAAGAATAGTCAGCATTTTGGTGACTTAAGATAAAATTACCTCTAGAATAGAATAAATACAGCTTAGAGTTTGCTCACAGACTTGGAATTAGCAGTAGCAAGGCTAGATGATAGGATCATCCAAGCCCAATAGTTCCTTGAGGATGATAATTCACAAAATCCGTTGAATTCAAGAGCTTTCTGTATCAAATGAAATAGAGTCAGCGAGTATTGAAGATGAAACTAGGGGAATCATATGAGCAAAAAATGGAATTGGTTGAGAAGTTTCAGGCCTACGATCCTGAAAGTGAGGTAATGACTCTAGAGGAGGCTAAGAATCTTGTATAGAGGAGTGGTATGCTATTGGTGCCTGGATGGGACTTAGAACAAGCATTTATGCTTGATCAAATAAGGAGGCAAGAAAATGCCATTTCATATGAGGCATTTGGTGTAGATGAACTACAGAGAAGGATTGGTGGTATGATTGATACCAAATTTTTGGTAGTTTGGAGTATGGCTTCTTCCTCTAATAAACCAAAATTAATGGATGTATAGAGCACAAAATAAGGTAACATGATTATGGACTCTTTAGGGAACCTCTAGAATAGAGATTTCTAAAGAATTAAAACATTTTTCATTTATTAATGAAGCCAAGGTAAAGGAAATAGAAACTAGATTGTCAAAATCCATACATGATTACACAGATGTGAGGAAGCTTTATGAAAATGAGATTAGGAGAAGCCATGCATATAAGGAAAGAATTGTAGAGCTTGAGGCCAAAGTCCAAGCACTTGAAAATGAAGTTGGATCACTCAAAGAGCAATTTGTACAAGCAGAATAGGTGGTTTCTATAGAATAGAGGGAAAAGCATGAAGGTCAACAACAACCACCTAGGGATACTGTTGAAGCCCTAATACAAATAGAGGATTTGGGAGAAGAGGAGGCATTAGAACCTAGAAGGATTAGCATTGATGCTAAATCTACTCAATAGGGTGATGATATAAGGATAGTTGTCCTTAAGAATATAATGAGCTATAGAATTGAAGTGTTGAAAAAAATGTCATAGTAGGCTCATAGTTTTTATGTTTCTCTACAAAGTGTTGAGAAATTTTGCAATGATGCACTTTAATACCCACATTTAATCTTTGGGGGCCATATATTCAATTTTTTGATAGGCTAATTTTACTAATGGCTAAAAATCCAAATTTGCCTAGTAAAATAATTACAATAAAGGAAGGCTTGGAAATAGTAAAAGAATTGATTGGTTTCTTCACTGAGAAATTATGAATTATATAAGAAAAGTTAAAGGTTTTACCTTAGGGAATACAACCTTGCATACCATCAATTTTGGATGCTACTAGCATAGTGATAGATTGGAAAGAGTGGTCTAATTCTTTTGATAACATTTTAACTCAAGAGGCTACAGTATCAATTTTTGAAGATACTTTTGATATTTCATACAATAAATTAATTGATTCCCTATTTAAGGTAGAAATAGATTTGAATAAATTTATTGTTGAATCAAAAGTAGTCATGGATGCTAGGTGGAGAAAAGAAATTCATAGTTTACAAGAGAAAAAAACTACAAAATGGCCCACAAAAAGGGAAATTTATGTTTGGGAAGTGGTAGGAGAGATTAAAGCTCTGCCGACAAGAGGTACTTGAGATATTTTGCATAAAGGTCAGTAAAAGACAAAGAGGAGAAAAATCAAGCCAATGATATAAATATTCATTTACTACCTCAACTACTTATCTTTTTCTGATTGATCTTTTGGAAGAATGTTCTACATAACTTTTTGTTCCCATCTTCCAATTTTTTTGTATCTATTAACATTTGGACATATGTCCTCCTCTCATCTATAGCTTGTAGCATTCCTATATATAGATTTCCAAGATGAAGAGTAGAGGTTGGTTGTCTATTGAATTTTCTCATTGTCATATTTTATTTTGTAGTTCATCCATGTATTTTGTAGTTATATGAATGAGTTCATTTATTGCATACTTGAATACAAGAAGATGAATATTTGGTACCTATGGTTTGTCTCTAAGTTATATCATGAGTTTTCTATTAACAATATAAAGGTCTAAATAAGAAGGATTTTTCCTTAATTATCATTACCTTTGAGTTTTTATTCCTTTCTCATATACCCATAATCTTGGGACTAAATGAAAAAGTTTCATTCAGTTTAATACAATTTACACAAGTTGTATATCTATTGTTGATCGCTGGTAATTCAAAGAATTAGGTAATTGATTTTTGTGATGGATAAGGTTTAGGGTTTGTGAGAAGGATAAGAATTAGAATGAAACTTTGAGTTGATGTTGACAATTTTAATCACAAGTTGATAAAAAAGGTCCCAACATGCTAATATTTGACTCTACATATCCCATTGGATAAGACACTAGTCCATTTTAAAAGTTCAAGAATACATCATGATTCACTTAATTGCAGAACATTCACAACAACAAATCAATTTTACCATTTTATGTACTAAGAACTTAAAGTGTTGGTCATCACTTATTTGCATCTACTTTTTGGTGTAGCTATCTACTATGCTTAGAGAGTTTATCAACAAATTATAGAAGAATATTGACCATTTTTGTTGTAGGGAATAATTTTTGAAAGAAAAAGTATCAAATTAATAAAATCAATCCCTTAGGTTTGCCCACATTGGCCTTGTAGAGCCTAAATTGAAGTGAGTCCTGATGACTCTATTAATGTTGACCCAGAACTAAGATTTAGCCTTGCTGAATATAGGATTTAGCTCATTCTTAGGCTTGCCCCTATCCTTGTTTGCTGGTATCAGGTTTAAATCCACTTGATATGTTTCTAACTAGAAAGAACTCCAATAGCTACATTGATCACTTCATTGTGATCAATCCATTTGGATCTTTCCTTTTAGGAATTTGGATTAAGCATAGGTCCTATATTTCCCCTCTTACATCATACATCATACCCCATCCCATTCATTCACATTTTTAACCTATTTAGGTTCATAGACTAATAAGATCTTCTTAAGTTGCTCCTAAATGTTGGTATAGTCATGGAATTTTCATCCAAGACTCCAATAGTATTTGCACATGAAAAATCTCATAACCCTTATAAAGGTATGATGCTAAGCTTCTATATTTTTTAGATCTCCCTCAACTATTGGACACCAATATTCACATGTGTGTCTCATAACCTAAATGAGGTATAGTTTCTCAAGTATGTTAGTGTAGAAGTTGATAAAATCCAACTTCACAGTGCACCAAGATCACCTACATGCAAGTAGCTTGCTAAAGAGAAACTAAAGGAGCAAGAGCTTGAAGTAAATCAAAAAAGAAAGAGAAAATATTTCATAATAGGAAAAATGAAATTTCTATGTGAATGATGTGAATTTACAATGAGAGAAATCGAATATAAAAACCTCAAGGAAGCTTGCAGAACAAGCTAGAAAGTGCTAGAAGATAAGGTTGATAACTAAGCATACATCCACAAAAAGATGGAGGGAACAAACTCTCGTGTTGTCAACAACTCATCAACTACAACTATTAAATAAATGCATTAACCTAAGTAAACTTAAGTAAAATAATAAATAATTAATAAACAATTATTGACTCTAACACCCCTCTTAAGTACAACTTAAACTAAGATGAAATGTAGAATGGGTCCTAGCAACAAGGCTATGTTAGGCACCCATGAACAATGCAAAGAAATGCAACCTCTAAAAATGGGGAAAGAGAGAAAACCTCATAGGAAAAACCCACCCCCAAAAAGAGGTAAGAAAACCTAGTGAAGGACTAAAGAAGCCTCCAACTAGAGGAATGTCCCAATAAATAGGAACAAGAGAAGATCATGAAGAGCATCATTCAAGCATGAAGAAGCTACAAAATCTATCATCAGAAAGAAATTGCTGATCTAAAGAACCTCCATGGAAGAAGAAGGCACGAATTGAGCATGTCTATATGGTAGATGATCCATCTCACCAAAATGCATAGGTAGCTAGCCACTGTAATCACCTAGTATATAGGATCAACTACTAAATTTGTTATTCACACTATCGAACCATCAAACCAAGGAAGTATTAGAATAGAAAAATAGCCTCAACTTAATGCAGATGGGTGAGATGAAAAGCAATCAAAAAGGTGGGCCAAAATCCTCTTCAAAAAGAACCAAGAATGGTGAGAGAGTTGAAGACCTATAAACACCTATAAAGGCATGGTCATTGATTCTACATGGGGCAAAAAAGGAAGAGGGAAAAAAAGTGGAAAATAACTATCCCCTAATGGTGCTTTATAAAATATTGCAAGTACAATTGTCTCAAAACAAGACTCATAAACCAAAAATGTAAGAGTGGCACTTTATCTTAGTGTGTTTGCGTAAAGATGCTTACAAATGATAGCTACGATGATCAGAAAAGGAAAAAAAGATGATACAAAAGATAGTACAACCCAAAAAAAAAGATCCCATGCCATGAAAATGATCCTTAGATCTGGAACACCCAAGATATCCACCATAGAGAAAAAACACCAAAAACATGATAGAAAGAGCATGGGGCAGAATCTAAAAGAAATGATAGCATTTCTAAAAATATGACAAAAGCAGCTTTCTAAAAATGTAATCTTTTCAAAAAATGGAGATGGGATGCAAAAGATATGCTTGCCAGAGTGAAAACTAGAACTTCATACTTTGACTATAAAAATAGGCAACAAAACTACATCAAAATCTAAAAATACCTATACCAATGTCTTTTTCTCAAAACCAGCTTTCTGGTGCTTCTATTAGATTAGAAAAATACCTCTATATGCTCAAGTTATGGCCAAAAAAATGAGTAGGTCAAAAAGGGACCTAGAGTGTTGGTAGGGGTGCTGATGTAAGGTGACATCATGCTAACATTAGCATTCTACTAGGTTAAAATTGACAGCATCACAACTATTGCAACAAAAAAGAGCCATGTGGTAGGTTAACGTGGCAAGTGCCAACATGGCACCTGTGCCACATGTCACCTGTAGACTGGTGCCAAATTTATAAAAAAATGTCCATGTAGGCAGATGTGTTTCTGGGTCTACAATTGGTCAGCAACCACCGATGGCAGTGACCACAGTGGTTGTAGGGATCGGTGTTTCCACGGCGGAGGCGGTGGGTAGGCAGCGCTGGGGTGGTTGTGGTGTGGCAACCCAGGTGGGTTGCGGTGTGGTGGCTCTGTAGTGCTATGTTGACAAAGGAGGCCACAAAGTTATGTGGAGGTGGTGCTATAGTGGCATAGGGGTGCTACTATGGTGGTGTTCCTTTTTTTTATTTTTGCATGCCAAAAATGTCTGTAAAGTTCGTAAAGCTAGCTCGAACAATTTTTTTTTTTTGCCTCCTGGAGCTCCTATCACCAAAATTGAAATTTTTTATATGAATTCTAATTGTAACTAGCCTTCTAAACTCAATGGTGACATCCATTTAGGCCCAAAGTGCTCCAAAAAAATGCTCTTCCCCCAAATTGAAGAAAAAATTCACAAACAAACTAGGGTTTGTCTCTCCAAATTGCAACTTCAAAAAACCTTCAACTAAGAAGTAGTAGGGAGGCTTTGATATCATGTAGAAGTTGGTTAAATCCAACTTCATAGTGCACCAAGATCACTTGCATTCAAATAGCCTGCTAAAGAGAAATTGAAGGAACAAGAGCTTGAAGCAAATCAACAAAGCAAGAGAAAATATTTTACAATAGGAAAATGAAATTGCTATGTGAATGATGTGAATTTAAAATGAGAGGGACCAAATATAAAGGCCTCAAGGAAGCTTGTAGAACAAGTTAGAAAGTACTAGAAGATAAGGTTGACAACTAAGCATAATCCACAAAAAGGTGGAGGGAACAAACTTCTGTGTTGTCAACAACTCATCAACTACAACTATTAAATAAATGCATTAACCTAAGTAAACTTAAGTAAAAGAATAAATAATTAATAAACAATTATTTACTCCAATAGTTAGCACCTTAGACTATTAAACATCAATCTAGCCTCTACTACATCCTTTTGTATATTCAAAATATTGAACACTTCAAAACCAAATAAGTTCTTCATTTTCAATTATATTGTCATTACTAACAACACTAGGTGATTATACATGAAAAACTATATTTAATTATTCATTATTTTTACCTTTGAGAAGGTCATTTGCATGAATCTTAGAAGTGATTGTAGTATGCCCTATACATTTTCAATAGAAACATTCAATTTAATTCTTACCATACACACTCTTTCCCATATTTTTCTTTGAGTGTAATGCATGATTGAATTGAGTATTTTCTCTTGAATCCCCTCCAATTGTTCTTTTTTCTTCAACCAAAAGCACTAAAATCACAAATTCTAAAGTTAGTGAAGACATCTATCTAAGAGTAAGAATAACATTATTATATTTTGAAGGCAAACTATTTGGAAAAATAGCTTTAGCATCATCTTTATCAATTGCTATATCAACTTTCGCTAGTTGTTTGATGAGAGATCTCAAATTACTAATGTGGTTAGACATAGTAATAACATTTGACACTTTAAATATAAATATCTTGAACTTTAGAGAAAACTTGCATTTTTTTCTTTTTCTCAAAACAACTTAATTAGTTCAATCCAATTTCTTTAGATGATTTCTCTAAATCAACCTAATGTAGTTTTAATTATGAAAGAGCAAGACCATTAATATATTTGGCTCTCCATTTCTTCTTTCCCAATCATGTATTTTAAAGCATATGTGGATAATATTTTAATTTCATGAAGAATTCCCCATAAAATTTTATTCATCAATTGCATTTGCATTTTCACTTTTCATGAATGAAACATTTTCCCATTATATTTCTCTAGAGGCATATCCATTTTTTGAGAATTTCTATAAAAAAGGAAGAAAATACCTTTTAATGTTGCATGATTCCAAAATCTACAGTAGCACTAGAATTAAATTCTCACATAAGAAACTTCTTTTGAGATATAGGTGGCTTTGATACCATATTGAAAATAAAGATACTACACAATTGATAACATATTAGAAAATAGAGAAAGAAGGAAGTTGCAGCTTGATTTTATTGAATAATAGATGCATATTTATACAATAGATTGATCAAAAAATATTCCTTAATGAATCCTAAATATATTGACAAAAAACTATTTTATGATTGACAACACACACATTAACTTGACAAATTATTGCATTTGGGAGATAGACCTACAAATAGTTATTGTTTCAAACTGAAACTCTATGACACATAAATAATTTAGCTAAATTGAACTTCTTTCACCAACAACTCAAAAATAGTTTGCCACATGTGCAATATTCAGTTATGATTGATCCACTATTGTTGGAACATTAACTCCAATAATACCTTAGCTACACTATGAAGCTAATGAGTAACCGAGTGAACCTAGCTTAGAATTTTTGCTTGATGGTGAACTTTTTGTGGATGAAGAAAAATATTTGATAGATAACATTTATGGGAAATTGGCAATTTTGGAGTTATCATTAATACATAATAAAAACTTCAACCATTAATTTAGAGACTTGTCATTGGGTCTTTATCATATGGTTGATGATAATATAATGGTTGGTGATTTTTTCTTCATCCATACTACAATTAGCAGTGGCTTTCTTGCTTGGTATATTAGTACATTTTTAAGACTTGGCTTAGCTTATAGAGGTTAGTGAGCTATAGGAATATGCCTAGGGACATCAAACATTGTGATATATTCCATATTTTATGTTACCTTTCTATCACACAAACACAATGACAATAATTCTATCACTTATATTACTGACCTAGATTATAATAATGATATTTGAAGACCTTATGAGTTGTTTTTTATGCATGTTGGTGGAGTTGTTGGATGGGGAAGTGTGTTATACTTGTGTTTCTAGATGACACAAGAGGATAGTGGATGGATCGGCGACCATTAGTACTCTTAGTGTTAGGTTGACTAGATGGTATGAGATATAGAAGTTGACAAGATGAGTTTCTTGCATTGTAGATTGTATTGGGTTACTTAACCATTTGTAGTAGGAAAAAATTAGGTTTAGAGTAGTGTAATGGGAAGAAGAAACACTATCTCTTAGGTTGACATGGTTTCTGGGGGTCTTGTTGATAGATTGGTTTCATTATTTTTTTAGTACCACAACATGGCATGTCCTAACTTCAAAGTTACCAATGTGAGTCATAGAAATGTTAACAAATGGGAATGAGATCTTGAAATTAATTTATAGACTCATGATTTCTTGAGGAAAAGAAATATCAAGGAGGGAGGACTATAATGTCCCTTTTTATGGGATATTAAAGAATTGATAGGCCAAACCAAATACATATTAAAACTAACTCATGGAGGTATTTAATGTAGAACTATTAAAGTCAAATTAATATTATAGAGAGGGTTAATAAGAGAAAAATTGGTAAGAAGAGCAGGAGACAAGGAAGGGAAACTGAAAGGTAACTATTTGGGTATTAGAAGATGAAAAATTCTTTCCTTTTAGTACTTAGATAATGTTTTCAAGGATAACTTTAGTGGCTCATATTCACCAATTGGCTAATCTCACTTATTGGGGACCATAGATTTGGCTAATTTTTTGCACTTTTTGGGTGTTCATGTCACCTGCACTTTACTAAAATTGGGTCCCATGCTTAGGCTAATCGCCAATAATAATATAAAAGTATTTATATTTTAGTGATGACTTCACCAATTGAATCTAGTTTTTCTATGTAGTAAATTAAATATTTTCACCTATTATTTTCAAGGCTTGCCTTTATTTATGGTCATAGTTGCCAATATTTAGTAAAAAAATTACACTACATATTAAGTATGTAGATTTGACACGTGCCCTTTTTTCTAAAGACTTATCATGAAACTTTTTATCCTTTCTCACTTTGTCATGAAATAGATTTGATTGGTGACATGTGTCTTTACTCTAGGAACTTTCTTTAAAACTTGGTATCCTTTTAAAAGTTTGGCTTGAAATAGGATTTAGTATCATCCGATGGTTAAAAATAATAAGTGTGCTTCCCCTAAACCACCATTCAATAATTTAGAGTAAACTTTACAGATAAAAGTGTGCTAAATTTAACCTTAAAGTTTGATAATTAATTAGGCTCCATATAATAATAATAAAATCATTATTCTAGGTACATGTATTTTTTGCACAATTTTCACCAAGAATGAAATATTTGCAAGGATTTTATAGAATTTTCATATGTTTGAAAAAAAATTGCCAATAAAATTAAAAAATCCTATTTAAAAAATAAAATTCAGTAATATAAATTATTTTCCCCCCCTATACTAATGTTTGATTTGCTAAAATTTTATACTTTTTTTCTAAAGGGGGGTTTCTTGAAGTTATCATTGATTATTTTGGGTTTTCATATTCCTTCTCTTGAAGAATTGGAAGCTTAACATAAGCTAGATTTGAGGATTTTTACCCTCTAGTCAAAAGATGATGAGAGAAAACCCATTGTCCATGGAGATATCAGATCAGGTATCTCACTTGTTCTTAGACTTTATTTCTTTTCTCCAATCTAACTTCAATTTTTTTCTTTATGATTGGAGCTAGTTATTATTTTATAGAGAGTTTGATTGCAATGTTCATTTGGAAAATATCATACTCCAGTTAGTCATTTGAAATGAATTGCTAAAAATAAAATGAAATAAGAGTTCTGAGATTTTTATTTGCTAATCATTTTACTCATTGAATATGAAAGTTTGTGCATAAGTTATGTGTTCACTTTTCTAAGAATTTTCTCTAAGAATTATGGAAGAAAATTCACCCACAATATTGTAGTTTGATTTCTTAATTTAGTTTTTAGGAAGATTTGTTGTTCAATGTGTTCATTCCAAAGATTTCATTGTTGAAATGGTTTAAATAAATTTTTAAATTTATTTTGTGAGTGTTTTTTGTTTGTTGTCTAGAATATTCATCTGTGCAAGGCTTAAGAAAGAGTTGAGGAAGGGCTAAGCAGTCTAGCAGTGAACAAGGGAAGTTGCCTCCTTAGAGGTCTTAAGTTCAATCTCACATTCTAGCATTACAAAAAAAAGACTCAAGAAAGAGTTGAGACAAAAATAAACAATGGATTCGAGGTCTCACAATTATTTTTCCATGTCACATTGTACTAAATCTCATCAATATGTTTCTTGCTATTTCATTTTCATTCTTTAATCAATCAACAACTTCAAAACTAAGTTTTATTAAAGATAAAATAATTAATTTAAAAAATAAAAAGGTATGTGATAGATAGACTATTCTACTATAGAATAACTTGATTATTAGTTTGAGAATTGTGTCTTGATCATAGTTTCTAGAATCTAATAAAAAGAAAATTGTAAATTAGCCTTCTTCACAATTGTTAAATCATAATGGTTTTTAGATGTTAGTTCAATTACAAGGCTTTGTTGGATTAATATTGTATTTTTTATGCTTTTTGTTTTGTTTTGGTAGTTTTTCTATTTTTGTTATGATGAAAATTAAGGAAAAAAGAATCATGAATGTTCTTTTTTTGCTTTATTTCTTTGTTTAGCTTTGGTGTGACTTAGTATTCAATTTTTTTAATTTTTTAAATATTAAAATTAAATTTTTAATTGGTTTAGCTATGACAATACAATTATATTCAACTAGTTAAAAAATAATTTAATGGGAACATAACTGTGAATTATTATTTTTAGAATGACTAAAACCAAATGACATATACTCCAAGTTCTACAATGTCCTTTTTTATGCTTTTTAAATAACTTAGAAATTGATTAGAATATAGGGTTATACAATTTTGGAAAAAAAATTAGTCTATAAAATAAGAGTTTTCATAGGAAAATGAGACAACAAAACAAAACAAAGATAATTATGATATTTAAAGCCCTTGCTTGGCTTTGTTTTAGCCTCTTCTCAAACCACAATGGTAGGTAACAAATAATAAAAACTTTAAAAATTTAAAAAAAATAGAAGAATGCATTAAAATTCACCTTTTTTATTTATCATTGCAACATCCACATCACAAAAGTTTTAACCATTTTAACAATGAGAATGAGTACTTAGAACAAAAAAGCTAATGCTAGAGCTAAACTAGTAAATTAAGAAAAAATAAAAACCAATCACTATATCTTAAAATTGTCCCTCAATTATTGTAACCCATTATGACAATGAGGAAGTGACAATGCATAAATAAACTAAGAACAAATTACAACTCATTTAAACAATGAAATAACACAAATATATAGCTTGTACAAAAAAAGATGTCATAGGAAGACAAAAACTAATAACAATATCAATCCAATAAGTATGTGGAGAATAAACATATTAAGATTTTTTAATGTAGTTGGATTGTGATATCATTTTAAAAAAAAGAGAATGAACAAAAATGTAAAGAATAGATTACTATTTGTGAATGTAAGGCAAAACTTGAAATGTCCATTAGTTTGACAGGGAAAAGTAATTATGAATAATCATCATCCAAATATAGGTAGGTACCTAATGTTTTTGGTTGAGATATTGCCTTTTAATTTGTCCAAGATAAAGTTATCTTCCCTATAATTTGCAATGTTTGGATTTTATAAATAATACTTTGGATTAAGAAAAAATCCAATTAGCTTGTATTTTTCATGGCAATTTTATTATTTTGATTATCAATAACTAGTGAAAAAAGTGTTGATGAATGTTTTTTTTGTAATACATATGCAACTACAAACATAGAGAAATTTATTATTTTTTGATGTAACATTTAGTACTTGAGATGGTATTTGTGCCAAAGTTAGTTTGGAAGGGGATGCCTTAACTTGTGTTTTTTGCAATGTTGTAAGAAGACCTTTTTTAATTAGTAACTTGATATATGTAAAATGAACTACCTAAGTAATGTACAATCTCATTATAAAAATCAACTCTTTATTTTTTCCAACCAATTAGTAGTTTAAGGTGAATTACTTATAGGAGCTGGCCTCTTTGATATGTGATCTTGTGAATAAAATGTATTGGGAGGCAACCATCTACACATATAACTCATTAATAGATTGGAGTCATTAAGAGAAAGAATAGGATTATTCAAGGTATTTATAGAACAATGTTGAAGGATTCTAACTTGTTGGATATCTATAGGAAAATACTATGTAATTATTTTATGTATTCTTAATAGTGAATGAGCGAGAGTTATGTTAGGTAACAGGGGGGGTGAATTAGTTATATCCATTTATCATACAGGCCTTTAAAAACTTTACTATCAATTCAAACTTCATACACTTTCATATCAATAACTTAGTAACCACATCCAAGATCTCAAATAATACTTGGAAACCTTTTGCATCAATGACCCTAATTTTTAAAGCCTACAATTATAGACATGTTCTAATGTTTTACTTTAGTGGTTGAACTAAGTTCAACAAGGGTGTACATTATAGTTATTTCAATTGTTTCAATGTGTATTAAAGGTTAGATAAACAATTTCATGGTTTTGGATGTGATATTAGAAGGTGAATTCAAAAGAGTGGTTTCAGAAGGAATAAAGACTAATAGTAATGTCAATTATCCAAAATAAAATGTAAAAAACTAATTTTGTAATGGATCAATGTAGTGAATGTTGGTCTTGTTACAAAAGGATGAGACATATTAAATTTGACAACGTAGTGAAGATATATTGTACTAAAGCATTGAGATATTGATTTAAAAGAACATAAAACTTACAAATAGAGCTTGCTAGGAATGCCAAATGGAAAAGTAGGTAAGGATATGATTCAATAACAAGGAGTTTTGTATTAAAAAATATCTACATTTGATTCATACTAACCTATGAAAATCTACAAGGACAAGATGATTGTTGTAAAACCCCAAAATTGGCACATTGCCATGTTAACCAATTCTAGTCTATTCAATTAATCCTAAGTCCTATTTTACTAGGCAATTCTAATTATCACTATTTGACCTAACTGTCAAATGTAGAAAATCCTCATTTTAGAAAATCCTAATTTTGCATTAATCATACTCTTTATTTAATTTGTAAGTATTGACTCAAATTAGCTGCATCAAACCTATTGATTAAGTTTAATTTAATTATAAGTGTTCATACTTTAGTTAAATTAAATTACCTCTTTAGCTAATGTGAAAAGGAATTAAACATATCTAATTTAATAAGATAATGTCCTTATTCTAATTATTGAGTTTAATTATTCAGTTAATTGAAAATATGTATTTGTGAGGTCATATCCTATTTTATTAAATTAAATATTCTCTCCAAATCTTCTCTTCAGTTTAGAAATGGAAATTCTGAGCGAACTATCTCTTGAAATGGAATAAACCTAGCTAACTCTTTCTCACACTTAGGTGAAACTAAGTTAACTCTCTATCACACTCAGATCTAGATCAATCAACTTCACCTCCACAAGGAATTTTCCATTATGAGTGAGTCTTATCTTCAATCTTGACCATTTATTCCAATTAATCTCGACCATTGATCAATCTTGGCATTCTATGTAAGGAGCCTTAAACTCCTCATTACAAAGGTTGAATTGTTTTTGCATTGAATTTATGCTAAAATATCTACTCATTTACTCATTGCATTCATAGCTTGTTATTTTCTAGCATTATAATATCATCTTAACTTAATATGCATACATATAGAATAATTTTATTTCTTTCATTCTTAGAATAATTGCATCTCATCTATTATAACATTGCATTCTCATATAGCTTTATAAAATCCTTTGTGCTAGAGGTCTGGTTGCTAGATCCTCATTACTGAGAGCAATAGCAAAATTCATCTAGTTAGGAGGTAACAGATTGAATTGCCAAATCATTTTAGGTGAACAATTAAATTTTCATTCCAGAATGGTTTTGCATGTAATGATCATGTTGAAGTGTGGTTGATTAATAGGCCATAATTAATACATACATTTTTGGTTCTCATTGTGGGGCTCAGAAATCAAGTTTCTAGCCTCATTTTTTCTATTTTTCTACATTTTAAATTATTTTGTAGTTGACATCTATACAGATTTCTAGATTCTCATGTGAGAAATCTCATTTTCATGTGAAGAAACTAAGATTTCACCCCTTTCATTTCACTTCCTCATGCGAAAAAGTGTATAATTATGCAGTTTCTTATAGTACACACCATTTTCTTGTGCAAGCCTATGCAAGATTTTGCATGAAATTTTGCATTAGCAAATACAAATATCATTTTCAAAATTTAGTTTTATCATCATGTTTTGACTAACATGTTGTTTCTAAAGCACTTTTATTTCTAGTTTTTTATTTTATACAACCTAATAGTGGTTTGCAAGATGTTCGTAAAAGAAACCTTATCAAAACACTTGAAACATGTACTAATTATGTGATTTTAGGAAATTTATCAGAGATACACATGTCAAAAAAATCTTTTTAAACTCACTTAAACATCATGTTTTCTTTTATTGCTTTCCAAACATAGTGTAAATAGGGCTTGTGTACTTTGTAGGGTGCAAGATAGGAGAATAGGGGAGTATGCTCTTTGCTACTTGGAAGTGATGTCTAAGAGTAAATAAGAAACCTAGAAGCCTTTAAAAGATGGTACCTGAGGGGGGAAAGAAAGTTAGTGGTTCTCCTATATTATTATTTTCTATGAAAGGATGATGATTGCCTTTTAGGAAGTTAGAATCTTGAGAAAGGACAAGTTGGGATCAATTAAGCTAAGTTGATGATTAACATGTCTTGCATGTTTGGGCAAGGTGACGAGGTAGAGGAGTATACTCTTTCCTCTTGAGGGAAATCAAAAACTTGGACCCTTAGGTTTGAACCACATTCAAGTCAATCCTTAGAGGGCTTGTTAGAGTGATCCAACCTCTAGGAATGACCCAAGTGAGCACACTCCTTTTGTTGGAGATTCCAACTCACTATAATAAAGAAGCTTTGTAGAGTGAAAGACTTCAAATACATATTAATTTCCTCTTCATTCTAATATTTCATATCAATAAGAGGCTCTATACACTACACTGGTTAGTGCCAACCCCAATCTTTCTACTCAAGTGTGCACACATACAAATGTTGGTATGGACTACTAGCCTTAACTTTTCTTTCAAAGTCACTGAGGGTTAATATGAATGGAAGCCAAGTAAAAACCTCATAGTTAGTTACTACTTAGTTCACCTCCAAAAGGGGGCATAAACTTTGTGCAAGGAGGGGGAAGAATCTATCCTATAGATACTCACCATAGGTAGGTACCTAGGTGTTGGAAGGTGGTATATGTGCTTGACCCCTACCAAAAGGGTGTTCATTCAACATATATGTTATTGAGCCCTTGGTATACACAAAAAACATAGGCACCCTCTAGTGGGTGTGTGAGGTGAATGCATACACATAACTTGTGAAACAAAGGTTTTGCCTTCTCTACCATTGTTGGTTTTAGGGATAGAGTGTGTCTTTTTGAAGGCTAAAACTTGCCCAAACCTATCAAACAAACTGAAAGTCAAGACTCCCTCATCCCTCAAAGTTTCTTTGTCCTTGGTTGGATTGTTTGTGACTACTACTTACTTCCTATGTTTATTTAAAAACAATTATCTATTTGGAAACCAAAATGCTATCCAAAAAATTGAAAACTATCTTGTTACCTATCTAAAATTTGTAAACACAAACAACAATCTATCTGGAATTGTTTGAAACTTGCAAAATCTCTTAAAATCTAGTCAACAACTATTAGTCTATCCAGATTCTGGTGCCTAGTTTGTGAAATTTTGCATGAGAAAACACCTTGTTAGCACTTCCTTGTGTGGCTCTATCCAAGTCCTTTCATGAATCCCTATGAATCTCCATGCAAGATCTTGCAAAAATATTGTCTTTCATGCCCAAATCCTATCTTTTATCAATCTAGCACATCCTTATGCAGCTCTATACAAGTCCTCACATGAGTAAACTATCCAAATTTTTCTATTCTAAGTCTTTTCCTAGTTCTTTGTGTCTTCTCATGAGGTTCCTTAAGAATCCTCATACAAGATCTTGCTCTCAAAACTATCAAACTATCTGTCAAAGTTATCTATGCTCTAAGTCTAATTTGTATTTGCAACATTTGTCTACTTTTCTATCTGTAAAAGTGTCAAACAATGATTTCTTTCTTAGGTAACAACTTGTGATCTACACACAAAATAGTCTCATCACTTATCTATCTTTTTTTATCCTTTTATATTTGTCATACTTTGTGTCATGATAGTCATAATATTTGGATATTCTAGCCATTACTTAGACAACTTGTACCTAAGTATACAACACTCTTATCTTACTTTTTGAGACTACACTTTGGTTTGGTCCTTGTCTAGACTTTTTCTTTTTGTCCTTGTCTATGACTGTGGCAACAAGAAGTGAAAATGTTTTCTATCCCCTTAGACTTAGACAAGGTAGAGCTAGGGATCATAATCATGGCAAAGGTCACTTTTTATCTTATATACAATCTATGTCTAGTTCGTCTAGTGAGAAGTTTTCACAATCTCCTTCACTTGTTAGATCACCTCATGCTCATAGAATATTTTCCATGAACTTACAACAAACTAGAAACCCATTGTATCAAGAGGATCCCCAAATTAGAAAAGGTCATACATCTCCAAATTACACAGTTGAATTCTTATTCAAACAAACTTTCCAACTAGCATACATTGAAACTTATCAAATTCCTAAAATGGTTGATCAAGGACTAGAACCTAGAGAACATAGTAGAGACCAAGATCAACATAGAAATTAAAGACATAAGGAACCTTTTATTGATGAGAATGAGGATGAATTAGAAATACTTCCCAAATATGTCAAAAGATGTCATAAGGACAAAAACTTCTAGAAAGTCATGGAAATCTTGCTTAACAAAGAGAAAGAGAAATGCTTTCTCAAACTTGCTCAAGAGTGAGCCAAGCTACCTCATCACTTTAACATTGAAACTATCATTACACCTAAAGAGGAAACTAAAATGTCTAAGTTTCAAAAACAATTGAAGATAATGCAAGAATAGTTAACCCAAATGATGCATGATAAAGACAAACCTACAAAAACATACATCTTAGATGCTCTTTGTCCATTTCCTTTTGACAAGAGTATAGAAATTCCTCCTTTTCCAAGAGGAGATGAGTTGCCTAAGCATGATAAATACTTTGGAAATTTTGATCCCAAAGATCATTTATGAGAATTTAGGTCCTTGTCTATGGAATTTATGCATGATCAAACCTATCTAATGCATCTATTCCCATGAAGTATAAGTAGTCAGGCTATGGAGTGGTTTTCATGCTTGCCTACTAGTATCAAAATGTTTTAGGAGATTGCCAATCTATTTGTCCAACAATACTCCCACAACATACAACACCCTATTAACATATGAAACTTGTGTAACCTTAAATAGAAAGTTGGGGAACCTTTCCTCACATTCCTTCAGAGATGGGGAAAAATTTTCACCAAATATTCATTGAAGATTCCTAAACCGAAAAGCTTGATATCTTTATGGATAATATTCTACCTAAATTTGGGTATAGAGTTCAGCATCAAGGTCCATGCACCTTTGAAGACATGGTCAAAAAGGGTGAACTCACCCTTCAAAAGGAAACTAAACAAGCATCAACCTCTAATAAGGAAAAATCTAAGTATGTGAAAAAAACTAAGAGGTTGTGCATGACAAAGTTGTTGACACCATTACTCCTAAACCTACTAAAGAAGCTTTCAATCTTATAAACAATCTTAAAGCATCCAAGAACATTGAGAAACCTTCTATTAACAACAAGATGTTTGGAAACAAACCAAAGAACTCATCTTGGGTCAGACACCCAAAATGAGAATATACACCTTTGGGTGAACCTTTGGATGTGGTCTACAAGACCTTGCTACAAAACAAGCTCATTTCTCCATTGGATAACTCTTGTCCTTATGACCCACAACAATGACCACCATGGTGGAATGAAACCACATTTTACAAATATCACAAAAAAAAGGTCACAAAACCAACAATTGTATCAACTTGCATCACAAAGTCCAAGACCTAATTGATGATGGTGACATTGTTATGGATGGACATAATAAGAACACAAATTAAAAGGCTTTCAAGGAGCCATTACCATATTATGAAAAAGGAGAAAAAATCAAAATAGAAACCTAATAACAAGGACAACTATTTGTACTCAAATGATGACAATGTGATCAACATGGTTAAACCAATGGATTTTGAGTATTGTGATATTATCACCATTAAGGGCACACAAGATAATCCTAAACCTAAGACACCATTTTTCTTAAGGGGCCCTACTTCCAATACATTTGACTATGAACCATCACAATCTTGTTCAAATTTCATCACACATTTTCACACTAAGTTGGTACTTAAAGGCCCTAAGCCTTTTGCTCCTAATCTAGAAAAACACAAAGACAAACCCCTTGCTGGTCCATCTAGAAAAGGTGCAAAACTTGCAAAATCATCTATGTCTACTAGTTATAGTATCCTTGATTAGTTACAAAAAAAATGCTCAAATCAAAATTGTTAAACTGCTCAAAATATCATATGCTCATAAGCAAATTCTTAACAAAGCCCTCACTAAGGCAAACATACCTCAAGAACTGATCTTGAGAGGTTCCAATCTATGGTAGGTCATTTGACCTCACCTTACTATATGTCCTACTCTAAGGAGGAAAACAATTCCTTGAGTCATCTACTTAAACAACCTCTACACATTGAAGTCATGATACACAAGAAATGTGTCAGTCATGTGCTCATTGATAATGGGTATGGTTTAAACATTGTCTCTGCTACTTTGCTTAGACAATTGGACTATTCTGAAGAGTCCATTGATCCCCTTCACAAGATAATTATCAAACCATATGATGAATTTGAGAAAAAATCTTTAGGTCTTGTGGTGTTGCCACTTTGCATTAGTCTTTTAGAAAGGGATGTCACTTATCAGGTCCTCAATATTCCCTTAGCTTACGACATAATTCTAGGAATACCATGGATACATGAGATGTGAGTTGTGCTCTCAACTTATCATCAATGTGTAAAGTTCCCATTTCATGGCTCTAAAGTCACCATACCTACAAGTACTAGCTATACTTGTAACATGCTAAAATCCACTAAAAATTTTTTTACCTACTAATAGGGAATCTATAGACCATCATTATAACAAGCTGAAGCAAATTAAGCAATCACTCAAGCTAAACAATTTGGAATGGGTGAATATCACATAGAACTAGTTCTATCTTTGACATCTCTTCTTGAGTTGCCCTATCATTATGGGAGACCATTTGAAGAAAAGAGACCTTTGTGTTGACACCTCAAAATACATACAATGGTACCTTTTTCAAAGCTACTATAGCTTTCAAGGAGGAAAGTAAAAATAGAGTGATTGCTGCATGGATATGCAAAGAGGAAACTCCAGTTGACCCCATATAATAGTCTCATGAAATTACTCCTAAAAAGTATGGTCCAGATCTTAAACTCATGAAATTATTTGGCTACAAGGGGATTGGTCCTATTGGATTCAACAAAAATGGCTTGGTTGATCTTGTCAAAGAAATAGCTATGAGGAATTGAGATACATCAAGTCTAGGCTTCAAGCAGATTCCCTTCCATCTAGGGATTAACAAATTTATACCAAAACCTGAGAATCCATTTGAAAATGAGTCACAAGTTGAGTTTGATGACCATGAAGATGATGCTAATGATGAGGTTCCTTATCCTTATCTAATGCTTGATGATCTTGCTAAATTCTTCACAGAACTAGATGATTTTGTACCATGTGTCACTATGGTAGATGGTGATAGTGATTCTTCTAATGACACCATTGATTCTTTTTATATCCAAAAAGAACAAGGGGAGTCTAATCATGACTTAATCATTGAGTACCATTGTAAAAATATAGATTATGAAGGAGAATTTTTTCCTATCACCATTGGGGAATTCTACAGTCTGTCACCATGTAGTACAAATTCTCAAGAGTATAAATTTGACTCTTTCTTAGAAGCAACTATGTAAAAAGACATAGATCAAGGTCACATATATGAAAATTTTGTTGAAGTAGGTGAAACATTTAGGGTTAGATTGGATGAGTCTTATCCAACTAGTGTCCTTGAGTCTTCAATTAGTGAAGTTAGTGCTGAAGGACATTTGAACACAATTGTGGATAAAGCTACTCTAGGTCTCAAATTACTTGTCCAAGCATTTAATGATTATACCATGAACACAATAAAATTGAAAACATCTCTTTTGATCACCTATCTTGAGCTCATAGACTAGAATTCCAATGCATCTAGTTAAGTCCCTACATTCCAAAATGACTATGCTCTTATGTGCTACTTAAATTTTGTTGAAACTTTAACATCTTCCACCAGTGAACAAAGTGTCAAAATGACTAAAGCTCACATCAAATATCCTAGTCACACAATCAAAAAGAATAGAAATAGAAGGTCTGATGGTGAAAACCACATTGTGGTAGTGTTAGAACCAAAAATAGTAAAAATAAAGGACATATCCAAAGGTGAAAACCTCTCTAAGGTACCTACAGATGAGATATTTTATGTAATTTCATTTTCATGAAAGATCATTAGTATTTATAGAAATGACACATCCGATCAAATTGGGAACAAAAGAACATCCTCACATGATGCATCTTGCACAATCACTATCTCCAAAAGAAAAAGAGGAATTCATTGTCTTCTTCCAAGAGAAAAAGATAAATTTTCCATGGACATAATCAGACATGCTAGGCTTGGATCCTGACCTCATAATGCACCATTTATCTATTGCACCAAGAGTTAAACTAGTCAAAGAGAAACTTAGGAAAATGCATCCTCATGTTGCATTACTTGTCAAAGTTGAATTGGAAAAGCTTCTGAAAGATGGTTTCATCTATGTTATTAATTATGTTGAATGGATTTCAAACATTTTCCCAATCTCCAAGCATGAAAAATCTATCAGAGTCTATACAAACTTCAAAGAACTAAACTTAGCATGTCTAAAGGATGATTTTCCATTCCCTAACATTGATTGATAGTGGACATGACATTAGGATATGAAATGTACTCACTCATGGATGGGTTTTCTGGTTATAATCAAATAAAAACTACACCAAAAGATCAAGAAAAGACTACCTTCACTTGTGCATGGGGAAATTTTTGTTGGAATGTGATGCCATTTGGTCTAAAAAATGTTGGTGCTACATATCAAAGGGTAGTCACTACAACTTTTCATGACATGATGAATAAATTAATGGAAGACTATGTGGATGATACTCTATTTAAGAGCACAAAACATAATACTCACCTTCAAGATTCTGGACCTATCCTAGATTGCATGGAGAAATTTAGTATGAGACTCAACTACAAGAAATGTACATTTGGTTTAACATCTAGGAAACTACTTGGCTACATTTTGTCTATAAAAGGAATCAAGGTTGATCTAGACAAAGTTCAAGCAATCATGGACATGCCTCCTCCCTATAATATCAGTTAGATGAGAGGCTTATGTTACCTATTTTTGCCCCTACCAAAATTTGAATTTAA
Organism: Cupressus sempervirens; assembly: GCA_028749045.1. Taxonomy (NCBI): domain Eukaryota; kingdom Viridiplantae; phylum Streptophyta; class Pinopsida; order Cupressales; family Cupressaceae; genus Cupressus; species Cupressus sempervirens. The sequence goes on along the minus strand of CM053788.1, from coordinate 247,414,475 downwards.
ATACTTGAGCCCACTCAATGGTCACTTCCCATATTTAGTATTATTTAAATGCCCTAGAAATACAAAATAAAATGATTAAACCTTATGATATTTCTTTTTTTTCAATTTTTTTCTGTTGGCCTACAACTTTCCATGCCATTAGATCTTGCATAGATCTATGAATGTTGTGTACTCACTATAAAAAGTTGTGAGGTTGTTTCTTATAGTGATGTAGTGACCAGCGAAGAATTTCATTGTGGTACTAAAGAATGTGTTGGTCTAATTTTTCGCATGATAATTTTCCCTTGCCTAGGTAAAAAATTAGACTGGATCTATTGATGGCATGAAAACCTTTTGAAAATATGTAAATATTCTCCATCCTTTTCAAACTTTCTACACCCCAAGTCTCCCTTTTTCCTTTTTTGTTTCTCACTACCCAATCCTTGAAAGATCTATGGTGGTCACTATCTCACTATGAAAAAAGGCAAGTGTTTTACCCTTAGCAACATAGTGACTGCCACTAAGTTGAAAGGTGGTGCTATCAAATAGATGTGCATTTTTATTGTTAAGTCAAAAGCATTAGTGAGTTCTAGCCCTAAATTAAGCATAGTCACCAGAGGTCACTATATCACTATTGGGAAATTTGTGTTTCTTGCCATTAGCGACATAGTGCCTTGACGGAAAGTAATCCTGTGGCAACTTTTTTAGAAGATGGGTCCTAGAAAATGCTCTATTAGTAATCATTCATAAAGTTTTGGCACACGATGGCATCTAGTGGGATACACATATACACCGAGAAAAGTGACAGCACCAAAGGTCTCTATATCACTATCGAGAAACTTGTTCTTCTCACTGTTAGCGACATAGTGCCCAGCCGAGAAATAAACATGTGGTGGGACCCAAGCAGTGTGGTAATATGGCTAGGTTTTTTAAAATATGAATTTATATACAACTGGTGTAGGGTTTTCTCACATCATCAATAACTAGACCCACACCCCCATGCATAGAACATGTCAATGATTCTGATTGTTAGATCGATCTCAAATCTATGATCATCATTATCTTGCTACGGTGAGTTGCACGAAGGTTATGAATAGCGACATAGCGACAAGGGGCCCACCATATTTCTCTTCAGTAATGCATCAAATGTCTTCCACATGATCAATGAGAATCTATGATGGTCGCTATCATGCTATGGAAAGGTGCTCACTTTTTATGTGTAGTGAGATAGTGATTTAGCAAAACATTTCCTTGCAGGCCCATGGAGATAATGCTATAATTAGCATTGGTGGTTAGGGCCGGCAGTTATGTGATATCATGATTAGGGTTCTGGAGGTGGCATAGTTAGTTAGTTAGATGTGGTCAAACTTGGGAAGACCTTGTGGGTGGCAAAATGAAATCAAATAATTGGTCCATGTGGCCCATTTTGGTTGCAGTATTCTATTTGACCTACTGATTTTTTGCTGACTAATGAGCTAGAAATGAAGGAGATCAAATTTTCTTGCATGATCTAATCCTTGTGATTAATTCCAACCACTCTTGAATGAATTTTGAACTTAGTAAATGAAGGAGAACACTCCACCACCCTAGTTTATCTATCTACTTGGTCAGAATGGTTTAATGGTGCCATTCCTGTCATAGCCCTGTTTCAACAAAATATCAGGTTTCATTGTATCTAAACCTGTGCCCAGATTAGATTTTCTCTAGATACTTATCAAGACTTAATGAAAGTGGTTGTGGGGTAACTTCAATTAGAAAATATCTTAGTTATGCCTGATCTATAAAGACAATTTTTGTAGATTTTGTACTACTTGACTCTTCTCTGATTTCTCTAATATTTCTCTGCAATTTCACTATAAATTCCCTTTGTCTCTCAACTATATGAAATTCTGCCATATCTCCTTCAACCATTGATGTAAAGTGCAAGAACTATTTTCCTCTTATTGGTGTATTGTAGAGATCTACAATCTTGCATGACTGTATCTCTTTTGGCCTATGAATGGTATATAAGTGAATCCTCTCTTTCCTTGTGTCATTCATTTCAGTTTTTTTATCTGCATGTGATTGTTAGATTAAAGCAATTTGAGATGTGTATATCTTTGGTGTCATGATGGTTCAATAGTGCATGTATGGGAAGAGATTGGTTTGAACACTCTATTTTGGTGCATCACCCCCTTAGGTTAGAATAGGTAGATTTGCTTCTATGCATTCCTTCTCCCTTTTCCTCTCCAAGAGTAGTTAGGCACACCCTCATAGTAAAGGAAGTTAGCCTTCTCTAGAGACTCAACCTCACAGTTCAAGTCCCATAGCTTGGAGGTTGTTTCCATGTTTCACAAGGTTGTCCTTAGGTAAAAACTTTGGACAAGGGTGCAAACCTTTTTGACAACAATTTTTGGCACACCTAGTGGAACTTTATTCGTAAAATTTCAAGTCTACTAGTGTCAAAAGGAATATTTCAAGATTAATATAGAGGAGATAGTATTGGCTTTGGTGTTCAAGCCTTCAAGAGGTTCATTCTTCAAGTACTTGGTGACTCTGAGCTTCAAATACATCTAGTTCTAGACCAAAGTCGTAGTAATTCATGCCCAAATATGAAAGAAGGGCATCTTTTAGAGGTAAATTTCAATACCAAGGGCTTTCATTTTCAAATCCTAAAAGAAGGAATACTAGAGTATCTTTATCACCAGTTAGGAGTGCAATAGCAAAAAATACGCCACCAAGATCTATCTCTACTCCTCCTGCTATTAGATCTCAGCCTAGATTGCCATCAACACATATCAATAGATCACTTGTTTGTATGGCACAACTTAGGGCTCATTCTTTTGCCACCTTTAATGGTGGAAGTCCTCTTTTATTGGCCTAAAGACATGACATACTAATAGCTACACTCAAAAGTATACCAGAATTTACTGGTGAAACTTCTATCTCTCCCTCGGAACACATTCAAGAAGTTGAAAACGTCTATAATATCCATGGTATTATAGAGGATGATTTTATAGTTAGGCTTCTAGCCTCATCCTTGAAAGGAAAAGCATTACAATGGTATAGAGGTTTGGCTCATGGTTCTATAGTAGATTGGGATGGATTAGGAGTAGGACTATGTAAACACTTTGAGGACAAAAATGACCATTTTCCACTTTTAGAATAGTTGACTACCATAAAAAGATCCCCTCATAAATATATGACTAATTTCAACTATATATTTCAAAAGACCTGGGATAGAATACCTACTTTAGTAAAACCTACCCCTAGTAATGCCTTCTTGTATTACCTCAGAGCTTTTAACAGTGACATTGCCACTACAATCCAAACTATGGGAGGAGATACCTTGCCTAATGCTTATGACATAGCAATAAAGTCAAAAAAAATCCTACTACAAGGAGGTAAGCTAGCTCCAAGGCCTCCTATGCCTTTCTTTCCTGATGTTCCAAATCACCAACCAGAAATGGCTCCTCTTCCCACAACTTCCACATCACAATCCCTTGCTCTAATCCCTCAAGCTTCCACATCTTCAAATGGAATAGATGAAATCAAGGAGATGATGCAATCTATGATGCTGAACATAGATAAAAGATTGCAAGGCCAAGAGAAGAAGCTGAAGGATAGCTTCTCTGTGATGTAGAAAGTGAGCAACAAGGTGGTGACTTTAGAGAGACAACAAGCTCAAGGTAGTAAGGCTCATCAATTGCAACATCAAACTTTGAATAGTGGTAGGCCTCCAAATCATAATTATGGGAACAATTCTTTTGATCAAAATAGGCAGAATAGCCATGCTTCAACCTCAAATGTAAACCAAAGCAAGGCCATAGTTCCTCAAAACAACATGGCCCAAGATCAAGATTTGCGTCCCTCTTGTAACTACTCCTATGCCTGTTGCATGTGTCAGAAGGCTAAATCTTATTTGGCTTTGACCATCCAAGATCCTGTAGCAGGATAATCATATAGGGAGGACCAATTTAAAGATGCCTCATATATACAAAGGCAAGGTGATTGCTCCTTTGTGAATCATTAGGCAGAGGAGCATTGTAATGTAAACTAGGATTTCATTGCTCACAACACTAGGAGCAAAAGAAGAGCTATTGAAGATGCTACCCCTCCTCTTCCCAATCAGGCCTCAACTTCAAATGCAATACCTCATGAGCAAGTAGTAAATGATCAATCAAATACCCTTCAATAGCAAAGGCAAAATAATGATAGAAAAGATGTAAGTGATCCTCAGGTTGTTTGATTTCAACCTCCTACAAATGTAGCTCCCAAGGCTTCTACCAAAGCACCTACTATGCCATTCAATGTGATTGAACAAATGAAGAAGACAAATGTGAATATTTCCATGTGGGATGCTATTGCTACTATACCCATGCAAAAGAGGTTGATGCAGCAAGAATTGGAAAGTATTGAACCAAAGAATCAGCCACCCAACATGGAAAGTGCCACAAGCCTAGTACAACCATCAAGGGAGGAAGAAACAAATAAAATGGTTAGACCCCCTCTATTTTATGTTTTTCTAATTATAGGGGATAAACTAGTCCACAATTGCATGATTGATTCAGGGGCTAGTAGTTCAATGATGCCTAGGTGTGTTGCTGATGCTTTGGAAATGAAATATGAGCCCATTGTTAAGGATGTATTATAGTTGGATGGTAGTACTTTCAAGACTATAGGGATCTTTAGGAATTTGAAAATGTCCCTACATGCATGCCCTAGTTGTACTATAACTCAAGATATATCCATTTCTAAAGTCAAGCCACATTTTTCCATCTATCTATCAAGAGACTTCACTGCCCAAATAGGTGGTTACATACATTTTGATTGGTCATATGTATCATTTAGAACAAGATATGGGACCACAACTTCAATCTAAGCAGAGCCTCAAGCCCTCCATCATACTAAACCCTACACCCCTAATCTCATCAACATGAATTGCACTATCCTAGAAATGGATGAGAATGACATAATGAATGAGCCTACCACTTCCCTAGCAGAGATACCTAATTTTCTCTTAGATGAATGGGCTAATGCATATCAATTTGATCCTATGCTAGAAACCCTTGAGACATGCCTCAATACATATTGTATATTAGAGAAGGATGCTCTAGTTCCCAATCTTGTGGAGACTAAAGAAGATGTGAGTGGGGTATGGAGTATTTATTTTGATGGATCAAGGAATAAGGATGGATTAGGGGTTGCTGTGATGTTGATTTCTCCTACACAAGTAAGGTTCTACTTCTCCTTTAGGCTCTAGTTCATTTGGACTAATAATGTGGCCAAGTACGAATCCTTGATTCAGGGTCTCCTACTTGCTCAAAAAAGAGGAATTCAAGCCTTAAGTGTATATGGAGATAGTGAGTTGGTGGTTAATCAAGTGAGAAATTAGAATATCACCAAGAAGGGTTTTCTCAAGTCTTATAAACATAGGGTATGGGATTTTCTTGAGAGTTTCAATGCATTTAATATTCAAAGTATCCCTAGAAAAGAAAATAGACATGCTGATGGACTTGCAACAATAGGTGCATCTCATGATGTGCCAGGGAATCTTGAGGAGAAGAAGAAGCAAAAAATCAAAATGGTAGTAGCTTTCCATCCCTAACAACAATATCCATTGGCAAGTGTTTGAATCTGATGAACAAATTGTAAGCTTCTTGTAGAATGAAGCAGAGTTTTCAGATAGAAACCAGTCAAGACTGGAGGATTAGTATGGTGATCAAATCTTTAATCTTAGTTCCAACAAATTGCCTAAGGGTCTCATTACCTTAGAGATTTTTTTTAATCCTGATAACCAAGCAAGAGGCAGAGTCATGAGCTTAGCTACTAACAAATATTATCACACCCTAGTCATGGTTGCCGATGGAAAATCCTTAAACATGGGGAAGGTATGTTCTGAGATTAATAAAGAAAGTTTTATTCATCTATGTCAAGAATGTAATGATATATTTTCCTAGACGTATGATGATTTAAAGGGTTTTAACCCAAGGTTATTTCAGAATACCATAGATTTAATTGATAATGTCAAACTAGTAAGGCAAAAAAAGAGGCCAGTGAATCCCAAGATTGAACCCTTAATGAGAAAAGAGCTATCCAAATTGATTGAGGCCAATATAATTTTCCCTATCAAGCACTCGTCATGGATAGAAAACCTTGTCCCTGTTAGGAAGAAGAATAGATAAAATAGATTGTGTGTGGACTTTAGGGACCTTAGCCAAGCTTCCCTTAAAGATCACCATCCTCTCCCTTCCATGGAGTAGATTTTGTCCAAGGTTAGTGGTTCAAAGAGGTTTTCATTTCTTGATGGATTTTCTGGCTACAATCAAGTACTGGTCAAAGAGTCTGATAGGTACAAGATTTCATTCACTACCAAATGGGGTACCTATGCTTATTGTAAGATGCCATTTGGGCTAACCAATGTAGGTGCTACATTTTAGAAGGCAATGGAGATGGCCTTAAAATATGTGATTGGAAAGTTTGTATTAGTTTACCTTGATGATATCAAAGTGTATTCAAAGAATGTATAAGATCATTTTAATCATTTAAGACATGTGTTCTCAAGGTGTAGAGATTTTGGGGTATCCCTTAACTTGAGCAAGTGTGTCTTTTCTACCAATCAAGGAAAATTATTGGGACACATTGTATCTAAGGATGGTTTAACCATTGATCTAGAAAGAACAAAAGCAATATTTTCTCTCCCTCTTCCTAAACATAAGAAGGGGTTGCAAAGTTTCCTAGGTAGGATAAATTTTGTGAGAAGATTTATCCCTAATCTTGCTACCATGGTAAAACCCCTTACAAATATGCTCAAGAAAAGTATGGCCTTTGCATGGACCAAGGAAGGGAAGGAAATTTTTCAAGAGATCAAGGTAGCCATATCCTCGGCCCCCACTCTCATTAATCCAAATTTTGAAAAGGATTTCGTCCTTTATACCCTAAGTGGTGAGTCAAGTATTTCTACTATCTTGACTAAAACAAATGATAAAGATGAAGAGTAGCCCATAGCCTTCTTTATTAAAGGGCTTAAAGAGTATGAAGACAAATAAAACTATGTAGAGAAGCAAGCCCTTGCAGTCATCAGAGCTTTAAAGAAATTTAGACACCTCCTATCTCATAATAAAATTCATTTGTTAGTACCCCATGCCAGTGTGAAGGATTTCCTTTTGAGCAAAGATATTAGTGAGAAGAGAGCTGGTTGGGTTACTAAAGTAATGGAATATGATGTTGACATCTAGATCACCAAGTTGGTAAGAGGGAAGGGGTTGTGTAAATAGAAGATATCATGTCAGGAATTAGATGAGGAAGTTGCTATGATACTAACAGAGAAACAAGAGACAAGAAATGATGACCCAAGGAATTGGATGGATGATATTAAGAATTTCTTATTAGGCAATGGATACCCTCAAGGATTAGATAGAACTAAAAGGAGACAATATAGATTATAGTCAATTCCTTATGTCATAGTTGATGGTATCCTTTTTAGGAAATATTTTAATGGAGCCCTATTAAGATGCATTAGCATAGACCAAGCTGAAATAATGATCAAAGAGCTTCATGACGGTCTTGATGGTGGTCACTTCTCAACAAGGACAACTGTAATGAAGGTCATGAGGGCTGGTTACTATTGTTTGGCCCTATTCCATGATTGTCATAAGTATGTGAGGAAATGTGAAAAATGTGCCTTCTTCTCTGGTAAGAAAAAGCTTTCAGCTCTTCCTCTTCATCCCATTTAGGTGGACCAACCTTTTACTCAATGGGGATTGGATTTCATAGGCCCTATCAATCCTTCTTCTAGTTCTAGTCATAAATGGATTTTATCTACTATAGATTAGTTCACTAGATGGACAAAGGCAGTTGCATTGAAGGATGCCACAAAATCTTTAGTTGTTGAGTTCTTTGACAGAATTGTGACCAGGTTTGGTGCCCCTTCAACCATTATTTTAGATAATGCAAAATCTTTTGTAGGAGCTCAGATTTGTGCATGGGTAGTTGACCATAATATCTACTTAAGCACATCCTCAAACTACTATCCTCAGGGTAATGGTTTGGCTGAGTCGTCCAACAAAAACTTGATTAGGATTATGAAAAGAACTATAAAGGATAACTAGAGGTGTTGGCATCAAAAGTTGAGGACTGTACTATGGGTTGATAGAATAACACCTAAGAGGTCAATAGGAAATTCACCATTTATGTTAGTATATGATAGAGAAGCAAGGATTTCAATTTCATTAGAATTCCCATCCGTAGAGCTAGCTCATTAGCTGGAGCTAATTGAAGTTGATGTTGTTGGTCTGACTTTTTGTATGATAGAAGTCTTTTGTCCAAATTGTAGAAAATTCAAAATTTTATCTCTAAGTGAAACATAAGGTTTTTGGATAATCCATCCATTGGCTAGCCTTTGAAAAAACCTTATGAAAACCCTATGTTCCTTCTATTCATAAAGTGTCGGGCGCGAAATTTTTCAATCTTCAAATAAGATGAATATTCTGTCGCTTTTTATCTTATGTGCCCCCGAGATAAATTTCCTCTCATATTGCCCTAGTCGTCCGATCTAAGTAGATCTACCATTTTTGTTACCTTGCTATGCAAACATGGGCACTTTTTATGCATGGCGAGGTAGCGAGTGCTGAATAATTAATAAAATGGGACCACAAAATGAAGATATGATGATCAGAGCTTTGTTTTTTGATTGATTTATTATTCAGGTACACATTGAGATTATCATCAAAATAGGAAAGGGGACCCAGTGAAAGCAGTCTAAAGTCAGAGTCGGAATGATGATTTTTTCGATGCTTTTTTATCTCGCTATCAAAAAAATTGTCCACTTCGCCGTTAGCAAAGTAGCAAGACCTCGTGAAATCAAGAGCCGGTGACATTGTAGTTTGTCAGTACCGTAACTACACCAAGTGGCATGACAAGTAATAAATGCCATTGTCAGAAGCAGTTTAATAGTAGAAATACTTATCTGATGTCCCCTTGCATTTCACGGTGCTGAAATTCATTAAAGTGCCAGAGCTCACTACCTCGCTATTGAAAAACTTGGACATCTCACCATTAGCGAATTAGCGAGGCCCCGTGAAATTGAAGAGTCAATGGGACCTTTGGTGATGTGGGATGATAATTAGGACTACAGTAAAATCTTGAAAGGTGCCAACTATGCAAAATTCCATATTTCATCACTGCCCTTCTAATCAAATGTACAAAGAGATCTTGAGTGTCAGATTGGAATAGAATCAACAGTCCTCGCTACCTCGATTTGAAAAGTTGCATGCTCTTTAAGCTATGCGATGTAGTGAATATGACTCAAAAGAATACGTGCAGTTTCCTCACCCTTGATTAAACATATGATCAATGGTCATCATCTTCTTGCTATGAAGAGTTGCGAGGGAGATATTTATAGCAACATAGCAAATAGGGCCCACCACCTTCTTTTTGAGCAGGCCCAGTAACATATCATCTGCCAATTCTGGATCAGATCGATGGTTGTCACTATTTCGCTATGGCAAGGTGTTCATTCTTTATGCATAACAAAGTAGTGACATGATGACATGTGTCCTCAGTTGTTAGTGGGTCTAGATATAAGCACCATCAAGGAAAGAGTTATGTATGTGGTAAGTTCTCACTAGGTGAATTGATTAACATGTCAAGTGCAACGGCTAGTTGTTCTCTCTGTATCACATGATCGTAGGATTCTTGAAGATTGACGATGCAGTTTTAAATACAGAATATGGTGTAACTCTCTGTATTAATTAGACTTGAAAGCATCGTGCAGGAAAAAATAGCATATAACACAAAAGATTTCATTAGTTCATCTTACGCGAGCAAAGATTTTGAGCCACTCTTGTGCAAAAGCAATTATTGAAGGAAAGTGTATCGAAGTTTTGTAGAATTTGCAAAATTGTCTGTTCGTGAAAAGATTGCAGAAATACAGAGGAAAATAGAGACGAAATTCAAGTAAGTAGTATTGCCATAATCTTCGTAGGTTTTTCCATTTCTAAAAAAAATGGTCCAAGATGCTCCAAAGAAGGGATTTTTAGGTCAAATAAACTATTTGGTTAGAAATGTGCATGATGACTTGCTTGAGTTGCTTCCTAAGTCTACTATAGAGACAGTGCAAGTTAAAAGGTTAACCTCTTTGAACCCTAGGCTAAGGATAGCTGATGGATTGAATGATAAGGGTAATTGGGTCCAAGATGCTCAAACTTCTCAAACTAGTTTGAGTTTGTTCAAAAAATGGTTTGCAGAAAGGAAATTATGTGCCCCTCATGCCAATATATGGAATTTTGGTCTTGGAAAGCTAGTTGTTCCCAGTGTGTTTATGGATTATGACCTTCTTGAAGCTGTAGTGAAAAGTTATGATCAAGCCACTAAGGTAGTGAGAAGAATGGATGGTGAGGTTTTAATTACCATCAGTCCAGAAGAAATTAGGGAAGTTTTCAGTCTGGGACCTCTCACTAGGTATCATGTGCCCATTGATTTGATAGAGTTAGAAAAAGAATATATGTCCAAAAGGGATGTAGTTAGACAAGGTGCACTGAAATCCCACATAGGCAGAATTGGAAACCTACCAGCAATAACATCATCTTCTAAAGAACCTTTCAAGAAATCATGCTTTAATGCCAGGGCAGTAGAGATATACAGGACCCTGTGCAGAGTCTTTCGAGAGGGTGAAGAAGATTTTATTCTTGTGAGCTTCATGTATATGATCATCCAAATCTCCTCTTTCGGTGTAGAAATAATTTTTGATTTTGCATCTTACCTGGCTAATGAGATTCACAATGGATTGGTGGGGATAGCAAAGGGCAAGGTGGAAAAGGTTTGCATCTTACCTGGCTAATGAGATTCATAATGGATTGGTGGGGATTGCAAAGGGCAAGGTGGAAAACGTTTGGGGTCAGTACTCCCTATTGATGCATATGCTTCTTTTTAAAGGGGTTACATATTTTGGTAAAGAAATGGATTTAAATAGGGAACAAGAGGGGGAAGCACTACCAATTCAATTGTGGAGTGCAGACATGACTGGGGAAGCAAAAAATGCTAGTTTTGTTAGATTTGATAGGCACTTTGCTTCTAAACTAAGATGCCTCATATTGAGTGACAATCCCAGAATTCCTAAGGCACTAATGCACCTTGTTAGGCCTATGGACAGACCCCATAGTATAAAAATTTCACATAATTGGGGAGATATCATCCCATATCCAGTTTCAACTATCATTAGGATCTATGGATTCAAAGGGACACCCCATGTACTACCCTATCAGGTGCCTTTAAAGGTAGGGGTAGCTGAATTTTTATGGTAGTTGGGAGGAGTGGAGGAGACCTTTTTGCACAAAAGGGGAATAGGATCAATTTTTCCTACTTGCACTGTAGCTCACCAGTTTGTAATAACTAAAGAAGGGTGGATCTTCCTCTACAAATTTTTGGATCAGTATAAGATGTTAGTATCTCATTCTCATTTTTGTGACACAGAAGATTTCTTTAATTCTGTTCTTGGACATAGGATCAAGCTTCGTCCAAGTCAGCATGAATTCTATTTCTTTGAAGATATAATAAGGAATGAATATTCTCTCCAGGAGCAAGAAACAAAGAAAGAGAAATGGGGAGTTTGTTCAAAAGTTTTGGAGTTTATTAATTGTTTTGACAAGGATTACAGTCCTCTTAGTAATGCTGCAACTAATGCAGATAGAATAAATAAGCTCATGAGTACATTCTCAGAAATAATGGAGGTAATGAATGAGAAGAAACAACATTTTATTGATTCTTTTCCAGATAAAGCCAGAGAAGTTATGAGAAAATTGGGTTTCACCCCTAACATAGGGGCAGGTCCACTAGTTGTTCGAAAGAGGATAGGATATACTGTTATTCGGGATCAGATGCCCATTGTAAAAAAAGAAAAATAGATAATTGAATCTACTAGTACTATCCTTGAAGAAAGACCCCCTGAACCTTCTCCCAAAAGAAGAAAAATTATAAGGGAAGAGGAATCCCATGATGAAGGTTACTCACCTTCCCAAACTCCAATGAGAATTGAGGAAGAGCAGCTCACCAATAAGCAAATTGAACAAATGGGATCACAAGGAGGAGTTTTTTTTACTCAAGCAGAAATTGATGAAGGGAACCCCTAGGAGCCCCCTATGCCGAGTTTTGAATTAACTATAGCAAATTTTAGAGGAAGGGAGTTAGATCCTATTTTGGAACAAGCTAGTCAGCAATTTTTTTCTGATAACAGTTTTGTAAAATCTAGGGCTTTCCATCAGTTTGCATGGAGCGAAAACATGCACATTTTTTAGAAAAGATGTAGGAATATGAAAATAGATCATCCAGAAATGGATGAAGCCTCTACTCAGAATCAAATAAAGGAACAAATGATACAAGAGTTCTAGAATATAACCCCTAAAGAGGGTAGATAGATGGTAAAAGATGCAAATATTTTATTATTGCCCAATTGGGATATTGCTGATGCCTTAATTTTTAATTCTATGTCAAATAATTTAGGATTACAGGATCTAGATAAAGAAGAATTCTTGGGAACAACATTCAGTAATGATCAAGCTGCCCTTGTTATGTGGTCATTAAGAAGAGAATCTAGGACTACTCCATTATAGCCTGATGATTCAGGACTAACAGGGAGTATCATTGTGAGGAGGGTCGCTGATACTTCACATGTATAGGTAGCCCACATGAATGTGGACTATTCTAAATTTTCCTTGGCCACTATAGAAAAAGAAGGAAAGGAAATGATTGATCTGCAGGGTAAGTACAAAATAGTGGTGGATGCCTACAATAAAGAAGTAAAAAAGAGAATTGAGCTGGAAAACAAGATATCTCAATTGGAGAAGTTACTTGGGAAAAGAAAGGTGGGAGAATCTACTACACTTAGAATTGCATATGCTTTACAGTCATTTGTTAGATCAACCCCTATTATTGAAATACCTGACACCCCTGAAAGGCCCCAATTCTATACTACAGAGGACTTTGAAGAAGAAAAAACAAAATTACATGAGTTACAGATAGAATTTAGAAATCAACAGGAAGAAAAATTAAAGTAGGGTTTGGTATATTTGAGGGATAAAATACAATGGTCAATTTTTTATGATCAGTTGACAAGAATTGCAACCCTCGTGGATGAGTTGAATAGAGATAGGAATAAACTGACTCCTCTTGCACAGAAATGGAGGGAGAGGAATAATGATATTACAATCATATGTATATCTACAGTCCAAATGCATTATCATCAAGTGGAGAAATTTTTTGATTTATTAAATAAGCTAGAGAATTTTGATGGTGAAAGAGATTCTTTATAGAGAAGATTAACACTCTATTTTTCCTAATATATTGCTGAAAAATTCACTTTATTTCCTTGTGCTTTAGAATCTGTTGATACAATAAAGGAAAAGGAAAAGTGGAAAAGGGAGTTGGACGAGTTATTTAATTAAAGAATAATAAACATCATGAGTGAGACTGGCCACTGGTTCTGGGCAAAGACAAATGAAGAGCTAGTAAAAATACAGTTATTTTATACTGCTATGAGAAAAGAATTTGATGATTTAGAAGAAAGTGCAAATTCTTTAATAAAGATACAAAGAGAAGCTCTAAGTTTTGATTGGCCAGATGATGATTCTTTTAATAAATGGAAAAATTAGTTTATAGAACAGATGTCAGGAGACGATGAGGAGGAAGATGCAAAAGTAACAGTTAACCTCGTAGTTAGTAATGAAGACATGGAAGATGCCCAAGTTAAAGTAAGTTTGCAAGTAACTAAAGATGATACATCACTTTCAGACCTCATGGCTACGTACTCCAAGGATAAAGAATGATTGTAAGATCAGATCATATTTTCCTTTTTCAACAACTAAGAAGCATAACAAAAAGGGACCCACCAAGGAATGTTTGTTGTAATAAGCCTTTCTGTTATTTTGTTCTTGTCTTTTTGATAGAATTGTAGGTGAGTGCCTTTTTAAAAGGACACCTATCATTTGTCTTTAGCCTGAAGCTTGTTGCATCTCACACTATTTAAGTGAGATCCCAAGGCTAAAGAAGGGCCTGAATTCTATTTCGTCTAAGTATTGTGCTTAGTCTAGTTTTTGGTCCAAATTTTGAAAGCAAGTTTGTAATGTATTTTTCTGTCAAATTCTCTGAGAATACATGAATATAGAATGAGCTGTGTTTCTTTCTGAAGGCCATTCTGAGTCTATTGTAAATGATATACCATTTTCAAAGGAAATGAATACAAATTATGAACTGTCCCCATATCAGTTCTTTCTAAATTTTGTCTCCTTTTAAATACTTAGCTACCTTGATGTTGTATGAGTAAAAGCTTGTGCAATTGAATGCAATCTAGTTAGGTTGTATATCCATTTATCATTGCTGTTAATTCAATGGATTAAATAAAGGCTTTGATGAATGTGATGAGAGTTCTTAAGTATTGGAAAGGATGTTGAATGATAAATTCTGATAAGAATTGCTAATAGATTTTTTTGTAAAGCAACAAATTAGATCTAAGAATTTGCTATAGACTCTGAACCCCAATGGATTAGGCACTGATCATGTTGTTTCAGCTGAAGGAGAAATATCTTATAAATGGTTATTAAAATGCATTATCAAATCAGATTTTACTTTTATTTCCTGTAGATCTTCAAAGTTGGCCATCACTTGTCTGTATGGAATGTTTTAGCTTCAGTTAGCCATTATTGTTAAAAACATTTGCAGATCTATAGAAGAATTCTTGGCCATATCTGTTTAATGGGATGTGTTTACCAAGTTAGTAAGAATTGTGTATATGTTTGAGGATCTTGAAATGAGAATTAGAATGAAATTAAGAATAATCCTCATAGAGTTGTTCTAGTTTTGAACCATCCCTGGGTAGAGCCAGCCTGGTTTTACAGAGCCAAAAGAGTAGAAAACCATCTGTGGCTTTGTTGAAGTTGGGTCCAAATACCTTACATATGCAATTGTTAATAAGAATAGGCTAGTCTTTAGATTGTGTATGTACTGTCATTCTGGTATTAAGCATTTTGTCACTTAGTAGTTTTAGTACTTTTTAAAACACCAACAAAATGGCGACTCTATTGGGGAGTTGTCCAACACATCTGCAAAAAGTACTGTAGTTTCTTTGGTCCTGCTGTGTACGTGTGTGTCATGTGATCTATGTTTTTCCCATGGTTATAAGGGAATATTTTAGTGTCAAACCTTGAGAATTTAAAGAAGATAGAGCCCAAGTATCATTGCTACACACTGACGTATCCAGCCTATCCAAGTGTCTTATCTAACAAGCAAGAGTTGTAGTCTGACGACATCAGTGATTGGTCTATCTGTGCCATATATTTCTGTTCCTACTTTCCTTCAATCAGCAAAAGTTTTCTTATATATTTTTCTAAAATAATGGTGGTGACTCAGTCAAGGTTTTGAAGCTAGTGCTTATTGTAACAAAAAGGTGAATATGGCTGACAAGAGAAAAAACACAAGAGCTTACATGAGAGCTAATCTTGATGTATCAATGTATACTGATGTACCCCAAGGTGGTAGGAAGAACCAAAATAAGAAAAAGACAGATCCAAATCCTACTTGGAAACCCAGAGGTAATTCATCCATCAATTCCCATTATCAACTAGTAATAGGAAGAGAGTCTTCTTCACTTAGCTCTGAATCCAAAACTACAAGACTCTTAGGAGGCATTTTCAGTACCCCATTACCAGATGAGAGAGTTTTTTAAGATAAGGATGTGTCTACTATGGGAATTGCTTCATTAAGACCAGATCCTATAGCAGATATGAATTATAGGCTAGGATTTAGGAGTCCATCTGATAATCCTTTTAATCCCAGAGTAGCCCCATATGTAGAACCAAACCTTATAGATCTGGATGACCCTGCTAATTTCGAGGCAACTTCTACCGATCCTAAAGAAGTGCACTCTAAAATAGAATTTTTGAAGAAATGGATTGCTGAGGAAGAAGCTAAATGCATTCATCTTGAAAAAGAGAAGGAGCAAGCCACCTTAGATGCCATAATAGAAAGAGATGCTCTGCTAAGAAGGATGGCTGCTTTGGAAGAGCAAAATAAAAAATTAGAAGAGAATACCACAACTCTCCATAAGGATGTTTTTGGAGATGTTGATAATCTGAGAGCTAAAGTTCAAGAATAGGAGAAACACCTAAATCAAAGGCAAGAACTAGTTATTGCTCAAGTTCAAGCCTATAAACCTGTTCAAGTTGATCCTGTAGAGCCCACTGCAAAAGCTCTAGATAAAGGGAAAGGCAAGGCTATAGGAATCCAAATAAATTAGCCTCAAGCTATACTAAGCAAACCTATACAACCCTCCATGTCGAAATTAGATCTAGATCTTGAGAAGGCTCGAAAAGAGAGGGAAGATCTTGCAAAAGAACTTGAGAAGGTTGAGAATGAAGCTCAAGCTGCAGAAACTAGAAGGAAAATCAAATTCATAAAGTCTAATTTTGCATTGGCTTCATGGCCCAATTTGTCTATCCCACCTACAAATCCTGCACCAGTTAGTGGTCCCATAATTTCAACTCAGGGCCTAATCTGCTCGTACCTCATCTTCCACTATTGGCACCCAAGTCCCATTTGTCCAACCACAATAGTCCCAAGCTGCTCCCCTGAGTCAAGCTAATATAGCTAGTACCTCAAATGTTCTTGGTTTCTAGAAGAAACCTATATACCTAGAAAAGTATAGACAAATATCATTTGCTGGTATTCTTGGTGCCCCACATCCCATATCATTTGATTTAAGAGATAAAGTGGTTAAGTTTTTTGGAAATAATGCTGTTACTGGTGAAGAACATTTGAGGATTTTCATTGACATGTTGAACGATTATGAAGTTGAACATGAAGACATGGTAATGAAACTGTTTGTGCATTCACTAATAGAGGATGCAAGGGATTGGTTTAGGAGGTTGCTTGATGACAGTATTACCTCATGGAGTGATTTGGAGAAATTGTTCAAGGAGCAATATGGGGACAATACTAATGCAGGATTCATGTTGAACAAGTTCAACAATATCAAGAAGAATCCAAATGAGTCCACATTTGATTTCAATGTGAGATTTCAAAAAGGTATGTACAAACTTTTTCAATTTTTGAGGTTAAATGAAGATGTCTGTCTCACAACCTATTTCAATGCTTTTGATAGAAAAATGGCTTATCAATTGAGGGATAAAGATCCTAAAACTTTAAGAGATGCCTATAGAGTTGCAGTAAATATAGAGAATACTAGGAAGGCATCCAAAAAACTAGGTAGGAGGGATGATCCCAAGCTTTTTAATCCTAAAAAAAATAATAAAAGGGTGGGTGACAAAATTCCTATAGGAAAGAAGCCCGAGGAACCTACTATAGGCCAGGTTTTAGAAATGCTCAAGAAGATGAATCCCACTAGTTTCAATAAGCCAAATGTTGTTGAAAGACCCTCTATGAATAACAACAATTTCAATAGGCAGCCTAGAATGCAAAATTACCCTTACACCACTCAGTGGAAAGATGGTAAACCAGTTCCCAACCAAACCCACAATGTGAAGGATAAGGGTACTCAAGACCCCCTGCAAAGGAACACTGTAAATATGAATGATGATGTACCATGGTGCATTATATGCCAATCACCTCATTCTACTTATTATTGTGCTATTGCTCAGTCATTTGGCCAAGCTCAAGGAGTGCAACCTGAAGAAGAAACTGAAGACAAAAGCCATGATGATATAAGCTACAATATGGTCAGTATGTGCGATGATTTGATAGATTCTGATTTAGAAGAGCTTGAAAATGATATTACTAGCCAAAGAATTGCTTACCAGCTACATCATCAGCAAGTGCTTTCAGATGATGAAAGGTATGATACAGATAAGGTATGCAGTACATTTTTTGATGTAGGTCTCACAAGTTTAAGAATGCCCTCCAAGGAGGAAATTGATAGAATTATAGCAGAAATGATTTCACAAGTCCATAGTAATTATAATTTGAGAAATAAAGCAATAAATAATGATGCAGGAAGGCCATCTAGTGTATTCATCAAAGGCATCACTCATAAGATGAATGATCAAAACAAGAAAGTCAATGTAGATGTGCCTAAGACCAAGGAAAACAAGGGTAAGAAATGGGAACCTAAGAAGAAGGTTCAATTTTAGATAAGTGAAGCCACAAAACAAGGAGTGCAACCAAAGAAATCAAAACTTGATGTTATCAAGAAAAATGTGGTACCTACTGCTCAAAAGATTTTGACTCCAGGTACTATTGTAAAACCTAATCTGGTTGATCCTATTGATATGATATCCATGTTATCTCAAATTACTGTAAAAGTGCCCTTGTCTGAACTTTTTAGAATTGAAGAGCATAAGAATAAGGCTTTGTCATGGTTGGGTGGAATAGTAAACAATAATATTATTGTAGATCAAACTATGTCCCAACAGACCCCATTAGTAATAGAGGATAGTGGTATCATATCCCAGATTCCTCAAATGTTTCTAGATGATTCCCAATGGCATTCATCGAAGATATTGATCCTTTTTTCCCTAGTCTAATCATAAAAGGGAAGACCTTAAAAAATTGCATGATAGACTCAAGAGCTTCCAACACTATAATGCCTTTCAAAGTAATGGAAGCCTTAGGATTGAAGGTGGATACCAAGCAGGGCAGATGCAAAGGGATGGATGCTAGGGAAGTCCTAGTCATAGGTACTATAAATGCCTTACCATTCAAACTGGGTACATATCCTGAAGTGGAATTAACCATGTTTGTCCTTGTGGTAGATATACCTCCACACTACGGAATGTGACTCTCTAGAAAATGGAGTGCTACCATGGGGGGAAGACTATAATGTGATCTTACTTATGCCACTTTTCATATAGGGGACAAAGCTATTAGGGTAAATAGGGAACCAAGGGCTAACCATATTTTAGGTGAAGAAATTGATAAAGATACCACTTGTTTCCTAGATACTGGGATTAATGCTTTCAGGGCTGAATTAATTATTTAGGAAGTTAAAAACTTACCTGCTATCATCAAAAATGAAGTTGAATGTTGCATAAAATCACCAAAATTATGGACAATGTTCTTTGATGGGGATAGTTCTAAAGAAGGTACAGGGGCAGGTGTAGTTTTTGTGTCCCCTGAAAATAACACTTTTAGTTATTCATTCACCTTGAAGTTTACCTACACTAATAATATTACAGAATATGAAGCATTGCTGCTAGGACTCAAAGTTGCCATACATCATAAAATTAAGAAATTATGTGTCATAGGGGATTCTGAACTAATTATCTCTTAGATCAAAGGAACCTACTCATCCTAGAATAAGATTTTAAAACAATATAGAAATGCAATCTAGGATCAGATAGAATTCTTTGATGCATTTGGGATCTCATGGAGAGATAGGACCCAAAACAAGATGGCTGATCTATTGGAAAATGTAGCAATCAAGCCAAAAGAACTATCATTTGCAAGAATCTCCTAGATTAAGGTGCAAAACAGACCTTCTATACCTGACAACATTGAAAATTGGAAGGTGTTTGAAGATGACAAAGATATTAAAATTTTTTTGTTAAATGAAGACAAGTACCATGGTCAGGAGATGGATTGCAGTGGACTGATTGAAACCATAAATGGGAAGGAAACCATTTTTGGTCAAGAAATAATTCAATTGAAAACAAATAAGATGCCGAAGGGGTTAGTAGTCTTGGAAAATATTTTTGATAGCCAAGACAGAGTAAAATTAGGAGTTAACAACCCCAAACCCCAAGAGTTAGAAGAAATAAACTTGGGTACTGATGAAGTTCCTAAAAGGGTCTATATTGGCCAAAATCTGCCTGTTGAAATCAGGAAAACATTGATTGACCTACTTAGAAAATACAGATATGTTTTGCTTGGTCATATGATGACCTTAAGGCTTATAGGGAGGATCTTTTCCAGAATGTCATACCATTGAAAGAAAATGTAAGACCTTTTAGGCAAAAACAGAGACCAACCAATCCTACCCTTGCCCCAAAAATGTAAGAAGAACTGATAAAACTAAGAGATGGTGGGATAATCAAACCAATCAGGCATTCCACCTGGGTTTCAAACTTGGTTCCTATTAGGAAGAAGAATGGAGATATTAGGCTTTGTGTTGATTTTAGAAATTTAAACATTGCATCTCTGAAAGACAGTTATGGCTTACCTAATATGGAAGCCATGTTACAGCAAGTGACTGGCTCTGAATTGATGTCAATGATGGATGGTTTCTCTGGATATAATCAAATTCTAGTAAAAGAAAGTGAATAGTTCAAGATAGCCTTCACAACCCCATGGGTAACATATGTGTATGTGAGGATGCCTTTTGGCTTGATTAATGCAGGTCCTACCTTCCAAAGAGCCATGGATGTAGCATTTCATGAGTATATTGACAAATTTATGGTTGTGTACCAGGATGATCTTACAGCATATTCTAATAAGGTTGAAGATCACTGCAAACATTTGGAAAAAATCTTTATAAAAGCCCTGGAATATGGAATATCTGTAAACCCAAAGAAATTCACATTTGGGTTCATAGAAGGAAAATTATTAGGACACACAGTGTCTAAGGATGGGGTAAAAATAGATCCTGAAAGGGTAGCAGCTATTGATAAAGTCCCCAAACCAAAAAATGTGAAAGGAATTCAGTCCTTTTTTGGCCAAGTCAATTTTCTGAGGAGATTTGTTACCAATTTTGCTGAAATTAGTAGACCCATCTCAAAGATGCTCAAGAAGGGACCCATTATAGATTGGAATGGTGAACCTTCACAAGCATTCCAGGATATAAAAACTACAATAAAGAATGCTCCAGTGTTGAGGACCCCAGATTATGCAAAACCCATGCATATTTTCTCTTTTGCATCATTCCATACTGTAGCAGCAGTCTTATTGTAGAAGAATCAAGAAGGATATGAGCAGCCGATTGCCTTTTTCAGCAAGTCACTATAGCCTGCTGAATTGAAATATGAAATAAATGAAAAGAAAACATATGCTTTGATAAAGGTTGTAAAAGCTTTCAGATGTTACTTGGTAGGTGCTACTATTATCACTTTTGTACCTAGTGCTACAGTCAAAGATATATTCTCTCAACAGGAACTATCAGGCAGGAGGTGTAGATGGATCAATAGAATTTAGGAATTTAACATTGATAGACAAATAACAAAGTTAATAAGAGGTCAAGGTTTGGCCAAACTCATGGCTGAAACTAATCTAGAGGCTAATTAGATAAATCTGGTAAATGATGATCTTAGAGCTGACTTATGTAACATGGACCAATGTGATTGGTATACCAATGTCATATATTACTTGCAACATATGGAAGCTCTTCCCCATTTGCCTAAAAATGAAAAGAGGAATACAAAATTGCAAGCCATCAGGTATGTAATTGTCCAAAGCAATCTATGGTGGAGAAATTTTGAGGGAGTATTATTGAAATGTGTTGATAAGGAAAAGGCAAAAGAGGTTTTGAAAGAAATGCATGCTGGAGTGTGTGGGGGGCACTATATGGCCAAAAATATTGCACATAAGATAATGAGGGCTAGATTTTGGTGGCCTTCTCTTTTCAAGGATGCTTAAATTATGGTTAGGAAATGTGATCCTTGTCAGAGGTTTGCTGGAATGCTAAAGTTCTCAAGAAATACTCCATTAAAGCCAGTGGAGATTCAAACACCTTTTCAACAATGGGGTTTGGACTTCATAGGAGAGATTTTCCCTAAGTCTAGCACTGGCTATTCTTGGATTCTAGTTGCCACTGACTACTTTACAAAATGGGTAGAGGCTATCCCCACAAGAAATGCAACAAGTAAAGTGGTAAATAATTTCTTGTTGAATAATATTATTTCTAGATTTGGATGTCCACAAAGAATTGTAATAGATAATGCTATGTGCTTCAGATCTGAGGAGTTCATCAAGTTTTGTGATAAATATGGAATGACAAGGTCATCATCTACTCCATATCATCCACAAGGGAATGGAAAAGATGAGTCCACAAATAAGAGCCTGTTGAAGGTCATTAAGAGAACATTGGATGATAATAAAAAGGCATGGGATTCCAAGTTACAGTTGGCAATATGGGCTGACAGAGTAACTGTAAAGAAAGCAATTGGTGTAGCTCCATTTGATTTAGTGTACGTGATTCAAGCACAAATGCCTCATAACAACTTGATCGGACTATAAAATTACATCCAGTTATATGATGAAGATACTACAGATGAAATGCAAGAAAGAATGGATGAATTGGTAAGACTGATCGAAACCAGAAAAGAAGCATCTTTAAGGAACTAAAAGTTGTAATTACAAGTCAAGACACTCTATGATAAAGGAACTGTAAGCAAAAAATTTGAAAATGAAGATTTAGTCTTAATGTGGAATGCTAGAATTGAAGATAAAGGAAAGCATGGCAAATTTGATCCTATTTGGTTAGGCCCATATCTCATTGAGAATACTTGGGGTGAAGATTCTTATATACTCAAAGATATATTTGACAATATTCTTGAATTTCCAGTTCATGGACAGTTCTTGAAGAGGTATTTTTCTTTAAAAATACTTATTTTCTTCCATGAACAATAGTTTTAGGGTTTCTTGTCATTTTGTATTTTCTGTAAATCCTTGTAAGTATCCTTATGCAGTCTGGTTCCTTGTTTTTGTGTGTTGCTTTGTGCTCTCTAAAGAAGTTGTCATTTTTGCACCAAGTATGTGGTCTGCTCTCCCATAGATTCTAAATTCTTGCATAGACTCAAGTAGTCTATCATCCCCAGAAAGAGCCACTATTGGTCTGACTTTTTGTATGATAGAAGTCTTTTGTCCAAATTGTAGAAAAGTCAGACTTTTATTTCTAAGTGAAACATAGGGTTTCTGGATAATCCATCCATTGGCTAGCCTTTGAAAAAACCTTATGAAAACCCTACGTTCTTTCTATTTGTAAAGTGTCGAGCATGAAATTTTTGAATCTTCAAATAAGATGAATATTCTATCACCTTTTATCTTATGTTCCCCCGAGATACATTTCCTCTCATATTGCCCCAGTCATCCAATCTAAGTAGATCTACCATTGTCGTTACCTCACTATGCAAACATGAGCACCTTTTATGCATTGCAAGGTAGCGAGAGCTAAATATTTACAAAATGGGACCGCAAAATGAAGATATGGTGGTTGGAGCTTTGTTTTCTGACTGATTTATTATTCAGGTACACATTGAGAGTACCATCAAAACAGGAAAGGGGACCCAACGGAAGTAGTCTAAAGTCAGAGCCAAAATGATGATTTTTTCGACGCTTCGCTATCTCACTATCAGAAAAATTTTCCACTTCACTGTTAGCGAAGTAGCTAGGCCCCATGAAATCAAGAGCCGATGACATTATTGTTTGTCAATACTGTAACTACACCAGGTGGCATGACAACTAATAAATGTTGTTGTTAGAAGCAGTTTAACAGTAGAAATAATTATTTGATGCCCCCTTGCATTTCATGGTGCCAAAATTCATTAAAGTGCAATAATAAGGCCCTGTAAAGTAGCATCTCACCGTTAGCAAAGTAGCAAGGCCCTGCAAAATTGAAGAGTCGGTGGGACCTTTGGTGATGTGGGATGATAATTAGGACTGCAGTAAAATCTTGAAAGGTGCCAACTATGGAAAATTCCATATTTCATCAATGCCCTTCTGATCAAATGTACAAAGAGATCCTGAGCGTCAAATTGGAATAGAATCAACAGTCCTCGCTACCTCACTTTGAAAAGTTGCATGCTCTTTAAGCTATGCGATGTAGCGAATATGAATCAAAAGAATACGTGCAGTTTCCTCACCCTTGATTAAACATATGATCAACAGCCATTGTCTTCTCACTATGAAGAGTTGCGAGGGAGATATTTATAGCAACATAGCGAATAGGGCCCACCACCTTCTTTCTGAGCAGGCCCAGTAACATATCATCTATCGATTCTGGATCAGATCGATGGTTGTCACTATTTCGCTATGGCAAGGTGCTCGTTCTTTATGCATAACAAAGTAGCAACATGGTGACACGTGTCCTCAGTTGTTAGTGGATTCGAATATAAGCACCATCAAGGAAAGAGTTATGTATGTGGTAAGTTCTCATTGGGTGAATTGATTAACATGTCAAGTGCAATGCCTAGTTGTTCTCTCTGTATCACATGATCGTAGGATTCTTGAAGATCGACGGCGCAGTTTTAAATACAGAATGTGGTGCAACTCTCTATATTAATTGGACATGAAAGCATCACACATGAAAAAATAGAGTATAACATAGAAGATTTCATCAGTTCATCTTACGCAAGCAAAGATTTTGAGCCACTCTTGTGCATAAGCAATTACTGAAGGAAAGTGTGCTGAAGTTTGGTAGAATTTGCAAAATTGTTTGTTCATGGAAAGATTGCAGAAATACAGAGGAAAATAGAGATGGAATTCAAATAAGTAGTACTGCCATAACCTTTGTAGGTTTTTCCAGTTTAAAAAAAAAAATAGTCCAAGATGCCTCTAAAGAAGGGATTTTCAGGTCAAATAAACTATTTGGATAGAAATGTGCATGATGACTTGCTTGAGTTGCTTCCTGAGTCTACTGTAGAGACAGTGCAAGTTAAAAGGTTAACCTCTTTGAACCCTAGGCTAAGGATAGCTGATGGATTGTATGATAAGGGTAATTGGGTCCAAGATGCTCAAACTTCTCAAACTAGTTTGAGTTTGTTCAAAAAATGGTTTGCAGAAAGGAAATTATATGCCCCTCATGCCAATATATGGAATTTTGATCTTGGAAAGCTAGTTGTTCCCAATGTGTTTATGGATTATGAACTTCTTGAAGCTGTAGCAAAAATTTATGATCAAGCCACTAAGGTAGTGAGAAGAATGGATGGTGAGGCTTTAATTACCATCAGTCCAGAAGAAATTAGGGAAGTTTTCAGTCTGGGACCTCTCACTAGGTATCATGTGCCCATTGATTTGATAGAGTTAGAAAAAGAATATATGTCCAAAAGGGATGTAGTTAGACAAGGTGCACTAAAATCCCACATAGGCAGAATTGGAAACCTACTAGCAGTAACATCATCTTCTAAAGAACCTTTCAAGAAATCATGCTTTAATGCCAGGGTAGTAGAGATATACAGGACCCTGTGCAGAGTCTTCAGAGAGGGTGAAGAAGATTTTATTCTTGTGAGCTTCATGTATATGATTACCCAAATCTCCTCTTTCGGTGTAGAAATAATTTTTGATTTTCATCTTACCTGGCTAATGAGATTCACAATGGATTGGTATGGATTGCAAAGGGCAAGGTGGAAAAGGTTTGGGGTCAGTACTCCCTATTGATGCATATGTTTCTTTTTAAAGGGGTTACATATTTTGGTAAAAAAATGATTTTAAATAGGGAACAAGAGGGGGAAGCACTACCAGTCCAATTGTGGAGTGCAGACATGACTGGGGAAGCAGAAAATGCTAGTTTTGTTAGATTTGATAGGCACTTTGCTTCTAAACTAAGATGCCTCATATTGAGTGACAATCCAAAAATTCCTAAGGCACTAATGCACCTTGTTAGGCCTATGGACATACCCCATAGTCTAAAAGTTTCACATAATTGGGGAGATATCATCCCATATCCAGTCTCAACTGTCATTAGGGTCTATGGATTCAAAGGAACAACCCATGTACTACCCTATCAGGTGCCTTTAAAGGTAGGGGTAGCTGAATTTTTATGGCAGTTGGGAGGAGTGGAGGAGACCTTTTTGCACAAAAAGGGAACATGATCATTTTTTCCTACTTGCACTGTAACTCACTAGTTTGTAATAACTAAAGAAGGGTGGATCTTCCTCTACAAATTTTTGGATCAGTATAAGATGGCAGTATCTCATGCTTGTTTTTGTGACACAGAATATTTCTTTAATTCTGCTCTTAGACATAGGATCAAGCTTCGTCCAAGTCAGCATGAATTCTATTTTCCAGAAGATATAATAAGGAATGAATATTCTCTCCAGGAGCAAGAGACAAAGAAAGAGAAATGGAGAGTTTATTCAAAAGTTTTGGAGTTTATTAATTGTTTTGACAAGGATTATAGTCCTCTTAGTAATGCTGCAACTAATGCAGATAGAATAAATAAGCTCATGAGTACATTCTCAGAAATAATGGAGGTAATAAATGAGAAGAAACAACATTTTATTGGTTCTTTTCTAGATAAAGCTAGAGAAGTTATGAGAAAATTGGGTTTCACCCCTAACATAGGGGCAGGTCCACTGGTTGTGCGAAAAAGGACAGGATATACTGTTATTCGGGATCAGATGCCCATTGTAAACAAAGAAAAATAGATAATTGAATCTACTAGTACTGTCCTTGAAGAAAGACCCCCAGAACCTTCTCCCAAAAGAAGAAAAATAATAAGGGATGAGGAATCCCATGATGAAGGTTACTCACATTCCCAAACTCCAATGAGAATTGAGGAAGAGCAGCTCACTAATGAGCAAATTGAACAAATGGAGTCACAAGGAGGAGTTTTTGTTACTCAAGTAGAAATTGATGAAGGGAACCCCCAGGAGCCCCCTGTGCCAAGTTTTGAATTAACTGTAGCAAATTTTAGAGGAAGGGAGTTAGATCCTATTTTGGAACAAGCCAGTCAGCAATTTTTGTCTCATAATAGTTTGTTAAAATCTAGGGCTTTCCATCAGTTTGCATGGAGGGCAAAACATGCACATTTTTGAGAAAAGATGTAGGAATATGAAAACAGAGCATCCAAAAATGGATGAAGCCTCTATTCAGAATCAAATAAAGGAACAAATGATACAAAAGTTCCAGAATATAACCCCTGAAGAGGGTAGATAGATGGTGAAAGATGCAAATATTTTATTATTGCCCAATTGGGATATTGTTGATGCCTTAATTTTTAATTTTGTGTCAAATAATTTAGAATTACATGATCCAGATAAAGAAGAATTCTTGGGAACAACATTTAGTAATGATCAAGCTGCCTTTGTTATGTGGTCATTAAGAAGAGGATCCAGGACCACTCCATTACAACTTGATGATTCAAGACTAACAGGGAGTATCATTGTGAGGAGGGTCGCTGATACTTCACATGTACAGGTAGGCCGCATGAATGTGGACTATTCTAAATTTTCCTTGGCCACTGCAAAAAAAGAAGAAAAGGAAATGACTGATCTGTAGGGTAAGTACGAAATAGTGGTGGATGCCTACAATAAAGAAGTAAAAAAGAGAATTGAGCTGGAAAACAAGATATCTCAATTGGAGAAGATACTTGGGAAAAGAAAGGTGGGAGAATCCAATACACTTAGAAGTGCATACCCTTCATAGTCATTTGTTAGATCAACCCCTATTATTGAAATACCTGACACCCCTGAAAGGCCCCAATTCTATACTGCAGAGGACTTTGAAGAAGAAAAAACAAAATTACATGAGTTGCAGATAGAATTTAGAAATCAACAGGAAGAAAAATTAAAGTAGAGTGTGGGATGAAATACAATGGTCAACTTTTTATGATCAATTGACAAGAATTGTAACCCTCATGGATGAGTTGAACAGAGATAGGAATAAACTGACTCCTCTTGCACAAAAATGGAGGGAGAGGAATAATGATATTACAATCATATGTATATCTACAGTCCAAATGCATTATCATCAAGTGGAGAAATTTTTTGATTTATTAAATAAGCTAGAGAATTTTGATGGTGAAAGAGATTCTTTACAGAGAAGATTAACACTCTATTTTTCCTAATATATTGCTGAAAAATTTACTTTATTTCCTTGTGCTTTAGAATCTGTTGATACAATAAAGGAAAAGGAAAAGTGGAAAAGGGAGTTGGACGAGTTATTTAATGAAAGAATAGTAAACATCATGAGTGAGACTGGCCACTGGTTCTAGTCAAAGACAAATGAAGAGCTAGTAAAAATACAGTTATTTTATACTGCTATGAGAAAAGAATTTGATGATTTAGAAGAAAGTGCAAATTCTTTAATAAAGATACAAAGAGAAGCTCTAAGTTTTGATTGGCTAGATGATGATGCTTTTAATAAATGGAAAAATTAGTTTATAGAACAGATGTCAGGAGACGATGAGGAGGAAGATGCAAAAGTAACAGTTACCCTCGTAGTTAGTAATGAAGACATGGAAGATCCCTAGGTTAAAGTAAGTTTGCAGGTAACTGAAGATGATACATCACTTTCAGACCTCATGGCTATGTACTCTGAGGATGAAGAATGATTGTAAGATCAGATCATATTTTCTTGTCTCAACAACTGAGAAGCATAATAGAAAGGGACCCACCAAGGAATGTTTGTTGTAATAAGCCTTTCTATTATTTTGTTCTTGTCTTTTTGACAGAATTATAGGTGAGTGCCTTTTTAAAAGGACACCTATCATTTGTCTTTAGCCTGAAGCTTGTTGCATCTCACACTATTTAAGTGAGATCCCAAGGCTAAAGAAGGGTCCGAATTCTATTTCTTCTAAGTATTGTGCTTAGTCTAGTTTTTGGTCCAAATTTTGAAAGCAAGTTTGTAATGTATTTTTCTATCAAATTCTCTGAGAATACATGAATATAGAATGAGCTGTATTTCTTTCTGAAGGCCATTCTGAGTCTATTGTAAAGGATATACCATTTTCAAAGGAAATGAATACAAATTATGAGCTGTCCCCATATCAGTTCTTTCTAAATTTTGTCTCCTTTTAAATACTTAGCTACCTTGATGTTGTATGATTAAAAGCTTGTGCAATTGAATGCAATCTAGTTAGGTTGTATATCCATTTATCATTGTTGTTAATTCAATGGATTAAATAAAGGCTTTGATGAATGTGATGAGAGTTCTTAAGTATTGAAAAGGATTTTGAATGATAAATTTTGATAAGAATTGCTGATAGAATTTGTTGTAAAGCAACAAATTAGATCTAAGAATTTGCTATAGACTTTGAACCCCAATGGATTAGGCACTGATCAAGTTGTTTCAGCTAAAGGAGAAATATCTTATAAATGGTTATTCAAATGCATTATCAAATCAGATTTTACTTTTATTTTCTGTAGATCTTCAAAGTTGGCCATCACTTGTCTGTATGGAATGTTTTAGCTTCAGTTTGCCATTGTTGTTAAAAACATCTGCAGATCTATAGAAGAATTCTTGGCCATATCTATTTAATGGGATGTGTTTACCAAGTTAGTAAAAATTGTGTATATGTTTGAAGATCTTGAAATGAGAATCAAAATGAAATTAAGTATAATCCTCATACAGTTGTTCTAGTTTTGAACCATCGCTGGATACACCCACCCTAGTTTTGAAAGAGTAGAAAACCATCTGTGGTTTTGTTGAAGTTGGGTCCAAATACCTTACATATGCAATTGTTAATAAGAATAGGCTAGTCTTTAGATTGTGTATGTACTGTCATTCTGGTATTAAGCATTTTGTTGCTTAGTAGTTTTAGTACTTTTTAAAACACCAACAGATGCCATGATAGTAAGAATGGTAGAGCTGATCAAGCTAGAAGAGAAAAGAAGTCAGGCCATGCAAACCCTAGAAACACATCAACAATAGGTGAAAGGGAGTTTTGAGAAGAAAGCTAGGGTTAGAATCTTTAGAGAGGGATTTGGTTTTGAAATGGGATGTAGACATGGCAAAACTTGGAAGACACTCAAAATTTGATGCACTATGGAGTGGCCCCTATGTGATTGTTAGCTACAAATAGGTCAATGCTTTTCAATTAAGCAAGCCTGGTGCTAAATTTTTGCCTATCCTAGTCAATGGGATCTATCTCAAACCATGTCTTTGATAGGGATTGAGGTTTCATGTACATATGTTGCTTAGTTTTCTTTCTCTTGGTTTCTTGCTTTCCAAGAAGTGCACGAGCACAAGTTTCTCCCTATGAGATAGCCAGTTTTTTTCAAAGTTTTTAAGGTTGCAGAAGGTTTTTTGGTCTCTAGTTCTAGTTGTAGAGATGGAGGGCAAGTTTTTAGGGATTTGTTCTCATAGAGGTAGGGTAAGTGTTTCACAGTGCACTGATCCAAATATTTTGCAACTCTATAGCCCAATGGATGCATAAGGTCATTGGTCACACACATAGTTGGCTTGCGTCCCCTCTAAGTTGCTAAAAATGTTACCTATTTTTGCCCCCCACAAAAATTTGAATTTAAATACTTGAGCCCACCCAACTGTCACTCCCCATCTTTAGTATTATTTAAATTCCTTGGAAATACAAAATAAAATGATTAAACCTTATGATATTTCTTTTTTTCAATTTGTTTCCACTAGCCTACAACTTTCCATGTCATCAAATCTTCAATAGATCTACGGATGTCACGTACTCACTATAAAAAGTTATGAGGTTATTTCCTATAGTGATGTAGTGACCATCAAAGAATTTTTTTGCGGTATTGAAGAATGTGTTGGTCTAATTTTTTGCATGATAATTTTCCCTTGCCTAGGTAAAAAATCAGATTGGATCTACTAATGGTGTAAAAACCTTTTAAAAATATGTGAATATTCTCCATCCTTTTCAAACTTTTTGTGCCTCGAGTCTCCCCTTTTCCTTTTTTGTTTCTCACCGCCCGATCCCTAAAAGATCTATGGTAGTTGCTATCTTGCTATGAAAAGATGCAAGTGTTTTACCCTTAGTGACATAGTGACTATCGCTAAGTTGAAAGGTGGTGTTGTCAAATGGATGTATAGTTTTATTGTTATGTTAGAAGCATTAATGAGTTTTGACCCCGAATTAAGCATAGTCACCGGAGGTTGCTATGTTGCTATCGAGAAATTTGTGTTTCTCACCATTAGTGACATAGCACCTTTTCGAAAAGTAATCCCGTGGCAACTTTTTCAGAAGATGGGTCCTAGACAATGCTCTATCAGATATTAGTTATAAAGTTTTGGCACATGATTGCATCTAGTGGGATACACATATACACTAGGAAAAGTGATGGCATTGAAGGTCACTATATTGTTATTGAGAAACTTGTTCTTCTCACTATTACTGACATATCACCCAACCAAGAAATAAACATGTGGTGGGACCCAAGAAGCATGGTAATATGGCCACATTTTTTTAAAATATGAATTTATATGCCAGTGGTGCAACATTTTCTCACGTCATCAATAACTAGATCCACACCCCCATGCATAGAACATGTCAATGATTCTTATCATCAAATTGATCTCAAATCTATGATCATCATTATCTCACTATGGTGAGTTGCACAAAGGTTATGAATAGCAATATAGAAACAAGGGGCACACCATATTTCTCTTCATTAATGCATCAAATTTCTTCTACATGATCAATGAGAATCTACGATGGTTGCTATCATGCTATAGCAAGGTTCTCACTTTTTATGTATAGCTAGATAGCGATTTAGCAACACGTGTCCTTGTGGGATTGGGGAGATAATCCTATACTTAGCATTGGTAGTTAGAGTTGGTGGTTATGTGATATCATAGTCAAGGTTTTGGAGGTGGCATGGTTAGTCAGTTAGATGTGGTCAAACTCAAGAAGACCTTGTGGGTGGCAAAATGAAATAAAATAATTTGTCCACATAGCTCATTCTGGTTGCAGTATTCTATTTGACCTAGTGAATTTTTGCCGACTAATGAGCTAGAAACAAAGGAGATCAAATTTTCTTGCATGATCTGATCCTTATGATCAATTCCAACCACTCTTGAATGAATGCTAAACTCAGTGAATGAAGGAGAACACTCCACCACCCTAGTTTATCTATCTACTTGGTCAAAATGGTTTAATGGCATCATTCCTATCAAAGCCCTATTTCAACAAATTATCAAGTTTCACTGTATCTGAACCTATGCCCAAATTAGATTTTCTCCAAATCCTTATCAAGACTTAATGGTAGTGGTTGTGGGGTTACTTTAGTTACAAAATATCTTAGTTATGCCTAAGCTATAAAGGCAATTTTTGTAGATTTTGCACTAGTCGACTCTTCTCTAATTTCCCTGATATTTCTCTACAATTTCACTGAAAATTTCCTTTGTCTCTCAAATATATGACATTCTACCTTGTCTCCTTTAGCCATTTATGTAAAGTGCAAGAACTATTTGCCTCTCATTGGTGTATTGTAGAGATCCACAATCTTGCATGACTGTATCTCTTTTGGCCTATGAATGGTATATAAGTGAATCCTCTCTTTCTTTGTGTCATTCATTTGGGTTTTCTAATCTACATGTGATTGTTAGATTAAAGCAATTTTGGATGTGTATATCTTTGGTGTCATGATGGTTCAATAGTGCATGTATAGGTAGAGATTGGTTTGAACACTCTATTTTGGTGCATCACCCCCTTAGGTTAGAATAGGTAGATTTGCTTCTATGCATTTCTTCTCCCTTTTCCTCTCCAAGAGTAGTTAGGTGCACCCTGATAGTAAAGGAAGTCGGCCTTCTCCAAAGACTCAACCTCATAGTTCAAGTCCCATAGCTTGCAAGTTATTTCCATGTTTCACAAAGTTGTGCTTAGGTAAAAACTTTTGACAAGAGTGCAAACTTTTGTGACAACAGCTTACAACAAAGACTTCAATCCATTTGAAGATTTATCTCATAGCTTATAGATAAGTCACAAACATTTACCAAGACTCGACATAAAGGTGTGAAATACAACTGGAGCCAAGATTGTGATTAGAGTCATGTTACTAAAATTCTACACATGCTGAATTTTACTTTAAGTAACATTGCAGAAAGGAAATATTCATTTACATTTCATCATTTTGTAATCATATAAAGATCATGAGCAAAAAGAGATATAATTTTCATTGTATAAATCATCACTAATATGTATAATTTTCATTTTCATGAAGTATGAAATGAATATGAAAATGCTAGAAATGAAAATCTCACACAAGTCATGAGTCTAACTACTACCTTTTATACATATTGAGAATAAGAAAAACATAGCAAATGAAGGTAAAGTTAGAGCTAACCAGTTATTGCCTTTTTAGTGTTTGATTGTTTATGTGATCTTCAATGCTATCCTTGGTCTAGCTCTTGATCTGATAGCTCTGGGTCTTTTTTCTTTTGCATGGGAAAAAGTGGAGTTAGATCTTAAAAGATGTAAGAAATGACTGATTATTTGCAACTATGTACTCACACATGCAATATCTTTTCGATTCCAAATACATATTTAAAATAGTAATGCTCAAATGACAAAAAAGAAAAAAATATAATGTTAAAG
This sequence comes from Cupressus sempervirens, assembly GCA_028749045.1. Lineage (NCBI taxonomy): Eukaryota > Viridiplantae > Streptophyta > Pinopsida > Cupressales > Cupressaceae > Cupressus > Cupressus sempervirens. The sequence continues at coordinate 247,381,360 of CM053788.1, read as the reverse complement.
GGACATATTAACTCTAATATGAAACCTTTCATTATAATCAAGAACAAGCTTGCAATCATAGGAGAATAGTTTCATGAGTGTCACAAGCCCATGCTTGAATCTCATGAAATAATTATCATTATCACATTGAACATCATTATCATTGTTGTAACTCACAATGAATTCAAAGAGAACAAAGAGAAATGAAAGAGGGAGGGTCTTTTGTGCAGATTCTTCTTACATATGCTACAAGTTTTGTAGAAAAGGTTTACAAAATAGGCTGCCATCAGCTATTAAATTTTTCTGGTGAGAAACATTCCATTAAAATTAATTGACAAGGGAAGCTCTACTATGTGAAATTCTCACATGATTCATTCCCTGTGGATAATTTCTAAAGGATATTTGCCAAAGTGGTGTCAAATCAATAGATGGATTTAGATTCTAAGGCCAAGGAACTAGAATCTCACTCATCTAACCATGTATCTTATACAGAGCATAGAGATGTGAACAGTGAAAGGACCTTGTATGAAAATGACCAAGAAACCTATCTCAATGAATGACTACATAGATGGAGCATTGGACCAATGTAAACTCTCTTATGAAGAAAGAAATATGCAAGATTCATCAATAACCAGTGAAGAGATACACATGCTTTGCAAAAGTCATGTACAATTTGGAAATAGTGTTGATTATTGTTTTGTAGGAGATCCAAATTTGGGCTGAACAACTTTTTATTAAGTATCATATTAATGGAACATATAAAGATTCAGTTCAACAATTCAGGGAAAAAAGAAATCTGTCAAGGTTCAGCACCAGAAGTTAAGCAAAATAGATTTTCTAGCATAGAATTGACTTCAAATGCTACAATTTCTACTGCAAAAACATATATCATTCAAGGAAGCATGATCAGTATCTATGATAATTCTAAAATCAATTGTGGATAGCAATTACCTAAGTTTGGTGCTACATGTCTCTATACAAGAAAGATGCCTACAATTTGCATCGATATTTTTCTAGTGCATTAAACTACAAATTTATAGATGAGGGGAAATAATACTCAGAGGATCTTCTAGTTTTAGTGCAATAATCATGGGTTAGCCCCACTACCAGTAATGATATATATTGTGCAAGACAAGAACTTGATGAAGCCTGGGTAAATGAATTTTCCAAGAATGTTTCACCTACGATAATTGATCTTGTTGTAATCAATTTTACAACACCAAGAGAAGTGGGTAAAACTATTGCTACCAAGAATTAAAGAGTAGTAGGAGTATATGCAACTCAGTGCATTGGAATGCCTAGTAATTTGAAAGTATAGAAAAGTTCTACCTGAACAACAAACCCTTAATGTCTAAATAGCAAAGTCTATGAGAGAGCTACTAGAAAAGTGCTTTGGTAGAAGCATCCAACACTTAGGCCAGATTTTTGTGAAATCACTAAGATTCTTCAACATATCCTCAAAAGTGGTTTAATGTGTAGTTTATTTAATGAATTAGCTATCATGTGATAGCTTAATTTTCTAAAGCTACTATTTCAATGTCTTATTGATTGTGCTATAGGCTTCATTATGCTTTCTTGAATAATGATGAATAGGAAAAGTTTTGTTTTTTAGAAGAAAAGAGCCAGCTAGAGAGCTTCACATAGAAATGTGAAATAAAACATGTCAAATGGTCATGTCAAATAAAATATGATACAAATGGGAAAATACACATGGATATTGTGTAGTCTCTACTCGTATAGGTATCAAAAGACCTCAATGTTATAAATTTGAAAAAAAATATAAAGGAACAAGTTATAGTGGAAGAGTAGTACTAAAACAACAAGTGATACATGGTTTAAAGACTTCAATGCCAAAATTAAAACTAACTTGACCTACAGGAGAAACCCGAGTCTCAAGTTTTGTAAAGAATGAAGTATAATTTCTAGAACTAAATTTGTAACAAAACCCATATGTAAACATTTTGAAACTAGAATGTTTATATTCCAAGAATAGCATACCTTTCACATTCAATATTGGCAGCTTCACGACTCTATAGAAACAACAAATCTGAGTTCTAACAAATCTCTCATGGCGGCCATCAACTCAAACCCTCATTAATGTTTCCCAATCTTCATGACAGAGAGAACATCAACACACACAGCATAGGAAACCAACAAGTTTCTCAAATAATGATGACATTGAAGCAAGAATAAACCAACAAAATTCACAAGTGGAAGCCATCATTAGAGAACCCAGCAAAACCCTAGTCGACCTTCTAGACTCTTAAAATATAAAATGGAAAATGATATCCTTATGAATCATTTAATATTTTTCTATTTTTAATGCAAAAAGGAAGTGAGTCATTATATTCATATGTCATAGTCTTTAAGTGAGAAATCAATTTGGAAACATGTGGAGGGGATATAGGAATTTGGGGTCAAATTTGACTTTGCCAAGTCAATTTGAGGGCCTTTATTGATTGTTGAAGTGTTTTGGGGTAATTTATGATTATTCATGAGGGTAGTTATGGGTTAGTAAAGTATTATGAGTAATGAGACTTCATTTTTAGAGGTTTCTAAACCCTCATTTCTAGGCTTTCTTTCTACATTCGACCCAAGTGTTGAGATGGTATTTAGTGCAGTTTGTAACTCATTTTGAGAGAGTTTTGATTATGTAGAGGAGTTTTTGTGACTATTGTCTGATTCCTTAACTTTATTTGTAGAAGTTTGTAATTCATTTTGGAAGTTCAATACAGATGATAGTAGTTATATTTATGCTATTTTGTGTCAATTTTTGGACCTTCTTTCTTTTTTCAATTTTATGTGTGATGATAGAATGATTTGATAAAACAATTTCTGAATTGTTCTTGTTCCTCCTTAGTTTGTCTCTTTCTAGCACCTAGTTGTAGAAAAGTAAGTCTATTTGTAGGTTGTAATATGTGTTTTTAAAAGGTGAAATTGGTAAGAGATAGGCATCTATATTCCCCCTTTTGCTAATTCATTCCTGAAACCTTATTACAAATTACTTATGGAAGTCTTCATAAAAAGAAGTGTTTTGTTTGTACTTCAAATAGCTGAATAATCCTTCTCTATTAGTTGTATCTAAATTTTCATATTTCGTTTGGTGTATCACCCATTTGTTAGTTTAACTGTAGGTTTTAGGTTTATTTCGAGTAATTTATTTCCTTTTTCCTAGCAATTTTAGATTAAGTTCATGGAGATTTCATTGAATATTTAATAGGAGCTAGCCTAGAACCCAAAGGTCTCACTTCATTTGCATGTCCCATATAGCAAAGTGATTCCCATGTTAGGTTAGAATTACTAAACTTTTTTAATTCAATACTGGGTGCAAATTCTGATACTTAATAGTTTCGACATGCCCAGTGGGACATGAGTGCATTTTTACACTATGCTCATACAATAGATGATTATGTTTCAACTAGCTAGTAAAGTGCACTAATTTTATGAAAAAATCTAGACAAGGAGTTCCACTTCTTTTGAATATCTATAGCTAAAAACTTCAAAAAGGTGTGGAAGAACTCTTGCCAGAACAAAGCTAGAATCAAGGAGGTAGCTTTTAGCCCCTGGTATTCATGTGTATAGTAGAAGAAATCAAAGGAAAGTTAGGCATTCAACAAGTCCAATAGTGAGAACTAGATCATTTGAAACTAATATTTTTGCTGATTTAATTGTAACTTCAGCAAGTGCCAGTTTCATACCAGGAAATATAGCAAATACAAGTTTTTTACAACAACCTTTTCCTATCTAGATTTTAGCGCCACAACAAGTACCATTGCCTCCTCTAATGGTAAGACCATTGTATTTTGTGCCATTTGATCAGGGGAGCCCTTTAAAATTTTTCCCAACATCATGATATACCTCTTGCTACTTTAAAAGGTTTTCCAAATTTCATTGGAGAAAATCAAACTACAACATATGAACATATTAGAGACATTGCTACATTGTGCAGTGTTCATCATGTTATAGAAGAAGATGTCACTACCAAGTTACTTGTAGCATCTCTTAAAGGGAAAGTGCTTCAGTGGTGTAGGAGCTTGGCTGTTGGCTCAATTGATTCATGGGATGCTTTGGGTGATGCTTTAACAAGGTATTTTGAAGACAAGTTAGATTATTTTTCCTTAGTAGAGTAGGTCACAACTATAAAGTATGCTCCCTAAGAGAAAATGATGGATTTCAACAATCAGTTTCAAAGGACTTGGACTAGAATACTTGTCTTGGTAAGACCTTCATCAGATCATGCTTTTTTAAATTTCTGTAATGATTCAATCAATGGGAGGTGTTTCATTGCCTCAAGCATATGATATTGCCATTAGAGCTAAAAATAACCTTATTCAAGCCAAAAAAATAGCTCCTAGGCCTCCAATGCCTATTTTTCTAGAGATTTAGCCAAATATGTGATTAACAATTCCATCTTTTAATCCTTTACATGTTGTTCCTACTATTCCTAGTCAAGAAATTGTTGTAGCAAGCCCTTCACAAGATCTATAGGACATTAAAAATAGTTAGCTCAAGATTGAAAACATGATGTAAAATTTTAGTAATGAGTTAGTTAATTTGAAAAAATAGAAATTTTAGGTTAGACCACCTTATCAACAAAAAAATCAAGTTTTAAATCCACCTTATCAATAGCAAGATCAAGGCCAAGCCCAAGCTAATAGATAGCCATATCAGGGTGATGCAATTGGTTAGAGGAAAAATACATTTCAAATACCTTTTGGCCTTATAACCCAACCCCTCTCAATGTTACTAATACAATAAGAGATATTGTGCCTATGCAAAATAATCTTGTAGTAAATTTTGAGTGGTGTTATCCCTACAATGAACCACATAATCAGACTACTTGCACCAATGGCGTGATTAATCAGGCATTAATGGTATAGAATATAGTTGTGGGAAAACATAATGCCACAAATGATGCACCTAAATAGCAGCATGATTCACACACTCCTAAAACCATCTTTCTTAACTGATAGAAAGATGAGTTTTGTGCAGTAAATAACGATTCACCAATATTAGCCAATACACATGCCAAGAAAAGAGCTCTTGAAATAGAGGAAATGGCAAGTAAAAGTAAAGCACCTGATATAGCTAAGACATCACATCCCACAAATATTGTGGAGGATACTCATGTCCCTATCAATAAGGCAAATGTTCACAAGCAAGCAGAACATGTTTCTACTAAAGCACATCAAAAATCACATGTTGCTACACCTTTCAATATTATGGAGGATATGAAGAAGATGAATGTGTCTATGTCAATGTGGGAGACATTGGCTATTCCTGGCCAAATGGATATTTTAAAGAAAGCTCTATCTGATGAGGCAAATCCTAAGAAAGCTATGGAGGAACTAGCAAAAGCTGTATTGACAAATGTTGACGAGAAGAAAGAGGATAGTGATAAATTTTCCAAGGAATCAAGTAAGATAGTTAAACCCCCTCCTTTCTATCTTTCATTGATTATTGGTGATAAATTAATTCATAACTCTATGGTTGACAGTGGAGCTACAAGCTCAGTTATGCCCCAAAAGATAGCTAACCAATTAGGATTAAAATATCAACCTATTGAAAGAGGTGTTGTTCAGCTTGATGGAATGTCTATTAGCACTATAGGTGTGATTAAAGATGCAAGTCTTAATCTTCATGCCTATCCTAACTTTTCCATTTAGCAAAATATCTATGTAATAAACCTACCTCCATATTTTTCCATCTATTTGTCTAGATATTTTACTACAAAAATTAGGGGTTACCTATCATCTAATTTCTCTCACATGCTTTTTAGGACTAGATATGGTACTAAAGTAATAATTAAGTTTGAATTGCTTGCAAGAAACCATATAGAGCCATATATACCTAGTGCTATGAACACAAATTTTCTTGCATTTGATGAAGAAGATCATGGCATAGTTGTTGAAGCTAGAACCCAATTAGATAATGTTCTAAATATCCTTCTTGATAAATGAGCATTAAGTCAAACTTATGAAAATCATTTTTATGATTTGAAAAATGCTGATTTCGTGACTTATGTCATACATGAGCAAGATGTAGTCATTCCTAATTTGATCAAATTAGAAAGTTAGTTGGAGGAATCACAAAATTAGATATGGAGTATGTTTTATGATGGTTTGAGGGGCAAACAAGGTGCTGGTGGGGGTGTCATGTTAGTTTCACCTAAAAATGAAAAGTATTATGCCACTTTTAGATTCAACTTTTCCTCCTCAAATAATAAAACTAAATATGAGGGCTTGATTCAAGATTTAAAATGGGCATGGAAGCATGGTATCAAGTGTTTAAAGGTATATGGTGATAGTGAATTGATAGAAAACCAAGTAAGAGGCCTAAATGTTGTAAAGAATGATGTTCTTAAGTCTTATAGGGATCAAGTATGGGATCTCCTTGAAAATGTTGATGCTTTTAACATACTTGTTGTTTCTAGAATAAATAATTAGCATGCTGATAGATTACCAGCTACAAGTGCTTAGTATGACATTGTAAACAACATTAAAGTAGAATCTGATCAGCAACATATAAAGATTATTATCAGGCCTTTAGTACTTAATAATAATATTAATTGGCAAGTGTTTGAAAGTGATGAATAGATTTTGCAATTCCTGTTTGAAGAGGATATTTTTTCAAATTCAAACCAATAGAGGTATAACAATCAATATGGAGATCAAGTGTTATAGCTAAAAAATAACAAGTTTCCTAAAGGGTTAGTAACAATGGAAAGTGTTTTTAACTCTGATGATTAGCTAAAACCTGGTAAAGCAAACTTGTTGGTCAAGAAAAATCAATATGAATACTTGGAGATCGCACTTGGAAAATGACTTAAGTTTGGTAAAGTGGATTCTATTAAAGAAAAATAGTCTTTTCTTCATTTTCTTCAAGAATTTAGTGATGGTTTTGCATAGCAATATAGTGATTTAAAAGGTTTTGATCCAAAACTTGCATAACACACAATAGAGCTAGAACTAACAGCTAAACTAGTTCAGCAAAAACAAAGGCCAATTAATACTAAGTTGTAGCCTTTGATGCAAAAGGAAGTTTTTAGGTTGATTGAAAGTAAAATAATTTTTCCCATCAAGCACACAAGCTAGGTTGCTAATTTGGTCCCTGTAAGGAAGAAAAATGGAGAACTATGGTTGTGTGTGGATTTCAGAGACTTGAATAAAGTCTCATTAAAAGATAGACACCCACTTCCATCCATGGAGAAAATATTACAGTATGTGTCAAGGGTTGAAAGATTTTCCTTGTTGGATGGATACATAGGTTACAATCAGATTTTGATGAAAGAAGAAGACCAATTCAAAACAACATTTACAACAAAGTGGGGAACAATGCCATATAAAAGAATGCCATGTGGATTGTCTAATGCTGGAGAAACTTTTTAGAAAGCAATGGAGATGGCTTTTAGCAATCTAATGTATAAGTTTGTTTTGGTATACCTTGATGACATCACTATTTACTCTCAAAAAATAGTAGATCATATTGACCACTTAAGGCAAATTTTTGAGTGTTGCATGGAATTTGGGATTTCATTAAACCCAAAGAAGTGTATTTTTTCTATCCATGAAGGTAAATTACTTGGATATATTGTATCAAAAGAAGGTATTACTATGGATCTTGAACACCGTTACTTAAGCCATTGACAACTATGGTTAAAAAAAACATAGTCTTTGCATGGACAAAAGAGGCAAAAAAGAACTTTTAGGCCATCAAAGATGCATTAGCAATAGCCCAGTTTTAATAAATCCTTACCAATGCATATGGTGGTTTTGATGTCATTTCGGCCATGTTAGTATAGAAGAATTCAAAAGGATTGGAACAAACAATCACTTTTTTCAGCAAAGGACTTGAGTAATATGAGCAAAGGTACAATTTTTTTGAGAAACATGTACTTTCAATTGTAAAAAAGCTGTAAAAATTTCAAGCAAATGTTGACACATAATAAGGTGATTTTTCTTATGGTGCATCCAAGTGTTAAGGAGTTTCTTTTGAGTGAAGATTTAAATGAAAAGTGGGCTAGTTGGATAACATGGGTCATAGAGTATGACGTGGACATTCAAATAACCAAGTTGGTTAGAGGCAAAGTTTTATGTGAATATATTATAGTCAAATATGTTTCAGAGCTTGAAGGACAAGCAAACACCATTTTAATGATTGGTGCTATAGGAGATAATGATAGGGAAGCAAGCTGGTTACAAGATATGGTTCACTTTTTTAGGACTAGTGAGTGTCCAACCACTTTGGACAAAGAAAAGTGGAGGTATTATTGTTTACAATCTATTCCCTTTGTCTTGATTAATGATGTTTTGTATAGGAAAGACTACAATGGAGTACTTCTTAGATGCATTGATTTAGATCAGGTTGCAAATATCTTGCATGAATTTCATGATGGTCATTCAAGAGGACATTTTTCCCCTAGAACAATAGCATATAAAATTCTCTGAGTTGGATATTATTGGCCTAATATTTTTAAGGACAACTATGCATATGTCAAAAAATGTGTTTAGTGTGCTATGTTTGTAGGAAAAGAGAGGTTGCCAGCTTTGTCTTTGCAGCCAATTAAGATATAACAACCCTTTCAAAAATTGGGTGTTGACTTTATAGCGCCTATTAAGCCTCCATCAAGTGCAAGTCACAAGTGGATAATCACTACTACAAATTATTTCACACACTAGACTAAAGTAGCAGTGTTAAAGGAGGAAAATGAAATAGCAGTCCTCAACTTTTATGATGATATCATGAATAGGTTTGGGGTACCTGATTCTATTATTTTCGATAATGCACTTGCTTTTATTGGAATGAAATTGATTGATTGGGCATTCAAACATAGAATTTATCTCATCACTAGTTCTAATTATTACCCACAAGGTAATGGATTAGCAGAGTCCTCCGATAAGAATTTGATACGAATTATCAAAAGAACTCTGTAGGAGAATCAATGAGATTGGCATTCTAAATTGAAGGCTACCTTATGGGTTGATAGAATCACCCCAAAATAGATTATTGGAAATTCACCCTATCAGTTCGTCTATGGGAAAGAAGCTTGGTTATCAATTGAAACAGAGTTACTAACTCTTGATCTTGCCACTCAATTGGTTCTTTTTGAAGAAGGGGATCCTATTCTAGTGTGGTATGCTCAGCTGATGGAATTGGAAGAAATCAGAAAAAAGGCTATGCAAACTATGGAGTTTCAAAAAATGCAAATCAAGAAAAATTTTGATAGAAAAGAAAGAGCTAGATAATTTAGCATAGGTGGCATGGTGTTGAAATGGGTTGTTCTTAAGAGCAAGCCAAGCTATCACAATAAGTTTGATGACATGTGGGTTAGATCATTTTAGATTGCTAAATACAAACAACATAATGCTTACCATCTATCCACAATGGTAGGAGATGTACTACTAATCCCTATAAATGAGATCCACCACAAGCCATGTTTTGAGGTATGATTTTTAGTCCCACTTGTATATACTAGGTTAGTCACCTTGTTTTCAGTAAGTGCACCTGCATTTTAGTTTAGTTTTCCCTAAGTGTTGTCCAAGCACATGTAGTTTTTTTTTTTTTTTTGTTCTAGGTTAGTTTCTTGTCTCATTTTTTAGTTTAGGTTTGTCAAGTTTTTGTTTTATGTTGATAAGAAGTCATTTCCTCCCATTTCATTTATGCATGCATAAATGTATGTTTTTGAATGCCTATGTGTATCTAGTACAAACATACATACACATATGCATATTGCTACAAATAAACATGCCCGGCTGCTAACCATACATATATGCATATCCATGTATTCACTACATGCATGCATCCATTCAGACCCATACTCTCATTTACACATAAATAAAATGGTCAACTATGACATTTTCGACTCCTAAAGTTGATACTTGAGTTTTGACCCTGCATACTTGTCAACCCAATAAGAGTTTTAAGTCTTATTAAGCTCATGTGTATACATTCAAAACTAAACCAGCAACTTTAGAAGTTGCTTTGTGATAGGTCTAGGTGTTAGGAATGCATAATTTCAGCCTCTATGCCCAATGAACAAAGCAAACTAGTCAAATGTCTAGCAAGCAAACATATAGAAGAGGTCACCAAAAATGTTACTAAAATCCTACACTTGCTGAATTTTACTTCAAGTAACATTGCAAAAAGGAAATATTCATTTTCTAATCATTTACATTTCATCATTTTTCAATCATATAAAAATCATGAGAAAAAAGAGATATAATGTTCATTGTATAAATCATCACTGATATGTACAATTTTCATTTTCACAAAGTATGAAATGAATATGAAAATGCTAGAAATGAAAATATCATGCAAGCTATGATTCTAAGTACTACCTTTTATACATATTGAGAATAAGAAAAACATAGCACAGGAAGGTATAGTTAGAGGTAATCAGTCATTGCCTTTTCAAAATTTGATTGGTTATGTGATCTTAAATGCTATCCTTGGTCCAACTCTTGATCCAATAGCTTCGGGTCTTCATTCTCTTGCATGGGAAAAAGTGGAGTTAGATCTTAAAAGACCAAAGTAATGACTGATTATCTGCAACTATGTACACACACATGCAATATCTTTCTAATTCCAAATACATATAAAAAGTGGTAATGCTCAAATGACAAAAAAGCAGAAAATATAATGTTAAAGGGACATATTAACTTTGATATGAAACCTTTCATTATAATCAAGAACAAGCTTGCAATCACATGAGAGTACTTTCATGAGTGTCATGAGCCCATGCTCAAACCTCATGAAATAATTATCATTATCACATTGAACATCATCATCACTACTGTAACTCACAATGCACTGAAATAGAACAAAGAGAAATGAAAGAGGGAGGATCTTTTGTGTAGATTCTTCTTACAAATGTTGCAATTTTTGTAGAAATGGTCTACAAAATAGGCTGCCATTAGCTATTAAAATTTTTTGGCGAGAAACATTCTCTTAAAATTAATTGTCAATGGAAGCTCTGTTATGTGAAATTCCCACATGATTCATTCCCTTTGGATAATTATTGAAGGATATTTGAGCTCAAGAATTTGAATTTTTTATGGCCATTGGGTTCTATCAATGGCATAATTTACTCAAGATAATTTGGAATTCCTGCAAAGAAATCATTTTACTGATTCATTAGTTGCATTACAATCTGAATTGGTTAACCAAAAGAGTTTAAATGATAGTGGATTTTTTGATTATTCAAGTTGTTTATCTCCACAAGGGTATGGATGGGGATCGAATGAAAACCATGGTGAAGAGAAGAGAACAAAGTCAAGAGATGATGAGCCTATGGACATTAAAAGTTTCCAACCAAATTATTTAACATCATACATAACCTTTGAGAAAATAATAACAAGGCCCTTGAAAGATGAAAATGATTGTAAAGTTGAAAATCTAGAGTTTCCTTGTTCATCTTCCAAAGTGTTGTCAAATCAACAGATGGATTCATAATCTAAGGCTAGGGAACTGGAATCTAACTCATCTAGCCATTTACCTTATATAGAGCATAGAGATGTGAACAGTAAAAGGACCTTGTATGAAAATGACCAAAAAACCTATCTCAATGAATGACTACATAGATGGAGCATTGGAAAAATGTAAAACCTCTTATGAACAAAAAATATTCAAGATTCATTAGTAACCATGAAGAGATACTCATGCTTTGCAAAGGTCGTGTATAGTTTGGAAATAGGGTTGATTATAGTTCTACAAGAGATCTAAATTTGGGCTGAACAACTTTTATTGAGTATCATATTAATGGAACATATAAAGAATCAGTTCAAAAACTTAGGGAAAAAATAAATGTGTCAAGGTTCAACACCACAAGTTAAGAAAAATAGATTTTTCAGCACAGACTTGACTTCAAATGCTGCAGGTGCTGCTGCAAAAATGTATAGCAGTCAAGGAAGCTTGATTAGTTTGGTTACTAGGGTATCTATGATAATTATAAAATCAATTGTGGATAGCAATTACCTAAGTCTAGTGCTACATGTCTCTATACAGGCAAGATGCTTACAATTTGCATCGATATTTTTCCAATACATTAAATTGAAAATTTATAGATGAGAGGAAATACTACCTAGAGGATCTTCCAATTTTAGTGCAATAATCATTGGTTAGCCCCACTGCCAATAATGATGTATATCATGCAAGAAATGAACTTGATGAAGCTTGGGTAAATGAATTTTCCAAGAATGTTTCACATATGATAATCAATCTTGATGTAATCAATTTTACAACACCAAGAGAAGTGGGAAAAGCTATTACTATCAAGAAGTATAGAGTAGTAGGAGTATATGTAGCTCAGTACATTGAAATGCCCAGTAATTTGAAAGCATAGAAAAGTGCTACCTAAACAACAAAACCTTAATGTCTAAATAGCAATGTCTATGAGAGAGCTACTAGAAAAGTGCTTTGGTAGCAACATCCAACACTTAGGCCAATTTTTTGTGAAATCACTCAGATTCTTCAACATATCCTCAAAAGTGGTTTAATATGTAGTTTATTTAATGAATTACTTTTTTGAAGGTACTATTTCAGTTTCCTACCAATTGTGCTATAGGATTGATTATGCTTTCTTGCATAACAATAAAGAGGAAAAGTTTTTTTTTAGAAGAAAAGACCCGCTAGAAAGCTCCACATAGCAACATGAAATAAAAAATGTCAAATGGTCATAAAAAATAGTGCACTCAAGATAGAGGAACAACATATGATCCAAATGGGAAAAAACACATGCATATTATGCAGCCTCTGCTCGTATAGGTATCAAAAGACCTCAATGTTATAAATTTGAAAAAGATACAGAGGAACAAGTTATAGTGGAAGAGTAGTATTGAAACAACAAGTGATACATGGTTTAAAGACTTCAATGCCAAAATTAAAACTAGCTCGACCTACACGAGAAACCTGAGTCTTGAGTTTTGTAAAGAATGAAGTATAACTTCCATAACTTATTTTCGTAACAAAACCCATATGTAAAAATTTCAAAACTAGAATGTTTATGTTCCAGGAATAGCCCACCTTTCACATTCAGCAACGGTGGCTTCAAGACTCTGTAGAAACAACAAACCCAAGTTCCAACTAATCTCTCATGGCAGCCATCAACTCAAACCCTCATTAATGTTTTCCAATCTTCATGATAGAGAGAATATCAACACACACAGTATAAGAAACCAATAGGTTTCTCAAATAATGATGATAGTGAAGCAAGAATAAACTATAAAATTCAATAGTGGTAGCCATCATCAAAAAACCCAACAAAACCCTAGTCAGCCTTCCAGACTCTTCAAATGTAAAATGGAAAATGAAAGTCTTTTAGGGTATTTGAGCCATATAACATGCCCTATTTTTCTTTTCATAAAGTTTGAAATCCATGGGGTTTATGTGTGGGATTTTAATCCCTTCTCAAATATTTATATTTTTATTGTGTAAAGTGTGGTGTATTTCTTTGTTTTGCCTTAGGTTCTATCTAGGGGTTTTTGTCAAGTTATTTTCTTTTTGCATAAATATTTCATTGCAAAAGAAAGATATTTAAATGATATCCTTATGAATCATTTAATATTTTTTTGTTTTTAATGCAAAAAGGAAGTGAGTCATTATATTCATATGTCATAGTCTTTAAGTAAGAAATTAGTTTGGAAACATGGGGAGGGGATATAGGAATCTGGGGTCGAATTTGACTTTGCCAAGTCAGTTTGAGGGCCTTTATTGACTATTGGAGTGTTTTGGGGTAATTTCTAATGAGTCCTGAGGGTAGTTATGGATTAGTAAAGTTTTATGAGTAATGAGACTTCATTTTTAGAGGTTTCTAAACCCTCATTTCTAGGCTTTCTTTCTGCATTCGACCCAAGTGCTGAGATGGTATTTAGTGTAGTTGGTAACTCATTTTGGGAGAAATCTGATTATGTAGAGGAGTTTTTGTGACTATTTTATGAGTCCTTAACTTTATTTTTAGAATTTTGTAATTCATTTTGGAAGTTCAATATAGATGAGAATAGTTATATTTATGCTATTTTGTGTCATATTTTGGACCTTCTTTCTTTCTACAACTCTGTGTAATGATAGAATGATTTGATAAAACAATTTGTGAACTATTCTTGTTCCTCTTGATTTTGTCTCATTCTAGCACCTAGTTATGGAAAAGTAAGTCTATTTGCAGGTTGTAATCTATGTTTTTAAAAGGTAAAATTGGTAAGAGAGAGACATTTTTATTCCTCCTTTTGCTAATTCATTCCTAAAACCTTATTAAAAATTACTTATGCAAGTCTTTATAGAAAGAAGTGTTTTATTTTTACTTCAAATAGCTGAATAGTCCTTCTCTATCAGTTGTATCTAAATTTTCATATCTCTTTTGGTGTATCACCCATTTGTTAGTTTAACTATAGGTTTTAGGTTTATTTCTAGTAACTTCTCTCCTTTTTCCCTGCAATTTTAGATTAAGTTCATGGAGATTCCACTAAATATTTAATAGGAACTGGCCTAGAACCTAGAGGTCTCACTTCATTTTCATGTCCCGCATAGTGAAGTGATTTGCATTTTAGGTTAGAATTAGTAAAATTTTTTAGTTTAGTACTAGGTGCAAATTCTTATACTTAACAAGTCTCACATAGATAAAAGAATACCTTGCTAGTTCACCAATCTTGATGTCGCATATCTACGGGAAGCTTCTTATTTTATACATCTAAGTAATAGAGACATCTCTAGGTATCTTGCTAGCTCAAGAAGACAATGATAACAATGAAAAATCTATTTACTAACTGAGTCACATGCTAATCTCCTATGAAATGAATTATAGAATCATTGAGAAGGCTTGCTTGGTAGTTATCTTTGCTTCCCAAAAGTTGAAACACTACATTCTTATCCATACTACATGACTAGTTGTTAAAATTGATCCATTGAAGTACTTACTTAGCAAGGTAGCTCTAATAGGGAGGTTGGCTAAGTGCGTCATGATCTTGAGCAAGTTTGACATTCAGTATGTTGAATAGAAGGCTATCAAAGGGCAAGTAATAACTAGTCAATTAGCAGAGGCACCAATGTTGAGTCTTCTTTTGCTAAACATTGACTTCCTTGATGAATCAATTCTAATTCTTACACATGAATCTTGGGTGATGTTCTTTGATAGTTCCTTCACACAATAGGGATCCAATGCTAGGCTTTTGTTCATAACACCACAGAGGTATTCACTATTTGAGGCATACAAGATTTTGTTTCCTTGTACAAACAATATTGCATAATATGAAGCTTTCACTAATGATATTAAGATTGCAGTTGAATGGAGAGTGGATCAATTGAACATATTTGGTAATTTCCCATCCCATAATCAACCAAGTCAATGATGTCTACTAGATAAAATATGAGAAATTGATCCCTTATAAATGCATGGTGGATGACCTAAAGAGATACTTTTCTCATATCACCTTCCAACATGTTCCTCGAGAAAACAATAAAATGGCTAATGCCATGGCTACTCTTGCTTCCTTGTTATAGATGCAAAAGAATAATCTTTGACATGAGTTCCTCGTGGAAAAATTACTCTACCTTGCCTATAATCCCCCTGAATCTTAGATGACTTTTTTTTATTTTAGGACATGATTCATGTGACTACCACCATTTATAATCCTATCTGCATGACCAAATAATTTTGGATGGTTTAACCTGAAATGAAAAATGTCATCGTATCCACACTTCATGCTTTGTTATTATTGCTAAAAAATTGTTTAAGAGAGGTTTTAATAGAACACTCCTTAGGTGTCTAGAACCTAATGAGTCCAAACATGAATTAATTGATGTACATGAGCATATTTGTAGATCTCACTCTAACAATTTGACACTAGCTCATAAAATAATTAGAGCTAGTTACTATTGGCCAAATATGGAGCAAGAGGCAATCAAATATGCCAAGTCCTACAAACAATTGCAACTCCATGGAAATTTGATTCATGCTCCAACTAGAGATCTAATTCCATCTATCATACAGTGGCCATTCCAACAATGAGCCTTTGATCTTGTGGGTTAGATTCACCTATCTTCTTCAAATGGACACAAATTCATCATTATAGCTATAGATTACTATACTAACTAGGTAGAGGTAGTACATCTCTATGGAAAATGGAAAAATTGTAGCTCTATTCATTATGAATTATATCATATGTAGGTATGGTGTACCTTCCTCCATTATTACTAACAATGGAAGATAGTTTAAAAATAAGGACCTTAAGGAGTTATGCAAAAAGTTCAAAATCACACAACATTGGTCCTCTATTTATTATCCCAAAGGTAATGGTCAAGAAAAGGCATCTAACAAGGCTATCCTTAAGATCTTACATTACACAGTTAACAAGTCTAGAAGGGACTAACACCTTTAGATTAATCTTCCTTTATGGGCTTATAGAACAAGTTTTAGAACTCCAACAAGTATAACAGCCTTTGATTTAGTATATGGAGTGGATGTTGTGCTTCCCATTGAGGTTGAGATTCCTACCCTGAGAATCTCCATGAAGGGCCTCATTATTGATAATGACTACAAAATATCTCAACTTCAAGAGCTAGAATTATTAGATGAATATCAGCAAGTGGTGTGTGATCATCTTTGATCTTATTAGTAGTGTATTTCTAGAAGCTACAATAAGAAAGTTAAGCCACGCAACTTCCAACTAGGTGATGTTGTTCTGAGAGAAAACCCTAAGAATAAAAAACAATAGGTACAAAAAGGGAAGTTCAAACCCAACTAGCTTGGTCCCTGTATAATCACTACAGTATTGGTATTTGGTGCTTACCAACTTGTAACATTCAAGGGAGAGTTGCTCAAGGAGCCATCAAAACTCTCCATCTAAAGAAATTTTATAGTTAATTTAGTTTTAGAAGCTCTCTATATATACTTAAATGTCCTAAAAAAATCTAAAAATTATAAGAAGTTCTGAAAAAAATCATTGCCTTAGTGAAAATCTAGCAATAGGCACCTTGGTAATAGCAAAAAAATGGAAAAATACAAAAATACAAAAAAATTGAAAAATACAAAAAAAATTGAAAAAAAAGTGCCATTAATGAAAACCTGACAAACAAGCATCATGGTAGCAAAAAAAAAAAGAATCTCTGGCAAGAAGGTGAAAACATAGTAAACAAGCACCTCTTGTTTCAAATGCTATATCTCACAACACATCTTCTAGCTTCTTGTATAGTTGTTTTCCTACTTTAGTTTTTTTCTCTCACTCATGTATCCATGGATTGAATCTTGTCATAACTTAGGGGCATCGCCCTATAGTTTCAAAGGAATCTCTTTTACGATAGTCACCAATTGTTTTAACTGTGTCTTCCTATTATTGCTAGTGTCACTTTGAGATTCCTCTCATGGAAAATATCTTTCATGACAATCACCAATTTTTCTAATAGTGTCTACCTACTATTGCAGTGTTACTTTGAGATTCCTCTCATTGAAAATCTCTTTCACGATAGTCGCCAGTTATTCTAACTGCATCTACCTACTATCACTAATGTCACTTTGAGATTTCTCTCATGGAAAATATCTTTCATATAGTCACTAGTTGTTCTAACTGCATCTACCTACTATCACTCATGTCACTTTTGAGATTCCTCTCATAGAACATCTCTTTCATGAAAGTTACAAGGGTTGTTCTAACAATGTCTGCCTACTATCACTAGTGTCACTTTGAGATTCTTCTCATGGAACATCTCTTTCATGATAGTCATCGATTATTCTAATTGCATTTATCTGCTATTGCTCATGTCACTTTTGAGATTTCTCTCATAGAATATCTATTTCACAATAGTCACTAGTTGTTATAACTATGTTTTCCTACTATCGCTAGTGTCACTTTGAGATTTGTTGTGGTATTCACAACACACACCCCATTCTGAGTACGGAATGGGGACCCCCAATTTTTTTTGACTCTCAATTCTCATTTTGAGAGTCGAGAGAAGAGAATTAGTTTATTAGTTAGATTATCTGAGTCAAAAAAAAAATAGAGAAAAAATCACAAGTAAAATAAAAATTGGTTTTTGAGTATCATTTTTTTAAATGTGTTTTATATATCTAGTGATTAATTTTTATTTTTATTTTCTTGTGACATGTAGGTAATACAATCAAATGGAGTCCACATCTAGATCAATAGCAAAGCCCGTCATATACAAGTTTCAAGGCATAACCCCGAAGTCATGATTGCACAATGAACACTTTGAGATTAAAGACACAGAACTTGGACACACGAACTTGGAAGAATTTTTAAGGGTTTGTAACAACCCAACTAAAAGATCTTCTTTGAGATCCACCTTAATACAGTCTGGATTGGTAAATGCAGCATCACATCCTAGGACTATTCAGTCAGCTAAATTGATCATGACCTTATCCTGACATTTTGTTCCTGAGGAAAGGGTGGTAAATAGTGTCACTGGGGAAGTAGTCTTGGATCTACAACCTGATAATATTGAGAAAGTCTTTCACTTACCCAGAGTTGATCAGTTTATCAAGCTTTCATATGAAGCAACTGAGAGGTGGCATAAGGATCATCAACAGGAGGCCATGGACATTATATATTCCTCATACTTCATTGAGAAACCATCTCGAGGAAAGACAATCAGCAAAGTAGATATGGCTCAAGGATATATGAGGGATGACATTGGATATTCAATCATTTTCCTAAGTAGAGTTATGGGATTTATTGCAGTAGGTCATCTCACTCCATTCATGGTTAACTTCATTAAAACCATTAGACATGAAAAGATGCCACTAGATTGGGCTATCACACTTGGTGAGAACTTGTGTGATCAATTGCAGACAGTAAAGGACAAGAAGAAGTTCTCTATGACTTCTTATGTGATATATCTACTTGCAGCAAGAGCCATTGACAATCTTGGGTTGTACAAAAGAGATAGTATGCAGGATACTAATGCATGACCATAAATAGTTTATCCTCAGCTAATTAAGAAAAAGCTCTCACCGCAAAGCAAAGAGTACCGGATTGTGAATGATGCCTTTATCTTTTCTATCATTTGATTCATCAAAGGTGACTATGGAAAGAGATTGTTTGATGAGGCCAAGGCATAAATCATAGCTCTTGGTGCATATTTTATCCAGTTTTGAACATTTACATACATTCGGGTTGGTGGTGCATCTATCCATCCAAAGAAGCTCCCAAGGTACCCAAGTGATAAGTTGGTTCTGATGGAAATTTCTCGATAGATTGAGTGAGCTTATGAGAGGATCAAGAAACAAAAAAGGCCTTGTTGGGATTGGCCTTTTGTAATAGGGGCATACCAAGTAAAGAGAAAGTAGGATATCCTGACCTGGGAGTGGGAGAACTATCCTCTTGAGGAATATAACTCTCCTCGACCGTTCTTTGATAGTGTTGGTAAAGTGCAAAATTTAGCAGGAAAAGAGTTTTACCATGAGGACACCATTGAAGATCATTAGATGAATGCCACAAATGACTATGATGTCCGTATCAGGGACTATTGTAGAATGACTTTGTATTTAGCAAAGAAGGCTCTCCATTGGACCATCCCAGATGAGATAAGGATACAAGATTCACAGGAGCTATTAGATCCCTTATTCAATACAAATAAAGTTGGTGAGAGGCCCATTCTGAATGTAGAAATTGATAGAGAGGAAGGAGATGATATTAATCATCAAGCAAGACATGTCATCAGAATAACAAAGAGTTAGATCAAGAAACCCTTTCCACTTGATCCAATTTTGGATACAGTGGTATTCCGTATACATGCTCACCCAGAAAAGGTAAAGGGGAGGAAAGTCATAGTTCCTATCTTTGTGCTCTAGTCTCCTATCAGGCTAGAAATGATCTACCAGCTTGATCGTCCAGTGGGATATTACCATCCACTAGAGAAGAAGAAAGAAAAGAGGAAGAGAGCCTCTCCTCAAAGGATCCAAACAGAGCATGTTGAATAATAGGCCCCTTTGCAGCAACATGAATCTACTCCCTAGGACCCCCAGGACTCTAGGATTTCTCATATCCAGGTTGATTTTCCATTGCCTCCTATTTTGTCAAGCTAGCAAGAGGAGGGAGAGATTCTAGAGACATCCATTCCTCTGATACATCAAGAGCTCATTTCTCTTATGGTTCCATAGAAGCAAAGAAGGGTCAAGGTTAGAATGAACAAGAGGCAGAGAGTTCATAAAAGATTAGTGCCTAATCCATCTATTCCTGAAACCATTCCTGAGGAAGAATCAGATGAGGATGAAACAGAGTCAGATGGGGAGGAAGAGAAAGTGCCTCTACAAGGGAGAACTCGACTTGCTAAAGCTACAAAATTGGAAAGAAAGAAGAATGTCACAAATACCCCACCACCCACCCAAGCTGAAACAGTAGAGCTCTCTTCATGGGAGGACGAAGTACAACGATGGGTGAATGAGCAAAGAGAGATAAGTGATGATATTCTCTCCATTCTAGATTTTGATTTCATTTCGGTGGGTATAGAATTGGTTAGATATAAGATTAGAGATACTCCTACAGGTGAATATCAATAGCAAGATTGGATGCAGATGCCACCTGAGACACAAGGTCCTCACTAACGCCCCCATCTTCACCTCTAGCTATGATGACAGATAAGGTTTTAGTGACACCTCCACCTTCAAGTTTAGAGGAACATGTTCAAAAGGAATCATCATTACAAAAAGAACCAAAACCAAGGGTTACTGATGAGTTGCCAAAAGAGACACAAGTGATGGAATGTATACAACAACCTTCCCAAGAAGTCGAGGATCAAACTATGTGATCTACAGAAACTGAGACTACAAAAGAAGAACCCTCACAATAGGAAACTCCAAGCAAAATTGACAAAGGGAAGGAGATAGCTAAACACATCCCTTCCTCATCTAGAGCTAAGGTTGAAGAAATACATATCTCGAGATGGTTCTAGAAGGAAATAATGAGAAGTGCTAAGCATCAATTCCTTGCTTCAGAGGATGATATATGTGACATTGAAAATTTTTTGAGCAAGCCTAACTCTCCATTACAGGATGAAATACCATTTGCATTCATTACCACTACTCAGAATCAAGACTTATTTGAACAAGTGGCTCATCCCCTGAAAGGTACAAATGAAGAAGTTGTTAGCCTTCAGGACTATGAAGTAAATGATATCACATTAGGGAAACCTACATGGGATACTTCTTGAAAAATGATGACTATGGGAGTCAAAGAGGTTCTTAACCACATGGAACATGATGAGATTGAAATCAGAGTACTTCAAAGGAAAGTTGAGATCTTGGAAGGATATCTAGCTAAAGTTATTGGTCCTCTTGATTTTGAACACCCCGAGGAGACTTTAACTACCATTATGAAAGAAGGGGAAGGTATATGACTCAATCCATTTTTGAGAGGTTGTCAAGATTGGTGAGACAACCTTGAGGATAGGGGTATCACTATAATTACAGGAAGTCTAAAATTATTGCATGCTACACAAGACAATGTTGATAAGATCGTGGCAATTTTGAGGTAGGACTTCAACATTATGGATGAGGTGCGAGTTTGGAGCAAGGATTTGCAAATTCTGCAGGCCATAAAAGGACAAAGGTATCACATTCTGATTGATGTATCTACTGGCCAAGAGCTAGACATGATAGATGATTGGATAGAATTGATTGCAAAAGGAAATAAAGTGATGGAAACATTGCATGATGAGATACATAGGCTCAAGGACCAAGCTCAAGAGCTAATTTTGGAAGCAGAAAAGTTATTTAGTGATGCATGCTTGGATATTTTTGAAGATGAAGAATGAGAGAAGCTTTTATTAGTTGAGGTAGTTGTAGAAAACTTCAGAAAGAAATTAGAGGAAGCATCTAGTGATGAAGACATCAGACAGGCCTTCAGGACAGAAGAAGCATTGTTAGAGTTGGATACCAAACTTAGGGATTTTGTAGAAACTCAAATTGAGGTGGACAACTACAGATAGAAGGTTAAAGATAAGTATGAGGCTTTGGATCTTCCCGATGCTGTGAAGATTATTGAGATTATAGAGAAATTCAAGGTCAAATATCCAAATATATCTTTAGGATGAAGATGAACAAAACCCAGATGCCAGAATTTCAATTTTGACACTTGGAAAATTTTTGAGATTTTTGACTTAGCTGAGGTCTATAGGTCCATAGGTCCATAGGTCCGTAGCTCCATAGGTTCATAGCTCTATAGCTTCATAGGTTTGTAGCTCTGCATTTTCATGAAGCTCTGCAATTCAGAGGTGCATCGACAGTTGACTGCCAGTTTCAAAAATAGCACTTTTCATGCATTGGAAACGCATTTTGATGGCAAGTTTAACACCGACACACATCAAGTGAAGGGGAAACTTCTATTTTTGGTGTTTTCATGCACTTCTACTTTGATTTATGGCTTCCTCCTATTTTCTCTCTCATGCTTTCATTGTTTTTGACATGTAAAGGGCTCATGAATCCAATTAATGAATAAAATATGGATGGAGTCCCTCTAAGCACTAGTTAGATTAACAATTTGTATATATTTAGTTTGTTTTAATGTTTTAAAAGCATTTTATTACATTAAGATATCTCTCACTCTCAACACAAATTGAGGAGATGATTTCTTATAAATACACCATTGTAAAATGTAAAAAGGGGCTGCCGTTATTATGCAATAAAATTATGCTTTTGGTGCTAGAGTGTAGTTATTCTTGCCTAGATGTGTCATTGTTTTATAGATTTTAGTCATGAGATTGTGATTGAGCCAAAGGTTTATTGTATTGTTTTTGGTTGTGTGATCTTTTAGTTCTAGTGTTTGCTACAGATATATGAATTTTTGTTACATAATGAGCTTGAGAAGAGATCACCCGATTGTGTCTACATTGCTTTTTGTCTCGCATAAGTGCACTTTCCATGGCCTTGTGATTTGATGAAGAGTGAAATATCATTCGATTCATTACAGATTCTCACCGACGATTGCATCAATGAATTCTAGGAAGTGCTGCTCCTATTTTCATTAGTTTCCTACCAATTTCTTCAAAGGTTTAACTCACAGCATGTTGTGTTTTATAGCTTATGTCTGTTTAGGAATTTCACTTTCAAGTTGTTTGATTTCATGTTATTTGCTTTTAGTTTTGTTATTTTCTTTGCTAACCCCCTGTTAGAATAGGACCTCATAGTAGCTGCATTGTTAGAATTGCATTCATTGAAAAATAGAAAATACAAAAAATATTGTTCTTTTGGTGTGATATTTTGAGACAGTGAGCAGATTTTACTTGATTCCAAGGAAAAAGAGTTTTTGGAACTAGCAAAGGCCTCCTCATGAACATTCACATTTATCTTCTATTGAGTGGATTTTGGTACGTTGCAAGACAAACACTGAACCTTGGAGTGGATCCTTTAAAATATTTGCTTTCAAAAGAGGAATTACACTATGGATTCCTACCATTGACCTCATGCAAAATGAATGCCCAACAGAAGTGGCACTAGAAGGAGGGCCCCTACAAAGAACATACTATTGAAAACAAGAAAGATTTGATCAAATTTCAAAAATTTTGTGCCCTTGCAATAATCCTACACTACATAAAAGGTTCAGAAATCACTTCTGAAATTTTCAAAAATTCGGATCCGCAAGTCTGTAGGTCCACAAAAACTCTGTGGTCCACAAAATTCAGAAGAAGTGAGGAAGTGTGCTTCTATAGAGGTGCGCTTTTCCCATAATTGATACAATTTGGAAGATATTGATCCTAGATCCCCATTCAAGCAAGCATTAAGATCTTCACCAAGTGCCCAAGAATTTCTAGAGCTTACTCATTTTTGTAAGCCACGCAGTGACAAAGGAATACCTCGAATTCAACCACTTCCATTCGAAATTTCATCATCTTCTTCTACTCCACCACCAATTCAACCACCAAGTGGATCTCCACATATTCCAACACCCCCATCACCTTTCCACCCGCCCTTAGGTCCACAAAATCCTCCAATGGCCTTTTTTGCAAATGTAGTTGATTCGCCCCTTAGCTTGAGAGGTGCCCTCCATGATCTCCCTAAGAATCCTGAGAAATTTTGTCCAAGGTTTATTTATAGAGAAACAAGAACCACTAAAGATCATGTTAAGATTTTTAAGGAAATTTACAACTAGAAGCAAATTGCTAATGAAGCTGTGGTTCTTTGTTTATTTCCCTACTCTTTGGGGGAGATTTCCTTCAATTGGTACGTGAACCTACCACCAGGATGTATTGGAGACTGGGACACTTTTAAAAAATTGTTTTTGGAACAATTCAAAACATTCATCAATCCAGCAGTGATACATCAACAATTCATATCAATAAAAATGGACCTAGCTGAAACAGTCTCGTGCTTCAATCATCATTTTCATATGGCCTACCGTAAGTTGGAAAAACTGTACACAATTCTGGTTGAAGCTGCCATCCAAGTTTATTTCAATGCCATGGATCCTCTTACTACAATTTTTCTAAGAAGACTCCCTACAAAAAATATTGAGACATTGGACAAAGTCTTTGCAGAAGCAATTACATTCACAAAGCAAGCTAATCCTAATGGAGGAGTAATGATGCTTTCTACGCAGGCAGTCCCTACAATGCCAACGGTTCATGTGGGAGCACCCACAGTACCTATTTAGTTCATACCTATGAACTCGATTCCATTATAATAGGTACCAACTCCACAAACTTAAGCAATAACATATCTAGGGTATGAGCCCCTGAAAACAACCTTCTTTGAGCAAAAGGTGATAGTTCCTATGGAAGCAGATAACAATCTCCTATTGGAAGTTGGTCAGATGAAGAAAACCATGTCACAAATGAACAAAAAATTGATGCATCTTAGATTATCTCAAGGACAAAGAAACAAATTCCAAAGAAACAATGCTGGCCCCTACAACAACAATTTTGGCCAAAATTACAATAGGAACTTCAACAATAACAACAACAACAACTCAAGAAAAAATGGGGGAGGAAACAATTTCAATCCTCATGATCACAACAATGGCTTCCAAAGACAAAACTGACAATGGAACACTAGACCAAATAATGGAAGCATTCCTACCAATAACAACAACATTTAGTATGCCGACATTAATCAATATGATGATAGCCAAAATATGCCTAGCAATGATGGTGCATACTACAATGGTAATCAGGATGGGAATCAGAACCTGCCAATGAATGATAATCTGCCTCCTGTTCAATTCAACACAATGCTATTAGAATCTTATTATTCTACCCAAAATGTACAAGTGGAACAACAAGAAAATGAAGAATTCTCATTCCCTTTTAATCAAGAACCAGATCTTCGACATGATGAGATGTTTGCCTTTTGAAATGATAATCGAAACACATATAATCTCAGAAAAAAAAAGGATCCCTTGATTGATGTAATTCCTCTTGGTTTGCAACCAACCCCAACTGATCCTAGAGCAAGCAATAG
The DNA here is from genome assembly GCA_028749045.1 of Cupressus sempervirens. NCBI lineage: Eukaryota > Viridiplantae > Streptophyta > Pinopsida > Cupressales > Cupressaceae > Cupressus > Cupressus sempervirens. The sequence goes on along the minus strand of CM053788.1, from coordinate 247,355,985 downwards.
TCCACCATCAGTGAGGCTAGCTCAAGGAGGACCATAGTATCAAAATCAAGTAAACATACCGACAATACTGAGGAACCCTACTTGGTCTACTAAAAAATATAATGCGGTTGAAGACCTGAAGAAAACAAAAGCCAATATGTCCATGTTCAACATGTTTAGAATTTTCCACAACAAAGAGAAGCACTCATGAAGACATTGGATAATACAAAGGTTTCCCAGAATATGAATAATGTTCCCCAAAAGGTGGCACCACAACAAGTAAATACTGCAGAAGCAATGCCTACTATGTTCAAGGACAAAGTTGAGATACCCCCATTTTTGCTAAGCATACAGATATATGGAAAGAATCTACACAATTGTCTTATTGATTCAGGAGCTTCTTGTAATGTGATGCCATTATCAATCACTCAAAGGCTAGGAGTTAATCCTCAACCCTCTAATCGAGTGGAAATACAGTTGGATAAAACAGAGGTAAAAGTCATTGGAGTATTGAAAGATGTGTGGATACAGCTAACAATAGATCCTCAGATCAAGGATATTGTTGTAATACATGTGGTTGACATCCTAGAGATGTACGGATTACTCCTCAGTAGAGAATGGACAAAGTGTCTCAGAGGATGGTTCTCTACAGATTTCACTCAATTATGGTTGCCATGGAAAGGTTTGAACAATCAAATCAAGATAGATGCTGAACCCAAATTGAAAACAATGATCATGGATTACAACACCCTGAATGAGGTAGCATTCTTACAATATGAATTGGGGTCATACAAAGCAATGGTATTGAATATGGTCCCAAACAAGACATTTCAAGATCAAAATGAAGAACCTAAGGTGCCAGAAAAGTGAGACTGTGACACAATTAATAGAAAGTTTGGTGTCTAATCTACAATGTTTAGGAGAGGAAGCTAACTCTAGTATCCTCCTCCTTCTAGGATTTTGCAAGTTGCACAAGGTTAGTCATTCAGAGTTTGAATGTTCAGCATGCAAGGAAGCAGTAGCAAAGGTTTTGACACAAATAATGGAAAACAAGAATACAAAGTACTCTAGTGATTAAATTATTGAAAGTTGAGATTTAGTGAATTCATCCAACCTTATTAAACAAACTGAGGAGGAAAGTGAAGACCTAAACATATCATATAGTGATACCTCTTCAAATGGTGGTGGTTTATCTTCTCCTCCTCCTGGGATAATTAAAGTTTAGAGAAGAAGAAGGTATGTCAAAGGTAAAGGATGGACTTTAGTGGTCATTCATCCTAAACCTAAAGTTGAACAAATCAATGAGCTAATAGGGAAAATTTAGGAGGAGCAAGAAAAACACACTCTTCCTTTATCTAGGAGATCTAAAGGAGATTCATCAAGCCCTACACGAGAAAAGTTACAATGGGTTCCTAAGAAATAGTCGTTCAAGACTCAAGTAAAAGAAAGGTTAAGGAAAAATAAGCACAAAGTCAAAAAACCCAAGGAAAATATAGTTTGGACACTCCGCTTTGATGGTTCCAGATGCAAATCAAGAGCTGGTGTAGGTATTGAACTAATCAACCCAAAAGGTAGGTCTTTCTATGCTGCATATCGATTGCAGTTTAGATGTACTAATAATGGTGCAGAATATGAAGCCTTGATTTGAGGACTTCTCTTTGTGGTGGAAAAGGGAGTTACTGCTCTTATAACCGAAGGAGATTCTCAACTAGTGATAAGACAAGTAAAATCCATATACTCATGCAACGACAAAAGATTAATCACTTACAGGAAAAGGGTATGGGATATAATGGATGACTTTGAAGCTCTAAACATCAAATCCATTCCAAGAAGAAGGAATGTGGTAGTAGACGCCCTTGCAATTTCAGCCAGTGCTTTACAACTAGTAGAAAGAACAAAGTTGAAAAGATTCTTAGTTGAATTAGTCATCGTTCCTACCATTCTCGACAATATCATGAACTTTCAAGTCTTTCAAGATGATCAACATATACTTGAGTTTATTATGTGCACTTGCCATTTCCAAGGACAAGAGATTGATGATCCACCTGAAGACAAGCTTGAAGATGATGAGCTTGAGGATCATGATGGAATCCTTAATTTGAAAACCAAAAACATTCTAAAAGGTATGGTTGAACTTGAATGCATCTTTGACCATGATGAATCAGCACTCTATAGAAGGGAAACTCAAGAGAAAGGAATCAAATAATGTGACTCATATAATTTAGGCACTGATGAAGAACCAAAAATGGTGCAAATAGGAAAAGCATGCAACCAAAAGGAATGGGATGACATGCTCAAGTTTCTCATCGAGTATAAAGATGTCATTGCTTGGAGCTATGAAGAATTAAAAGCTTATGATCCTAAGATTATCACACACGACATCCTATTGAAACCAGATGCTAAACCTTTTCAGCAAAGACAATGAACGATAAATCTGATAATCAAACCACTGATTATGAAAGAAGTCAAAAAACTATTGGATGCTAAGATCATATTCCCTATTTGCCATCCCACCTGGGTAGCAAATTTGGTTCCTATACGGAAAAAGATTGGAGAGATTTTCCTTTGTGTTGACTTTTGTAACTTGAACTTGGCATCTCAGAAGGATAACTACCCTCTACCATCGTTAGATGAGGTGTTGCAAATCGTTAATGGTTCAAAGATAATGTCATTCCTGGATGGTTACTCAGGATATAACCAAGTGATGGTCGATGAAGAAGATAGGCTAAAGACTACTTTCACAACAAAGTGGGGAACGTTTGCATACAGAAGGATGCCTTTTGGGTTGATTAATGTGGGAGCTACATTTCAATGAGCAATGGATGAAGCCTTCAAAGGATTGATAAATCGGTGTATAGTCATCTACATGGATGACTTGACTATCTTTTTGAAGGATTGAAGTACTCATATTGTTGATCTTAGGCAGGTATTCAATAGATGTCACAGGTACGACATATCACTCAATCCCAAGAAATGTTCATTCGGTGTTACTAAAGGAAAGCTCCTGGGACATGTCATCTCTGAAGTTAGAATTTCAATTGATCTTGATAGAGTTGAATCTATTCTATAATTAGCACCTCCTCATAGTCAGAAGGAGTTGAAATCTTTTTTTGGAAAGATAAAGTTTGTATGCAAATTCATAAGTGGTTCACAGAGATAGTTCGCCCCCTCAATGATTTACTCAAAAAGGGGGCTAAAACAAAATGGGTACCAGAGATAAAGAAATCCTTCCAAGATATCAAGGTTACCATTTCCATAGCCCCTATTTTGGTAAGCCCAGATTACAAGTTACCTTTCAAGATCTATTCCTTTGCTTCTGAACATTCTTGCACAGGGATCTTAACACAAAAAAGAGAGAAGGAAGATGAACGACCCATTGCTTTTGTGAGTTGTCCTCTAAAGAATGCTAAGTTAAAATATTCAAATCTTGATAAGCAGTCCTATGCATTAATCAAGGTAGTAAAGAAGTTACATCACTACATACTTAGAAGTAAGGTGTATGCAATTGTACCTGACCCAGCAGTAAAAATTCTTTTGATGCAGAATGAACTTGGCGAAAGAAGAGGAAAGTGGATGGAAATACTTCAAGAATTCAATCTAGAGATTCAACCTATGCAATTAGTCAGAGGCCAAGGATTATCTAAAATGATTGCTGACAACCAAGAAGGAAGTCAAAAGGAATTCAAATTTGATTATGAAACTCATGAAGATGATCTAAAGAAGATGGTTGTATCACAAGTTGATATCAATCAAGGTGTGGTGACAGATGTGTGGTACCAAAATATTGTCTATTATCTCTTGCAAGGTCAATGCCCCAAGTGGATGAACAGTTCACAACATAGGGGACTTAAGATAAAATGCGAGTCATACAAGTTACTTGGTAACAAGTTGTATAAAAGGAACTACGAGGGGGTTTATTTGAAATGCTTAGGATGTGAAGAAGCTAAGGATGTCCTGGAATAGTTTCATGAGAAGTATGGTACAGGACATGGTTTAGCAGAAGCCACAGCACACATGATTTTGAGGTCGAGTTATTTTTGGCCCTCAATATTCAAGGATACATTTGAACATGTGCATTCCTATCATACATGCCAAACTAGTGCTAACAAAGAGAGGCACCCAGCAATGCCACTTTAACTGGTATACGAGGTGTGCCCTTTTGTAAAGTGGGGATTGGATTTCATTGGTCCAGTAAACCCACCATCATCAATGGGACATGCATTCAGCCTTACAGCTACCGATTACTGCACACATTGGACGGAGGCTGAGACTTTAAAAAAGTGCACTGCTAAGGTAGTGACAAACTTTTTGGAAGAACACATTGTTACTAGATTTGGAATACTATTTGCTCTTGTATGGGACAATGGATCTGCATTTGCATCTGCATTTTTGACACAATGGGCATTTGAAAACAAAGTCATCATCAGATTCTCTTCAAATTACTAGTCACAAGGAAATGGGGTAGCAGAGTCTACGAACAAAAATTTGATCACTGTGATAAAATGACTACTAAAGGAGAACCCTAGGGATTGGCATACACAATTGAAATATGCCTTGTGGATAGACCAGGTTAGAGTAAAAAAGGCCTTGGGTACTTCTCCCTATCTACTTGTTTATGGGAAAGAACCGATATTCCCACTCAATCTTAAGATTCTTGTTTTAAAATTCATGAGTGGTTATGTAGATGACACTGACAGAGTACAAATTTGATTGATGAATCTTCTAGAAATGGAGGAGAAATGAACAACTGCATTGGAACACATGGCTAAACATCAAGCCATTGTCAAGAGATGGTTCGACAAGAGGGCCACCATAAAATCTTTCAAGATTTATAACCTAGTCCTACTTTGGGATAAAGTGAAAGAAAAGCCGAGAAGCCATACTAAGTTTCAACACTTGTGGATAGGCCCATATAAAATTGCAAAAATTCTCAGAGAAAACACATTTAGGCTATGTTCCTTACAGGGGGAGTTTCGACCTTTGCCCATAAATGGGCAATTTCTAAAACATTATTTTGAAGCCTAAACACAAAAAAATAAAAATTAGTTAGGTTTTATTTCAGCATCTAGAGTAGATTTTTTCTTTTCTGCAATTGTGTTTATTTCTGCAAGTGTGTTTGATTTCAAGTTGTGTGTTTTCTTTTAGTCGTGTGTTTTCTTTTCAGTCGTGTCTTTTGTTTTCACAATTGTGTCAGTCTTAGGGGGTAAGGTGTACTTGAGATTTCTCTCATGATTTTACTAACCACTCTTTGGTCCCAATTTCAGGAAGAGGTATTTCTTTGTCAAAACATTCAGATGATTATGCATTTTTCACCAACCGAGCATTGGACATTCCTTGCAGAAATAGATGGTTTTCAGTCAAGAAATTAGGACTCTAGACTAACAAGTTCTCAACACTCAACATATCTTAAAATTTGATCACTTTGGGTGTTTTTGAATTGAAGTCAAAGATAATGAGAGATGATCCAAGCTCCAACTGGTTCAAACAAGAGGGGTCTCATCAAATGATAGCTAAGATCATTGATTGGCGTGAGAGTTTCTAAAAATTCTAAAAGAGGAACACAAGGGATGTTCATAAGAGATTGAATTCAAGAAACACAATTGATGTTCTGGCTACACAGTTTAAGCGTAGTCAGGATATAGAAGATTTTTTTTAAAAAAAGAGAAAAGGGGATGGTGTTAAGGATGAAGGATTCCAAAGATCTGAAAAGGCTACAAGATATGATCTCAAAATAGAATATCTTATGTTCAAAGTATTGCTCTATTAAAAAATGGCATTTCTAACGACATTGGAACAATTCTTCAAAAGGCCTGAAAATCAAAAGAACGTGACATCTCGCCAAGAGCTCTCAAACTAATACTCTCATCTAGTCAATCAATTGGTTAATAAAAGTCTTCATGGAGATTTTGAACGAATGAGCTAGGAGGAGTGGAAGATCATTTTCGAGTTGTCAAAAAATTTTGATGGACTGCATCCTAAGGCATCGAAGGGAACAAATTCATAATGCACACACTGAGCTTCAAAGTTTTGGGTCCTGATATTTTGACTATGAAGTCATTCAAAATAAGCTTGAGATGTTCAAATCTAGGTTGATGACCGATGCACATCAGAAGGATGCTTGCTGATAAGGAAATACTTAATACATTTCTTCCTTTTTTGGGGGCTATTTATTGCGGTATTCACAACACACGCCCCATTCTGAGTCTGAAATGGGGACCCCCAAATTTTTTTTTCAACTCCCAATTCTCATTTTGAGAGTTGGGAGAAGAGAATTAGTTTATTAGTTAGATTATCTAAATCAAAAAAAAAAAAGAAAAAAAAAGAGAAAAAATCAAAAGTAAAATAAAAATTGGTTTTTGAGTATCATTTTTTTAATGTGTTATATATATCTAGTGATTAATTTTTATTTTTATTTTCTTGTGACATGAAAATAATACAATAAAATGGCATCCACATTTGGATCAATAGCAAAGCCAGTCATAGACAAGTTTCAAGGCATAACCCCGAAGTCACAATTGCACAATGAACACTCTGAGATCAAAGACACAAAACTTGGACACACGGACTTGGGAAAATTTTTGAGGGTTTGTAACAACCCAACTGAAAGATCTTCTTTGAGATCCACCTTAATACGATCCGGATTGGTAAATGCAGCATCACATCCTAGGACTGTTTAGTCAGCTGAATTGATAAGGATACAAGATTCATAGGAGCTATTAGATCCCTTATTCAATACAAATAAAGTTGGTGAGAGGCCCATTCTGAATGCAAAAATTGATAGAGAGGAAGGAGATGATATTAATCATCAAGCAAGACATGTCATCAGAATAAAAAAGATTTGGATCAAGAAACCCTTTCCACTTGATCCAATTTTGGATACAGTGGTATTCCATATACATGCTCACCTAGAAAAGGTAAAGGGGAGGAAAGTCACAGTTCCTATCTTTGCACTCCAGTCTCCTATCAGGCTAGAAATGATCTACTAGCTTGATCGTCCAGTGGGATATTACCATCCACCAGAGAAGAAGAAAGAAAAGAGGAAGAGAGCCTCTCCTCAAAGGATCTAGACAGAGCATGTTGAAGAACAAGCCCCTTTGTAGCAACATGAATCTACTCCCTAGGACCCCCAGGACTCTGGGATTTCTCGTATCCAGGTTGATTTTCCATTGCCTCCTATTTTTTCAAGCTAGCAAGAGGAGGGAGAGATTCTAGAGACATCCATTCCTCCAATACATCAAGAGCTTTTTTCTCCTATGGTTCCACAAAAGCCAATAAGGGTCAAGGTTAGAATGAACAAGAGGCAGAGAGTTCATAAAAGATTAGTGCCTAATCCATCTGTTCCTAAAACCATTCCTAAGGAAGAATCAGATGAGGATGAAATAGAGTTAGATGGGGAGGAAGAGCAAGTGCCTCTACAAGGGAGAACCTAACTTGCCAAAGCTGCAAAATTGGAAAGAAAGAAGAATGTCACAAATACCCCACCACCCACCCAAGCTGAAATAGTAGAGCTCTCTTTGTCAGAGGATGAAGTACAATGATGGGTGAATGAGCAAAGAGAGATAGGTGATGATATTCTCTCCATTCCAGATTTTGATTTCATGCCGATGGGTATAGAATTGGTTGGAGATAAGATTAGAGATACTCCTACAGGTGAATATCAATAGCAAGATTGGATGCAGATGCTGCTTGAAACACAAGGTCCTCATCTATTGCCCTCATCTTCACCTCTAGCTATGATGACAGATAAGGTTTTAGTGACACCTCCACCTTCGAGTTCAGAGGAACATGTTCAAAAGGAATCATCATTACAAAAAGAACCAGAACCAAGGGTTACTGATGAGTTGCCAAAAGAGACACAGGTGATGGAAGTATAGAACAACCTTCCTAGGAAGTTGAGGATCAAACTACAGGATCTACAAAAACTGAGACTACAGAAGAAGAACCCTCACAATAGAAAACTCCAAGAAAAAATAACAAAGGGAAGGAGATAGCTAAACACATCCCTTCCTCATCTAGAGCTAAGGTTGAAGAAAGACATATCCCGAGATGGTTTCGAAAGGAAATAATGAGAAGTGCTAAGCATCAATTCCTTGCTTGAGAGGATGATATATGTGACATTGCAAAAATTTTGAGCAAGCCCGACTCTCCATTATAGGATGCAACACCATTTCCATTCATTACCACTACTCAGAATCAGGACTTATTTGCACAAGTGGCTCATCCCCCAAAAGGTACAGATGAAGAAGCTGTTAGCCTTCAAGACTATGAAGTAAAGGATATCATGTTAGGGAAACCTACACAAGATACTTCTCGACAAATGATGACTATGGGATTCAAAGAGGTTTTTAACCACATGGAACATGATGAGATTGAAATTAGAGCACTTCAAAGGCAAGTTGAGATCTTGAAAGGATATCTAGCTGAAGTTATTGGTCCTCTTGATTCTGAATGCCTGGAGGAGACTTTGACTACCATTCTGAAAGAAGGGGAAGGTGTATGACTCAATCCATTTTTGAGAGGTTGTCAAGATTGGTGAGACAACCTTGAGGATAGGGGTATCACTATAATTATAGGAAGTTTGAAATTATTGCATGCTACACAAGACAATGTTTATAAGATCGTGGCAATTTTGAGGTGAGACTTTAGCATTATGGATGAGGTACGAGTTTGGAGAAAGGGTTTGCAAATTCTACAGGCCATAAAAGGACAAAGGTACTGCATTTTTATTGATGTACATACTGGCAAAGAGCTAGACATGATAGATGATTGGATAGAAAGGATTGCAGAAGGAAATAAAGTGATGGAAACATTGCATGATGAGATTTTTGAAGATGAAGAATGAGAGAAGCTTTTATCAGTTTAGGTAGTTGTAGAAAAATTCAGAAAGACATTAGAGGAAGCATTTAGTGATGAAGACATTAGACAGGCCTTCAAGACAGAAGAAGCATTGTTATAGTTGGATACCAAACTTGGGGATTTTGCAAAAACTCGAATTGAGGTGGACAACTATAGACAGAAGGTTAAAGATAAGTATGAGGATTTGGATCTTCCTAATGCTGCTAAGATTATTGAGATTATAGAGAAATTCAAGGTCAAATATCTAAATATATCTTTAGGATGAAGATGAACAAAACCCAGATGCTAGAATTTCAATTTTGACACTTGGAAAATTTTTGAGATTTTTGACTTAGTCGTGGTCCGCAGGTCTGTAACTCCATAGGTCTGCAACTCTATAGGTCTGTAGCTCTGCAGCTCCATAGGTCCATAGCTCCACATTTTCATGAAGCTCTGCAATTCAGGGGTGTGCCAACAGTTGACTGCCAGTTTAGCACTTTCCATGCATTGGAAATGGATTCTGATGGCAAGTTTAACACCGACACACATCAAGTGAAGGGGAAACTTCTATTTTTGGTGTCTTCATACACTTCTACTTTGACTGATGGCTTCCTCCTATTTTCTCTCTCATGCTTTCATTTTTTTTGACATGTAAAGGGCTCATGCATCCAATTAATGAATAAAATATGGATGTAGTCCCTCTAAGCACCAGTTAGATTACCAGTTTGTATATATTTAGTTTGTTTTAATATTTTAAAAGAATTTTATTGCATTAAGATATCTCTCACTCTCAACACAAATTGAGGAGATGATTTCTTATAGATACCCCATTGTAAAATGTAAAAAGGGGCCACCATTATTATGCAATAGATTTATGCTTTTGGTGCTAGCATTCGGAGTGTAGTTATTCTTGCATGGATGTGTCATTGTTTTATGAATTTTATTCATGAGATTTTGATTGAGCCAAAGGTTTATTGCATTATTTTTGGTTGTGCGATCTTTTAGTTCTGGTGTTTGCTACAAATATATGAATTTTGTTGATGTAACGAGCTTGAGAAGAGATCACCCAATTGTGTCTACATAGCTTTTTGTCTCACATGAGTGCACTTTCCTTGGCCTTGTGATTTGATGAAGAGTGAAATATCATTTGATTTTTTATAGATTCTCACTGACAATTGCATTAGTGAATTCTAGGAAGTGCTGCTCCTATTTTCATTGGTTTCCTACTAATTTCTTCGAAGGTTTAACTCGCAGCATGTTGTGTTCTGTAGCTTATGTCTGTTTAGGAATTTTACTTTCAAGTTGTTTGATTTCATGTTATATGCTTTCAGTTTCATTATTTTCTTTGCTAACCCCCTATTATAATAGGACCTCATAATAGCTACATTGTTAGAATTGCATTTATTGAAAAATAGAAAATACAAAAAATATTGTTCTTTTGGTGTGATATTTTGAGACAACGAACAGATTTTACTTGATTCCAAGGAAAAAGAGTTTTTGGAACTAGCAAAGGCCTCCTTGTGAACATTCACATTTATCTTCTACTAAGCAGATTTTGGTACGTCGCAAGACAAACACTGAACCTTGGAGTGGATCCTTTAAAAGATTTTCTTTCAAGAGAGGAATTACACTATAGATTCTTGCCATTGACCTCATGCAAAATGAATGCCCAACAAGATTCCTCTCATATAACATCTCTTTCATGATAGTCACTAGTTATTTTGGCTATGTCTACCTTCTATCACTAGTGTCACTTTGAGATTTGTCTCATGAAACATCTCTTTCATGATATCACCAATTGTTCTAATTGCATCTACCTACTACTGCTCATGTCACTTTTGAGATTCCCCTTATGGAAGATCTCTTTCACCTCAATCACCAGTTATCCTAATGGAATTTATCTACCATTGTCACGCTACTGAAGAGATTTTCTTCATACATGTTCTAAACATTGACACTTGACATTAATCCTATACACAAAAAATGAACTCAAAATACTGAACTTGCCTTGATACGTTGAGTTTTTCTTTGTTTTTTTTTCTTCTGCTTTATCATGTCTCTTTGAGAAATTTAATGATATCACTTTCAACTAGAGAAGTGAGGACTAGGGGCATGATATTTTCTTTGATTTCTATTTGATGGTTTAGTTCTAATGATCTCAAACATCCTTATAAAAGGGGTGTCCACTAGAAGAGTGTCTATCTTGTAATAGAGGGTTGTGTGTATCTTGACTCCTTTTATATGGACTCTTCATTAAGGTTGGTTCTTTTCCTTGCTTGTTTGAGTGAATTCTCTATGGTACAGTAAATACTAATACTCATCCTACTAAGTGAATGCATGGGTCACTATGAGTATGCCTAGCACAATTCTATCTCAAGTTAAGAATGCAAGGGTTATTGTGGACATAATGCATATTGATTACTTAGTATAAGAAGGATCTCTTGTGTGTCTAGTATGTCTTCATGCAAGAAACATTCTAGTCATCCTAGCATTTATTCTATGATGCTTATGTTCACTTGCTACATTAAAAGGGATAAATCTTCTAGTCATTCTAGCTTCTTGTACCTTGAATGCTTACATTTAATCTCGACAAAACTAGAACATTTGTCATATTCATATTTATATGATTGAAATGTTAGTAAGAATTGTATGACATGTGAGGTTTAGCTAAATGTTAAATGATAATAATTTTCAAAGCTTGGTAACCATACCTAGGGTTACATATAGCCTAAGGTTGCATCTAGAATAGGGTTGCATTGCATAAGCACATGGTTCAATCATTGAGCCACTTGTATCCTTTGTGATGAGGTATTGTTGGCTTCTTCAAAGTATCATGCTTCTTCACCATTGCATAAACATTTGGTTCTTTGGCTCATCCTCTCGATCTTCATGGAATACCTATCACTACCAACAAAAATGGAACACTTCATGGGATGTTATTTCATTCACATTTTTCATTTTATACATAATCTCATCATCCATCTCATCTACACTACATTCATACATCAATTCAAATTTGCATTCATAATCATAAGCATAAACATCTCATGTATGACAAACCAAAAAGATAGAAAGATGACTCGTGCAAATGGTACTAAAATCAAAAAATCTTATATATATATATATATATGTATATATATATATATATATATATATATGTATGTATATATATGTATATATATATATATGTATGTATATATATGTATACATATATATATATATATACATATATATATATATGTATATATATATATATGTATACATATATATACATACATATATATATACATATATATATATATACATATATATATATATACATATATATGTATACATATATACATATATATATATGTATACATATATACATATATATATATATATGTATACATATATACATATATATATATATATGTATACATACATATATATATATATATATGTATACATATATATATATATATGTATACATATATATATATATATGTATACATACATATATATATATATATATATATATATATCAAGTCAAAAGTATACATTGGTACAAAAATAGATGCTACTTGAGCACTGCCAATCTCAAAAATGGTACAAAATGGTGCTGGCACACTAATCAATACATAGCCAAACCAAAATCAAAGCAAATAGAGCTAACTCTCTCCTTCCCCCTCACCCCTTGCTAGTGGTAGAGGAGGAGGAGGATAAAGAATATTAGGTCTTGCTAGAGGTTGTGCTCCACTTGACTCTCATGCATATTGGGAAAATCTCGGAACTTGCTTTGCCTCATCTGGAACTACTACCACATATGCTACAAAATAGTAAGCTATTCTCACTTATTAGATCCAGATCTTGTCCTACTGCTACTTTGACCTCTAAGCCTCTCATTCTAGCTACTCCCATTTATTGCAAATCTCTTGATCCTATCTTGCAATCTGAGTGTCCCTCACTACAACCTGTATGTGTAGATCTCCCAACTTCTATTTTGCAATCCACACCTATTAGTGAATAGATTTGTCTTTTCAATTATACAAAAAATTTACTCTATGCCCAAGGTGTTAGAAAACACAAAAATGTTCATGACAATTGAGAAAACTTTGTATTAGTTAGTTTTCTCTATGTATTTTAAAGGTACAACTTCCTTATAAAATTTTCAATGAATTCAAAAGATCAACTTCACAATTTTACTAGAAAGCACATAAGGTTCTCTCACATACTCTTAGGAAGTGAGGTGAGAATTCATTTTAAACAATAAATAAAAATTCATCATAATCTTCTTTCAAAAAACACCTACTCAAAGAACAAATAATATAACAACTTGATATTAATCACCCAAGAATCTTAATTAAAATAAACTTACAATAGAAACAACAATAGATATCTTGAATCAATAAATTAGAGTGCACAAAGTAATGATGATTTAAACACTTTGAACTCCAAGTTTCAAAGAAAAATATGAGATGATATATATATAAGATCTCCTTCATGCACACAATCATTCAAAAGAAAACATATATATGCTATTTGTTGATTGCTATTTTAAAGTATCTATATATCAAAATTTCCTTTCTAGCTATCTATTCTAACCCCTAATTAGTTTAATGCCCCAACATTTATACTTTTTTACAAATCTAAAAGGCCTCCATCAAAACCTATCCATTTTAGTTCAAATAATTAAGATACAAACAAAAAATAGTTATAAAAATGATTACCAAAACATGACAAAAAATAACTATCTTGTTCAAGCTTCATCGTTGGTCTTCTCTTCTTTGCCCAAGGTTTGTTGCACCACTTTCCATCTTTTAATGGTGTTGATGAACTCTTGCATTGCATGGGAATGAGGATCTTTCAAACTTAGTAGCCTAGCCCTACATGAATCCTTTTTCCATTTAAATTCCTTGATTTTTAGGCTCTAACATGGCATGAGGTTCTTGTTAAGACATAGCATGGATTTGATATTTTCTAGCATAGTGAAATCACTAGCAGTAGTTGATTCATTGTCTCTAATCTTCTCAACAACACCATTGAAGCTTTTAGTCAATATTTCAGAATCCGTGTTTCTGTCATCAAACTATAGAATCCCTATAGGGTTTACTATATTCATGTCTTTGAGAAGTTCCTTATGCATCACAACAATTTTTCTCTCAATGCCTTGTATCTCATTGATTCCTTCTTTATAAACTGATTCTTTCCAACCCATGATAATTGTCATGATGAATAACATAAAAGGGTCTACATTCTTCATTGGATTTTCATTTCAAAAACTTAAGTACTCCAAAATTTTCAACTTTAGTTACCTAGAATACAATTTCCTGGCATCGACTCTATTGAGTTTCCCATCTTGGAATCAGAGTTTGAATCTCTCCCAAGAGTGTTTCTCCTTTGGCTTATACAGTGGTGAATTCTAGAATAAATTTGTTACCTTCCTTGACAATAACATTCACCCAATCTTACATTGCATCTGACAACTTCCCCCTTTGTATTTTCTTTACTAGTTGTTGGCTATTTTTAGAATTAGGGTTGAAGGATTGAGGAGCTTGAACAATGGGTAAGGATCCAAGATTCATCAAAGAATCAATATAAGCAGCCATAGTCATCACTAAACCCTTGAGTTCCTTTTTCTCCCTTCTATCTTTTTCAAATTGGGTTAACATATGATTGACAAAATTTTTAAAAAATTGATTACCTATGCTCCTATTAATAGTTCCTAGTTTGACTGAAGTGACTTTGAAAACTTCACTTTTGATCTCTCTAGACTCTATTTTTTTTCTTATATGTGGCTACCTCAGCCATTATTTTCCTAGTCTCTGGGTCCTTAGTCAAATGAACATCATTTTTTATTTTCTTTGCCTTTGAACCTCAAGTAACATACTTAGTTACAATATCCTTTATAGGTGTTGAAACTGGTTGAAAAATTCTTTTCTTACTGATTGAATTAGATAACCAAGATAGGATAGCAAGGCTGATAGAGATTGGATGAGTATCCTTGGTGGGATTCATGAAACTAGGCTGATCCACTTTAGGGGATTTGATAAACTACACATCACCATCGACACTATCTGAGAAGTTGAGACCATCATTTGAATCTTGTCCCTAGGTCGACATCTTTTCTTTTTGAATTTCTTGCTACCTAAGGGCCTCAGATTTAGCTTTAGACCTAGTTCTAGGAGTTTTATTTTTTATATGAATTGGTGTCCTTTTCTGCTTACTTGGAGCCAACACACTACCTACAACAGGAGATGAAAGTTGGATGTCAGATGTTAATGGTTCAGAAAAAGAAACTACTGGAGAGGGTTCATTGATAACTTCCATGTTTTGTCTCTTTAGCCAATCATATATATAAGTGAGTATAAATCTAGCCCATAGATTTATATCCTCTTCTTCTTCTTGATTCCAATCTACTTCTAGTGATTTTGATTCATTGGGTTCTTCCTAGCCTAGTTCAACAATGTTTGAATCATCTTCAATTATCCCCACTATTTGAAATTTTAGTTTTAGGGAATTGATTTGTTGCAATGTCAATCTTGAATGATTCCTCCTCAAAACTTCTCTTTCATCTTTATAGTCTTGCATTAAATCTTCTAAATGTGGAGTTGTTGATGAGTGACCTTTGAGACCAAAGACTTGAACTGCAAAGCCTTTACTATCAAAATTTCTTCTACTTTAGTAAGAACCGAAACTAAATCTAAGTATATTGCTTCCTATAAAAGAGGCACTGATCATACTATTACAAACCAATGAACCAAGTTTGACAAGGAATAATGTTTCCCAATTCTCTTGTGGTAAGTTATCTTTAATAATAGAAAATAACTACCTACAAATTTTAGCTAAAATAAAGTAATCCAATGCATATCGTGGAAGTTTTATTGGTTCATCTTTGAATCCACCTATTCTCAAATAGGTGAACTTGGGAAATTGTATGAAATAGATTTCATATTGTTGAACCAATTTTTTAGCTTGAGAAGACAATTTGGGCATGCATGCTTTCTTCAAAGATACAAGCATGTTTTCTATCAATACATCATGAACCTTCCTAAAATTTTGTAGCACTTTATCTTTTTGCAATAGGGGGTAATATTGATAAATTGTTATTTCTTCATTCCAGACTTCACGAGAGAGAGGAGTAAAATCACTAACATAGGCAATGCAGTATGTCAAGTATGAGGCCATGTAGAAACTTTCCCTAGATTCTTTGGCATGTTTTAGTTGCATCCTCAATGAATTAGCAATAATTTCAGCCCAATCCATCCATTGTTCTCCTTTCAAAATGATTTCTATATAACAATACATATAATCCTCAAAAAGGAAAACACTAGTTGAACCCTTCACTTGATGTGACAACACTAAAAGGTCATGAATATGAGGCTTAAGATGATCCTTGGTGACTATCTTAGGTAACCTAGAACCTCCACCATAGTTAGTTTCAGTCCATTTCCTAGCTAGAATATTGTGGTACTGGCTTGGAGTTTCTCAGTACTCAGCTAGCAATTGAATGGGAGAAAATGTGGCAAATTTATTTTTTGGTAGACACAGTACAAAGGGAATGATTTCTCTTGAAATT
The DNA here is from genome assembly GCA_028749045.1 of Cupressus sempervirens. Classification (NCBI taxonomy): domain Eukaryota; kingdom Viridiplantae; phylum Streptophyta; class Pinopsida; order Cupressales; family Cupressaceae; genus Cupressus; species Cupressus sempervirens. The sequence continues at coordinate 247,339,613 of CM053788.1, read as the reverse complement.
GATAGAACTAGTTCCCCATCCTTATTTATGATAGTTTTTCTCCTTACATCATAATGGTCAATGCAAATTTGAAGCAATTCAGGGCTCAAAAGGGCAGGGGGAAAAGCTATGGCTTCAACTAGACCACTTGCCAGAATTTCCATACACCCATTTGATTTATCAACATGCTCAAGGAAGTTTTTTTGCAATTTCTTTGAGTTAACACCTTCTAAGTTGGTATCACATATGACAGGCCTTTTGCATTCCAAACTTGAAATGTTGCCAAAGAAATGTAACATAGATTTCATCCTTAAACAAATAAAGAAAGGCTTCAAACTGATTTATCTAGGAAAACATATAGATTGTAGAACAAAAAGAAGGATTTTTGTGTTCTCACCTGTGACCTACCAAAAAAAAAAGGTTTTCCTTTCCTTTCTCCTTAAAAGCTTCTCTTTCAAATTCTTGATTTTTTGCATAGTAAACAAAAAGGGAAAGCTAAACTCATTTTAAAGGAAAGAGTACTTATGTGTGAAAGTACATCCTTATTATGAGGCATTCATGACAAATAACTCATGGCAAGATTTAAATGTTTGAAAGCCTTTTGACATGACCCTCTTATTTAATAACTCCCTTTATGGCTGTATCAATAATGATTAGCCTCATAATGACATCCAATCCTTTTTTTGGTGAAAGAGTTTCCACTTTTGATCATAATGATGATTTTTCATATTTAGAATTGAAGCACCCTTTTTAATTATTACCCTCTAACATAGAAATTAATGTCTTGGGAAATGGAGGCCCATTTGTACAACATGATCCAATCATGTTGAAAATTATTTATTGTAGAATGGCTTTGAACTACTTTGAACTGAGGTTCAAAGTGATTCAAAGTGATTCTAAAGAATACCCCACTATTTTGGTGTGTATTTCCTATAAGAAAATTGTTAGTGCAAAATCCTTTGATTGAACTACTTTGAAGTGCTTTGAACCAAAGTTCAAAGTGGTTCAAAGTGATTCAAATGAAGAAACAAAGATGGGGAGAGTGGGAAAATTTTTTTACAACACTTCAAATGATTGCAAATATATGGAATGGTGAAAGAAGTACTACGACAACTGGATGGGAAAAATTTTAAGGATGGATTTTTAAATATGGCGACTCATTGGATAACTAACAACACCCTATCTCTTAACCTCCTAAGGGCCTCTTAGGTTTGTGCTATATATCTCTAGCTTAGGCCCCTATAGCAAGCTAATCTCACATCTCCTCGTCAACCAATCCCTACTCTAGTTGCTCAGTTGGATGCTCCTCACATTGTATCTCCTCCTATGGATCCTAGGGAACCCATCTTGCCTTGAGGTCACCTTGACCCATCCCACAACCTCCAAAAGTTGGGTCTAATCTCATCTACCTCGGAGGAATCTAAACTTGTTTGGTCCACTATCTCACCCTCTCCTATTAGGGATACTATGATGGTACCTCTAGTACATATACTAGTTGAATAGGTCTAGACATCCCTACTAGGTTTATGAACCATGAAAAGGGATGACTCACAAAATAGTCTTGATATGCAAGAGTTATCCCCCCATCTATTACCATTGTTAAGTCCATTCTGTCATAACCAAATTGCACACATCCATCATCAAATTGTCTGGTCTAGTCTGGCTGACCACCCATAGTCTAAATCTATCATGAGTCATGTGTATGAGAAACACTCCTAATATATATCCTATGGTTGATCATACTATAGCCACACTCATGTTAGAGGAAATCTCTCAATAATCTATATAGATTGACCTATCAATGCTCGAGAAGTGAACGTGTGTCCCAGGTCTTAGGGTGCATCATCCCATGCCTCTATCTCTCTCCATGGCTACCATACTACTACTACCAAGTCATCTAGCTAGTGTCTCCATTGCTTAGTCTTCCCCAAAGATGTATGGGTTAACTAACCTCTATACCTACATATTTAGTTCTCCATGGGCTATCACTCATCCAAAAAAATAGGCCTTGTCATTGGCAAGTGCTCCCATGCCCATATTTGAAGAACATAGACCCCATCGGCCATGCTCTTCCTCTAGTGATAAATTATCTTGTGCATCTTGTGGAACATGTGGGCAAGCATGCACTAAACCCATCTATATCTCTCTAGTGTCTCTAGCATCATCTACAACATCTGGCCCCATCCCCACTCTAACCCATGTTGACCTATGTCTAGCATTAGGAAGCAGCTAATGAATATACCTAAAACCATTGGTAACCTATGAATGAGCCTAGAGGTATGAAGTAGCTCATCCCATGTGATGGCTTGACTTATGATTAGATCCTTCTAAAAGATGGCCCTTAATGCCTTTGTGCCTATCTATGACACTGTCATAAACCATTCATGGCCCATGGAAGGGTATCCATAGTATCTTGTAGATGTCCTCTGGCATGATGAGCATCTCTTGCTTAGGTAGATGGAAGGTGTTCATCTTTAAATAGAAATGCTCCAATAGTGTAGTCAAAAGGTTGTGATTCACCAGCATTGTTGGGATCTAGCAAAGATATGATTATCTAAGTTTATCAATATGTGCCATGTTGACATCACCTAGCTACCACAACAATGCTCCCTAAGGCAGGTAATGGGACTTGAATCTAACATTACAAAAGGTAACCTACACACACAAACACAATAGGTAAATGACCAGTATCAGATAAATGCAACCCTAAATGAAGATGCAAAAATACAACTAAAAATCAAATATTGAACATTTAAACTTGCACTATGCACCAGAATTTCATTTCCTCACACGAGATTACACATATTCATGTGAGAACACACTTCATTGTAGGAAAAGTGATCAAGTGATGGGCAAAAAAGTTACCACTTTATCATTTCTCATTGAAACATGGGTATCTTCCATGCAAGGAAACCCATAATAGCAAGTGAAGAAGTACTAATCTAGTACTTCTTTGCACAAAGGGTGATTGGGCCCACATGAGGAGAGACATCCTTGCACAAAAAATGACATAGAAAAATTTAAAACTACCTAAAACATTCTAAAAATATCTCAAATTGCATGAAAATCAAAATGTGAAGCAAGATTATCAACTACTCATTGGATGTTCATAAAACCACTGGTAACCTATGATTGGGCCCATAGGTATGAACTAGCTCATCCCATGTGATGGCTCAAATCATGATCGGATCCTCCTAAAAGATGGCCCTCAATGCCTTTGTGCCTATTTGTGGCACTGTGTCATAAATCGCTTGTGGCCCATGGAAGGGTATCCATACTATCTTGTAGATGTCCTTTGGCATGATGGTCATCTCTCACTTAGGTAGATGGAAGGTGTTCATCTTCAAATAGAAATGCTCCACCAGTGTAGCCAAAAGGTTGTGATTCACTAGTATTGTTGGAATCTGGCAAAGATATGATAATGTAAGTTTATCAATATATGCCATGTTGACATGATCTAGCTACTACAACAATGCTCCCCAAGGCAGGTAATGGGACCTAAATCTGACATTAGGAAAGGTAACCTACATACAAAAACAATAGGTAAATGATCAGTATTAGATAAATACAACCATGAATGAAGATGCAAAAATACAACTAAAAATCAAATATTGAACATTTAAACTTGCACTATGTACCAGAATTTCATGTTCTCACAAAGATTGCACATCTTCATACGAGAAGACCGTTCATTTCTCAAAAAGTGTTCAAATGATGGGTGAAAAAGTTACCACTTTAGGGTATCTCATGTGAAACATGGGTATCTTCCATGCAAGGAAACCCATAATAGCAAGTGAAGAAGTACTAACCTAGTACTTCTTTACATGAAGGGCAATTGGGCTTGCACAAGGAGAGACATCCTTGCCCAAAAAATGACATAGAAAAATTAAAATCTACCTAAAACATTCTAAAAATATTTCAAACTTCATAAAAATCAAAATGTGAATCAAGATTATCAACTACTAACTAGATGTTCATACTCCGTTAGTCGGCTATGTTTTCAGGAGTGTTTAAATTAGTATGAATGTATGAGGACCACCATCCTTCTACTCAAAGTTCTACTCCACAAAAGACAAGCACAAATGAATTGAAAATGACCCTTTGAGCCCTTATATAGGTTTTGACCTTATTTTTCAAAGTGCTCCAATTGGTGTGAAAATCACCCTCTAGCTAATTTGGCTACATTTAACTCATTTTCAGGATTGGATTCGAAATCTATCACACTTAAAAATAGCTCAAAATTGAATTTTAAAATTTTGTGATCAATGCAATTGAACGCTTGTGTAGTCTATCTTTTTGATACTTAATGCATTTTGGAATCTATTCAAATTATGATTTCTTCAAAATTTCTAGAGAAAAGCCAACTTTGGTAAAATCTTGTCAACTCTGGGCAAAGTTAGTCTTTTGCACCTTGAAATCACTCCAAATTGACTCCAAATTCTCTTTAGATTATTTTGATCTATTCTACATTCTTTTAAATCTATGATTTCATCAGCATCTCTCAATCTACTACTCTGCATCACTATTCTGGTGTGTCATCTTTCAATTTTGCTCCCAAGGAGGTAGGATGATTACATCATTGAATCTTTCAAAACTAACTTCAACTCAAATCTAAATCTTCTATCCTCATCACTTAGGGCATCTCATCACTTAGGGAATCTTTTTCCCTTCTATCTATCATCTATTTCTTCTATCTCACATTTTCATGAGCTGATCAGTCTTATAATAGTCCTTGTCAGAGTTCAATGGATAGGTATTAAGACAATCTAAGTCTTGACTCTTGGGGGATCAAGCCTTGTTTTGGGGATGATTCTACAACTAATGATAGGTCTTGTTATCTCTTTCATGGACTAGTATTTAGGTGTTCTATCTGGACTCTAGGGAATTAAGCTCCATTCTAGATATAATTCCATATTCTCCCTAAGGATTAAGCCTTGTTCTGGGGATAATCTTATGAATCATGATTAATCTTGTCATCTTCTAATGGATAGGTATCAAGATAGTCTAAACCCCAAATCTTGAGATTTGAGTCTCATTTTGGGAATAATTCTATGAAGTTTGACAACCTTTGTCTTATCATCTTGGTATCTAGGTGTTCTATCTAGATTCCCTAAAGTTAAGCTTCATTCTAGAGATAACCTTAAAAAGATTATCAATCTTAGTATCTAGGTATTCTATCTAGACTCCCTAAGGTTAAGCTTCATTCTGGAGATAACCTTAAAATATCTTATGTTTGGTATCTAGATGTTCTATTTGGATCCCCTAAGGTTAAGCTTCATTCCATAGCTAACCTTAAAAAGCTTATCAATTGGTCTTGGTGTCATCAATTTTGAAACCAATTGCATTTCTTGATCTATGTTTCATACTTTTAATTTCTTTGAATCAAACATGCTGATCATACATTCATTCAAAGAGGGGGAAATGTAATACCCCAAAGTTGGCACATTTCCATGTTAACCAATTTTGGTCTATTCAATCAATCCTAAGTCCTATTTTACTAGGCAATTTTGATTATCGCTACTTGACCTAAGTGTGAGATGCAGAAAAGCCTTATTTTTCATAAATCATACTCTTCATTCAATTCCTAAGTATTGACTCAAATTAGCTACACAAAACTAATTGATTAAGTTTAATTTAATTATAAGTGTTCATACGTTAATTAAATTAAATTACCTCTTTAGCTAATGTGCAAAGGAATTAAATGTATTTAATTTAATAGGATAATATTGTTATTTTAATTATTGAGTTTAATTATTCAATTAATTAAAATATACATTTATGAGGTCATATCCTATTTTATTTAATTAAATATTCTCTCCAAATCTTCTCTTCAGTTTAGAAATAGAAATTCTATGTGAACTATCTCTCAAAATGGAATAAACCTAGTTAACTCTTTTTCACACTCACGTGAAACTTAGTTAACTCTCTATCACACTTAGATCTAGATCAATCAACTTTACCTGCATAAGGAATTTTCCATTCTGATTGAGTCTCATCTTCGATCTTGACCATTCATTCCAATTGATCTCAATCATTGATTGACTATGGGATTCTATTTAAGGAGCCTTCAACTCCTCATTATAGAGGTTGAATTATTTTTGCATTGAATTTATGTTGAAATATCTACTCATTTGCTCATTGCATTCATAGCTTGTTATTTTCTAGCATTATAATATCATCTTAGCTTAATATGCATACATATAGTATAATTTTCTTTCTTTCATTCTTAGATTAATTCTATCTCATCTAGTATGACATTTCATTCTCATATAGCTTTACAAAATCCTTCATACTAGAGGTTTGGTTGCTAGGTTCTCATTCTAAGAGTAATAGAAAAATTCATCTAGTTAGGAGGCAACAAATCAATTTGCCAAGTCATTTCGAGTGAATGATTCAATGTTCATTCTAGGATGGTTTTGCATGTAATGATCATGTTGAAGTGTGGTTGATGAATAGGCAATAATTAATGCATACAACTACATGGTGAAACAAATTTCACATTTCTAGTTGATGATCACTCTAAAATGGCATGATTTATTATAAAATCAAAGCCCTAGAAAGATTTAAAGTGTTTAAATACTTGGTTAAAATGAAGTATAAGTTAAGATCAAGTTTTTAATATATTATATAGGGTGAGAATTAACACCAAATAAATTTAAAAGATCTTATGAATAAAATGGTATTGGGAAGCAACCATCTACACATAGAACTCCACAATAGATTGGAGTGGTTGAGAAAATAATAGGATTATTCAAGGTGTTTCTAGAACAATATTGAAGGATTTTAACTTGTCAAATATCTATAGGAAAAAACTATGTAATTATTTTATGTATTCTTAATATTGAACGAGTGAGGGTTATGTTAGATAATTGGGGGGGGGGGGGGGGAGGGGAAGTGGGGGTAAATTAATTATATCCATTTTTCATACAAATATTTAAAAGACTTTATTATCAATTCAAACTTATACACTTTTATATTAATATCTTGGTAACCACATCCAACATCTCAGATAATAGTTGCAAACTTTTTGCATCAAACTATTATCTTATTGTTCCTTACTATATTGAGTATTAGGGTAATCACTTAGCTTATACCAAGTTGAAACATTAAATAAACAACATAGAAATAAACTTTCTATATAATGAGAATTCACACATTTGATACATATATTTAATGTGGAAGCCCTATAGAGGGAAAAATCACCTGGGACTGATAAATGAAATAATCTCACTCTCTTGAAGTGAGCTTTGTTCTTCCAAATTATAGATCTCTAGTTTAGTTCTCCATTTTTCTTAGCATTCATACCCTTCATATTTTATTGTATGTTCACCTGCCAATTCTTCAACCTCTTAAGCCTTCTTTCTTTGCATACCAATTGTAGACTCTTCTATTTGGCTACCATATGAAGCAATACCCTAGACTTCTTGTCTTCCTCAGGTTCTTACACATGACAACTATTCCTTCTAGCCTACTATCTTTATAAATAGAGAATTTGAGTCTTTTTCTCCTTAACTAGAATCATCCATTCTAGGGTTAGGTAAGATTCAATTAATCTGCCAACTTTTTTTTTTTAGTCCCTTCTAGAAACTTCTACAATCCTCTTTGAATTCACCTCAAAATAGTTTATCTTGAATTCTATGCCACTAGCCCATCATAGAAATCTTCCATAGGCTTCACACAACAGGAAATTAAATTTTTTGAATTAGATTTGTCAAATACTTGATCTAACACATTTTATTTTCATGGACATGCACATTGTTCACTCAACAATAATAGTCTTTTGATGCTCGACCAACATTGGGATGCTTGGAATCAACTAAGTCTTCCTTTCTTGGTCACCATTGTCATTTTCCTAATGCCTAACACTTACTATACTTTTATGATGCTTTAAACATACTAACTTTCTAACACTTAGCACATACTAAATTTTTCTCAACTTGAACTAAGTTTTATCGACTTACATTGTTTGCTCAGTTAGGCTTGGCAGACACTTTTCTTTATTTATCCTCCTTGTCCTCTTTTCTCAGGTTTACTATTATTACAGACTTAAGTAGATAAAAAATACACTATATAATCAATGTATTACTCTATCTTAGTGCACCTTTTATACACCAAATAACTCAACCTTTCTCTAAGTTCTCTTGTTATCCTTTCTTCTCAAATCCTCTTCATCAATCAAACAAATTATAGCATCTATACCAAAGTAAGAAATTATCTTACCAAAAAGTATTAGGTTTGACATTAGTGACAATATAATGATTGTTCCATGATATTTTCATCAATCTTCTTCACTTCAACAATCTCATTTCGACATTCTCCCTCTTTGGCATTGATGGAAAATAAATATCAACAATAATACCAAAAATAAACTTTATACTTGTATTGAAATCTCTCCCTTTATCAATATTTCTTCCTTTATCTAATTTCTAATATTTTCCTTAGATTTCTTCCTTCTCTAATCTCTAATCTCTCTGATATCTCCATCAATATATTTTCAGTAAGCTCTTCATCTTTCTCTTTTATCTCCCTTATCTTTATATCTCATATCTCCCTCTTTGAAAAAAATGCAAAAGACTTGTCATCTATATATGAAGATATAATCAATTTAGATTCTCCCTCTATCACCTTGCATGTGACTATAAATCTTTTGTTTCAACTCCTTCCTTATTGCATGCAGGTCCTAAAGTAAGATCCACTGCATCAAGTTGTAAAATATGTCATTCAACTCAGTTGATGTAGGGTACTACTCTTGTTTCTTAAGTAGCTTTAGATAGGGCTATCACCCCTAGTTTACCTCTAATATATTCATGTGCATCCTTAGGTAAAGCTTTTGTGAATATATCAACTATCTATTCTTTTGTATTCATATATTCCATTCTCACTTCTTTGTCTTGAACCAACTCTCTCAAGTAACGATACTTGATTACAATGTGCTTTGTATTTGGGTACATCACATGGTTCTTTGATATGTTTATACAACTTGTATTGTCACAATAAAACACCACAAGTTTAGTAATTTCACCCTTCATTCCTTTGAGTAACTATTTGATCCAGACCATATTTGTGCAATTCACTACAAAAACCATATATTCAACTTCAACAGTAGATTGTGATGTATAATTTTTTTTCTTATTGGTCCAGTGACCAATCTCTTTCCAAAGAAAAATGCTCCTCCACTTGTACTCTTTTTGTCGCCAATGTTTCCAACCCAATAAACATTAGTATAGGATCTCAATTCAAACTTGTCATTTTTCTTGTAGTATAGACCATAGTCTTATGTTCCTTTCAATTATCTCATGATCCTTTCAACAGCCATTATTTTATTCTCCTTAGGATTTGTAGAAAACCTTACAAAAATCCCAATAGTTAATGCAATGTCAAGTCCTTTATGAACTACATATTGTAATTTGTCAATCATAAACCTATACAATGTTTGATTTACTTCAGAAAAATCATCAGTTTTGGATAGTTTGTGTCCTATCACCATAGCAGTACTAACAAGTTTTGAATCCTCCGTACCCAAAGTTTTCAATATTTTCTTCACATACTTGGACTAAGTGATGTAACTACCATATTCCATCTGATATACTTGCAATCCAACACAAAATTTTATCCCTCCAAACATAGACATCTCAAACTCTTTCTTCATTTCATTTGCAAATGTCTTACAAAATGCTTTTTGTCCTCAAAATATGATATCATCAACAAATATTTTAGCTAATAAAATCCCTTTACATTCTTTTTTCTCCAAGTAAAAATTGTTGTTATCAACAATCTTCTCAAAACCAATCTTCATAAGATAGTTGTGAAGACTCTCATACCATGATCTTGGAGCTTTCTTCAAACCATATAAATCTTTGTGCAATCTACATACCATGTTCTTGTTGTTTGTATCAACAAATAATTTTGGTTTTTCTATGCAAACCTCCTATTCTAGTATACTATTTAGAAATGTTGACTTCACATCAATTTGATAAACTTTAAAACCTTTGTATGTAGAGTAAGAAAGAAGAGTTCTTTCTCCTTCCAATCTTGTAACTAGGGAAAATCTCTCCATAGTCAATTCCTTCTTCTTGTGCATATCCATTGCAAACTAATATTTTCTTATTCCTTGTGACTTCACCATTCTCATCCAATTTTTTTTTGTATACCCACTTGGTTCCAATCACATTCTTGTTCTTTAGTCTAGGTACTAGAGTCCATGTTTTATTTTTCTTAATCTGATCAATCTCTTCTTTGATAGATTTACTCCAGTCTTAATTCTCTAATGCATCCTTCACTAAATTAGGCTCATGCATGCTTAAAAAACATGTATCACTTCTCAACCTATTCCTTTTCATTGGTCTATCTTCTTTATCTCTAATAATTTTTCCAGTAGGGTGATGTCTTCTGACATACTTTGACAATCTTAGTTCTACTCTTCTTTCTACAACAGATCTGCCATTTTTAGAATCAATGTGTACTTATCTATCAAGTAACTTGGAATTCCTTTCATGTACACTAATCTCAATATCAGAAAGTACCTCTAATATTGACTTTAACTTAGCTCTTGAATGAAACTCAACTCTTGAATGTAACTTGACATCCATTGTATGTGACTCAATAGTCACTGATTCTTATTGATTAGAAACTTCATTTGTAGAATTATCATCATCAATAGACATGTCTTCATAATATTACATGAAGGTTCTATAGGTTTCAAGTTCCTCCTTTGGTTTGTCTTCATGCACTTTTGTATATATATCAAACTTAACATTTTTACTTTCCAAAACTTTGTTAGTGTTAGTATTTAAACACTTATAAGCTTTACTTCTTATGGAATAGCCTAGGAATGTACCCTTTTCACTTTTAGCATCAAAGTTACCATTTCTATTATCCTCAAGAATGTAATACTTTCTTTGAAATACCTTAATATTTTACATTAGGTGAGTATCCATATGATAATTCAAAAGGTGTGGAATTTGTACCTTTCTTGACTTGTACCTAGTTTAAGGTAGAGATAGTTATACTAGCAGCTTCTCTCCAGTACCTCAAAGAAAAATTCTTCTCCATCATTAGTGTTCTAACATAATCCATTACATATTTGTTCCTCCTTTTAGTAATCCCATTTTATGGAGGGGTCCTAGGTGTAGAAGTTTGTCTCTTAATTCCTCTATCATTATAGAATATTTAAAACTCATTTGATGTAAACTCTTTACCTCTGTCAGATCTCAGACATTTCAAGATATTCCTAGTTTCCTTTTTAGCTCTTGTTAGATACCACTCAAACATTTGAAAAGCATTAGATTTTTTTTTAAAGAAAATTACTATCATCATTCTTGAGTAATCATCAACAAATGGGATAATATACTTGTCACCTTTGTATCTTTGCACATTAATTGGTCCACACAAATTAGTGTCAACTAATTCAAGAATTTCTTTTGAAGTACAAGTCTTACTTTTAAAACTAGACTTTGTCATTTTACATCACTGACATTTTTTTCAAATTATATTATTAGGTTTCTTTAATTTTGGCAAACCTCTAACTCTTTTCACCTTTCTCACACTGACAAATTATCAAAATTTACATGACATAATCTCTTGTGCCATAGTCACACATCATTAAATTTTACAACAAGAAAAGTAACATCATTAATATCAAGTTAAAATATATTGCCTCTAGTCTAATATCCACTTCTAATCAGTTTCCCTTTAGCATCATAGATCTTAGCTTTTATGTTATCAAATTCAACTCTACAACCTGAACTATTCAATTCTTACACACTTAACATATTATGATGGGGAGCTTCTTCAACTAAGAGCTTCCTTTATCTTCCTCAGATACTCCTAGCCTAATTAGTGCTACTTCTCCTAACCCTAACCTAGAGAATCCCTTTCCAATCCCCTTTCTCAAAGAAACTTTCCAAACAATTCAAGTTTTACCACTATACCTCCAACTCAGCAATTATGCATTCTTTGTCCTAAAAGGAAAAAACTTCACCATGTGTACCAAGTGTCCCAAAATCAAGGCTTAACCTTCTTACTAAGGTTATTGAATCATTTCCCACCATTCGGTATCATTCTTTCAAATTTCCCACTCACATATCACCAAATCGCCTAGTTAGCCCTTGTAACTCTAAGAGCCCCTATTAGCCCTCCTAGAAACTGAAATGTGCAATAACTCACAAAAACCCTTAACAAGGCCCCTTGACGTGTTCAAGAATTTTTTACCTATGACCTAACCTTTAATATTTTTTAGGTCTTGGGCTCCTAGATTGTCTATACAATACAACTTCAGAAAACCCTCTTTTTAAGGGTTTCAAAGGTCATGTTCATGTATCCTTCACCATAGGTATCAAAATACATATCAAACCTCTTCCTTTAAGTTTTTATCCCTTGATACACTACTCCTACATTTCCAATTTAGGATTAACTCATGTCAATCTTCTATTCACCACAAAACTCCATTACAAGCATTTCCTTGCTCCATGCCAAGCTTGCTCGCTTGTCTAGGGATTGCTTGTAAAAATAGAACTTGGCCTTCCAAAAAATCTAAAAACATTATTTACACTTATAAAAATTCCAATTCTTGGTCTCCAAGAGCCATGGTGTTTTGACCAAGGACACTCAAGCCTTAGCCATTTTCATTATGGCAATGCAAAACTAGACAACAAGAACCCTGAAACTAATTAATTTTCTAAATCCTAGTAACTGAAAGCTTGCAAAATAACTTTTCAAATATTCAAATAATGACTACAAGGCTCTATACCATAAAAAACATTCCATTTCTCAATCTAAAAACTCTATTTAAACTTCAAAAACCACATCCAAGTTCAGAATATTGCTCTATTATATATGTTGTCTGTACACCCAACTATCCAACCCTTGGAAATGAGTTGGAAAGGTTTGAATAGAATCCTCTCACCATTTTGGCCTTTAGTTTTATCCATAACTACCCAATTAGTTTTCATTTCTAAAACTACACAAATAGTTGCTAAGCAACTTTGTAAAATTGAAAAGTTGCTAATACAACTTTTTGACAACTTTTGTAATTTTTCTCATTAGACCTCCAAACTTGGCCAGTTTTCTTCCAAACCTCCTATAATGAGCTTAGGAAACCTAAGGACTACTCTTATACACTCCTTTCCCCCTTTCAAGGCATTTTCCTACATTTTTTGCACCTAGAGAAACTTTTGAGAAATCTTTCCTATCAGAACTTGATTTGCAAGATTGGACTCTCATTCCAAATCCTACCTACTCAATCCACCTAAACTCACCTTGGGAATTTATAGTTAGTCCTTATTAACTCAAAGGTTGGTTAGGAATTCTACAAACCAAAAATCTAGATTAGGGCTTATCTTGCCCTATGTGCTTTTGCACCATTCTCCCCCTGCAAGAAGAAGCCTAAGGTATTTTTGTAGATGAGAGCTCCTTGTTGATGACAAGCTTCTTGAAATAACTCTCAAAAATCCAAGTTACCTCACCCTCAAGTAACTCCATCCATTTTACCAAATTTTCCTTGTATAATTTATTTCTTATACTCTTCTTCAACCTAGTGTCCAAAATTTTCTCAACCTCTGGTTTCTTCTTTTTAGGTACCTTCAGGTATAATACATCGTTGATCAGTTCTTCTTGATAATAAATGTCATCCATATTAGCAACTTTATAGGGTATTAGGTCTTTAACATTAAAAATTGGAGAGAGAGCCATGTACTTTGGTAGATCTATCTTGTAGGCTTTGGGTCTATACTTCTCAGGTACTTTGCATGGCCCAATCTTCCTCATCTACAACTTACTAGGGATTCCTTTTTATAACCTGGCCTTATTTAGATACACCATCACAAGGTATCCCACTTAAAATTGCAACTCTCTTCTCCCCTCATCCTTCTTCTCCTTTAATTTATGATTTGGCTCCATCAATTTTTGCTTCACTTGATCATGCACCTCCTTCATTGATTCAACAAAGTCATCAACTTGCCCACTAATTTTTTCATGTGAGGATAGGTCCCTAACGCAAGAGCATCCAGTGGTGTAAGGGCAATCTTGTATCACCCAAAAACATGCTTAGTTTTAGTTTATGTTTAATGTGTTTTCATTTCTAGATACCCATTTGGGTCAAATAGAGATTCCAACTTTCATAGTTCCACTATTGGTTTTTTGGGTTAGAGTTTTCAAGCACCTTGGGATATGTGCCAATGTAAAAAATAGGTTATTTTGTAATTGATCCATATTTATGATGAGTTAGAGGGCTTTTTTGGAGGGTTGATTATACTTGTAATTTAAAGCACTCCATAAAAAGAATCAGGTCAAAAGGCTTTATGGTTGAAAGTTATTGTAGTTTTAAGTTTCCTAGAGACCCCCTAAGAGCACTTCAAAGTTAGATTTGAGGCATTTAATGGCCTCATTTATGTACCTAAAAAATTAGAGATGACCAAAGTTGTTCCATAGGGCTATAGAGTACTTGGACAGCTTTCTAAAAATGTAAATGATTCGTCAATCAGAGTCCCAGATCAAAAGTTATGCATCCCGAAAGTTGGACTACCATTTCTAGATTCTTCTAATTTTAAACCAACTTTTGATATGTTTTCTAGAACCTTTGGTTTTGGTGGTGGATTCCAAATGGAAAAATCTAAAATATATTCCTAACCCTAAAACTAATTTGGGTTACTTAAGGTCATTTCTAGCATTGTAAAGGCAGATTTTGGTGGAGTTCGGGAGAAGGTACTAGAGGAGGATTTTTATCCAAGATCATACAAAATTTTAAGCCATAGGGAATATCTTTGGGTCAATTTTCATTGTATTGAATGTAATAGCAGACCACTTCTAATAATAATATTTCCCTTTTCGTATTGCATTCATTTTTCTCTTGGGTTGTGTCCTCATCAGTCCCTTAACTCCATTATGCCTCTTGGGTGAGTGTCATACTCTAATTAAAAAGGGCTTAACCTTGTTGTCCTATTCTTGCTATCATTGTATGGAAATTCAGCTTGGGGAATGATTTTCTCCCAACTTTTCCCATACTCTTTAGTGAGGCACTTTAATAGGTTGCCAAAGACCCTATTTATCACCTTTGTTTGACCATGAATTTAAGGATGGTAGGTAGAGCTATGTTCTTGTTTTGTTCCAAACCTCTTCCATAGGGTCTTCCAAAAGTGCCCCATAAACTTGACATCCCATAATTTTACTAAACTTGTCTACTATCAAAAATATACTATCCATCCTTGTCCTAGTCCTTGGTAACCCCACTATGAAGTCCATGGTGATGAATTCCCAAGGCCTATTAGGAATAGGGAGAGGTTGGTAGAGGAATACATTTGATGAAGTTCCCTTTGCCTTATGACATATGCTACACTACTCCACATACCTCCTAACATCCCTTTGCATTTTGGGCCAATAGTAGAATCTCTCCACTAGGTCTAAAGTCTTGTTAAGACCAAAGTTCCCACTTACACTCCCATTGTGCTTCTCTTATATGATATTTTCATTCAAGGATCCCCTTGTGATGCAAAACTATTTAACATTGACCAATAGTCCATTCTGCAAGGTGTATTCAACAAAATCACTATGGAAATGATTAGCAAAATTAGTTCATACCTTGTAGGCCCCTGCAAAATTAGTTTCTTCTTCATATAGATCTTTGAATCCATCCAAGCCAATGCTCTATAATTTTACTTCTTTCCATATCAAAAAACTCCTACTCAAAGAATCTACTACCTTATTGTTTGTCCCCTTCTTATGTTTGATTGTGAAAGTGTGGGACTACAAGAACTCCATCGATTTGATGTGCCCCAAATTTAGCTTCTCTTATGAGTTAATGAAACTCAAAGCTTGGTTATCTATGAAGACAAAAAAATCCTTAGGTAAGAGGAAATGCATCCACCTCTTAAGGGCTTGGACAAGTCCGTAGAGCTCTAGGTCATATGATGAGTACCTTGTCTTGGCTTCATTAATCCTCTCACTAAAAAATACTACTAGTCTACACTCTTCGCTCAAAACTACCCCAGCTGCTATGTGCTAGCATCACACTCTACTAAAAATTGCTTCTCAAAACTAGGCAAAACCAATATTGGTTGTGTTGCTACTTCTTTCTTTAGCCTCTCAAAACTTGCATCCACTACTTTGGTCCATATGAACTTGGTCTTCATGCCTCCTTTGATGGTGTCATTCTTTAGTGCATAAATTTCACTAAGCCCTCTTACAAAATTTCTATAAAATTTTGCTAATTCATGAAAACTCCTAACTTCAAAAGTAGATATATGGGTAGGCCAACTTAAAATAGCCTCTACCTTGACTTTGTCCATTTTAAGACTTCCTTAGGATACTATAAACCCCAAATACACTAGTTCCTCTTTCATGAACTCACTCTTTTCCAAGTTTACTATCAACTTTTACTCTTGGAGCTTTCTCAACACCAGTTCTAGGTGTTTCATATGTTCCTCCTTGGTCTTACTAAAGATGAGAATGTCATCTAAATATACAACAACAAACATACCTATGTAGTCTCTCAAGACCTCATTCATGACTCTCATGAAGGTGCTTGGTGCATTGGTAAAGCCAAATGTCATTACCAAACACTCATAGAGACCCTTAGTAGTCTTAAATGTAGACTTCCATTCATCTCCTTATTTTATCCTAATCTAATAATATCCACTTTTAAAATTAATTTTGGAGTCTACCTAACTAGCTCCACCTAGATAGTCCATCAAATCTTCTATCCCAATAATAGGAAATCTATACCTAATTGTGATTCTATTAATTTATTTGGAACCAATACACATTCTCCACTTACCTTTATTTTTGGGTGTTTGGACTATAGGTACAACACATGGACTGATTCTCTTCCTAATCAACCCTGAATCAAGTAACTTTTGAACTTGGCTTGCAATCTCTTTGTTCTTATTTAGATTCATCTTGTATGCAATTTTATTAGGTAGTGATGCTCTTGGTAGAAGTCAATTTTATGACTTATGGCTCTTTTAGGAGGTAATTTTGGTGGTGCTCCATAACAAATTATATCTTTGAACTAATCCAATAACTCTTGCACTTCTTTAGGTATATTTATGGATGAAGATGATTTCTCCTCCTTAGGTTTTAACATAATGGCATATCCTACTCCTTCGCCTTCCTTCAAGTCCTTAAGGAAATCTTTCCTACTCATGAGAAATTTTTAGGTAGTATTATTTTTTGCATTGTCTTCTCCTACTACAGAATGGATCATATAAGTGACTCCATCCTTCTTGAAGGAATACTTATTTTTCTTCCCGTGGTGCACTCCCTCCTTATCATACTACCAAAGTCTTCCCAATAGTAGGTGACAAGCATCCATGGATAGAATATCATACAAGATCTTATCCTAATACTTATCAATAGTTATGTCTTCCCACACTTGTTCATTTAGTAGGATATTCTACCCTTTATTCAACCAAGTCACCCTATATGGACATACATGTGAAATATTGGTCAAGCCAAGATTTTGTACTATATTATTTGACAAGACATTATCAGTAGACCCTAAGTCTATAATTACTCTACATACCTTGCCTAATATTTCGCATGTTGTTCTAAACATTTCTCTTCTCTTCTTAGGCTAATCTTTGACTAGCTCCTTAACCAATACTCTCCCCAACATGAGGTTCTCCCCCTTCTCCACATCAAGATCTACTTCTCCTACCTTCTGATTATCTTCTTCTTAGATGTAAGTGATCTTATTCTCCCCATAGGATGATGATGCCTTTTCTACACATTTGTAAGCAAGGTGTCCCAACTTACCACAATTATATAACACATCATATTGTTGATGTGTGAGCCTCTGCTATTGTTCCCATATCTTTCTCTTCCACCATTGTTGGACACTTTTCCTCTACTATAACATCTCCTCTTATTGGTCTCACTAGCTTGCTCATTCCACTTAGAGTCTCCATAGCATCTTTGCTCATTATTCCTACCAGTTGAACCTCCTCTTGAGCCACCTATAAAGTCTTTACCTTTGCCCCTATTCTTGTAACTTGAGTCCCCTTTCTTCCTTAGTTTATCTTCCACCTTTCTAGCCTTTTGAATACAACTTTGCAAAGTGGTGAGACTAAACAAGCTCAAATAATCTTGGATAGAAAATATAAGGTCATCTAGGAATCTATCCACCTTGATTCTCTCTACTTCTTGCACCCTTGATCTTAAGGCTAATTTTTGAAACTCCTCAATATAGGTAGCCACATCAAGATCCTTCTAGTTGAGATTCTACCTCTAATTGTGGATCTAAATCTCATAGTCTTTTGATAGATAGGTCTCTTTTATCTTTTCCACCATAGTCTTCCAAATAGCTATAGGTTTATTTCCTCTTGAAAAAACTTCCACCATGTCAAAGCTTGATCTTTCAATCTAGATTTTTTCAAACCTCAGATTTTGAGTCTTTGTTATCCCTTTACATTCAAAGTAGTTCTCAATTCTCTCAAGCCATTCTAGTAGCATCTCTACATCCATCTTGCCATGGAATAGGGAAACATCCTCTAGGCTCTTTCATCCAAAATCCTTGAGGTCTTTGAGGAATGAGGAATGTTTCTTGTTGACCAAGAGGAGGATTTGGTTTAGGTATCTCATCCTCCAAACTCACCTTCTCTTTACCCTTTCCAAAGTATTTATCTTCCTTAGCTTGGGTTGCATCTTCTATCTCTTTCAATTTATCTTTCATCTCCTTTATGGCCTCATAAAGGACCCTAATCTTCTCTTGTAGGATCTTCTTTTTCTCATCTACTTCCTTTTCCAACTTTGCATTGGTAACTATCTTTGTAGACCCAATTGACTTAGTAGAATACAACATACCATAATAAGCCTCAATCTTATGGCTCTAATACCACTTTTAAGGGGAGCTTCTTCAACCAAGAGATTTCTTACTCTTCCCAAGATACTCTTAACCTACATAAGGTTACTTCTCATAACCCTAACCTAGATGATCCCTTTACAATACCCTTTTCCTGGGAAATTCTCCTAGCAATTCAAGTTTCACTATTGTACCTCCAATTCACTAATTATGCATTCTTTGTCCTAAAATTCTAAAAATTCACTATGTGCACCAAGTGGCCCAAAACAAAGACTAAACCATATTACTAAGGTTCTTGACACATTTCCCACCATTTTGCATCATTCTTTTATGTTTCCCACTCACATATCACCAAATTTCCTAGTAGCCCTTGTAGCCCTAAGAGCCCCTATTAGCCCTCCTAGAAACAAGGAATATGCAATAACTCACAAAAACCCATAACAACGCCCCTTTCTATGTTCAATACTTTTGTTCGCTATGACCTAACCTTGAGTATTTTTTAGGTCTTGGGCTCCTAGATTGTTTGTAAATTATGACTTCCAAAAATCCTCTTTCTAAGGGTTTCAAAGGCAATGTTCATGTTTCCTTCACCATAGGCATCAATCTCCTTCTTTAACCTCCTCCTTTGAGTTTTTATCCCTTGATACATTGATCCTACATTTCCAATTCAAGAATGACTTGTGCCAATCTTCTACTCATCACAAAACTCCATTACAAGCATTTCCTTGCACCTTGCAAAGGTAGCTTGCTTGCCAGGGGTTCACTTGTAAAAACAACATTTGGCCTTCCATAAACTCCAAAAACATTATTTACACTATACACAAAGGCTATTTCTTGGTCTCCAAGATACATGGTGTTTTGACTGAGGACAATTAAGTCATAGCCATTTTCATTCTTGCAATGCAAAACTGGACAACAAGAACCCTAAAACTAATTAACTTTCTAAATCCTAACAAATGAAAGCTTGAAACCAAAATAACTTTGCATAGATTCAAAGAATGACTGCAAGGCTCTATTCCATCAAAAATAGTCCATTTTTTAAGATAAAAACTCTATTCAAACTTCAAAAATGCCATGCCCAAAACTACAAGACAAAAACACAACTACATTATTTTTGAAGCTCAATTAAGCAAGTCAAATCTTGGCATGTGTATTTACAACTAGGTTATCAAAAACTAGGTGTTCAACACACATCCACTCAAGGTCTTTAGGTAGTGGTTATGCTCATAATTTTTCAACATGCTGCAAACCACTATTCGGAATGATCCCTATATAGGTTTGTTGAATGTTCAATGCTAATTGACATCATGAGTTGATGACTTAATCTACCGATACAACATCAATAAGTTGATCAGAAGAACATCTATTCTTTCAAGTTCTTGATACTAATATTCATTAAGATCTATTAGTTTGTCAATCTTGACATATAGAAACAATAATGATCTCCAAAGAGGGTGTTTCCTTACAAGATTTGATGGTATAATTATCGATAAAAAAAGTATCCATTAAGGTTATCAATTGGTTGCATTATTAAATTATCATGTAAGAATTATGTTCTAAAGAGAGATTCAATGATTGAAATGTTTATACGTGATAACATCATAGTCATCTTAGACCTTGAACTCTATTTCTAAGGTAGCATTACATTATAAGTTACTCTTGTGATAGGATGCATGCATATTCATCCCTTGTTACTTATCTTGATTAATTATGTATAATTTATGTCCTTTGATACTCATTATATAAAATGTATATATATATATATCTGTGTGTGTGTGTGTTGATTTTACCAATGCTTATTAATCATACTTATCATCCTACTATTGCTAATCAATCATCAAATAGAAATCTACTAGCTAATTCCATTCATTTGTTTACAAATTAAATAATTCTCCTTGCATCTAGAATTCCATAAAACTAACTTTTCTTTCATTAGCCAAAACACAGTAATTACTTTAACTACAATAGTTACCACTCTAAACAACCACATATCTATTAATTAAATTCTATACTTATTACTATTGACTATATTACTAATTATAAAATACTATACAATTTATTATAATACAATACCCTTTCACTAAAATGTTACAATTCGTATTTCAACCCCTTTGATTTCACACATCCTCCTAATACTATCATTAAAAAACCACCCATAAAACTTTAGCTTACATGTTAATTGTCAAGGGCTCAAAACAATTTAATATTCTAGTGTACTCATTTATTTTACCAACTACTACTAAACACTAACCTCAAACTTCATAAAATAACACTATTCCCTAAACTTGCTTCTACCTAATATTAATCCCCTTGCTAATAATTACTAACACTAACTTCACCTTATTACATGTTCTAACTATTAATGTCCCAAAGTCCATATCTACCACTTTTTGATGCCTATCTCGTTACCACTTCTACATGCCTTTCTCCCCACCCAACACCAACTAAGCTTGGGCACCTTTCCCAAGTGCATGACCTGGGTGCCTAGTATGTTAACCAAGGGTTCTCCCTCTTGTTCTTGGTTGCCTCATGACCAATAAGGGGACTCAATATGGGTTAGTAGGGGACTACATTGTATTGGGAAATGTACTAAGAATTATGATAAAGGGAGGGTGGATGGGACCACCGACCCAAAAATGGTCCCTGTTAGGAATAAGGTGTCTCAACCTTGTATAATTCCTATTCTTATTATTTGTTTTGTAAAATGTATTTCTTGAAAATAATGTTGATGTGTCAACATCCTGAATTGTGTGTAAGGAGATCATGACTAAAATGGTTATGACGGATTCCAATAGTGGGGTTCAAAATTTTTTTTGGGGTTTCTATTTTCTTGAAGAATGGTAAAACCCTAATATGGTTTACCTTTGGGAGTAGCCCAAAAGTGAAGCGCATGTTATAAGCATTTTTTAGGGTTGTGAAGAGATGCGATGCGAAAAAGGTGTATTGTTGGTACTGTGAGTAGCTACTGGAGTCTTTTGTTGTTGATGTTGAACTTGCATTGCAAGTGTATTGTATCCTCGTGTTGAAGATAATACATTGTGCAGGTTCTGAAGGGGTGGGGATTTTTTACCAAAAGGTTTTTCCCCACCAGAAAATCCTTGTGTTATGTTTTCCTTTCTCTGTCTATTTTTTGTATGCATGTTTGGCTGCAATATTTTTTTTTACATGATATTGAATCTGTAAGTGTAGAAGATTTTTAATAGGATTTGCATCATACTTTCCTTTTGAGATTAGTGTAGGAAGCTATTTTCGCACCTGAGTTTCCTTACAAGTGGTATCAAAGCTTGATCAACTTTTGATCCTAGTTGTTGGGTAGGATTTTTTGAGCTAATGTCAAGTTGAGTGGGAGTCTTATGCAAAGCATCCTGAATCTTATTTGCAGATTGAGATGGCGAGTTCATCATATGGAAGAATGGAGGTGGAGAAATTTAATGGCACTAATTTTGATTTGTGGAAACTCAATATGGAAGACATGTTGGAAGAATGTGACCTATGGGAAGTGACTACAAGTGCTACAAGACCAGCAACTATAGCTCAAACAGATTGGGATATCAAAGACCATAAAGCTAAGGGTCTCATAAGACTTTGTTTAACCGATGCAGTCCTTCTGAATGTTCTAGATGAGAAAACTGCATATAGTTTGTGGGAGAGACTTGGGGCCTTGTATCAGGCCAAATCTTTGATGAACAAGTTGTTCTTGAGGAATAAGTTGTATTCTCTATGAATGGAGGAAGGTGGATCCTTAACGAATCATTTAAATGCATTTAATTTTCTGGCTGCATAGCTGACATCAGCTGGTGTCAAGTTAGAGGAGGAGGATCATTGCTACACACTTTTGTGTTCTTTACTGAATTCATGGGACCATCTTGGGATGGCTCTTGAAAGTACATTAGTCACCTTCAAAATGGATGATGTGGTGTCTTCACTACTATCAGAGGAGATGAAGAGAAAGGCTTTCATTTCAGAAAAAGAAGCCCTTGCTGTTTGTGGGAGATCCACGGAAAGAGGGAAGAAAAATGACAATGAGTCTAACAATAAGGGTAGATCCAAATCCCGTGGGAAGTCAAAGACTTCCAATAAGTCCAAGGAAAAATGTTGGAATTGTGATAAGATTGGGCACTTCCGTAAAGACTATAAAGAGCCTAAGAAGAAGAAGAAAGCCTCAGATTCTGGTTCTAAAAAATCTCAAGAAGATGGCGATGCATTCATCGTAGCTTTGGTAGCCCATGCATCTGATGATGTGTGGTTGGTTGACTCGGGTGCATCTTTTTACATGACCTCTCATTGAAATTGGTTCTCAAGATATGAAGAGTTTGATGGTGGAAAGGTGTACTTGGGTGATGATTCTCACCTAAAGATAGTTGGACATGAAAGGGTCACTATCAAATTTTCTGATGGACGAGTAAAGGGAATCAATGGAGTTATGCACATTCCAAGTTTGGCACAAAAGCTATTATCTATAAGTATGCTAAATGATGTAGGTGTGCATGTTGTTTTTTCTAAAGATGGATGTAAGATGATGAGAGGAGCTATGGTGCTTGCTAAGGGTACTAGGAGAGGTACTTTGTTTCAACTTGATGCACACATTTTTCAGTGTAATAGTTCTTCTATTTCAAAGAAGAGAGTAGCCATAAACTTCATCCCCACCATCTAAATGAGCAGTAAAGAAGAGTATGGTTAGTGGTTCTGATGGTAGTGCAACAAGTGTACCTAAGGGTGCAAACACTTTGGAAGGAAAGCTTCCTGCAGAAAAGACAATGTCGTGGCATTTGAGATTAGGTCACATTGGTGAGAAGGGTCTCTGAACCCTAAAAAATAAAAATCTCATTGAGGGTTTAAATGATTGCAATCTTGAGTTTGACTTCTATGAACATTGTGTATATGGTAAACAAAATTGTGTTCAGTTTTATTCTAGTTCTCACAAATCTTCTGATGTTTTGGATCTTATTCATTCTGATGTATTTGGTCCTATAAAAGTTCCTTCAATCTCCAAGTCTATATTTTTTGTATCTTTCATAGATGATTACAGTAGAAGGACGTGGATTTATTTCCTTAAAAGTAAGACACAAGTCTTTAGTCGATTCAAGGAATTTAAAGCCGTTGTAGAGAATCAGACTAGTAAGAAGATTAAGTGTGTGAGAACTAACAATGGTGGTCAGTTTTGCTTAGTAGAGTTTGAACAGTTCTGTAAAGAACAAGGTATTGAGAGGCATATGACAACTCCTTATACCCCACAACAAAATGGAGTTCTAGAGAGAATGAACAAGACACTGATGGAGAAGGCTAGAAGTATGCTTAGTGGAGCTGGTTTAGAACAAAGGTTTTGGGCTGAAGCTGTGGCCACTGCTTGCTATCTGGTTAATAGATCTCCTACATTAGCTCTTGTTGGTAAGAAACCCATGGAGGTGTGGTTTAGTAAGAAGCCTTCAGTTAGACATCTTCTTGTTTTTGGTTGTGAAGCTTATGCACATGTTCCAATGGAGAAAAGATCTAAGTTGGAAAATGAAGTTGTTAAATGTATTTTCATTGGGTATAGTGTTGGTGTGAAAGGATACAAGCTTTGGGATCCTGTGACTAGTAAGGTGTTGTATAGTAGAAATTTTATTTTTAGAGAGCTAACATATTCTCCTATTGTGCTACAATAGATGAAAAAGAAAAGGAAAAACATGTTGTTCAATTGCCTCCTACCCCTGAGAAGACTAAATCGAGAGACCATGTTGGGTCTCATGATGAGGAGAGCTCTTGCAGCTCTGATAGTTTAGAAGAAGAGGAAGAAAAACCTCAACCTCAGCCCTTGAGGAGATCCACGAGAGAAAGAAATCAACTAGAAAGGTTTTTTTATTCTATGTTAGATTCCAGTTGTGCTTTTTCTCTGATTACTAACACTGATGAGCCTAGATCTATGAAAGAGGCTTTGGGCATGGAAGATGTAGGTTCTTGGATTGAGGCTATGGATGATGAGATGGCTTTATTAGAGAAAAAAAAACATGGGACCTTATACCTTTTCCTAAAGGGAGAAAATTTGTTGGCTATAAATGCGTGTTCAAGAAGAAATTCTATGCAGATGGTAGTGTTGAAAGGTACAAAGCTAGATTGGTTGCAAAGGGGTATTCACAGGTAGAGGGAATAGATTATGGTGAAATATTCTCTCCTATTGCAAAGTTGAAATCCATTAGATTTTTGTTATCTCTTGCTACATCATATGATTTAGAGATAGAACAAATGGATGTGAAGAAAAATTTCCTTCGTGGTGATTTGGAGGAAGAGATTTATATGTCACAACTTGAGCACTACATTGTTAAAGGTAAAGAATCCTTTGTAGATTAAAGAAATCTCTATATGGTTTGAAGTAATCTCCTAGGATGTGGTACCTTAAGTTTGATGCCTTTGTGTTTTCAATTGGATTTGTAAGATCGAAATCAAATCATTATGTTTATTTCAGAATTGAAAATGATCGCCTTCTTGTTGTTGCATTATATGTTGATGATATGTTGCTATTTGGGAAGGGTAAGGGTATGATTTTTAATTTTAAATCTCAGTTGTCAGCACAGTTTGAGATGAAAGATCTTGGGGCAGCTAGGTACATCTTGGGTATGGAAATCAGTAGAGAAAGGTCTAACAGAAAACTTTGGTTGAGTCAGAGTAAGTATGTGAAGTCTGTGTTGGATAGGTTCAACATGGTAGATTGTAGACCACTATGTGTTCCTATTCCTATGGGAACAAAGTTATCTGCAGATGATTGTCCAAAATCTCTTAGTGAGGTGGAGGACATGAGTAGAGTACCTTATGCTAGTGCAATTGGTAGTCTTATGTATGCTATGGTCTGTACTAGACCAGACATTGCCCAAGCAGTGGGAGTCTTGAGTCGATTTATGGATAATCCTGGACGGATACATTGGGATGTAGTTAAGTGAGTATTCAGATATTTGAGGGGTACATCATATTACTCCATATGTTATCATGGTAACTCTTCCAGATCTCCACATTTAGTTTGTATTCATGGGTTTGTGGATTCAGATTGGGCAGGTGATATTGACCCCAGGAGATCCACCAGTGCTTATGTGTTCACTATGTTTGGTGGTGCCATCAATTGGATGAGCAAGCGACAACCTGTGGTTGCTTTGTCCACTATAGAAGTTGAGTACATGGCTGCTACTCATGCTTGTAAGGAAGCCATTTGGCTTAAGAGATTGTGTTCTGATGTTGGTGTTGATGCAGAATAGATTACTATTTGGTGTGATAGTCAGAGTGCTATTTGCCTTGCAAAGAATCCAACTTTCCATGACAGAATGAAGCACATTGATGTGCAGTATCACTTTTTGAGAGATATGGTGGAAGATGGAAAGGTAAATTTGGAAAAGGTAGATACTGTGAAGAATGTTGCAGATGCATTAATGAAACCAGTGGGCACTGAGAAGTTCATATGGTGTTTGGAGTCTATGGGCCTTTCAGCCTATAGCAGTTAGTTCCTGTTATGTTCCAGTTGCTCTTACAAGGTGTTTGACAAGTGGGAGAATGTTAGGAATAAGGTGTCTCAACCTTGTATAATTCCTATTCTTATGATTTGTTTTGTAAAATGTATTTCTTGCAAATAATGTTGATGTGTCAACATCTTGAATTGTGTGTAAGGAGATCATGACTAAAATGGTTATGAAAGATTCCTATGACATGTAAGAGCTATGTTAGGAAGATTCAATGATAGGTGAAGACATGTGGTGACTAAGATATTTGAGTACTGTACACTCGATGCCAATAGTGGGGTTCAGTTCCTATTTTCTCAGAGAATGGTAAAACCCTAATACGGTTTACCTTTGGAAGTAGCCCAAAATTGAAGTGCATTTTATAAGCATTTTTTAGGGTTGCGAAGAGATACGATGTGAAAAAGGTGTATTGTTGGTACTGCGAGTAGCTACTGGAGTCTTCTATTGTTGATGTTGAACTTGCATTACAAGTGTATTGTAACCTCGTGTTGAAGATAATACATTGTGCAGGTTTTGAAGGGGTGGGGTTGTTTTACCAAAAGGTTTTTCCCCATCGAAAAATCCTTGTGTTATGTGTTCCTTTCTCTGTCTATTTTCTGTATGCATGTTTGGCTACAATATTGTTGTTTACATGATATTGAATCTATAAGTGTAGAAGATTTTTAATAGGATTTGCATCATACTTTCCTTTTGAGATTAGTGTAGGAACTTGTTTTCGCACCTGAGTTTCCTTACAGTCCCTTCATTAGTTTTAAATACATTTTTTTTTGAAATTATACTTTTCTAGAGATGTTAATCAACTTCCTTGGAGAACATATAGAGGTTAAGGTATTATAAAACTAATTATTATTTTTTCTTAAGTGTCTGTATAGGTGTAAAGGACTCATATATATATTGTTATTACCCTCAACCATATTTTCTCCACCCAACCACCCCCTTCCTTCTCTTTTCTTGGTTTCTCACTCACATGAGAGGAGTAGGGTGGCATGGGAAGATGGGGAGGGGATAGGCCCTATGGAAGCCACCCCTTACATGTGCCATGTTTTTTCTTTCTTTTCTTTATTGCTTTTTTTACAAGGTGAGGTAGGTTTCCTAGGGAAATTTGATGGGGACCACTTATAGGGGTAAGACACCTTTATTTTATTATTTTTATTATTATTTTATTTATTTAATATGTGTAAATCCTTGTTGATGTGATGAGAGACTCAAGACAATAATAGGATTATGAATAGTCTATGATATTTACTTCTTTTCTTTTTTTCTATGTCCCTGATTCTTAAACTATTCCTAAATATTATATTGATCTATAGTTGGGGTGGAGTAATTTTCCTTTCCTCATACAAATTCTAGAAAATAAATGTGCACCTATAGCAAGGTTTTCACTATGAGTTTGATGCATTTTTCTTCCTTCTCATTCATGATTATGGATTTGGTGTTAGTTTGATTTGTATTCTCTAATGCTCTTAGTTACATGTTTTGATATTTTTCTTTGCATCTATCAAATATAAAGATTTATTGGTCTTTGAAAACTCAAATTTTTAACACACTAATTATATTTCACAAGATCATATATATATATATATATATATATATATATATATATATATGTATGTATGTATGTATGTATGTATGTATGTATGTATGTATGTATGTATGTATGTATGTATGTATGTATTCCAAAAGATCAATAGTCTCACATATGGAATCTCTTGTTACTCAAAAATATATTGAGCCATTTTCCATGCATACATATAAACTATTGCAATATAAAAATCTTTATTTAGATTAAATCAAAATAATGGAATCATTTATGCTTAACTTGAATAACTATTACAATTCTTCTCTCACATGATTAATCTATCAAGTTTAACTATTGATTGATACATGAATCAACATGAGGAAAAGTAACTCAACTACATGACTTCAACGTAGACTTCACAACTATGGATTTTCCTTTACACATGAAATATTTCTTTACTTTTTATATAACTATGAATATGATATCATCCTTTCCTACAATGCCATTTATATGCATAGCATCCAATCTTAGCTTACTCATTCACATTAATATACAACAAGATGTAAATCCCTCTGAAAATACATAAAACCACAATGAATATTTTTCCATCACAATACATTACAAAATTACACATGGGAAGGATTAATTCCTTTACATGATACATTAGCACAAAACTTGATTCTCCAACAATGCCAAGGGGTAAAACCTAACTTCTTCATAGATCACATCCTCACAACCTACAAAAAGAACAAAAAACCAAGAACCATGGAGGCTCATGTCCCAACCTAGGCTTCTAAGAAGCCACCCACCAATATGGGGAAACAAGGCTCAAATAGGTTAAAATCAAGCACCAACAATGCATACAACATATTGTTCCAACACATATAAACTCCCTTCCAAGGCTTAACACAATGATTCACAATTGGAATAATGAAACAATTGGTGAAGGTGGGCTCTCCAAAGAGGAGAATGTCATATCCATATACACATATACATTTGCAATTGCATAATTCCTCTTCAAGACTATCAAAATACATCCTCATCATCACATCAATACACTTATACCTCCCATAATAATGAACAAGGCATATGGCTTCAATGGAGCCCGTACTCCATGAACAACAAACCCTCTCTAAGAGGAAAATCTCTCAACTTCAATGTTGAGCCCAACTAACCTCTTCACCCAAGGCATCTCTTCCCTCCCAAGGGTGAGTGAAGCCTTCACACCCTTTAACATTCATAAACAAAAAAAAAAGGAAATATTGGCAAGAGAAATCCATCACAAAAATGGTACATACCAACATTCTCAACACAACACATGACATGATTTTTTCCATAATATGAACAAGAACAACATCATTGAGTAAGTGCAATGAGAGTTACGGCATGGGAACCAACCTTGGTCCAAGCTAAAGAAAAATGAAAGTTGTTTCGAAGCTCCCTTCTCCTTAGCCCTTGCTCCCTACAAACCCTAATTGTCTCTAAACTTAGAGAGTTTGTAAAAACCCCACTAGTTTGTCCAAGCCCACTAAAAAGACTCTCCCTCTATCTCTTTTTGTCAAAAACATCAAGCCACTATCCCTTACAACCTTGTCCCTACCAATTTTGCTCCTTTTGGCTTAGTGGAAAGATGGGGATGAACTCATGGGATAATTCAATTTTTGAATTGATGGAAGAATGCATTGGTTCAGGGGCCCCTAGGCTATCTAAGCACTAAAATGGTCAAGTTCAGGCCCCTAACATGTTATACTAACATATGGGTAGCTTATTTTCACAAAAAATGGTACTTTGGGACCACATATTGACAATCTAAAATTATTTTCACGTTTGAATTCAAAGTTCCCTTGATGGTGACCTATCCTATCCTTTTTCCAAGTGGATTTCCTTAAATCTTTTGAAGGGCAATTAGTTTAAGGTTAAGTGCAACCATGACTTAAACCCTAGGTGACATGTCATTAATACACAAACAATTACAATTGTCAAGTGACACATTTAAAATACATTATACATCACCATGACATGTCTGAAATGTATTTATGAGATTAAATTCACCACACACATGCAAGCTTACATTTACAAAATAAACACATCACAATGAAGCTTTTGAACCTTCCAAAGATTAGCCTTGGCTATACTGTATGCTCATAAGTTTGGACCTTGTTTCCTTGATTAAATTCCAAGGTTCAATTACTTGCACACTAAACTCAAGCATTAGTAGTCCAATGAAAATAATATATATAGATGCATGAAATTTTAATATTGCATAATTCACATAGCTTAACACATTAAAATTTTGATAATTAACTTTTTTCCCCCTATCATTCTCATGTAAAAAGCATTCAAAACATTAAGATATCAAAATCTGTATATCAACATGAATCTTTCCCTAACATGATCAAATTTATATTCTAAATCACATCATATTTCATTTTCTTCATGGTGATGAAATATTGAATCCATAGCTATTAAATCATCAAGCATATCAATTAGGTCATAGTACATATCATAAGTAAAAATCCCAACTAGTATCTTTCATTTAATTAAGCATGATGATGTTTCTAATAGTGTCCCAATATTATTATGAGATAGCACATTATAAGGCATATGCCTCTAAAATCACTAATGTTAGGAAATTAGGATGCTTTCATAATCATGTCTATGTAGGTTCAAAATTATTCATTAGGTAAACCCATTATATCTATTAGTCAATATATTATATCTTCATCTTAATTATCATCCACTATAATATATCCACCTAATACTACTTGCATGACAATTGGCTTATTATATTTACATGATACTGAGCTCTACTAACTAGGCCTTTATCCAAATTATAGAAATTTCATCTATAATTATTATTAGTATTTACAAGGGTGGATTCTAATTCATCTTTCTACAATGGCCACCTGAATCAATTATCTTAATACATCATACCATACATGAACCTATCGGCATAGTTTCTAAGTTGTAACATGTCAAGTCTTTATTCCATAGGGTCTCAGCTTACCAAGCTAATGAAATTTCAAATATGATACTTTGCACAATAATGACTAAAATGTGTATTAGTCTCAATAAGATCTTAGGTTCAACATTAATAAGGAGAATGTCAATCATGGCATACTTAAATTCTGAAACCTACTTATCATCATTATATCATAAGGTGTATGGTAACAGTCTATAATTCACATTCTATATATGAGAGATAAAGACATGACATCTTACCTCCTTATGCTTCCTAGTTCTGACCATATTCATATTATTTATGATTTATAATAGGGTACTGGGGAAGGGGCCTTACAAAAAACTATGTTTCATTTCATAGTATTGCTCTATTATAGGTGTTGTCCATACATCCAACTATTTAACCCTTGGAAATAAGTTGGAAAATGATTAAATAGACTCCTCTCACCATTTTGGCCTTTAGTATTAACCATAACTACCCAAGTAGTTTTTATTTCCAAAACTTCACAAAAAGTTGCTAAGCAACTTTGTAAAATTGAAAAGTTGTCATTCCAACATTTTGACAACTTTTGTAATTTTGCTCATTAGACCTCCAAACTTGGCAATTTTTCTCCCAAACCTCCTAGAATGACCTAAGGACACATAAGGACCACCCTTAAACACTCCTTTCCTACTTTCAAGGTATTTTTTCACATTTTTCCACCTAAAGCAACTTTCAAGCAATCTAGTCTATTGATGTAGGAGCATCCAGTGGTGTAAGGGTAATCCTGTATCACCCAAAAAATATGTTTAGTGTTAGTTTTTGTTTAAAGTGTTTTAATTTTTGGATACCCATTTGGGTCAAATAAAGATTCCAACTCTCATAGTTCCACTATTGGTTTTCTGGGTTAGAGTTTTTGAGCACCTTGGAATACATGTCAATGTAGAAAATGGGTTATTTTGTAATTGAGCCATGATTATGATGAGTTAGAGGGTTCAAGCTGGAGGGGTGAATATATTTGTAATTTAAAACACTCTATCAAAAGAATAAGGTTAAAAGGCTTAACAATTTGAAAGTTATTGCAATTTTAAGTTTCCTAGAGACCTCCTAAGAGTGCTTTTGAATTAGATTTGAGGCATTAAATGACCTCGTATGATCCCAAAAAATGGAGAAAAACAAAATATGGTGCATAGGGCTATACAAAACTTCAAGAGCTTTCTAAAAATGTAAACAGTTTGTCAATTAAAGTCTTCGATCAAAAGTTATGCCTCCCAGAAGTTGGACTATCATTTCTGGATTCTTCTAATTTTACACTGGCTTTTAATATGATTTTTATAACTTTCTATTTTGGTGGTGGATTCCAAATGGAATATTATAGAATGTATTCCTAACCCTAAACCTAATTGGGGTTTATTTAAGAACATTTCTAGCATTGTAAAGGCAGCTCTTGGTGGAGTTTGAGAGAAGGTACTATGAAGGAGGATTTTCTCCTGGATCTGACCATTGTAAGCCCATAGGGCATGTCTTTGGATCTATTTACATGTAATAAATGTAGTAGCATATTTTAAAAATAATAATATTCACCTTTTCCCCTATCTTATTCATTCTGGTTGTGGTTTGTGTCTTCATCAAGTGGTATCAGAGCAGGTTTTCCCGAGTGTGTAAAATGAGTGCCGACTATGAGGTAGTTTGCACTAGGACTGTGTGGTTGTGGGTTTGATACAAGAAGATGCCTCCATGAAGGGAGTGTGGTGGAAGGGCTAGAGTTATTATTCTTGAGGTTAGAGCCCTCCAGAGACAAGTCCAAGCATTGCAGGAGGAGACCTGTAGAGGGATGAATGTTGCCTCAGGCGATGAAAGTGAGGAAGAAAATGAAGAAGGAAATATTGGGCTAGAAGGGGAAGGAGATAGAGAAGTCCTAAACCAAGTAGAAGAGAGGATTTTTAGGGCCATTGGTAAGCTTGGAAAAATACCTAAAATTGACATTAGTATGTTTTCAGGAAGTCTAAACCTAAATGAGTTGATTGACTAGATTAATGAACTAGAGGAATATTTTGAGTATGAGGATATCGGGGACCTAGATAGGGTTAAGTATGCATAGGCAAGAATGAAAGGCCATGCCAAAATCTAGTGGCAAGAGGTTTAGCTAGAAAGAAATAGAAGAGGAAAGGAGAAAATCACAAGATGGGATTGCATGGTGGACAAACTAAAGAAGTAGTTCATTCCTATTGATTATGAGCTTGATTTGTTCAAGAAAATGCAAGGGTTAAAGCAAGCAAGAAAATATATCTAGGAATATATAGAGAAATTTTACCAAGTTTTTATTAGGGTAGGGCATGTAGAAGTAAACAAGGAGAAGGTTGCTTGTTGCCTTAGTGGGTTAAGACCTAACATTTAGGAGGAGTTAACTCTGGTTAGAATGACTAGCATTGAAGAGACATACCAGTTTATTTTGAAAATTGAGGAGAAGCTAAACTAAACATTTGATGGAAGGAAAAGAGGGTGTGGTCAAGGAGGAAGGGGTGGTGGCAAGTCATTTGGAGGCTGAAATGAGAACCAGAGGAAAAATGAAGATGTGGGTACTAGCTAAAACTAGAGGAATGAGGGTTTCAACTACTCCTGTGATCAAAACTTTATAGATCATAGAGGAAGAGGTAGAGGACATGGAAAAGGTTTTAGAATAGGAGGCTTCCATGATACCTATTTTCATTACAATGAAGAAGGTCATAATTCCTTTGAATTCCCTCAATGCTAAGGAAGGACAAATAGGAGAGTTGATGGACAAGCAAGGATTGCTCATGTGGATGAGAATGCACAATCATCACATTCAAAGGATGCATAAAGAGGAGAGATTCTAGAAAATAAAAGGGTCTTACTAAGGGGTGAGACTAAACCTACACAAAGGAAGAGTTTTTTTTGTACCAAGTACAAGTGCAAGGGTAAATGTTGTGATGTGATTGTTGATGGTGGAAGCACTGACAACTTGGTATCAGAAGAAATGGTTTCAAAGCTAAAGCCCAAGTGGGAGAAACACCCCCAACCCTATTGGATTTCTTGGATGAAGGATGATCATAAGGTTTTGGTTAGTGAACAATGTCTAGTGAAGTTTAAGATTGGGAGTTACCATGATAAGGTTCTCTGTGACATCATTCCAATGGATGTTTTCCATTTATTGTTGGGAAGGTCATGGCAGTTTGATAGGCATGCTATACATGGTGGTCATGCAAATACATACTCTTTGATAAAGGATTGAGTTGATCACAAAATAAAGCCCTTGATAAAGGAAGGTAAAGAGGTATGTAGTAGTGCTAGGGTATGTCTTGTTGATGGAAGAAATTTTTTTGGTGGCATGAAACATCAATGTATGTGTTATGCTTTGATTACTAGAAAAGATAAGGAAGTAGTGAAATTCCACTTGAAGTTATAGGTCTATTAAGTGAGTATGGAGATGTCATCTTTGATAATGTTCTAGAAGGTTTGCTACTAGTATGGAAAATCAATCATCAAATATATTTAATCCTTGGAGCTAGTTTTCCTAACAAGGTTGCTCATAGAATGACTCCTACTAAAACTGAGGAGCTAAATAGATAAGTTCAAGAGTTGTTGAGGAAAGGTTTGATTTGGGAGATCCTGAGTCCATGTGCAATACCTGTAGTGACCAAAGAAGAATGAAGACTGGAGAATGTGTATAGACTCTTGGGCTATAAATAGAATAACCATCAAGTATCAGTTCCCTTTGCCAAGAATGGATGATCTTATGGACTATTTGAGTGGAGCTCAGTACTTCAAAAAGATAGATCTCAAGAGTGGCTATCACTAGATAGGGATACAAGAGGGAGATGAGTGGAAGATTGCATTCAAAACTAAGGAAGATCTATATGAGTGGTTATTCATGCCCTTTGGACTGACCAATGCACCAAGCACCTTCATGTAGCTTATGAATGAGGTACTAAAGAAATTCTTGGGAAAATTTGTTATTGTTTATCTAGATGATATTTTCATTTTCAACAAGTCTTTGGATGGACATTTATTTCACATTCTTAGTGCCCTAGAAATGTTGAGGGAAGAGAAATTGTTGATTATTTGAAGAAGTATAGCTTCCTCAAAAACGAGTTAGTCTATTTGGGGTTTGTTGTATCAGCTGAGGGTCTCAAAATGGATCTAGAGAAGGTAAAGGCCATCCCAGAATGGACTACTCCAAGGTTTGTCACTGAGGTGAGGTCATTCCATGGTTTTATTAGTTTTTATATGAGGTTCATTAGAAATTTCAACAGCAAATGTGCACCCCTGACTGAAACAATGAGGGGGGATAGAAGAGAGTTCAAGTGGACTACAAGAGCTACAAGGGGTTTTGAATTGTTAAAGAAGAAGGTGACAAAGCAACCTATGTTGGTACTTCTTGATTTCAATAAAGTATTCTAGGTGGATTGCGATGCTAGTGGTAGTGCCTTTAGTGGTGTATTGAGACAAGAAGGTAAGCCTATTGCCTATTTTAGTTAAAAACTAAATGATGCAAAGAACAAGTATTATGTTTACGATCAGGAGTTCTATGCAATAGTTCAAGCCTTAAAGAAATGGAGGCATTATTTATTGCCAAACAAATTTGTCTTGTATACTAATCATCATGCATTATAGTACCTAAATAGCCAAGGTAAATTGAATTAGAGACATTTGAAATGGGTAGAGTTCATGCAAAGCTATACATTTGTGTTGAAACATAGAAGTGGAAGGTCTAATAGGGTCGCAAATGCATTGAGTAGGAGATAGTTGTTGCTAATAGTAATGTAGGTTTAAGTGGTTGGGTTTGATAAACTCAAGAATCTGTACTTTGAGGATCCTAATTTTGCTGAAGCATGGAAGGCTTGTAAAG
Organism: Cupressus sempervirens; assembly: GCA_028749045.1. NCBI lineage: Eukaryota > Viridiplantae > Streptophyta > Pinopsida > Cupressales > Cupressaceae > Cupressus > Cupressus sempervirens. The sequence goes on along the minus strand of CM053788.1, from coordinate 247,304,030 downwards.
AACCTATTACTCTAGATAGGACTAGGTGGCTAGATTATTTGATTTAAGATGGTATGTTATTCAAGGGTAGTCAATTATGTATTCCAAAGAGTTCTATGAGGGAGAATTTGATCAAAGAGAAACATAGTGGAGGAATAGCAGGACATTTTTATGGGATAAGACTATTTCTATTATTAGAGAATATTATTTTTGGCTTTAATTGTCATAGGATGTGAAGAAGTTTGTGCAAAGATGTCAGGTATGTCAACCAACCAAAGGATTTAGTCACAATACTGGACTTTATCATCCATTGCTTGTTCCATCGAAGCCTTGGGAGGACATACGTATGAATTTTGTTCTTGGATTGCCAAGGACACAAATGTGTAATGACTTAGTATTTGTGGTGTTTGATAGGTTCTCCAAGATGGTGCATTTCATTCTATGCCACAAGACTCATGATATAGTACATATTGCACATTTTTTTATAGAGAAGTGGTGAGACTACATGGTCTCCCAAAGAGTATTGTTTCTGATAGAGATACTAAATTTGTGGGGTATTTCTAGAGAACTTTGTGAAAGCATTTGAGGATGGAATTGAATTTTAGTTATACATATCATCCATAGACTGATGGACAAATAGAAGTGGTGAATAGAAGTCTAGGCAATTTGCTGAGGTGTTTAGTGGGAGATAAGCCTATGGAATGAGATTTAATTCTACCACAAGCAAAAGTTGCATACAATAATTATATAAATAGGAGTACTAGTGGATCACCATTCCAAATTGTGTATAAGAATAGTCCAAGGACTACACTAGAGCTAAGAAAGATGAAGCAATGGGAGAGGACAAGTTTTGAGGTAGAAGAATTTGTTGAACATATAAAGAATCTACATCAAGAGGTACATGAAAATATTTCTAAGATGAACCAATAATATAAGGCTAGGGCATATCAAAAGAAGAGACATAATGAGTTCCAAGTAGGGGACTTGGTTATGGTATATTTGAGGAAGAAACACTTTCTAGTGGGTACCTACAACAAGCTGAAGATGAAGAAATTTGGTCCCTACAAAATTTTGAAGAATCATGACTCAAGAAATGCATATGAGGTGGAGTTGCTAGATGGGATTCACATTTCTCCTATCTTTAATATTGCAAATTTAACAGAGTATCATGACGATGGTGCAGATGAAGGGTTGATGCTAGAGCCATGTCTAATTCCTACTTCAGTGAAGGAAGAGATTGAAAACATTCTAGATAATTGTGTGGTTTGGAGTACCAAAAAAAGGTAGTATGAAGAATACCCGGTGAAGTGGAAAGGATGACCAATAGAAGACTCAACTTGGATATCTACGATGAAGATTGCCCATTTGGGTTTTCCTCTACTAGCTATAAAGTGACAGGGTCACTTTTCAATCTACCTTGGGTGTTTGATGTAGGAGCATCTAGTGATGTAAGGGAAATCTTGTATCACCCAAAAATATTTTTAGTGTTAGCTTCTATTTAAAGTTTTTTCATTTTTGGATACCCATTTGGGTCAAATAAAGATTCTAACTCTCATAGTTCCACTATTGGTTTTCTAGGTTAGAGTTTTTGAGCACCTTGGGATATGTGTAAAGGTAGAAAATGGGTTATTTTTCAATTGATCCATAATTATGATGAGTTAGAGGGTGCAAGTTGGAGGGATGAATATATTTGTAATTTAAAATACTCTAGAAAAATAATCAAGTCAAAAGGCTTTACAATTTGAAAGTTATTATAGTTTTAAGTTGCCTGGAGACCTCCTAAGAGTGCTTTTGAGTTAGATTTGAGGCATTAAATGAACTCATCTAGGCTCAAAAAATTGGGCATGAGTGGAGTAGAATTCTTCAAGATCTTTCCCAAAATGTAAATAGTTTGTCAATTGGAGTCCTGGATCAAAAGTTATGTCTCTCGAAAGTTGGACTATCATTTCAAGATTCTTCTAATTTTACACCAGTTTCTAACATGATTTCTAAAAGCTTCTATTTTGGTAGTGGATCCCAAATGGAATATTCTAGAATTTATTCCTAACCCTAAAATAAATTGGGGTTTATTTAAGAAATTATTTGGCATTGTAAAGGCAGTTCTTGGTGTAGTTTAAGAGAAGGTACCATGAAGGAGGATTTTCTTCAGGATCTAACCATTGTAAGCCCATAGGGCATGTCTTTTGGTCTATTTACATGTAATAAATGTAGTAGCATATTTTACAGATAATAATATCCCCCTTTTCCCCTATTGCATTTATTTTGGTTTTGGTTTGTATCTTCAACACCTATCAGAACCTAATTGACAAGATTGGACTCTTAGTCCAAATCCTACCTACTCAATTCACCCAAACTTAGGTTGGGAATTTGTACTTAGTCCTTATTAACTCAAAGGTTTTTAGACCTTCTATAAACCAAAATTCTAGATTAGGGCTTACCATACCCTAGGTGCTCCTACACCAAATTATAGTTAAGTCCTTCCACATGGTAAGCATTATCACACATGAGCTTATTTTTCAATCTTATTGATCCCTTTCCTTTAATTAGATAGGGTGCATTATTTAAAAATATAACAATATTTCCATTCTAATACTCAAGGGTAATGAACTTACTTTTGTCTACAATCATGTGATATGAACATCCACTATCAATGATCCATCTATCACTTTTTTTCACATAAGATATCAAAGCAGTTGCCTCATCTTCATCAGAATCATCCTTAATAGCAACATAGACAACTTCATCATCATGACCTTTAGATTCATCATTGGATTCCTCTTTAGTAATGTAACAATTCATCTTTCCCTTGTCTTTGTGGCCTTCGCTACTATCATATTTTCTACCTCTAAATTTTTCTTCAGTCTTGTTGTTTGAGTTATTTGGACATTTTGCTAAGATATGACCAACCTCATGACAATTAAAGCATATGATAGGCAAATTACCTTTGTATTTTCCTTTTCCTATGTAACACTTTCTAGCCAAAAATATTTGTAGTTCTTCTAACTCTCAATCATTTGTATCACTGACACTAGCAAGAGATTTGGCCTTTTTCTTTTTCTTATCTTTAGGATCTTTTAGTGTCAACTTAGCTTTAAAGGTAGATTCAACATTTTCATATTTGAAATTATAAAAATTTGAAAGTCCAAAAGTAGTGAGTCTACTAACCAATCCTTTAATGATTAGATTTCTACCAAGGGTACACCTCAATTCTTGTATAACATAGACTCTAATAGCATAGATAGGCAACAAGGTTATTAATAATTTGTTGATCACAATCTCATCTTCAATCTTTCCATTAGATCCTCAAATAGAATTAACAATATCTTTGATCCTTGCACAATATTGGACTATAGTCTCACCTTCTTGCATTCTTATTTCATCAAATTTTCCTCCAAGGCTTTCATCTTTGGCTCTTAGCACATTCTCGTCTCCTCAATAGATCACTTGTAGGTTATCCCACATTTTCTTAGTAGTATCACATCTTTTCACGTCGTCAAACTTTGAGTAGCTTAGGGAAGATGCAATCTCTAACATTTCTTGATTGTGTTCTTTCTTCTATTTCCATTGATCAGTAATCAAGGCTCCATCTAGATCAACATGCTCATTGGTGATAGTTGACTATGCATAATCTCTAAAACCTCCTAGATATAGCTTTACTAGGCTTTGTCATGCAGGAAAGTTTTCCTTGTTTAACTTGGGCACTTCTTTGTTGTACATCTTAATCTTTAGCTTTAAGTACCTTCAAACCTTCTCTTCACAATCACTTGGTTCTTTGATACCAATTGTTGGAATACTTTAGAATAACTAAGAGAGGGGGTTCAATTATCCAAGGTCCAAATGTACAAATAAATTTTTTTAGTACTGCAACTTATCCTTATCCATGCATTGACCATTAAATATATTAAACATATGCATAGTGTTGTCCTATGTCAAAATAACTTTATAGAAATGTAAACATGCCAAACCAAAAAATCAATGATAGATTTTGACACAAGGATTTTATGTGAAAATCCAATTTGGGAAAAACCAGCAGTAACATGCTACCAATTTTCACCCTTCTAAAGTGAGCTTTGTGAGGAGCCAACCTTGTTAAAGGTTACAATTCAAATTGTTAAATGTGACCTAGTTAAAGGATATCAATCACCCTATTAGTAATGAGCCTTGTTAGAGGGCTTGGAACATTACATTAGAATTTCACCTAGTTAAAGGATATACAAATGACTGTTAGGTCAACCTTAATCCAAAGGATTTATCCAAACTATTATAATGATTAGAAAGTAGCAATAGGACTTGATTTGATAATAAAACACAATTCACTTGTAGATTATAAATCTTTGGTTTAGTCCTTCATTCTACTTGGCATTCATACCCTTCATCTCTAATTGCTTACTCACCCTTCAAGATTTCAACTTCTTAAGCCTTCTTTCTTTTCATATCAATTTTAAACTCTTCTATTTAGCCACCATATGAAGGAATACTCTAGACTTCTTGTCTTCCTTAGGTTCTCCCACATGACAAATATTTGTTATAGTTTTCTATCTCTATAAATAGAGAATTTAGGTCTTTTTCCACTTAACCACAATCATCTATTCTATGGTTAGGTGAGATTTAATGAATCTACCCACTTTTTCAATTTAGTCCCTTCTAGAAACTTCTTCTATAATCCTCTTTAAATTCACCTCATCATGGTTTGTCTTGAATTCTACACCACCAATTCATTATAGAAATATTCCACACACTTCACATAATTCAAGAAATTAACTTTTTTAGCTTAGGTTCATTAAATCTTTGATCTAACACATTTTACAATCACTTGGCATCCACACTATTCACTTAACAATAACAGTCTTTTGATGTTTAGCCAACATTGGGTTGCTTGACATTAACTAAGTCTTCCCTTTTTAGTCACTAATATCATTTCCCTAATGCTTGACACTTACTATATTTTTCTACCACTTGACACATACTAAATTTTTGACATTGGGTACTTGTTGAATTTTGCTAAGCTTGAATTGAGTTTGTTTAGCTGACATTATTTTCTTGGTTAGGCTTGGCATACACTTTTCTTTACTTAACCTCCTTCTAGTCTTTACTTAGGTATACTTTCATTGTAGACAGAAGTAGATAAACAATACACTATATCCTCAATGTCTTGCTTGGTCTTAGTGCACCTTTTATACACCAAATAACTCAACCTTTCTCTAGGTTCTCTTGTTATCCTTTCTTTTCAAATCCTCTTCATCAATCAAATAGTTGATAGAATTCAAACCAAAGTAAGCAATGGTCTCACCAAGAACTAGTAGATTTGACATTAATGACAAAACAATGAATATTCTATGATAGTTTCATCAATCTTCTTCACTCCAAAAATCTCATTTCAACACTTCCAAAATGAACAAATGAGATACAAAATTAGAGGACCTCTTTATTAATAAAAACCATGAATCATTAGTTTCAACTTCTTGTTGAAAAGATAATGCAAGATATATTTATATTCTTCTCTCTTACTGATTCTTTTACATCAAAAATTGTATCAGAGTATACAAGCCTCTTTCAATGAATTTATCAGATGATGACATGTATAATTAGATCTAAAAAAAAAATATGAACGCAACAAGATGAATTGAATTAAATTCTTCCAAACTATCACCTTTTTTGAAATGATAAACACTCGTTTCTCCTCAAAACATCAAGTATCTAAATATGTTTTCCTTTTTCATTAAAAGATCTAATCAAATACTATATCAATGAATATAGAAGAAATATATAACTCTTCTTCTACCTTTGAAAAACTTCTTCAATTAAAATCAAATCACAAATAGAAAAATAGTAATATAAATCATTACCCTCTTCTTTGTTGTTTAAAATCTTCCTACAAATTTTTTGGTCTACAAAGAATTCCACACAAATAATGTAACTTTTGTCAAAACCACCTATTAGAAGTTTTAAAGGAATGTATTATCTACTAATAAACAAAATAGGTCAACATATTGGAGGCAAGTACATACCCCAAACTTCAATTAGACCAAAATTGCTCAAAATTGCTAAAGCTAACATAATAATTTGGAAACAACTTCTGATAAATAGAGTTTTAATTTTTTCTTACATGTGTTATACAAAAACTAGCAAATACCCATATTATATAATTCAATGAATTTTCCAAAACAATATGAAAGTTAGGGACTAACTAATAAAAATGTTTGTCAACTTTCACATAGACCAAAAAATTTTTTAGATAATCATTTTCTTAAAGAATGGGAACATTAAGTGTTGATTGTATAACACTTAAGTGTTTACCTTGAATATCTTTTGAAAAATATTGGACATCAAATAAGATAATTACATGATGTTAACCATACCATATGGTCATTATAATTCTCATTATAATTGTATGGATGAATTATTGACATTAATGACAAGAATCAAAGATCAAATAGCAAGGGTTTAACATACTCCCCCTTTGGCATTGATGTCAATACCAACTTCCATCTATATATCCATTTGTACCTATGTATCTTATATTTATACCTATTTATTCAAGTGTACCTAAACCTATACTTGTACCTATATATCCATCATGTAGTTGTCTTCAACTTCAATTTTTACCCCCCTTTGACATCAATAACAAAGGAGACATACCAAGGTTTCAGTGTAATGAAAAGATAATAAAAATTTGCTCCCCCTATAACCTATCAATAATTTATGAACTTATGCAAGAAAAGAGAGGGATAAGAGCCCCAATATTGTTCTTAACCCTTCAAATATGGTTTTTGAGAGAGATTTTGTAAATATGCCATCCATCTAAAATGAAGAAGAAACAAATTCTAATTCAACATTACTGTTCAAGACATGTTCTCTTATGAAATGATAACAAACATCAATGTGCTTGGTGCGTGAATACATAACTAGATTCTTAGAAATTTTCATTGCACTCTAATTATCACAATAGATAGGAATTGTTTTAGACATTATTACTTTCATAGCTGATAAAGTTTAAGCATCCAAAGAACCTATTGACAACAAGAAAATGTGGGTATATATTTAGCCTTTGTAGTAGAAAGTGTAGTAGATTCTTGCTTCTTAATAGGCCAACACACTAGCCTATTACCCTAGAGAAATGCTTCTCTTGAAGTGCTTTTTCTTTCATCTATACAACTTGCCCATTTTGAGTCATTATAAGAAACAAATCTGAAATCATCATGTTTAGGATACCAAATCCCATAATTGAAAGTACCCTAAATATATCTAAAAATTCTTGCAACGGCCATACCTTGAGATTCTTTAGGTGAATATTGAAATCTTGCAACCAAACATACATCATGCATGATATTATGCCTTGAAGCTATGAGATATAATAAATTACCAAATCATGAATATATAAGTAGTTTGATTAGCATCAGAAGAATTATCATTTTTAGTAAGTTTACATCCTATTATCATTGGTGTTCCCATAGGCTTATAATCTTCCTTATGAAATTTCTTTAACATTTATTTTGAATACCTAGTTTGGGATAATAATATACCATTTTCCAACTAATAAATATGCAACCTAAGAAAATAGGATAGTTCCCCAAGCATGGACATTTCAAATTCAGATTGCATAAGCTTTGAAAAACCTTGAGTTAAAGCATCATCATTGGATCCAAATACTATATAATCAACATAAACATGAATAATAATAATATCATCACATGTACAATATATTTAAAACTTACTATCAACACCACCTCTTTTGAAGCCATTTTTGATAAGACGCTAATCCAACCTAGAATACCAAGCCCTTAGAGCTTGTTTCAAACCATAAAGAACCATTTTTAGCCTATAAACATGATTAGGATAGTCTTTGTTTTCAAGTTGATCCATATAAACCTCTTCATCAAGATAACTATTAATAAATGTTGTTTCAACATCTATTTTATATATTTTAAAGCCATTGAAAGCTAAATATGCAAGAAAGATTCTAATTGCTTCAATTCTTGCAACTGGTGCAAAAGATTCATCAAAGTCCACACCTACTATTCGTGCACAACTCTTACAAACCAATATTTTTATCAAATTTTTTTCTAAAGACCCATTTAGAACCTATTACATTTTCATCTTTAGGTCTAGGAACTAATTTCCAAGTTTTATTCTTTTCAATTTAACTTAGTTCTTGTTTCATAGCATTAACCCAAAACTCATCCATACTAGCTTATTTATATGATTTAGGTTTAGTTTGAGATAAAAAAAATAGATTATAAAATTCACTAGATGTAGTTCTTGTTCTTGTTTTAATACCTACATATTTATTCCCTATAGTCTATTCTTGTGATGTCCCCTTCTAGCTAGAGACATCACTTTAGCTGGTGATTAGCCTATCAGAGACCCTTGTAGGCTAATAAGATTGGATAGAGGGTCACCTTGGTGTGGAGATCCTCCAAGGACCAGAGCAGAGTACTCTTCTAGGTTGCCAGAGTTTTTTTATGATGAGTTTTCCTTTGAGTTTGGCTTGGTCAGGCTATTTTTAGCAGTTTTGGAGTTATAAAGATAGACCCCTGTGATTTTTAGAAAAGGGGTATGGTCATATGTAGTTCTATCATGTTAGCTCCCAGTCCAAACGACATTCAAAAATGTTGAGTAATAATGGAGATATTAATGTTTATTTAGTTAAAATAAACATTATTGGTTTTGAGCCTATATTGTTAAGTTATAATATATAACTTAAGTGAGGGTCATGATATCATAAAAGGGGCCATCCTTTCAATTAATTGTGGGTCCAAGCTTATGGAAAAATTAAAAGGGGTTTTCTAAGTTTTAATGCAATAACATTTTTTATGTTATTATTATATCTTTTATCCCACATTGAGCGCGGAGACTCATTCTGGAGTTGAGGAGTCCTTATAAACAAACCTTTTCTTCCTTCAAGAGTAGGTTATGAGAATTGCTTAAAAACTTTGCCTTGTGAAATTTCTTGAAGTTGTGGCAACAAGGGTTTCTACAAGTTTAAGAAGAATTCGGATTGTGGAGAACATAGTATCTTTAGAGTTGATGCAATTTGAGGGTGTGAAATATCACTTGAATTTTGCCTATGAGTTGACTTCATTCTGGAGTCAATATTGTGTTTAGTAGGAAAGAATTGGATGAATCTGTTACAGGTTGGAAGGGGTTATAACAGCAGCTACAGTGCTGTGAACAGTACAGCGCTACAGTGAATTAAAAATCAGAGATTTAATATTGCAATTTTTGATAGGCGCTGCCCAAGTAGGAAGCAACCAGCAATGTGGTTGCGTATCAGAGACAAAAATTAGGTTTTTTTCAACTATTAATGATGATGTTTTTAATGTATGCTTTCAGTAATAAGTATTTTACAAACATTAGGAGCCATCTGAATAAATGAATTTGATTAGCATTATAATTAGATTTGAGTTATAATTTGAGGTAGATTAGTTTTCAATATTTGTATTTTCTTTTCATCAACACAAAAAACCAAAAATAGCTTAAAACATTCAAAAACAAACCAAAAACAATTATTACACCCAGGGAAATAAACAGTGATTAGTGTAGAGCCTATTTGGGGTTCTTACATTGGTATCAGAGCCTAGTTCCTACCATCCTGAGGGTTTGGGGAGTCATATGCAACCACTAGAAATTGGACCACACAGGTACCATAATCGTAGGAGAGCTCTGATTGAAAGAGAACAGTTACAGGAAATAGGAAATATGGAAGAGAGGCATGATGGTAGTCCACCTAGAAACAAGAGGAATAATGATGATCAGGATACCAGAGAATTCTACTGTGCTATGGTTACAGGGTAGTAGCAGATGGCACAGGCATTACAGGCACTCACTACTATGGTAGAAAGGATGAACCCACCTGTTAGACAAAATGGGGAGCCAGGAGAACAGGGAGATAACAGGAGGGCTATAGGTAATTAGAGACCACAATGGACCCATTCCAGAATAGCTGATAGGCCTACATGCCCTACATTTGTTCCAGAGGAGCCAGAAGAAGCTCCAGTAGAGGAGGCGACAGGAGACCCCATATTCGCAGATGCACTCATGGCTGCAAATGATGAATGGGAATTATTAGCTCCACAGGTTTGGGAGAGGATGACCTTTGAACGCTTTGTAAATCAGAGGAGAGAGCATTATAGGTCACTCAGACAAGATAGGAGGCCTAGAGGTCAAAATAGTGAGCTGAAGAGGGCTACAGGCAAGCTTACTATGCCTACATTTGATGGGAGTGGTAAGATGATAGCTCAAGCTTGGATTCATAAGCTTGACACATTTTTGGCACTGAGGCCAATGACAGAGATTGAAGCTATCAAATATGCCACCTTGCATTTGGAGGGAATAACACATGATTAGTGGTACCATGGTATGGTAACACTTCAGCATAACCAAGTGACAAAATACCAGGACTTTGTGGGTAGGTTGGTTGAAAGATTTGACAAGAAATATCCAGAGATTTACTTTCAGGACTTAGCACAGCTGAAACAAACATGCAACTTGGAGTATTTCATTGGTGAATTTCAGCGGTTGGCAGTCATGGTGCCAAACATTTCAGAGCATAGATTGATAGTTCTTTTCATTGAGGGCCTATCCGAACCACTGAGAGGTTGGATAAAGGCATTTGATCCTATTTCTTTACAAGAAGTGATGAGAAAGGCAAGAAGTATGGAACATGCAGTCCCAACAAACAAATTTCAGTCCAAAGGAGCATCTTCTAGTAAGGATAACAAACTATTTTATAAAAAACTAGAGAGGACTGATTTTAAAAATGATTCTAAAGATAAAACTCCAGCACCTTTTGACAGGGAAAAATTAAACAATTTGAGGAAGAAAAAATTATGTTTCTACTGTAAGGGACCCTATGATGCAAACCATGATTGTCCTCTTAGGCCAAAGGGAAAAGCTAACAGAGTTATGTGGGCATACTATGAGGAATCAGAATCAGATAATTCAGATCAGCAGTCTGATATAGAGGAAATAGATGGTGAAAAAGAGGAAGACAAGGCTGAAAACTTGTCTAAAATGGAGTCCAAGGATGGGGAAGGAGATGGGAAACTTAGCGAAGCTCATCTCACTAGTATTAAGCAAGAAGGGTCATTTCGGATGAGAGGAGTACTTGCTGGACAGCGAGTCATAACCTTGGTTGATACAGGTGCCACTCATAATTTCATTGATGCTAGGATGGTGGAGAAGTGTGGCATACAAACATAGGAGTTTGGGGGAATTAAAGTGAGGGTAGCGGATGGCTATGTCCTCAAATGTGATCGTAAGATCACTGGACTCCCATTGAAAGTTAATAATTATGACTTTAAGGCAGATTTTTATGTTGTACCTATGGGAGATATAGATATAGTTCTTGGGATGATTTGGTTGCACGATATTGGTGAGTTCACTCTTAACCTCAAGGAGATGGAGATGAGGTTTAAAGTGAATGGGAAGACACATATTCTTAAGGCAATCATGGACAGTGATCTTAGGATGGTCTCTTTTTGTATAATGGCTAGATTGATTCAACATGATTAGGTAGAGTGGGCAGCAGAGTGCATGTTGATGCCATCACAGGAGGGACAACATAAGATTGAATGTCCTCCTGATATTCAGGAGCTTAGAGTTAAACACTCTAAGGTGTTCAGTGACATTCCACCAGGTAGACCACCAGACAGAGGTATTGAGCACATCATTGAGTTAGAGGAGGGGGCTAAGCCCATCATGATTACACCTTACAGGCATCTGAAGAGGTTGAAGGATGAAATTGAGAAAACCATAAAGGAGTTACTTGCTATGGGCCACATCAGACCAACTAAGTCTCCTTTTTCTTCTTCAGTGGTGTTATTAAAGAAGAAGGATGAGACATTGAGGATGTGCATTGATTACAGAGTGCTTAATAGGAAGACAATTAAAAATAGATACCCCATTCCCAAGATCAATGAGTTGATAGATGAGCTTCATGGAGCTTGCTTCTTTTCAAAGATAGATTTGAGATCAGGTTATCACCAGATCAGAGTTAGAGAGCAGGATATCGAGAAGATAGCCTTTAGATGTCATTGTGGCCATTTTGAGTTTGTAGTTATGCCATTTGGGCTAACTAATGCACCTGCTACTTTTCAGGCAACAATGAATAGGGTTTTCCATCCTCAGTTGAGGAGATTTGTACTTTTCTTCTTCGATGATATCTTGGTATATAGTAGATCTTGGGAGGAGCACTTGGTTCACTTGGACATAGTGCTGGGTATATTGGATAGAGAATCCTTCTATGTAAAGGAGTCGAAGTGTGATTTGGGCATGACAGAGTTGTTGTACTTGGGTCACATCATCAGTGCAGAGGGCGTGTGCATGGATCCTGAAAAGATTCATGCCATTGTGGAGTGGCCTTCACCGGTGAACCTTACACAGTTGAGGGGCTTTCTAGGACTATGTGGTTTCTACAGAAGGTTTGTGGATGGATATTCCAAGCATGCGACACCCTTGACAAATTTGATGAGAAAGGGAGCTTTCTTGTGGACTCTTGAAGCATAGGAGTGTTTTGAGAAATTTAAGGGGTTGATGACTTCTTGTCCAGTGTTAGCATTATCAGATTTCAGCAAACCTTTTGAGCTACATTTTGATGCTTTTGGAGAGGGCATTGGAGCGGTGCTTATGCAGGAGAAGCACCCTATTGCTTATGAGAGCAAGAAATTGAGAGGGACAGAGCGGAGCTTCAGCATATATGATAAGGAGATGTTAGCCATTATGCATGCTTTGGCCAAATTCAGGCAATATTTGGTAGGTAGCAAATTTTGTATCAAAACTGACCATAATAGCCTAAGACACTTTTTGGGGCAGCGAGATCTCAATGATAGGTATCAAAAGTGGGTGAGCAACTTACAGTCCTATGACTTTAACATTACATATTTTAAGGGGACACAGAATGTAGTTGCTGATGCCTTATCACGTAGGCCCCATTTGAGCTTACTGACAGACATATTAGAGGATTGGAGACACTTGATCCTTGCAGAGTATGCAAAGGACACTTGGGTAGTTGGATTCATAGATGGGACTATTCAGGACAGCAGATACACCCTTGTGAATGAGTTCATCATTTACAAAGGACGAATATTTTTGGTCCTAGGATCAGTAGTGAGGAGGGTGGTTTTGAAATCTTTTCATGATTCACCTATGGCAAGACATCTTAGTTTCTACAAGACATACCGACAGATTAGAGAGTGATTCACATGGGAAGGGCTCAAAGCAGAGGTACTTCAATATGTTAGGGAGTGTCCCACTTGCCAGCAGAATAAGCAAGAACACTCCTATCCAGCCGGTTTACTTCAGCCACTTCTGATTCCTGATAGGAAGTGGGAGTGGTTTTTTATGGACTTCATCACAGGACTACCTAGAGCCCAAGGCAGAGACTGCATATATGTGGTTGTGGATCGCCTTACGAAGTTTGCACACTTCTTTCCGATCACTGCTACACAGGTGGTAGAGTTGTTCTTCAAAGAGATATTCAGATTACATGGCTTACCTCGGAGCATTGTAAGTGATAGAGACAGTAGGTTTATGAGTCACTTTTGGCAGGAGCTATTCAGGTTGTGTGCGACAGAGCTCACTCCGAGTACTAGCTACCACCCTCAGACAGATGGTCAAACAGAGATAGTAAACAAATGGGTGGAGGGATATCTCAGAAATTATAATGCAGGGCAACAGAGGGCATGGGTAAAGTGGATTTATCTTTGTGAGTATTGCTACAATACCACTTATCACATGTCTATTCAGATGTCACCCTTTCTGGCCCTGTATGGGTATGAGGCACCTAATTTTATGGATCTGCTTTTGAGTGATAGTAGAGTGCCCAGTGCAGGTGATTTATTACAGGAGAGTCAAGACCTTGTTAAGACTCTCAAGGATAATCTAACTAAGGCACAAAATCAACAAAAGCAGTATGCAGATCAGAAGAGGACTGAGCGGAATTTTGAGGTTGGAGACATGGTGTATCTTATGTTGCAGCCTTACCGTCAATCCACTCTCAAGAAGAGTGGTGCCAAGAAACTCAATCCATGATACTATGGTCCATTTAGGATTATCAAGAAAGTGGGAGAGGTGGCTTATGAGTTAGACTTGCCGGCAGAGAGCAAGGTGCACAATGTTTTTCATGTGTCACACCTCAAAAAGGCGCTAGGGCATCATATTGTGCCTTCTACAGTGCTACCACCCCTAGATGATGAGGGAAAACTTGTTTTGATACCGGAGGCTATCATTGATTTTAGAGAGAGGAACTTGAGGAAACGTACCATCCGAGAATATTTGGTGAAGTGCAAGGATTTGCCGGTAGAGGATGCTACTTGGGATAGCGAGGAGATTTTACAACATCCAGAGTTGAGATTGCTTGAGGACAAGCAATTTCAAGGAGGGTGGACTGTGATGTCCCCTTCTAGATAGAGACATCACTTTAGCTGGTGATTAGCCTATCAGAGACCCTCGTAGGCTAATAAGATTGGATAGAGGGTCACCTTGGTGTGGAGATCCTCCAAGGACCAGAGCAGAGTACTCTTCTAGGTTGCCAGAGTTTGTTTATGATGAGTTTTCCTTTGAGTTTGGCTTGGTCAGGCTATTTTTAGCAGTTTTGGAGTTATAAAGATAGACCCCTGCTATTTTTAGAAAAGGGGTATGGTCATATGCAGTTCTATCATGTTAGCTCCCAGTCCAAACGACATTCAAAAATGTTGAGTAATAATGGAGATATTAATGTTTATTTAGTTAAAATAAACATTATTGGTTTTGAGCCTATATTGTTAAGTTATAATATATAACTTAAGTGAGGGTCATGATATCATAAAAGAGGCCATCATTTCAATTAATTGTGGGTCCAAGCTTATGGAAAAATTAAAAGGGGTTTTCTAAGTTTTAATGTAATAACATTTTTTATGTTATTATTATATCTTTTATCCCACATTGAGCGCGGAGACTCATTCTGGAGTTGAGGAGTCCTTATAAACAAACCTTTTCTTCCTTCAAGAGCAGGTTATGAGAATTTCTTAAAAACTTTGACTTGTGAAATTTTTAGAAGTTGTGGCAACAAGGGTTTCTACAAGTTTAAGAAGAATTCAGACCGTGGAGAACGTAGTATCTTCAGAGTTGATGCAATTTGAGGGTGTGAAATATCACTTGAATTTTGCCTGTGAGTTGACTTCATTTTGGAGTCAATATTGTGTTTAGTAGGAAAGAATTGGATGAATCTGTTACAGGTTGGAAGGGGTTATAACAATAGCTATAGTGCTGTGAACAGTACAGCACTACAATGAATTAAAAATCAAAGATTTAATATTGCAGTTTTTGATAGGCGCTGCCCAAGGAGGAAGCAACCAGCAGTGTGGTTGCATATCAGAGACAAAAATCAGGTTTTTTTCAACTATTAATGATGATATTTTTAATGTATGCTTCCAGCAATAAGTATTGTACAAACATTAGGAGCCATCTGAATAAATGAATTTGATTAGCATTATAATCAGATTTGAGTTATAATTTGAGGTAGATTAGTTTTCAATATTTGTATTTTCTTTTCATCAACACAAAAAACCAAAAACAGCTTAAAACATTCAAAAACAAACCAAAAACAATTATTACACCCAGGGAAATAAACAGTGATCAGCGTAGAGCCTATTTGGGGTTCTTACAATTCTTGAGGACGATAATTCTTCAATCTTGTTCCTATAGCCTTTGTAACTGTGGGTTTTGGTGTTTCTATTTGATCTTTTATTTCTTCTTCACCTTCATCAAATTTATTATATAATTATTTCAATTATTTATCATTATCTTGTAGGAAAGTATTATCCATTCTTATTTACTTTTTATTTTGCACAACTCCATCCACTTTCACATGTACACTTTCAACAAGTTTATTCAACCTTTTACTAGAATATTTGTAAGCTTTACTTTGAGAATAATATTGTAAAAATATTTCTTCATCATGTTTTGAATCAAACTTCCTATTTTATCATCCATATCTATAGGTAAAGTATTAGGAACTTTATAACCATTAAGAACTAAAGCCCAAGCATCAACATTAATAGATAAAAATATGTTTGCATTGTTACTCCACAAAAAGCATAATCTGATCCATAAAAAATAGGAACCTTTGAAGAACTATCTTGAGCCATAAAAGATAAGTATTCCATTCAACCAAAGTCTACTCAAAGTTGTTAAAATTGATGTAGGGAACCTTTCTTTGATGCCACTAGAGTGAGTGGGGGGGGGGGGGGGGGGGGGGGGGGGGGGGGGTAACAAAGTGACACAATATTTTACTACAAAAAACCCCTTAGGGTAAAAACCTACTTTGAATCTAAAATTTTATTAGCATCTTGGGAAAATCTTGTAGAGCTACAAATCTGGGAAGCAACAACACCCTATTTTAGAAACACCAATTTCAAGGAACACCAAACCCTTACACTTGAAGCACCAACTTAATGAATACAAGAAGCACCAACTTCTAAAATTAATAAATGAGACTAAAAATAAGATAATCATCTCTGTTACAATACAAATCATAAATCACTAGTTTAAATTTCTTTTTGAAAACATAATGTAGGATATACTTCTATTCTTCTCTCTTACTAATTCTTTTATATCAAAAATTGTAGGGAAGTATACAAACTTCTTTCAATGAATTTATTGGATGATGAAATGTATAATCATATCTAAAACAAATTATATGCATGCAATAAGATGACTTGAAATAAAATGTTTCAAAATATCAAATTTCTTAAAGTGATAAACCCTTGTTTCTCCTCAAAACATCAAGTAATATGTTTTCTTTTTCCATTAAAAGATATGATCAAATAATGACATGAATGAAAAAAGAATAAATATATAACTCTTCTTCTACCTCTTATAAAATTCTTCAATGAAAATCAAATCGCAAATAGGAAAATAAAAACATAAAGCATTACCCTCTTCTTTTTTGTTTAAAATCTTCTTACAAACTGTTCAGTCTACAAATAATTCCACACAAACCCTATAACTTCTATGAAAACCACCTATTGAATTTTTTAGAGGAATTTATCCTCTACTTATAAACCAAAAAAATCAACATTTTGGAGGTAGGTACATATCCCAAACTTTAATTAGACCAAAACTACTAAAACTATCATAACAATTTGGTAACTACTTCTGATAAATAGAGTTTTTCTCTTTCTACACATGTCTTATGCAAAATATAAAAAAGAACCATTTTATCTAATTCAATGAGATTTCCAAAAAGATATGATAGTTGGGGTCAAACTGATAAAAAATCTTGTTGACTTTCACATAGAGTAAAACTATTTGTTTGTAACTATTTTCTTAACCAATGTGAGCATTAAGTGTTAATTGTATAATACTTAAGTGTTTGTTTTGAATGTATTTTGAAAAATATTGAAGGACATCAAATAAGATAATTACATGATGTTAACCATACCATATTCTCATTATAATTGCATGGATGAATTATTGCCATCAATGAGAACAATCAAAGATCAATTAGTAAGGGTTCAACATATTTCCCCTTTGGCATTGATGTCAATACTAACTTCCACCTGTATATCCATATGTACCTATATATCCATGTTTACTTATAACTATACATGTACCTCTATATCCATCATGTAGTTGTCTTTGACTTCATTTTTCTCCCCCTTTGACATTAATGACAGAGGAGATATACCAAGGTTTTAGTGTAACAAAAAGATAAGAAAAGTATGCTCCCCTTGAAACCTATCACTCATTTATGAGCTTATGCAAGAGAATAAAGGGATAAAACCCCCAATCATGTTCTTAACCTTTCAAATATGGATCTTGAGAGAGGTTTTGTAAATATGTCAGCTGGTTGATCTCAAGAAGGAACAAATTCTAATTCAACATTACCATTCAAGACATGTTTCATTATGAAATGATAACAAACATCAATGTGCTTGGTCATGAATGCATAATTGGATTCTTAGAAATATTGATTTTGATTTGATTATTGTAATAGATAGGAATTGGTTTAGATAATGTTACTTTCATATCTAAAAAAGTTTGAACCATCCATAGAACCAGTTGACAACTAGAACATGTGGCTATATATTTAGCCTTTGGAGTAAAAAGTGTAATAAATTCTTGCTTCTTATTATGCTAACACACTAGCCTATTACCCAAGAAAAAAGTTGCTACCATGTACTTCTTCTTTCATCTAGATAACCTACCAATCTAAGTTAATATAATAAACAAATTTGAAATCATGTTTAGGATACCAAATCCCATAAACCAAAGTACCCTAAATATATCTGATATTTTTTTTAATGACCATAACATGAGATTCTTTTGGTGAAGATTGAAATCTTGCAACTAAACATACATCATACATGATATAAGGCCTTGAAGCTGTGAGATATAGTAAACTACCAATGATTGGATCTAGAAGTAGTTTGATCAACATTAGCAGAATCATCATTTTTAGTAAGTTTACACTTGTTATAATTGGTATTCCCATAGACTTACAATCTTCCATATGAAATTTATTTAACATTTTTTTTGTATACTTAGTTTGGGATAAGAATATACCATTTTCCAATTAATAAATTTGCAACCCAAAAAAATAAAATAGTTCCCCAAGCATGGACATTTCAAATTCAGATTGCATAAGCTTTGAAAATCCTTGACTTAAAGCATCATCATTGGATCAAAATACTATATCATCAACATAAACAAGAACAATGAGAATATCATCACATGTACCATAGGTGTAGAAGTTACTATCAACACCACCACCATTGAAGCGTAGTGCCTGCCCTTAGTTCACATTTTGCTAACATTGTTGAACTCTTTTAGAGCTAGTTTCATGTTGATGGTTAGTAACATTATTATGAGATTATCAGATATTGTGCTATGGATTCAGTTGATATGTGATGAGATTACTTAGACTCTACATTTCATGTATGTATGATGATTATTTTCAGTATTTGCAGTTATTAATAATGATTAGTAAGATGATTTATTATCATATGTATTTTTTTATGGATACTTGCCCCATACTTGCATGTGTATGGTGTGTGTGTTTACTTTGTGTGTTTGCTTTTGTATGGTGTGTCTGATGTGGTTAAGGAAGGGAGTCGTAGTCACCTGCTAGTCGCGATCTACACGATGCACCACTTCCTACCATTTCCTGTTTAGTTTAGTATATATTGTGCTTGTACATGCATAGTTTTTATGCAGGTTGTAGGTACCAGGTATCGACTTCCCTGAATTGCCAGGATGAGCGTACTCTATCACATTATCTCAATGATAAGAGAGGGCAGATAAATTCTCAAGTCCAAATCCCAACCCTTTAAGCCATTTGTTTTAATTAAAAAATTAGGACAAGTATCTAAGTTGAGTACCTTACAAATGCGTCAGATGATGTAATTCATGATATAAACCCCTTGGTTTGATTTGTATGTATTTTGGCTATGATGGGTTTTTCGTATTTTTACCTTTGTGAGTCTTTGGAGTATTTTCTATTAATTAAGCCAAATTAAAAGATTTAATTAATGGTTTAATTAAATAAAAAATTAATATGATATTTTAATATTTATTTTATTTAATTAATTAAAAAATTAATTAAATAAAATAGTTAAATTTGAAAATAAAATAATTAAATTGGAAGATAAAAGTTATAATATTAAATTTGGAATGTGACAATATTTATTTTAATAATAATATATTTGGAGCTCATTTTTTTAAATAAATGACTAAATAATAATATTATTAAAGCTAATAAATATTTTAGCAATAAAGTTTTGAAAAATAAAATTTTTAAAGTGGAAAATATATTTTAAATTATTAAAAGATTCTAAATCTCATATGATTAAAATATAAATATATTAAGATTGAAAAATGGAGATATTAAAGTTAGTGCATGAGACTTAATAAATAAATAAATAAAATTAGAAAGAGTAAAGTAAATTGGAGTTATAAGCTTGTATGAAAATTAACATGTGTCAACAACACGAGGATTAGTGCATCAATTAAGCACAAGGTGTCTACAACTCTATGACTCATCAAAAAGGTTGGAAAAGACCCATGCTTAGTTGGTGACACCTTCCAGTTGTTTCAAGAAGGATTCCAAAAGTTTCTTGAGAGCTCTTCATATTCAAGCATTCATAGAAGCTTAATGGAAGCTAAAAGCTTAATGGAAGCTACAAGCTTAATGAAGGTCATGAGCTACAAGCTAAAATAGAAGCTTTAAAGCTTACATGCATGGGAGAAGATTCATATGCTCATATATTTTATACTTGCTTCTATGCTCCTTCTAGCACTTCTAATCACTTGGAGGATTCGATCGGTTTGGATTCTTGAAAGAATTGCAAATGATGGAGAAGGAAGAGATTTTCTATGGACTTCTGAGGCATGGCAAATTAGCATTAGTGTCCAGGTGCACTCGTGATATTCTCATATTCCCTTTGCACTCTTTCTCTTCCTGTCTTCATCATATCTGTTCTATGTGTCTGAATACTCTCTATGATTGAATCTACTATTTGAAATTGGAATCTAGATATTTTATTTGGATGAGAAAGAAATTAGATTTTAATCGGGTTTGGGTTCGAATTTATATTGTGAAATTAGATAGACAAGATTTGAAATTAAAATAGAAATTCTAAGTTAAAAATTTGAATGATTAGATGTAATCTTTCTATCAAATTATATTTTCAGATGCATATGGACAAATCTATTAGATGGATGAATGGGTAAATTTAGAGAACAATTATTTTAAGAGAAAATTCTTAATTCATTACAATTGTCCTGTCGCTGCCCCTTGGATAGACCCAAACTCAGTCATTCATAACTTTTTATCGTGATCAAATTTATTCGATCGCTCCAGTCAGAATCGACGCAACTTGACCCTCTCCAACATATTTAAATTTCAGCTCGATCCAACAGTTCATTAGGGAGATATGGCCGTCGTACTGGGACTGTTTTATTCAAAGACAAATATTTCTCCATTTCCCATAACCAGGAGTTCTTTATACTTAAACTTCACAAAAATAATATATCAAAACATGGAATGAATTAAAGATATTATTACAATCTTCCCTTATTAGAATCTTATTAATATGCATTAGTTTTATATGGTTTATTATTTAATCTAATTAAATCAAATTTAATTAAGATTAGCTAATAGTAGAAGAAGTGTAATTAATTATTAGTCAATCCAAGTAAATGGATTTTTAAATGAGAGAAAATTAAAAGAAAAGATATTTTAATATAGTTTATATAGTTGACTTTTTATAATGTATATTGAATACTATTTAATATATATTAAACAATTTTAGAGTTGTTTAATGAAGATGATAATGTTAAGAATTTAGAGATTATTCATGTTAAAATCTACAATGAGTCTTATTGGTTTGTGATAGGGATCTTTTTCAAACAACGTTTATATAGACAAAATATTATTAGAACAATTAGAAAATGGAGTCTAATGGTTGATTTTAATATTGATTAAATAATTGTAAGATGATAATTTATATTATGTTGATTTAAATTTAGAAACTCTGAATGATATTGGATTAAGATTGAATTATTATGTTATTGTTTAATACGTTTGAATACCTTAATAGAGTTAAGAGTTAGCCAAATATTAACTAATGAGTTTATGGAAGGATTCTATAGATCGAGTATTTATAGTTTGAGGAGTTATTATTTATTAATGTTTGTAAGAACTAGCAAACTATTAATAAATAATAGTTTATATAGATATCAACTAATTTGATTAGAGTTAATCTAGTAGTGATTATTTATTGATTGAAGTTTAGTAAAAGATAATAATTTTTGAAGTTGGATTATAATTGATTTTAATCAATTGATATTCATTGAGTTGTCAATATAATTATGCGATTGAGATTTATTTTGAAATGACTATCATTAGTACGAATTAATTAAGGAAACAATAGTATTCATAAAGAATGATGAATGTGATCTATTAATAAGATTTCCAATATAGCTTGTCATTGAATATTAGCAAATTATTATTATTGAATTATGAAGCTGAATATTTGTGTATGGCTGACTTTTAGTTATTAGTCATTGGGTTGATGGTTTGGTTGTGAAATTATTAATTAAATCAATTAACTAGAGTTAATAGGATTTAATTAATAAATAAGTTATGTAATAGAGATTTATTTAGTATAACGAGATTGTAGAGTATCTATATTGAAGTTGATAAGTCTTATGACTTGAATTATGACTTTAGACATTTTAATAGTGAAGACTTAGTAATATATAATCGAGAATTATTAGAACGATAAAAGATCAAGGATTGTGAACCGATATTAATTGATCATTCTAATGAAGTTATAATCTCTTATTCGAAGAATGATAATTGGTCCTCTTATAATATAACGAATAATGATCTTAGAAAAGTTGAAAGGTTAATCAATTAGAATATGGATCATGGTTAAATATAGAAGACAATTTAATTAAAAGTCAATGATGATCAGTTTAGTGAATATTTATCTTTAAGTTATTCTTAGAATGTAATTCTTAATAATAGAAGGATAATGCTATCGGGGAACAAATGGGTTGACTTGTAGGTCAAATGATGAAACTTAAGACACTTGAAAATATACTTGCAAACAGAAAACTGAAAATCTCTACACTTGATTCAACTATGTAAGATAACAAAACCAAAACATATGTCTACATCGTGTATTCTATATGTTTCTTGTTTTGGGTTTTGGGTTAACTAGTGTTGACCAGTCCTAGGTTGTTACCAGAGGCTCGAAGGTTATGAGATGTGATGGCATGTTGATCTTATTTGGTCTCGATTTTTATAATCCCAACCATGGTAATGTGATCATATGCTCTATGAAATGTTTGTATTTACTGATTGTTATTGTTCATCAGTCTTCATGTGTGAAGATGAGATGTATGTGTATGAGACACTTGAGCTAATCATTTTTGAGTCATCGATCAGTTATCTTTGGATTATTTTCTAGTCACCATGATGGAACTGAAATGTTGATTTATTTCTTGATGATGTCATGTTGTGACATGTTTGACTCAACCATTTTTGGAGTCTTCGATCAATATGATTGAGATATATTTTGGTTATTGAGAACCATTAGATACTTATGATATCAATGATGCCTTCAGTTGCCAATAGAGAATTGTTGTGGTCATGATTTTCTATGGATGCTTTTCAGATGCTTATGGAGATTTGATGATTCTTATTATGGATTTTTGATGCTTTTATGCATATTTGATGATTTTATTATGAATTATCTTTTTTGATTTTAAAATTTATGATTCCATGAGCTTAGGGTAGGTTATTTACTATTAGTGTTGGGAAGTGGCTTGCAATGGGGGCCGGGGCCCTAAGTGGCTGTTAGGGTAACTCATTGTAAGTTTGGTCAATAAGTGATAACATTTATACACTAAATGAGGATTAAATGAACCTAAAAGGATAATTTTTTTGGTTCTCTCCCATGCCTTGAGCGCTTGTACATGCTAGGATGGGAGTAGTGAGAACACATGGTTATGACTGTGCATTCTGTAGTATGCCTTGTCAGTATGAGAGGATACTAGTGGCCGCATGAGATTAGTATGGACCCGTAGATTTTAGCTAACTGCCAGGGTAACTTGTACGTGATAAATGCGATAACACTTTTCTGTTTGCAGAGTAGGTTTCCTACATGTCTTTGTGTGCCTCTGGGAATTAGATGTCGATTTTGTGTGTGATTGAAACCTTTGAGTTAGTATACTTTTAGGATTCCTGGACTTATAGAGATTTATGCTATGTGGTTTTGATAGCCTATTTGGGACTTGAGATTATCTCCTCAACACGGTGGGAGTGGACCACTTAGGTACCACGTGGTCGGGTGGTAGTGTATTTTCCACTCTTATCATTTGAGATCTGCTTGAGACACTATGGCTGGAGTATTCTTGGTTGGTATTTATCTTCATTATGTTCTTGGAGCATTATGATAGATGATATACCTTATGATAGATGTATTTACTAGTATGTTTTTTATATTGATGATTTTCATATGTTAGATGATGTTATCTTATGCTTTTACTTTGCATGTTAGTAGGATGTTTTAGGAGTGACATTCCTACTATGTTTATAGCCAATGATCTCTTCGGTGCCTTGGAATGTTACGCACAAAGGGATGGTTAAGATCCATGATGGTCTAATGATGCTATTAACGGTTGGGAGGAACCGTGCACTTAGTTTATTTTGTTTAATCTTTATGATGGATGTTATATTTTTGTGATGATGTATCATTTATGACACGTGGTTTCATTTATGTTATTACATCATGGATTAATATTGGATGATGATGTAGTTTATTTACATGGATTTTTATTGTTTTAAGCTTTTCATACCTTGTATCATGTACAGTGGATGATTGAGCAATTTGAAATGTAATTCTAAAAGGACACTTGTATATAGTTTAGGAATGTTGGATGTATCATTGTTATTTCAAGGATGTGATATTAGATGAATAGTTAATTTAGATGTGATACAATGTTAAGGGATTCTTAAAGAATGAAATCGGTTATGTATGTTATGTTTACTTTTAGATGGACATTGCTATTGCTTCCATTATTATGTACAAGTTATATGTGGTATTTACTTTCATGTTATAAAAAAAAGTAAAAAAATTGTTGCCAAACTTAGTGAAATTCTAGGTTAATTCTTTGGATCCCTTGGCGGGGCATTACATGAAGCCATTTTTTGATAAGATATTGATCCAACCTAGAATATCAAGCCATTAGAGATTGTTTCAAACCATAAAGAGCCTTTTTAGCTTGTAAACATGATTAGGATTTTTTTTTTTTTGGAAATAATTTAGGTTGATCCATATAAATCTCTTCATCAAGATAAGCATTAAGAAATGTTGTTTTAACAACCATTTGGTACATTTTAAAGCCCTTGAAAGTTGAATATGCAAGAATTCTAATTGCTTCAATTTTAGCAATTAGTGAAAAGTTTCATCAAAATACACTCTTATTTGTGCATAACCCTTCCAAACCAAGCTATCCTTGTTCCTTGATATCTTTCCATTTTCATCAAATTTATTTATAAAGACCCATTTAGCACCTGTTACATTTTTATCTATAGCTCTAGGCACTAATTCCCAATTTTTATTATTTTTAATTTGACTTAGTTCTTCTTTCACATAACTAACCCTAAACTCCATACTAGCTTCTTTATATAATTTAGGTCCAATTTGAGATAACAAGCAAATATTAGCACATTCACTAGATGTAGTTATTGTTCTTGTTTGAATACCTACATATTTATCTCTTGTAATCTATTCTTGAGGATGATACTTCTTCAATATTGTTCCTATAGCATTTGTACCTATGGGTTTTGGTGTTTCTAATTGATCTTTTATCTCTTCTTCACTTTTATCAACTTTATTATCTAATTCTTTTAGGTATTTATCACTATTTTGTAGAAAAGTATTATCCATTGTTATTTCCTTTTATCTTACACAACTTCATCCACTTTCTCATGTACACTTTCAATAAGTTTATTCAACCTTTTATTAAAACATTTTAAAGCTTCACTTTGAGAAGAATATCCTAAAAGGATTCCTCCATCACATATTGAATCAAAGCTTCCTATTTTATCATTGGGATCTGTAGATAAAGTATTAGGAACTTTATAACCATTAAGAACTAAAGCCCAAACATCAACATTAATAGATAAAAATATGTTTGCATTGTTGCTTCACAAAAAGCATAATCTAATCCATCAAAAAATAGGAACCTTTGAAGAACTACCTTGAGCCATAAAGATAAGTATTCCACTCAACCAAAATCTACCCAAAGTTGTTAAAATTGATGTAGGGAACCTTTTTGTGATACCACAGAGAGAGGGTGTGGGGGAGCGGTGGTGTGAATCAGTGGTTTAAAATGCTTTTCAAAACTTAAAACAATCACAAATTATAAAATTTAACACATAAGCAAGATAGGTAATGTATAACCAAGTGTCCCTTACACCTAAAGTACCAACTTAATGAATACAAGAAGCACCAACTTCCAAAATGAACAATTGAGATGCAAAATTAGAGGATCATCTTTGTTACAATACAAATCAAGAATCACTAGTTCCAACTTCTTGTTGAAGACATAATGAAGGATATAATTCTATTCTTACTCTCTCTTTCAATGAATTTATCAAATGATGATAGGAATAATCAGATCTAAAACAAAATATATGAATACAACAAGATGACTTGAATTAAAATCTTTTAAAATATCAACTTTCTTGAAGTGATAAACCCTTGTCTCTCCTCAAAACATAAAGTATCCAAATATGATTTATTTTTCCATTAAAAGATCTAATCAAATATTGATATGAATGAATGAAGAAGAAATATATAACCCTTCTTCTACCTTTTATAAACTTTTTCATTTAAAATCAAATCACAAATAGGAACATAGACACATAAAGCATTACCCTCTTCTTTATTGTTTAAAATCTTCCTTCAAACTATTCAATCTACAAAGAATTCCACACAAATCTTGTAACTTTTGTCAAAAACACCTATTTTAAATTTTGAGAGGAATGTATCCTATACATAAAAACCAAAAAATTCAACATTTTGGAGGTAAATACATACCCCAAATTTTAGTTAGACCAAAACTGCTCAAAACTGCTAAAACTATCATAACAATTTGGAAATTTCTTCTGATAAACAAAGCTTTTCTCTTTGCATACATGTTTTATGCAAAAAATAGAAAAGATCCATTTTATCTAATTCAATTACCTTTCCAAAAGGTATGATAGTTGGGGTCTAACTAATGAAAAAGCATGTTGAATTTCACATAGAGCAAAACCGTTGTTTGATAACCATTTTCTTAACCTATGTGAACATTAAGTGTTAATTATATAACACTTAAGTAATTTTTCTTGAATATGTTTTGAAAAATATTGAAGGACATCAAATAAGATAATTACATGATTTTAACCATACCATATTCTCATTATAATTTTATGGACAAATTATTGACATCAATAAATAATCAAAGGCCAAATACTAAGGGTTCAACACAAAAGGATGCTACCATATAGGATTTCAAAGAATTTTTAGGTCTACTTGGTTAAGATATTTTATCCACTATAATGGTAATAAATTAACAATGAATTGATCTATTACAATTAACACTAGCTTGTGTATTCAAATCTTTGCTCTACTCTAGCTTCTTCCTTTTGATAATTTTCTAGTTGATTTACACTCACACTTCCTCTGCTTGATTCACTTTTATTAAGCTCAATTTATCTTTTGTCTTTTTTAATTTTAATTTTAACAATTCAATCAAAAACACCATTATTAGCAACATAAATAATCTTGTTCATCTCCTTAAATAGAAAACTTTGTCATTCCAAAATCTTTGAGATTTTTCCTCTTGATCATGATTGTAGATCTTATATTTAATGAATCTAGACACTCAACATATATATATTATCCTTGAAATTTCCTTTAACTTTTTTCTTATCTTCATTCTATTAAATCTCCTTATTTATATCTTCATTATGTTTCTCCAGCTATAGATCTCATAACTAACATTGACTTTATCTTTTGAACTTCTTGAACATTCTTGATTTTCATCAAATGTCAGTCTCAGATCAAATCTTCATTTTCTTCCTATTTAGCCTTGGTGAACACTAAAACTTTACTATTTAAATACATCACTTGTTTAGTAGTTAAATTACTCAATTAATTATAACATTCAATTCTTCTTTTCTAGGTACTCAATAATAACTATTGTAGCTCAGTTAATATTGTATTTCTTTATTCACTCATCAAAATTTCTTGCATATACATAATCTCCATAGCTTAATCACAATATTGCTATTGGAAACTTACAATTGGAATACTTCTTATTTTTCCATTAATTTCAAATCTATTGATGAGATACATAGCTACCTAATCTAAAACACCATATCTATTTCATTGATGAAGAGATTTGGAAAGTTATTCATAACAATAGCACCTAGAGGAAAGATTGAGTTATGAAAAGGAAGTTACAATGGACATTTGATTAGATAGACTTTGATAAAAAAAAAAGTGATTGTTTATGTCAAGAAAGCTAAGCCAAGCTAAGAAGAAGTATAAAATAGAGTTAGTGCCAAGTAATGCTAGTGCCAACAAAGCTATAATTAGTGCCAAGAAAATCTAGTGTTGAACAAGAACTAGCATCGACTAAGAAATATAGTTGATGTTGAGCCATAAATCTTTACACTAGCCAAATATTTTAGTGATGACTGAGTGCCAAAATTTAGAAATTTCCAAGTGACACTATAAGAATGAATTCAAGGAAATTATGAGATCAGGTTGACTTAGTTGATTTATTAGGAGATGTAAATTGTGTTGAAGATAATATTGATGAGTTGGATCATTGAAGTCAAGGCAAGGATTTGGTAAAGATCTAACAAATGAATTCTAGAGAATTTTCTAGAAGAAGATAAAAAAGATGGACAAATATAGCGAATCAAATTGAACCTAATTATAAAACTTAAGATCTATGGTGGATGTATAAAAAGGTAAAATAAAAATTTCCTATTTAAAAAGATACAAAGTTGAACAAGTAGAGAGTGCATGCATGTGAAAAACTTGTATGTAAAGAGAGATATATATAGAAAGGTTGATCGAAAATGCACAAGAGTGTGAGTGAATGTGAAGTTAAATGAAAAAGCTTGTAGATATGATGTTTTTATTGATAAGTACATTAGATAAGAAGGCATAAGTGTTGATGAGAAAAGTGGATTAATTAATTGAAGAGTGTCGAAGAAAATCAAGATCAGAGATGTCAATGGAAGGCTTATTAGTAAGCCAACATAAGGACTAAACAAAGATCTAAATCTACAAAAGTGAGTTGTCATCAAATAGATCAAAACCTACTATTTTCTTTGTAGTCATGGTAAATAGTTTGTATTGAAATCCTTTTAATAGAGGTTTACCTAACATTTATTTGAAGACTTAATAGTCTTTTTAAATCCTTTAACTAGGTGACATTCTAAATGGAATGATCAAAGTCCTCTTAGAAGGCCACTCCTAACAAGATGATTAAATCCTCTAACTAGGTCATATTTAATAGTGTGTTTTATAACCTTTAACATGGTTGGATCATAATAGATATCACTTTGAAAGAGGAAAATAGAGTGACATGTTGCTGGTGATTTTCCCAAATTGGGCTTCCATGTAAAATCTTAGTATCAAAATTGTGATGAATACTTTATGTGTAATTACATTTGATAATGTTTTCATTATGAAATGAAAGTTATGTTTATGATATTCATATAGTATAGACTGAGTAACAAAAGGATAACTAGAACAATGAAGTGTTTATTGTTTAATTGTTCAAGTGGTACATATTGACCTTGAGGAACTGATTCACCCCCCTTTCAATTATTCTAAATATTTATAACAATTGGTATCAGAGCTAAGTTTTTGCAGAGAAAATTTTGAAGGTACTTAAGGCTAAAGATAATGAATAATAAGAGAGATGTGCCCAAGATAAACAAGAACTTTCATGCATGACAAACCTTGTCAGAGTTGCACATATCTAGTATTAGTGATGTTACTATCAATTTTCTAGACAATGAATATGTGAAGGTAACAAATAATCCTCTGACTACTAAACAAATGAAACATAAGATAGAACAGCCAAGCAATGTTGAAGATTGCCTCAACCCTAATCTATGTTGAGTTTAATGACCTAAAGACTGTGATAGTACAAAGAAGATGTGGGACAAATTGAAGACCATATATAGAGGTGATGATAGTATTGTAAGAGAAAAATCAAAAATCTTGAGAGGTAAATTTGATGACATGAGAATGATGGAAGGTGAGAACATAGTAGAATACTGCACAAAAGTTAAAGAGATTGTTAATACTATTTGAGCTACAAATGAAAAAATCAAAGATGAAATAGTAATAAGTAAGGTATTGAGGACTCTACTCCCTATCTATGCCATTACAGATTCTACAATCTAAGAACTAAGATGTACACCAAGTAACAATTTAACCTTAGAAGGTGTAACTGGTAGACTTGCTTCTTTCTAGATGTCTAACTTTGACAACTACACACTTGGTACTATTGAATCTTCTTTCAAGTCACAACTAGTTCTTAGCAAGAAGAAAGGAGAACATGTGAAGTGTAAAATTGGTAGTTCTAATGATGAGATTGATGAACTTGAAGCCCTCATTAATAAAAGGTTTGGAAGAGGAAGAGGTAAATACAAAGGTAAATTACCTATCATTTTTTTTCATGCAAAAAAGTTGGTCTTATTGTTGTTAGGTGTCATGATAGAGATGATAAGGATGAAAGGAATGAAAGAAAGTACAAAACAAGAAGAGATGACAAAGACTACAAGAGAAGCAAGGATGAAAAAGTTAAGAAATCTTGTTATATTGCTAAACAAAAGACTAAAAATGAATCTAAGCGTAATAATGATGAAGCTTTCTATTGCTATGAAAGAAAATTCTATTGAAGATGAGAAAATTGAATTAATTTCTTATGTGAATAAGAGTGATAGATGGATAATTAATAGTGAATGTTCCAATCATATTATTGGTGATAAAGATAAATTTGAAGATATCGGTCCATACAATGCTGGATGTGTTAAATTTGGTAATGATATCCCATGTGTTATGAAAGGTAAAGGTACTATTAAACTGACTAACAAGATAATATGTCACATTTGTTACTCGGTCGAAGGACTTAACTACAATTTTTTGAGTGTTTCATGGTTGAACAAATCATATTATAGAGTTCAATTTCAAAATAGAAAGGCCAAGATACATGATGGTGATGGTAAGCTAATTGGAACTGGTGAGCAAATAAGAGGTAACTTATTCTATCTAGACCTATCAAATGAGACATGTTTGTTTACACAACAAGAAGATGTTTGGTTATGGCACAAGAGATTATGTTATGTGAAGTTTTACAATATGGTGAATATCAATCAGATGAAGAAAGTAAGAGGGTTGCCTAAACCAAAGAAGGTTAAAAGTACAAAGTTGTGTCACCTTTCAATTTGACTTATCAGAATAACTAAATTTGAGTATTTCTATCTATAAATCAATTTTATTTAAACATGTGATCTAGACAAATTTACTCTAGCTAAGTTATATATGAGCTCACACTTTTTCAATTAGAGATCTCTATTAACTGCATGTTTTATACTAGTTTGTATCCAATTACTAAAGAAATAAAATTATTTCATAAAACTAGCATTTCAATAACTCTTACTATTTTTTATGATATTTTTTTTAATAATATAAACACCATTTTATAGAGCTCAAAGTCAAGAATATTCTCATATAGTGTTTATAGTGTTTTAATTACATACAGTATATTGTAATTAAAAAATCCTACAAGTACATATTTTAACACTCGAGAAGATGTCAAATTTGAGAAAGGAAAAAATATTAAATCATATCAAAAAAAAATTAAACCACATGAAATTCTAGACAAGAGAGTCCTCTTCAAGAATGTATAATTTTTCTTTTGCTTAGAAAAGACTTGTTTTCAAAAATGTGGTGGGAGATGAAAACTATCAATTTTGAATCATTGTAAAAGATAAAATATAGGTCTAAATCCAATTTTTATTTTTTATTATTCTACCTATATAGGTTATCTATAACATAATCTAAGATCAAAGCGAAATAAGTTTATTTCCACATTATTTTGTGGTGGGAACTAGACCCTTAATTTTCAGCATTTTTTAGCAAGTAAAAAATTGTCTTTACAAATTAGGAAAATATATCAATTCTTATTCCAAATAATTATTAAAAATTATAATCTTAAAATTAATCCATTTCTACACATTTCATTAGTTTACTTCATTATCAAAATCTAAATAATACTACCATTTTAATGTCATTGAAGATGAATAATTATACTTTTGTCAGCCTTTTTCCTTTATAAAAGGGTGACACAGGTTTGTGCTTTTACCTAGAAGCCTGGCAATGCTATATGTAAAAAATGTCAATTGGGAAAGATGAAATTTTTTAGTTTTACGAGAACAAGATATACTACTAAAATTGGTTCATACCAACCTATGTGGACCATTGGTGTTCAAAGTTACTATGGAGATCATTTTTTCATTCTAATTGTGGATGAACACTCTAGAATGATGGTTGTGATGTTTCTTAAAGATAAATTTGATTTTTTTCAGTCATTTAAGTGGTATTTATCTAGAGTTAAAAAAGAAATAGGGAAGTGTTTGAGATCTAACATAGGTGGTGAATTCATTTCACATGAGTTCAATACATTCTACATTGATAGAGGAATCAAAAAGAAGATGTTAGCACCAAAGACCCCTCCTCAAAATGAAATAGTTAAAAGGAGAAATAAATCAATAATGGATTGTGCAAGAACATTAATGATGGAGAAGTATATATCAGAAAAATATTGGAGAGAAGTGGTTAGTACTATTATTTATACTCTAAATAGAGTACAACTCAAGAAAGGTATACATGCTACACCTTTTGGACTATGCTATGGTTATGCTCCTTATGTTAAATATTTCAAAATATTTGATAGCAGATGCTATAAACTAAAAGATAACAGGAATGGAAAACTTGATGCAAAAAGTTATGATGACATATTCCTAGATTATTCCACTAAAAGAAAATCTTTTAAGTGTTTAAATTCTAACAATAACAAATTTGTGAAAAGTGTAAATGTGAGAGCTAATGAGTTTGCAGAAAAAGGTGACACTTCATGTAATGAAGAACCTGAAAACTATAGTAAAATCATCTATGTGGATAATGATGCTCCTAGCACTCAAAGTAAATAGACAAGTCAAGATGTATATTCCCATTAGATAGGATATTATGGAATGCAAATGCAAATTGATGAGCAACAAAAAGTGGGTGTCAGGCAATAGAATGAAGATGCCAAGTCACAGATAGGAAATCCTAGCCATTAGATAGAAAATTTTGAGCATGCAAAATCTGAATCATAATGAGAACAAGGAAGAGAAAATGAACTTGAGATTAATTCTCAAGATGAACCTGTAGAAGATTAGAGAAGGAAACTACTAATGCTAGAAAAATATGTGAGAAGACATGATAAAATTTAAAAAATCATTGGTAATGCTAAATCAAGTGTTATGACAAGAAGAAGACTCAAAGATAATACATTCTTACTTTGTGAGTTTGAGTCAAAGTCAATAAATGGTTCTTTAGAAAATGAATATTGGATTCAAGAAATGGATGAAGAAATTGACTAGATTGAGAAGAACAATACTTGGACCTTAGTGCCAAGACCTAAAGACAAAAATTTCATTGGGATAAAGAGATTTTCAAAAACAAGCTCAATGAAAATAGATAAGTAACAAGAAACAAGGTAAGACTAGTATGCAAGGGTTATGCTCAAGAAGAAGGAGTTGATTATGGAGAAAATTTTGCTCCAGTGGCAAGACTTGAAGGGGTCAGAACTCTATTTGCATACTCAGCATACAAAAATTTCAAGGTATATCAAATGGATGCCAAATCTACATTTTTAAATGATATACTAAAGGAAGAAGTATACATTGAAAAACTTGAAAGATTTGTAGATCCAAACAAGAAGAACATGGTATGTAAAGTGAACAAAGCCTTTAAGGATTGAAGCAAGCCCCAAGAGCATGGTATGAAATATTACAACTCTATTTGGTGAAGATTAGGTTTTAAAGGACAAATGATAACAATAACCTATAGTTGAAGAATGGTAAGAACAATGAGGTATTGTTATCTTAAATATTTATTGATGATATTATATTTGGAGGAAGAGAAGCTTCATGCAAATCATTTCCTTATGAAATGAAGAAGGAATTTGAATGTTTATGTTTGGTGAAATTAAATTCTTTGTTGGACTACAAGTGTGTCGAATAAACCTTGGTATTTTTATTACAATATCTAAATATATGAAGGAGATATTAAAGACTTTTGGTATGGAAGATTCTAGGCTAGTGAGTACACTTATGTATACTAGACTTAAGCTATCTAAGACTGATGATTCTATGGATGTGAACTAGGCCCTATACAAATCCATGATTGGAAAATTGTAATATGTTGTTCATAGTAGGCCAAATATTGCTTTGGCAATTGGGATAGTAGAGTTTTAAAAAATCCTAAAGAGAATCACATAATGTTAGTGAAAAGGATAATGAGATATCTAAAAGGTACATAAGACTATAGATTATATCACAAAAGAAATGATAAGTTTGAACTAAGGGTGTTTACTGATTTAGATTGGGCAAGAAATATTGATGACAAAAAAAACACTAGTGAAGATGCATTATATCTAAGAAAGAGATTGGTGTCATGGACAAGAAAGAAGCAGAATTTTATTTCCCAATCTAAAACTAAAGCTGAGTGCATGGCAACTATAGTGAACTATTCAAATATTATGTGGATCAACAAGCATTGAAAGGTATGAAAGAAGAAATCACAAATCTAATGGTTATCTACTATAATAACACAAGTGTTATCAACATTTCAAAGGATCTAGTGATACACACTAAGACAAAGCACATTGCTATCGAGTATCGCTACTTGAGGGAATTAGTTGAAGACAAAGAATTGAAGCTAGACTATGTGAATACCATGGAACAAATTGATGACATATTCACAAAACCCTTACCTAAAGAAGCTCATGAATATCTTAGAGGTAATCTAGGGGCGATTCCCCTACTCAAAGCTACCTAAGTAGGAAAGGTGCATTGCATCACATATACTAATTAGAATACCCTACATAGTGTTTCATTACAACTCACTTTGGGAAGTGCCTAAGGTAGATATTTCTATGTAACATAATAGATCAGCCATAGAAAAATGACAAATATCAGAGAGACATGCTAAATATACATAATTTAGATGTATTAAGAATTTTAAGATGAGACAACTACACATCTTTGGAATTGTTTTCAAAGAGGGAAAGATTACTTAAGAGAGAAAAATTACTATAGAGAGAAATTTATAAGTTTATAGAAGGAGATATTACAAAAAGAGGGAGCAATTACTCCTAAGAGAAATTTCAAAGAGTAATTCAAAAAAGAAGAATCAAACCATTAGTAACAAAATATTTTGTATTGTATGGTAACTAAGATACAATTAGTAATAAGATGTTTGAGATGTTTCCATCACTACTAGAGAAGGAGATTTTTGGAAACATACAATTGGAACAATTGGTTTTTTATCATCGATGTCAAATCTATTGATAAGATATATTTCTAACTAATCTAAAATGTTATATCCATTTTATTGATGAAGAGAATTTGAAAATTTTTTCATAATAACAATACCTAGAGGAAAGGTTGAGTTATGAAAAGGAAGTTATAGTAGACATTTTATTAGATAGACTTTGATAAAGAAAAGTTATTTTTTATGTCAAGAAACCTACTCCAAGTTGAGCATAAGTATAAAATATAGTTAGTGCAGAGTAATGATAGGGTCAACCAAGCTACAATTAATGTTGAGAAAATTTCATGTTGATCAAGCATTAGCATCAACCAAAAAAGATAGTTGATGTTGAGACAAAAATATTTATAGTGACTAAATATTTTAGTGATGATCGAGTGACAAAATTTAGAGATTGTTGATTTATAGTATAAGAATGAATTCAAGTAAATCATGAGGTCAAGCTAATTTAATTTATTTCTTGGGAGATGTAAAATGCATTGAAGATAAGATTGATGAGTTAGATTATTTAACTCAAGACAAGGATTAGGTAAAGACCTAATAGATGAATTACAAAGAAGTTTCTAGAAGAATATCAAGAAGATGGATAGATGTAGTGAATCGAGTTGAATTTTATCGTAAACCCTAAGATATATGGTGGATATAGAAAATGGTAAAACATAAATTACCTATTTAAATAGATACAAAGCCGAACAAGAAAAGAGTGTGTTCATGTTTATGTGTATGTGTAAAGATTGTACGTGAAGAGAGACATACTAAAAAATGTTGATCAAGAACACACAAGAGTGTGAGTGAATGTGAAGATAAAGGAGAAAGATTGTAGATATGATGTTGTTATTGATAAGTACATTAGAGCAAAAGGCTTAAGTGTTGCTAAGAAAAGTGGACTAATTTCTTGAAAGGTGTCCAAGAAAATCAAGATTAGAGATGTTAATAGAAGGCTTATCAATAAAATATCATAAGGACCAAATAAAGATTTGAATCTATAGAAGTGATTTGTAATCACATAGATCAAAACCTACTATTTTTTTTCTAGTCATAGTAAAAAAATTGTTTTGAAATCCTTTCAATAGAGGTTGACCTAATAGTAATTTGAAGACTTAATAGTCTTTGTAAATCCTTTAATAGGTGATTATCTAAATGGAATGATAAAATTCCTCTTACAAGGCCACTCCTAGGAGGGTGATTAAATCATCTAACCACATCACATTCAACGCTGTGTTTTGTAACTTTTAATAGGGTTGGCTCCTAATAGAGCTCACTTAGAAAGAGTGAAAAAGAGTGACATATTGTTGGTGGTTTTTTCCAAATTGGGTTCCAAATAAATCTTAGTGTCAAAATTGTGATTAATGTTTTCATTATGCAATGCAAGTTATGTTTATGACATTTTTATAGTCTAGACCAATCAATAGCGAGATAGGAAGAACAATGAAATGTGTATTGTTTAATTGTCCAAGTAGAACATATTGAACTTAAGTAACTGATTCACCCCTCTCTTAGTTATTCTAAACATTCCTAACAATTACATCATTGTAAAATAATCAAATCAACACTATACTTTCATAGTCTAACTCATTCAAGTGCCCATTGAATACCATACACTTATCAACTCTTCTATCATCATACTTTTTTTAAATCCTCTTCATCAATCAAATGATATGGTAATCCACTAAATTAGCATAATGTATAACCAACAAGACTTGACATCAGCATTAATATAACAACTGATGGGAAAAAGCATAAACCTGTGTGACCTTTAATAAAGAAAAGGATCTCATGACACAAATTTTTCAACTTAAATGACATAAAACTGGTATTTATGTTTGGAATTTAAAGATCATAAAATATGTGAAATTGGATGAATTTTATACCTATTATTTAGAAAAATAAATTGAGTAAGATTTTATTCTTTTTCTAAAAAAAAGTTTTGAAGTCCTTTCTTTAACTATGAAAAATATATGGTGTAGTTCTTATCAAACAAATATATGAAAATCATATTGTTTTTCTATGATTTGAAAATGTGTTATACATGACATGTATAGCTAGGGCACAAAAAAAGAAATATTGATTTTTGATACATTTTTTTTTTTTGTTATAAGTACTCAATGTTGACCTTATAAAAAATTAACAATTTTTTCCTCTTATTAAAACTCCTGTATCAAATCTACAACTTTTTGAATTTTTTTTAACATATTCTCAAAGATGACTCTCTCCTCTAGGGCTAAATATAAGTTGTAATTTTTTATATATGATTTACTAATTTTTTCCTTTCCCTTTTTGATGGAGCATCTTCTCAAATGTTAAAATACCTACTTATAATATTTTGAATTTAAAACATATTATAACAAATTGAAACATTATGAAATTTATATAATGATGATATTGACTCTGAGATCTATAAAAGGGCATTTTTAGTTTTTGAAAAATGTAGAGCTTTCATAGAGAAATGAGATTTGATCAAAATAGGTTTAGAGGCCCTAAAAGGTGATGCAAATGTGTTCTTTTACCTTAATATGTATCTTTTACATATAATAACAACATTATTAGTTGAGGCTAACAATGTCCCTCTTTATCATTGGTGGCAACACATAAATATAATAATTTAAATTACAAATCATTAAAACATAAGATAATCAAATGTATGTATTGACAATAATACAAATTCTAACTCTCAAACTTCATACAAGTTCTCTATAATAGATTCTATGTTAGGTTCACTCATTCTATAATTTCAACATCTTTATCTTGACAAACTCTTCCCCTTTGTGCGTACTCCTCTTGGTGTAGGAGCACCTAGGATCATCCCTAAAGCTAGTGGCAATCTTGGCTTGTACTAACCTTATCCAAGTCAGTGGTTTTATTTTGATCTTAGAAGCTCTTTCTTGTGTGTTCCTAGGTGGATTAGACTAAGCTCAATCCAACCTAGGTGTTTAATGCTTTACTAGTTGATAGTGCTAGTTTAGGCCTAAAATTGGAAAATAGGTCTTAAAGCCTTTAAGGCTTGGAAAAGGGTAGAAACATGCCTAAAATAGTTCCTAGGATGTTTCTACATCATTCTAGGTTGATTAGAAACCCGTAGCAATAATTTTGCAAAAGGATGTAAAAGTTGTCACAATGTTGCTTGACAATATTTTGCAACTTTTAAAAGTTGCATGACAACATTTGCAAAATTAGATTCCTTTCAAAGAGTCATTATGGTTAGTTTCCAAAATAACCTAAAATCAAGGGTAAGGCATATTTAAACATCTAGGATCCAATTTCCCAAGGTAGAGAGTGATGTAATAAAATTTTGAAGTGGAATAGAAGCTCAAAGTTCTGACTTGTAGGGACAACCAATTTGCATTAAGTTTAGGTGATTTCATGAATTGAATTGTGGGAGTTAGTGTTGAATTTTTTATGAGTTGATAGTTCTAAGAATTTTCTATTTAGTACTAGTTTTGATTTGAGTTCATTACACTAGGTTTTAAAATTGTTTTTTAAATAGAATAGTTACTTGGGCAGAGTAGACAATTTTTGGTTTTATGGCTCCCCCTTAGTTCTCTACCATGAAAATCATGACAACCTAGAAGAATATGGTATGGAAGCCATTGGATTATATTTTTGTGTAATGATGAGCTTAGGAAATAAAGTTAGTTATTTTTAACATTATGCCCAAATTATTAGTCCTATGAAAACTTATTATTGAGATTGGGAATTGGAAAATCCATTTAGGTAGATTTCCCAAGTTGAAATTAGAGGAAAACTATAGCCTTAGTAGCCCTAGTAGCACTACATTTTAGGAATCCACTATATAGATGACCTAGGAACCTAAGAGCACAAAAATATTCAAGTTATCAAAAAAGGGCATCTAGGTATCAAATTATTTTTTGGGGTTATTTTGAATTTGAGAAAGAAATAGGGAAAACCCTTTTTAGAGGCTAATTAGTCTAATTAGGCCTATTAGGCCAAAACCATAGGAAATCTTGAACTCAATTGCAAAAGCCTAGATGACCTATTGTAACGGAGTTATTTTGGAGACAAGTAGTTGTCTTGGTGATGAATAAACCCCCTATAGCACTTGTGAAGATAATATGGTGAACATGCACTTAGAGACTGTTAACCAATTTTTCCCCCCTTTCTATTTTCTTGACACCATCTTCAAAATCTGATTAGAGATACCTTTCATGGTGTCAAAATTGATTTAGATCATAAAAACCTACTAAACCCTAGCTTTTCACACCATTTTTTGGTCATAGGCCAAGTTTCATATTTTCATATTGAGTTATGATCTTATGCTCAAAGGTTTTATTGACCATTTGTAAGCCTTCAATATCTTTTTCTCGATGTTATGAAGTATGGTGTTAGCAGGTCATTGTGAGGTAAATTTTTTTGTCTCCTAATATTACAATTATATCAATTATATCTTTTAATATAATCATAGAGGTGTATGATCATCAAGGTGATTTCTATGGTTTTTGATCTTACAAGGGGTTAATGATCGTACGATCATAGAGTTAGAAACAGAGACTTCCAAAGCCACAATAGGGAAGCAATCATAGGATCGTAAGTTGAAAATGTGTCAGATATATGGGATAGGTGGCATTTTTTGTTTATATGTAGGTGTTGATAGAGCTCAAAGATTTTTAATTTTATCATGGCCATCTGACTTGACAGATCAACGTCTCGGATATTCCTACATTTTCAAAATACCTAAACTTTAACTATTACAGGAATATAAGTTGTGGACACATAGAATGATGGGGCCATCATAAGAAACAAGTGCTAGTAGATTTCTTTTCATCTTATGATAGACTATATTCATAAGATTGTGGAGCAAGGAATGAGGTATTCTAATCTTGTGACAAGGCTATTGTTCGAAGGATTGCAAGGGAAAAAATAAATAGTTCTGATGTTACACCAAGTGTTAATAGTCATGATCATAAGATTGTGAGGAAGAAAAGATACATGCCCAAAGCTATAAAGTATTGACAATCGTAAGATTGTAAGACTGGTAAGGCTATTGCAATCATATTGAGGACACCTGATGATATGACAAGGGTTGATCATGAAGTCACTATGACCAAGAAGATACCTGCGATCATGAGATTCTAGGACAAACTATTAAGGCATTTGAAGCTATGATAAAAGGTTAATTGTGGGCCTATTATTTTCATGACCATTAGATCTTATATAGTAGTCATATGTGTGATTTTTAAAAATGCCTAAAATTTAGCCATAATAGGGAAATGAACTTTAGACACATGTCCCCAGGCCCAATCTCATGATTTCCTTTAGTTGCAATGTCACAGGGGTCAATGTTGAAAGGTATCCTCATTAGATAAGGGCCAATGAATTTAATCAACACTGTCCATCAATGAATTTCAAAGGGTTGATTTGCAACCCTTTGAAAGTCAAACACAACTCAGTCAAACCTAGTTGTTGTAGCATCATGAGTATAATTTTTAGAGGTGACTTGCCAATGTTACAATAAAGAGGCTATCTTAGGATCATAAGGGTTAGTCTTCTAGTTGAAGATGCTATGATAAAGAAATGGTCATAATATTGTAGAAGGGATGAGGAGTTGCAATGTTACATAAATACTGTGGGTTATGATCTTATGGTAGGTGGAGGATTGTGAAGCTAATTCTAGGGTCTCATGATGTTATGATAATCAGTTATCATGACATCATAGAGATGTAAGATCATATGAAGAAAATAAAGGACCCACAACTAGACAAAGTGTTGTTGCTCATGATATTATAAAGGGAGATGCAAAGGGTTTATGAAGATATGGAGGATAAATGTTTTCATAACATCAAAAGGTTGTAGCATCATAACAATTGTAAGATCATAGGATTGGCAAGGAAACTATGTTTACAAGCTCTTGATGTTATGACAAGGATAGATAGTGGATCTTAAGATCTCAAGGGAAGATTTATAGGCTTCTAAGGCTATGCCAAGGTATTTTCATGTGGTCATAAGATTGTGAGATTTGGCGATCATGAGATATTAAGGCCCTAGGTTGGCATAGAAATAGGTGTTTCACTTGTCTAAGCTAGAAAATAATAGAGCACCTTCAACCAATAAAATTTTAGGAAGGGTATAGAGTGGAGGTTGACTTCTTTTGACTTGATGACATAGCTAATTTGGCATATTATAACACTATCAAGCATCTCCTTTAATGGTGAACCAATTCCTTGATCGTTTGCAACTACCTTTTGATAATCTCCATGCCTATTTGGTACAAAGGGCACTCCATCACTATGTTGAGTTTTTCTTTCTTAGTAAACTATGCAGTTATGGCCACCATTTCTATCTTCTTAGTGCTTAGATTCATATGAAGAACATGACTTCCTATGTCTAGATGTGTACCATGATAAGATCTTCCCAAGATTTTTAGTGATTGTTCTCTAGAACCATTAATGAAGTAGTTGTTTTAGCTTTCAGTGAAAATTATCTTAGTTATTCTTGAGCTTTAAAAGAAAGTTTTTTAAATCCTCCAAGGGTCAATTTTTTCTCAAATTCTATAAGATTGCATTCTATGCTCTATTGTTTTAATTTCCCTTTTTCCTATGAATGAATGTAATTCTCTACTATATCTTCTTCTTCCATTAATATATCATGCAATATCTTCTTAAATTATATTGATGTATTACTTTTACTCTTTGATTATGTGGTGTGTCTATTTGTCTTCGAATGATATATAGTGATCTTGGAGTTCCTTCCTTATACCATTTATTTATTTTCTAATTTGTATATGACCTTTGAGTCAAAGCTAAGATATAATCTGTGTATCTAAGGATTATATTGATGAATTGTGCTTCTTTAGGGAGAAATAGGATTGAACAAGACTATTTTGGTGCATCACCCCTTTAGATTAGATTATGTAGTTTTTTTTCATGCATTTCATCTCCCTTTTCCTCTTAAGAAATAGTGAGGTGCACCCTGATAGTAAGGAAGTTGGCCTTCTCCAGAGGCTCAATCTCATTGTCAAAATCCTACAACTTAGAGATTGTTTTCTTATTACATGAGGTTTCCTTTAGATATAGAATTTAGGTTTGGTGCAAACTTTAGTGTTAACATTTTTTGGCATGCCTAGTGGGACAAATATTGAAGCATTCTTAAGTCTACTAGTTCACTAGTGACAAAGTGAAGAACTTCAATTTATGTTGAGGAGATAGTGTTGTTCTTAGCATTACATGCCTTCAAGAGGCTCACTTTAAAGAACTTTTTGACTCTACTCTACTTCTACATCTTGGTTTCAAATCAAAATTGTTGTGATTCATGCCCAAAGCTCACACAAGGGCATATTCTAGAGGTACATTTCAATATACTAAGCTTTCATTTTCAAATCTTAGAAGAAGAATAAATAGGATCTATCTATCACTAGTTAGGAGTGCAATAGTAGCACATACACTTGCAAGATCTCTTTCTAGCCCTCCTATTGATAGTTCACAACCTAAGGTGCCATCTACCCATTTGAATAGATCATTATTTCACATGGCCCAACCTAGAGTACATTCTTTTGCCACCTTCAATGGTAGAAGTCCCCTTATTCTAGCCCAGAGACATGACATCCCAATATATGCTCTTAAAACTATACACGATTTTATTAGTGAAATGTCCATCTCCTTTATAGAGCACATCCAAGAGATTTCAAATATTTGCAATATACATGGTATTACAGATGATGTTGTTGTTAGACTTCTAACCTCATCTTTAAAAGGAAAATCCTTACAATGGTATAGATGATTACCTCATAACTCTATCACTAACTAGGATGGGCTAGGATAAACATTTTGAAGAAAAGAGTGATCATTTATCACTTTTGGAGTAGCTAACTACCATTAAAAGGGCACCCCATGAATATATGACAAATTTTAATTATATATTCCGAAAAGCATGAGACAAAATACATGCTATAGTAAAGCCTACCCTTGGTAATACTTTTTTACACTACCTTAGAGTCTTTAATTGTGATATTGCTACTACTTTACAATCTATGGGAGGGGATAATTTACATGTTTCCTATGATATTTCCATAAAGGCAGAGAATATCCTAATTCAAGGAGGGACATTGCTCCAAGACCTCCAGTTCCTTTCTTCCCTGACATGCCTAATTACCAACCTATAATAGCCCCTATTCCTACTACCTCTGCAAGTCAATCTCTTATTGTAGCCCCCATAGCTTCCACATATTCTAATGGAGTGGATAAGAGTGAGGCCATGTGCAAATGATGATACTAAATATAGACAAAAAGTTACAAGACTAGGAAAAGAAAATGGAGCATAACAATCTAGTGATGCAAAAGATGAGCAATGAGTTGATGACCATCAAAAAGAAACAAGGTCAGAGAAATAAGCCTCCCCAACTTTATTATCAAGGTCCCATGTATAATATGCCACCAAATAAAAATTAGGGCCATGATCCATACAATTAGAATAGATCCCTAGGTAATGCCCCTGCTACATATGCAAACCCAAACACAAATAGGGCATTAGTACCTTAGAATAATCTTGTTCAAGATCAAGATTTCTATGCTTCTTGTAACTATTCCTATGGATATTGTACATGCCAAAAAGAAGAATCATCCTGGCACTAACTACACAACACCAAGCCATAGGGTAGTAATATAGTGCCAGTCAACCTACTAATGCTTCTCATTTACAATAGTAGGGTGATTGTTCTTTTATGGACCATCATCTAGAGGAGCATTATCATACAAATAATGATGCCATAGCTCACAATACCATAAGTAAAAGAAGAGATACTAAGGATGCTATACCTCCTCAACCAAATCAAGCTTCAACTTTAGGTACTATGTCTCACATACTGTAATGAATGCACAACCAAATGTTGCTCCACAAAAAAGCCAAGATATGGGCAACTAGAAATTTGAGCTAAACCTCAGACTGCTCACTATCAATCATCAATCCCTATAGCTTATAAGATTCCAACCAAATTAGTAAGTACTCCTCTTAAGAATGTGGATCAAATAGAGAGTACTACTATTAATGTCCCTATGTGGTATGTTGTTACCATTATACCATCATAGTTGGAGTTACTACAACAAGGGTTAGAGAGTGTAAAGATGACAAATCAATTAGCCAAATAGTAAAATGCCACAAGCTTGGTGTAGTCAACAAAGGGGGAAGAAACAAGTAAGAAAAAAGACCTCCCTTTTATGTTTCCTTGTTCATAGGGCTAAGCTAGTCCGTAGTTGCATGATTGATTTA
This sequence comes from Cupressus sempervirens, assembly GCA_028749045.1. NCBI lineage: Eukaryota > Viridiplantae > Streptophyta > Pinopsida > Cupressales > Cupressaceae > Cupressus > Cupressus sempervirens. Next base: position 247,259,664 of record CM053788.1, on the reverse strand, counting down.
GGTGCTAGTAGCTCTATAATGCCTAGGTGTATAGCTAACCTCCTTGGTATAAATATGAGCCGATGTTTAAGGATGTGCTTTAGTTAGATGAAATCTCTGTCAAGATAGTAGGAATCTTTAAAAATGTAGAAATGACATTGCATTCTTTCCCTAGTTGTACTATCACAAAAGACATATCAATAGCTGAGGTCAACCCATATTTCTCCATCTATTTTTCTAGGAATTTCTATGCACAAATAGGTAGTTATATTGTGTCTAACTGATCCTACATGATTTTAGAACAAGATATGGAACAAAAGATTCCATAAGGGAAGAACCTCCAGCCCTCAATCATATAGATACCTACACTACTAGCCTCATAAACATGAATTGCACAATTCATGAAGTAGATGATGAGGACATAGCATAGACCTGCTACTTCTTTAGCAAAAGTAACTAACTATCTTTTGGATGAGTGGGCCACTGCTTATCAATTTGAACCAATACAAGAGGATAGGGAGACATGTCTTGGAACTTATTACATATTTAAGGAGAATTTTCCTATTCTCATTCTCATGAAATAAAAGGAAAATGCAAGTGGATTCTGGAATATGTTCTTTGATGGATCAAGGAATAAAAATGGTTTAGGTGCTAGTGTCATGCTCATTTCCCCTAATTTGGAGAGGTACCATTTTTCTTATAGACTCTAATTCAACTGCATTTATAATGTGATAGAGTATAATCTTTGATCCAAGGTCTCAAACTTACAAAAAGAAGAGGCATCAAGCTCTTGAAGGTGTTGGCCTTCAAAATTGCATTCTTAGTTTGAGCAACTTTTTTGAAATCTTGAGTCAAATCAAGACCCATAAATGCATATGTACCTGACTGTACCTTAGAGGCCCCTAAGGTGTTTAATGTTTCTAACACCCTGCATTTAGTGTGTCTATGTGTTCCACAATGTTAAATTGACATTTCTAGTCATTTGGCAAAGTCTCATCTTGAGCAATTTTTCAAATCTGCATTTTATCCCTAGTGTCAAACAGTGATAGGAGGCTGTGTTTTCCATTAAATATCTCACACCTAGGAATGTTTCATGACTTATCGATTTGGGAATGTATAGTGTCCATACTTGAGAACCTATATTTCATATTTAGAGATGTTTTGAGTCCATTTGACTAGGTTTTGACTCCCTCAAAGTTGGTCATTTAATATTGTCATGCTGACGCAATTTGACGTGTTATAACTTTGACCCAGTTGATCAAAATGCTAAATTCCTTTTGCATTGTATTGTAGATGTCAAAGAATTGTTATGTTTCAATTTTTAGCTTATGAAAAATCCATTTGATCAGTTTTCAAACAAGATTCCAAATGCAATTTCCAAAATTTTACTAGTTTCAGCAAGTGCAGATTGTTTGGTACCCTTGTTCATGATGTCATAACTTGAGATCCCTAATTTCCTAGATTGAATGGATTATACCACTATGTTTTCCTCTTAAAGTACTCCAAGTGTGTCAGTTTGAAAGTCATGAAGAATCCATTTGTATACTTTTCCAGGTCAATTCCATTTGCAAAAATTGATTTCTTGTCATTCTTTCTAGTTAACAAAGTCTAAGTCGCCTACTTTGACCACTCGCCATTTGCGTTCAGTTATTCATCATAAGCCCAAATTTTAGATCCATAATATCCTCATGAAAGAGAACCGATTTCCCAATTTTTGTACCCCTCAAGTGTCAGTTTACATAGTTTTCAAAGGCAAATCCAAAACCAATTTGTTGTTTTTTGACATGTTTTCATGCAGGTGATTCTGAGAAGGCAACTTCGATAGTGAATATCTTTTGACTCTGAATTTTTCATGAGACGAGATTCAACATGGTGCAAGAATGCAAAATAGAGATTTAGTGTGCCAGATTTCAAAGCTTGATCAAGTGTTTGGATAAGTTTCTAAGGCGAGTCAAAAGACCCTCTGACATTAATTTGACAATTTGTAGATAAACTAGTAAAAATGAGTTTTAAATGATGATTCAACAGTCAAATTGGATTCTAGTCATTTTGAGATGTTCAGTTGGTCAGTTTGGAGTATCAGTTGTCTAGAAATGAATTATTTTTTTAGCCAAACCCACTAAGGGCCCGACTAGTTGGATCTGGCTGATAGATATGTGGGATTGTGCATATTTTGAGAAGGCACAATTGTAATTCACTGAGTTTTAGGTATACATATATGCATTTTTTAAATCAAGTAGTATGTGTACATGTAATAAATGCAAGACATACATAGTTGTCGACATTGATGGGAAAGGTATTGTGCTCACAAGCTTGAGGCATTCTGCCCATCCATAGGGGCCAACTAGTAGGCCTTTTCCCTACATACTCTGTTGACACTGTTGATCTATTGTGTCATAAAGAGTAGGAAGAGGGACTAGTTAATCAATTGAAATAAAAAAGTGATGGTGCACTGAAGAAAAAGATAATCAAAGCTCCCTTTATGCAGATCCGACTTGGGATAACATAAGATAGGCTTCTTGGATCATTAAATGTTGAAAAGTCTATTAAAATCTAGAACAACAATATGTCAGCCAGGTCTTCTTACTAAAGCTCACAAAGGGGTTTTATATTTCGATGAGATAAAATCTTCTTGAGGAAGGCATATGCAACTTTTTCTCAATGCTCTTAAAGAAGGAGTGAATATTGTGGAAAGAGAAGGAATTAGTTTTTGGAATCCCTGCAAACCACTTCTCATTGCTACTTACAATCCTGAAGAAGGCTTTTTATAGGAACATTTACTCGATCGAATTAAAAATTAACCTCAGTGCTGATGTTCCTATGGACTTTGATGATCTCATGTTAGTTCCTAGAAAGCTCCAAGGGAGTATTTAAATCAGTAGAAGAGTTCATAGATTTAATAAAGACTCAGATCATACTAGCTAGAGAGTACCGAAAGGATGGAAATATTAGTAGGGATCAATTAAAGTACCTTGTTATGGAAGATCTACGTGGTGGTTGCTAAGGTCATAGCACTGAATTGTATGCTACTAAAGTTGCAAAATCTTTTGCTGCTCTGGAGGGACGTGGCATACATTGGAGGGAAATGGAGAAGGCATTTTTCCTTTGTTAATAAGCCATTGGACTCAATTTTATAGGCCACGATAGGGGGTTAAAAGGGCTCCCACATTAAAAGATGCAGATGGGAGACCATATGAAGAAGTAGCTGAAATGGAGCAACTTGCAACATTTTTACAGAGGAAGTTCTCAAGCTAGCAAGGGAGTGTGGTTTTTCTTTTTGAAACTTATTCCTCCACTCTTTTTAATCCACATGAAGCTATGACGTAAACTAGGAAGGACATGCGTGGGTAAAGAAGGCACATGTCAAAAGAGAAATGCTAGAGCAAACAAAGAGTTACCTGCACCTGAAAAGAATAGAGGGCAAGATGTTTGAAGTAGTGAGGAAAAATCATGGTAGTCAAAGAATAGGAGATGCCAAGTAGTGAGGAAGCCACAACGGGGAGGATGTTTTAAAAGAGATATCCCACATTCATCTTGCGAACTCCTTTTCATGTGTTTAAATACTCCTATGTATGCCTTTAGTGTTGTCTTAAAGACACAACTTTTGAAAAGCCAAGGCTGTTAGAGGGGCCTGCCTATCATGACGCTGAGGCAGTGAGAACTTAAGGCAACAAAAATGGAGGCTTTGTGTATGAGCATAAAGGAAATTTCGAGCGCTCACGATGCTAAAGGAAAGAAAGGCTTCACTGTGAGGTCATAAAGGCACATGGGTGTATGGTTGTAAACATAAATTGGAGTGGTTCCTGACCTTATGAGAAGTTTAAAATATCAATTTAAAATATTAAAGGTTATTTCCCGTAACAGTGTAAAGCGTGAATGAAATCGTATCAACATAAAGGAAGCTGAAATTCTCTCCAAAAGAGTGTAAAGCGTGAATGAAATTGTATCAATGTTAAGGAAGTTGAAATACTCTTCAGTGTTAGGAGAAATTGGATGATGGAACTAAATATGGAGAAATTTAAATGAATTTTGAGGTTTTATATAGTTTTTACCATATAAAATTTTAAATTTTTTCATTTTAATGCTATAATTCAGTTCAAGACCCTGAATTTCAAACTGCCATAACAGGGGTGATTTTTATTAGAAATATGCAGTGTAGCATACCATTGGACCTAGGAGAAATTGAATTTTCTAGATTTGGGGTCATATTTTGTACAACAATTCACCAATACAGTTTATAAGCAGTTTTTCAATTTCAGGGGTATTCTCAGTAGAAAATGTTGAATTCATCATGGAGTGTTAGAATCAGTTGAGGAACATATATTGATGTTTGTTGATGCTTAAAGTGAATTCTAGAAATTTTTTTACTCTTGTTGAGTTCATTTTTAACCAAATTTTACCATTCTAGATCAAGCATCAAATTAGTTACTTGTTCAACCAGATATTTTAGATTGTTTATGCTTTTGGAGGCATAACTTATTGAAGATTTGATATGTAAGTTGAGGGGAAAGATTAAAAAGATGTTTTTAACCTAGTGAGAAGGTTTTCCAGTTGGACAAATGTCATGTTTTGATCAAATATAGGATTTCTTCTCCTGAATCTTTCGTTTCTTTCTCTATTGTAAGGGTTCTAGTCTTTGTCACTAAGAAATCAGTAGGTTGGCACTTTTCTCTAGGTAATACCAGCAGGGTTCCAGTTGTTATTGTGAAACCATTTTCTTCAGCAAAATTTCTCTTGTATGAACAACACTAAGAAGGACAATACAGATAGGTCAGATCTGTTAAGTGTTTTCATGCTTTCATTTCATGCATATGGTTGTATTGTTTCAAGGAAATTAATACAAAGAATAGCAGAATTTCATGAGTTTCATCTTGAATCTTGTCTCCTTTATTAGTGAGCTTCAATGTTTTATGGTCTTTGAACAAAGATCCTAGATCGTAGTTGTAGTCCCTTAAGGTTGTATGTTATTTCATTGTTTCTTATAGCTCAAGTAGTTATGTAAATGCTTCATGGAAATAAATAGGGTTGTACATTTATTGATGGGGATATCATGTACGAATGAGGTTCAAATTGAGCATTGATGTCTATTTACAAGTTGAATAGATAGATCGTATATTTTGATATATAAATAAGTATCAGATATCCATATGTATGCATTTGATTCATGGATTTGTCCAATGGATTAGGCACTGGTTAGTTACAGGATCATTAAAGTCTTACTACTGCATATCTGAGGGTTTGTTGAATTCAACATTATTAATCAAATATTCTTTCCATTTTATGTTGAAGGACCTAAATGTTTAACCCTCACTCAGTTTATGAGATTCATAGTTTATATTTAGCTACTATAGATTCATTAGGAGAAATAAGGGTAAAATTTGCTTAATAGATTCAGGGATATGTTTTTGCACTAGTACGATATCATTTGAATCTGAGGTCTACCCACCGAGGTTTGGTAGAGCCTGAAGTAGAAGAAGGGTCATGCCTTATAGTTTGCCTATTGTTAGAAATGGCATGTTGAAAATGGGAGTTAGCTGCCCCTAGATATGTCATATTCTCATTGGGATAATTGAAAACCCTCCATCATTTTCAAACACCAACAACATGACAACTCTACTAGGGAATTGTGTTGAGAATAATGATAGACAAACCTTGAGAATTTAAAGGAATTCAACACAATAGAAGGAACTACATGGAGAATTTTTTTGTACAGTAGTAAGTTAATGTGTTCAATCGATTTCCTTACTAAATTTTTATGTTCCACAGTATGTTTTATTCTCTTACAATAGTAGTTCCTGAATTGGTTATAATTTGTGCTGAGAAATGAATATACCTTCAATCAGTTCATATTTGTGAGTTGTTGTTGTAATTTCAAAGTCAAGAAAGTTATGTTTCAGCTTTGTATAGAAGTTTCAAAGTCAAGATAAATCTAAAGTGTGGTCTTCTATCTGTTGTTGTTTCAAATCAGTTTTTGGTATCTTTAGGACTAATGCAATTCATGTCTCACTTAATGTGAGTGGTGACTCGAACTTAATCTCTATACTAGAGTAGTTATATGAATTAATTGTGATTAGTTGTTGCATGAGAAGAGTAGATTTGAAGAGGTTGAAACATTGAGAAACTGGGTAAGATTTGTGATGTGCTAGTTCAAAAGGTTCAGTAAGGATTTGGTAAGATTTTGGGTTTTCTATTGTAATTAGTGGACAAAGAACTTTTAGTCATCCAGATCTTAAGGTATTCACATTTTCATGTATTTTCTTTTCATGAAAATTGATTGTTAAGAAGCGTGTTCTCCATCAGGTGATTCTTAGCACTAAGAGGAGGATAATAGTTGATAATTTTTATACACTTCATTGGATTGAATTTCAGCTATTGTATTTAAGTTTATGAAGTGTATTTGAAGAAAGTTATTTAGTAGAAGGTTGTATAGATCTACTGTGAATTGTGAATATGCAAGATTTTCTGTATTGAAAGTCTGGTTCAAAATATACAAGTGATAAATAGTTTCAAAATCTTTCTCACTAAATGTGAGTGGCGAATCTAGTAAAAATCTCTGTGCCAGTGCATGGTTTGTTTGAAATATCAAAGGCTTTCAGTATTCATGGGCAGATCTAGTGTTTTTGGAAAGAGGAAGTAAAGTTTCCTGATTAACAGTTTATGTGATTGTTTGTATCTACTGATATAATTGATTTCAAAAGGTGAATCAATATTGTGATTCCATTTTCCTCCTCAAGGAGATAGTGACTCTACAAAGGATTTGATTAGTGGTGTGAAGGATTTCATGTTAGCACCAGGCCAGTTAGTAGATCAAAGGTTTTATATAGCAACACATAAAGGTATTTTCAATTTTCATTTATGTGCATTTTGTGAAAATTGAATGGTAGAAATGGTTGCCTCCATCCAATGTATCAGCACTAAGAAAATAGGGGTAGAGTTTTAAAAGTTTATAATATGGATTCTGAGTCTAGTTCTGAAAGTGATATGCTGACTCTTGAAAGTGTTAGTGCAAATATTGCTAGATTGAAAAGAAAGATTCATGATAAGACTTTCTTAATGTTAAGAAGTACAATTGGTGATATTAAGGGTTCTAGTGGATTTCAAATTTATATGAAATTCAAATTAGTAGTTGTGAATCTTGAAGAGTTTTTTAGACCTGAGGAGTCTTCATGGCAAGTGGTACTCTTAGAAGTTTTTATGCCAAATTTAGTTCATTGGCCGGCCAAGATAAGATTAGATAAGATTTGTGAAATCCAAGATTTTATCATGGAGGTTGAAAATGATTTGAAGGCTAATGAGTCTAATGATAATGAATGCAATGAGTCCATTGAAAATGATGTCAAGGATGAAGAGTCTCAGCTTTATGAATCAGAGGATAGTAATCAACAATTTGATAGTATGCATAATGTTGATTCATATTTTTATGATGATGATTATAAAGAGAAAGAAATATGTGACAGCAGTAGCAGTCCTTCTTCTAGTGATGAATGTGAATGTGTTACAATGTCAGTTGTTGAGGTATTGTCTGAAAAGGAAGATGTATGGGATGATCATAATTCTGATTTTTCACACTCCGTTACTAATAAGTCTATTGTTACAAATGTGCCAGGCCATCCAGATAATGATCTCAGCCAAGGAGAAGAAAATAGTAATGAAATCTTATTAAGTGTTGATGAGATTTCCAACTTGTTGGCTCATGATTTTGAAAGGTATGCTAACCAATCTAAGGATGCTTATGTTTTGACACATTGTGCAAATTCATGTGGTGAAGTCGTTTCCCCTAAATTTGATGCTGAAGAAGATACAGTTTCAGAATCTGCCCTATCAAGTTTGGGAGGTGTATGTGATGGTAATTCATGCATCAATACACATGATGACTTCTATGTTGAAAATGAAGATGTAGCGATAAGGTCTATTTTTGGTTCATTGTTCTCTTGTTTTCATGAAATTGAGATACATTCAGATTGCTCATGTGATAAAGAAAGTAGTACTAATGAAATGGTTTACCCTAATGAGTTATTTGAAGCAAACATTGATACGGATCAGCATATGGTGAACATGAAATTTCATGATAATTCTTATGATTTGGGGTCTAATTATTTGTTGGAATGTGAAGAAGATTCAGTGTATGTTCATTCTGATTTATGGAGTACTGATATTGCAAATGAGGAGAAATCAGATTTTACATTTTCTTCATATCCGGATGCACAAGGTGAGTTACAATTTAATCCATGTAACTCATTGAATGAAGTAGAATACCAAGCTTTTTTTGTTTCTGATTGAAGGAATCCATGGTTTAGTCAGTGATGATCAATTTTAGTTTGATGATAGTTGTCATGATCACGCTGAATCATTTTTTCATAGTGAGAAAGATGAGGAAAGTATGCCTGATTTTTATATGCACTATGAAAATGATGATAGTTTTGTTTCACCTAATGAGTTGATTGCAAATGTTGATGTGTTGTGTGAAATAAATGGAAATGAGAATTTAAGTTTTCCTCAAGAGAATGTAAATGAAAATAAAGTGTATGACAGAGGTAAGGAGTTCTAAAACTTTTTGGTAGCCTGGGGTCATCGCTTGTACGTAGTAGTGCTAGTTGTTGTTTCTTGTTTTCAATAAAGTTGTTTGAGAGAGTTTTTGCTATCAGGTGTGTGGTTTGCTTCTCCCAGAGATCTAAAATCTTTCCATGCCCACAAGGCGCATACATCCCCAGAAAGAGCCACTATTGGCACTCAAAATTGTCTTCTTAGTTTGAGCATCTTTTTTGAAATTGAGTCAAATCAAGCCCCATAAATGCATATGTACTTGAATATACATTTGAGGCCCCTAAGGTGTTTAATATTTCTAACACCCTACATTTAGTGCATTTATGTATTCCACAATGTTAAATTTACATTTTGAGTCATTTGGTGAAGTCCCATCATGAGCAATTTTCAAATCTGCATTTTATCCCTAGTGTTAAATAGCGATAGGAGGCTACATTTTCCATTGAATATCTTGCACCCAAAAATGTTTCATGACTTATCACTTTGGAAATTTCTAGTGTCCATACTTGAGAACCTATGTTTCATATTTTGAGTCGTTTCAAGTCCATTTGACTAGGTTTTGACTCCCCCAAAGTTGGTCATTTAATATTGTCATGTTGATGCAATTAGTTCAAAATTCTAGGAAGCCCTGTTTGACGTGTTATAACTTTGACCCAGTTGATCAAAATGCTAAAATTCCTTTTGTATTATATTGTAGACGTCGGGGACTTGTTATTTTCCAATTTTAGCTTATGATGAATCCATTTGATTAGTTTTCAAATGCGATTCCAAATGCAATTTTTAAAATTTTACTAGTGTAGCAAGTGCAGATTGTTTGGTACCCCTGTTCATGACATCATAACTTGACATCCCTAATTTCCTAGATCAAAGGGATTGTACCACTATATTTTCCTCTAAAAGTACTCCAAGTGTGCTAGTTTGCAAGTCATGACAAATCCATTTGCACACTTTTCTAGGTCAATTCCATTTGCAAAAATTGATTTCTTGTCATTCTTTCTAGTCAACAAAGTCCAAGTAGCCTACTTTGACCACTCGCCATTTGTGCCCAATTATTTTTCATAAGCCCAAATTTCAAATCCATAATGTCCTCATGAAAGAGAACCAACTTCCCAGTTTTCGTACCCTCAAGTGTCAGTTTACATAGTTTTCAAAGCCAAATCCAAAGCCAGTTTGTTGTTTTCTGACATGTTTTCATGTAGGTGATTCTGAGAAGGCAACTTTGATAGTGAATATCTTTTGACCCCAAATTTTTCATGAGACGAGATTCGACATGGTACAAGAATGCAGAACAAAGATTTAGTGTGCTAGATTTTAGAGCTCGATCAGGTGTTTGGATTAGTTTTTAAGGCCAGTCAAAAGACCCTCTGACATTAAATAGAAAGCTTGTAGATAAAGTGGTAAAAATGAGTTTTAAATGATGATTCAATAGTCAAATTGGATCCTAGTCAGTTCAATATGTTCAATTGGTTAGTTTGGAGTATCAATTGTCTAGAAACAAAAGAAAATTTAGTCGGACCCACTGGGGGCCCAACTAATTGGATCTGGTTGATAGATATGTGGGATTGTGCATATTTTGAGAAGGCAAAATTGTAATTCATTGAGTGTAAGGTATACATATATGCATTTTTCAAATCAAGTAGCATGTGTACATGTAATAAATGCAAGAAACACATAGTTGTCAACATTGATGGGAAAGGTATTGTGCTCACAAGCTTGAGGCATTCTGCCCATCCACAGGGGCCAAATAGTAGGCATTTTCCCTACATACTCTGTTGACAATGCTGATCTATTGTGTCATAAAGAGTAGGAAGAGGGACAAGCTAATCAACTAAAATAAAAAAAGTGATGGTGCACTGAAGACAAAGATAATCAAAGCTCCCTTTGTGCAGGTCCCACTTGGGATAACATAAGATAGGCTTCTTGGATCATTGAATGTTGAAAAGTCTATTAAAATCTAGAACAACAATATGTCAGCCAGGTCTTCTTACAAAGCTCACAGAGGGGTTTTATATTTCGATGAGATAAAATTTTCTTGAGGAAGGTATATGCAACTTTTTCTCAATGCTCTTACAAAAGGGGTGAATACTATGGAAAGAGAAGGAATGAATTTTTGGCATCCCTGCAAACCACTTCTCATTACTAGTTACAATCTTGAAGAAGGCTCTATATAGGAACATTTAATTGATCGAACTAAAAATTAACCTCAGTGTTGATGTTCCTATAGACTTTGATGATCTCATGTTAGTTCCTGAAAAGCTCCAAGGGAGTATTTAAATCAGTAGAAAAGTTAATAGATTTAATAAAGACTCAAATCATACTAGCTAGAGACTACCTGAAGGATGAAAATATTAGTAGGGATCGATTAAAGTATCTTGTTATGGAAGATCTACATGGTGGTTGCCAGGGCCATAGCACTAAATTGTAAGCTACTAAAGTTGCAAAATCTTTTGCTACTCTGGAGGGATGTGGCATACATTGGAGGGAAATGGAGAAGGCATTTTTCCTTTGTTAATAAGCCCCTGGACTAGATTTTATAGTCATAAAAGATGTATATGGGAGACCAATTGAAGAAGCAGCCAAAATGGAGCAACCTACAACATTTTTGTAGAGGAATTTCTCAAGCCAACAAGGGAGTGTGGTTTTTCTTTTTGAAACTTATTCCTCCACTCTTTTTAATCTGCATGAAGCTATGGCATAAACTAGGAAGGACATGCATGGGAAAAGAAGGTGTAGGTCAAAAGATAAATGTTAGAGCAAACAAAGAGTTACCCACGGATGAAAAGAATAGAGGGCAAGACGTTTGAAGCAGTGAGGAAAGCTTGTGGCAATCAAAGAATAGGAGACGCCAAGCAGTGAGGAAGCTGCAACAAGGAGGACATTTTAAAAGAGATATCCCACATTCATCTTGCAAACTCCTTTTCATGTTTTTAAATACTCCTATGTATGGCTTTAGTGTTGTCTTAAAAGAAACAACTTTTGAAAAGCCACAGTTGCTGGAGGGGCCTGCCTGTCATGACCAAGGGTCCAAAGTCAAGATATTTTGACTTGCATTTCATATGAGCGGAAGTAAGAAATCAAGCCTCTATGATCTTACACCCAACATAAGAGTAGAAGGGGGAGCAATTTATCATTATGAACCTACAAAAGTAAAGCTTCTTGTAAGGCTGTAAGACAAATTTTAACCACTCACAGGTGTACACTGAGGTAGTGAGAACTTAAGGCAACACAAATGGAGGCTTCACATATGAGCATAAAGGAAATTTCGAGCACTCAAGATGCTACGAGAAAGAAAGGCTTCACCGTGAGGGTATAAAGGCAAATGGGTGTATGGTCGTAAACATAAATTGGAGGGGTTCCCGACCTTATAGGAAGTTTAAAATACCAATTTAAAATATTAAAGGTTGTTGCTCATAAGAGTGTAAAGTGTGAATGAAATCGTATCAACGTAAAGGAAGTTGAAATACTCTCTGGTTTTAGGAGAAATTGGATGATGGAACTAAAGATGGAGAAATTTAAATGAATTTTGAGGTTTTATGTAGTTTTTACTATATAAAATTTTAAATTTTTTCATTTTAATGTTATGATTCAGTTCAAGACCCTAAATTTCAAATTGCCATAACAGGGCTGATTTTTATTAGAAACATGTAGTGTACCATACCATTGGAACCGAGAGAAATTGAATTTTCTAGATTTGGGGTCATATTTTGCAAAACAATTCATCGATTTAGTTTATAAGTATTTTTTCAATTTCAGGGGCATTCTCAGTAAAAAAGGTTGAATTCATCATGGAGTGTCAGAATTGGTTGAGGAACATATATTGATGTCTATTGATGCTTAAAGTGAATTCTAGAAATTTTTTTACTCTTCTTGAGTTCATTTTTAACCAAATTTTACCGTTCTAGATCAAGCATCAAATTAATTACTTGTTCAATCAAATATTTTAGATGTTTTGTGCTTTTGGAGGCATAACTGGTTGAAGATTTGATATGCAACTTGAGGGGAAAGATTAAAAAGATGTTTTTAACTTGTTGATAAGGTTTTCTAGCTAGATAGGTGTCATGTTTTGATCAAATTCAGGATTTATTCTCCCATATCTTTCTTTTCTTTCTCTATTGTAAGGGTTCCAGTCTTTGTCACTGAGGAACTAGTAGGTTTGTAATTTTCTCTGGGTAATACTAGCAAGGTTCCAGTTATTACTGTGAAACCATTTTCTTTAGCAAAATTTCTCTTGTATGAAGAGCACTAAGAAGGACAAAATAGATAGTTCAGATCTATTAGGTATTTTCATGCTTTCATTTCATGCATATGGTTGTATTGTTTCAAGGAAATTAATACAAAGAATAGCAAAATTTCATGAGTTTCATCTTGAATCTTGTCTTCTTTATCAATGAGCTTCAATGTTTTATGATCTTTAAACAAAGAGCCTAGATCGTAGTTGCAGTCCCTTAAGGCTGTATGTTATTTCATTGTTGCTTATAGCTCAAGTAGTTATGTAAATGCTTCAAGAAAATCAACAAGGTTGTAAGTTTACTAATGGGGATATCATGTAAGAATGAGGTTTAGATTGAGCATTGATGTCTATTTACAATTTGAATAGATAGATTATATATCTGAATATATAAATAAGTATTAGATATCCATATGTATGCATTTGATTCATGGATTTTCCTAATGGATTAGGCACTGGTCAGTTACAGGATCATTAAAGTCTTACTACTGCATATTTGAGGGTTTGTTGAATTCAACATTATTAATAAAATGTTCTTTCCATTTCATGTTGAAGGACCTAAATGTTTAACCCTCACTCAGTTTATGAGATTCATAGCTTTGCATTTAGCTACTATAGATCTGTGTCATTTCATGAGTCATTAGAAGAAATAAGGGTAAATTTTGCTTAATAGATTTAGGGATATGTGTTTGCACTGGTATGGTATCATTTGAATATGAGGTCTACCCGCCTAGGTTTAGTAGAGCCTGAAGTAGAAGAAGGGTCATGCCTTATAGTTGGCCTATTTTTAGAAATGGCATGTTCAAAATGGGAGTTAGCTACCCCTAGATATGTCATATTCTCAATGGGATAATTGAAAACTCTCCAGCATTTTCAAACACCAACAAAATGGTGACTCTGTTGGGGAATTGTGTTGAGATTCATGATAGACAAACCTTGAGGATTTAAAGGAATTCAACACAACAGAAGGAACTACATGGAGAAAGTTTTTGTATAGCAGTAAGTTAATGTGTTCAATCCATTTCCTTACTAAATTTTCATTTTCTCTAGTATGTTTTATTCTCTTACAGTAGTAGTTTCTAAATTGGTTATAATTTATGCTAAGAAATGAATATACCTTCAATCAGTTTAGATTTGTGAGTTGTTGTTGTAATTTTAGAGTCAAGAAAGTTATGTTTTAGCTTTGTGTAGAAGTTTCAAAGTCAAGATAAATTTAAAGAGTGATCTTCTATCTGTTGTTGTTTCAAATCAGTTTGTGGTATCTTTAGGACTAATGCAATTCATGTCTCACTTAATGTGAATGGCGACTCGAAGTTAATCTATGTACCAATGTAGTTCTATGCATGAATTGTGATTAGTTGTTGCATGAGAAGAGCAGATTCAAAGAGGTTGAAACATTTAGAAGCTAGGTAACATTTGTGATGTGCTAGTTCAAAAGGTTCAGTAAGGATTTGGTAAGATTTTGGGTCTGCTGTTGTAATTGGTGGACAGAGAACTTTCAATCATCCGGATCTTAAGGTATTCTCATTTTCATGTATTTTCTTTTCATGAAAATTGATTGTTAAGAAGCGTGTTATCCATCAGGTGATTCTTAGCACTAAGAGGAGGAGAATAGTTGATAATTTTCATACACTTCATTGGATTGAGTTTCAGCTGTTGTATTTATGTTTGTGAAGTGTATTTGAAGAAAGTTATTTAGTGGAAGGTTGTATAGATTTGCTGCAAATTGTGAATATGCAAGATTTTCCGTATTGAAAGTTTGGTTCAAAATTTACAAGTGATAAATAGTTTCAAAATCTTTCTCACTAAGTGTGAGTGGCGAATTTAGTCAAAATCTCTGTGCCAGTGCATGGTTTTTTTGAAATATCAAATGCTTTCAGTATTCATGGGAAGATCTAGTGTTTTTGGAATGAGGAAGTAAATTTTCCTGATTAACAGTTTATATGATTTTTTGTATCTACTGATATAATTGATTTCAAAAGGTGAATCGCTATTGTGATTCCATTTTCCTCCTCAAGGAGATGATGACTCTCTAAAGGATTTGATCAATGATGTGAAGGATTTCATGTTAGCACCAAGCTAGTCAGCAGATCAAAGGTTTTATATAGCAACACATAAAGGTATTTTCAATTTTCATGTATGTGCATTTTGTGAAAATTGAATGGTATAAAAGGGCTTAGGATTAGAGATTTTTTCATAAGGTGTGATGTAAAAATTTTTTCTTACAGTGGTATTGAGCTATAAGGGATTATAGATTATAATTAGGTTGTAATCGCTGGATCATAATAATATTGGACTTGTTATTTGGTGGACATAGCTTAGGGTTTGGGTGAACCATATTAAATTTTGGTGTCTTGTGTTCTCTTGTGGTGATCTATCGTCTTCTGATATTATTTATATTTGCATGTAATTGTTATTTCTATCTGTGGTTAAAACCTAACAAGTGGTATCAGAGTGAGGTTTCTTTTCAATTATCTTCTGTAGAAAAGTCTCATAGTTGAGTGGGAGTCTCATAGTTGAGTGAGAAATATGGGAGACGATAGTAATCTAAGGGTTTGCAAGTTTAATGGGTAGAACTTTTAGTTATAGAAGATGAAAATGGAAGAGTATCTTTATTAGAAGGATTTAAGGAAGCTATTGGAAGGAAAAAACAAGAATCGGGGATCTATGACAAATGACAACTGGGATCTCTTAGACAAAATACACTTGAAAGAATTTAATTATACCTGGAACCATCAGTGGCATTTAATATTATAAGAAAAGATAACAAAAGAGTTGATGGAAACCCTAACAAAATTGTATGAAAAGACCTATGTTTCAAACAAGGTATTTCTTATGAAGCATTTATTTAATATGAAGATGGTAGAAGGTGGATCTATTGTAGATCATTTAAATGAGTTTAATATTGTTACTAGTCAATTATCTTCTATGGGTATTAATTTTGATAAAGAAATTAGGGCTCTCTTAATTTTGTGTTCTTTGCTTGAAAGTTGGAATGAATTGGTAATTGTTGTGAGTAATTACATTTTTTGATCTAATACTCTAAAATATGATGATGTGATCAGTGTTATTTTGAGTGAGGAAACTCATAGAAAAACCTCAAGTGTATCTACATCTAGAAGTGCTTTGAACATACATAGTCAAGGTAGAATGACTAAGAGAGGAAGTAATTCAAAAAATTATGGGAAATCAAGAGGAAAGCCAAAAGGGAAGAGGTCTTAATTGAGAGGATCAAAAAACTATTGGTACTATGGAAAACCATGGCATAAGAAGAAATATTGTTAGAATCAAAAGAAAAATGAAGGGAAAAAGAAAGATGGAGACAAAGAGGAAAATGTGGTTAGTAACAAATATGAAGAGGATGCTTTGCTTATGTCTTTAGAAAGTGTTGATGATTCTTAGGTTTTAGATTTTGGTGCTTCATTTCATGCTACACATCATAGAGATTATTTTATTGATTATGTCTAAGGGGATTTGGGGCTTGTTTATTTGGGGGTAATGAACCATGTTAGATTGTTGGAAATGGAAAAGTTAAGATTGAGTTGTATAATGAGAATCATTGGATATTACATGAGGTAAGACATGTTTCAAGGCTAAGTAAACATTTAATTTTAGTAGGGAAACTTAGTGATGAGGGTTGTGTAGTTACTTTAAATGATAAAAATTGGAAGGTTTCAAAATGCTCCCTTGTAGTAGAAAAAGGTATAAAAGTAGGTACCTTATATCTTTGTACAGGTCATATTGTTCCTTCTACTTTAATTGTTTAAGAGAAAAATGAATATTGAGGAACAGTTTCTATAGTTGAGTAGGGAGAAGAAATAGTTGTTTTACATTCTAATATAACATTGTGGCACAACAAACTTGGGAACATGAGTGAAAAAGGTATCAAAGTATTTCATTCAAAGAAAGTCTTATTAGGTCTAAAATATGTTAATATGGATTTATATAAAAGTTGCATGTATGAAAAAAAAAAGAGAGTGAGTTTTGTGAAGACTGGAAAGGAAAATAAAAATGAAAAATTAGAGCTGGTGCATATAGATGTATGGGGATTGACTCAACTATCTTCCCTTGGTGTCTCTCATTATTATGTTACATTTATTGATGATGAAACTAGAAAAATATGGGTTTATTTCTTTAGACAAAAATTTGATGCATTTCAAACTTTTAAGAAATGGAAATGCTTGGTTGAAAATGAGACTAGAAAGGAATTAAAATTTCTCAGATTTGATTATGGTGGTGAGTATTGTAGTAATAAATTTGAAGATTATTCCTTCACTAATGGTATTCATAGATAAAAAACTATTCCAAGGACTCTACATGAAAATGGAGTGGCTGAATGCAAGAACAAGACTATAATGGAGCATGCAAGGAGCATGAGGTTGGATGCTAGGTTTCCCTTAAACATGTGGGTAGATGCTATTAATACTATTTTATATTTTATTAATAGAGGTCCCTCTACTCCTTTGAGTTTTGGTATTCTAGAGGAAGCATGGATTGGTAAGAAGATGAGTTATTCTTTTCTCAAAACTTTTGGTTGTGAAGCATTTGCTCATATATATTCTAAAAATAGAACCAAGCTAAAAGCTAAGTCAAAAAAATGTGTATTTATTGGATATGGCATTGATGAATTTGGTTATAGGCTTTGAGATTTTGGAAATCATAAAATTTTAAGAAGCAAAGAGGTCATACTCAATGAGAAAGTCTTGTGCAAAGATCTGTTGTAGCAACATGATAAGAAAGAAGATGATTATGTAGTGTTGGATGATAGTCCAAAAGATGATGTTCCAACAATTTTTCATGATATGCAACACATGTAATAACAAATACCACACACATTAGTGAATGTTAGATGGTCAAAAAGGCTAAGTAGACCTCTAGAAATATTTTCTCCCTCTTTGTATTCTATTTTACTAATCAATCTTGGTGAACCTGAATGTTATGATGAAGATGTGCAAGTGGATACTAAGATGTAGTGCGAGTCTACAATGAAAGATGAAATGGACTCTTTGCTAAAAAATAAGACATGAGATTTATTCTAGTTACCTGTAGATAAAAGGGCTTTACAAAATAAGTGGGTTTACAGGTTGAAAGAAAAGGATGGAGGTAAGAAAACATTTAAAGGCAGGTTAGTTGTAAAAGGATTTTCACAAAAAAAGGCATTTATTTTGATGAGATATTCTCTCTTGTTGTTGAGATGACTTGTATTTGTACTATTTTAAGTATTGTGACTACTAGAGATTTTCATTTGGAGTAGCTTTATGTTAAAAAAACCTCCCTTCATGGTGATTTGGATGAAGAGATATATATGGTGTTGAATTTTTTTTAGAATAAGTGAGAGGAAGTGAATCGATTATTCAAGGTCCAAATGTATGAATAAAATGTTTCTCACAATTTAGTGAACCTATAAAACATTCATACCCATTCATGCATTCATTGAGCATCTGCTAAAACATATATGTTACTATCAACTCAATGTTGCAAAAATGTAAAGCATGAAACACAACACATTCATCAACACATTTGACACAATGATTTAAAGTGGAAACACAATTTGGAAAAAACCACCAGTAACATGCTTCTCCTTTCTCACTCTTTTGAAGTGATGCCCTATGAAAGGCCAACCCTATGAAAAGTTACAATGCACACTATTAAATGTGACCCAATTAAAGGATTTCAATCACCCTATTAAAAGGGAGCTTTGTTAGAGGACTTTAGCCCATTCACTTGGAATTCAACCCAGTTAAAGGATTTTCCAATGACTATTAAGTCAACCTTACTCCAAAGGATTTACCCTAGACTAATACAATTATTAGAAAGTAACAATAGAGCTTTGATCTAATACAAATTACAACTTTACTTGTTAATTACAAAGCTCTATTCAATTCACATTCTACTTGACTTTCATTCTTTGCAACTCTCACAACTTGTTCACCCTTCAAGCACTCATTTCCTTAAGCCTTCTTGCTTGGTATGCCATTACAAACACTTCTCTTGGGTTACTTGATGAAGCAAAACCCTTAAGTCCTTATCCTCCTTAGGTTCTCATGAAAAACTCTCTAACTCTATTTTGCTTCATGACCAAAAATTCCTATGTATAGCAATTTAGAACATTTTTTAGCTCATTATTCATTGTCTAAATTAGGGTTTTGGATGGATTAGGTAGAAACAATGTATCTACCCCATATCTTGTCTTTTCTAAAAAAATCTCTTAGAATCCATTTGAATTCACCTCCAAAATAGTTTACATAAAATTCTATGCCACCAACTCATCAATATTTTCTTCCTCCTAGTTCACAAGTTCCAAGAAAACAAACTTGTTAGCTTTTATTTGGCAAATCTTTGATCTTTGTCATAATACAACAGCTCAACATTATCAATCTTTTGATGTTCAACACATACTGCATCACTCATCATCAACTGTAAAATCACTTGACATCAACTAGATTTCACTTTTTCTCAACATCAACTAAAATTTACTTAGCATCTATTGTCTTGCTTGGCATCTACTAGAAATTTTTTTCACTCAACTCCAACTAACTTTTACTTGGCTTGTACTATCTTTTCTCAGCATCTACTATCCACTTGGTCAAGCTTGGTAGATAAACTTTGTTTAGCTTATTTCTTTAAACTTTCTAAATGTAGCCAACCATTTTGTAACCTCAAGTAGATCATCAATACATTATGTTATCACTATCTTAACTGATCCTTGTACTTCATTACATAATCATAACTCAACCTTTCCTCTAGGTACTTTTGTAACATCTTGTTGATCAAATTCTCCTCATCAATAAACTAAGTGATAGTACTTAAAACATATAAGCAATTGTCTTACCAATGAATAGAAAGTTTGACATTAGTGATAAAACAATGATTGAAACACATAGTCTTCTTCAACAATCTCCTTCTTAACAATACTTTTTTCAAATGATCTTTTCAATTACATATCAACTTATGGCTCAGCCATAGGGATTTGAGGTCAAAGGTAAGAACTTAGTGTGTCAATTGAAGAAAAAATTATATAGCTTAAAGCAATTACCATGACAATGGTATCTAAAATTTGACAATTTTATGCATGGGCATGGATATAGTAGGTGTCATTTAGATCATTGTATTTATTTTAAGAGGTTGGATAATGACAACTATATTATTTTATATTTTTATGTTGATGATATGCTTGTAGATGGGTCTAACATGGATCACATAAAGGGGCTAAAACACCAATAATGTAGGATTTAGGGGTAGCAAAATAAATCCTTGGTATGAAGATTTGCAGAGATAGGAAGAACAAGAAATTGACTTTATCTCAGGTTGATTATATTGCAAAGGTGCTACAATTTTTCTCTATGGAGAATGCTAAAGCTATCAACACACCTTCACTTGGTCATTTAAAGTTGACTAAGGAGACGTGTCCTACGACACAAGAAGAGGAAGATAAGATGTCTAAGGTACCTTATGCTTTAGCTATAAGAAGCTTGATGTATGATATGGTATGTGTAAGGCTAGATATTGCACATGCAATGGGAGTCATTAGCACAAATATGAGTCATCCAAGAATTAAGCATTGGAATATAGTCAAATGGATTCTCATATATTTGAGAGATACATCCAATATGTTTTTACACTTTAGGGGCTCTACTACTGATTTGTAAGGATATGTTGATTTAGATTTGGTAGGGGATACTAATACTAGGTGGAGTACTACAAGTTATGTATTTAGTATTGGTGGGGTAGCAGTGAGTTGGGTTTTTAGGTTACAAAAGGTTAATAATTTATCTACTAAAGAGGTAGCCAAGGAAATGATATGGCTTCAATTCTTCTTGGAAGAATTGGGAGACACTCAAAGGGATAATTATTTGTTTACAATTAGCTAGAGTGTCATTCATCTTATGGAAATTTTTTGTCTACATTTAAAGACAAAACACATTCAATTGTGGTACCATTTAATTTGGTCAATTTTGGATGATGGATAGTTAAAGCTAGACAAGATACATACAAATGAGAATTTAGTAGATATGTTGATAAAGATAGTGATAAGGGAGAATCTAAATTCCTCTTTAGCTTCAATTGGTCTTCTAGACTAAACAAAATAAAAGAACACCAAAGTCCAAGGTGATTTGATCTAGTGGGAGCCCCATGTGGTAGTGGTATTACTACTAGATTAGTCTCCAAGTGGGAAATTGTTGTCTACTATGGAGTCTGATCAGTTCTCAAGTGGAAGATTGTTAGTTTGTGGTGACTGATCAAGGCAGTATTGTACATACTTCATAAATTCTTTGGGGTTCAGTGAATCGGCCTAATTTTTTTTTGGCTACTATTTTCCAATTGGTTAATATTTTCTATTTGGCTATTATTTATTCACTAATTTATGGCTAACATGTTTTAACTAATTTTAACCCTAAAATGTATGAAAGCACTTAACATTAGGGATTATTTCATAAGCTGTGATGCAAAAATTGCTTCTTGTAATAGTATTGAGTTGTAAGGGATTACAATTTGTAATTGAGTTCTAATCACTAGATCGTAATAATATTGGACTTGCTATTTGGTGGACATAGCCTAGGGTTTGGGTGAACCATGTTAAATCTTGGTGTCTTGTGTTCTCTTTTGTGGGATCTATTATTTTCTAATATGGTTTATATTTTCATGTAATTTTATTATTGTCCATGGTTAAAACCTAACAAAATGTTCCATTTTCTTAGGAAAGTAAAGACTTTTTGTCCCTCCTCTCCATTCCATCCAAGTTGACCAACTGTTTTCTCAATGGGGTTTAGATTTTATTGATATAATAAACCCACCCTCTAGTGCTATTAAAAAATGGATTTTTGTAGCCACATATTACCTTACAAGATGGATAGAGGCAATGGCTTTAAAGGATTCAATAGAAGCCTCAGTGGTTGAATTCCTTTATGGAATTGTAACCAGATTTGGTGTTCCATTAACTATCATATCTGACAATGCCAAATCTTTTGTTAGAGCTCATACATGCTCTTGGTCTTTGGAACATGGGATATATTTGAGAACTTCCTCAAACTAATATCCCCAAGGGAATGGCTTGGCTAAATCCTTCAATAAGAACCTCATCAGAATCATGAAGAGGATAATTGAAGATAATCAGAGGATTTGACATGCCAAGCTGAAGACTACCATTTGGGCTAATAGAATTACACGTAAGGGAGAAATAGGGAATTCAAATTTTATACTAGTATATGGGAGGGAAGCTAAGATTATTATTTCATTGGAGTTCCCCTCTCTTGAGCTGGCTCATAAATTGGAGCTAGAAGAGAATGATCCCATGATAGTCAAGTTAGTAGAATTGATTAAGTTAGAAGAAAAAAGATAACAAGCTATGCTTACACTTGAGGCTCATCAACAATAGGTTAATGATAGGAAGGAAATAGCTAGAGTTTTTAGAGAAGGAGAGCTTGCTCTCAAGTGGGATACAAAAAAAGCTAAACTAGGTAGACACTCCAAATTTGATGCTATGTGGAGTGGCCCTTATATCATCAGTAGTTATAAATAAGACAACACTTTCCAGCTATCCAGGCCTAATAATGATATTCTACCAATTTCAATTAATGGTATTCACCTTAAGCCTTGCTTCTAGAGAAGGTTAGGATTTTCTATATATAATACTTAGTTTTTTGTTTTCAATAAGTACATGGGCACAAAATTTCTTTGTAAAGAGATAGCACTATTTTGAATTTTTTGTAGTTGCAAAGAAGAGAAGACAAGATTTTTGTGGGCTTTCTAAAAACATATAATATTCATTTTTTGTGACTCTATAGCCTGATGGATTGCTAAGGGTCACTAATTCTATGCTTATTAGGCAAGCATCCCTTGTGAGTCAGCATAAATGTTAACTAATTTTGCTCCACTTTCCATTTTCTTGATAGTATCATCAAAATCCAATTAGTGATATCTTTCATAGTGTCAAAATTGCTCAAATCATCAAAACTTGCTAAACCCTAGCTTTTCATGCCATTTTTTGGTTGTAGGCCAATTTTTAAATTTTCATCTTGAGTTATGATCTTACAATCAATGGTTTTATCCTCCATTTGTAAGCCTTTAATATCTTTTCCTCAATTTTATGAAGTATGGTGTTAGTGAGTCATCATAAGGTCAAATGTTTTGTCTCTTGATCTTGTGATCTTCTCTTGTCATAGCATTCTAGATGCATATGATTGTCAAGGTGATTTCCATGGTTTTCAATCTTACGAGGGGTCAATGATCGTAAGATCATAGAGTTAGAAAGGGAGACTTTGGAAGCCATGATAGGGAAGTGATCATAGGATCATAAGCTAAAAATGTGTCAGATATATGGGACAAGTGACATTTTTTTGTTTAAATATAGGTGATGATAGAGCTCAGAGATTTTCAATTTTATCATGGGTGTCTGATTTGATTAAATCAACATCTAGAATATTCTTACATATTCAAAATGCCTAAACTTTAACTATTGTATGAATATGAGTTGTGTAGACATGGAATGGTGGGGCCATCTCAAGAACCAAACACCAATAGATGTCTTTTGATCTTACCATAAACTATGTTTGTGGGATTGTGGAGCAAGGAATGAGCTCTTCCAATCTTGTGACAAGGTTTTTTTTCATAGGATCATACAGAAAAAAAGGAAGGGTTCTAATGTTATGCCAAGGATTAAGTAATCGCAATCATAAGATCACGAGAAAGAAAAGATACATGCCTGATGCTAAAAAGTATTGATGATCATAAGATCATAATACTGGCAAGGCTACTATGGTTATAATGAGGAATCCCAATGCTATGACAAGTTTTGATCATGTAGTCACCATGACCAAGAAGATAACTACAATCATGAGATCATAGGAAAAACTGTTAAAGCATCCAAAGCTATGATAAAAGGTTAACTATGGTCCCATGATTTTCAAGACTATTAGATCTTATTAGATCAATGATAAGCCTATGTGCACTTTTCAAAAATGCCCAAAATTTAGCCATAGTAGGGAATTATGCTTCGAACATGTGTCTAGGTGGGCCTAATATCATGACTTCCTTGAATCATAGCATCGCATGGGTCAATTTCAAAGGGAATCTTCATTAGATAAAGGATAATGAATTAAATTGAAACATTCCATTGACAACTTCGAAGGGTTAAGTTGCAACCTACAAAACTCAAACACAATTCAATTAAACCCATATGGCATAGAGGTAGTTTGTCAATGTTGTGACAAAGAGGTGATCATAAGATCATAAGGTTCAATCTTCAGGATGAAGATGCTATGATAAATAAGTGATCATAAGATCATAGAAGGGATGAGGAGTTTTGATGTTATGATAAAGACTATAGGTTATGAACTTACAATAGGTGGAGGATCATGAAGTTGATTCCTGGGTCTAAGAATAATTGGTTGTCATAACATTGTAGATTTATGAGATCATATGAAGAAAATCAAGGACTCACGCAACTAGATGAAGTGTTTTTGTTTGTGAGATCATAAGGGGAGCTGCTAAGGGTTTCCAAAGATATGGAGGATAAATTTTTTTTGTAGCATTGAAAGGTCATAGCATTATAATGATTATAAGATTATAGGATTGGCAAAGAAGTTATTTTTATGAGGTCTTGATGCTATGAAAAGGATATACAATAGATCAAAAGATCTCAAGGGTAGATTGAAAGGCTTCCAAGGCTATGCAAGTTGTTGTCATGTGCTCATAAGATTGTGAGATTAGGTGATTGTGAGATTGTAAGGCCCTAGGTTGACATAAAAAAAGATGTTTCACTTGTTCAAGATGGAAAATAATAAAGGGTCTTCAACCATTGAAATTTTAGGAAGGGTATAGAGTAGAGGTTGACTCTTTTTGACCTAATGACATAGTTGATTTGGCATATTGTAACACTATTAAGTAGCTCCTTTAATGGTGAATTAATTCCTTGATCATTTGCAACTATCTTTTGATAATATTGATGCTTGTTTGGTGTAAAGGACACTCCATCATTGCCTTGAGTTAAGCTTTCTTAAATAACTATGTAGTTATGGAAATTATTTCTATCCTCTTGGGAATTGGGTTGGTATGAAGAACATGACCTCTTGTATCTAGAAATGTACCATGATTAGATCTTCCCTAGATTTGTAGTGATTGTTCTCTAGAACCATTAATGTTGTAGATGTTTTATCTTTTAGTGAAAGTTAGCTCAATTATGCTTGAACTATAAAAGCAAGTTTTGTAAAACCTCCAAGGGTCAGTCTTTTCTCTTATTCTATAACATTGCATTCTATGCTCTACTACTATAATTTCTCTTTTCCCTGTGAATTAATGTAATTCTCTACTATATCTCTTTCTTCCATTAATATATTGTGCAATATCTTCTTGCCTTATATTGATGTATTGATTTCACTCTTCAATTATGTGTTGTGTCTATTTGTCTTTGAATGATATATAGTGAAGTTCCTTCCTTATACCATTTATTAATTTTCTAATTTGTATATGACCTTTGAGTCACAGCTAAGATAAAATCTATGTATCTGAGGATTATATTGATGAATTGTGCTTCTTTTGGTAGAGATAGGATTGAACAAGACCATTTTGGTGCATCACCCCTTTAGATTAGATTAGTTAGTTTTCTTTCATACATTCCTTCTCCCTTTTCCTCTGAAGAAATAGCTAGGTGCACCCTGATAGTAAGGAAGTTGACCTTCTCTGGAGACTCAATCTTATTGTTCAAGTCCCACAACTTGGAGATTGTTTCCATGTTACACAAGGTTTCCTTTAGGTAAACACTTTAGACTAGGTGTAAAATTTAGTGTTAATAGAGACACCTAAGGAAAAGTGAAGGATTGAAGAACCCCTAATGATAGTTACCCCCAAGGTGAAGAAAAAGGAGACTAACTCATAGAGTTGAGTTAGTAAAGTCTTAGGCTAGGATTGCAAAGATTTGTAAGGTCTTAGAAGTGATCTTATGATCTTGAGAAGGCTAGGACTAGTAGAGTCCTATATAGTAATTATGCAAGCACACCTTTGAGTGGATCTATCAGATTGGTATTAGAGACTAGTTGAGATTAGGCTTGTGGTGAATGTTTCAAGAAGAAGAATTATTTGGAAAGTTTGTAATGGTGAAAAATGTAGAGCTTGCAAATAAATTAGATGAGAAAGAAGAGGAAAATAGGATTCTTAGAGATAGGCTAGTTCAATTGGAGAAAAATGTGAATGAAGTGGATGAGAAGACTAAAGAAGTCAAGGATAAGGTTGAAGGAAAACATAAGGAGGTTATAATTAAGGATGAGGTCCCTAAACCAGACCTTATACTCATAGAAGAACCATTCCTTAAAGCACTAAAGGCCTGTGACAAGGCTCTAGAAGGAATTCCAATCTTTAGTGGTAAGAAGACACTCACTTGGTGGAAATTTATGCAAGATGAGAGAGAAGGAAGGAAAGCATCTCATTTCCACATGGAAGGCTATGATTGAAAAATAAAGAGATGCTTATGTACCTAAGGTTATGAAATTTAGTTACATAAAAGAAGACAAAGTCTAACATAGAAAGACTAGGATGTGAACTCTTATATTGAGGAGTTTCAAAGATTGTACATGAGGTCAAGAGTTTCTATAGATGAGAAGATGAAGGTAGCTATTGGATACAATTGATTGATTGTGTGTTGTCTTTGATGTTACAAAAATGTCATATCAATTGATAGACAGTGCTTACTAAGCTTTCTTGGTTAGTGAAGAAATTTTTCCTTGTATATCAACCATTCATAAGTTTCCTCTAAATAGATGATAGTGTCTACTGAGCTCACTCGAGCATCAAAAGAATTGAGGTAGAAAAGAGTGTTAATCGAGCACACTTTGTTAACAAAGGGAAGGTCTGAGTTAGTATTCACCAAGTTCACTCAGTTTCCAAAGGATTTCTACAAATTCATAGTGTTAACTAAGGCTCTGTTGGTTAACACAGAGAATCTTTCCAAAGTTAGTTTCTACTGAGTAGGGTAGGCTTTCAAAGGATTTTCCTTGTTTTAGCATAGGAAGCTTAATTACTTTATGTATTGATTCTAATCGACTATGGTAATGAATGTTGGTTATTATAATCTGAATTTGGGCCAACTTGACAATCTAAAAGGTATAAATAAAAAGGTCAAGTTGAGATTTCTAGTGTATGTGCAAGTCTGTTGATTGAATTAAAAAGAAAAGAGAGGAAGCAAACTTGTGGAGCACAAAAGTAATATTTGATCAAGAAGGATCAATTTTAAGCAGAAAAGAGATTTGTATTCATCAATTTAGTTACATCACAATCAGGTCATTTCATTTTTACTCTCTAACCATTGTAGTAGTGATTTAAAATCTCTTAACAACGTTGGTTTAACAACTAGTTGTAAATCCTCTAACAAGGTGGCAATTCCATTGAATTTTTTTAAGACCTCTTGCAAGGCCACTCCTAGTAGGGTGATTAAATCCTCTAACAGAGTCACACCTAACAGTCTGTTTTGTAACCTTTAACAGGGTTGGCTCCTAATAGGACTCACTGCAAAAGAGTGAAAAATAGTAACTAGTTACATAGGTTGTTTTTCCTAAATTAGGTTTCAATGTTAAATCCTATTGTCTCATGTGTTCATGTTATTTCTCTTATGTTTGCAAGTTAATTACTATTAATGTTTTAAGATCTACTAAAAGTAATTCACACTCTACATTTACTAAGTGACAACATTTTTTGTGTGTTTACCAAGTAATAGCAATAATTAGTTTTCTCAGTCTAAATTTTAATGTGCCCCCCCCCCCAAGTTACTCTTATATTTCCAAGAATTGGTATGAAAGCTTTTGGTGCTTGCAAGAAAGGTTTCAAGGACCTAAGCTAAAGATCAAGATGTCTTACAAGAGAGAGATTTTAAAGCTAAATAGAGACAACTTTTTAGCATGATAGGGACTCATGAAACTTCATCTAGCTACCATTAGTGATTCAAGCTGCAAATACCTTGGTGAAGAATACAAAACTCCTATTGGTACATTACTTGTTGGAGATCTTGCTGAGAAAAAGAAACATGACATCATGATGATTGATATTGCATTTGCTCTTAGCTATGATGAATTTGATGAGATCAAAGATTATAAAACTACTTTTGATATGTGAAACAAGCTAAAGGACATCTATGGTGGTGATGACAATGTAAGGAGAGCCAAAGAAAAAATCTTTAGAGGACAATTTGATTAGATAAGAATGAGAGAAGATGAAAATGTTGCTAAATATATTGAAAGAATCAAAGCTAGTGTTAGTGTAATCAAATCCTTTGGAGGAGAAATCAAGGAAGAAATTGTTGTAAGTAAAGTTCTTAGAACATTGTTTCCTATCTATGTAATTAGAGTATCTGCTATTCAAGAAAAGAGATGTGACCCAAATCAAAAGATAAGTTTGGATGCCTTAGTAAGAAGATTGCCATCTTTTGAGCTAGAAAACTTTGACAATTATGTTCTAGCTTCCAAAAATGTTGAGTCTATATTTGAAGCTAAACTTTCACTAAAAGAAAAGGATAAGAAAAAAAAGCACATTTAGTTAGAAAGTAAATAGGAAATAGAGGAAATTTCTAATAGTGATCTTGAAGTTGTTGAAGCTTTACTTGCAATGAAATATTATAGAGGTAGACTTTAATCTATTTTTCATGTGAAGAAATTGGTTATATTGCTACCAAGTGCTCAAATAGAGAAAGAAAGGATAAGAAAAAGAGCCACAAATACAAAGACAAGAAAGAGTCCAAAAGTCACAAATCCCTCAAAGACAAAGGTAAGAATACTTTCTTTATGGATAAAGATTCTGATAACAGTGAAGATAAGATAGTGTACATTGTTGTAAAAGATGAATCTAATGAAGAAGAAGATAAGATGGCACTTATCTCTCATGGTAGTAAAAATGATACATGGATTATAGATAGTGGATGTCCACATCATATGACTGGAGATAGAATGAACTTTAAACACTATGATGGAGGTAGTGTAAGATTTGAAAATAATGAACCTTGTTGCATAAAAGAGAAAGGTTGCATATCACTAAATAATGAACTTGTATGTGACAATGCCTATTGGATTGAAGGACTGAAACATAGTCTACCAAGTGTGGCATAGCCAATCAACATTGGATTCAAGATATAATTCATGCATGAAAAGGCAAGACTATTGGATGACAAAGGGAATCTGATTGGGTTAAGCAAACAAACAAGAGGTAATCTATTTTATCTTGATCTTGGTGATTGCTCATGTTTTATTGCTCAAATAGAAGAAAGTTGGTTGTGGCATAGAAGACTATGTCATGTAAACTTTGATAATATGATCAAGATAAGAAAATTAAAAAAAGTAAGAAGTATCCCTAGTTTGAAGAAACAAGATGTTGGATTATGCAAAAATTGTCAGATTGGCAAAATGGGAAAGACTAGTTTTAGAAGCAAAAACTATCCATCTGAAGATGTCTTGAAAATTGTGCATACTAATTTGTGTGGACCCATTGGAATAGTGGAGAAAAATTTGTTATTCTTTTTGTTGATGACTATTCTAGAATGGTGATTGTTATGTATCTTAGAGAAAAATTAGAAGCATTTGAGAAATTCAAATGGTGTCTAGCAAAAGTAGAAAAAGAAATAAGAAAAAGATTGAAATGCTTAAGATTAGACCAAGGTGGTGAATTCATCTCCAATGAATTCAATAATTTTTTCATTAAAAGAGGAATCAAAAGGAAAATATCAGCCCTTGGCACTCCTAAGTAAAATGGAATAGCTAAAAGAAGAAATAGACCCATTATGGATTGTGCAAGGACTCTAATGATTGAAAAGAATGTTGCTATCAAATACTAGAAGGAAGCCATTAGCACTATAGTTCATACTTTGAACCAAGTATAGTTGAAGAAGGACTAACATAAAACTCCCTATGAATTATGTTATGGTTTCAAACCCAATGTAAGTTACCTAAAAGTATTTGGTAGTAAATATTATATTTTGAAAGAGTCTAGAAAAGAAATGTTTAATGTAAAAGGTGATGAAGGTATATTCTTAGGATATTCTTATAGAAGTAAGGCATATAAATTTTTGAATTTGTCTAATCATAAAATCATAGAAAGTGCAATGTGAGAATTGATGAGTTTGCAGAAAAGACTAAAGAAGAAAGCAAAAGGGAACTAGAAGATTACAAAAGATTTGTTTATTTTGAACCTGATACATTGCCAAGAAAATCTAACAATAAGGAGACTTCACCTCCTAAGTCCTCCATAGCTATTGAGTTACAAGAAGTACAAACTGAGTCACAAGGACCTAAGTCATTCTGAAGCTACTGAGCCAATGCCTGCCGAGTTTGAATAAACTGAGCTTGAAGTTGAAATTCAAAATAAAGATAGTATAGTTCATTCAAAAGTCAAAGAACCTATATTGGCCTAGTATATCAGAAGGCATCATGCACCAGATTAGATTATTAGAGATAAATCAAAAGGTACTATGACAAGAAGAAAATTAAAAGGTATATGTTTACTTGCTGATTTTGAACCTAGAAGTGTTAAGGATGCTCTAGAAAATGAAAGTTGGATGGAGGAAATGAACAAAGAAATAGAATAGATAGAAATGAACAAAACTTGGGCTCTTGTTCCTAGGCCTAAAGATAAAAATGTGATTGGAACAAAATGGGCATTCAAAAATAAGCTAAATGAAGATGGACAAGTATCAAGAAACAAAGCTAGATTAGTGTGTAAAGGCTATTCTCAAGAAGAAGGAATTGATTATGGTGAGACTTTTGATCCTATTGCAAGATTAGAAGGTGTTAGGACCCTACTTGCATATACAAATCATAGAAGATTCAAAGTATATCAAATGGATGATAAATCTACATTTCTGAATGGAATTCTTGATGAAGATTTCTATATTGAACAACCAAAAGCCTTTGTTGATCTTGAGAAAAGGGACATGGTATATAAATTCACAAATAACTATATGGTCTCAAACAAGCTCCTAGAGCTTGGTATAAAAGACTACATAACTACTTGATATAGATTGGTTTTCAAAGAACAAATGATAAAAATAGTTTGTACATTGAGGAAGGACTAGATTAAAAAATTGTGTTGATAAAGATATTTGTGGATGATACTCTATTTATAGGAAATAATGACTTATGCAAACAATTTTCACAATAAATGAACAAAGAGTTTGAGATGTCCATGTTTGGTGAAATAAAATTATTTGTTGGATTGTAGATATAGCAAAACAAAAATGGTATCTATATCACCCAATCTAAGTATGTAAAAGAGATACTTAAGAAGTTTGGTATGGAAGACTCTAAACTAGTTGGTACTCACATGCATATTAAACTCATGCTTACCAAAGATGATGACTCCAAAAAAGTAGATCAGACCTTATATAGATCAATGATTGAAAAATTATCATATGTAGTTCACACAAGGCCTAATATAGCCTTGACAGTTGGAATAGTGGAAAGATTCTCAGCTAAACTCAAAGAAAATCTATAGTGCCCGCCCTCGTTCACATCTTTCTAGACATATTGTTGTTATCATTATCGACTATGTTAGACTAGTTTTATGTTGATGGATTAGTAGTATTGTTTTGACACTATCAGACATTATGTTATGGACTTAGTTGGTATATGATGAGATCATTTAGACTTTACATTTCATGTATGCATGATGATCATTACATTGATTTCAGTTTTTGTTGATGATTAATTAGATGGTTTATTATCTCATGTTCTTTAATATGGATACTTACCCCATACTTGCATGTGTATGGTGTATGTGTTTGTTCATATTGTATGGTGTTTCTGATGTGGTTAAGGAAGGGAGTCATAGTCACCTGCTAGTCAGGATCTACACGATGCACCACTTCCTACCATTTCTTGTTTGGCTTAGCATTATATATATTGTATGTACATGCATGGTTTTTATGCAGGTTGTAAGTACTGGGTATCGACCTTCCTGAATTTTCAAGAAGAGCGTACCCTATTACATTATCTCAATGATAAGAGTACGGAGATAAATTCTCAAGTCTAAATCCCAAACCCTTAAACCATTTGTCCTAGTGAGGTAGGACAAGTATCTGAATATTTTACCCAACGAATGTGTCGAATGACATATTTTGTGATTTTAACCCTTTAGACTAATTTTGTATGAATTGTTCTATGATGGGTTTTCATATTTTATCTTGGAGGTCTATGGTGAATTTTTTATTAATTAAGTCTTAATAAATAGATTTAATTAATTAATTATTTATTTGGAAAAAAATAAATACAATATCATGATCTTTGATATTTTGATTATAATTAATTAAATGAGAATTAATTGAGGAAAAAAATTAAATAAAAGAAAATTAGAAATTAAATTAATAATAATTATAAAATAATAATAAAATAATAAATAAATAATAATAATAAAAGTTATAAAAATTAAAATGAAAGTTATAAAAATTTAAATAGAAGTTATATAAAAATTAAATTAGAGTTATAAGCTTACCTAGGAGTTAACACGCCTTTTCATTTCTCATATGTCAACAACACGAGGGTTAGTGCATCAATTAAGCACATGGTGTCTACAACCTTATGACTCATCTAGAAGGTTGGAAAAGACACATGCTTAGTTGGTGACACCTTCTAGTTGTTTCTAGAGACATTCTAGGTGTTTCCTGAGAGCTCTTTATATTCAAGCATTCCTAGAAGCTTAGACATAGCGTTGGAGAGCGTTTTGGAGCATTGGAGGACTTGGGAACTTTGAAGAAGGGAGGAACTTTCTCTGTGAGTTTTTAGAAAGAAGAGCGATTTAGCATCAAAATTCGAGTAGATTCTTGTGACTTTATTTATGTTATTTTTGCATCTTGCATTTCCTGTCTTCTTCGTGTCTTCCATATGTCTTCTGAGGATTTACCTATTTTGGTTGTATGCATTCTCAATATGGGTAGTTAAAATTGATTATATGCATAGATCTGAAGAGAACACAGGGCTAGGGTTTAAATTGTAGCCAAATCTATTAGAAAATTATTGACAAAATTTAGAGAGTAAATATTTTATAGAAAACTCATAAAATCGTATATATATATATTCTTTGTGAAAATATATATATAGTTTCAGACCTGCATAAACTTACATTTTCGTATATATATTTAAATATATATGTTTATAAATTTTGCATATATATATATATAGATATATGCGGTTGTCATATGTTTTGTTAATTCAATTTTATATATATATATATATAATTCATTTTTATATAATGATAATTATATATGTATATGTATTTATATATATGTATAAATATATAAATATAAATATATATATATATATAAGTATATATATGTATATACACTATTAATAATAAATAAATAATATATTAATAAATGGTTTGTATTAAGAGAATATTTCTTTAGTAAAAAATTATTTTATAATGTTATAGTTGAATAATATAGATTCAATTTAATCTTTTTAATTTGGAAAGATGAATATGAAAAGAATTTCAATTATTATTTTAAAAATGATGGGGGTCATTATCAACAAAATGTGTATATAAAAGAAATTTAGAACATTTAGAAAATTGATTCTAAGAGTTAGAGGGAAAAACCATTATCAATCAATACAATACATGGGTTGTGAAAGACATACAAAATGTTCCTCCATTCATTATCCAACTTGACAACATAAACTGAAACCTCCACATTTAGATTCAAGTATGTAATTTTAGCAAAACCAAAACATGTGTTTGTATTGTGTTTTCTTTATGCTATTGTTTTGTGTTTTGGGTTGACTAGTGTTGACCAGTTATAGGACGTCTACCAGAGGCTTGGGGGTTATGTGATTGTGATGTCATGATGATGTTTTAATCTCAATCTTTATAAACCCAACCATGGTTATGTGATGGAATGCTCTATGTAATGTTGTATTACTGATTGTTATAGTTGAGATTCTTATGTATGAGACACTTAACCATTTTTGGTTCATCAATCAGTTATCCTTGGTTTATTTTCTAGTCGCCATGATGGGACTAAAATGTGTTTTATGATGTCATGTTGTGACATGTTTGAATCAACCATTTTGGAGTCTTCAATCAGTATGATTGAGATATATTTTGGTTATTGAGAACCAATGGATACTTTTGATTATCAATGACGCTTCAGTTGCCAATGGAGAGCTATTGTGGTCATGATTTTCTATGGATGCTTGCTCATGGAGATTTGATGCTTTTATGCATATTTGATGATTTTATTATGGATTATCTTTTGTGATTTTGATATTTATGATTCCATGAGCTTAGGGTAGGTTATCTACTTGTAGTGTTAGGAAGTGGCTTGCAATGGGGGTTGGGGCCCTAAGAGGCTGCCAGGGTAACTCATTGTAAGTTGGTTAATAAGTGAAAACATTCACACCTAATACTAACTAAATGAACCTAAAAAGATAATTGTTTTGTTCTCGCCCATGCCTTGAGTGCTTGTACAGACTAGGATGGGAGTAGAGAGAATGCATGGTTGCGACCTTGCATTCCATAGTATGTCTCATCGGTATGAGAGGATACTAGTGGCCGCATGAGGATTAGTATGGACCCATGGAGTTTAGCTAACTTCTAGGGTAACTTGTACATGATATATGTGATGACACTTTTCCACTTGCATAGTAGGTTCCTACATGTCATTGTTGTGCCTCTGGGAATTAGATGGTCAGTTTTGTGTGATGGAGCCTTTGAGTTAGTGTACTTTTAGGATTCCTAGACTTATAGAGATTTATGCTATGTGTTTTGGATAGCTCATTTGGGACTTGAGATTGTCTCCTCAGCATAGTGGGAGTGGACCACTTAGGTACCACACAGTCAGGTGGTAGTATTTTTTCCACTCTTATCATTTGAGATTCATTGAAACCTCGTGGTTGATGCGTCCTTCATGATGGTGGATATGTATCCTTTCATTGATGATTAGTATATGTTAGATGATGTTATCTTATGCTTTTATTTGCATGTTAGATTACTTTTTGCATATAATATAGTATATGTTAGGAGTGACATTCCTACTATGTTAATACTGATGATCTCTTCAGTGATTTGGAATGTTACGCATGGAGGGATGGCTAAGTCCCACGATGGTCTAATGATGCTATTAATAGTTGGGAGGAACTATGCACTTAGTTTATTGTGTTTGATCTTTATGATGGATGTTTATATCTTCTATGATGATGTATCATGTGCATCATGTGATTATCTTTACTTTGATGTATCTTGGATTAGAATAGGATGATGTACCTTATTTCACATATGTATATTCTTTTAAGCCTTTCATACCCTATGACATGTACAGTAGATGATTGAGCATTTAGAAATGTAATGTATAAACATTGGACTTATCATTATTATTTCATGTGGTTGTTGTATTCAATAATGTTAGTTGATTTGGATGTAATTCAACATTAAGGGATCCTTAAAGAATGTAATCTATTATGCATGTTATGGACATTTCTATTGCTTCTGTTATGGTGCATAAGTTATTTGTGGTATTTACTTTTATTATAAAAAAAAATGCTACCAAACTTAGTGAAATTCTAGGTTAATTCTTTGGATCCCTTGGCGGGGCATTACAAAATCACATGATGAAAATTAAAAGAATCTTGAGATATCTGAAAGGTACTGAGGACTATGGCTTATGGTACAAACTTGGAGGAAACCTAGACCTAAAAGTATTTACTGATACTGATTGGGTAAGGAATCTTGATGATAGAAAAAGCACTAGTGGTGAAGCTTTCTATTATGGTAAAAGGTTGGTATCTTGGGCAAGCAAGAAGCAAAATTACACATCCCAATCCACAATAGAAGCAGAGTATGTAGCAGCATCAATGAATTGTTCTAACATTGTTTGGTTCAAACAATTGCTAGAAGAAATCACAATTGAAATCAAAGAGCTAGTAATCATGTATTGTGATAACACCAACACAAATAACATATCAAAGAACCCAATGATGCATTCCAAAACAAAGCACATTGCTATAAATATCACTTTGTTAGAGAACTAGTCTAGGAAAAAGAAATCAAATTGGAATATGTCCATACAAAAGAAGAAACTATAGACATATTTATCTAGCCATTACCTAAGGATTCTTTCTTGTATCTAAGAGGTAAGCTAGGGTTCACTCCCCTATCTGAATCTCACTAAATAAAGTTTAGTGATGCATCAACCAAAACTAAGTTTAAAAAAAAAAAATCAATCAGTTGATGGAACATAATCAAGAGAATATTGCATATGAATTAGTACTCAAGGTATATTGATACAATTTTTGCTTGTGTTGTCTTTGGCATGTATTGTCAAAGATGAAGAAATTTACCGTCATATCTTTATCTTTTTGAAATTTTGTAGAGGGAGAAGAAGTTCTTATGTAAAATCAAAGAGGGAGAAACTTTTTTGTCAAAAGGAATCTTGTTCTTAAATTTTATTATGCTATGACATGTTGTGTTTCCATCAATACCAAAGAGGGAGATTTTTGGATACAATTGATTAATTATATATGTCTTTGATGTTACACAAATGTCATATCAATTAACAGACAATGCTTACTAGGATCACTTAATCAATGAAAAAAAAATTTCCTTGTCTACCAAGCATTCATAGGTTTACTCTAAATAGATGACAGTGTCTACTAAGCTCACTCAGGTGTCGAAGGAATTGAGATAGAAAAGAGTGTTAACTGAGCACACTCGGTTAACAAAGGGAAAGTTAGATAGAGTTAGTATTCATCAAGTTTACTTAGTTGCCAAAGGATTTTCACAAGTTTGTGTTAACCAAGGCTCTTTTGGTTAACATAGAGAATCATTCCAAAGTTAGTTTCTATAGTGCATGGTCAACTTTAAAAGGATTTTTCTTGTTTTAGCATAGGAAGCTTAATTACTTTATGTATTAATTCTAGCCAACTATGGTGATGAATATTGGTTATTGTAATTTGAATTTGGGCCAGCCTGACAATCTAAAAGGTATAAATAAAAAGGTCAAGTTGAGATTTCTAGTGTGTATGCAAGTGTATTGATTAAATTGAAAAGAAAAGAGAGGGAGTGAACTTGAAGGATAAGCAAGTATCTTTATTGAGTAGAAAAGTAATATTTGATTAGGAAGGATCAAGTTTAAGTAAAAAAGAGATCTGGATTCAACAATTTAATTGCATCACAATCATATCATTTCATTGTTATAATCTAACCATTGTAGTAGTGATCTAAAATCTCTTAACATAGTTGGTTTAACAACTAGTTATAAATCCTCTAACAAGGTGGCAATTCCATTGAATTGTTTTAAGAATTCTTGCATGGCCACTCCTAGCAGGGTGATTAAATCCACACCTAACAATGTGTTTTGTAACCTTTAATAGGGTTGGCTCCTAACAAGGCTCACTTTAGAAGAGTGAAAAGAAGTAACTAGTTACATTGATGGGTTTTCCAAAATTGGGTCTCCACATTAAATCCTAGTGTCTCATGTGTTCATGTCATTTCTCTTATGTTTGCAAGTTAATTACTATCAATGTTTTAAGATATGCTAGAAGTAATTCACACCCTACATTTACCAAGTGACAAAATTTTCTGTGTTTACTAAGTAATAGTAGTAATAAGTTTTCTTAGTCTAAATATTAATGTTGACATCTATGGAACTGGGATTTATTTTATTGGCAACTAATTCACACACCCCCCCCCCAGTTACTCCTATATTTCCAATAGGTAGCAAGGTACCTTTATGGTCTTAAGTGGAATATACAAGATGAGATGAGTCTCTTGACCCTTGATATAGTTCAAAGATGCCACCAAATTGAAATAAAGGTAGAAGAGAAGACAAGGAAGAAGAAAGATTTAAACATTACCAAAGGTAGAGGAAAAGGAAGAGACAATAGAAGACAAAGAGGTGGATATTGCTGGTCATGTTTTCACTTTGTGCCTATATGAATATAACTCAAAGTGAATGTTCTATTTTTCTTTATGAAAATTAGGGTTTGGTATTTTAAAAAAATTTCTTAACCCTAGAAAAACCATAATTCTATTTCATCATAAATATGTTGCCCTAGAATTTTTTTTGGTTATGTGCCTCCTCTTTTTCTTCAAAAGGGAGGAATATTTAAAAGTTCATTTATGTTCCTAGGAACCTTTTATATGGTTATTCACATCATCTTTGAAAATCCCCAAAATGATCTTTAATTGTTAGATCTCCCTAAAATCAATAGTAGTTGCTATGTCAACATAAGAAATAGCTTGCCTTTTATTGCTAGTGACATGGTGACCAAAGAATGATTACATGTAGGACCTAGTTGGTAAGTAAACATAGTTTCAAGATGAGTTACTCACATTTTCAAATCTCTCCAAGATCAACAGTGGTCACGTTGTCGCTATAGGAAGTTGCATGAACTTTACTAATAGCGACATAGTGACTCCTATGAAAAGAAAATATGGCAAGCCCAAACTCAAAGGTGGTGCCAAAAAATTACTTACCATTAATAGCCTCATCAACATGTTAGCTTGTTAGAAT
Source organism: Cupressus sempervirens (assembly GCA_028749045.1). NCBI lineage: Eukaryota > Viridiplantae > Streptophyta > Pinopsida > Cupressales > Cupressaceae > Cupressus > Cupressus sempervirens. Next base: position 247,221,442 of record CM053788.1, on the reverse strand, counting down.
TTTCAGATGCCACTAAGGATGCACACTAATGGAAAGTTACTATTGATTTGTGCCATCAAGTCTCTTCAAGATCAACGGTGGTTGCATTGTCACAATGAAAACTTGCTTGAGCTTTACTGCTCATGACATGGCAACCAAAGGGAAGTTATGCAAGCCCACTATAGTTATAATGGAAGGATCATAAATTTTTAACTATCTAATCAAGGCATCTTCGATGATGGTTGCTATGTCACCATGAAAAGTTTCTCAATGTTTATTCTTAGCAACATAGCAAGAGTGTAACACATGTCCAAAAGCATAAGTGGGTCTTGTGTAATTCAACAACAGTGAAAAGAAAAGCTTAGTGGATGGATTCAATTGGTTTGACCACCAACTTGAAAGGTAGAAACTAAGTCATTAAACTTTTAATTCCTCAATCATTGGATTTTTCAAAAATTGACAACTTATTTTTAAATTTGGAAGGTGGTGCCACTCTATTTTTATCTATGATCCATTTATGAAAGTTAAGGCTCCCCTATGTGAAGTAAAAGATAGTGATATATTATAGAAATCAAAGATTTTCTTTGTGTAAATACATTTTTGATCTTCAAAGAGAAAGAATTGGCTGAATAAGTTTTCCCCGCCTGGTAGAATTGTGAAAGAAATTTTTGTATCAGTGACTTACTACAAGTTCCAAAGAAGAAATAGAAGAAGCAAGTATCTTAGCCCATATAAAACTTTGAGAATTATGATTTTCTACATTATTAACAAATATGCCTCTAAAGAAAGGTTTTTCAAGGAAGGTAGAATATGTCAGTAGGAATATACCTAATGACTTCTTGGAACAATTAACTAAGTCCACTAATGAGTTAGCCTAGATAAAAAAGCTAATTCTTATGAACCCTAGACTCAAAATTGTAGATGGTTTATATGATAAAGGGAATTGGATTAGGGATGCCTTCAAAAATTAAGCTCAAACTTTTTAAGAAGTGGTTCTCGGAGAGGAAATTGTTTCCCCCCCATGAAATATTTGGAATTTTGACTTGGGTAAATTAGTAGTCCCTGGGGTTTTTCATGGATTTAGACCTTCTTACATCCATAGCCCAAAATTATGACCTAGTAGCCAAGATAGTGAGAAGAGTAGATAGGGAATGTTTGGTGAGAATTAATGCTAAAGAAATTTGAGAGATTTTTGGGTTGGATCCCATTATAGATTACCATAAACTCATTCAATTTTAGGGCTTGGAGAAGGAATATTTTTCTAAAATAGATCAGGTTAGGCAAGGTACATTAAGAGAACACTTGGCCACAATTAAAAATTTAACCTTTGTTACAACATCAATTAAAGAGCCTTTTAAGAAGGAATTTTTCACTACTAGGGCCATAGATATGTACATGACTTTATGTAGGGTTTTTGGTGAGGATGAATAAAATTTTATGCCCATAAAGTTCATGTATATGATGACATAAATATCTCCTTTTGGTGTAGATATCATTTTTTATTTTTCATCTTACCTAGTAGAGGAGATTCATATAGGACTAGTTGTGATTGGAAAGAGAAAAGTTGAGAAAACATTTGGCCACTATTCATTATTGATGAACATGTTCTTAGTTAAAGAGGTTACTTACTTTGAAAAAGAGATGGTTTTAAATAGAGAATATGAGGGAGAAGCTCTGCTAGTCTAGTTGTGGAGTGCAAATATGACCAAGGATGTAGAGGAGGCTAGCTTTGTTAGATTTGATAGATACTTTGCATCTAGGTTGAGAAACCTCATATTAAGGGACAATCCTAGAATTTCCAAGGAACTAGTAGATTTTATCAGGCCTATGGATAACCCTTCTAGTTTGAAGATATCCCACAATTGGGTAGATATTATACCCTAGAGTATATGGTTTCTAAGGGACTTCCCATGTACTTCCTTACCAAGTACCTCTGAAAGTAGGGATAGCTAAAATCTATGGTAGATAGGTTGATTGGAGGAAGCACAATTAACTAGTAGGTCTAGGGGCTCAATTTTCCCCACTTGTACTATTACTCACTAGTTCAAATTCACCAAGGGTGGTTGGTTGTTCCTGTATAATTTTTTTTGGAACAATATAAAATGGTTGTATATCATGCTCATTTTAATGACAGTGATGAATTTTTTGATATATTCAGATGAAGGGCTAAGATTGGTGCTAAGGACCATCAACCCTACTTCCCTAAGGACATAATAAGGAATGAATTCTCTCTTCAATAGCAAGAGATCAAAAAGGAGAAATAGAGAGTTTACTCTAGGGTTTTAGAATTCATTAATTATTTTGATAAGAATTATAAGCCTCTAGAAGATCCTAAGACAGAGGTAGATAAATTAAATAAATTGATGATCACTTTTCCAAAGATCATAGAGGCTATAAATGAGAAAAAATTATTTTTTATTAATTCTTATCCTAAAAAGGCCCAAGAGGTCATAATAATGTTGTATTTCACCCCTATAATAGGATTAGGGTAGTTAGTTATCAAAGAAGACCTAGCTACAATGTAATTTAGAATAAAAAGCATGTAGTGGATAAAGGAAAAATAATAATTGGGTCAACTAGTACTATTCTAGTGGAGAGGCCTGATGAGCCTATGCCCAAGAGGAAGAAGGTAGAAGAAAAAAAATTTCCTCAAATAGAGGAGTATTCACCCACTTAGTCCTCATTGCACATAGGAGATGAACAACTCACTAAGGAGTAGATGGAACAATTGGGGTCCCAAGGGGGAATTTTCATTACTACATTAGAGTTGGAAGAGGGAAATCCTTAGGAACCTCCTATTCCAAGCCTTGAGTTGTATTATAGAGGAAGGGAGTTGGACCCTATTGTAGAATAGGCCAGCCATGAATTTATTTTTGATGACAATTTTGTTAAGTCTAGAGCCTTTTATCAGCTTGCCTAGAGGACAAACATTGGAATTTTTGAAGAGAGATGTAATAAAATGAAAATATAGAATCCTAAGATGGAGGAGGTAGATCTAAAAAACCAAATAAAGGAGTAAATGATGCAAGAGTTTAAAATCTTGACCCTTGAAGAAGGAAGGAAAATGATAAAATCATTTGGGGTTTTGTTGCTACCAAATTGGGATATTGCTGATGTAATGGTTTTTAATTTTGTTACTAAGAAATTAAATACATATGAGAAGGAAAAGAAAGAAATGAAAGGTACCAATTTTAGTGAGGATCATGTTGCATTGATAATCTAGTCAATGAGAAAAGGATCCAAAACTAGCTCTTCCTAGCCTAATGATATCGACTTGATAGGAAATTTAATTGTAAAGAGAGTTGAAGAAACTACAAGTTAAGAGGACACAAAAATAGGCATTAGATCAACCAACTTTATCTTAGCCACAACTTTGAGGGATAAAAGAGAAAGGTTAGAGTTATAAGATAAGTATGAAAAAGTTTTAGCTATTTGTAATAAAGAGGTCCAAAAGAGAATTGAACTTGAAAATAAGTTGAATGGACACCAAGTGAAATCTAGTAGACCTAGGATCAGTTATCCTCATCCACTAATGGAGCATTTTAAATCCAATTCTCTTATTGAAATTCAAAAAAAACCACAAAAGGCTCAGTACTACATAATAGAGGATTTTGAAGAAGAAAAGAGTAAATTATGGACATTGCATGTAGAGTTAGATATTCAATATGAGGATAGGTTAAGGAAAGCCATAATGTATTTAGTTAATAAGATTGATTGGCCATCATTTTATGAGAAATTATCAAAGGTAATAAATATATGGGAGGAGTTGAAAACATGTGATGATGCCCTAAAGTCAATTATCAATAAGTGGAGGAAGAGGGACAAGGATGTCACTCTTCTATGTTTTTTAGTTATTACTCTGTCTTGTGAACATATAGAAGAAACTTATGAATTAACTAATTATTTCTTTGAGTTTGATGATAAGAGAATTGTATTGCAAAGGAGAATCATTAATTATCTTGAAAAACATAAGAGTAAAAGTTTTAGACTCTTCCCCCATGCCTTGGATAAAAAGGATAAGTTGAAGAACAAAGAGGAATGGACCCAAGAATTAAATGAATTATTATGTATTCAAATGAATAGAGCCATAAATAAAAAGGGAAATGAATGGTGGGTGGCTACAATTAAAGAATTTCTAAAAAATGCAATTATTTTATGATTCCTTGCGGGAAGATTTTGTTGAAAGAGACAAAATTAGAGAATATGTATTGAAAAAAAACATGATATTCTAAATTTTAATTGGCTAGATGACACACTTTTTGACAAGTGGATGGCAGATTTTGTTTGTGAAAAATACTTGGAATATAGTGAAACTGATGATGAAGAGATGGAATAGGATGAAGTGCAAACAATTGACATATTATTAAAAGTAGAAGAGGACAGAGGTAAGCAACAAATTAAAGTTATAGGCATGGAAGCCCAAATAAAGGACTTGGAAACAAGACAACCAATGGTGACTATCAATCTATTAGTACAAGATGACATGGATGGAGAACCTTAGGTTCAACTTAGTTTTCAAGTACCAAGACAAGGCCCATCACATGAAGAACTAATAATCACACACTTTTAGGAAGAACAATGACAAAAAAGACAATCATAAAGTCCTCAGCAATGAAAAGTGCAATAGAATTGGTCCCACAAGAGAATATTCATGATGAAAGACAATTTGTTTCACCATTTTTTTTTTATGACAGTAATATTGTAAATATCTTTCTATCTTAAGGACAACTATTAGTATTATTTATGCCTAAATCTTGTTGCATCTCACACTATATAAGTGAGATTCCAAGGCTAGAGAAAGGGTTTGATTTATTGTATAACTTTTAGTTCTACTAGTCTATTTTGGTCTAGTGTCCTTGATGTTAGCTCTTTGATGTATTTTCTTTGTAAATTTTGAGAATACATTAATTGTCCATGATCATGTTGTCTTGTTTTGAGTTTTTTTGAGTATTATCCAATGTCACATAATTTTAAAAGAGAATTAATATAAAGATGAACTATCCCCATATCTTTTTTCTCTGAATCTTGTCTCCATTTTTACTGGCTAGTTATTTTGAGATTGTATGAGCAAAGCTTGTTCAGTTTAGTGTGACTAGGATAAGTTGTATGTCAATTTTTTATTGCTTTTGATTCAATGAATTGAGTAAATTCTTCAATGAATGTGATAGGATCTCTATGAAATAAGGACTTATGCAAGAATGAGTTTTAGGGGAATTATTGATGATATTGATTGCAATGCAATCAATTAGGTCAAGAAATTGGATAGACTGTAAATCTCAATGGATGAGGCACTGAAAAAATATTTTAGTTAGCATGTGAAAAGATCATAGATAGATGTCAAACAAAGATCTAAAAATCAATATCAAATTTTACTTTAAATTTGTGAAGAATATCATAGCTAGTCAATACTTGTTTACATTCAACCTCTGAGTCTTAGTTAGCTGCTATTGCCCAAAATTATTTGTAGATTTAAGAAGAATTGTGACCAATCTTCTATAGGGGATGAATTTTGTTATAAAATATCATGGAATGAATTAAATATGAATGTAATATCAAGCTGTGAATCTTCTTTATCCCTTAGGTGCACCCACCTTGGTTTTTCAAAGCCAAAAGAGTAGAAAACCTTTCATGGTTTTATTAAAGTTGGGTCTAGATTTGAAGAGCATATATTTTTTTATAGGAAGTAACTAATCCTTAGGTTATTGTGATCTTCACCATCTTGGTATTAAGTATTTGGTTGCTTAGTATTGTAAAAACACCAATAGATATAGTGGTAGAATTTCTAAGACAAAGGCTCAAAAAGAGACCAAACTTATTGAGAAGCAAGAAGGAAGTTCAAACAGAGAAAATCCAAATAGAGAAATAAATTGTAATAGTAATTGGAGGAAGAAAAAATGGTCAAGGTAGAGGTTCTTACTTTGCAACTATGAAGTGTTACCACAACAACCAAATGGGACACCCCACATACAGATGTTCAGAAAAAGGATCTACAAGTGGGTAAAATATGTTCAAGAGGAGACTAGTGGTGGAAGTAAACACCTTGAGATACCCCTTGAGTTAGAAGAAGAAGAGAACTTGATGATGAGAAGAACATTAATCAATGTGCTAGTAAAAGAGGAACCTAGTCAAAGAAGGTCACTATTTAGAGTGAAATGCAAGATGATGGGAAAAGTTTGTAGAGCCATCATAGACTTAGGGTCTACTCACAACATTGTGTTAAAGGAGGTAGTTAAAAAGTGAAAGATGAAGAGGCACTACAAAATTTGGGGTCAAATTGCAATGGTGGTGTAATTTCTGGTGATTTTCATCTTTTATTTTTGCAATTGTCCTCGATGTTGTCGCAATATCAATGTTGGTGCTGTAATTGAGATGCATGTATGAGTATAAATAGAAAAAAAGAAAAGTATGACATAAATCATTCCCAATTTTTTTTTATTGTGGAGAGCTACATGCAAAAGAGTTGGAAATATCTAAATGAGGGTGAAGAGCTCTAAACATTGTAATGGCCTTGTGATCAGTGCATTTTGTTGTTGTGCCCTTGTGATCTCTACATTTCATTGTTGTTCCCTTGCTCTATGCTTTTTTTTCCATGTCATGCCCTTACTATCTCCATGTCCTTTCTCTGTAAATATTCATTTCTTTTCCTTCTAAACATATATCTCTTAATGTACATAGAGAGATCTTCTTAAAGGTTCTTATTACATATAAGCTAACAATATAAAAATTGATCTAGCTATATACATATTATAGAATGTAAATAATAAAACAATAAAACTCACTCAATGCATGCTAAGTGACTTATCTCAAGATCTTGCACAAAAATAATGCAAACCAAGAAAAATAGGCAAAGTTTGCAAGAAATTTTACAAAAGCATATCATAGAAGATATTTTTAGAAAGAAAGAAGCCATAGCCTAGTTAAATTGGTCCAGTTTTCAAAAATTTGGGTTGATTACAAATTCCTATAGAAGTTTCATTAGAATAGGTACAATAAAACAAACAATTAGTTGTTCTTGACTACCAGGATCAAATATAGGTTTTCAAGGTGATAAAATTGCATATCCAGATGCATCACTTAATTGCCAAGTATGAAGTGTATTTTCCAACTTATAAAAAATGGTTGGATATAAATGCTCAATATGCTATCCCAATAATGAAATCCAAGGATGTAACCATGCATGTATTGGCATAGTCTCCCTACAAGGATCCCAAATATCTATTATTTCTATTAATTTGGGCATCGTTATATGATCTAGAATATTATGAAGTACTGAAGCCTATAGTAACTTCTCCCATGTCTCCAAAAAATGTAGCATAGGTTTAGGGTCCCTTGGTTACCAAGAATTTTTAGTAGCTATTCTCACTACTAGAATAATAAATTTAGTGAAGAGTTGAGTGTAAGGAGTTGAAGAAGTAAGTTTTGCTTCTCTGTAAATGCCATAATCATGAGGCTCATTTCCTTGTAGAAGCCTCTTTCATAATGACATTACCTCTAAACCATGGAAAGGATGTTGAAGTGGTTCCCAACCTTGAAACACTCTCATAAGAAATGACAAAGATGATGTAGATGCGATACATGACAAATTGTACAAGTCTTTATATATACAAAGAGATCATTTTTAAGTGTGAGGCCTCACCCCAACCCATCATAGCATAGATACCATATTTCCATTTTGTTACTTAGGATTGGATATCTTGACATATATGTTTGATACTTGATGGACAATAAATTTTGCTACTTAACTAATGATATTCACCTTGTGATCTTTCAATATGGTATGTATTAGGACATAATTGGCTTAGTTGATGAATTAATGGATATTTATTCAGTATTTCACTAATATGATAAGAAATAGAATTATGATATGATTCAATGCTTAATTTAATCTTGCTAGGAAAGTTAGTAATATCTAGTATTTTTTTAGGGTTAATGATTAAATTCTTAATATGTAATGATGGAAAATAGGAAGTTAATTATGGAGAATAGGAAGTTAATTATGGAATGTGTTGTATGTGAATGGTAGAATAATGAAGTTATCATGTATTTTTACTTTCATATTTATTTTATAAGTGGCTTTCCATTGGACTATTGATGCTCAAGTTTAGTGTACAGGAAAGGAACCATGGAACAAAATGGGGAAACAAGGTATAAATACATGTTAATATGACACAGCCAAGGTGAATCTTTATAACACTCGTAAACCTCCTTGTGATGTGTTTATTTTGTGAACGTGAGATGTATGTGTGTAGTATGTATTTCATGTGTAGATTCTGAATGTGTCATGTGTAATGTATAGTGAATTTGTGTGTCAATTGACACTTGTACTTGTCATGTGAAAATGACATGTTCTTTGGTGATGGATTATATCTCCACCTTAGCCTGAGTTAAATACCTTAATTGAGAAATTTGACTTATTGCCTTAAATTAGTAATGAGAACAAGGTTACCGCCATAGGAAAATTAGAATTTGAACTTACTTAGTATTGTGAGGTCCATAAAGTAGTTTTAATGTGAATTTGTGATAAAAATAAACCCTACCTATGTTAATACTTTAAGTTAAGGGGCATATAATGACCACTAGGGTACTTAGAAGACCTAGGATACCCCAAAAGGAATGCATCTTTTAGTGAATCCAAAAATGGGAGTGATATATAGAGTCATGACCAAATTAGAAACATACTTGGCCACTCTCTATCTTTAGAGACACACTCATAAGAACACTCTCATAAGAAATGACAAAGATGATGTAGATGCGATACATGACAAATTGTACAAGTCTTTATATATACAAAGAGATCATTTTTAAGTGTGAGGCCTCACCCCAACCCATCATAGCATAGATACCATATTTCCATTTTGTTACTTAGGATTGGATATCTTGACATATATGTTTGATACTTGATGGACAATAAATTTTGCTACTTAACTAATGATATTCACCTTGTGATCTTTCAATATGGTATGTATTAGGACATAATTGGCTTAGTTGATGAATTAATGGATATTTATTCAGTATTTCACTATTATGATAAGAAATAGAATTATGATATGATTCAATGCTTAATTTAATCTTTCTAGGAAAGTTAGTAATATCTAGTATTTTTTTAGGGTTAATGATTAAATTCTTAATATGTAATGATGGAAAATAGGAAGTTAATTATGGAGAATAGGAAGTTAATTATGGAATGTGTTGTATGTGAATGGTAGAATAATGAAGTTATCATGTATTTTTACTTTCATATTTATTTTATAAGTGGCTTTCCATTGGACTATTGATGCTCAAGTTTAGTGTACAGGAAAGGAACCATGGAACAAAATGGGGAAACAAGGTATAAATACATGTTAATATGACACAGCCAAGGTGAATCTTTATAACACTCGTAAACCTCCTTGTGATGTGTTTATTTTGTGAACGTGAGATGTATGTGTGTAGTATGTATTTCATGTGTAGATTCTGAATGTGTCATGTGTAATGTATAGTGAATTTGTGTGTCAATTGACACTTGTACTCGTCATGTGAAAATGACATGTTCTTTGGTGATGGATTATATCTCCACCTTATCCTGAGTTAAATACCTTAATTGAGAAATTTGACTTATTGCCTTAAATTAGTAATGAGAACAAGGTTACCGCCATAGGAAAATTAGAATTTGAACTTACTTAGTATTGTGAGGTCCATAAAGTAGTTTTAATGTGAATTTGTGATAAAAATAAACCCTACCTATGTTAATACTTTAAGTTAAGGGGCATATAATGACCACTAGGGTACTTAGAAGACCTAGGATACCCCAAAAGGAATGCATCTTTTAGTGAATCCAAAAATGGGAGTGATATATAGAGTCATGACCAAATTAGAAACATACTTGGCCACTCTCTATCTTTAGAGACAATTGGGGTTTGTAGGAAGAGGATAAGGAGCTCTAGTACAACTTTTCATTTTCAATTGCTTGGAGTGAGATTGGTATCCATAACCCATGGTGTTCTTCATTTGCATGTAGACTTCATATGGTGTTCTTCATTTCATGGTAAATTTGGTGTATCGTAGATGTGGTTTGTGAAAAGGATCTTTTGTTTGAAGGTTTCATGTGATAAAATTTATGTGATTCCTTTCTTGAATCTTGTTTTGTTCGATGTTGTATGTTGTGTAATGGGTGTGAAGCACCACTCACCTTTGGGAGGGAAGAGATGCTTGGGTGAAGGGGTTAGTTGGGCTCACTCATGTAGTTGAGGAACTCTCCCATTTGTGGAGATGATTTTTATGTGTTCCATGCAATATGGACTTCTTATTACTTGCATTTTGTGAGGTATAAGGAGGTGTGTGAAGGGGAAGTCATTGTAAGCCTTGAAAGGGCATGTCGATAATGAGAAAATGTGCATATTGTGAATCATAGTTTGGAATCCTCCTCATGGAGAGAGCCCACCTTCACCCTATAAATTGATTCAATTGTTGAATCTTTATGCAATCCTTGGGTTGGGTTGTCTTGTAATGTTTGTGTACTATTTTTTATATTTTTGTGATCATGCATATTATGTGAATTTGTAGCATGCAACCATTTGTGCCTTGTTTCCCCAAGCTTAGAGGGTGGTCTCCTCAAGGCCTAGGTTGGGAGGTGAGCCTCCATGGTTCTACATATTATCTCTAATTACAGATTTTCTTGAGGTCTTGGACATTTGGAAATTTTAAAGTTTCACCCTTTTCTAAAAAGAAAAGAAAAAATTATTATATTGAGAGAGAGAAAATACACCTTGTTATGTGTTTATATTTGTAATTAAAAAGTGTTGTTCATCCATTTCACTTGTCAAGAGAGTATGAGTCATCTATGTATTATGGAATAGGTATTTCCATTGTGTGTAATATGATATATTGGATTCACCACCTTATGTTCAAGATGATAAGAGTATAGTATAGAAGAAATGGAAGAAAATTGATTAATAATCCTCCTTGAGTTGTTATTCTCTTAGGTAGGATTGCATTGAAGAAAAGGAATTAGAGTCAAGAATAAGAGATTTTACTTCTACTATTCTTATTTCCTATAATCTCATTTGAATAATTTAGATGTAATTATGTTCAATCTTGATTCATATTGCATGTGGATTTTTACTTCCAATTCATAGGTAATTCATAGTCATGAAGGAGATATCAATAATAAAACTAGAGTATATGATGTTCATAAAGTTATATGCAATCTTTCATTGTGCCTCCTAAATTAGTATCTTACAATTTTAATCTTGATAGTGATGGTATAGTTATTATGTAATAACCATTAGAGTGCAATATATGAAATAAACATTAGAATACCAAAAGTATGTTCAATATCTAACAACTCAATCATAAAACAACCATAAGTAAAATTGTGCAAGAACAATTAATTAATTGTCACGCCCAATCTACGAGGGCAAAAACACACAATTTTTTTTTTTTTTTAAATAATTAAATTGCTCTAAGTTTTGAAATGATTGATTACAATTTAAGTAAAGGTTCTCTACATCATCTTAGTTTAAAACTCTTGTGGCGGAATGCATCATTAGGATTTTGAAGTTCTTCATTATTAGATTGAAATCAATGTTTACTTAATTTGTTATTACATTGCTTAAACAATCAAGTGAAAATTATTTTAATAACAATCCAAATGAAATTGGGTTTAGATTAATCGAAAAATCCAAATCAATAAACCCGATTTTAATCCTATATCAAAATAGCCAATTAACCTTTCATACTTTATCTACTTAGAACGAACTAAAACAATTCTAATAATTAAAACCAAAACATAAATCTCAAACTTAAATTAAAGGTTACTAATGTGAATTATACACTAGTCATAAATTTAATTTTACTAACAACTAACTAATTAAGCTAACTAACAAAATCTAACATTAATCTAACCATATACAAAATGAGTGTCTAATCTTTCAATAGAACTTATCTTTACAATTTAAATAAAACTAAAACTATCTAATTAAATCATGACATTAAACTAAAATTACAAAAGAAATATAATTATAAAATGTAAACAATAACTTAACAATTTACATGACAAGAATAAATCAATTAAATTAAAACATACCAACTAACTTATCTTAATCTAAACTAACATCTAATACTAACTAAATTTAAACATTAAATAACATACAAATTAAAGTTAACAAACAACTTAACTAACATATAAAACAACTAAACTTATTAACAACTAACCTACCTACTAACTCAAACCTATACTAAACCAAGCTACCCTACCCCTAACCACTAACCATTCCACTTGCCCACTAGTCAAGTCGATTTGACCCCCAAAACCTCTCCCAAGGCCCCACGCAATCCAAGCCTTCACATCCAAAAAGGAGTACGCTGGATTATGGAGGAGCTGAAGTTTAAAGCAGATTAAAATTTTCAAAACTTTACAACATTCCCCAACAACGTATACCCAAGACCCAATATAGGTCATGTCACTGACATGGCATCCATCACATTCCTTCCCACATAGCCCAAGGAGGAAGAAACACATCCCAAGCTGGCACGTGAGCAGAGGCAAGGGATAGGAAGTAATAAAAGGAAATGACCACCAATATCAACTTAAGACATTAACCAAATCTTTCCCCAACATAAATGTTCTACCAACCAATACTGAGCACTGGATAAGGAGGAAGATGGAGATGGGACAAGGGAAAAAGTAAGTTTAAGACATCAGCTCATCCCTTAATTTCAAAGCCCACGTTTTCTAAGGAGATTGAGACAAGCACAAAGTCAAGTGGGGTAGTGCAGGGATGATGTCATCGATAAGATGGCACAAGGATTTGCAAGAAAATTTAAACTTTTTAATTCCTCCCACCTTACTGACGTCCATGGAAGAGGGTAAGACATTAATGGAAAAACAAGTTTTATAGGTAAGTTTTAGGATATTAGATATATGATATTATAAATATGTTTTTTTTCGAATTTCTTTTGAATTTTGAACATTAATATCTATATTTTATTTTTATTTTGTCTTATTTCAAATTTAATTAAAATAAGAATATTCTGAGGAATATTCTCTATTGCAAAGAGGCATTTAAATTTTATCCCATACAAAAGGCAGAGAGTTTTACTTTCTTGCAACACTTTTTTTTTTTTCAAATTTTATAAGTATAGATTTAAAGCCATGTATATTTTTTTGAAAGGCTTTAAACATTGATACAATAGTTTAAGGTATATTAACACCATATTTAATATGAACTCCTATGTAACTTGCATTGCAATAAAACAACCATAGATGTTAATTCCTTTCTTGAACATAGTTATCATTTGAACATATAAGGAACATATAAAGAACTTGAAAATTTGCTCAATCCAACTAAATCTACATCCATGATATAATTTTCATTTCCAACATAGAAGTAAACTTGAAATTTTCCTAATTAAATCAACACCATTTCCATCTTATTTTGATGTACATCCATCAAAAATAAAATTTACAAAATTAAATCACATGACAAGAAATTATACTCAACACCAATTTTATTGGCAAACCTGATTCAAACGCTCAGCCGAGCAAGAATCAAGAAGAAAACCTGGCTTCGTTGCCAATTACAACAAGGTTTAAAATACAATTTACAATAGGATCTCAATCCCAAATTTCAACAATTAAATCAAATTTTCTTCATGACCCTAATCAAGGGATTTATAATGTTTTCTGCAACACATTTCTAGAACCATGGAGGGAATAGAATCTTATCAGGTTACAAAAAGCATGACCAAGAACAATTCAAAACATGCATATTCATATAAGGTTTTTCACAATGAGATCCACAATGAATCAACACTAGGGAAAGGTGGATTCTTCCAACAGGAGAAGTTAAGCACAACACCAAATCAGATGCCCAATATGGGATATAAACCAAGAACATCCATTCTATCATTTAAACATGCCATACTCATACCGGGTTTGTGCTGATGGGTAGGGGCTCATAACACCCTACCCTTTCTCCCTTTTCTCATCCTGAGAAGAGACTCTACACTGGTTGGAGTCCAACTAAACAAACCTTTCCCAAAATTGGTCACTTCTGCCCTCTCCAAGGGTGAGTAATACCAAAACACCCATACAAGAAAAATCTCAAAAATTGTAAACATAAACATGAAAGGAAAACAACCAAAATAACATGGTTTTAAAATCTTCCCAACATACCCACAAACATACAAACATTGAAACAACAACAAAGTAGCATGAGCATGAAACAAAACATGAAAAATGAATAAGGGAGATGAGAATTTCCTACCTTCACAAAGAGGTAATGGAAAAGAACAAGTTTGAGTAGAGTTTCCACTTCCTTCCTTCAATCTTCAAAACTCCTCTCTAAATTTAGAGATTTGGTAACAACCTCCACAAGACCAAGAAGGGCCTCTCAATAGGCCTCCAACTCAACCACCCAAGGGCTCAATAACTACCCCCACGCACTTGAAATTCTAGAAACTCCTAACTCAACCTACACTATGATTAAACCCTAAGTGGAGATGAGGTGAAGTAACTCAAGATAACCATGGTCAATTTTCGCACAAAGGCTAAAAGAGACTTTTTGAGTGACCTCAAAAGTCAATAAAAGGGCCTTAGGGGTTGGAAAAGACCCCTAACCCATACCCATACCCTTTGAGTATAATTATATCAAGTTTTAAGCCTTAGGAAAAAGGTTTAGAGCCAAACAAAATCTAGGAATAAAATAGGACCATCTAACTATTCTAACATTGCGGAATAAGCACTAGTCTGGATTAAGGGATGACTAACCTCGATTAAGAACCCAAAAGCAAACTGACACCAGCTAAACCAACTTGGGTCCAAAGGTTAAAAAACTAACCCTAAATAGGACACTAAAGCACATAAAGATTTACGAGTGTCAAGCGACACTAAAAGAACATAATTACGAATATTAACATTCACTGAACAAAGAAGATACATACATATATCTCACAATACAATACATGAATTATGAACAACAAGGTTTCCAAAATTAGCACAAAGAGATCAGTTATGTTCCTCCATAGGGTTTCTCAGCTAAATATCTACACACTCATTGCACACATCAGTAGTCCCGTAAAATCACATGTTCATAAATGTATACGTATCAGAAATTCACTTAAATTAAAACATACATCAATAAGGGTTTCTTCATCCTGCTTAATTCTTAATCATTTAAAATCTCTTAAATCAAAGTCTCAATCCTACATTTACTGGTTTTATCAACATACATATACATGAAACATTAAATGACAATCATCAAATATATCTGAAAGTAACATCACACAACATGAATAATAAAGTATGTTCTAAGCATCAGATAATGTCTCGACATCTCGAGTCATGAATATCAAAATAATAGTAATGTATCACTATGCTACGATGGGTTGGGGCGAGGCCTCACATCCTCCCCCACTAGGCATGAACTTCCTCCTGGTGTTCATCAAAAAGGTACGTGTACTAAGATTGCATCTATGTTGCATCCTCCCATGAAGCTCTAACCTCATCGTAACAGTCCCACTGGACCCTAACCTAGTCCAGCTCTCGACCTCGAAGTGCTAGGGTCCATCGGGCAATAATGCAGATAGTCTCCAGTGCTAGTTGTCCATCTGACTCCACCTGTAAAGCATCCCAATCTATAATATGAGACTCATCATAAATGTATCCTCTAAGTACTGGAATATGAAACACATCGTGGATGCGTTACAGGCTAGGTGGCAAAGCTAAATGGTATGCAACAGGTCATATCCTCTCAAGGATCTCAAACGGCCCAACAAATCGAGGTGCCAACTTAGAGCCCTTTTTGAAATGAATCAGACTCTTGTGTGGTCACACCCTCAAGAATACTCTATCACCAACCTGATACTCTCAATCTGTCCTCTTCGCATCAACATACTTCTTCTACCTATCCTATGCCTCTCTCATGTGCTGTCTAATTAGGGTCACCTGCTGCTCCATCTCCTTTACTAACTGGGGACCAATAGATACTCGATCCTCGATCCTATCCCAACTCAAGGGTGTCTTGCATGGTCTCCTGTACAAGGCCTCATAAGGCGGCATACCTATGGAAGAATGGTGCCCATTGTTATAGGAAAACTTGACAAGATGTAAGTATTCCTCCCATTTGACCTGATGGTCCATCATGTACATATGTAGCATGTCCTCCAAAAACTAATTCACTCACTCGATCTGGCCATCGGTCTGAGGATGATACGCTATACTAAAATTGAGCCTAGTTCCCAAAGCTGACTGCAACTCTCTCCAAAATGAAGAAGTGGACAATGAGTCTCTATTGAAGATGATCTTACAGGGAACACCATGAAGTCTAACAATGTCCCACAAGAACACCTGGGTTACATCTTGTGCTATGAATGTAGTACGCACGAGTGAGAAATGGGCAACCTTGGTCAATGTGTCAACTATCACCAAAATGGCATCATGGTGAAGAGATGACATAGGAAGACCAATAATAAAATCCATAGATATATTATCCCATTTCCACACTGCAATTTCATGCAGCTGGAGAAGCCCACCAGGGTGATGATGCTCTGCCTTCACCCTCTGGCACTCAAGGCATCTTGTAACTATGCTAGCAATCTGCACTCTCATGCCTGGCCAATGATACAACTCTCTCAAATCTGCATGTAACTTTTTAACATCGAGCTGTGCTGCATAAGGTGCTCTGTGAGCCCCCAGTACAATGAGCTTGTGCAAACCCCCAATGGAAGGTACATACATACGTCCCCTATGATGCAAAAGTCCATCAAACTCCAAGAAATACTCTACAAACTTCCCTTCCAAGAGTCTCTGAGAAAGTACCAACTGACTAACTTTTGCATAAAGCTCATCAGTTGGTAAGTGCTGTAAGATCTGCTTTCTCAAGTCAGTGCAAGTAGTCATAGATGAAAGCTCATGGTGCCTTTTGCTTAAGGCATCTACAACCACATTCTCTTTTCCCTTGATGTAATGAACATCAAAATCATACTCACACAAAAACTCCATCCACCTTCTTTGCCTAGCATTAGGGTTTGGCTGAGAAAATATGTACTGCAAGCTCTGGTGATCAGAATGAAGCTCAAATCTATGACCCAGAAGGAAATGTCACCATCTCACCAAGGCATGAACCACTGCCGCTAGTTCTAGGTCATGAGTAGGATAATTGAGTTCATGAGTCTTCAACTTCCTAGACTCAAAGGAAATAGGTCATCCTTCCTACATAAGGACTTCCCCTAAACCATCTAAAGATGAATCGGTGCACACCACAAAATTTGCAATAGGATCTGGTACTGCAAGAATCGGTGCACTCATGAGGGCTCTCTTGAGCTCTTCAAAAGCTCTACCACACTTCTCTATCCACTTGTACTTCTTCCCCTTTTTCTGAAGAGATGTGATGGGGTGTGCCAATCTAGAGAATCTTGAAATGAAGCGTCTGTAATATCCTGCTAGCTCCATAAAGCTCCTCACTTCAGTAACACTGGTGGGTGCTGGCCAATCCATGATGGCCCTAATCTTTGATGGGTCTACTGAGACTCCATCACCTGATATGACATGACTCAAATAATGTATCTCGGGTCTAAAGAATGCACACTTTGACAAGCTGCCAAACAACTGATTCTCTCTCAGCCTCTGCAATACTTGTCTCAAGTGCTCTTCATGCTCTCTCTCATCATGAGAATAAATCAGGATGTCATCAAGAAACACAACCACAAACTTATCCAAAAAGGTACAAAATACTCCATTCACGAGGCTCATGAATATAGTTGGAGCATTCGTAAGGCGAAAAGGTACCATGGTGAACTTGTAGTGGCCATACCTAGTACGAAAAGATGTTTTAGGGATATCACTATCCACAATCCTCAATTGATGGTAACCTGACTTTAGATTAATCTTTGAAAATACTCGGGCACCCTGAAACTAATCAAAGAGATCATCGATTCTGGAAAGAGGATATCGGTTCTTGATGGTCACTTTGTTCAATTGTCGATAATCGATACACAACCTAAGTGATCCATCCTTCTTCTTGACGAAGATCACTGGTGCACCCCAAGGTGACACAATAGGTCAAATATGCCCCTTCTCTAAGAGTTCATCCAACTAAGCTTTTAGCTCACTAAGCTCATGAGTAGTCATCCTATACAATGCTCTCAAAATTGGCTTGGCTCCTGGCACTAGGTCTATATGAAAATCCACTGCTCAAGGTGGAGGCATACCAGGAAGCTCTAAAGGAAACACATATGCAAACTCTTGAAGGATTGGAAAATCATCAAGGGATGGTTGCTTCTCTAAATTTTCCTCTTTGTCACTAATAGTGATAGCAAACAACTGACAATACTGTCGCATGCACCATCTAAGCTGCATAGCGGAAATCATATGAAGGGACATCGACCTCTTCACTCTGAAGATCTCCCTAGAGATACCATCATCATCCACACATTCCACTCTCTTCTGTCAATAATCCATCTTGGTGTTGTGGGCATAAAGCCAATCCATGCCAAGAACAACATCATAACAACCTAGAGGGGTAATGCATAGATTAGTCCTAGTGGACATGTCTCCAATCTGCATCTAACAACTCCACACCATGGAACTAACTGACACTCTGGCTCCTAAGGCTAACTCTACTTCTCAACTAACATCCTATCTAACTGCCACTAGCCCGCAATGCTCCACCACAAATGGAGATATAAAAGAGTCAGTAGCTTCAGAATCAAATAAAACTGCAACCATACGGCCCTGTATAATACCTATAGCCTTGATAACTATGGCCTGATGCTCAGCTTGGTGGTTGTCAACCACTGCAAAAACTCTATGGGATCTACCCATGTCACCAACTGTCGACTCTGAAAAAGCCCTGCTCTAACCACTGGATGCATATCCTTGAGGACACTCCCTAGCTATATGACCCATGCCACCACAAGTGTAGCATGGTTTGAGAGTATAAGATCATGCACCCTATGATGCAGACTGCTGTGGGCCTCCTGACCTACAATATCCACTATATCCACCCCTAGAAGATTGCTAAGTCTTCACTGACTGTGACTGTGGGGCCTATACTTTCTGATCCTGCCTAGGACCCTATGACTACCACTACTTGGGCTTGGATCCTTGATAACGCTGAGAAGATTTCTATTGCTACTATTGGGGTTTTGGCTGCTGAGACTGCTAGCCCTTAGAGGACCCTACTGTATAGTTCTGATTCCTTTTCCAAGGGGGTTTCTACTAGGAAGAGTTTTGGTTCTGAGACCGATCTCATGACTCCTGCCTACCTCGAGTATCCTCAGCAACTAGTGCTATCTCCACTACATGTTTGAAGGTGGTAGGGAAGGCCATCCGAATTGGTCCCTGAAGAGAGAAATTTAGCCCCATGATAAAGCGATGCACCCGTAGTTTCTCATTCTTCATGTATTCCACATAAGGAAGGAGCTCGAGAAACCTGCTCTCGTATTGAGCCACTATAAGGCCTCTCTGATAAAGAGAATGGAACTCCTCTATCTATTTCTACCAAAAATACTCTAACAAGTACCTCTCCCAAAATCTTTCTAGGAAAGATTCCTATGTGAGGGTGTCCATCCTCACTCCACCTATGATCTCCTCCTGATGCCACTAGTTGGAGGCATCCCCTTGCAATTGATGAACTGCTAGGCATGCTTTTAGATTACTCCCATAAGGGCGTAACCCAAAGCACTCTTGTAGGCTCTACAACCATGCCTTTTCTACTGAACCCTTAGTGGTACCAGTAAATAATGCTGGCCCAAGTCGAATCAATTCCCTGATATCATCTCCTACATGTCTAGGAGGTCTGTCAAATGAGGGTCCTCTCTAGTGTATGGACTCTTCCTCATGTTCACCCTAACCCTCTAACTACCTCGGTGGGGGACTCCTAGTCCTCTCTTTGACTCTGGGCCCACCTCCTCTAGGTCCCTTTGCTTCCATTACTAGAATCTACTAAACTGGCTGAACTATAGGTACTACTCTCTGTTGAACTACACTGATCAAAGTCTGAAGTATATCTATAATGTCCTGGTTTGGGTTTGGTGGTGGAGGTGGAGGTGGCCCATCCTCCTATCCTACTCTACCACCCCTAGCCCTACGATGTCTGCCTCGTCGGCGATGAGTAATAGGTGGCATCTACACAATTAAAAGTTTGAGTTAATTTTAGGAAGCACAATGGTTAAAGGTTCCTAGTGTTGAAACACGGGCTTTGATACCAAAATGTCATGCCCAATCTATGAGGGCAAAAACACACAACTTTTTTTTTTTTTTTAAATAATTAAATTGCTCTAAGTTTTGAAATGATTGATTACAATTTAAGTAAAGGTTCTCTACATCATCTTAGTTTAAAACTCTTGTGGAGGAATGCATCGTTAGGATTTTGAAGTTCTTCGTTATTAGATTGAAATCAATGTTTACTTAATTCATTATTACATTGCTTAAACAATCAATTGAATATCATTTTAATAACAATCCAAATGAAATTGGATTTAGATTAATCAAAAAATCCAAATCAATAAACCCGATTTTAATCCTATATCAAAATAGCCAATTAACCTTTCATACTTTATCTACTTAGAATGAACTAAAACAATTCTAATAATTAAAACCAAAACATAAATCTCAAACTTAAATTAAAGGTTACTAATGTGAATTATATACTAGTCATAAATTTAATTTTACTAACAACTAACTAATTAAACTAACTAATGAAATCTAACATTAATCTAACCATATACAAAATGAGTGTCTAATCTTTCAATAGAACTTATCTTTACAATTTAAATAAAACTAAAACTATCTAATTAAATCATGACATTAAACTAAAATTAAAAAAGAAATATAATTATAAAATGTAAACAATAACTTAACAATTTACATGACAACAATAAAATAATTAAATTAAAACAAGCCAACTAACTTATCTTAATCTAGACTAACATCTAATACTAACTAAATTTAAACATTAAATAACATACAAATTAAAGTTAGCAAACAACTTAACTAACATATAAAACAACTAAACTTATTAACAACTAACCTACCTACTAACTCAAACCTATACTAAACCAAGCTACCCTACCCCTAACCACTAACCATCCCACTTGCCCACTGGTCAAGTCGATTTGACCCCCAACACCTCTCCCAAGGCCCCATGCAATCCAAGCCTTCACATCCAAAAAGGAGTACGCTGGATCATGGAGGAGCTGAAGTTTAAAGAAGATTAAAATTTGCAAAACTTTACAACATACACCAACAACGTATACCCAAGACCCAATATAAGTCATGTCACTGACATGGCATCCATCACATTCCTTCCCACATAGCCCAAGGAGGAAGAAATTCATCCCAAGCTAGCATGTGAGCAGAGGCAAGGGATAGGAAGTAATAAAGGGAAATGACCACCAATATCAACTTAAGACATTAAGCAAATCTTTCTGTAACATAAATGTTCTACCAATCAATACTGAGCACTGGATAAGGAGGAAGATAGAGATGGGACAAGGGAAAAAGTAAGTTTAAGACATCAGCTCATCCCTTAATTTCAAATCCCACATTTTCTAAGGAGATTGAGACAAGCACAAAGTCAAGTGGGGTAGTACAGGGATGACATCATCGATAAGATGGCACAAGGATTTGCAAGAAAATTTAAACTTTTTAATTCCTCCCACCTTACTGACGTCCATGGAAGAGGGTAAGACATTAATGGAAAAACAAGTTTTATAGGTAAGTTTTAGGATATTAGATATATGATATTATAAATATGTTTTTTTTTTTGAATTTCTTTTGAATTTTGAACATTAATATCTATATTTTTTTAAGGTGTATATTTTTGAAAGGCTTTAAACATTGATACAATAGTTTAAGGTATATTAACACCATATTTAATATGAACTCCTATGTAACTTGCATTGCAATAAAACAACCATAGATGTTAATTCCTTTCCTGAACATAGTTATCATTTGAACATATCAGGAACATATAAAGAACTTGAAAATTTTCTCAATCCAACTAAATCTACATCCATGATATAATTTTCGTTTCCAACATAGAAGTAAACTTGAAATTTAACTAATTAAATCAACACCATTTCCATCTTAGTTTGATGTGCATCCATCCAAAATAAAGTTTACAAAATTAAATCACATGACAAACAATTATACTCAACACCAATTTTATTGGCAAACTTGATTCAAATGCTCAGCCGGGAAAGAATCAGGAAGGAAACTCGGCTTCGTTTCCAATTACAACAAGGTTTAAAATACAATTTACAATAGGATCTCAATCCCAAATTTCAACAATTAAATCAAATTTTCTTCATGACCCTAATCAAGGGATTTATAATGTTTTCTGCAACTCATTTCTAGAAACTTGGAGGGAATAGAATTTGATCAGGTGACAAAAAGCATGACCAAGAACAATTCAAAAAATGCATATTCATACAAGGTTTTTCACAATGAGATCTACAATGAATCAACACTAGGGAAAGGTGGATTCTTCCAATAGGAGAAGTCAAGCACAACACCAAATTAGATGCCCAATTGGGGCTATTAACCAAGAACTTCTGTTCTATCAATTAAACATGCCATACTCATACCAAGTTTGTGCTGACGGGTAGGGGCCCATAACATCCTACCCTTTCTCCCTCTTCTCATCCTAAGAAGAGACTCTACACTGGTTGAAGTCCAACTAAAAAAACCTTTCCCAAAATTGGTCATTTTTTCCCTCTCCAAGGGTGAGTAATACCAAAACACCCATACAAGAAAAATCTCAAAAATTGTAAACATAAACATGAAAGGAAAACAACCAAAATAACATGGTTTTCAAATCTTTCCAACATACCCAAAAACACACAAACATTGAAACAACAACAAAGTAGCATGAGCATGAAACAAAACATAAAAATTGAATAAGGGAGATGAGAATTTCCTACCTTCACAAAGAGGTAATGGCAAAGAATAAGTTTGAGTAGAGTTTCCACTTCCTTCCTTCAATCTTCAAAACTCCTCTCTAAATGTAGAGATTGGGTAACAACCTCCACAAGACCAAGAAGGGCCTCTAAATAGGCCTCCAACTCAACCACCCAAGGGCTCAATAACTACCCCCACCCACTTGCAATTCTAGAAACTCCTAACTCAACCTACACTATGATTAAACCCTAAGTGGAGATGAGGTGAAGTAACTCAAGATAACCATGGTCAATTTTCTCACAAAGGAAAAAAGAGACTTTTTGAGTGACCTCAAAAGTCAATAAAAGGGGCTTAGGGGTTGGAAAAGACCCCTAACCCATACCCATACCCTTTGGGTATAATTATATCAAGTTTTAAGCCTTAGGAAAAAGGTTTAGAGCCAAACAAAATATAAGAATAAAATAGGACCATCTAACTATTCTAACATTGTGGAATAAGCACTAGTCCAAATTAAGGGATGAATAACCTCGGTTAAGAACTCGAAAGCAAACTGACACCAACTAAACCAACTTGGGTCCAAAGGTTAAACAACTAACCCTAAACAGTACACTGAAGCACATAATGATTTATGAGTGTCAAGCGACACTAAAAGAACATAATTACGAACATTAACATTCACTGAACAAAGAAGATACATACATATATCTCACAATAAAATATGTGAATTACGAACAACAAGGTTTCCAAAATTAGCACAAAGAGATCAGTTCTGTTCCTCCGTAGGGTTTCTCAGCTAAATATCTGCACACTCATTGCACACATCAGTAGTCCCATAAAATCACATGTACATAAATGTATACATATCAGAAATTTACATAAATTAAAACATAAATCAATAAGGGTTTCTTCATCCTACTTAATTCTTAATCATTTAAAATCTCTTAAATCAAAGTCTCAATCCTACATTTACTAGTTTCATCAACATACATATACATGAAATATTAAATGACAATCATCAAATATATCTGAAAGTAACATCATAGAACATGAATAATAAAGTATGTTCTATGCATTAGATAATGTCTCGACATCTTGAGTCGTGAATATCAAAATAATAGTAATGTATTACTATGCTACGATGGGTCAGGGCGAGGCCTCACATTAATCAACTTCAAAAAAAAAAAAGACCTGGGTGAGCACATTTTAACTGTCTGGAAAATGTATGAGAAAGCAAAAAAATGGTATTCCTACTAATATAGACCATTAAAATATTTAGCCAGATAAAATAATATTATTGTTTAAAACAACTAGTATAATATTAATAAATTTTTGACATGCATTAATAATGGTAAGATCTTGAGATATCATTACCTAGTTGTCTGATTTTACCCCCATCATGTTATAATAGCCCTATATAAAAAAACAATTACTATAATAATATTATATTAAAAAAGAATCATTTCCCACCTTAATTGGGCAAATGGGCAACCTGGCTTGGAGTCATTTCAATAACTTTTCAAAAAAAAATAAAAAATTTACAAGTTGAGTGGGGAAGAAGTTCAACCCCACCCACCTTGTCTTGGTGACCATCTTATGTATAGGGGGAGAATTCAATATAAGGGGGCTGCCTTGTATGACATGCCACCCTTCCCTCCTCCCTCCCATGTGGGAGGAGAGGGAGTATAAAGAGGGGGGTGGCTATGTTAAATGGGTCATAGGGGGTTAGGTTGTAGATGGTGGGTAAGGGTAGATAGGTGCTTAGTATGTTAATCTAAATTTTGTTTCATTTTAAAAAAAAGTTTGTTATAAGTAAAAAAGGGGAATATAGGGGATAGGAGGGTTAGAATTTAGTAAAGGTGTTAAATTCAAAAATTTAAAAGTTTATCTTATCAGTTAGGAGTAGTTTTGTAAGCTAATAAAAATGGGTAGATAGAATTAGATAGGGTAAATGTATTTCAATTTTTTATTTTTATTTTAATACATGTGTTAATCTAAGATGATAGTTAAGGGGTGGTCTTGTAGCATAGGTTTAGGATAGTTTAAGTAAGTATATATATATATTTTTTAATGTTTAGGTATAGGACTAAATTAGGCTTAGTCTTAAAAGTAAGGTAAGAACATTTGGTATAAAATTAATATTTTTGGAATAATTAGTAAATTAAAAATAGATAAAAATGTAATAATATTAATATTAATACATAAAAAAATCAATAAAAAATTAACTAAATGAAGAGAATCAAATTCATAACTAATAACAAATACATAGATAGTAGTACAAAAAAAACCAATGATCAAGATAATCATTGAAGACCTTAAAGACACTATACCCTAGAACCATTATTTCGTAAATTGAACTTTCACATGCTTCGTGAAATGTCTTAATCTAAGAATTGTAGATGAGGGACTATCACCACAACATCTTAAGACTTAGCTTGCATTTGATAATAGAAATCAAGTAACCATCTCATAGGGAACTTGAAATCCAGATTCTGAGTGGATAAACTTCATTCCATCATCTAACTTTAACATCTCCAAGTTAAGTATAGATTACGTATCTCCTCATCTAATAAAAAATTCAAATCTATTGGCAATACCTGAATCTTTGACACAATCCCATAACCTTAGAATGCAACTTATACTCTTTTAGTTATAACAAGTACCATCCAAGTATAACCACAACCTAATATGAGTGTAAACCCTTAAAATTAAACATCAATCTAATCGACTAAATTATCAACATTGACATTGCAAAAAAAAATTAGTTGTATCTTTTCCATGTTGAATTATAGGCATGACCTTCTAGTATTAGAGCTTTTGGTTTCAACATTAGGAGCCTAACCCATTACATCTAACCTATGAACTGGAACTTTGTGTAGGATGCTCCCAATCACCCACAATGGTCGTCAGAGGGCCAAGGGTCCTAGAGAAAACCCAACAGGCCAAGAGGGGTTAGGACAGGATGTGGGAGGACCCCCACCTAGATAACCTCCAAATCTTGATCAAGTTTTGAATTCTATCAACAATATGACTGGGGTAGTATAGTAGAGGTTACCACCTATCATTCCTCAATGAGAACAGTACAATGTAGAGGGGTATGGGGCCAATATCAAGGAAAGAGTAGGAATCCCCCACCCATACTTGTAGAGGAGTAGGGGGAAGCATTAGTACATTAGGTTGAGCCAACCTTGCATTAGAGCAAGCACTAGTGAGAGCACCTCGAGACATTGGAGATGAGATTAGTGATCTACTATGACTCAAGCCACCCATATTCATTGGTACCACAGATGGAACATGTGTAGAGACATGGCTATAAAGTTTATAGACATGCTTTAGATTACGTACCCACAGGAGTAATCTGAAGGCATGACTAGTCGTACACCTATTACAAGAGGATGCCTCCACTTGGTGGTAGTAGGAGGAGACCATAGAAAGAGTAGACATAGAGACACTCACATGTGAGTCCTTTGTAGACCATTTTAGAGATAGGTATATGTCAAAGCACTTTAGATAGAGGGAAGTTGAGGAGTTCCATTATCTTCAATAGAGGGGTCTCACGGTGGCCTAGTATTAGAGTAGGTTCTTAGAGATACTTCCTTATGTGTAGTACATGAGAGATGAGAAGCTACACATCCATCAGTTCATTAAGGGTCTTAACCTATCTCTCTAGAGATCAGTACAACTAACATTTCCTATGACTTTCAAAGAAGTAGTTGAGATGACATTGGTTACCAAAGACATTTGTACTAGGTAGGAATCTTGGGATAGGTCCCATAACTAGAACCCCTCCTAGTAGCCAACATAGTAGAAACCCTCTTGGAAGGGTAATCAAATTTATGTAGTGGGGTGCTCAAAGGCCCTATAGACAAAATAGAGACACTAGGTAGCAAGACACTAGATACAGGTCATCTTAGGGTCACAAGGGCTCTAAGCCCAAATAGTGGTAGTCACAGAGCCCTAGGCATTATTAGAAGCCATTGACCCAGTATGCATAGCTAGCTAGGACTCAACAGTCCTCTAGGAGAGGCTTTAGTGGATCTAGTTGGACTGAGGGTCAACAATAGCCCAAGCCACAAGGAACGTAGATTTAGATTCAAGGGCCATGTTATGCTTGTGGTGGTATGGATCATATTTCAAGGAAGTGTCTGTAGGGTCCCATAGTAGGTAGTTAGTGAGGAGCCATCTTTGAGCCTATAGTAGGTGATATCGATAGATCCCATAGGGTGTTTTTAGTGGTTGATAACTACTAGGCCAAGCATTAGGCTACAATGATTGAGGTTGTAGGTATGGTTAGAGGATATGAGGTTACTATACTATTTGACTCCAAAGCTACAGACTCTTTTATATCCCCATTTGTAGTGGAATGTTGTAGGCTAGTGGTTGTAGACAAGATGTTGACTAGGAGGTTGAGTTTGCTTTAGGGGCTAGGGTGTCAGTTGACTCCTTGATTCAAGAGTGTCTGATTTAGATTGGGGAAATGTTCACCATATTACAATTGTGTATTACTCCTTTAGGATCCTATGATGTAGTTCTTAGCATGGATTGTCTTTGTGTCTATAGTGCCAAGGTGGATCACAAATAGAAGATGGTTGAGTGTGTAGATGATCATGGTATACCTAGAGTGATTTCAAGAGTACAAAGGCCAATATCCCTTCATATGATTTCTTCCATGCAACTTCAGCGGTGCATGTGGAAGGGATTTCAGCTATTTTCCATCACCATCAGTGATAAAGAGGAGGATGTAGGGAAGGAACCTTCCCTTGATGACTATTCAGTATTATAGGAGTTTTCTATGTGTTTCCATCAGAGCTTGCTGGTATGCCACCACTGAGGGTAGTTTATTTCCATATTGATCTCGTGCCAAGAGCTAAACCCATATCTAGATTACCTTATAGGATTACCAACCATGAGCTCAATGAGCTTAAGATTTGGCTAAAGGAACTTTTGAAAAAGGGACATATCTCACCTAGTGAGTCATCTTGGGGAGCACTAGTGATCTTTGTTAAAAAGAAGGATGGATCACTCAGATTATGCATTGATTACCACCAGTTGAATAAGGTAACTATTAGGAACCCTTACCCACTACCTAGGATTGATGACCTATTTCATTAGTTACTAGGTGCCTGACTTTTATCCAAAATAGATTTGAAGTCAAGGTACTATCAATTGCACATCATGGAAAGTGACACCCACAAGACTGTGTTCCATACAAGATATGGTCACTATGAGTTTATGGTGGTACCTTTTGGTCTCACAAATGCCTAGCTATATTTATGACCCTCATGAATGAAGTATTGTGCATATTCCTAGACAAGTTTGTAGCAGTGTTCCTAGATGATATACTGGTTGATTCTTGTAATGAGAAGGAACATGAAGAACACCTACAATAGGTATTGCAGTAGTTAAGGGAGAATCAACTTTATGGTAGATTTTTGAAGTGTGCCTTTTTCAGATGGGAAGTGCATTATTTGGGTCATGTGATATCAGGGGATGGGATCTCAGTGGACCCTTCCAAGATCCAAGCCATCATGGATTGACCAATACCTACCAATGTCATAAAGGTCAAAAGTTTTATAGGATTCGCTGGATACTATAGGTAGTTTGTGGCAAGTTTCTCTAAGGTATCTCATCATATTACTTCTCTTTAGAGAAAGAGAAATAAGTTTGAGTGGATAGAAAACTATGAGGAGGCATTTCAAAAGCTTAAGAGGGCACTCACTAGTGCACCTATTTTAGTAGTACCCAACCCCTTATTGGACTTTGTAGTATGTACAAATGCTTCCTTGGCTGGAGTTGGAGTTATTCTTATGCAAGAGGGTTGAGCCATAGCTTATGAGTCTAGGAAACTCAAGGGGAATGATCTCAATTACCCTACTCATGATCTCAAGCTTGCAACAGTGGTCCATGCATTAGCAAAATGGTGTCATTTCCTTCTAGGGTGATGATTTGGACTTCATTCAGATCACCAGAGCTTACAATACATTTTCACAAAGCCAAATCTTAATGCTAGGCAAAGGAGGTGGATGGAGTTCCTATGTGAGTACAATTTTGAGGTGCATTACATCAAGGGTAAGGAGAATGTAGTGGCAAATGCCTTGAGTAGATGAAATCATGAGCTCACTTCTATAGTTACAAGCATAGATTTGAGGGAGCATATTTTGCATCATCTACTAGAGGATGAATTCTATGTACAATTTTTCTAGATAGTCCACTCTTAGAGACCTCATGAGGGTAAGTTTTTTGATTATTCATTGGATTTTGAGCGATTATTACAACATAAAGGGTGCATCTATGTGTCATCGATAGGTGATTTGCATGAGTTCATTACCCTAGAGGCTCATCGAGCACCATATGCAACACATCCTAGAGTTAAGAATCTCCATGCCAACTTAAGACAACTATATCATTGATCGAGTATGAGGATGCAAATTTCTAATATTATAGCTAGATGTATTGAGTGTTAGAGGGTTAAGGTAGAACATGGACATCTAGGTGGACTCTTATAGCCCCATTAGATACCTAAGTGGAAGTGGGATACTATCTCCATGGACTTCATTGTTGGCCTTCAGATGTCTTCTCATCACCATGATTCCATCATGGTGATAGTTGACATCTTGACCAAGGTTTCCCATTTTTTACTAGTTCAGACTAGCTTTACTACTCCTATAGTTGCATAGGTGTTCTTACGAGACATAGTCAAACTTCATGCCATTTCTCATAAGATCATCTTCGATAGAGATTCCTTGTTTACATCATCCTTTTGTAGGGAATTATAGGTAGCATTGGGCACCAAGCTCAACTTCAACACTGCTTATCATCCTCAGACAAATAGACAGACAAAAAGGGTTAATCAAATTCTGGAGGATATGTTGCTGATGTATGTGATGGACAACTAGGTTAAGTGGCAAGAGTAGTTTCATCTTGTAAAGTTTTCCTACAATAATAGGCATCATTCTTCCATTGGTATGCCACCCTACCAATATTTGTATGGTAGGCCATGCAGGACACCCTTGAGTTGGGATAAGATCAAGAACAAAGTATCCATTGGTCCACAGTTGATCAAGGATATGGAACAATAGGTGACTCATATTAGGCAATGACTCAGAGAAGCCCAGGATATACATAAGAAGTATGCAGATACCAAGAGGATATTTAGGGAGTAGATGGTAGGTGATAGAGTATTCTTGAGAGTACAACCTCATAAGAGCCCAATCCATTATGGAAAGGGCTCTAAGCTAGCACATTATTTTGTTGGACCCTTTGAGATTTTGGAGCAAATAGGACCAGTCACCTATTGTCTAGCCTTGTCACCTAGCCTATCATGTATCCATGATGTATTTCATGTTTCTATATTGTGGAAGTATATTTATGATGAGTCTCACCTCATAGATTGGGATGCCTTGTAGGTGGATTTAGACAGATAGATAACCTTGGAGCCCATTCACATATTAGCTCATTGGACCCTCTCACTACTAGGTAGAGAGCTAAACCAGGTTAGAGTCTAGTGGGACTATTAAGATGAGGTCACGGCATCATGGGAGGATACAACATAGATGAGAGCATAGTACCCCAATATTTTTTATGAACTCCAAGAGGAAGTTCATGCCTAGGGGGGAGAATGTGAGGCCTTACCTAGACCCATCATAGCATAAATACTATATTTTCATTTTGTTTCTTAGCACTGGATATCTCAACATATATGTTTGATGCTTGATGGACAATACATTTTGCTACTTAACTGATGATATTTACCTTATGATCTTTCAATATAGTGTGCATTAGGACTTAATTGGGCTAGTCAGTGAATTAATGGATATTTATTCAATATTTCACTATTATGATAAGAAATAGAATTATGAGATGATTCAATGCTTAATTTTATCTTGCTAGGAAAGTTAGTAATATGCAATTTTTTTTTAGGGTTAATGATTAAATGCTCAATATGTGATGATGGAGAATAGGAAGTTAATTATGGAATGTGTTATAGGCGAATAGTAAAATAATGAAGTTATCATGTATTTTTACTTTCATATGTATTTTATAAGTGTCTTTTCATTGGACTACTGATGCTCAAGTTTAGTGTGTAGGAAAGGAACCATGGAAACAAAATGGGAAAACAAGGTATAAACACATGTTAATATGACACTGCCAAGGTGAATCTTTATAAGATTCATAAACCTTGTTGTGATGTGTTTATTTTGTAAATGTGAGATGTATGTGTGTAGTATGTATTTCATATGTAGATTTTGAACATGTCATGTGTGATCTATAGTGAATATTTGTGTGTCACTACACACTTGTACTCATTATCTGAAAATAACATGTTCTTTGATGATGGATCATGTGGCCATCTTATCCCAAGTTAAATATCTTAATTGAGAAATTTAACTTATTGCCTTATACTAGTAAACAGAACAAGGTTACCACCATAGCAAAAATGGAATTTGAACTTACCTAGCATTGTGAGGGCCATAAAGTAGCTCTAAGGTGAATTTTTGATAAAAATAAACCCTAACAATGTCAATACTTTAAGTTAGGGGGGTAATAATAACCACTAGGGTTCCTAGAAGACCTAAGAGACCCCAAAAGGAATGCATTTTTTAGTGAATCCGAAAATGGGAGTGATATATAGAGGTGTGACCAAATTAGAAACTCACTTGGCCACTCTCTATCTTTAGAGACAACTAGGGTTTGGAAGAAGAGGATAAGGAGCTCTACTACAACTTTTTATTTTCCATTTCTTGGAATGAGGTTGGTATCCATGATCCATGGTGTTCTTCATTTGCATGTAGAGTTGATATGGTGTTCTTAATTTCATGGTAAATTTGGTGTATTGTAGATGTGGTTTATGAAAAGAATCTTTTGTTTGAACATTACATGTGATGAAACTTATGTGATTCCTTTCTTGAATCTTGTTTTGTTTCATATTGTGTGTTGTGTAATGGGTGTGAAGCATCACTTACCCTTGGGAGAGAAGAGTTCTTGGGTGAAGGTTTTAGTTGGGCTCACTAATGTAGTTGAGGAACTCTCCCATGTGTGGAGATGATTTTTATGTGTTCAATGCAATATGGACTTCTTGTTACTTAAATTTTGGAAGGTATAATGAGGTGTCTGAAGGGGAAGTCATTGTAAGCCTTGAAAGGGCATGTTGAAAATGAGGATATGTGCATATTGTAAATCATAGTTTGGAATCTTCCTCATGGAGAGAGCCCACCTTCACCCTATAACTTGATTCAATTGTTGAATCTTTGTGCAAGCCTTATGTTGGGTTGTCTTGTAATGTTTGTGTAGTGTTTTATATATTGTTGTGATCATGCATATTATGTGAATGTGTAGCATGCAACCATTTGTGCCTTCTTTCCCCAAGCTCAGTGGGTGGCCTCCTTGAGGCCTAGCTTCAGAGGTGAACCTCCATGGTTCTACATATTCTCTCTTATTGTAGGTTTTCTTCAGGTCTTGGACATCTGGAAATTTTGAAGTTTCACCCTTTTTTAAGAAGAAAAAATTATTGTATTGTATTGAGAGAGAGAAAATCCACCTTGTTATGTGTTTATATTTGTAATTAAAGAGTGTTGTTTGTCCATTTTAGTTGTCAAGAGAGTATGAGTCATCTATGTATTATGGAATAGATATTTCCATTGTGTGTAATATGGTATATTTGATTCACCACCTTATGTTCAAGCTGATAATAGTATAGTATGGAAGAAGTGGAAGAAAATTGATTAAGAATTCTTTTTAAGTTGTTATTCTCTTAGAAATAATTGTATTGAAGAAAAAGAATTAGAGTCAAGAATAAGAGATTTTACTTCTGCTATTCTTATTTCCTATAATCTCATTTGAATAATTTAGATGTAATTGTGTTCAATCTTGATTCATATTTCATGTGGATTTTTACTTCCAATTCATACAGAATTCGTAGTCATGAAGGAGACATCAATAATAAAACTAGAGTATATGATGTTCATAAAGTTATAAGCAATCTTTCATTGTGCCTCCTAAATTAGTATCTTGCAATTTTAATCTTGATAGTGATGGTATAGTTATTATGTAATAACCATTAGAATGCAATATATGGAATAAACATTAGAATACCAAAAGTATGTCCAATATCTAATAGCTCAATCATAAAACAACCATAAGCGAAATTGTGCAAGAACAAGTAATTAAGCAATTTCAAAAAAAAAAGACCTAGGTGAGCACATTTTAATTCTCTAGAAAATGTATGAGAGAGAAAAAAAATGGTATTCCTACTAACAAAGACCATTAAAATATTTAGCCAAATAAAATAATATTATCCTAGAAAATAACTAGTATAATATTAATAAATCTTTGACATGCATTAATAATGGTCAGACCTTGAGATATCATTACCTAGGTGTCTGATTTTACCCACATCATGTCATAACAGCCCTATATTAAAAAAAAACCAATTACTATAATAATATTATATTCAAAAAATAATGATTTCCATCTTAATTGGGTAGATGAGTGACCTGGCATGGAGTCATGTCAATAACTTTTCAAAAAAAATAAAATTAATTGCAAGTTAAGTGGGGAAGAAGTTCAACCTTACCCACCTTGTCCTGGCGGCCATCTTATGCATGAGGGGGCATTTAATATAAGGGTGCTGCCTTGTATGGCATGCTACCCTTCCCTCCTCCTTTCCACATGGGAGGAAAGGGTGTAAAAAGAGGTGGGTGACTATGTTAAATGGGTCATAGGGGGTTAGGTGGTAGATGGTGGGTAGGGGTAGATAAATGGCTAGTATGTTAATTTAAATTTTGTTTTATTTTTTTAAAAATTGTTATAAGTTAAAAAGGTGAATATATGGGATATGAGGGTAAGAATTTAGTAAAGGTGTTAAATTCAAAATTTAAAAGTTTATCTTATCAGTTAGGAGTAGTTTTTAAACCTAATAAAAATGAGTAGATGGATTTAGTTAGGGTAAACATATTTTAATTAATTAATTAATTTTTTTTTTCAAACATGTGTTAATATAAGATGATAGTTAAAGGGTGGTCCCGTAGCATAGGTTTAGGATAGTTTAAGTAAGTATAAGTATGTATGTATATATATATATATATATAAGACTAAATCACACATAGTCTTAAAAGTAAGGTAAGAACATTGGGTATAAAATTAGTATTTCTGGAATAATTAGTAAATTAAAAATAAATAAAAATATATTAATATTTATATTAATACATAAGAAAGTCAATAAACAATTAAATAAATGAAGAGAATCAAATTCATAACTAATAACAAAGACATAGATAGTAGTGCAAAAAAAAGCCAATGATCAGGATAATCATTGAAGACCTTTGAGACACTATACCCTAGAACCATTGTTTTGTAAATTGAATTTTCACATGCTTCGTGAAATGTCTTAATTCGAGAATTGTAGGTGAGGGACTATCACTGCAAAATCTTAAGACTTAGCTTGCATTTGATAATAGAAATCAGGTAACCATCTCATAGGGAACTTGAAATTCAGATTTTGAGTGGACAAAATTCATTCCATCATCTAACTTTAACATCTCCAAGTTAAGTGTAGATTATGTATCTCCTCATCTAATAAAAAATTCAAATCTTTTGGCAATACCCAAATCTTTGACATAATCTTGTAACCTTAGAATGTAGCTTATACTCTTTCAGTTATAACAAGTACCATCCAAGTATAACCACAAATTGATGTGAGTATAAACCCTTAAAATTAAAAATCAAGCTAATAGACTAAATTATCAACATTAGCATTGAAAAAA
Source organism: Cupressus sempervirens (assembly GCA_028749045.1). NCBI lineage: Eukaryota > Viridiplantae > Streptophyta > Pinopsida > Cupressales > Cupressaceae > Cupressus > Cupressus sempervirens. The sequence goes on along the minus strand of CM053788.1, from coordinate 247,186,822 downwards.
AAATTAGTTGTGTCTTTTCCATGTTGAATTATGGGTATGACATTAAGGTGCTTATTACATATTAGCACAACAAAAAAATTTATCCAACTACATACATATTCTAGAATCCAAATAAGAAAACAATAAATCTCACTCAACTTGTGCTAAGTGACTTAGCACAAGATCTTGTACAAAAATAATGCAGACCAGGAAAAATGGATAGAGTTTGCAAGGAATTTTACCAAAACATATTATAGAAGATATTTTAAGAAAGAAACAAGCCATAATCTAGTTAAATTGGTTGAATTTCTAATTAGTTGGGTTTATTGACATTCCAGTCATGTTTTTTATTAGTGACATACACTTATTTATATTGTAAGTATCTACAGAGCATATTGTATAGTTGATAGTGTTAACAAAGCATTTCAGTTGCTACCAAGTTCTATAGTTGCTACCAAGTCCTTTGGATAGATTTCAAATTGTGGCAAGTACTTACTACTATGGTGATGATCAATGGTGTAAACTAGGCATCTCAATGTATGTCAAGTTTACCATTGCAAATTGAGTTGTGCGTACTTACTGAGTTCATAGTTGATGTAATGCGAGTCTAGTGTTAACTGAGCTATTGAGTGTTAACTAAGTGACTCAATTTACACTGAGCTTGTAGTGATAGCATTGAGCAAGCTATATAGTGTGAATCAAGTGATTCAGTTTATATGCCAAGTTTCATAGTATTCACCAAGTCACTAGTGAAGACTGAGTTCAAGACTACTTGGAAGTGATCACTATGGACCAAGCTTCTATGTCTAAGTGCATGAAAATGTCAAGCATTGATAGTAGATGTCGAGTATTAGAACCTCACCAAGTCAGTCTTTAGAACTTGAGTTTCTACACTTTGGCCAACTTTGTAATATTTGTGTAAACTTGTATTGTGGCTAACTTTGTAATTTTGTAATTGGATTGGTATATATGTAATGTGTTGTGTCACATCCAATGTGTAATATAAAAATGGAATTAATGTAATAATTAGAAGAGTAGAAGAACAAATTACAAAGGCTATAGAACTATAAGGAGTAGCTAAGATTTATCTATCATAGCAAGGTGATTTGTACACTTAGAGGAATTTCATTTAGCAAATCAAGTTGCAGATCAAAGATCAACCATTGCTTCATCTTAATAGGTGGATCAATAAAATCCTTTAACAAGGTACACCTAATAGTCTTATGCAAATCTCTTTATCGAGTGCATATTTCATTGTATGTTTGTAAATCTTTTTGCAAGGTGGACTTGATAGTCCTTATTGCTCCTAATAGGAAAGATCATCAGAAGTGATCATTATAAGCCTTAATAAGACAAATTTATACTATAGTACTAAAGCTTTTGGGTATCATCCCCACCCTATTTTTACTTTCTATTTAGAAGGTTTCTAGGTCACCAAATTGTGTGTCAAAAGTGTTATGAATGATTTAATGTTTTAGTTTCTCATGCATGCAATTAGATTAGAATTTACATGAAGGATTTAAAATTTATAAGTTACTGATTCACCCCTCCCCTCTCAGTAACTTAGCCTATCATAATATTTCCAACAATTGGTATCAAAGCTTTGCAGTTCTTAGAGAAAAAGTTTAACAACTTGAGAAAAGATCAAAGGCAATGGAGGTATTTAGACTTGACAAGGCTATTGATAATGAGAAGCTAGATTTGGAATTAACTATTGGACAACTCAAGAAAGCAAAAGACTAACTCTCTCAATCTCTAAAAATAAGAAAAGATCTTGCAATCTAGTTGAATGATCAACTCTACATTGAAGAAAGAATTGAAGAAAAAATTTAGATGAAGCTGATGAAGCAATCAAAGAACTATTTGAAAAGAATAATACTCTTCAAGAAGAAGTAAGAAAACTAAGAAGAGAGCAAGAAATTAAGTCAAAAAGATTGTGTAAATTCATAGAAGAGAAAAACAAGATATATAAGGAAAGAACAATGAAGTTCAACATTGATCCCTTTAGCAAGTAGACTTTATTGATTAGATCGCCAATGCAAATGAAGAAATCATGAATCTAAGATTAGAGAATGAAATATTTTAGAATTATCTAAATACTAAAAGGAAAACCAATGAAAGGATAATGAAATCTAAAGTAGACCTGAATCAGTTGAATGAGAAAAGTCATTATAGAGAAAAAGAGAAAGCAAGAATTGGATATACAAAAGAAGGTGAATCATCAAAGCAAGGAGCTCAAAAGAATAAAAAACCTATTTATAGTCACTATAGTAAGATAGATCATACACCAAAAAAATGTTGGAGCAATGGGAAAGAAAAATTCAATGAAAAATGCTACAATTGTAATCAACATGGTCATAGAGAAAATGAATGCAAAGAAAAACCAAAATTTGAAGGAAAATGTCATAAATGTAAGAAGCATGGGCACAAGTCATTAGAATGCAAAGCTAAGATATTAAATCTAGTAGAATATATTATCAAAGCTATATCTGGTTGGGACTACAACACTTGGTGTAGATTTCATTACTGTGGAGAATTTGGACACATTAGAATGAATTGTGACAAACATCACATAAGGAAAAGAGATACTACCAAAAGATGTTTCATTTGTATAGAACTTGGTCATATTGCCAAGAACTATATGAATATTGGAAGAATTGAAGATGAAAAGAAGGAAAAAGCTAATAACATCAGAAAGTAGATGAGACAATAATGGGTTCCAAAATCTTTTGAAAATATAAGTCTGAGTAACAATGATCAAGTCACTCAAGAATTGGGTGACTCCACCATTTCCACTTGATTTCTCAAAAGAGAAATAGAACTAGGATACTGAAGAAAACATCTAATATTAGTTCTAGTTGATAGGACAATACATCCATATCAATATTTTAGATGCAAATGGATCACTGAGTAAGAGATGGTAGTCACTACCAAGTTACTATTCTTACAAAGCGAGGTTGGGTTACATACTCTACCAAGCAAGGTTGGAGTAATTAAGTCTTATGTGGTTACCAAGTCATGGAAGACTCTACCAAGTATTCAATGCAAGTAAAGTGGATGACAATCTATCACTTGAGAAAAAAATCATACTAGGCATTTGTGGTGATTGAAAGGAGAAATTTGATAAAAGGGAGAAATCAAATTCATTTCCCACTACAAATTTTTAAGAGCTATCTATGTAGAGCAATCTTTAGAGCATTCAAGTGATTTAAGAAAATTATTATTGAAAGCTTTCGTATTCTCTCAAACCCTACTGAGAAAAGATGACATCCTCTAGTAGCAAAGAAAAAAGAGGTTCAAACATGTTGGTTTGAGGTATGGAATGGAAAACACCAAATTTTAAGTTGACTCTTGTCATTGTAGAAAGCTTAGATCTGAGTCGAGTGTAGAGTTGAAAATTCCTCCAAATGTACTATTAGTTAATGATATTCATTTGTATTTCAAATGTGATATTCAAGACATCATAACATTAGAGATGGATGAATGTTTGAAGGAGTTATACATTGATGGTGTGTTGAAACTTGGACATCAACATCTCAAGACAAAATTTTTAACTCATATTCCTCATATTCCATAGGATTTCCAAGTAAAATGGATAAGATTTATCCTTAGTCATGTGCAAAATGGTCACCTATGGTTGGATTAACTAGTTTTGATAACTAAGAAGATGATCCATAAGATCATTGGGCTTCCCATGTTGTCAAAAACAAAAATGACTAAAACCCTAGGTTAGGTTGAACTGGAGAAGAAAACCCTTGTTGAGTGGAATGGAAGGGGAATGAAGATAAGCTATGTCACTAATATGGAATTGAAGTTCTACATACATGTCATAGCTTGCAAAATCTATACTTTGAGTAGATTAAATAGTGTATCTTGTGTAGCAGTTGATTTGGCATACAAGGTGGTCAAAAAATAACTTGTCACTTGACCTTGCCAAGTTACTACTAAATCAGTTCAACAAAAACATGGAGAGCATCAAAACTTCCAAAAATAATCCATGTAAGTTCAGTTCACTCTTGACTTGTTTATTTTCTATGTTCAAAAGTTCTTCCCATCAAAAGGTGTTGTAGTTTGGAGAAAAGATATACTATTCTATATCAGATTAATGAATATATTACTAAAATGAGAGAATTATTTAAGCATTATGGAATACTAATTTGATGCATTCAAAGAGAATATGAATAAAAGATTCAAGATTCTAAAGAATTTAGTTGAAGATTACAAATATGATGTTTGTTTCATGGTTGATACTGACAAAGTGTACATTTAGGCAGTTAGGCCAAGAATAGCATGGGTAAAACCTCTAGGGTATGAGGTGAACATTGATGAAACCAAAGACATAATAGAGGCATTGATAAATGACCCCATTGATTCTAAATCTACTTACTTTGGTACCTATGACATGGAAAAGGCCAAGATAGAACTAGAAATCAAACTTCCTCAAGCAATCAACAAGGGCAAGAAGAGAATTGCTAAACTAAAAACCAATTCCACTCTTCTATTGATAGAAGGCAAATGATAGGATGAAGAAGTAGAAGATGAAGAAAAGTCAGAGGAAGAAGAGCCACTAAAGAAGAAGGTAAGGTAATTATTACCAAGCCTGCCAAAACATTTACTACTATGTTCACTAGAAGATCATCTAGGAAAAAATTAGATAAGGGAGGGGACATAATCTTCAAGAGGTCTCCACCTACATTTGAGGAAAGAATAAAAGAATTAGAATTAGGATCTAGCATTACAAATTTCAAGGCACTAAAGTATGAGACCAAGACTGTAGAAGAGCAAAAGCAAATAGAAGTTATATTAATATCCAAGATGGGTAAGTGGAAGTAGTCACCTAGCTAGCTAGCTCAACAAATTCCTAATGCTTTGATGGAGAAGATTAAGCCAAGATGGGAGAATTCCATGAAAACTACAAAATATTTATATATGAGTAGACCCTACGGTAACTTATGCCAAATTTGGATGACAAGGAGGTGAATGCATCTATGAAGAAAAATTAAGAAAAGATAACTTTTAGATTTAATACTTGTCTTGTACTATTGAAAGACATTGAGCATGTTGTGAAGAATGCTACAAAACATGGAAGAATGTCTATCTTCTTCACAAACTGAGTGATTTTGTAGTTAGTGTAAGTAATAAGGATTATGGTAATGGTGATCAAGAGAAAGATGAAGAGATTGATAATGAAGAAGTCACTCATTTTGATAATGTAGATGATGAAGAAGAATAGGGGTAGGAAGCTACCAAGGAAAATGCATAAGATACTAAGGAGATTAACCTAGTGATGCAGGAGCATCCAGAGGTATAAGGGCAATCCTGTGTCACCCAAAAAAATGTACTTAGGCTTAGTTTCTATTTTATGTCTTTGCATTTTTGGATACCCATTTGGCTCAAATAAAGGTTCCAACTCTCATAGTTCAACTATCAGTGCATTTAAAAATCCCGAAAAAATAGGAGCATGCAATTTGACCATCATTTTGGTGACCTAGAAGGTGTGACTTGGCCAGATGAATGTAATCGACATTTAGAGCATTCCAGAAAAAGAATCAGGTCAAAAGGCCCCACGGTTTGAAAGTTATTGCAGTTTTTCGAGTTTTGGAGACCCCTTAAGAATGCTTCAAAGTCAGGTTTGGGGCATTAAATGACCTCGAAAAGGGTCGAAAAATGGGGGACGAGCGAAGCTTGTCCATAGGGCTATAGAGCGCTTCGAGAGCTTTCTGAAAATGTAAACGGTTCGTCAATCGGAGTTACGGTTCAAAAGTTATGCCTCCCGGAAGTTCGGCTACCGTTTCTGGATGCTTCTAGAATTGCACCGACTTCTAACGCAGCTTCTGGAACCTTCTATTTTGTCGGTGGATGCCTACTAGCACTTTCTAGAATGTACTCCTAGTCCTTAACCCTCTGGGGTCTATTTAAGAAGATTTCTGGCATTGTAAAAGGCAGTTCGGATTGGAGCTTGAGAGGAGGTGCTTAAAGGAGAAATATTCTCCAGATTTATGCTACTGTAAGCCTGCAGGGCATGTTTTGAGTTTATTTTCTCTGCATTGTTTGTACCAGCTTATTTTCTCAGTTAATATAATTTCCTTTTTCTATTGTGTCTATTCTGGTTGTTGGGTTGTGTCCCCATCAAGTGGTATCAGAGCGGGTTTTCCTGAGTGTGTAGACAGAGCGCCGACTGTGAGGCAGTTTGCACCAGGACTGTGTGGTTGTGGGTTTGAGTTAGAAGATGCCTCCACGAAGAGAGCGTGGTGGAAGAGCCAGAGCTATTGATCCTGAGGAGGTTAGAGCCCTCCAGAGACAGGTACAAGCATTGCAAGAGGAGCTTCGTAGAGGAGCAAATATTGCCGCAGATGACAATAGTGAGGATGACAATGAAGAGGAAGTAATGGAAGTTGACGGGGAAGTTCTGAACCCTGTAGAGGAAAGGCTTTTTAGGGCCATTTCTAGGTTTGGGAAAAGACCTACAATTGAAGTGGGTATATTTTCGGGAAATTTGAAACCAGATGAGTTGATCGATTGGATCAATGAACTGGATGAATACTTTGAGTATGAGGATATAAGGGACCCAGATAGGGTTAAGTTTGCAAAGGCCAAACTAAAAGGCCATGCCAAAATCTGGTGGCAAGAGGTTCAACTGGAAAGACTTAGAAGAGGAAAGGAGAAGATCACAAGATGGGATCGCATGGTGGACAAATTGAAGAAGCAGTTCATTCCTGTGGACTATGAGCTTGATCTGTTTAAAAAGATGCATGGGTTAAAGCAAGCAGGAAGATCAGTCCAAGAATATACAGAGGAGTTTTACCGACTCCTGATTAGAGCGGGGCATGCAGAAGCAAATAAGGAGAAGGTTTCTCGTTATATTAGTGGGTTACGACCTAGCATCCAGGAGGAATTAAGTCTGGTAAGAATGACCAGCGTTGAAGAAGCATACCAGTTTGCCCTATGAGTTGAAGAGAAGCTGAGTAAAAGGTTTGAAGGAAGACAAAGAGGGCGCGGTCAAGGAGGAAGGGGAAGCGGTAGATCATCTGGAGGCCGCAATGAAACTCAAAAGAAAAATGAAGATGAGGGTACTAGTAGGAACCAGAGGAATGAGGGTTTCAATCGCTCCCGTGATCAAGATTTTGGAAATCAAAGAGGAAGAGGTAGAGGACGTGGGCAAGGAAGAGGAGGCTTTCGTGGTACCTGTTTCCATTGCAATGAAGAAGGTCATCATGCCTTTGAATGCCCTCAACGACAAGGAAGGACAGATAGGAGAGCTGAGGGCCAAGCTAGGGTTGCTCATGTGGATGAGGATGCACAATCATCACATTCAGAGGATGCAGAAAGAGGAGAGACCTTGGTAAATGAAAGAGTCCTACTAAGTGGTGAAAATGAACCAGGACAACGAAGGAGTTTGTTCCATACCAGATGCAAGTGTGAGGATAAATGTTGTGATGTGATCATTGATGGTGGTAGCACTGATAACTTGGTATCCGAAGAGATGGTCTCTAAGCTGAAGCTCAAGAGGGAGAAGCATCCCCAGCCATATCGAATTTCTTGGGTAAAAGATGATCATAAGGTCCTGGTAAGTGAACAATGTTTAGTAAAATTCAAAATTGGAAGTTACCATGATGAAGTTCTCTGTGATGTTATTTCGATGGATGTTTGCCATCTATTGTTGGGTAGACCATGGCAGTTTGATAGACATGCAATACATGATGGACATGCAAACACATACTCTCTGACAAAGGATGGAGTTCGCCACAAATTGAAGCCCATGAAAAAGGAAGGTGAAAAGGTATGTAGCAGTGCTAGGATTTGTCTTGTTGATGGAAGGAAGTTTTTAGATGGCATGAAACATCAGCGTATGTGCTATGCTTTGATTCCTAGGAAAGATAAAGAAGGTAGTAGTGAAATACCATTGGAAGTTTCAGATTTACTAGGAGAATTTGGAGATATTATCTCTGATAATGTTCCAGATGGATTGCCACCAGTAAGGCAAATCAGTCATCAGATAGATCTGATTCCAGGAGCTAGTTTGCCTAACAAGGCTGCTCACAGGATGACTCCTACTGAAACAGAGGAGCTAAATAGACAGGTTCAGGAGCTGTTGAGGAAGGGCTTGATTCGAGAGAGCCTGAGTCCATGTGCAGTACCTGCAGTACTTGCACCAAAGAAGGATGGAGAGTGGAGGATGTGTACAGATTCTCGAGCTATAAATAGGATAACCATCAAGTACCGGTTTCCTTTACCAAGGATGGATGATCTTATGGACTGCTTGAGTGGAGCTCAGTACTTCACAAAGATAGATCTGAAGAGTGGCTATCATCAGATACGGATACGAGAAGGAGATGAGTGGAAAACAGCCTTCAAGACCAAGGAGGGTCTTTATGAGTGGTTAGTCATGCCCTTTGGATTGACGAACGCCCCAAGCACCTTCATGCGGCTCATGAATGAGGTACTTAAGAAGTTCTTGGGAAAATTTGTTATTGTCTATTTGGATGATATTTTAATTTTCAGCAAGACTTTGGAAGAACATTTACTGCATATTCGTAGTGTCTTTGAAAGGCTAAGGGAAGAGAAATTGTTAATTAATCTAAAGAAGTGTGTCTTTGCAAAAAGGGAGTTAGTCTATTTGGGATTTGTTATATCACCTGAAGGTCTCAAAATGGATCCAGAGAAGGTAAAAGCCATCTTGGAATGGCCTACCCCAAGGTCTGCTACTGAGGTAAGATCATTTCATGGTCTGGTTAGTTTTTATAGGAAGTTTATTAAGAATTTCAGTGGCATATGTGCCCCTCTAACTGATACAATAAGAGGGGATAGAAAAGAATTCAAATGGACTGTAGCAGCTGCGAGAAGTTTTGAATTGCTGAAGAAAAAGGTGACTGAACAGCCTGTGTTGGCACTTCCAGATTTTAGAAAAGTATTCCAGGTGGACTGTGATGCTAGTGGTAGCGCTATTGGAGCTGTATTAAGCCAAGAAGGTAAGCCTATTGCATATTTTAGTGAAAAATTAAATGATGCAAAGAAGAAGTATTCTGTTTATGATCAAGAGTTCTATGCGATAGTTCAGGCCTTAAAGAAATGGAGGCATTATTTGTTGCCAAAGGAATTTGTTTTGTATACTGATCATCAGGCATTACAGTACCTAAATAGCCAAGGTAAATTGAATCAGAGGCATATGAAGTGGGTAGAATTCTTGCAGAGTTATACATTTGTGTTAAAGCATAGAAGTGGAAAATCTAACAGGGTTGCAGATGCATTAAGCAGGAGACAATTGTTGCTTACAACAATGCAGGTTGAAGTAGTTGGGTTTGATGAACTCAAGAATTTGTACCCCGAGGATCCTGATTTTGCTGAAGCATGGAAATCTTGTAAAGAACCTGTTGCTGTAGATAGAACCAAGTGGTTAGACTATTTGATTCAGGATGGCATGTTGTTCAAAGGAAGTCAATTGTGCATTCCAAGGAGTTCCATGAGGGAAAATCTGATTAAGGAGAAACACAGTGGAGGGATGGCAGGACATTTTGGTCGGGATAAGACCATTTCCATTCTTAGAGAACATTATTTTTGGCCTCAAATTACACAGGATGTGAAGAAGTTTGTACAGAGTTGCCAGGTTTGTCAAGTTGCCAAGGGGTTTAGTCAAAATACCGGCCTATATCAGCCATTGCCTGTTCCATCAAGGCCATGGGAGGACATAAGTATGGATTTTGTTCTTGGATTGCCAAGGACACAAAGGGGTAATGACTCAATATTTGTGGTGGTTGATAGGTTCTCCAAAATGGCACATTTCATTCCATGCCATAAAACTCATGATGCTGTCCATATTGCAGACTTGTTTTTCAAAGAGGTGGTAAGACTACATGGTCTTCCAAGGAGTATAGTTTCTGACCAAGATACTAAATTTGTGGGATATTTTTGGAGGACATTGTGGAAGAAGTTGAGAACAGACTTGAAATTCAGTTCCACGCATCACCCACAGACTGATGGCCAAACAGAAGTGGTAAATAGAAGTCTGGGCAATTTGCTGAGATGTTTAGTTGGAGATAAGCCTAAGGGATGGGATTTGATTCTACCACAGGCAGAGTTTGCTTATAATAACTCTGTAAATAGGAGTACTGGAAAATCACCATTTCAAATTGTATATGGAAATAGCCCAAGGACTGCACCAGAATTGAGAAAGATAGAACAAGGGGAGAGAACAAGTGCTGAAGCTGAGGAATTTGCTGAACACATCAAGCGTCTACATGAGGAGGTTCAAGCACACATTATCAAGATGAATCAAGAGTATAAAGCTAGGGCTGATGCAAGGAGAAAACATAAGGAATTCCAAGTAGGGGATCTTGTCATGGTACACTTACGAAAAGAAAGATTTCCAGTTGGTACTTACAACAAGCTGAAAATGAAGAAATTTGGCCCCTGCAAAATTTTGAAGAAACATAACTCAGGAAATGCATATGAGGTGGAGCTGCCAGATGGTATTCACATTTCTCCCATTTTCAACATTGCAGATTTGACAGAGTATCATGATGATGGTGCTGATGAGGAGCTGGTTTTAGAGCCATGTCCAATTCCTGCTTCTAAGAAGGAGGAGATAGAAGACATTCTAGATCATCGTGTGGGTAGGAGTACCAGAAACAGGCAGTATGAAGAGTATTTGGTCAAATGGAAAGGACGGCCAATTGAGGACTCAACTTGGATTTCAGCAGCTGAGGTTTCCCATTTGGGATTTCCTCTACCATCCATAAAGTGACAGGGTCACTTTTCAATCTACCCTGGGTGTCTGATGCAGGAGCATCCAGAGGTATAAGGGCAATCCTGTGTCACCCAAAAAAATGTACTTAGGCTTAGTTTCTATTTTATGTCTTTGCATTTTTGGATACCCATTTGGCTCAAATAAAGGTTCCAACTCTCATAGTTCAACTATCAGTGCATTTAAAAATCCCAAAAAAATAGGAGCATGCAATTTGACCATCATTTTGGTGACCTAGAAGGTGTGACTTGGCCAGATGAATGTAATCGACATTTAGAGCATTCCAGAAAAAGAATCAGGTCAAAAGGCCCCACGGTTTGAAAGTTATTGCAGTTTTTCGGGTTTTGGAGACCCCCTAAGAATGCTTCAAAGTCAGGTTTGGGGCATTAAATGACCTTGAAAAGGGTCAAAAAATGGGGGACGAGCGAAGCTTGTCCATAGGGCTATAGAGCGCTTCGAGAGCTTTCCGAAAATGTAAACGGTTCGTCAATCGGAGTTACGGTTCAAAAGTTATGCCTCCCGGAAGTTCGGCTACCGTTTCTGGATGCTTCTAGAATTGCACCGACTTCTAACGCAGCTTCTGGAACCTTCTATTTTGTCGGTGGATGCCTACTAGCACTTTCTAGAATGTACTCCTAGTCCTTAACCCTCCGGGGTCTATTTAAGAAGATTTCTGGCATTGTAAAAGGCAGTTCGGATTGGAGCTTGAGAGGAGGTGCTTAAAGGAGAAATATTCTCCAGATTTATGCTACTGTAAGCCTGCAGGGCATGTTTTGAGTTTATTTTCTCTGCATTGTTTGTACCAGCTTATTTTCTCAGTTAATATAATTTCCTTTTTCTATTGTGTCTATTCTGGTTGTTGGGTTGTGTCCCCATCACCTAGTAAAGATTGTTGTAGCAGTCATAGCCTCACTTCCTCATTCTCCAATAAAAATGTTGAAAATACCAAACCTAGAGACAACTTTAGCAAGATTGATTATGACCAGCATTGAAAACACAAGCACTCAATCAATCTCTACACCTCTCCAGCTTAGTACTTCATTGATAGTAGTGCCAAGCACTTCATCTATCAAGCAACAAGCTCTTCCCTCTACATCAGTTTTGGCTAAATTAGGTATTTCTAATACTTGTATTTCAATGAGTGTGGTATCAAATTTTGTAGTGAGTCCAACCACATCTACAATTTTTTCCATTCCTAGTATGCATGTAATAAGTGCAAGGATAGTTGAGACCAACCCTCAATCGAGCAAAATTTTTTTGGGAAAAGGCAAAGAGAAGGAAGAAGATATAGATCTTGATGAGGAGATTATCATTCCTAATTGGGTTATCTCTAACCTCAATCTTGATCAAATGCATATTTTTGGAGAACTTCTTCAAAAGAAAGCCAAGCAGCAAAGGCTTAGAGAGGAAAGAAACAAGGAATTTAAGTTAATTGAGTATGCTAAGAATATTCTAGCAGAGGGTCTAGGCATAGAGATTAATACTTCTCAACTAATTTTGTATTAGTTAATAGAGGTAGTCCATAAATATAATGAATATTTGGATGGACAAGACAAATTGATGTAGAAAGCTGAGAATAGGTTTGAGAATAAAGTTTTAGAACTTATTGCTCAACAAATTCAAGTAGAATTATCTACTATTCTAGGCTCTCTAGAGACCTCCTACATCAATGTATCTTTACTTTTTGGTAAAATTTTTGATACATCAATCTTCACTAAGGAAATAAGAGATAAATTATCAAATATTGATGAGGATCTAAAGGAAAGTGTAGAGAAATTGCAACTTGAACCGAGTTCAAGCTCTGCCCACTTCAACAAGATTATATTTTTGAAAAATAAGCAGGAAGAATTGCTAAAAGAAGATACAAGAATAAGATCAACATTGATAGATATTTAGAACATGATTATCCTAAAAATGGATGTACTATAGAAGCACATTTTACATTCAAAAGTGCTCATCCATGACAACAACTTCTCCATTGTAGATCATATGATAGAATTTTTAGTAGAAGTTTAGATTGCATTTCACACATGCAAGGTGTTTCAAGAGAATTGGGACAAGACTTTGGCACTTATCCTAAAGGTACATTCAGATTTCTTGTCACTTTTTGGAATTACTATGTAAAGTACATATAGCATAAATATTTGGTATTAATGTCAAAATGAGGAAGAATATGTGTTAAGTCTCAAAATTGAAGCCCTAATTTTGAGTACCATTCAAGAATCAAGCCCTATAAGCGCTTCTTAATGCATGCATTTGTTCAAGGCCTAAGAGGTTTTTAATGTTTCTAACACCTTTCATTCAATATAGTTATGCATTCCATGAAGATAAATTTCCATTCTAAGTCATTTTGTGAAGTTTCTTTTTAAGCAATGTCCAAATTTGCATTTTTGCCTAAGTGTCAAACAACAACAGGAGACCATGTTTGCAATTGAATATCTCGATCCCAATAATTTTTCATGACTCACCACCTTGAAAGTGTTTATTTTCCATACCAAAGAACTTTTTTTTCATATTTTGAGTCATTTTGATATGTTTTGACTAGGTTTTGAATCCCTTAGAGTTAGTTGTTTAGTATTGTCATGCTGATGCAAATTGTTCAGAATTCTACAAGGCCCTGCTTGACTTGTTATAATTTTGACCCAGTTGACCAAAATGAGAGATATATTTTTGTGTTTCATTATAGAGGTTAGAGACTTACTATGTTTCAATTTTGAGTTTATGACGAATCAACTTGTTTAGTTTTTGAATGCAATTCTGAAAGCAATTTGTAAAGATTTACTAGTGTCATAAAATGTAAATTTGTTGGTACCCCTATTTGTGATGTCATATCTCTAAATTTGTGATAGGTGAGATCAAATGGATTTCACCATTGTGCTCTAATCTAAAAATTCTTTAGGTGTGCCAATTTTCAAATCTTGACAAATGCTTTTACACACTTTCCTAGGTCCATTCTGTTTGCAAAAATCACTTTTCTGAGTGTTTCTAGTCCTACAAATCTGAGTAGCTTACTTTGATCACTAACCATTTTTTCCCTATTATTCATCATGAGACCTAATAATAGATTCATATTCTCCTCATGAAAATGAACTAATGCTCCAATTTTCTTGCCCCCAAGTGTTAGTCTGCCTAGTTTTCAAAGCCAAATCTGAGCACAATTTCTTGTTTTCAAATGTGTTTGCTTGCAAGTAGTTCTGAGAGTGTAAATTTGATAGTCAATATCTTTTGACTAAGAATTTTTTATGAGACAAGATTCAAAATGGTGTGAAAATGTAGAAAAAATAATTATTTTGTTTGATTTTCAAGCTTGGTTGGGTGTTTTGGTTAGTTTTTTAAGGCAAGTCGAACAACCCCTTGGATTGAAAGTTACAATTTGCAAAAAATAGTAAATTGAGTTTTAATTGATCAAATAAGGAAAGAATTATTTTTAGATTAGTATTATTTTTTTAATGTACTAGTCTACAATGTCAGTTGTTTGGAAACAAATTTTTTTTTAGCAAAAACTACTTTGGGGCCCAACTAATTTTAGTAGATTGCAAATTTGTACTTTCTAGGAGTGATCTACTACAAATTAGAAGTTAGGGAAAATCCAAGATGAACTTTGCAATCTCAATCACTTTAATGGAAAAAATTAGAAATACAAATCACAAATTCAAAATTAGGAAAGTGATTAATCTTGAGTATAGGAACTCGATTGGAAAAAGTTCAGAGGCAGTGAGTGTCCTCATCAATGCAAAGAATAACCTCAAATAATTTCATGTTGCATTTTATGATACATCACTCAAATCATTAATTTCATAACTACTAATTACCTTAGGTGTTTCTTTGACCCAACATGGTATTGTGCTTGAGAATGATGGAGATTCAATCCATCAAACATAACTTCCTATTTTAATTTTGTGAGTAAGAGAGCTCTATAATTAGAAAGTGGATATACCTTATGGAATATAATATGTTGGATAATAAACCCATTATTTTATGAAATAATGGAAATGAAATTATAATGCACAAGGAAAAGTAAATGAGAGAAGGGGAAATGCTATAGAGGAGCCCTTTGCAACAATTTCATATTCAAATACACCAAATCCCCACTAATTTATCCCAATGCAAGCACCCTCTCCATTTCATTTGCATAATAATTCTCATTCAATATCTCATCTATTATTGTCAAAAAAATTCCATGTAAATGAAGATCCCAAGCCCATTCCACCAATCTCCACCATGTGCCTTCCACAAGAAATTTCAAAACACACTACTCCAAAGTTGAACACATTCCATTCAATCCTAGGCTTGTAGGATACCATGCATTCAAGTTGATATATCCAATTGTTCTAGCTACAATGGTCTATTTAACATTTCTAAAATCACCTATAGTTAGTCTTGCAAGTCCAAAATATTCAAGGAATATAATGGAGATTGCAAAAAAGGAAGCTAGAAGGCTTGCCCCAAATGCATTTGACATTTTTGCTGATTAAAGTCATAGTCCATTGGTAAGGTACTTATGCAACATGTGTTGTTTCCATGATCCTAATGATGGCTATGGTGGAGGTCCTAATCAGATGGCTCATCTTGCAAAAACCTTTTACCATTGTCAATGCCCATATCACTATTGACATAGAGAAATTTTTGGTTAAACAAGGAAAATTGCTCAAGTTTTGTTGTTGTGTGTTCCATTGAGGCAATGGAGGCTCAACCACTGATTCTTTCATAAACTCTCCTATGGATTTTCAAGAAAAGGAGCATGTTATAGAAAAAAGGAGAAAGCACATGCCAGGGATTTGGTTGCCCACACCATGAAATCATCAACATCTCTCAGCTCAAAATTTTGGACCTTCACTAGAAGTGTCTCCCCACTCTCCTCCATCTTGATTTGAAGGCACTGAGATTAGGCAAGTGTGAGAAGATGAATTTCTATCTTAAGCCAAAAGCTAATATGAAGAAATTGAAGCTATAGTTTGTTAGATCATTTCTAGTTTGATTTTTTTTTTATCATGCTACATCCATCATCAGAATGCAAGGAAGAAAGATCATACAGATTGTAGATTCATAATCCATAGTGGTAAAGGTAAAGTATGATTTCTATAGAAAAGTTTGTCCATCTGCAGAGGAAATAATGAAGAAGGTGGTGAAGCAACACATAGATAATGATATCACCCTTGTTGCTTCTCTCTTATGATTGCATTCTCATGATTGTTTTGTGAAAGGGTGTGATGCATCAGTTCTTCTAATTTCCATAGTGAATAACATAGTGGATAAAGCAATTCCATTATCCCACATTCATTGTGGTGAGTCTTTTTATGTTTTTAAATACAAGAACACTATATAACTAAATCTCTTTAAGACAAAAGGCTTTTGAAGCCTCAACCATGCATGTGGGTCACACTCAGCCGAAAGATATAGAACGAGAAATTTTGAATGAGTAGGAAAATCAAGGAAATGAAATAAAAATCTGATAGATTAGAACAATAATATGTGGTAGATCTAAAGGTGGTTATCATGTCACTAAAGGAAAGATTCTTGAATGTTAACCATGTGACATGATGACTAGCTAATGTGGCAATGACTAGGTGCTAAGGTGGCATGATGATATAGCAACTGGAAGTGACATGGACCAATAATGTGGCAAGCTAAGATGGATCATGACTAGATGTTGAGGTGGAAAAATATGACATGTGTCACATGGTTGCTACGTCATGATGATGTAACATGATGTTGAATCATCATGTGACATGGAAACCAATGACATGGTAGACACATGGCACTTAGGTGGATGTGTTAGCTGACTTTGCAAAAATTTTGGCCAATTAGGGAATGACACATGGTAGGGACAATCAACCAAGTTTGACTTAGATGGAGAAAAAAGGGGAAAATCAAATAGTGTAAAATATTTATTTTTAATTTTTCTCCCATAAATCACGTGCAGGGTCAAATTTTAAATACATTTGGATTTTATTCTATAGTACAAACTTTGAAATTTTTTAATTTTTTATTTAAAATTTAAAATGAAGTGCAGTCTAAAGAGACATAGAAGGGACCTATTTTTCAAATTAAGATTCTAAACATTTTAGGTAGGCTAATATATGAGTATTATATGTTACTAGAATTGGGAGAAAATGAACTTTCTATTTCCAGAGGTTTTTTTTGCATAGGAGGCCACTAGTTAGAACTATGCGAGGATTTGTCTTAGATGCCAAATTTGTAGTTTAATTTAGTTGAGGTAGTTTGGATCTGATTTCTAGTGAAATGATGAACTGAATGAACATAAAAGGCAACATTAATGCATTTATGGGTGAGTTTTGTCACTTCTAAGGTAGTTAAATCAAGGTATCATCATCATTTTAGGATGCATTTTGGATATTTTGGCAACATAAGGTTTTTCATCATTGAGGAAGAGATATTTCAAGTTGTTATAAAAACAATGATGAAAACCAAATTAGATCTCATGGGTAGAAAGATGAGAGAAGTTTTTACAGCTGCAAGAATGAAGATTCAAGTGGACACATGGAATTTCCATATCAGATTCGAGATTCCATTCTTCTATAGCTTTATATTTCTTATCCATTGTAGTGGTTGGCAATTTTTAGTGTGAGACCACATTGTTGGTTCTAGAACTGTGATTCCACCATATTCCTCAATAGATATTTCTCTCGTATGAATAGTAGTAGTGAAGATAATAAAGATAGTTTTGATTTGTTAGGCATTTCTATATTTTAATTTCACACATATGAATGTATAGTTTCAAATAAATGAATACAAATGAGAAGGAATCTCTTTAGTTTCATTCTAATTCTCATCCCCTATCTCTATAGTCTACAATCTTATGTGGTCTAGGGACAAAGAACTGAGACCCATTTACATCCCCTTAAGGTTGTATGTCAGATATATTTTACTATTGGAACAAAGGGTCAAGTAAATGCTTGATGTGTTTGACAGGGTTGCTAGTTATTTGAGAAGGATACTTTGTAAGAATGATGTCATTATGAACATCAATGTCTGATTCACACATTGATAAGATAGGTCTAATATCTGGGTGTATGAAATATGTCACTGATATCATAGATCTATGTACTTTATTTGTAGAATTGCCCAATATATAAGGCACTGATCAACTACAAGATCAACTTGTTCTTACTACTACATATTTGGGGTTTTGCTGAAATCAACATCATTAATCAAATATTTTTCCCTTTAAATGTTCAAAAACTAAAATGAGATACCCTCACTTAGCTTATTAAGTTCATCGTGTTACTAGCTATTCCATGTTTTATATCCTTTCATAAGTGTTAGAAAATTTAGGGTTTTCATTTGCTTTGTCAAGATTCAAGAATATGTTTTAGCACTGGTACCATATAAGTGAATCTGAGGTACACCCACCTAATTTTTGTAGAGCCTAAAGTAGAAGAAGGGTCTAGCCTTATAGTTGGCCTAGTGTCTAAAAGGATATGTTTAAGATGGGTGTTAGCTACCCCTAGATGTATCTTGTTCTCATTGGAGTAATTTGGAATCGTGTTGTTTCAAAACACCAAAAAGATGTAAGGAGAAAAGGGGAGAATATGTAAGGAGAAAGGGGAGAAGATTGAAAGAAGATTGGATAAGATTAAAAGATTGTAGAGAAAATGTATATTGCATAAAGAGGAAAAGATGTATTTAGATGTATTGTGAAAAGATGTATAGTATACTGTATATTATGTGTGGAGGAACATTACGATGTATAGAAATATATCTCTTACAAAACTAATTTTGAAAAATCTCAAAAATAGTATACTCTACGAAGTTGGAGACATCAGGTGATGGATAAAAATATTTTTGACCATTCTTGAATTCAATTTTGACTGATAAGTGTTTTTGTCACTAATGCAAAAGGGGGAAATTGTTGACATTCCAGTCATGTTTTTTATTAGTGACATACACTTATTCAAATTGTAAGTATCTACCAAGTATATTGTATAGTTAATAGTGTTAACCAAGAGTTTTTGTAGCTATTGAGTTCTACAATTGCTACCGAGTCCTTTGGATAGATTTTAGTTTGTGCCAAGCAATTACTACTATGGTGATGATCAGTAGTGTAAACTAATCATTTTAGTGTATGCTAAGTTTACTAGTGCAAATTGAATTATTTAGTTCTTACTAAGTTTTTAGTTAATGGGATGTGAGTCTAGTGCTAATAAAAATACTCTATATTAACCAAGCTCGCAGTGATAGCATTGACTGAGCTATGCAGTGTGAATAAAGTGATTTAGTTTATATGTTGAGTTTCATAGTATTCACTAAGTCACTAGTGCAGACTTAGTTTAAGACTACTTGGAAGTGATTAGTATGGACCAAGATTCTATGTCTCCTAAGTGCATGATGATGTTGAGCATTGATAGTGGACACTAAGTATCAATAACCTCACTGAGTTAGTCTTTAGAATCTGAGTTTCTACACTTCAGCTAACTTTGTAATATTTGTGTAAACTTGTATTTTGGCCAACTTTGTAATTTTGTAATTGGATTGGTATATATGTAATGTTTTTTGTCACATCCAATGTGTAATATAAAAATGGAAGTAATGTAATAATTAGAAGATTAGAAGAGTGAATTGTAAGGCTACAATAGTATAAGGAGCAACAAAGATTTATCTATCACAACAAGGTGATTTGTACACTCAGAGGAATCTCATTCAAAAAATCAAGTTGTAGATCAAAGATCAACCATTGCTTCATCCTAATAGGTGGATCAATCAAATACTTTAACAAGGTAGTCCTAATAGTCTTGTGTAAATCTCTTTATTAAGTGCATATTTCATTGTACATTTGTAAATCCTTTTGTAAGGTGGACCTATCAGTCCTTATTGCTCCTAATAGTGAAGATCATCAGAAGTGATCATTATAAGCCTTAATAGGAAAAATTTATACTATAGTACTAAAACTTGTGGGTATCATCCCCACCCTAGTTTTACTTTCTATTTGGAAGGTTTCTAGGTTACCAAATTGTGTGTCAAAAGTGTTATGAATGCTTTAATGTTTTTAGTTTCTCATGCATGCAATTAGATCAAAATTCACATAAAGGATTAATTGCTAATTAAGGATTAAAATTTATATATTACTAATTCATCTCTCCCCTCTTAGTACCTTAACCTATCATAATATTTTCACCAAGGTTGATTACAAATTCTTGTAAAACTATCATTAGATGAGGTACAATAAAATGAACAATTAGTTGTTCCCAACTAGTAGGATCAAATACAATTTTTCAAGGCGATAAAATTTCATATGTAGATGCATAAATTACATTCTAGGCATAAAGAAAATTACCTAACTTATAAATAATGGTTGGATATAAAGGATCTATATGTTGGTCCAATAATGAAAGCCAAGGATGTAACCATGCATGAGGATCCCATGTATCTATTGTTATTAATTATTTTGGGCATCACTATATGATCCAAAATGTTATGAATGATTGAATCCAATAGTAACTTCTCTCATGTCTCTAGAAAATGTAGCATAGGTTCAGGGTCCCTTGGCTCCTAGGAATTTGTAGTAGCTATTCCCACTATTAGAAGAATAATTTCAATGAAGAGTTGAGTGCAAGGAATTGAAGAATAAAGTTATGCTTCTATGTAAATACGATAATCATGAGGCTCATTCCCTTGAAAAAGTTTCTATCACAATCATATTGTCTCTAAAACATGCAAAGGATGTCGAAGTGGTTCCTAACCTTGAAATACTCTTATAAGAAATAGCAAAGAAAATACAAATTTAATACATGAAAAATTGCACAACTTTATAGGCTAGCCATAATGGAAGTAGCAAGACTATTATTGGCATATGAAAAGATCTACCCATTAGTCCTAGCATAGGGGCACATGAGAAATAATTTTATAGTAGGCCTATACAAAACTTTCCCCAAATTCAATCCACATCATCAAATTTAGAGGGTATATGAAGTCAAATATAAACATATATAGCTCACATTGAATATCATTGGATTAACATGATTTTTTACTATAAGGTAAAGACCTATAAAGATTAGTGGATTTGATAGTAAATAGGTTACAAATTATTCTAGAGCTATTGGAGGAGGATGGAAGCTATTTCCAAGGTGATCATCATACAACAAAAAGGAATGTAATTCTTTCTATAGATTGGTTGAACCAAGATGGATTTTTCACACAATAATTATTCATGGTTAATATCATTCACTCACACATGAATAAACCAATAGATTGCTAAGTTGAAGGAAAAAATAATTCCATTGAAATATGAACTAATGAAAGATGTAGAAGAACTAAATGATAGATCATGTGAAAAACTACTTGAATGTTCAAGAAAACAAGAAAAAAAATGCAGGGAGTGACAAGGACTTATAGACAAGAGGAACAAAGAGGAAGGGGATAGAGGACAAGGGGCCACTTCAAAAGAAGAAAAGGTCAAAATGCAAGATAGATTCACAAGTTGTGACTAAATTAGAGACAAGAAGAAGTTCAAGTTCAGCATACTCACCCTGATCCCCAATCCATTTCATCCTTAATCATAAAATTCTCAAATTTAGTATTTGAGTTTAATTTTAGCCTTCTGAGACATCTTTCTTTTGATCATAAAAAAGGGGTGAAAACATATCTTTCATACCAAATAGGCATCCCCATATATATTTCTTTAATATATATTTTAATTCTCTCAAAAATTATTTAAACATTTTCATTCTAGCTAGAAGAATAACTTTAGTGAAGAGTTGAGTGTAAGGAGTTGAAGAAACAAATTCTACTTCTATGTTAATGCCATAATCATGAGGCTCATTCTCTTGTAGAAGCCTCTACCATAATGACATTACCTCTAAACCATGCAAAGGATATTGAAGTGGTTCCAAACCTTTAAACACTCTTATAAGAATGACAAAGAAAATGAAGAAGCGATACAAGACAAATTGCATAACTTTTAGTCCTCCCTATATTTGAACTGCAAATTCTTAAAGACACTTGCAAGTGATTATAATGTCATAGTACCTACCACAAAACTTTCTTATATTATATGTAATGCTCCCATAATATTCTCTATGTTTTGTAGCTATTGTTTCTATCATACAATCTCTTTTATAAGTCACTCCATCTCCTTTTGTTATATTGCCATAGACTCTCTCTTGTGCCTTAAATTTTGATCAAACTTATAAATATCTATTTCTACCATACCTAAAATCAACTTTAAATTGTGTTATAATTCTAGCATAAGTGTTTGATCCTTGATAGCTTTCATTTTAATATTCAAATTTTCAAGATTGGTCAACACCCTCACTTGCGGACCTCTCATGTCAAGCACTTTCTACATTGTTTCAACACTATGTTCTTGTTTCTAAGCTAATAGTTCTTTAGGTGCATTTTTTTTGTAAAACATTAATTTTGTTAAATAATTGTAAACTTTTAGAAAATGCATTCTTGTTTTCTATTACCATTGACTAGCTTCCCTTGAATAAAATCAAAATGAAGAGGCATAAATACACCAATTTATTTTTTCAAAACCATATGTGCACATATAAATATTAAGTACATGTCCAATATTTTTGTATATATACACATTAATTAGACTAAATTTTTCTTTCAAAACCATATGTGTAGATATAAACATTAAGTACAACATGTCCAATATTTTTATAGAAACACACATTAATTACACACAAAAAATTCTTTCAAAACCATATGTGTAGATATAAACATTAAGTACAACATGTCCAATATTTTTCTAGATATACACATTAATTACACCAATTTTTCATTCAAAACCATATGTGCAGATATAAACATTAAGTACAACATGTCCAATATTTTTCTAGATATACACATTAATTACACCAATTTTTCATTCAAAACCATATGTGCAGATATAAACATTAAGTACAACATATCCAATACTTTTGTAGATATACACATTAATTACACAAAGTTTTTCTTTCAAAATCATATGTGCAGATATAAACATTAACTTCAACCAACTCAACAAGGGTACACAAATAAGTTATTCTTGTAAAGAAGGATCATGATAGATAATAGAATGGAATTTGATCAAAATAGGGAGACAATCATTAGATTTTTGTCTAACTTTCAAAGATAAGGAGATGATAAATGTTATTGTCCTTGCAAGAGATGTAATGGATTAAGGACAAGAAGAATCAAAATAAAAACAACTAAGAGGCATTATAGGGAGATGGTCAAATTGAAGAGGGGTTCAATTATAATCTATTGGTAAGTTGTTTGTTTTATTTTTTTTGAAATTAATATACATATGAACCATGAAATGGGGGTTTGATTATCATCATTTTTATATAGGTTGATCTCCTTAGGGTAGTACATGATATGGACCACCACATCTCAAAGGAATATGGAGGAATATGAAGGTGTAAATATGGAGCAACATGGAGGTGTACGTGTTGAAGGAGAAGATCATGATCCCATGGAAGATGATGATCATGTGCCAGAAAAAACATTTGAAAATAATGGTATGAATGCAATGATCAATGACGCATTTGGTACTAGTGTTGATGTTGCTTCTAATGATGATGATGATTATGATGAGGATAACATTGAGGCCATCCATGATATACCTCTACTTGAGAAGGAAAACAAGACCCTTTACAAAGGATCCCAATCAACTCTTCTCTTTGTTGTATTGTTGTTGGTGAATTTGAAGGTTATGAATAGTTTACCCAACATAACAATGTCATGTATGCTAAGGTTTGTGATATATGTCATTATAATCTATAAAAGGTGAAATATGTACCATTAATATTATTTATACTAATGACTTGTATTTTTTTGTGGATTGATAGGTGACTATCTATTATCACCATCAAATGTTCTCCCTTACTTGTATAGAGAGTTGTGTGCCACTATGAAACATATTGGAATGGAGTATCAAGCAATAGATGCATTTCCTAAAGATCATGTAATTTATCATAAAGAACATGAAAAATGTAACATAATGGCCCAAATTTCATAAAAGCAGGTACTAAGATGATCAAGTGATAAAAAAGCTATCTCACAAGGTTCTTTGTTACATCCCCATTATTCCACATCTTAAATGATTATTCAGGTGTAGTAGCTTGGCACAATTTATGGATTACCATGCATGGAATAGAAGTCAAGATAACATTATTTGAATTCTTGAATCCTATGGAAGGTTCAACATTAATGGACATAGAGGAAAAGTGGCCAAACTTTAAAGAAGAACCTCAAAATCTCAAGCTTTCTCTAGCAACTAATGATGTTAATCCATTTTGAGAGATGTGATCTATTTACTCAGTGTGGCCTATTTTTGTTATCAACGATAACCTTCCTCCATGGATGTTAATAAAGAGTGAGCACATGTTGGCAATGATTGTTCCAAGTTTTTTAGTATTTTATTATTATCTAAATGTAATTATAAGTCTTGGAGTAAAATGACCACAATAATTATCTGATATTGTTCATTTAATTAGGTAAGTACCAAGTAAAAGATATGAATGTATATATTGTTCCTCTTATCAATTAGTTGCTGGTGTTATGGAATGGTTTCACCATGTTTGATATCTTTAGACTAATTTGACAAAAATAATTTCAATTCCATGCAATAATTGTATGGAAATTCATGATGCCCATGGTTGACACGTTTCTGCGGTATGTTATGCTGAAATCTAATTGTATGTGATAACACTAGTTTAAAATATGAATATATTTAATTCAATTATATTTTTATCTTGTAGGTCTTCAAATAAAGGAAAAAATTTCATGTCCAATGTGTGGTCCAAAGATGAAACCTTGTCATCCCAAAAGTTTAAGAAAGCAAGTGTTTGATGAGAATAGGAATTTCCTCCACATAAATCATAAGTATCAAAGTGCCAAAAATATATTTTCAATGGGAAAGAAGAGACTACATCAAAGCCATGAAGAATGACACCTCACCTATAGAAGTTGAAACATAATAGAATTTCAGGTAGTATCACTCCACCTAGTGGTTTATGTTTGGAAATTATTTATTTTGATTGTGTTTTGTTGGCTAATTATATAATTTGATGATCATAAAGGCTGTTAAGGCATCATTGACCAACTTCCAAGGGACTAAAATGTTATCCCAGAGAATTTAGTAGGTTTCCCTACTATGAGTAGCTACAAATTGTGCATTTATTTGATACTATGCATATTGGAAAGAATGTAATATAGACACTATGGAAAATATTGGATTGAAGGTGTGACAGAGAAAAAATTTCAAAAATTTGTAGTGACATTCATGATTCCAATCATGTGATGAAAAATAACATTGAATCAAATATCAATGGAGACTGGATTAATGTAAGTGCCCTTCCTTGGTTATTAATAGAGTAATAAAATAATGCCATAAAAGAAGTCATATGAAAAAATTGATTTCCTATAGGATTTACTATGAATATAAGAAATCTCATATCAAAGAAAAGTGAATTTGGGCCAAAGCTGAAAATGCATGATTGGCATGCCTTCATCAAGGTAAGTCATGATCTTTTTTATTTACAATATATTTTTAAAACTGCATTCAATTTTTATTGTATTATGTTAGAAAAGAATGAAATGATTAGTTGACAATTGTTGCAGTAAGTGATACCCCTATCACTCCCAAACAACTTTGACAATAATATCAAACAAGTGGTATATGATCTTGGAAAATACATGAGGCAAGAAATTATATTTGTTCAATATATTAAATGACTAATATATTGTAAAGTCTCATATTTATATAATTTTTTTGTCTTGAATCCCATGTTTGTGATGTTCACCTAAAGAAATCCATAAAGAAGATATAAAATGTTGGAAGAAAATAATTCTACTAATGTGTGAAATGCAAAAGTTTTTACCTTTAACTTTTTTCAATGCACAAGAATAGTATCTCATACACTAAGTTGAGTAGATTGAATTATGTGGACCTGTACAACCTAGGTCAATGTGGATGATTGAGAGACAATTGAAATT
Organism: Cupressus sempervirens; assembly: GCA_028749045.1. NCBI lineage: Eukaryota > Viridiplantae > Streptophyta > Pinopsida > Cupressales > Cupressaceae > Cupressus > Cupressus sempervirens. Next base: position 247,161,153 of record CM053788.1, on the reverse strand, counting down.
TTTGAAGGGTTTGGTTCAACAAAGAGCACTTCTCAAGAGTTATATAATTGAGGGATATACTATATACTAGATGATGGTGTATGTTACTTAATATCTTCCTAATCTTGCAAAAAAGAACCATATAGATTGCATTTGGGATCTCAACTCAACTAAAAAATTTGAAGGGGAGTACTTGATGGGGAATGGTAGATTTAGAAAAGATAAAAGTAATAAATTATGAGATGTTATTGTAGTTAATTAATTCTTAATCTTGAAAATAAATATGTTGTAAGTCATCTATTTACTTTTGTAGAGATGCTAAAGAGTGGAATGTAATACATTTTTTTTTTTGCAAACAATCAAGATTGGATGATGGTATGGATTGAATGATTGCAACATTTTGATCATAGATTAAAATGGGAATCTATGTCTTCATTGGTTAAACAAGGTAATTTTAATGGAGATCCCAGAATTACACAAAAGGAAATAGATTTAGCATATGGTTCAAGAGATCTACAGGTACTTATATGTTTGTTAATAAATCATATGTTTTTGAACTTGTGATGCAATGATTTATACATGTTTGACATTATTTTAGGTGAAACACCACAAGGATATGATATGAAGTGGTTATAAATTTTGCATCAAATATTTTGATGACATGAAGAGAACTTGTGATTCTAGGATAAGTGATGTCTTCTAGGTGCCCAATATTTCATCTAGAAATGACTTACATCCTCAAGAAAATTAAAATTGATACTATGGAATTTTTGTTGATATACTTAACTATAACTTTAATTCCTTCAATTTATTCTCTTTATCATCAAATGGTACAGGCTATGACTCAATCAAAATGACCTTGATAGAATTGTTATTGAGCATGAAAATTGATTTCTAATGATTAATGCAAGATTTTTTGAGCTAGTTGGGAATGAGCCCTATGTTCTTCCAAGACAATGTGAGTAGGTATTTCACTCAAAGGTTCTACATAAATTAGTAAGACTTGATCTAAGAGAAAGGTTGATAAAGTATTGAAAGAAGAAGATACTGAGGAAGAGGAAGAAATGGATCATGATCAACAGTTAGTTGATGATGCTCCTGATGCAAATAATGTATCTATTTACTAGTACATTATAGGTCAAATTTTAACCTAAATTTTTAACCAACATATGAAGAGACTTGTTCAATACCTTTTTTTTGGTTATTATGCCTAAGTTGGTCAAAATTTTGACTAACTTGGGTTCAAATAATAAAATAGAAAATTTTGTTTGTTACTTGTTTATTTCATCTCTGCATGCTATTAGAGCTAGTTGCATTAAGCAGATCTAGTGTGTGACAAGCATTATTTATCATTCATGGGTAGGTTAGGTACTTATGACTACAGGAGATAAATACTCATTTTTCATGGGAGCAAGGTTTAATGAGGTTTAATGAGGATTATGTGAGCTATTTCTTGAACATGAAGTAGCTAATACTTTATTATTATCTAATGCTTAGAACATACTTTATTATTTCATGTTGTGTGATGTTACTTCCAGATATATTTGATGATTGTCATTTAATGTTTCATGTATATGTATGTTGATGAAACCAGTAAATGTAGGATTGAGACTTTGATTTAAGAGATTTTAAATGATTAAGAATTAAGCAAGATGAAGAAACCCTTATTGATGTATGTTTTAATTTATGTGAATTTATGATACGTATACATTTATGTACATGTGATTTTATGGGACTACTGATGTGTGCAATGAGTGTGCAAATATTTAGCCGAGAAAGCCTACGGAGGAACAGAACTAATCTCTTTGTGCTAATTTTGGAAACCTTGTTGTTCATAATTCACGTGTTGTATTGTGAGATATATGTATGTATCTTCTTTGTTCAATGAATGTTAATGTTCATAATTATGTTCTTTTAGTGTCGCTTGACACTCATAAACTGGTTATGTTCTTCAGCATGTTGCTTAGGGTTAATTTTTTAACCTTTGGACCAAGTTGGTTTAAGTTAGTGTTAGTTTTCTATTAGGTTCTTAATTGAGGTTAGTCATCCCTAATCCGGATTAGTGCTTAATTTGCATGTTAGAGTAGTTAGAAGGTCCTATTTTATTCCTAGATTTTATTTGGCTCTAAACCTATTTCCTAAGGCTTAAAACTTGATATAATTATACCCAAAGGGTATGGGTATGGGTTAGGGGTCTTTTCCAACCCCTAAGCCCCTTTTTTTGACTTTTGAGGTCACTCAAAAAGTCTCTTTTTGCCTTTGTGCGAAAATTGACCATGGTTATCTTGAGTTACCTCACCTCATCTCCACTTAGGGTTTAACCATAGTGTAGGTTGAGTTAGGAGTTTCTAGATTTGTAAGTGGGTGGGGTAGTTATTGAGCCCTTGGGTGGGTGAGTTTGAGGCCTATTTAGAGGACCTTCTTGGACTTGTGGAGGTTGTTACCCAATCTCTACATTTAGAGAGGAGTTCTTGAAGATTGAAGGAAGAAAGTGGAAACTCTACTCAAATTTGTTCATTGCCATTACCTCTTTGTGAAGGTAGAAAATTCTCATCTCCCTTATTCAGTTTTCATGTTTGTTTCATGTTCATGCTACTTTGTTGTTGTTTCAATGTTTGTATGTTTGTGGGTATGTTGGGAAGATTTGAAAACCTTATTGTTGTGGATGTTTTCCTTTCATGTTTATGTTGCAATTTTGAGATTTTTCTTGCATTGGTGTTTTGGTATTACACACCCTTGGAGAGGGCAGAAGTGACCAATTTTGAGAAAGGTCTATATAGTTGGACTCCAACTAGTGCAGAGTCTCTTCTCAAGATGAGAAGAGGGAGAAAGGGTAGGGTGTTATGGGCCCCTACCCGTCAGCACAAACCTCGTATAAGTATGGCATTTTTAAATAGAAGAATGAAAGTTCTTGGTTAATAGCCCCAATTGGGCATCTGATTTGGTGTTGTGCTCAACTTCTCCTAGTTGGAAGAATCCATATTTCCCTAGTGTTGATTTGTTGTAGATCTTGTTGTGAAAACCTTGTATAAATATGCATGTTTTGAATTGTTCTTTTTCATGCTTTTGGTCACCTGATCAAATTTTGTTTCCTCCATGGTTCTAGAAATGAGCTGCAGAAAACATTATAAATCCCTTGATTATGATCATGAAGAAAATTTGATTAAATTGTTGAAATTTGGGATTGAGATCCTATTGTAAATTGTATCTTAAACCTTGTTGTAATTGGCAACGAAGTCGGGTTTTCTTCCTGATTCTTTCCTGGCTGAGCCATTGAATCAGGTTTGCCAATAAAATTGGTGTTGAGAATAATTGCTTGTTATGTGATTTAATTGTAAATTTTAAATTTAGATAGTTGAATCTCAAAATTTGGATGGAATTGATGATGTTCAATTTGGTAAAAATTTTAAGGTTTTCCTTTATGTTGAAAATGAAAATTTTGATCATGGATGTAGATTTAGGTTGGATGGTTATTTGAATCAAACAAATCTTGCATCATTTATCTAAAATGAATAATCCATACTCTTAGTATATTAAATTGCAATAAATTTTTATAGATTGTTTTAAAAAGGACCAATTATTTTCCCCTTGATTATTAAGCAACACAAAAAAAAACATATCTTACATTGCTCTTGAAATTCTATACTTAGAATAATTTCCAAAAAAAATAAATATACACTCCCAGGAGCAAAAATTGCTCACTGGAAATTGTATGAGAGATCTTTTTATTTTGATTGGGAGCAATAGAGAATATTCTTCTAAATATTCTTTCCATTTAAATTTTGTGATAAAACAAAATCAAGTTTAGGCATAATATACATGATAAAGTTTTAAAAGAAATTCAAAAAAAAAAAAAATATAGCATCTCATCATCTCCTCACCTATTAAACTTTATTTCATTAATATAATTTCTCCTTGGTAGATGTCGGTTTGAAAGGAGGTATAAAAAATGTTTTTTTGTGTTGCAAAGTCAAGAAGTCATCATGGGATGATGTCACCCCTTGTCCCCTCCTATTTTGATTGCTGAGTTTTAAAAAGGTTTAAAGTTTGCTTGGGACTTTGGCATTGTTTAAATCTCCTTGCTTATTTAACTTGGTCTGCACTCCCTAAACTTTGGTCTACGCTCCAAGTGGGGATTGGGCAGAGCGCTGTCCCAAGGACAATGCTTGGGAAGCACTACCCAAGGTTTAGGCAGCTAGGGAAGATGTGACGTGGGTCACATATGGTTAAGGGTTTTTCAGAGTAGAGTGTAGGGTAGTTAGTAGGTAGGATTTAGTGTTAGTTAGGTGCTAGGGGTTAAGATAGTATTTAGGTCAATTTAGTATTAAGTTTAGAATTAAGTTAGTTTTAGTTAATTATTTAGTTAGTTTTGTTCTTAGATTAATTTAGTTGTTTTATGTCAAATGTTAGCTAATTTTCAATTAGTTTTAGGTTAATAAGAGTTAGTTGATGTTATTTAGATAATTATTAGTTGAGATCAGTCTACATATTATGTTGATTAAAATCTGGATTAGTATTAATTATGTTAGTTTGGTAGTGTTTCTTTTTATATATGCATTCGTAATTAAATGGTTATATAGTTAAGTGTTAATCGATTAAGTTTTAAATCTGTTTAGTAAAGTAGCTTAATTTAAGGGTTATTGGCTAATTAAAACAAGTTTTTAATTAGATTTTAATTTCTTAGATATTTGACCCAACAATCTCGTAGTCATCTACACTTTTAATTTAAACAATTTTAACTATGATGTTGTATAAGACATGTAAGAACATAAGTTACCATTATAAATCTTAGAACAATGTTTTAATATCTTAATGATGTAATCATCCTCATGTTATTATCCTAAGATGTAATGTAGAGAACCTGTACTTGAAATGTTATAGATGCACTTCAGACTTTGATTGGTATAGTTCAGCAGAGAGTAGTACCTCTAGTTCAACCAGTTCAGCAGATTCCAGTAGTGGAAGCAGAGGGACCTGAAGGAGGTGGGCTCAGAGTCAAAGAGAGGACTAGGAGTCCCCCACTGAGGTAGTTAGAGGGTCAGGGTGAACAAGAGGAAGAGTCCATACACCAGAGAGGACCCCCATTTGACAGACCTCCTAGACATGTAGGAGATGATATCAGTGAATTGATTTGACTTGGGCCACCATTATTTATCGGTTCCACTGAGGGAACAATAGTAGAGGCATTGTTGCAGAGCCTACAATGGTGCTTTGGGTTATGCCCTTATGGGAGTAATCTAAAAGCATGCCTAGTAGTTCATCAGTTGAGAGGGGATGCCTCCAACTGGTGGCATCAGGAGGAGATCATAGGTGGAGTGAGGATGGACACCCTCACATGGGAATCTTTTCTAGAAATATTTTGAGAGAGGTACTTGTTAGAGCATTTTCGACAGAAACAGATTGAAGAGTTCCATTCTCTTTATCAAAGAGGCCTTATAGTGGCACAGTACGAGAGTAGGTTTCTCGAGCTCCTTCCTTATGTGGAATACATGAAGGACAAGAAACTTTGGGTGCATCACTTTATCGTGGGTCTAAATTTCTCACTTCAGGGCCTAGTTAGGATGGAATTCCCTACCACCTTTAGACAGGTAGTGGAGATAGCACTAGTTACTAAGGATACTCGAGGTAGGCAAGAGTCATGGGATCGATCTCAGAACCGAAACTCTTCCCAGCAGAAACCCCCCTGGAAAGGGAATAAGAACTATACAGTAGGGTCCTCTAAGGGCCAAAAGTCTCAGCAGCCAAAACTCCAGTAGCAGTAGCAGCAGAAACCTTCTTAGGGTTATCAAGGCTCAAAGCCCAAGTAGTGGCAGTCACAGGGACCTAGGCAGGATCAAAAAGTATAGGCCCCACAGTTACAGTCAGTGAAGACTCAGCAGTCTTCTAGGGGTGGATACAATAGATCTAGCAGGTCAGGAGGCCCACAATAGTCTGGGTCATAGGGTGCACGATATTATACTCACGGACCATGCTACACTTGTGGTGGCATGGGTCATATAGCTAGAGAGTGTCTGTAGGGACAGGCATCCAGTGGTCAGAGTAGGGCTTTTTCAGAGTTAACAGTTGGTGATATGGGTAGATCCCATAGAGTTTTTGCAGCAGTTGACAATTGTCGGCTGAGCATCAGGCCACAGTTATCGAGGCTATAGGTATTATATAGGGCTATATGGTTGCAGTTTTATTTGATTTTGAGGCTACTGACTCTTTTATATCTCCATTTGTGGTGGAGCATTGCGGGCTAGTGCTAGTTAGACAAGATGTTAGTTGGGAGGTAGAGTTAGCCTTAGGAGCCAGAGTCTCAGTTAGTTCCTTGGTGCGGAGTTGTCAGATGCAGATTGGAGACATGTCCACTAGGACTGATCTATGCATTGCCCCTCTAAGTTCTTATGATGTTGTTCTTGGCATGGATTGGCTTTATGCCCACAGTGCCAAGATGGATTATCGACAGAAGAGGGTGGAATGTGTGGATGATGATGGTATCTCTAGGGAGATCTTCAGAGTGAAGAGGCATGTGTCCCTTTGTATGATTTTTGCTATGCAGCTTAGACGGTGCATGTGAAAGGGTTGTCAGTTGTTTGCTATCACTATTAGTGACAAAGAGGAAGATTCAGAGAGGGAGCCATCCCTTGATGATTTTCCAATCCTTCATGAGTTTGTAGATGTGTTTCCTTCATAGCTTCTTGGTATGCCTCCACCTCGAGCAGTGGATTTTCACATAGGCCTAGTGCTAGGAGCCAAGCCAGTTTCGAGAGGACCATACAGGATGACTACTCATGAGCTTAGTGAGCTAAAGGCTCAGTTGGAGGAACTCTTAGAGAAGGGGAATATTTGACCTAGTGTGTCACCTTGGGGTGCACCAGTGATCTTCGTCAAGAAGAAGAATGGATCACTTAGGTTGTGTATTGATTATTAGCAATTGAACAAAGTGACCATCAAGAACCGATATCCTCTTCCCAGAATTGATGATCTCTTTGATCAGTTGTAGGGTGCTCGAGTATTTTCAAAGATTGACCTAAAGTTGGGTTACCATCAGTTGAGGATTGTGGATAGTGATATCCCCAAGACAGCTTTTCGTACTAGGTATGGCCACTACGAGCTCATTGTGGTACCTTTTGGCCTTACGAATGCTCCAACTATATTCATGATCCTCATGAATGGAGTATTTCATACATGTTTGGATAATTTTGTGGTTGTGTTTCTTGATGACATTCTAATTTATTCTCATGATGAGAGAGAGCGTGAAGAGCACCTGAGACAGGTATTGCAGAAGCTAAGAGAGAATTAGTTGTTTGGCAGCTTGTCAAAGTGTGCATTTTTCAGACTCGAGATACATTATTTGGGTCATGTCATATCAGGTGATGGAGTCTCATTAGACCCATCAAAGATTAGGGCCATCATGGATTGGCTAGCACCCACCAGTATTACTGAAGTGAGGAGCTTTATGGGGCTAGCAGGATATTACCGATGCTTCATTTCAGGATTCTCTAGATTGGCTCACCCTATCATATCTCTTCAAAAAAAGGGGAAGAAGTATGAGTGGATAGAAAAGTGTGATAGAGCTTTTCAAGAGCCCTCACGAGTGCACTGATTCTTGCAGTACCAGATCATGTTGCAGATTTTGTGGTGTGCACCGATGCATCTTTAGATGGTTTAGGGGCAGTTCTTATGTAGGAAGGGTGACCTATTTCCTTTGAGTCTAGGAAGTTGAAGACTCATGAACTCAATTATACTACTCATGACCTAGAACTTGCGACATTGGTTCATGCCTTGGTGAGATGGTGACATTTCCTTCTGGGTCATAGATTTGAACTTCATTCTGATCACCAGAGCTTGCAGTACATATTTTCTCAGCCAAACCTTAATGCTAGGAAAAGAAGGTGAATGGAGTTTTTGTGTGAGTATGATTTTGATGTTCATTACATCAAGGGAAAGAAGAATGTGGTTGTAGATGCCTTAAGTAGAAGGTTCTATGAGCTTTCATCTGTGACTACTTGCACTGACTTGAGAGAGCGGATCTTGTAGCACTTACTATTTGATGAGCTTTATGCAAAAGTTAGTCAGTTAGTACATTCTCAAAGACCCTTGGAAGGGAAGTTTTTAGAGTATTCCTTGGAGTCCAATGGACTTTTTCGTCATAGGGGACGTATGTATGTACCTTCCATTGGGGGTTTGCGTGAGCTCATTGTACTTGAGGCTCACAGAGCACCTTATGTAGCACACCTCAGTGTTAAGAAGTTACATGCAAATTTGAGGCAGTTGTATCATTGGCTAGGCATGAGAGTGCAGATTGCTAGCACAGTCGTGAGATGCCTTGAGTGCCAGAGGGTGAAGGTGGAGCACCGTCATCCTAGCAAGCTTTTTAAGCTGCATGAGATTGCAATGTGGAAATTTGACACTATATCTATGGATTTTATTGTTGGTCTTCCTATGTCATCTCATCGCCATGATGCCATTTTGGTGATAGTTGACACATTGACCAAGGTTGCCCATTTCTCACCCATGCATACTATATTTACAGCATGAGACATAGCTCAGGTGTTCTTGTGAGACATTATTAGACTTCATGGTGTTCCCCATAAGATCATCTCTGATAGAGACTCATTGTTCACTTTTTCATTTTGGAGAGAGTTGCAGTCGGCTTTGGGCACTAGAATCAATTTTAGTACAACATACCATCCTTAGATCGATGGCTAGACTAAGCGAGTAAATTAGGTTTTGGAGGACATGCTACGTATGTATGTGATGGACCATTAGGTCAAATGGGAGGAATACCTATATCTTGTCGAGTTTTCCTATAATAATGGGCACCATTCTTCCATAGGTATGCCACCTTATGAGGCCTTGTACAGGAGACCGTGCAGGACACCCTTGAGTTGGGATAGGATTGAGGATCAAGTATCTATTGGTCCCCAGTTAGTGAAGGAGATGGAGTAGCAGGTGACCCTGATTAGACAATGCTTGAGGGAGGCATAGGATAGGCAGAAGAGGTATGCTGATGCGAAGAGGATAGATCGAGAGTATCAGGTTGGTGATAGAGTGTTCTTGAGGGTACGATAACACAAGAGTCTGATTCAATTCGAAAAGGGCTCTAAGTTGGCACCTTGTTTTTTTGGGCCATTCGAGATCCTTGAGAGGATAGGACCTGTTGCATACCATTTAGCTTTGCTACCTAGCCTTTCATGCATCCATGATGTGTTTCATATTTCATTACTTAGAGGATACATTTATGATGAGTCTCATATTATAGATTGGGATGCTTTACAGGTGGATTCGAACAGACAACTAGCACTGGAGCCTATCTGCATTATTGGTCGACGGACCCTAGCACTTCGAGGCTAAGAGCTGGACTAGGTTAGGGTCCAATCGGGTTGTTACAATGAGGTCATGACTTCATGGGAGGATGTAGTGTAGATGCGATCTTAGTACCCGTATCTTTTTGATGAACTCCAGGACAAAGTTCATGCCTAGTGGGGGAGGATGTGAGGCCTCGCCCCGACCCATCATAGCATAGTGATACATTACTATTATTTTGATATTCATGACTCGAGATGTTGAGACATTATCTAATGCTTAGAACATACTTTATTATTTCATGTTATGTGATGTTACTTCCAGATATATTTGATGATTGTCATTTAATGTTTCATGTATATGTATGTTGATGAAACCAGTAAATGTAGGATTGAGACTTTGATTTAAGAGATTTTAAATGATTAAGAATTAAGCAGGATGAAGAAACCCTTATTGATGTATGTTTTAATTTATGTGAATTTCTGATACATATACATTTATGTACATGTGATTTTACAAGACTACTGATGTGTGCAATGAGTGTGTAGATATTTAGCCGAGAAATCCTACAAAGGAATAGAACTGATCTCTTTGTGCTAATTTTTGAAACCTTTTTGTTCATAATTCATGTGTTGTATTGTGAGATATATGTATGTATCTTCTTTGTTCAATGAATGTTAATGTTCGTAATTATGTTCTTTTAGTGTCGCTTGACAATTGTAAACTAGTTATGTTCTTCAGCATGCTGCTTAGGGTTAATTGTTTAACCTTTGAACCAAGTTGGTTTAAGTTAGTGTCAGTTTTCTATTAGGTTCTTAATTGAGATTAGTCGTCCCTAATCTGAATTAGTGCTTAATTTGCATGTTAGCGTAGTTAGAATGTCCTATTTTATTCTTAGATTTTATTTTGCTCTAAACCTCTTTCCTAAGGCTTAAAACTTGATATAATTATACCCAAAGGGTATGGGTATGGGTTAGGAGTCTTTTCCAACCCCTATGCCCCTTTTTTTGACTTTTGAGGTCACTCAAAAAGTCTCTTTTTGCCTTTGTGCAAAAATTGACCATGGTTATCTTGAGTTACCTCACCTCATCTCTACTTAGAGTTTAACCATAGTGTAGGTTGAGTTAGGATTTTCTAGATTTGCAAGTGGGTGGGGTAGTTATTGAGCCCTTGGGTGGGTGAGTTGGAGGCCTATTTAGAGGCCCTTCTTGGACTTGTGGAGGTTGTTACCCAATCTCTACATTTAGAGAGGAGTTCTTGAAGATTGAAGGAAGGAAGTGGAAACTCTACTCACATTTGTTCATTTCCATTACCTCTTTGTGAAGGTAGAAAATTCTCATCTCCTTTATTCAGTTTTCATGTTTGTTTCATGTTCATGCTACTTTGTTGTTGTTTCAATGTTTGTATGTTTGTGGGTATGTTGGGAAGATTTGAAAACCTTATTGTTGTGGATGTTTTCCTTTCATGTTTATGTTGCAATTTTGATATTTTTCTTGCATGGGTGTTTTGGTATTACTTACCCTTGGAGAGGGTAGAAGTGACCAATTTTGGGAAAGGTCTATTTAGTTGGACTCCAACTAGTGCAGAGTCTCTTCTCAGGATGAGAAGAGGGAGAAAGAGTAGGGTGTTATGGGCCCCTACCCATCAACAAAAACCGCGTATGAGTATGGCATTTTTAAATGGAAGAACGAAAGTTCTTGGTTAATAGCCCCGATTGGGCATCTGATTTGGTGTTGTGCTCGACTTCTCCTAGTTGGAAGAATCCACCTTTCCCTAGTGTTGATTTTTTGTAGATCTTGTTATGAAAACCTTGTATAAATATGCATGTTTTTAATTTTTCTTGTTCATGCTTTTGGTCACCTGATCAGATTTTATTTCCTCCATGGTTCTAGAAATGAGCTGCAGAAAACATTATAAATCCCTTGATTATGATCATGAAGAAAATTTGATTAAATTGTTGAAATTTGGGATTGAGATCCTATTGTAAATTGTATCTTAAACCTTGTTGTAATTTGCAACGAAGTTGGGTTTTCTTCTTGATTCTTTCTCGGTTGAGCCTTTGAATCAAGTTTGCCAATAAAATCGGTGTTGAGAATAATTGCTTGTTATGTGATTTAATTATAAATTTTAAATTTAGATGGTTGAATCTCAAAATTTGGATGGAATTGATGATGTTCAATTTGGTAAAAATTTCAAGGTTTTCCTTTATGTTGAAAATGAAAATTTTGATCACGGATGTATATTCAGGTTGGATGGTTATTTGAATCAAACAATTCTTGCATCATTGATCTAAAATGAATAATCCATACTCTTATTATATTAAATTGCAATAAGTTTTTATAGATTGTTTTAAAAAGGACCAATTATTTTCCCCTTGATTATTAAGCAAAAAAAAAAAAAACATATGTTACATTGCTCTTGAAATTCTATACTTAGAATAATTTCCAAAAAAAAAAATATACACTCCCAGGAGCAAAAATTCCTCACTAGAAATCGTATGAGAGATCTTTTTATTTTGATTGGGAGCAACGAAGAATATTCTTCTAAATATTCTTTCCATTTATATTTTGTGATAAAACAAAATCAAGTTTAGGCATAATATACATGATAAAGTTTTAAAAGAAATTCAAAAAAATATATATATATAGCATCTCATCATCTCCTCACCTATTAAACTTTATTTCATTAATATAATTTCTCCTTGGTAGATGTCAATTTGAAAGGAGGTATAAAAAATGTTTTTTTGTGTTGCAAAGTCAAGAAGTCATCATGGGATGATGTCACCCCTTGTCCCCTCCTATTTTGATTGCTGAGTTTTAAAAAGGTTTAAAGTTTGCTTGGGACTTTGGCATTTTTAAAATCTCCTTTCTTATTTAACTTGGTCTGCGCTCCCTAAACTTTTGTCTATGCTCCAAGTAGGGATTGGGCAGAGCGTTGTCCCAAGGACAGTGCTTGGGAAGCGCATGTCCTTTGGGAAGCGCTACCCAAGGTTTTGGCAGCTAGGGAAGATGTGACGTGGGTCACATATGGTTAAGATTTTTTGAGAGTAGAGTGTAGGGTAGTTAGTAGGTAGGATTTAGTGTTAGTTAGGTGCTAGGGGTTAAGATAATATTTAGGTCAGTTTAGTATTAAGTTTAGAATTAAGTTAGTTTTAGTTAATTATTTAGTTAGTTTTTTTCTTAGATTAATTTAGTTGTTTTATATCAAATGTTAGATAATTTTCAATTAGTTTTAGATTAATAAGAGTTAGTTGATGTTATTTAGATAATTATTAGTTGAGATCAGTCTGCATATTATGTTGATTAAAATCTGGATTAGTATTAATTATGTTAGTTTGGAAGTGTTTCTTTTTATATATGCATTCGTAATTAAATGGTTATATAGTTAAGTGTTAATCGATTAAGTTTTAAATCTGTTTAGTAAAGTAGCTTAATTTAAGGGTTATTGGCTAATTAAAACAAGTTTTTAAGTAGATTTTAATTTCTTAGATACTTGACCCAACAATCTCGTAGTCATCTACACTTTTAATTTAAACAATTTTAACTATGATGTTGTATAGGACATGTAAGAACATAAGTTACCATTATAAATCTTAGAACAATGTTTTAATATCTTAATGATGTAATCATCCTCATGTTATTATCCTAAGACGTAATGTAGAGAACCTGTACTTGAAATGTTATCTCAATCTTTCATCTTTAAGCACTTTATTTAATAATTATAATTTTAAAAAAAAAAATTGTATTTTTGCCCTCGTAGTTTGGGCATGACAATTTGTGTTTATAATCACTCAATGCATACTTTATATTGCTTCTATACCAACCTTCCCAATTTGAGGGCTTTACAAAATACAAGATCTCTTTACTCATTACTTCATTCTTTCAGACCATTAGATATATATATTCTTTCAAAGATATAATTTTGGTAGATGGTAGAAAGGAACAATATCAAACCAAAAAAATGATTCTACATCTTTTTAAAACTGATTTTTTCTAAACCGTATGGATCCCAAATAAGTTTGATTAACCACATCATAATGAGTATTTCCTTCTCTCTAATCATTAGACTTTATGTAATTCACCATTCTGGATATAGATTTTCAAAATAATATCATTGCTACATTTTAAGAAAACAAATAAAATATTTTTGGAATAACATACATTTATTTAGTTCCTATATAACTCTATAATCTTGAGCTATACACATGCTATTGACATAATTGGGTAGCTATGAGCTAGGTTATCTTAGTTTTTCTTTGACTAGGGACAAATCTTCCACATTGAAAATGGACCTAATACTTTAAAAGAAAATTTGTGTTATAAACTACAATACCAAGATGACTTTAATTCAAATAGAAAAATATACATATGTTAGGGGAAATATAGTGAGTTCAACCACACAAACACTAATTTAATGATTTCTTACAATAAGTTAATAATTTCCTACTGCTCTTTCTTGGAATTTAAGGTCTAGCTTGGGTATCCTAGCTTCTTCTTTTTTTATTGGAAAAACCAAAAGACATGCTAGGATCAATTAAAAATGATTTAATGAAAAATAGTTACATAATCACAATTTATTTTTGGCATGTCATTTTTAAGGTTTAAGTAATAACATGCATAATGGGTAGAATTTTAATCTAAGTCACTTGCCATAATTTTGAATATTTTAATTGGGGATATGTAGTTTCTTGTTTAGTTTTTTCCATGTATTATTTCATTTTAAAACATTTTTTTCCATTATATATAAATTGAAGGCATTGGCTATGTAGTTTTAATCTCTGTATCAATTGAAGTCTAAAAACACTATTCACATATAGTCTATTGTATGATGAATACAAGCCTATATTTCTCCATATGTGAATAACTATTCTTGTCTACTTATAATTGCACTCCAAGTTGCATTCATGTATGGATTATACTTCATTCATGTGTTGATTATACTATAATCATCTACCATAGATTCAATAAACATGAATATAATAACCATATATGAAAGATTCTTTAAATAAATTAGATAATGAAATGGAAAAAAAAATTACTGAAAACAAATCATTAACAACATTTGAATAAATAAGAAAATATGATTTAACTAAATGAATAACTATATAAAATAATAAATTAATGATATAAATATGATTAAACAATAACTCATTCCTTTGTAGATAAATGCATAAGTCAAGGATAACATGGCAAAAATTAAACTTTGGTGACTAGAATAATAACACTAACATCTACTAAAATAACTCCTAAATAGCTAAGACAATTGCAAAGAAATCTCAATTCTTTAAATAAATATTTTAGAGTTGGGTTCCTTGTTCACTTGTTCTATATGAGAAACACCAAAAGAGGCATAATTTTTAGATTCCCCTTGAGGAATCTCAAGTTCTGTCTCATGATGATTTTCTTAATTTAATGATAAAAGAGTGTTATGATTTGAGCTCACAAGTATTGGATCCATAGGGAGATGGAGTCTACCAAATCATTAGGAGAAATAATAAATTTATAAGGTTCTTTTCTAATCCAACAAATATGAGGGTCTCATGAAGCTTCAATTTCATTTTTATTTGTTTATTTTGCTTTCAGACATTCCAAGGAGGAATGCTTTTCTAGAAACTGCAATCTACATTTGAAGTATTTCCTTTCATAATCAACTTATTGATACCAATTTATCTTTCCCACTTTAAAAAATATATCAAATTGGAAATAATTAGAGAGATCCATTTGCACATAAATTTGTGTAGAATTAATTGTATCCTTTAAGTTACAATAATATCATCTCATACATCAATAGTGACTTGTAAGTGATAGGTAGATGATTTTCAGCATTATGATCATCATATCTAGCTTCTCAACTATTTTGATAGTATTGAATGTAATTGGAACAACTGCATTTTTTAAGGAATCCTATCTTTCTAGAAATGATTTCCTATAAAAAAAAAAATTGAATTATTCATTTCATCTTTGGGGACATCTATAAATTTTTATTATGAAGATATTTTTGGAATATTTAATATTGTTAGCAAAGTATGGAAACATAGTTGGAAGTATGCAGGTATACATTCAAAGATGACCACAAGAATTTATGTATCTTTTTATTTTCTATATACTTTTGAAACATTTAATATTGTTGGTGAAGTTATGACAATATAACAAACATTAACATATCAAACAAAACAATGAAATTCCAAAGATAAAAACTAGTAATTATATATCTAATCCTAAATTTGAAGATTAACATGCATTATAGTCACTTTAGATGTGGGATCTATTAGTAAACAATTTTTTCCCAAGAGTTTGACAATTTTAAAAAGGAAAACACTTTTAGACTAAAAAATTGGATTCCTAAGTATAGATAAGTAATTCTCTGCTTGAGATTTGCTTTGTGTTACATAAGGTGCAGCTAACCTTTTGTGAAAAGATAATCATTAAGTCCTCTATTGAGGGAAAATCTTCCCAATGAATAAAAGATAAATTTGAATACTAAAAAACCATTTGATTTTAATAATCAGTATCATCCACATGATTGAATGTTAAAATAAGGATAGATAGTGAAATAATATAGATTCCCTTCAAGATTTAAAACAAATAATTCTAGAATACACAACAAATGTAACTTAAATTTAACATATAACATACACCCTCAAGAATGCAAATTATCATAAAGTAGACAATAGTATCTACTTCAAAAAGCTTCAGCACATAAAACTATAGAATTTTACTTCAACTTGCTGCTAATCTAGGAAATATTCTATTCAAAATTCAAAGTGCAGAACTTTAAAACAAAAGTATTTTTGTCTTAGTCTATAGAGAGATGACCCATATTAGATAATATCTATTACATATTTATATGGCATAGGCTAGATAACTATCCCAAAATTACCTTGCCAGGAGTAAATTTTCTTTTAGTTAACACAACTATGTTAACTAAAATGCATAAAGGAAATAAATAAGAGAAAATAAAATGCAACTGTCTACTGACAATGTGCCATATCAGGAAGAACTATCCACACCCATCATAATTCTTGTGGCCTTCCATGTCTCATAAGTCATGGTAAATAAAAAAATAACTAAATGATGAGTTAAAGTAATGTAAGAACTTCTTTGTTTCTAGACTTCCTTTTCCCTCTTTAACTCTATCATATTCTCTTCATGCATTTCCAAATGTTTTAGGTTTACTATCAACATAGCCTTAGTATGAATGACATTTGAAAAATCCTATTTGGATGATGATTTCTTCTCCTAAATTTTTTTTTTTATTAAAATTGTACTTCATTTATTATTTCCTCCACTTGGGCTACGGAGTCATTTTCCTTACCTACACAATGCTTGTTGAACCACTTTAGATCACCTTGGATTATCTCATCCATAAGCTTGAGATCATCTAGGATTTATTTGATCTCAATTACTCCCTAGACCAGTGCCTCATTCTACCATTTGATACAATCTTTAATCACATACAAAGTCTTATCATCAAGGCCAACTACAAAGAATTTAGCTTGGAACCTTTACAATCCAAACCCTTGAATTTCCTCTATCTAGAGCACCACTTTTACCCAATTGTTTCTTTCTTTCTCAAAGCCTTCATTATTGGACTCCACCTTTTTTATGATGGCAGCAATTTCCTTTGAAGCTTTGTCTAAAAGACTTATCTATTTCATAGTTTCACTTAGGACATACTATAACCATTCTTCAAATGTCCTTGCAACAACTTTACATTTCTACAAGTTATCAAGAAATTGTTGACTGTCCAAAGAAGATACATCCATAATTGTAGACATCTCATTTAAAGGCTTAGGTTCTAGGTGCAAGATAGCATTGATATATTGCACCATGCTCCTCATTACCTCTTTCATATCATATTTATCTTAGGCATCTTTCCAGAATTTGTTCGCTATCTTTTTGTTTGAAGCTTCAAAAATCTTCATATCCACTACATGGCTTCCCTTCCCAAGGTCAATCCTTGATACTTAATAATATTGAGGAGTGAGATCCTCATGTGAGCTACCATCTAGTCACTTGGAAATCTTGGCTAACCAATGCCTTAAATTTTTATCAAACTTTATCTTGGATTTAGTTTTGGCCTCTTTGATTTTTGATGATTTTTCGAGACACTTGCTAATTATATCATTAATAAGCATAGATAGAGGTACCATACTTCTTTTCTTCTCAATGGAAGTATCAAGCCACTTGGGTGTGATAGGGTCTTTTCCCATCATGGGAGAAACTTTAATTAAGGTGAGGGTACCTAATTGAGTGTCAATGCTTTCAGGAAACTTTTGAGGATCTAATGCATTATTTTTCATGGGAGAACTAGGAGGCTTTTCTAGATTTGACTTTATTTCCATAGGATATAGATTAACTATCACTATATCTTTCCCTTTGCTTGGTGTTTCCTTCCTAGTACTCAAGTAGGTTACTCTTTTGACCTTCAACACCTCTTTATGAACTTGAAGTTGAAGTGCCTATGAAGTTACTTTAGCTTCAACTTTGGGTGGACCTAAAATAGGATTATTAACACTAGAGTTAGTGATGACCTTTGGCTTTGAGTGTACCTTTTTATATTTGGCTATTGAGTATTCCTTTGGGGCACTAGGGGTAGATAATTTAACAGTTTTTGATTTCAACCAATTTTATGTTGTTCTCAACACTTCTAAGGTATGGGAAATCAAATCATCTTCTATTTTAGGAATCAACGTACATTCAATTTTATTAACATAAAATTGTTCAATCACTTCTCCAACTTCATCTTCTATTATCCCATGGGTACTAAGGTTAACTGCAAACATATTAATTTGGCTAACCGTCAACCTAGACCACAATCTTTTTCTAACTTCAAATTCATCAGGACAATTAGCCTAATAATCTTCCAAATGTGGAACATGGACTAGTGAAACTACATGTTTGAAATTATCTCTAGCAAAACCCATGTAATAAAAATCTTCCTAGGAGAGTAGGGTTTGAGGCATAAGCATGATAGTGCAGTTTTTGTTAATACAATTTGCTTGAAATTTGAGCATCTATAATGACCAATTTACAAATATGAAAGAGGATGACTTTTTCGTGTTTTTAGGATATTTTATCATAGAAAAAAACCACTTGCATATCTTAGATAAGACAATGTTGTCTAAACAATAGTGTGGTAACTTGAGTGGTTCACCGAAAAAACCTTCAACTCTGAGATACGTAAATTTGGGAAACTAGATATAGAAATAGCCATAAATATTGATGGCTTGCATTGATTTTTTAGATAACCTATGATTTTCATGTCCTTGGAGCCCAAACACTAACCTTTTAAGGAATACATCATTCACCCTCTTGAATTCTTTGCAAAATTTAGTTGCTTGGAGATCTTTGTAGTACTGATAGATAGGTATTTCATTAGTCTAGGGTATATGTGGAAGTCTCGCCCACTCCTTAGATGTTGCTAAAATGTAGATTAAGAAAGAAGAAAAAAATAAAGAGTTGAAAATACTCATAGCTATTAGGCCCTTATGTAAATTTTCAGTGATTAAATCAACCCAATCAATGAATTTTTCACTTTCAACAATCTTCTAGATAAAGAAGTACATCCAGCTCTCCTAGTGAAAGGCATGGTCATTACCCTTAACTCTATTTAAGGGTAGAAAAATGTCTATACTTTCTCTAATGAAATGCTCAATAGTCAAGGGTTTGGAAAATCTAGAGCCTCCTTTAGCTGGTTTTAAAAGCCACGTTTGAGCTATAATAGAATCATAGTCCTTCTTTCTACCACCATACAGATGTTCTACTTTCTCAAACATCCAGGGCTCATAAGGTTCTTTTTGATGAATTCTTAGAGCCCAACTGACACTACCTCTATTTATCCTACCAACACCTCTCTAGAAACCTTCTTTATGCACTTGATGTTGGGGTCATAATGATTTTCACATTCAACAACCAATTCTAGACACCCTATGGCTAATGGAAAGGTGGAAACTTTGAGTAACCCACTGTTGGCTAATTTTTGGTATATGGCTCCAAACTAAGAATTTTTTTCCTGCTCTGCTATATCAAATAAGTTTTTATTTACTAGAAATGTATCTCAAATTTTTGGGAGAGAACTTAAGAGGCATGGTTTTTCTAGCTTAGGCATCTTAGGGAAAAAGAGTGTCATGGTTTGGTTTGAAAGAGGAGGATTTATAGAGATAAGTTGAAAAACTTTAAATGAAAAATAGGCACAATAAAAATGATAGAGTAGAACAAGATAATGCACTTACAATTCTTGATAAAGCTTAAACCTCCACCTCTTTTTCTTACCAGTCAACGCTAAGAGCTCAAAATGATTAAATGAGCAACTATACTAGCCAGATGGGTAATTTAAAAAATGATTTCTTGGAAATCTTAGGACAAATATGAGTGGGTGAAGGTATTTATAACAAGGATGTTGCCTATAATTGACAAGATTTTCAAGGTTGTTTTCAGTTAATGCCCATCAAATCCAAATGTGGATCTACATCTCATGATATCAAAAAATCCCAACTCTACCTTTTCCCATAAAACCAACCATACTTTGGCAAGATTTTTCTTAGTTGTTACACTTATTGCCTTTCATGTATTTAAGGTTTCCACTAGGTGGGACCCATTTCTTGCCTCACAAATTGAGTTCATTATGTGTACATCACCTATGAGAAAATAAGCAAACATCAAAAAATTATGAAGTCAAGGTTGAAGTTGAAGTTTTGAATCAACTTCAACTTCAAGGGTGTGAACTCATGTTGATGGATAAAGACTTTTTTGGGTGATGAAAAGGGGGTGGAGTTGAACTTGAAGTTGAAGTAGGTTAAAGCTTCAAGTTTAACTTCAAGTTACAAAAAGGACTCATTGCATAAAAGTGGGTTAACAGGATTAGTGGAGCTAAATGAATGGATGTCAAACAACTATGGGATCCATACATAAGTGGCAAACAGATAAACATGCAAAGCCCAAAATTTCATTTATTGTATAGGTGTTTATGAATCAAGTCAAAGCTACATCATAGTTAAATATATGAGGTGGAAACAATAGCATTCAATTCCAATTCTTAGATCTTATAAAAACATCAATAAAAAACATCAATATTCATTGGTCATCTTGTAAATCTTGGTTGACCACTAATGGAGTCATATCTTCATTTTTAGGTGAGGACTATAGAACAAGAATTAGTATGCAAAGAACATTAAAAAATAAGGTAAACATTCACAAACCAAAAACTAAATTCACATATATGCTTAGACAAAGAAAGCAAACAAGAAGTGCAAACCTCACAAGAGAAAACACTCCATGCTTTCTTGATTCTGTAGATGTGTCCTTTTGCTATGGATGTATGCTCAAGATGCTCAAAAGCTGCTTCAATGGAGATGGGTAATGGCAAATTGGTAGCTTTGTGAGCTCTCAATTTGGCATTATAAGGGTATGGTTGATGGCTTTGGTTCTCAAAATAGCATGGTAACTTTAGCTCAAAGATTTTTGATGAAATGGCTTGGGATGGGATTCAATTTATAGGCTAAGGGGTAGAGGGATGGAGGGCTTAGATGCAAGGATGGATGAAGGCTTAAGGAGGGCTAGGATGCACTCAAAGGAGAGCACATGGATTGTGCTTGTTTAGCACCAATGGGAAGCTGACACTTGTCACAAGGAGGATGAGTGTGAGAGGGTAGGGTAAAGGGTTGGTTAAAGACATGATGAGTGGGGTTGAGTATGTAAGAGGGATGTAAGAGGAATGAGTGTGGAAGAGGGAAGATTGTGGGAGATGGGTGTAAGAGTCATGAGTGGGCTTGTAAGAGTCTTTTATGTTTTGTAAGAGCACTCATGACTTAGTGGTTGGGCTTTTTGAGGGGAGACTTTGGTTTGGATTAGGAAAGTCTTAAACTTGTTTAAGGAATGTGACAACATTAGGGGGTGGATTAGGCTTGGGTTTAGGATTAGATTAGGGATGTTAGAGATGTGCAAGTGGATGGCATTAATGAGGGTGGGTGAGTTAGTGGCTAAGCTTGGTTAGTATGGGTGGATGGGGTGGATTAGGCTAAATGGAGGATTAGAGATAGGTTAGGGGTTTTTGAATTTGAGGATTTCATTTATCAAATAGATTTATTTAATAAATGGGGATTTTTGGAATTAGATAGGAGAAAAGGATTTAATTGATAAATAATAGATTATTTGATTTATCAATTAGGACTATAGATGATTAATTAAATTAATCAACTAGGGATGGCAAAGGATTAATTAAATAAGAATTTAATTAATTATGCCTTTAGAGATGGCTAAATTAGATTACCAAAGCAGTGTGATCAAATTTAGGTGTCTACATGTTGCCCCTCTTTGACATAGTGTTGAAACAACACTATTTCAAAGAAGTTCGAATGAAGATGACACGAGGAAGATGTTTTAGCAACAAGGTTGCCCCAGTCTTCGATAAGAAGAGGAGAGACTAGACTTAGATGATGCCCCCTCAAGAAGGTGACGGGGAGAGAAATGAAGCTCGACGACTTCTTGAAAAGAACAAGAAATTGAGACGAGCTGAGACGCAGGTTGGCAAAGAGAAGGGGCTGAATTAGCTCAAACTCTCACCATAGGAGAATGATAAAGGGAAATCAGAGGCACAATAGTAAAGCAAGCTTAAGAATTTCTAGGATTGGGGGGGGATATGGAGGAGCGGAGCGCTATAAAAAGGAATCCATGGTAGGGAGATGGATGATAGAATGATAAAGCTGATGCAACAGGATTTCAAAGAGTCAGACTAGTGGAAGATGGGTTTTGGAGATCCCTAGGACTAGGATTGTGGATCTCGAAAGATGAGGTTTGGTGGATTCATTTGATTGGTGGATCCCTAAGACTAGGATTGTGGATCCCTAAAGCTAAGCGTGAGGAGTGATTCAAAGAGATACTGATGCATAAGCTAGGGTAGAAGTGACAGATGTAGGATATGGGTGGGGGATAATGGAGATGAAGGGAATCCATTGAAGCTTTTTGAGCGGGGGGATACTTCAAAGAGAAGTACCACCATGTAGTTGAGCACTAGATTTGCTATAGGACTGTTGGTTAATTTCCAGGGTTACCAAGAACATCAAGGCCTTTTTACCAACCGTCCAGAGGACTGACAAACTGACTCAAAAAAAACACACAAGGATTGCCCCAGTATCACACATGAATCCCAGAGGAAGCAACGTGGAAACGACACTAGGTAACCCACAAGCAGAAAAAGAAAACAAGCAAAAGACCTGATCAAGACCTTATGCCCTAATTGCCCCATTCGCAGCATACCATGATATGGAAGATCGTGGCAACCTTGAGGAGGGAACAAGGAGATTGCTTGGAAAAGATATTTCAAGACCCAAAAGGGAAGATCCCAAATCAAAGAAAGCGAAAATCCAAAAGAGAATTGTTTGCCAACGAGATGGGTAGGATGAGGTACTAACATACCAAGATCAGACATGAGGAAAGCTATATTCTGCAAGGATCTATCAGAGAGCACCTAAGCTGATGGATCTGGATGAGTGATGCGTCTAGCAAGCTGAACTAAGAAGGATAACACTTTGGTGACAGGAGATCTAGCTAAAGGATGCATTGGAATATCTAACCAAGGTGTGCGATGTGTGCAAGATGTTGACCAAGGATGAACTAACACGAAAGCTGGATAGATACAATGATACTAAGCTAAAGAGGATGTACAAGCTGACAGACCAAGATATGTTACAAATGTACAAGTTTGTTCATGTTTTGGTTTTTTGTGAGATGGAAATGTTTGTGAAGGATGGGATGTCTATAATAGTTGATAGGTGGATAGGTAGATGGTTTGTGAAAATCTTAAGGAAAATGGGATTCTGTGTGTGCATGTGATAGGATACAGGCTAGGATACAAGATTATTTACAAGTTGGAATATGGTACAAGCTTTGGACAAGATTCAGATATATACAAGGCATGGTACACGATTTACAAGGTATAATACAAGCTTTGGTACAAGATTTACAAGTTGTACAAGAGGTATTGACAAGCTCCATCAAATTTTGGATATTTGATTGGAACACCAAGGGAACAAGCAGGTGTTTTATGGGATGGTGGGTGGATGGATGAGGGATAGGATAGTGATAGATAATGGATTAGTCTTTAGCACACAAGGCGCCTAAATTACCAGGTTTTCACCAAGGTACCTATCCAAGACACTTGAATTGCCAAGTTTTCACCATTGGACGCTTATTTATCTTTACTATTTTTTTTTGTATTTTTCAAAAGCTGGGTATACCAAGGATCTTCAAGCATAGAACTTCTTGAGATGAATGATGTTAGTGGGATAATTCAAGAGTTCTCCTTTTGGTGTAGATAATTGATAGGCTTCGGAGCCAAAGGAGGCAATAACCACATAGGGACCAAGCCATGTAGGTTCAAACTTGCCTTTCTTTTCTCGATCTGCTTGGACTTTCATATTTTCTTTGAGGACCATGTCACCTGGCTGAAAGTGTCATGGGAGCACCTTCTTGTTGAAATTCCTTTTGAGACGAGTTTGATAGACTATGAGATGGTCATAGGCTTGTTGTCTCTTCTCATCTAAGAGATCTAGCTGGGTGAGTCAAGCTACTCTGTATTCTTCATCTAAGATTTGCCCTCACAAAGATATGCATAGTAAGGGAAGTTCAACTTCTATAGGTAATACCGCTTCAGCACCATAGACTAGGGAGTATGGAGTTGTGCCTGTGATTGTATGGAAGGAAGTTCGATAGGCCCATAGAGCCGGATTTATTTGAAGGTGCCAATCACGGCCGGAATCATTGACAACTTTCTTTAGGATTTTGAGGAGGGTTTTATTAGTTGCCTCTGCCTGGCCATTACCTTGTGGGAAATATGGGCTAGAAAAGCGGTGATGGATGTGGAGGGAAGTGCATAATTCTTCCATGTTGAGATTTTCAAAGTTACCTCTGTGGTCAGTGAAGATGGTGGATGGGATGCCGAAGCGGCAAACAATGTGGTACAAGATGAACTTGGAGACTTGAACTCCTATAGCTGAGACTAGGGGGACTGCTTCCACCCACTTAGTGAAATAGTCTTTAGCTGTTATTATCCATTTATGTCCATCAGATGAGAGAGGTGTGATAGTTCCAACTAGATCAAGGCCCCAACAAGCGAAAGGCCAAGGTGGTGCAATAGGCTATAGATCTTGTGCTGGAGCATGCACAAGATTTGCATGCTGCTGACATGGGAGACACTTTCTGACAAAGTCACAAGAGTCTTCTTCAATGGTAGGCCAATAGTAGCCTACTATAAGGATTTGTTGTACTAGGACAATACCACTCGTGTGGGCACCGCAAAGTCTAGAATGTACTTCTTTTAATGCCATTGCAACCTCATTTTCATCTAAACATCGAGAGAGGGTATCATGATAACCCCGATGATATAGGGTATTGGCTATGATAACATAGCGAGATGATTTTTGAATAAGGTTCTGGCGTTGGGTGCGTGTGAGGTGAGGGGATATGATACTATCATTAAGGTAAGCATGAATTTCATGGTACCAAGGGGATTGGGGACCAACCAAGATACAAACACGATTTGAATCCTCATTCGCATAAGCGAGTGTGAGGAGCTGCTCAACTAAAAATTCATACTGCGTAGCTTCTTGGGGAATTTCCAAGAGCGAGCCGATAGTGGCCATGGCATCTACTTCCTTATTCTACATTCGAGGCACTTGTGTAAACTGAAGCTTTGTAAAATGCTGGGTCAGCTGATCAACTAGCTCTTTGTAGGGTAATAGCTTTTCATCTTTGGTTTGATATTCATTTAAGACTTGTTTGATGATGAGCTAGGAATTGCCAAAGATTTGTAACTCAGTGATATTCCATTCTGCAGCTATCTTTAATCCTGCTACAAGAGCTTCATATTCTGCTATATTGTTGGTGCTAGGGAATTGTAGCTTGAAGGCTTTTGGAATGTAATCTCCTTGAGGTGTAACTAATAATATTCCTGCCCCTGATCCATGAGATGTGTATGAGCCATCAAAATAAAGCTTCCATGAGGGTTGTTCTTCAATTAGGTAGATATGCTCATCTAGGAATTCTGTGAGCAAAGGATATGCATCTACTAGAGGTGCATCAGCTAGGTGATCTACTATAGCTTGCCCTTTGATTTCCTTTATGTCTATGTACTGGATGTCAAACTCACTTAGTAGCATAACCCATTTGGCCAAACGGCCTGTAAGTGCTGTTCTGGACAACATATACTTGAGAGGATCAATCTTGGAGACTAGTTGGATGGTATGACTTAGCATGTAGTGGTGAAGCTTTTGAGTTGAGAAAACAACTGCCAAACAAGCTTTTTCCATAGGAGTGTAATTGAGTTCATAACTAACTAGGGTTCTACTGATATAGTAGATGGCTCTCTCTCTGCTATAATCATCATGTTGTGCTAGAAGTGCCCCTAGGGCAGTAGGTGTTGCTGATATATACAAGATCAAGGGACGACCAGGAACTGGTGGAACCAAGATAGGGGGATTGGTGAGATACTGCTTGAGCTGATCGAAGCTACACTGACATAAAAGATCCCACTTGAAGTTCTCATTTTTATTTAGCAAGTGTGAAAATGGTGTACACTTATCTGCAGGTTGGGAGATGAAGCACCGGACAGATTGAAGTTTTCCCTGAAGAGAGCGAAGCTGTCGCAGTGTCTGGGGAGGAGGCATGTCTAAGATAGCCTTGACCTTTTTGGGGTCGATCTCTATACCCCATTTAGAAACTATGAAGCCTAGAAGTTTGCCAGATGTGACCCCAAAGACACACTTCTTGGGATTTAGCATGAGATGATATTGGGCCAACCTATCAAAGACTTTTTCCAGGTCAGCAAGATGATCTATGAAGGTGTGAGATTTGACTAGGATATCATCCACATAATCTTCCAAAATGCTATGGATAAGATCATGGAAAATGGCTGTCATAGCTCTTTGATAGGTAGCCCCAACATTCTTTAGGCCAAAAGGCATCATGGTGTAGCAAAAGGTTCCCCAAGGGGTAGTGAATGTTGTCTTATGCTGGTCCTCTTCTACAATCTTGATCTGATTATACCCAGAAAATCCATCCATAAGGGACAGAATTTCATGTCCAGCTGTAAGATCTACAATCATATCTATGTTGGGCAAGGAAAAATCATCCTTTGGACAAGCTTTGTTAAGATCTCTAAAATCAGTGCAGATTCTGATGTCACCGGAAGGCTTAGTGATAGGGACCATGTTGGAGATCCATTCTGAGTAGTCGATAGGTCGGATAACCTTAGCAGCTAACATTCTTTCTAGTTCAGCTTTGACTAGTAATGCCACCTTGGCGTGCATTTTTCTAAGCTTTTGTCTGATGGGCTTGATCTTTGGATCGACTGCAAGATGATGAACTACAAGCTTTGGATCAAGTCTTGGCATGTCCTGATATGACCATGCAAATTGGCCAATGTTCTCTCGTAAAACCTCAAAGAGGAGGTCAGCTTGGTCTTGTGATAGGGATGCAACAATGTGAACAATTCTAGGGATCTCTGAAGAACCAATGTTGACTTCTCTAGTATCCTCTATTAGAATAGAAGACACCTCTGGTCGATTATCTTGAGGAGGCAATATTAAATCCTCATGTTCTGCTTGTGGCTCTGGATTTTCTTGCTGAGGGGTTCTCTTCGCTGCCTTAGCTAGTCCCAAATTTACCTTAGTTTTAGCTTTGGGTGTATCGAAACTAGGTTGGGGATTTTCTCCAAAATACCCCTTGGGATCTAGCTTGTAGATGTAGGCAGAATCTAGCTTTGTCTTCTTATGAGGAGTTTCAGCTCTCATGAATCTTAGAAGTGCTTCCTTTGATGCGAACTCATCAATATGTATGACACTTGGTTGGTCCCAATCTATGAGTTGTGGATGAGCAAGTGGTAGGTCAATGAGATGGATGGATAGTTCTCGGAGAACAGAGTCTCCTAGGAAGATTTGGTCTGGGATATCGTCGTAGGCTCTCTTTTCAACTTCCTCAGGAATGTCTTCGATTTTGACAAGGTCGTGGTGAATGTTTGAAAAAGCATGACCGTTCTCGTTGGTGCCCCTAGTTGTGGGTATGCCAAAGCCAAGACCTGACTTCATTTCCCAATTATGTGCTTCGATGGAACATTGCATGCCCCTTTCTTCTGGTCCAAGTCCACCTCCTTGATAGTTCCATTTTTTAGTGATGAGCTTATATTGTTGGGGATACTTCTGGCTGAAGTGATCAAGGCGTGCTTGATTTCTTGGAGGTGCATCCTTATGTAACCAATTGTTGATATCTGGAGTGAGCTCCTCATGAAGAGGGGTTTTTGAGGACACAAAGGTGGTTGGGCCAAACTGTTTGTATCGAGGAGGTGGAATCTCCTTAGCTTTGTGATATGTTGGCTGTCCATGGGTATGTAAATCAAGTGAGATTGCTCCAACAGCAAATGCATCTGATAGACTATATTCTCCACAACCTTTTTTGTTGATCTTTATAGTAGATAGGGTAGAGGCAAGGATGGTTTCTACGTCATTACAAGTGTGGGATGAGCTGGAGATGGCTGTGTCGATGTCTATTCTAGGGCAATGGTTTGTATATGAAGCTTCAACTGCATTGCAGTAAGCAAAGGGTTCTGGATCGGCATGGATGGTTACCTCAGTGCCCTGATGCAAAAATTTGATGCACTGATGGTAGGTAGATGGAACGGCCTTCATAGCATGAATCCATGGGCGACCAAGGAGGATGTTAAATGGTAGGTTTAGATCAACAACATGGCAAACTATCTCTTGAATGACCGGCCCAACCTTGATTGGTAGCAAAATAGTCCCTTTTGTGGTCCTTTCCAAGTTGTCATAAGCTTTGATGGTGATAACCTCACTGATCATATCTGCCTCAGTATACCCAGCTTCTTTTATGAATTTTAGGGTGCAAATGTTCAAGGCTGATCCATTATCTATCATTACTCTTTTCACGGCAAAATTGGATACCATGATGGCTATGCGAAGCGGAAGGGTGTGATCTGGCTCAACCGCGGGTATGTCGGTGGGTTTAAAAGATAGGGCACATGAGGATGAAAGGTGTCCAACAAGATTACGAAAATTAGTAGCATTGATATCAGAAGGGACACAGGATTCTATGAGAGCACTGTCAAGGATGTCTTTGTACACAGGACTAGTGCGGAGAAGGTCTAAAATGGATATTTGGGCTGGCATGTTCCCAAGGTGTTCCAAGATATTGTACCAGCTTTTTGATGGAGCTGATGGTGCTGATGAAATTGGTGGGCCTGCGATGTTAAATTGTGCTCTTCGAGTGGTGACCGCACACTCATTGTCTGGTCCTCGGATATTGATAACATTGACAGAAGGCTCTTTCTCAGATATACAACCTATAAGGCTACCATAGTCTATATAGGATGAAGTGTGGTCATTGTTCTTCCCATGCTGTTGGTTTGGCTGGCGGTTGTTGGTGTTGTTTTGGATAGGTGCTTTTCCAGGATTTTGGTTGTTGTGTGGAGGAAAAGCATTTTGATAAATCTGTAAGCCTGCATTGGGAGAGGTTTGGGCACCAACAGTGATTTCCTTCTGATCAATGAGGTCCTGCACATAGTCTTTCAGTTTCATGCATCTGAGGGTGGTGTGACCATTTACCCTATGGAACTTGCAATACTCATTGTCCTTGTACCATGCAGCTTTGGATTGGCTTGGATCAATTTTTTGGGTAGGAGGAAATTTGATGAGGTTTTCTTTAGCCAATTTCTCAAAAATAACATCCAATGGCTCACCAAGGGGTGTATAGTTTCTAGGTGCAGGTTGGAATCTGGGCTTTTGCCCTGCAGCTACATTGATGGCATTAGCTTGATTGTTAGACCCTTGAAAGTTGGGTCTTGTATTGTGGTTTTGATAGATTTGGTTATTTCGTTGTTGGTAATTGATAG
Source organism: Cupressus sempervirens (assembly GCA_028749045.1). NCBI lineage: Eukaryota > Viridiplantae > Streptophyta > Pinopsida > Cupressales > Cupressaceae > Cupressus > Cupressus sempervirens. The sequence continues at coordinate 247,131,984 of CM053788.1, read as the reverse complement.
CTTGTTGGTTGTTTGTTTGATATGGTGGGTTAGACTAGTTTTGAGAAGGACCAACGATATTCACATGTCTGGTGTTAGTAACCCCATCTATTGCAACATGCTTATTTTTGTTCCAATACCTAGACTTGTCATTGGAATGTGATTGATTTTGGTTGGCCTCTTTGTAAATCTTTACCACACCATCTTTGATGAGTCCTTGCTCAAGAATCATTCCTTTCTCTTTGATATCCTTATAGGTCTACAAATAGTTCATGGTCATGTGGTGAGCCAAGCTGGGATGTGCATTATCAATAAACATTTTCACCACATGGCATTCTGGCAAGGTGTAGGATATGCGGGTGGTAAGAGTTTGCCATCTTTGTAGGTATTCGGCAAGGCTTTCTCCACCTTTTTGCTTGGTGTGGACAAGATCAACTATTGATAGCTCTGTTTCAACAAGATGGGCATATTGGGCTACAAATGCCTCAGATAATTCAGCAAAGTTTTTAATTGTGCCATAGGGGATTCTATAAAACCATTCAAGAGCTGGTCCAGCCAAGCTTTTGGGAAAAATGCGCAAGAGGAAGACATCATTGTATGCCATGTCCTGGCAATGCATGTAAAATTCTTTGATATGTGTGACAGGGTCTCCTTTTCCTTTGAATTTGTCAAATTTAGGTACCTCAAAGTGTTTGGGAAATAGTGTTGTGGTAATGGCTCTGTCAAATGGGTAAGGACACACATTCTCAAACTTGAATGTCTTTGGATCATTCCCTTCTTGGATAGCTTTCAGAGCTGTCTTCATTTGCTCCCACTCTGAATTGATAGGTGATGGTTGGGGTGCCACCAATGTAGGAGTGCCTTGAGGTAGGTATGTGCTGGATGGAGCCACTGAATATGGATGGCGGTGAGGGATTTGCTAATAGGGATTGTACATTGTTTGGGCAGCTGCATGGTGGATGACGGGTTGTTGAGGGGGAGGTGGCGCACATTGCTGCATGTGCTACGAGGCTTGTTGTTGATATGGGATTTGAGGTTGGGATTGAGGAACATAAGCTGGCTGTGGGATAAATGGATTTCTTTGTGGAGGTAAGGTATAAGATGGTTGTGAGGCTTGGGGAAAGGATCAGAGGGCTTGTGGGGTTTGACCAATATATGTGGGTTGTGCCCCCATTTGGGATGGTATCTGCAAATAATTGGTGGTTGGTTGGGGTGGTGGATTACCTCCTAGAAGTGGCATTGAAAAGTAGTTGGTAATTGGAGGTAATGGATTAGTTGGTGGTGGAGGTGGTGGGAATTGAAAGCTTGGGAATAGAACTAATGGGGTTTGATAGCTTTGTGGCTGGATTTGGAAGCTTGGTAGAGTGGTGGTGGGAGCTGGGGTCACTTGGGAGCTTGGTAGAAGATTGGCAGTAGCTTGTGGATTTGTGGCTGGTGGTATTGAGCTCCCAAGACTTAATGGAAATGATGGGATTGTACTTTGGGCTGTGGTGAACAAGCTGGGGGCGATGAAAGGTTGATTACTTGGCCCCATGGGTGGCATCCCTATTGTATATTGCTGAGGTTGGCCAAAGATGCTAGCACTGATTTGGGAGATGGGTGGATTTGGAAGGCTGGGTTGGGGAGCAGTAGCAATAGTGAAGGGGGTGAACGGTGAGGTGTTTTGAGTAAAGGGGGTTTGGAGCGGAGAGGTATGAACCAAGGATGGAGTGGTGGTGGCTGGGTTGGCTTGCGGCATGGAGATTTCAACTTGGGTGGATGATGGTATGTTTGGGTCTGTTGGGTCATATGGATTGGCTGGAGGCTCTTCTTTTGGAATATATTGAGGATAATTTGGATCATAAGAGCCTATGGGTGGTGGCAGCTACCCAAACAATGGGTGAGATGGATCTGATAATGGAGGGGGTCTTCCAAAGTCAAAGGTTCCTACATTGTCCCTTCGAAAATTAGCCATGATTGTCTCTTTGTTTTTGTCTATAATGGCGTTTACCAATACTGCATTTCCTGGTTGGTTCATGAAAGCTTCAATGTCAGTAGGTGATGGCATAGCTTGCTCTAGGTTGAAGGATGGCTGAGTGCTCAAGGGGGGTGAGGCTGTTCGATCCAAATGATAGGGCTCCATTTTTTCTTTCTTCTTGGCTAAGCGAGTGATGGGTGGCATGAAAAATGCTCCTAGGGATGAGATGCAATAATGCTGATGGATGCAAAAAGGGGGAAGGCTTTTCTATGCAAATGATTTCCTAGGTTGAGGCAAAGCTATATGAAAAAACCTAAGGAGGATTGGGTTGGGGATTCTAACTTCAAAGATATGTTGTCAAAGCACAAAAGGTCTACTTTCCTATGTGCAAGCTTGGTGGTGATTGTGTCAACTTAAGGATAGACTGGTGATCCTTTAGGAAGAACATGAGATTGACCACTTGCGGATCCCAACCTTTAGCTCAAGGTGATGAGGGATAACAAGTGACAAAGCTAGATTACCCTAGAAAAAGCTCTGTCAAAGGGATAACGTTGGTGAGATTGGTGGATTTGGAAGATTTTAGGAATGGCAAACTTTTAGCAAGGTGACAAAAATTTTGAAAGCTTAGATGTGCAGATTTTTGATTGCTGGCTAGATGGTATGATCCTAAATGATATGGATGAGCTAATAATACTTAAGGGGATAACCTAAGATGGTTGTATTTTCTACAAAGATGACTCTAAAGTGAAGCTTATCCAAGAAGATGTGGAGAAACAAGGGTGTCTAATCATAGAAATCATGCCTAGTTGGTAAGGCATAAGCAAGATTAACTCCTGGATGTTGGCTAAATTTAATGGTGCACTCTAACCAGGTCTCTTGAAGTGCTTTGTCAGTAGCTTTTTCCTCTGCTTTGTGGAGTTTGGCAATTCGTGGGCTTGGTGTTATTTCTTTTCTCTTGGCTGAAAGTTCTTGGTATGCTAGAGATGGCTTGAGTTTGACCTTGTGAAACTTCTGTTTGGGTTTGGGTTGTTCCGACATAAATTCCTAAATTTTTTTGGCTTTGGAAAAAATCTCAGTTTTTTTGCTTCAACTTGTTCAACTTCTAAAATAGGCAGTGACTACACTAAGTGTGCCCTAAGCTAGGATTGACCAAGTTTGGAAAACATTCATTCAACAAGTGAAATAAAAACAAGCAATAGATAGGAACACCCAGATAGAAGTTTATGGTTCTCAGAATGTGATACTTGCGCTGAGGAGTGTGTATGTTCTACAAATGTTTCGATCAGTCACTCCAAACACATTAACATCCTAGATGGTTTTCTGCAAGGCTGACAATTGGTTTAGCTAGGGAGTCCTCGATATACGCAAGGTGCGTGAGGCCCAAATCTGTAGATGAGACCAAAAGAATGTCACACAGCCGAGAGGAGCGGTAATCCACTTCTCCTCTTTCACTTCTCAAGGGTATAAAGTTCCTTGAGGCTTAGCCCGAATGAAAAAATCTCCATCCCAAGAGAGGTGTCTTTCGATTCACCTCTCGATTCTTATACTCCGTCGGAACGCTGGAGTTGAGGTTGTCCAAGGGGTGATGAAATCCCCAAGCAGGCCTCCTAAAAAGAAACAAGGTTTTGGATCCTAATCTTATGCACCCAAGATGGCCTCGAAAGACAACAAGGGGAGAGAAAACTTGGATGACCTTGGGCTAAAAAACATGCTTGTTCTTTTACCAACTGACTCTTATGTGTGCTAATCTAGACTTTGCAAGCACTCATGTTTAAGAGACAATGTTCAATTCAAACTTGAAGCACCAACAAAAGTAAATCGATCGAAGAATGCAAACAATAAGAAGAGTTAGGGTCAACAAAAGAAAACTCACGTGCCCGAAGGCCCTCCGCGTCAAGTATCGATTAATTTTCTTTAAGGAATTCAAGATTGAGTGTGAGTTTGTTTTAAGCCCGAAACAAAAGTGTGTGAGATTCAATTTCAAGCGCGTGCCCGGAGGCTCTCTCCATGTCAGTTGTTGTTCAATTTTAGTGCCCAAACTTGAAGTGTGATCGATTTAATCTAGAGTTTTGGCCATTTAAGAATTTTGATAAAGTTAAAGCAAACGTTCAAAGACCAAGTGAGTGAGTTAGATTGTGGAACATTTAACACCTTTTTCAAGTAGACCCATCCCCATAAATGGCGCTGAGATTGCAACCAATGGTTAATATTTGATAGGTGATTAGAAAAGAGGTGAGTCCAAGGAACTACTCAAATTGATTTTTGTAAATTTGTATTTTAACTTAACAAAATTTCTTAAATGTCCAAAAATCAAACTTTACCTAGATTGCATGTGGAAAAAAGATTTGTTTTGTTCAATTTTAGAAGCTCCAAATGAAGTGTTTGATATTTCAATGGTTAATTGATCCTTGGCATTCAAGATTGGATTTGTTGTTTTAAGCATGCATTCCAAGGAAAGTTGATTTTAATCCATGACATTCAAGAGTGTGTTTTGAGCAACATTCATTCAATGGAAAATGTGTTTAACCATTCAAGTTCATTTTTTTAGCAACATGCATTCAAAGACAAATGGTTAAACATTCAAGTTCATTTTTTAGCAACATGAAAACCTGCAAGAAACATGGTTAGTGGTTCCATATGTGCTCCAACCTACAATGAGACAAAAAAAAGCAATTTAGTTAGTTAGCCAAAATCTTCAAAAAATGAGAGCTTAACTATGGGAAAAATATTTTTTTAACTTTTTTTGCTGTTTTTTCTACGCGTAAAAATGCTTAAAATGGTCTAAATCCTACGGAACCACTAAAAGTGCAGAAATAATAAAGCAGAAATGCAACATAAGCAAGCAGAGAAGACAGTCTGTCAAGCAGAGACGCCAAAATACGAAGACGCTGAAATATAGAGACGCTAGTATTCGAAGAGGACAAAACAGATTTGCAGCACAAAAAACAGGTGACAAGCAGAGATGCCAATTTTTGTAGATGCAGATTTTTGCAGACATCGATTTGCGCAGACGTGGATTTTTGCAGATGTCGATTTGCGCAGACGTGGATTTTTGCAGACGTTGATTTGCGCAGACGCGGATTTTCACAGACAGAATAGGTTGCAGATGCCAAAACTGCGCGAAAAAAGTTCAAAAATGCGAATTTTTTTATAGATGGTATTTCTTCTTCCTAAGTGCGTTCTTTAACCTGCAAAAATAAGAAAAACACCCTCACAAAACACTCAAACAATAACAAACATTAGATGGTTAAAAAAAATGACATATAGATGAAAATAGATGATTAAATGACCCATAGTGGCATCCCACCGGGCGTGCCAAAATGTAGAACAAGAATTAGTATGCAAAGAACATTAAAAAATAAGGTAAACATTCACAAACCAAAAACTAAATTCACATATATGCTTTGACAAAGAAAGCAAACAAGAAGTGCAAACCTCACAAGAGAAAACACTCCATGCTTTCTTGATTCTGTAGATGTGTCCTTTTGCTGTGGATGTATGCTCAAGATGCTCAAAAGCTGCTTCAATGGAGATGGGTAATGGCAAATTGGTAGCTTTGTGAGCTCTCAATTTGGCATTATAAGGGTATGGTTGATGGCTTTGGTTCTCAAAATAGCATGGTAACTTTAGCTCAAAGATTGTTGATGAAATGGCTTGGGATGGGATTCAATTTATAGGCTAAGGAGTAGAGGGATGGAGGGCTTAGATGCAAGGATGGATGAAGGCTTAAGGAGGGCTAGGATGCACTCAAAGGAGAGCACATGGATTGTGCTTGTTTAGCACCAATGGGAAGCTGACACTTGTCACAAGGAGGATGAGTGTGAGAGGGTAGGGTAAAGGGTTGGTTAAAGACATGATGAGTGGGGTTGAGTATGTAAGAGGGATGTAAGAGGAATGAGTGTGGAAGAGGGAAGAGTGTGGAAGATGGGTGTAAGAGTCATGAGTGGGCTTGTAAGAGTCTTTTATGTTTTGTAAGAGCACTCATGACTTAGTGGTTGGGATTTTTGAGGGGAGACTTTGGTTTGGATTAGGAAAGTCTTAAAATTGTTTAAGGAATGTGACAACATTAGGGGGTGGATTAGGCTTGGGTTTAGGATTAGATTAGGGATGTTAGAGATGTGAAAGTGGATGGCATTAATGAGGGTGGGTGAGTTAGTGGCTAAGCTTGGTTAGTATGGGTGGATGGGGTGGATTAGGCTAAATGGAGGATTAGAGATAGGTTAGGGGTTTTTGAATTTGAGGATTTCATTTATCAAATAGATTTATTTAATAAATGGGGATTTTTGGAATTAGATAGGAGAAAAGGATTTAATTGATAAATAATAGATTACTTGATTTATCAATTAGGACTATAGATGATTAATTAAATTAATCAACTAGGGATGGCAAAGGATTAATTAAATAAGAATTTAATTAATGATGCCTTTAGAGATGGCTAAATTAGATTACCAAAGCAATGTGATCAAATTTAGGTGTCTACAAGGACAATGTAATAGGAAAAAAGACTTTTGTTCTTTTTTTGCTATGGTGATAGTGCAATAGATGTAGATCAAGGATCTTGAGCATTCAAATTAGTATTGTATTGCCAATCTATGATGTAACTAGGGTGAGAAGCAACAGGTATTTCCTCTACATTGCTTAGCTCAAATACTTATCTCAAATGTTCTCAAAATACTCCAAGGAGGTGGGTGGTGGTAAAATTAAAAGTAAAGCAATCATATCCATCCTATACCCCTTCTATACACAAAAAACTAGGGTTTTCCACTGAGGGTATTAGGAAGGAGACTCAATTTTAGTTAAAACACTAAGCATAGATTAGGGTAATTGCCAGGCACAAAATAAAGTAAATCTACTTCAACATTATCCTATTCACCAAAAACTAATTAGTACATTTACCAGGAAGCAAAAACACAACTTTCCACAATTAAAACATGTACCTACTATAACTCTACAAGGAAGTCTCAAAATAGTACTTGTTGTCTGCACTTATTTTCCCACCAAAAATTATTTTATTGATTCAAATTCTATGAATCACAATACCAAAAACCTTTCTAGGTTGAAGAACATTCAATTTATAGGCCAAGCCTCTTGACCTTACATATTCATCTCTACTTGTTCAATCAAAACAAAATTGTGACTGTTGACCTTCTGAATTTGCAGGAAATGTTACATGACAACTTTTTGACAATTGTTGCAACTTTTCAATATTTTTAAACAAATGACTTCAAATGTCTATCAAAACTTGATAAATAATGCAATAAATCTAAAAAAATAGAATTGAATATTTTTGGTCAACTTCTAGAGTTGACAAATGTTGACTAACCTACAACTTACCCATAGACCTTATTACAACATGCAATAAATTTTCCTAAAATGCATTCTAGGATGCTTAAGATTAACTTATTTCCATGTGTCAACTTGGACACTTATTAATCACCTAATATATCTAGAATTTGATGTTTAACCATCTTGTTTAGGACCTTGGCCCCCTACATCACTGCCAAACTTTGGCTTTTTTTTACATCATAAATATAAGAATTCCAATTTTTTGGAAGATTTAAAAATTTTGAGTTTATCATAACCTTATCTAACTCTTCTACTTCTCCATCTTGCACTTCTAAAAATTCTTTCTTTTTGTTTATATGATTGGATCTTGTGAGGTGATACCTATAATGAAATCTTTGGCTTCTTCTAACATTTGGACCTAAGACCTTCTAAATTTTCATATTTGCATTCTCTCTCTTTTGGTACTTATTCAAGTCAACAACTCACAATGGAAATTCAAAACTAGAAGTGTACTTTTGTCCTTTCTTCCTTGCCAATTTCCTTAACAATAAATCTTTAACCATAAATAATGATATTTTATGTTTCAAAATTACCAATAATTGGTTAGCTTTCATTTCTATGTCATCCTAAAAGTAAATATAACTAAAAAATACTACAGAGACAAATTTCTCATAAAACTTAGGGGCACTCTAGGGTTATCTTTAGTTATATCTTAAACTTGTATAATCGATTCATCTAAAATTCTTAATCAGTTTAAGTTATAGGGTTGCATTTATGACTATATTTTTATTTTTTTATTTTTCACCAAAAAGGAGAGTTATATTTTCAATAACTATCCATGAGAATTCATCCTAGATGTGAACAAGAGTAAGAATCAAAAAGTTTAGATTGTGTAGTAGTACTTGAGGAGCTAAGAGATAAAATAATTTGATTATAAAGTTGGGCTAACATGTTCTCCTTGAGTGAGCTCAAGTACTCCTCATGGGCACAATGATTTGTAGAAGACCACTATGTTGTAAAAAGATCTTATGTATACCATACTGACTATAGACTTACTATAGATGAACAATTAAATACCAAGGTGATGAGCTTGGTGATTAAATATTTTATACATTGAAAGAATGAATGCTAATGATATTCCTATGGGGGAGTATTGTATAAACATGATTAGATGATTATCATGATGATATGTTACATTCATGACTATGTTTGCCATTCATGTCATCATAGAAATTTTTTGTGGTATTTGACAAAAGAATAATGGTAAAGATTAAGTTGGTATGAATATATCATTGAGTATTTTCACTAGTGAGGTTGATGGTAGATACTACTAAGAGTCTAGTATATGAAGCTAACCTCAGGTGAAAAAGATATTAAGTTTGGAAGAAGTTATGCAAGTTTTGGTGAAGACTTTTCAAAGATAGAGTTTACAGAAACATGTTCTGGTAAACTTGTTATATCCCTTAGCAGATTTGTTATTTTGAGAAGAAAGGTTAAAGGCATGTAGAAGACATATTGAAGATTAAATGGATAAACTTTCTCATCATAATATTACACATAAAAAAAGTTATTCAAGTTACAAGGTGACAGATTGATGTTATTGTTAATTAAAATGTGTTCTTGATGAAGTCCTCTAATAATTAATTGACAAGGTGTAACAGTCAACTCAAGGGAATTGTTTTATGGACTTAGTATAAAGGAAGAACATTTTCCTTTGTTAAAATAAGAAAGAAAATAGAGAAAAAAGAGGAGACAATAAATGAACACTAAATAATTTGGTTGATATGCAAAGATAAGTAGAGTAGAGAAAAGTTGAAGAAAACTTCATTGCCAAGGTTTTATTTTGAGATTTGAGGTTTGATATTTAGATCTGAGGTTTGTAACCTAGTCTACAATGTTTGACAGTGATTGATCTAGGTGATAGGATAGAGGAAAGATGATAAAGCATAGTACAATAAATTATTCTACAAGAAATAGTTGAGAGATTAGTTAGATAGTGAAGTTTAGTGGTCTTGTCCCAGAAGCTATCTGGATAGTGGATCCTCTAACTTCTACAACTCCTAATAGGGTTGACACAACACCTAATAGGGACACTTATGCACTAAATGTGTTTATAGAATTGTAATAGGGTTCATCCTTTAAAAAGGAATACATACATACATACATACGTACGTACATACATACATACATACATCAATATATCTTTGTGGGCATCATTTCCACTGGATTTTTCCCTCTAATCAAGGGTTTCCATAGTTAACAAATGTGGTGTAATAGTGTATGTGCATCTTGTTATGGTTGTTATTTACTTTGTTTATATGGTTAAGATTATTTAAGGCTAATAAACATTTTAATTGGATAATTAATTCAACACCCTCCACCCTCTCTATTATTTTGGTGGACTATTATTTCTAACAATTGGTATTAGAGCATCAGGTCCTTGAAGATAAAGTTTAACAACTTTGGGAGGTACATGGATAGCATACTCAGAAAGGATAGTCTAATGTTTGATGGAACAAATTATGACAAGTGGAAGGAAAAGATAAAGACACATCTATTGTGTATAGGTCCAAGATATAGGATCTTGACAAAATCAGAAAAGGCAATTCTTATTGTAGATGAGCTAGAATATTGTACTAAGGAATAGAGAGGACTTTTCATGTGCAACATCAAAGCTAGAGAGAAAATATTGTTTGCACTTGCTGAAGTAGAGTACAAACAAGTAAAAACATTGATAATTCTCATAATATTTGGAAAGCTTTAGAAAATAGATTTGAAGGTGATGCACATTCTAAAAAAATGAGGCTAAAAAACTAGATTTATGCATTTCAAGATACTAAAATGATGGAAGAAGAGTCTATAAGAACATATGTAGGCAGGATATTAGAAATTGATGTAGGTATTAGATCTCAAGGAGGAACCAAGGAAGATGATGAAGTAATCTAAAAGATATTGAAGAGTTTAACACCACCATTTAAGTAGGAAACTCAAATGATATAGCTATTAATCCTTCATGCCAAAGATTTCACCAAGAAAACATTACTTGGTGTACACTCGAAAGTGTCCCACTCTAAACCCTTCTATCCAAACGATTCCATGAGTTCGGAATGCTTGGATGCCGGCTTAGAGCTCCCTATCCACGGAGTGCAAGAGAGTGTATTTCAAGTTCAAGGGCTCTCAGATGAGCCTTAGAGATACTCTTCTTGCTAGTAAACCATGCAATGGAAGGTTCCAAAGACAAGATGCAAGAATGCAAATGTCCCAAGGAGTTCCTCAAGAATGCAATGCAACTAAAGATTAAACTAGAATGAATATGAAAAGTGCAGCTATTCTAAGCATGGATGAGAGTGTTACAATCCAAATATTAAGCTATGTGAGATAGATTATTGCAAAATAGAAGATAAACTAACATGCAACATGAATTTAAGCTAAAATGTTATGGTATGAGAGAATGTAGACAAGAAATAGAAGTTCTCCACAAAGCTCCAAAGAAACCTGTTAGAAAACCTGCAGCATAACAATATTCAAAAGATGGATGGATTGAGGGGGAAAGCTCTCTCCCTTTTAAAGATGTATGGATGGTAGAGATCAAGATGAAGATGGTGGATGATCAACGGTGGAATTTGAAAAGAGGAGTGATCCATGTGCACACACAAATCAACCAATAGAATATAAGTTGACTTGTCATATAAGACAAAAGTCACAAAGCCTTTTCTTTTAATTGCAAAATAGAAAAAAGACTTTATGTGTGCACTTTAAGTGGGTTAGAAGAATGGGGTCTTTTATTTAATTAAAAGGGGACATGTTCTTTTAATCAAATAATGAACTTAGGATAGCATAGTCAAACTATAGGTTATAATCGAATAAATTGATTATTAGCAATTTGGTCTAGGTAAATGATTAAATTAATTTAGCCAAAATGCTGAGAAGGGGGCTAATAGTCTAGATGACCATTTTTAGGTGATTACATTTGCCCCTCTTTGACTAATGCGTGATCGATCTGGGAACACATTATGTCAAAGAAAATCGAAGCCAAGTAGGCGATGATAGATATAGATGTCTAATTCCGAAGAGTGAAATGCAGAAATAGATAGCAAGTCCTGAATGCACAGCCTGATAGCAGTAGTACTGAAAACTAGGAAGAGATGATGTTAGAATTCAAGAAGAATACTAACACTTAGAAAAGCAGATACAGTGAGAGCAAGTGAGAAGATCAAACAAATGCTCCTAAGCAGTGATAGAGTATTTATGCTCCCTCGGGATCGAAATTGAAATGAGGTAAGGGGATGCAAAAACTGGCTAGAAATGAGAAAATTAGAATATAGCAATGTCCAAGATGACAGATAGATGATTAGAACCCAAGAATGAATATATAAAAAAATTAATAAAATGCCCCAGTTTGACTAGAGTTGACCTTGAAGGATATAGCATAAAAATAAGGTCGAAATGAGTAGAAAGGTGATTTTAGACATGAAATAGTGAGTTTAAGTAGATATGAAGTATGGAAATGATGAAGACATGAAGAAATGAAGATGCCCCAGTGATGATTCAGAGATTAGACCTCAAAAGGTCAGCTAACTGCTCAGAAGAAAGTAGAATTTTAAAAGACAATTTTGACCATCAAGATGAACTCGAATTTGGATTTCGATCCCGAAAATGAATCCAGGATGTCAAAATTATTTAAGAGGTCAAAACTTTATATAATGTGATGACAAGGTAGAAAAGAGATGAAGCGAAAGATTAAGAAGGTGAAAAGACATGAACAAGAAGAAAGTAAAGAAATATATGAAAGGAGTTAGCTGATATGTCCACAAAAAAATGAAGAAATAGAGCTCTCCCCATATGCAAGAATGCAAGACTAAGCTAGAAAATGAACCTAAAATGCAAGCTAATATGCAAAGTGGTTTACCAGCAAGAAGTGTATAACATTTAGACTCTTAATTTCATCATTGAGCATTTATTAGGGACATCATGAGATCATACAACCATCACTAGTATAACTATGAGGATATGAATATGATCGATATTAGATAGGTATGTGGAAATCTAATCTAAGCATCAGAGACATGTAAGTCAAGATAACTACACGATTAGATTCCCTAAGTTTAATTTAGCAAGATTACACCTGTATCAAGGCATAAGCGCCAAGATAAACCCTGAGTGCGATCTTGCAAAATAGTCAAGGATGATACATTTATAAGTCAAAGTGTTGAATAGGACAAGCACGAATGCTTACAACACTATAGACAAAAAAAGTATACCCACAAGCAGAAATCAAGGAAACATGCCCCATGCCCCTAGTCTTCTAGTCAATGACATCCTTGAAAGACTATTAGGGATGGGACATATAGTAAAGAAATCATCATAGACATCACACAAAGTAGATAAATGTTAGCATAGCTCAGTCATTTAAGTGTTAAAGTGTGTGTGTGTAAGTCACTTGGCCATTTCTTCCAGACTTGATTCTGATAGTGAGATATCGCGACATCAGAGACCGTAGGTAAACTATCTGAAAAGTGTTGAAAAACACTTGATGTCAAGGTGGGGGAAGTGTTGAGAAACACTATTTTGTGAGTTGTCAAAGAAACCCTAATGCACAAGAATACCTCAAAAGGCTAAGCAGCTATGCCCCTGCGACAAGGACAAGAAACAATTCCAAGCTAGGAAATGTGTAGCAAAGTGGATGATTGAGATTGATAGACATAGGTGCAAGGGTTTCAAGTAGCGCTTGTTTCCAGGTTTTCACCACTTTGACAGATTTTTTTTATTATTATTTTTTTTTAAATTTTTTTTTTCTGGTGATACATCAAAGTGAGGTTTTCACTAAGATGATCATTTTTTCAGGACATTTTTTGATTTTTAGGATTTTTTCAGCATCATATATGATTTTTTATGGAATTTTTAGAATAATTTAGAGATCACTAGTTCTCAAGCAAGATCACATCATTTTCTCCCAATGTCTAGCAAGGTATAGGACACGATGGAGAAACAAGCCAGTGGATAAGCAGAGATGGATAAGAAAGGAATGTGAAGCAAGTGAAAGTGATCCTCAAGGACTGACTCCTCAAGAGTACCCAAGCTAGGAAAAGAGGTGAAATAGTCATATGAAGCATGTTTTGGATAAGCAATGGAAGAAATGAGCAAGATAGCATGTAGGATAAGCAGTGAAGCCAACAAGTGAGATAGCATGAAGTGTGTAGTCCAAAAGAGTAGCCATGTCAAGAGACCTATGAGAACCATTTTTCATTTATTATGATCAAGACCAAGGGGTCAACTAGATAGTATAGCAATGGGATAGAGCAATAAGAATAAAGCTCAAGATAGAGGCTATGAGTGAATGGGAGAGCACAATAGAAAATCTGGTGGATAAGATAGCCAATATGCAAATATAGCTCAACATTGTCAAGATCAAAGAGAGAAGAGGGGATAGATGGATGGTGGAAGAATTACGCATGATGCCTGTTTGCCAAGTTTTCATCATGGTACTTATCCAAGGTGCCACAAGAAGTAGTTTTCACCATAGGATAAATTTATTTCTCTTTACTTTTGCTACCAAGGTGCCACAAGAAGTGGTTTTCACCAAGGCACATTTTCATTTTTTTTTCTTTTCTCTTTTTTTGAATTTTTGAATTTTTAGAAAGAGCTCAAGCTTTTTGAATGTAGATAGTGCTCCTATAGGAAAGATAAGTCATGATAAACCAAGACCATAGAAAGGTATGCTCAAAGATGTTGATAGGGTGATGAAAGAGAAATGGTAGTAGAAAGAGTATATGGAGGATAAGAGTTCATGTATGGAAAGTAAGTGTAAGCTTTAGAGGATTTCATGTGGGTAGCTAAAATATTGGACAAGATCAACGTTGACACACACCTTGAAGGGTATTGGAATGATGGAGGAATCATGGATGAAGTAGCTTGAGGTTTAGATGTATGAGGTGGTAGCAAAGATTTGGAAAAAAGTGGAGTGGAAGGCTTTGGAATATTTTTGGAAAGATTTTTTGAAGAAGATGGAATGGAAGCCTTTGGAAGCTTGAATGTCAACTTTGAAGTATTTTCAATATTCAAGTCCTTTAAAAGAGACTTGGGAATCCACATAGCTTTAGATTTTCCTCATTCTTTGGGTACTTGAGAGTGCATTTCTTCAATGATGGATTTAGGAACCCACATTTTCTTTGATTTAGCTCTCTTAATAGTGGACCTTTGTAGTCTCTTTTGTCCATTTTCCTTCTTAGCATTCACATGTCGATTAGATGGGACATAATGATCTTCATTTTTCAATGGATTCTTATGTTTATTCTCACTTCCAAAGGACTTGGGATTTGTGGATGAATAAGGCTGATATGACAGGTTTAGGTGGATAGATAGGTGAAAATTCATCAAGGATGAGTGTCTTTGTTGATCTTGAGGTATGATGGGAGAGCTAGGACTAGAAAATGTAGGAGATGAAGGAACATAAGGTCCCAATGGAAGGTTTGAAGGCTTTAGCTTTGATGGATAAGGACCAAGGATAGACTTAGGAGATGCAAATGGATAGTGAAAAGAGATATCAACATCTTTAGAGTGAGCAACATGGTCAAAGCCATCAATAGACTCATGAGTATCTTTGATAGGAGCAACATTTTTAATAGGAGCACTTGAAGCTTGAGCAAAATTTTGAAGTGGATATGGACAAGTAGAACACGAGGGGATGCTTTGATCTTGACAAGTAGCTTTGGATAGCATAGGAAGAGAACTTTTCTCATAATTTTTAGTAAGCTCAAGGGAGATAATTGAAGTGGTATCTTCATCATACTTGGGGGGTGGACAAGATATAGGATATGGAGGGGAAAAATCTTGAAAGAGATGAAAGGGTGCTTGATCTTGATCTTTCTTGACATTTATAGCTTTTTCTTTTTGAGAGCCCTCTTGACATGGAGCCACTTCTAAGGACAAGGGAGAATGAAGAGTGAATGGAGTAGTGCATGAAGGTTGAGGATGTTTAGGATTAGTAGCATGGAAAAGGTTTGCAGTCAAGTGAAAGTTAGCTTGAGTTTCTTTTAGAGATAGCCCTTGAGGATACACATAGTCAATGTGGAAAGCATTAGGTTCCTTTTTTGATAGAGGCATGTTGGAAAGCTTTGAAGTGTTGGGATATGCATGAGTGTTGGAAGAAGTGGAGGATGTAATGGAGCCACTACTAGACATAGGTTCATCAACGTAATCTTGCTCAAGAGAAGTATCCTCAGCACATGAGTCACTAGAGGTTCCAAGATCAACAATCTCATCATCAATGAGATCTTGGATTTTATGTTTAAGCTCTATAAAATCAAAATTAGCATGGTCATTAGATTGATGATAAGCACAATAATCATCCAAGAAAGGATTTCCATAGGAGCTAGACTTAGGCAACATGATGATCTTATTGCCAAGAAGTTTTTGCAAAGTGTCATCATAAGAATTTTCCAAGGGAGCAAAAGTTCTATTAGAAACATGTCTAGGATCTTCTTTTTGTTTCTCAAGTGAATATAATGCATTCATTTCTTCATCATTTTCTTGGTCAAAGATAGGTTTATCATGATATTTTGGCCTAGGCTCGAAGGAGGTATCACTTGCTTGTCCTCTAAAGAGGTCTTTAGATCTAGAAGATGAAGACATTTGATGTCTTGAAGTAGAGCATGTAGACCTAGAAGAAGAGGATGACCTCAAAGAAGGTGACTCACATGCATATAAAGACCTTAAGGAAGATTCATGTAATGATGCAATCTTCTCCTCCAACCTTTTACAAAGTTTAGACTTCATTTCGCTCATGCCCTTAGAGAGATGAAGGTAAGAAAGATCATTTGTCTCTTCTAGTTCTTTGTATTGTGCATATAGATCTTGAAACTCTTTAGTGATATGGAGGATATCATGATCATCTAGATTTGGTTGAAGTTTGGTAGCACAAGATTTGAATTCCATAGTGGTAGATAGATAATCAAGCATGAAGGAGACTAGAGGAAGCTAATAGGGTGACACAAGATAACTTGATGTCCAAACTAGAGAGGTAGAGTGTTCACTTGCCAATATAGTAGAGAGAGATTAAAGTGACTTATCAAACAATATGTCCAAGAAACTTACGACATGAATGACTCAAGTCAATAGCTAGGCAAGGTGCCCAAATAGCGAAATAGATAGAGCAAGCAAGGTGACAAGTGAACAACTCTCCAACCCAAGAGTGTAGTCAAAAAATCAAGGTAACCATTTTAGCAAAAGGATAACTAGCAGCATGCATAGACCATGAAGATAGAAAGACCAAGAGAACCAAGACCAAAGAGTCACTTTAAGCATGTTCAAGAACTAGAGACATAGAAAATAAAAATCAAATGATGAGACTCCCCTTAGCAAGCAACACAAGAAAATGTTTGCATTTGATGTTTTGAATTGGTTGACAAAGTTTGACAATAGTTGATAGCATAGCAAGTTTGATGTTCAAAACCAATTTCTTTCCAAGCAAGATAGTGACACATGGAGTAGTCTTCAAACAATCAAGCAAGGGACAAAGCAACCTTGCATGATACAAGCATATGTGACGTCTCAAAATAATTCCCTAGAATTATCATCATGTGTATGTTCAAAAGATTTTCACAAGTATACCACATTCGAGAACACATCAAGCAATATCTACCTAGAAGTCATGGTTCATTACTCAACAACTTGGCCCACGCTTGATGCTCCTTTGCCTCACACCAAGTGGTTGCCCACAAGAGATATTGGCTTTGTCATGGAAATGCCATAAGCATAACCAAGGGAACACATATGGTGAGTGTAAATCTTGGGGTGATCCGGGTAGTCCACTAGGATCAATCCTTGCACTAAGAAGTTGAGTGGCAAAAAAAAAAGGTAGTTACTAACTTAGAGTTTTTAGATTGGGTTTCCGTTCATAGTGTTCCTCTTGCTCCCAATTACGGGACACCTCACCTTGTGATGAGTAACCGATCTCGCGATCACAAGAGTACCTTAAGCATTCTTGTCTAGTGATCTCCCTATGGTCGAAATCCTATAAGCGATCACACTAGGCGAAGACAAACACTATGTCTACCAAAGTTTTGTGTCTTTGGTAGCTTTGATTTTATAGTGGGTTGGAAGAGCCGGGTAATCTGCTTGTCCCCACTTGGGTCGTTCCTCTCAGGTTGTCCGAGAGCAGGCCCTCTAAAGGATTCTAAACTACACAAAGAGTGGATCAACTTTTGAAAGTCAAGATTTCTGATTCACCATAAGGGTGAAGAGCATACTCTCCTATTCCAATTGTTTTCTCCCAAACATGCCAAGAAGATTCTGTTACCCCTTGCTTTTGAAACCAAATGGCAAGTCAAGATTTCTGATTCACCACAAGGGTGAAGAGCATACTCTCCTATTACCAAAAGACTTCAATCAAAAGTTTTATGTGCCTAAAGAAAATGAACAACTATTCAAATTCTGCACATGGAAATAAGAAAACAATTTTTTTTGGGTTTTTATGCTTTGGGCAGCCCTGCAAACAATGTTAGTAGCCCTTGCGCATTTGAAGCTTTGACATGCGTTCTTTTTATGCAATGTTTCAATTTTTTTTTTTTATAAGGATAGCAACCTGTAATCACAACTTGTTAGCACCAAAAGTTAGTATGAAATAACATAAAAATCTGCAATAAAAAGTGGTGAGTTGCCTCAAAAATCCAATTTATCTTCCAACCAAGTGCATGCAAAAAAAGTGCAAGTTAATCACAAATGCTCTCATTTTTACTCTTTGATTTTGACCTAGTCAACAAGATTGGACTTGCTTACTATGATTTTGTATCCAAAAATGAAAATGAAAAGAAGAGACCCCTATTAAAAATCAGAGAGCTTCCCAAAAATGCAATAAATTTTAAAAACTCTCTTCATTTTCACTCTAGAAATCAATTTTGTCAAAACAGGCCAAATTTATCAAATCGAGTTTTTGATCTTTAATACGACCTCAAAATTCAAAACACAAAGAAATAACCCCCATTAGAATTGAAAGTCCTTTCTGGAAATGTAAATTTTTTTTGAAAAATACGCTGATTTGCGACCAAAAATGACTTTTTATGAAAAATAAAGAAAAACTCATAACTCCCAAAAATCACGTCATAATTCTCTAAAAATTGGACTGAGATATTTTGAGAATATATCCAATTTACAAAAAAAAATTCAAAACCAAACTCCAAGTGGTTTAAAAGATATGATCAAATCTTTAAACCAACTAGATTTTTTGCCTTCAAACCAATCTACTTATGGGTTGGCCTTAAAATCCAAGTGATAATTCTACAAAAGCATTTGATTAGATCCAATATGCTACTGTAAAAAATCAGAGATGAAAAATAAAAGCAAATGGAGCTAGAAACTTGATTCAAGCCCCACGGTGGGCGCCAAAAATGTACACTCGAAAGTGTCCCACTCTAAACCCTTCTATCCAAACGATTCCATGAGTTCGGAATGCTTGGATGTTAGCTTAGAGCTCCCTATCCACGGAGTTCAAGAGAGTGTATTTCAAGTTCAAGGGCTCTCATATGAGCCTTAGAGATACTTTTCTTGCTAGTAAACCATGCAATGGGAGGTTCCAAAGACAAGATGCAAGAATGCAAATGTCCCAAGGAGTTCCTCAAGAATGCAATGCAACTAAAGATTAAACTAGAATGAATATGAAAAGTGCAGCTATTCTAAGCATGGATGAGAGTGTTACAATCCAAATATTAAGCTATGTGAGATAGATTATTGCAAAATAGAAGATAAACTAACATGCAACATGAATTTAAGCTAAAATGTTATGGTATGAGAGAATGTAGACAAGAAATAGAAGTTCTCCACAAAGCTCCAAAGAAACCTGTTAGAAAACCTGCAGCATAACAATATTCAAAAGATGGATGGATTGAGGGGGAAAGCTCTCTCCCTTTTAAAGATGTATGGACGGTAGAGATCAAGATGAAGATGGTGGATGATCAACGGTGGAATTTGAAAAGAGGAGTGATCCATGTGCACACACAAATCAACCAATAGAATATAAGTTGACTTGTCATATAAGACAAAAGTCACAAAGCCTTTTCTTTTAATTGCAAAATAGAAAAAAGACTTTATGTGTGCACTTTAAGTGGGTTAGAAGAATGGGGTCTTTTATTTAATTAAAAGGGGACATGTTCTTTTAATCAAATAATGAACTTAGGATAGCATAGTCAAACTATAGGTTATAATCGAATAAATTGATTATTAGCAATTTGGTCTAGATAAATGATTAAATTAATTTAGCCAAAATGCTAAGAAGGGGGCTAATAGTCTAGATGACCATTTTTAGGTGATTACACTTGGGAGACTTGAAGCTATTGATAATGAGCTTAGATAGTCTAGAGAATTGTCTAGAATAAAGACAACTTTTAGTACCCTAAACATTCAACCTAATTTGTCAAGGAGCACAAGTGCTAGAGGATATTTTGCTAGTAGTAGTAGTAGATCTAATGAAGATAGAAAGATAGGAGTAGCCCTTCTCATGAGAAGAGAAAAAGATGGTAAGAAAATCTTTAAATGTTGGACTTGTAATGAGTTTGGTCATTATGCATCTAAGTTTCCTAAAAGAGAGAAAAAGTATAAAGGAAAGTTCAAACCTAAAAGAGATAGATATTATTTTTATGCCAATAAAGAAGATGAATTTGATGAACAAGTAGTAAGTATCAGTGATGATGAAATAAGATTTGTGGCTATTAAAGTATAAAGTCTAGAGAAAATGGCTTTAATATCATAGGTTGAAAAGAAATTTGATTGGATAATTGATAGTGGTTGTTCACATCATATGACTTGTGACATGAACAAGTTTTTTTATTTCAAAAGTTATAATGGAGGCATTGTCAAAGTTGGAAACAATGCAACTTGCCATGTTAAAGGTATTGGATCTATAACTCTTGATGGTAATATTAATACTAAGGATGTATACTTTGTTGATGGTTTAAAACATAATATTTTAAGTGTTGGAAAACTATTGGATAAAGGTTATCAATTATACTTCATAGAGAAGACATGGATGATCAAAGATAAAGATGGAAAGGTAATTGGAACAGGAACTATATCTAAAGATAATGTATTTTAGTTGAATCCCACTGAAATGACATGTTTGGTTGCAAAAGTAGATGATAGTTTGTTATCACACAAGATATTTTGTCATATCAACTTTGACAACATTGGAAAAACTAGTAATATTTTTGCAGTCAAGGATTTGCCTAAGATTGTAAAGCCTACTATTACAATTTGCAAGGAGTGTGTATTGACAAAGTATACCATAACTCCTTTTTCCAACAAGAAGATTATTACTATAGGAAAGTTGGAGATTGTACACACAAATCTTAGTGGTCTTATAAAGACTAAAGGATTCTATGGTGAAAGGTACCTTATAATTATTGTTGATAAATTTTCTAGAATGATGTGAGTTGCATTTCTTAACAAAAAATTTGAGGCATTTGACAAGTTCAAGATATTCAAGAATAGAGTTGAGAATGACTAAGGTATGAAGATCAAATGTTTAAGATCAGATAGAGGAGGAGATTTTACTTCAAATGAGTTTAACATCTTTTATGAAGTTAATGGAATCAAAAGACAACTTTCAGCTCCTAGAACCCCTAAACAAAATGCTATTATATAGAGAAGAACCAGGTCAATAATAGAAGCAACAAGAGCTATGTTAGATGAGAATGTTGTATCCAAGATATTTTGGAGAGAAGTTGTTAATACAACAGCTTACACTACGAATAGAGTTTATGTTAGCAAAGACACAAACAAGACCCCTTATGAACTATGGTTTGGTCACTCACCTACAGTTAAGTATTTTAGAATTTTTGGTAGCAAATGTTATATCAAAAGAGATGATGCTATTGGTAAATTTGATGCTAGAAGTGATGAAGGTATATTTCTTGGTTATTCATTGAAAATTAGAGTTTATAGATGTTATAAATTGAGAACTAAGACTATTGTTGAAAGTGAAAGTGTAAGAGTTGATGAGAAATTTAGGATACGAGAAAGAATAGTTGACTACAATTTTGATGATGAGAATATTGTTAGAAAAAGGAATGATGAAGTATTTATTGGGTCTAAAAATGGTTTGCAAAATGAAGGTGACCTAAGGAAGGAACAAATTTAATAACCTAGAATAGAACCAAGAGTTGAGATAACAACTCCTACTTCTAGTAATAATATGACAAAGAATGATCCACTAGAGTAGATCATCAACAACAAACATAAAGGTGTGATGACAAGAAGTATAATCAATCAAGAACTATGTTTGATATATCAAATAGAACCAAATAATGCAGATGAGGCATGCAAAGATTACTATTGGAAGCAAGCTATGAAAGAAGAATTTGATGAGATAGTGAAGAATGAGACATGGGAATTGTTCCCTAGACTAGCAAATAAGAATGTGATAAGAACAAAATGGGTATTTGGGAAAAAAAATGAACGAACAAGGTGAAGTTGTAAGAAAAAAAGAAAGAGTAGTATGTAAGTGTCACTCACAAAAATAAGGAATAGACTATGAAGAAACCTATGCTCATGTGGGAAGAATTGAAGTAGTAAGGTTATTCCTAGGCTATGCTACACATAAAAAATTCAAAGTGTATTAGTTGGATGTCAAGTTAGAATTTCTAAATGGAGAACTTGAAGAAGAAGTATAAATAGAATAACTTGAAGGTTTTTCTTTAAAAAATGACAAGGAAATGGTATACAGAATTAAGAAAGCATTGTATGGCTTAAAACAAGCACCCAGAACTTGGTATGAAAAGTTGGACAAGCATTTGACAAAACTTGGATTTTAAAAAGATATGGTAGATAGTAATCTATGCTTGAAAGAAATAGGTGATGGATTGTTTATTTTGGTAATATTTGTTGATGATATCATATTTAGAGGAGATGGTAGTGAAAGTAACAAGTTTGTAGAAGAAATGAAGAAGGAATTTGAAATGAGCATGATAGGTGAAATGAAATACTTCAAGGATTGTAGATTGTGCAAGATAAAGAAGGAATCTTTATTTCTCAGACTAAGTATTTGAAATATCTATTGAAAATATTTGGTTTGGAAACATGTAAACCAGTTGGAACACCTATGATAACTAGACACAAGTTATGTACAAAGGATGAGACAGCTACTATTGAGAAGAAGAAGTATAGATCTATAATTAGAGGATTGCAATATCTGACTCATACAAGGCTAGATATAGAAAATGTAGTTGGAATTATTGCAAGATTTCAAAATGACCCCAAAAAATATATTATGTAGTAGTTAAGAGGATATTTAGATATTTGAAGGGAACATTAGAGCTCAGATTATGGTATAAAAGATCTAATGATTTCACTTTATATGCTTATATTGATGATGATTAGGTAGTCAGTATGGATGATAGAAAGAGCACTAGTGGTGGAGCATTCTTTCTTGGAGGAATATTGGTTTCTTGGTTAAGCAAGAAGTGGGATTATATCTCACAAAGTATAGTAGAGGGAAAATATGTTACAGTAGAAAACAATTGTAATCAAGTTGTTTGGATGAAGTAGATCTGAAAGGATATATAAGGATAGAATTCAATGAACCCATTATCATACATTGTGATAATACAAGAATAATAGATATTTCTACGAATTTAGTGTTGCATTCTAAAAATAAGAACATTTCTATTTAATATCACATGTTTAGAGAAAATTTACCAAAAAGGATATCAGATTGGAGTATGTAAGAACCAAAGAGCACATTGTAGACATTTTCACTAAGCCTCTTCCTAAAGAGACTTGAGTATTTACAAGGTATAGAGTAGATGATGCAAGAGTGCATCAATCTAATGGTATAGAGCACTATTGTTTGTCTAGACTAAATGTTGATGCTTCTTGTATGGGGGAGCATCTATCATGGACAAAGTCATCTAGGATGCTTGATAGATATTATTTTGAAGTGTCTTTGGACACCTAAGCAAGTTAGAGGTAGTTGTTGTAGAGATTGATAGGATGCAAAGATAGATGCTTGTTGAAACTTTTGCCATCAATGTTGATGAGGGAGAGATTACAACATGAAAAACATTTTTCTACATAAGAGAACCATGTAAATAGTTGATTTTAATAATAAGGCTAAGGAAAAAGAGAAGCCACTATGATTGATGAAGAGGATTTGAAAAGAAATGATAACAATCTTTAATAGTTGGTATTTTTGGAACTAGATTTTTTCATCTATGTTGTCACCAATGCCAAAGGGGGAGATTGTTGAAAGCATGAATGCTAATGATATTCCTATGGGGGAGTATTGTAGAAACATTATTAGATCATTATCATGACAATATATTATATTCATAACTATGTTTGTCATTGATCTCAACATAGAAAATTTATGTGGTATCTAATAGAAGAACAATAGTAAAGATTAAGTTCATATGGATAGATCATCGAGTATTTTCACTAGCAAGGTTAATGGGAGATACTAATAAGTGTATAGAATATGTAGCTAACCTTAGATGCAAAAATATTAAGTCTGGAAGAATTTATGCAAGTTTTGGTGAAGACTATTCAAAGATAGAGTTTACAGAAGCATATTCTGGTAAACTTGTTATATCCCTTATCAAAGTTTTTATTTTAAGAAGAAAGGTTAAAGGCATGTAGAAGTCATGTTGGAGATGATGTGGCTAATCTTACTCATCATAATATTACATGTATGGAAATTTATTCAAGTTACAAGGTGACATATTGATGTTATCATTAAGTAAAATGTGTTCTTAATGAGGTCTTATAATAATTAATTGAAGGTGTAAAAATTGACTCAAAGAAATTGTTTTATGGACTTAGTATAAATGAAGGACATTTTTATTTGTTAAAATAAGAAAGAAAGAAGAGTGAAGAGGAGAAAAGATATGAATGCTAAGTAATTAGGTTGATATGAAAAGATAAGTAGAGTAGAGAAAAGTAGAAGAAAAATTCATTACTGATGTTTTATTTTGAGATCCAAGGTTTGATATTTGGATTTGAGGTTTTTGACCTGTTCTATAAGGTCTAGTAGTAATTGGTCTAGTTGATAGTATAGAGGAAAGAGGATAAAGAAAAGTACAAATAATTATTCTACAAGGAATAATTTAGAGATTGGTTGGATAATGAAGTTCATTGGTCTTGCCCTAGAAGATATTTGGATAGTGGATCCTTCTACCTTCTACAACTCCTAAAAAGGTTGGCACAACTCCCAATAGAGTTGAAATCTTCTAAGAAGGATTCATAGTGTCCTACTAGGGACTCTTATGTACTAAATGTGTTTATAGAATCCTAATTCCTCCATCCTCTAACAAGGATTTTATATATATATATATATATATATATATATATATATATATATATATATATATATATATATATATATATATATATATATATATATATATATATATATATATATATATTCCCATCATACTTTTCTCTCTAATTAAGGGTTTTCCTAATTAACAAATCTGTTGTAATTGTATATGTGCATTTTGTTATGATTGTTTTTTACTTTGGTTACATGGTTAAGATTATTTAAGCTTGATCAATGCTTTAATTGGATAACTTATTCACCCCACCCCCCCTTCCCCCCCCCCCCCCCCAATAGTTATCTTGGTGGACTATTATTTATAATATTATAATGAGCAATGTATATTGTACAATTAACAATGAGCATTGTAAGTGGACAACTTTTTATTGATTGTAATATAGGTGAATTTGAGTGAGTTGGCCAAATTTTTCTTTCAAAATAATATGTGTAGATATAAAAATTAAGTATCATATGTACAATATTTTTGTAGATATACACATTAATTAGACCAATTTTTTCTTTCAAAACCATATGTATAGATGTATAGATTAAGTAGAACATGTCCAATATTTTTGCAGATATACACATTGTTGTCTTCCAAATTAGATCAATAACTTAGTTTTAGAAACACAACTCATGGATTGGACATCCAAAATGAGTAGCTATCTTTCCAATAGAGAAGGTTCATTTAAATTGTCAACTTAAGGACATATACTTGAAACAATCTCTAAGTTATTCTATCATTTCAAAATAACAATGCTGGAAATAAATCTAAATACATAGTAATGGCTACAGGAAACTTTAAGAAAACTGCATAGTAGTGGCTGCAAGAACTATATATTATCTAATCTATATATATCTTTATGTATGTCTATATCAAATGCTTGATTATAATTTTGAATATATAAGATTATTGACTCTCTAACAACCATCTAACAAGTGTCTCATCATTCCTATAAATAAGGAAGAGATTTATTACAAAACTAATGACTAAGTGTGCTAATTTTTTGCTCCACATTTTCAGCAATCCACTCAAATGAATGGTTCTCCTTCATTATTACAAATTATATCAAACCCTTTTGCCACATTGTGATCCTTATTTTTCTATTTTTGTATCATTTTGAAAATATGAATTTAATTAATAAATGTGGAAGTTATGACCATTTTACTAAAAGTGGTTTTATGCTGCCTAAAAATGTGCCACTTTTTCCTCAGTCAACTTATGATCCATGGTGCTCATTAAATATTCTAAACTAACTCAAACACTCAAAATTATTTGTGCTACTTGTTTTTATCTTTCCAAATCCATAAGCCATTCTTAATTTTATTAATAATTGAGTAAGATATGCCTATTTTTATAAAATTGGCTTTTGACTTTTTCTACATTTCCTGCAATTATTGATTATTGACAAGTGTCAAGTTGCTTCTCCTTCTTTCTAGCTACATGAACAACTAAAATAACTCACAAACAATATATTAATCACCTTAAGATAATTATATTCCAATAATAACCACTAATTATAATAAATCATAATAATTTAGCATTAACTAGCTACACATACAAATGCTAATCAATAAATCATTTATCATAGTTAATGCTTCATAAATCAAGATAATGCATGGAATTAGCTTGGAAATATATTGAAACTATGGGGTAAAGTGTTATAGTAGATGAATATAAATATGACATTTTATAGGCTCATCATTCCCCCCAGCTGAAATCTTGCTTGTCCTCAAGTAAGGGATAGGTATTAAATAGTCATGAAAGCTTTTATCATTCCATACTTTTTTTCCCCTTTCTTATCTGCATATTTTTCACCAAGAATATAGGATATAGCCTAAAAATATTCATGAAACTTCATCCTCTAGTGGTCCATGACAATAACACAAGGCATGTATGTGCTCCCCCCAACTAAAAGGTTGCTTTTCCTTAAACAATAATGTATGTATGAGGGTAGCATCAAATCACTCATGAAGCATATAATTACAATAATGATAATTGAAAAAAAAATGCAATGCATAGATAATAAATTACTAAAAATGATAAATATTATGAATAAATAGAAATCGTAAATATAGTACCACTTGTGTTGCTGTGAGAAACTTCAATTTTGCAAATAGCTAAAAGTATAGGTCCCTTGATTGTTGAAATTCAAGTCCCTCCAAGAGTATTGCATATTTAATATGATTATTATCTTCATACTTGTTGGTGTTTTATTTTGATGTTAACAGTACTAAAACTACTAGGCGACAAAAGGCTTAGTACCTAGATATCAGTACATACACAACCTAAAGAATAGCCAATTCTCATTATCACTTGCATATGCAAAGTATTAGGACCCAACTTCAATAAAACCTTAGACGGTTTTCTACTCTTTTGGCTCTGTAGAACCAGGGCGGGTGCACCCGGGGATGGTTCAAAGATGGAATAATTGTATGAGAATTATCCTTAGTTTCATTTTGATTCTCATCTCTAAATCCTTAAACATATAGGTAAATAACTGATAAACACATCCCTTGAACAGATATGGCCAAGAAATCTTCTATAGCTCTGCAGATGTTTCCAACAACAATGGCTAAATGAAGCTAAAACAATCTAGGCAGGCAAGTGCTAGCCAACTTTGAAAATCTTACAGGAAAGATAAATGAAAATTGATTTTATGATGTATTTTGAAAAAGCTAGTTATAATATGCTTCTCTTTTGGCTGAAATACTTTCGATCAGTGCCTAATCCATTGGGAATTCAGAGTCAAGTAAATTCTTAGATCTAATTTGTTGCCTTGCAACGAATTTTAATTAGCAATTCTTACCAGAATTTATCATTCAAAAATCCTTATTAACACCCGAGCAACCTCATCACATTCATCAAAGCCTTTACTTAATCCATTGAATTAACAGCAATAAAAAATGGATGTACAGTCTTACTAAATTGCAATCAATTGCATAAGCTTTTACTCACACAACATCAAGGTAGCTCAGTATTAAAAAGGAGACAAAATTCAAAGAAGAACAGATATGGGGACAGTTCATAACTTGTATTCATTTCCTTTGAAAATGATATATCCTTTACAAAAGACCCAGAAAAACCTTCAGAGAAGAAGCACAGTTCTTTCTACATTCATCCATATCTCAGAAATTTTGACAGAAAAAGCATACTATAAATTTCTTTCCAAAAATGTTTGGACCAAAAAAGAACTAAGCACAACACTTAGTGAAAACCAAATTCAGACCCATCTTTAGCCTTGGGATCTCACTTAAATAATGTGAGATGCAACAAGCTTCAGGCTACAGTAGGTGACATGTGTCCTTCTTTTGAAAAACAAAAAACAAGAATAACAGAAAGGTTGATTACAACAACACTTCTTGGCGGGTCCCTTTTTGTTATACTTCTTGGTTGTTATGATCTGCTCTCGCAATCATTCCTCATCTTCAGAGTACATACCCATAAGGTCTGCAAGTGATGTATCATCTTCTGTTACATGCAAAATCACTTTAACCTGGGGATTTTCTATGTCATCATTGTTGACTACAAGAGTAACTATTACTCTTACATCTTCCTCATCATCTTCTCCTGACATCTGTTCACTAAACTGATCTTTCCATCTGTTGAAAGTATCATCATCTGGCCAATCAAAACTTAGGGTTTCTCTTTGTATCTTTATTAAAGAATTGGCATTTTCTTCTAATTCATCGAATTCTTTTCTTATATCAGCATAATACAGTTGTATTTTTACCAGCTCTTCATTTGTCTTTGCCCAAAACCAACAGCTAGTCTCACTGATGATGTTTGTTATTCTGTTATCAAATAATTCATCCATTTCCTTTTTCCATTTGTCCTTTTCCTTTACTGTATCAACAGATTCTAAGGCACAAGGAAATAGGGTGAATTTTTTAGCAAGATATCTTGAAAAACAGAGTGTCAATTTCCTCTGTAAAGAATCTCTTTTATTTTCAAAATTATCTAATTGATTCAATAAATCAAAAATTCTTTCAACCTGATGATAAGGCATTTGAACTGCAAATATACAAACAATTGTAACATCATTATTCCTCTGTCTCCACTTCTATGCAAGAGAGTCTAGTCCATTCTTTTCTTTATTTAACTCATCTATGAGGGTTACAATCCTGGTCAACTGGTCATAAAAATCTGACCATTGTATTTTATCCCTCAAGTATGTCACACCCTGCTTCCATTTCTCTTCCTGTTGATTTCTAAATTCTATCTGCCACTCATGTAATTTGGTTTTTTCTGCTTCAAACTCCTCTGTAGTATAGAATTGGGGTCTTTCAGGGGTGTCAAGTATCTCAATAATAGAGGTTAATCTCACAGATGACTATGGGGGATATGCAATTCTTAATGTATTGGATTCTCCCACTTTTCTCTTTCCAAGTACCTTTTCCAATTGAGATATCCTATTTTCTAACTCAATTCTCCTCTTTACCTCTTGATTATAGGCTTCCACCACTACTTCATATTTATTATGCATATCCATCATTTCCCTCTCTTCTCTTTCTGCAGTAGCCAGGGAAAATTTAGAGTAATCCACATTCATGTGGGCTGCCTATACATTTGAAGTGTCAGCAACTCTTCTTACAATGATACTCCCTGTCAATCCTGAGTCATCAGGCTGTGATGAAGTAACTCTGGATCCTCTTCTCAGGGACCACATAACAAGGGCAGCTTGATCATTGCTAAATGCTATACCCAAGAATTCCTCTTTATTCGGATCCTGGAGTCCTAAATTATTTGAAACAGAATTAAAAACTAATGCGTCAGCAATGTCCCAATTGGGCAATAATAAAACATTAGCATTTTTTACCATCTGTCTTCCCTCATCAGGGGTTATATTTTGGAACTCTTGAACCATTTGTTCCTTTATTAGATTTTGAATGGAGGTCTCATCCATTTC
The DNA here is from genome assembly GCA_028749045.1 of Cupressus sempervirens. Classification (NCBI taxonomy): domain Eukaryota; kingdom Viridiplantae; phylum Streptophyta; class Pinopsida; order Cupressales; family Cupressaceae; genus Cupressus; species Cupressus sempervirens. The sequence goes on along the minus strand of CM053788.1, from coordinate 247,102,553 downwards.
TAGATGTTCTGCTCTCATATTATTGCACCTTTGCTCAAAAATGTGCATGTTTACTCTCCACGCAAACTGATGGAAAGCCCTAGATCTTACAAAATTGTTATCAGACAAAAAATGCTGACTGGCTTGTTCCAAAATAGGGTCCAATTCCCTTCCTCTGAAATCTGCTGTAGTTAATTCAAAACTTGGTACAGGGGTTTCTTGAGGGTTCCCTTCATCAATCTCTGCTTGTGTAACAAAAATTTCTCCTTGTGACCCCATTTGTTCAAATTGCTCATTGGTGAGTTGTTCTTCCTCAAATCTTATTGGGGTTTGAGAAGGTGAGCCACTTTCATCAGGGGATTCTTCCTCCCTTATTATTCTCCTTCTTTTGGGGGAAGGTTCAGGGGGTCTTTCTTCTAGGACAGTGCTGGAAGATCCAACAATCTGTTTTTCTTTATGCACAACGGGCACCTGCTGTCGGACAATAGTATATCCTGTTTTCTTCCGTACCACCAGTGGACCTATTCCAATGTTGGGAGTGAAACCCAATTTTCTCATAATTTCTCTGGCTTTATCTGGAAAAGAATTAATAAAATGTTGTTTCTTCTCATTCATTACCTCCATTATTTCAGAGAAATTACTCATGAGCTTATGTACTTTATCTGCATTGTTTGCAGCATTACTAAGAGGACTGAAATTTTTATCAAAACAATTAATGAATTCCAAAACTTTTGAATAGACTCTCCATTTTTCTTTCTTTATTTCTTGCTCATGGAGAGAATATTCATTTCTTATTACATCTTCTGGAAAATAGAATTCATGCTGAACTGGACGCAGCTTGATTCTCAATCTAAGGGCAGAGTTAAAGAAACCTTCTGTATCACAAAAATGAGAGTGAGACACTGCCATTTTGTATTGATCCAAAAATTTATGGAGAAAGGCTCACCCTTCTTTAGTTATCACAAATTGGTGGGCTATAGTACAAGTAGGAAAAATTGATCCTGTCCCCCTTTTGTGCAAAAAGGCCTCCTCCACTCCTCCCAACTGCCACAAAAATTTAGCTATCCCTACCTTCAAGGGTACCTGATAGGGTAACACATGGGGTGTTCCTTTGAAACCATAGACCCTGATGACCGTTGAGACTAAATATGGGATAATATCTCCCCAATTATGTGAAACTTTTAGATTGTGGGTTTTGTCCATAGGCCTGATAAGGTGCATTAATGCCTTAGGGATTCTGGGATTGTCACTCAATAAGAGGCACCTTAGTTTGGAGGCAAAGTGCCTATCAAATCTAACGAAGCTAGCATTTTCTGCTTCCTAGGTCATGTCTGCACTCCACAATTGGACTGGTAGTGCTTCCCCTTCTTGTTCTCTATTTAAAACCATTTCTTTACCAAAATAAGTGGCCCCTTTAAAAAGAAACATATGCATCAGTAAGGAATACTGACCCCAAACCTTTTCCACCTTGCCCTATGCAATCCCCACCAATCCATGATGGATCTCATTTTCCAAGTAAGATGCAAAATCAAAAATTATTTCCACACCAAAAGAAGAGATTTGGGTGATCATATACATGAAGCTCACCGGAATAAAGTCTTCTTCGCCCTCTCCGAAGACTCTGCACAGGGTCCTATATATCTCCATTGCCCTGGCATTAAAACATGATTTCTTGAAGGGCTCTTTAGAAGATGATGTTATGGTTGGGAGGCCTCCAATCCGGCTTATGTGGGCTTTCAGTGCACCCTGTCTAACTACATCCCTCTTGGATATATATTCTTTTTCTAAATCTATCAGATTAATGGGCACATGATACATGGTGAGGGGTCCCAGACTGAATACCTTCCTAATCTCCTCAGGACTGATGGTAACTAAAGCCTCACCATCTATTCTCCTCACTACCTTAGTGGCTTGGTCATAGTTTTTTGCTATGGCTTCAAGCAGGTCAAAATCCATAAACACGCTGGGAACAACAAGCTTCCCAAGATCAAAATTCCAAATGTTGGCATGAGGGGCATATAACTTTCTCTCTACAAACCATTTCTTGAATAAACTCAAACCAGTTTGAGCAGTTTGAGCATCCCGGACCCAATTACCCTTATCATACAATCCATCAACTACCCTAAGCCGAGGATTGAGTGAGGTTAACCTCTTAACTTGCACCATTTCTACAGTGGACTTAGGAAGTAACTCAAACAAATCATCATGCACATTTCTATCCAGGTAGTTTACTGCTCCTGTAAATCCCTTCTTAGGAGGCATCTTGGGCTATCCTCTTCAAAACTTAAAAGCTCACAAAGATGATGGCAGTTTTACTTACTTGAATTCTGTCTCAATTCTCCTTTGAATTCCTACAAAATTTCAGCGAACAGATAACTTGACAATTTCTTATCAACCTTGGCACGCTTTTCTTTCAGTAATAGCTTCTGCACAAGAATGGCTTCAAATCTTTTCTCGCGTGAAATGAAACTGATGCAATCTCTCTGTATTATACTCTGTTTTTTCTCACGGACGAAGCTTTCTTGTCTAATTAATACAGAGAGTGGCACTACATTTTTATTTAAAACTGCGCCGTTGATCTTCAAAGATCCTACGATCATGCGGTACAAAGAGAACAACTAGGAGTTATGTTTGCCATGTCAGTTATTTTACCCAATGAGAGCTTGCCACGTACATAATTCCTTCTTTTGATGGCGCTTACCTTTAGACCCACTGACGACGGAGAACACGTGTCAGCATGTCGCTACTTTGTTATGCATAAAGAACTAGCACCTTGCCATAACGAGGTGGCGACAACCGTTGATTGGATCAAGAAATGATCGAAAGATACGCTACAGGACTTCTTAAGAAAGAAGGCGGTGGGCCCATCTCGCTATGTCACTGTAATTATCATCCTTGCAACTCTTCATAACGAGATAGCGAGCTCCATTGATTCACTTCAAACTGACGTTCCAGATTTCTTATACATTAAGTCAGGTAGGCATTAATGAGAATCGAATCTCTGCATAGCTAGCACATGTCAAAATTTATCACAGTCACCTGTCATTACACGTCATCATAGATCTTGCCGATCTTTTACCATTTTATGGGGCCTCGCTAACTCACTAACGGTGAAGCATCTCAATTTTCCGATAGCGAGGTAGCGAGCTTCGACACTTTAAAGGATTCCATGCCGAAAAAAGAAAGGGGGTACCCAGTAATTAATTCTGTTAATTAAAACTGATTCTGACAACAGTATTTATGACTAGTCATGCCACCTGGTGTAATTATGACACAAGCAAGATGCAATGTCATCATTTTAAGATTTTCACGTGGCCTCGCTACTTCGCTAATGGTGAAGTGCCTGAATTTTTTGATAGCGAAGTGGCGGAACTTCCAGAAACATCAACATTCTGGCTCTGATGTCAGATATTCTAGTGGGTCCTTCTCCCCCTTTTTATGGCGAATTGCTAAGTGTACCTGCACAATAAAGCAATTAAATAGCAAATCTCCGATCGCCGCACCTTCACTTCATGGTCCCACCGCTTAAAAACTCAACACTCGCTATCTCGCTATACTTAATGAGCATGCAACTTTCAATAGCGAGGTAACACCAGCGGTAGATCTAATCGGATCTGACGGTTGGGACAAACAGGAAAAAGGTAACCCGGGAGAAAGGAAAAGGAATACGGAAGCATATTCGCTTCTTTTGAATTTTGAAAATTTCGCGCCCGACCATTTATAAATAGGGATGAATGTAAGGCTTACATGGCGAATGTTTCTTATAGATGGTTTATCCAAAACCTTATACTTCACTTAGACATAGAACATCTGACTTTTCTATGGTTTAACTGAAAAATTTTAACTGCAGAAAAAGTCAGACCAACAATACTTTCTAAAAGTTGTATTTTGGATCACATAGTAGTTACTATAGGATTTTCTATTGAATCAAAGAGAACCAGCTACAGTCATTGTTAAAACTAGACAGTTGTTGTTGTAGGACTAACTATTATAATAGGAAACCTACAGATCATACCAACTAGAAACCATCATTAAATATACATTCTTGACATCATGAAGACTCAACTACTCAATGTCACTTTTTGAAATGGATGCAAAGACTCTCTTCTAGAATTAGAAACTTGAATCACTCAAACCTTTGAAAAAAGATTTGACATATGGCCAACCAACTAGCTGTGGACTCCTCCAAAATAGGCAATGAGACAAGAACAACTTAGAAACAAACTAAGCTAGAAAACTACTCACTCTAAGACATTGTGTAAGAAAAATTATTGAATGAGAAACCTACCCTAACCTATCTTGTCCTACACCAACTAGATTACAAGACTCGCTCAAACAAAACCATTCACTAGTTCTTTGAAGTATCTTCCTCTTCTGAAAATCTTCCAATGCTTCACATGCTTATGCACAATTAGAAATAGTTGCATCATCAATAGAAAATTAACAAATAATAATAAATTTTTAAATACATCAATAAAATCACTTATAACTTCATGTTGACAATATATATTGCTATATTAAAGTGCATAAGTAAGCTAAAAAAATTCTCATTTAGGTGCAGTTGAATATGTAGCTTCGTCTTTAATTGTAAATTCTTCCTTTGCTACAACCATAGCTTGTGATAACATCTTTTAATCCATATGAATGAGATGTCTAATAGGAAACCCTCATGAAAGAAGAAATTTTGAACCCTCCTTATCGGCTTTGTGTAGATGAGCTACTTCTTCTCCATCTTCTTGACTTTTAAAAACTAATTTGTGTGGTTGATCTGAAAAAAGTACAAGAATTTTTGCACTATCTTCATAAGTCTCATAGTTTTTCTCTACAAGAGATGTTGGTTTTACATCTAATATTAAGAAAAACTCTTCTAAATCATCCCAAAACTTATCTTCTTCAATATATTCTTTACTTTTTAGCATGAGAGGACTGATTTTAACTTTATTACAACTCTCTTCTTGAAGTAGGAGTTCTGATTTGACATCACATTCATCTTTAACAACAACCTTTTGTATGGTAATTGCTTCATTTTGCAAAACAAGGCTATCTTCATTTACCTCTTCATAAATAAATTTTTTTTCATTAAAATGTGAGCAAAATTCCTCTATGATGCTAGAGAACATGTCTTCCTTGATTTTCAAACTTGTTGAAAATTATAGTAGCTCTTCATTATTATTCTCCATGAATTTAAGATCCATATTGTGTTGCTGCAAACTTTTCTAATCCTAAATGCTTTGAATAGAAACTAAGATTCTAGAAAAGTGATAAAGAGTTGCTAAAAACTCAGAGATTCTCATAGCTTGACTTGTCCCCAGCAATAGCACCAAAAAAATTTTCTTCCAAATTAGATCAATAACTTGATTTTAGAAACACAACTCATGGATTGGACATCCAAAATGAGTAGCTATCTTTCTAATAGAGAAGGTTCATTTAAATTGTCAATCCGAGGACATATACTTGAAACAAGTCTACAAAGTATATGCACTATAAAAATCTCTAAGTTATTCTATTGTTGCAAAATAAAAATGCTAAAAATAAATCTAAATACACAATAATGGCTGCACGAAACTTTAAGAAAATTACGCAATAGTGGCTACAGGAACTGTATATTATCTAATCTATCTAATCTTTATGTATGTCTGCATCAAATGCTTGATTATAATTTCAAATATATACTATCATTGATTCTCTAACAACCATCTAACAAGTGTCTCATCATTCCTTTAAACAAGAAAGAGATTTATTACAAAATTAATGACTAAATGTGCTGATTTTCTACTTCACATTTTTAGCAATCCACTCAAATGCATGGTTCTTCTTCATTATTATGAATTATATCAAACCCTTTTTCCATATTTTGATCCTCATTTTTCTCTTTCCATATAATTTTGAAAATATTAATTTTATTAATAAATGTGGAAGTTATGACCATTTTACTGAAAGTGGTTTTATGCTACCTGAAAATGTGCCACATTTTTCTCAGTCAACTTATGATCTGTGGTGCTCATTAACTATTCTAAACTAACTCAAATACTCAAAATGGTTTGTGCTCCTTGATTTTATATTTCCAAATCCATAATCCATTCTTAATTTCATTAATAATTGAGTAAGATATGCCTATGTTTCTAAAACTAGCTTTTGACTTTTTCCACATTTCTTACAATTGTTGGTTATTGACAAGTGTCAACTTGCTTCTCCTTCTTTCCAGCTACATAAATGACTCAAATACTTTAAAAAATATATATTAATAACCTCAAAATAATTATATTTCAATAATAACCACTAATCATAATAAATCATCACAATTTAGTATTAACTAGCTACACATACAAATGTTAATCGATAAATCATTTATCATAGTTAATGCTTCATAAATCAAGTTAATGTATGAAATTGTATTGAGAATATATTGAAACTATGGGGAAAGTGTTATAGTATATGAATATAAATATGACATTTTATAGGCTCATCACACATTAATTACACTAAATTTTTCTTTCAAAATCATATGTGCAGATATAAACATTAAGTACAACATGTCCAATAATTTTGTAGATGTATTTTCTCATGAAGAAAGACCACACTTGGCAATATGAATCTAGAGTAAAATAATGAGACAATAGCTAGATTATGGTCTCAGTTCTAAAGAAAAGCTAATAAATGTAATTATCCTTGTAAAATGTGCAAGGTCTTAAAAAATAAAAAAATTCTAATTGCAACATCCCAAAATAATTATAGGCAACATGGTCATATTGAAGGGTGCCATGATTTTTACCGATCATTGAATATGGATTTTCAACTAGAGGAACATGGAGGTGTGAATATCCAAGATGAGGATAACACTTCCATAGAAGAAGATGATAATGTGCCCGAGGACATGATTGAAGAAGATGGTATTAATGCAATTGATGAAGATGCTCATGATGGTAGTACTACCACATCTGATAATGACGATGGAGCTAGTCTTGATATACCTATACTTGAGAAGGCATAGGAGCCCCTATATGAAGGCTCCCAAATAACTCTTCTCTCTTATATAGTGTTATTGGTGAACTTGAAGGTTGTGAATGGTTTATCCAATGTAACAATGTCATGTATACTAAGGTATGCCATTTTTGTCATCTTCAATATTATCATACTATTATTATTCATTATATTAACAATTCATATTTTTTTTGATTACATAAAAATAGGTTTTAAAGGACTCAAAACCTTTAACAAAGTATCAAAGTAGAACTAACTAAAGAGTTTAGAAAATAAAAGGTTACCATCATCAAACATTCTGCCTTGTGCATACTAATAATTATCTACCATTATGAATCAAAATGGAATGAAGTATCAGACAATATATGCATGTCTCAATGATCACATTCTATATCTTAAACAACATGAATTTGTGAAAATACAAGACTATGGAATCCATATCATCATCCAATCAAGATTATTTGTAATATACAAATGTAGTACATCCCACTTATGACCAACTGTAAAGAAAACAATTAGACTAGTTAGAAACAACTTATATTGATGATGGATAAGAGTTAATTAACTACAATAACATCTTATAATTACCTTTCACTTTTCTCAATATACCTTTCCCCATCAAGTACTCCACTTTGAATCTATTAATGGAGTTGAGATCCCAAATGTGATCTAAATAGAACCTTGATGCAAACTGGGAAAAATAATAAATAATGTACACCATGGTCTAGTATACCATATATCCCTCTACCATAGAACCCTCGAGATATTTTTTTTGTCGAACCAAGCCCTTCATAAATTTAAACTGCTTCTCAACCATCCACATTAACCTAATTTGTATAGGTCCATGTAATTCAATCTCCTTAATTGATGTATGAGGTAGTTGTTACAAGCTAGAGTTGTTATTATACCAAAAGATCGACCTATTAATGCCCAATACAACTATTAGACTTACAGAACATAGGAGGTGGTTAAGCCATGTCACAAATCCCAAAGGGGGAGGTTGACAATTAGTCCAACAATTCACCCCTCAACATTACCCAAGGAGATTCAAACCTATGACCAAGTTTTGATACCACTTGTTACAAGCTAGACTTATCATTGCACCAAAAGATTTACTTGTTAATTCCTAATACAACCACTAGACTTATAGAACACCAAAGGTGGTTAAGCCATGTCATGAATCTTGAAGGGAAGGGCTAGTAGTTAGTCTAACAATAGTGTTCCTGGCTATTGAAAAAGTTCAAAGGTAGATAGTTTTGCATTTCACACATAAGCTGTGGATTTTTTCTCTTCCAATATTTTATATCTTTTTTTATCAATTTCTTTAGATGATAACCACTTAAAAGAGATTCAACATGCAAGAACACATAAATAAGATTTTAGATAAAAATATAAAATAAATTATATAAAAAGTAAATCAAGCTATACATATAATATATGCACAATAAATTTAAGAAATAACACTTCTAACTTCATGTATTTTTGAAGATCATATATAACTTGTTTAATATTGTTGCCAAAATAGTGTGGGAGGGATAGGGGTGGGGCATACTGCAATTATTAAAAAATAATTTTTTCAATATATAATGAAATAATACAATAGGTGGTACATGTAATTTTAAAAATATATTGTAAATAGAGAACATGACTTACCTTGACAAATATATGACAATCATGTTTTTTCAACCTTGGTCCAAAATCACCTTTCTTTGATACAAAACTACTTATATTTGCACCAAATCTTGTGGAAAATTTTGTTTTTTTATGACATCTTTTAATGCATCACTTTGTTGCTCTGTTAATAACAAAGGGCACTTCTATTTATGCAGTCTCCATTGCTATTTGATTCAATGAAATCTTTTAGTGCATGATTGGATTCATGAATGCCATTACAAATTTTTGCAATTTTTTCTCTATCATGCCTTGCATCCAATATTTTCCATAGTGCCTCTGTTACATTCTTTCTAATATGCATGGTATCAAACAAATGCACTATTTGGAGATCCTTATAGTATAGTAACATACTAAATTAAGTAGGCTAACTTTTTTTTCCTCTAGGAAGTTGGTCATGTTGAAACAATTGATTAATTATGTATTGTCTTTGATTTTACATAAAATGTCATGTCATTACTAGTCAATATATGAAAAGCTCACACAAGCATTAAAGACAGTTTTGTGTGACTACTGAGCATTCCAAAGTTTGTCTAGTTTAGAAGTCAATATCTACCAAGTTCACTCAGGTGCCAAAGGAAAGTCTTTAGAAGATGAGTGTTAACGAAGCTCACTCAATTATCAAAGGAATTTTGCATATATCTAGTGTTAACCGAGTTCACTTGGTTAACATAGAAGAATCATTTCTGAGTTGGTGTCTACCGAGTAGGGTCAACTAACAAAAAAATTTCTTGTTTTGGCATATTTAGTTCAATTAATTTATCTATTGACTCTAGCCGACTAAGAAGATGAATATTAATTATTCTAAGTTGTATTCTAGCCAACTTAACAATATAAATGATATAAATATAAGGTCAAGTTAAGGATTAGAAGTGTGAATGCATGGAAGACAATTGAATATTTAATGATACCAAAAGGAAGTGAATTAGAGGGATAAGCAGAATATCCTTGAGAAGCTGAAAAGATACATTTGGTCAAGGAGGATCAAATATATGAGCTATAATTAAGATCTTTAATCAAAATTTTAGTTTTAATGAGAAATCAAGCCATGTCATTGTTACTCTCTAATCATTGTAGTAGTGATTTAAATCTCTTAATAGAGTTGGCTTAATAGCTATTTATAAATCCTCTAACAAAATGACATTTCTATTGAATTGTCTAAAGACCTCTAATAAGGCCACTCCTAATAGGGTGATTAAATCTTCTAATATAGTCACACCTAACAGTGTGTTTTGTAACCTTTAATAGAGTTGGCTCCTAATAGGGCTCACTTCAAAAGAGTGAAAAATAGTAACTAGTTGCAATTGGTGGTTTTTCCCAAATTGTGTTTGTATATTAAATTTTGGTGTCAAATTTGTTCATTATTTGTGTTTGCAACTAGGTTAAAGCAATAAATAATCATAGATATTATCTTAAGATTTTCATATCAAGTGTTTGCCAAGCATTCTTAGTATTTACTAAGTTAAAACATTTTCAGTGTGTTTACCGAGCAACAACAAAGTTTAGTTTTTGGAGATTATTTTGAATTAACATCTAAGGGATATGGGATTTATTTTAGTATTAACTAATTCACCCTTCCTCTCTTAGTTACTCCTCTTATATTTAAAATAATTGGTATTAGTGCATTTGGTGCTTGTAGAAAAAGTTTCAAGGACCTAAGCTAAAAATCAAGATGTCTTATAGAAGAAAGATTCCCAGGTTGAACTAAGACAACTTTGTAGCAGGGCAAGGACTTATGAGGTTACATTTAGAAACTATTAGTGACTTAAGTTTTAAGTATGTTGATACTAAATACAAGACTCCTACTAGAACATTATCAATTGAAGACATTTTTGAAAAGAAAAATTATAACATCATGATGATTGATATTGTATCTACTCTTAATTATGTTGAATCTGATGAAGTAAAAGATTGCACTAGCTCATGTAATGTGGATCAAATTGAAAGACATCTACAGAGGAGATGAGAATGTAAGAAGAGCTAAAGTAGAAAGTCTCAGAGGACAATTTTATTAGAAAAAAATGAGAGAAGATGAACACATTACAAAATATGTGAAAAGAATCAAAGAAAGTGTGAATGCAATCAAAGCATCTGGAGGAGACATTGATGACAAAATAGTTGTAAGAAAGATACTTAGAACTCTTCTTCCTATTTATGCAATTAGAGTGTCTACTATTCAAGGAATGAGATGTGATCCAAATAACAATATAACTTTGGATTCTCTAGTTGGAAGATTGACACCTTTTGAGTTGGATAAATATGATAACCACATTCCTAGTTCCAAAGATATTGAGTTTGCATTTGAAGCCAAACTCTCACTCAAGAAAAGGAGTAAGAAATCAAAGGCCAATCAATCAAGAAGTGAAGGAGAAATAGAATAAAGTAGTGACAGTGATCTTAAAGTTATCAAAGCCCTACTTGCAAGAAAATATTTCAAAGGTAGAGAAAAGTACAAAGGTAAGATTCCTCTAATCTGTTTTCCTTGTGAAGAAGTTGGTCACATTTTGATGTAGTGCAATGCAAGAAAATCCCCAAAGGAGATGTCCAAAACCCAAGAAAATCACCACATAGTGGAAACACAACAACAAAACAATATAAGATCTAAAACCAAGTCATAATTCTTTATTCATAGATGTAATTAATTGCATGCAATATGTCTAGCTGTAAGGCCTTTCAGGTTAGGGCCAAATACAAATATTAATTATAAAATTAGTTCTACAAGATCTAAAAAGATCCAACTTACAAACCCAATCCTAGCTAGTCTAGATACACAACTAGATAAGAACACCAAAAAGAATCTACACTTGTACCCTCATGTCCACCAAACAATCCTCTAGATTCTAAGCCATATCCCTAGCTCTTCAAAAATTTGAATCTACACTTCATCCCCTTCTTAAAGCTAGAATGATAACTACTCCCCTAAATACTCTACAAAAATCCTTACTTATACCCAACTAAGCCATAAGAGAGCCCAAATCATTACAAACTAAATTAAATATCTTACATTAAATATATCTTGAGCCACAAGTTTGCCACAACACAAATTAAATATCCATATATAAATTAAATGTCAAAAGTTGGCTCATATACAACTTCGCATGAAAAAAAACCAAAACTAATACTGATACTTAGCACATACATGAACACTTGACATCCACTAGAAAACTCAACACCAATAGGTTCACTCAGTACATGAAGGAACACTCAGTCAACATAATATTGCTACAATAACTCTGCATCCACTAGAGCTATAGTAACTCAACATTTACTAGAGCTATAGTAACTTGGCATCCATTAGAGCTATAGTAACTTGGCATCCACTAGAATTACAATAACTCAACATCCACTAAAGCTACAATAACTTGGCATCCACTAACTAGCTTGGTAGCAACAAAAAATTGAAAACCACTAGCACTCGATTTCAACATGTAGAATTGTAAGAAAGCCTAGGATGCTCCTACATAATACACCCTAGGTTCAAAAAGATGTTCTAGTAACTGGAAGAACATCTTTTGGGATTCAACACATAAATCCCAAACTACGGCTTTACATACATATCCTCCAAAACTTCAACATGTATACTCTTTCCCTTGTTCTTCTTTTTCTTCTTCGCATCCATCTTAGGTGTGCTACAAGTCTTCTTTCCACACTAATCTCCAATATTCTCAAAATCTACCAACTCAGCTCAGTTGCCAATACTCAGGTTCCTCCTACCAAGCTCTTCATTCTACAAAGGAATAAAGGAAAACTTTCTTCCACCTTTCTCAATAGTAAACACATTCTTGACACAATCCTGCATAGCCCTATAATCATACTGCCAAAGTCTACCAAACAACATGTGATAACTATTCATGTCCAAAATATCACACAACACTTGATCTTTATACTGCCCAATATAGAAATCAACAAGGCACTACCCCCTTACTTTCAAAGCATGCTCACCTTGCAACCAACCAATCCTATAAGGATAAGGATGTTTCATTCTCTTCAAACCAAGTTTCTAAACCATCTCCTTAGCAACAAGGTTATCCATACTACCACCATCTACAATCACCTTGTAGACTTTACCACCATACTTATAAAGAGTCCTGAACAAACTAGTTCTTTGAAAGGAATCTAGTGTCCTCTCAACAACTAATACTCATTGAGCTAGCAAACTCTCTCCTTGCTCAAGCTAACTATCTTAGAGTACAATTGTAGTGCACCAATATTACAGTCAAAGGAACCAACAAATATAAATATATTTTTCTTTTTCAATGAAAGCATTTTTATTTTACTTTATTTATTTTTATTTATTTTCCTTTATCTACAATATTGATGTACATTACTACAATACATTTAACTAACTTCACTAACCACTTTAGTTCCTTCCAACCAGAACATTATTTAAAATTCTAACAAAATGTCTTTATAACCAAATGTATCAATTTCAAATGGAGACACACATTTTCTCTTAGAATCATTTTAGAAACAAAAACATAACAACTTTACTCATTTCTATATACTATAGAATAGTGCATGATATATAAATTTCTTTACTCACTAAATGTAGCAACATATCAACAAGTACAATCCACTTATATAGTTCACTTATACAATTTTCCAACTTACAAGCTGTCATAAAACACAATATTGGGAGTTACCCAAGGGTGACTCTCCCTAATACAACAATAATTCACTTGGAAGTATGTTTTTGCTGCACATGAAAATAAGACAACATCCTTCTTCTCTTCAAGTCTTCAATCTATAGATCACAACCTGTAGTACAACACACACCAACAAGCCCATGGTACTCTCCATCCCAACCTTAGGCCTTTTAAAGGCCACCCCTAAGCAAGGATAACCTTGACTAGGTGGACATACATTACTAACAACCATTTACAACACAATGCTCACATTACAAAACTGTTCACACATTTTACAGTTGACAAATGAAACCATAAAAATTCCCAACCAAGGTAGACCACTTAGGATCACATGTAGATCCATCTCAAGGGGTAAGGGTGGAAAATGAATGTTGAGGAGACTCCACCTACAACTATACCTTCATTAGGCTATACATTTTATACACATTCCTTCACAAGGCAACCCAACACCACATACATGCCCTCGCATGGCATCTTTACAATACTTATAACTCCAGCAAGGTAGCATATGGGGCCCATAACACCCATATGGAATCCCTCTCCTACACTAGGAGAGACTCTCACCCAACACATTCCCTATGCACCCCTTACCCTCACAAGGCTCTCTTTCCCTCCCAAGAGATGAGATTCACCTTGTCACACCCAAAACAAAAAACTGCAACAAGAACACATGAATTCACAACACAAAGTAAATCACAATACACACATACACCAAAACTGAAACATGATCCCTCAACCTTACACAACACAACATTACAACACACCATATTACAACTACATTACAGAAAACTCACATGCATAACACAATAAAAATAATCTACTTAACAACAAGCTTCCATAGCAAGGGTACATAAGGTTACCAACCTAGTTTCCAAGCAAATTTGAGCTCCCTCTCTTTTTACCAGCAATCCTCCTCCTAAGCTATCTTCTTCTCCTTGTTTTTGTTCCCTTTTCCAAAATTTACCCCACTTAGATTCTTTTTCCAGATCTATCCAAAAATTCTCCCCCCACAAGAACTCTCCAACCCACTCTCTCTAAAGAATGTTTTCTTTTGATCCTTAAGTTTCCAAATTCGGCCAACTTGGGAATCCACAATTTTTGGGTGCTCTTTTCAATGCCTAGGGAAGCTTATAATACTTTAAAATGCCCCTACCCCCTAGGTATATCATATGGGCTTTAAAATAAGACCTCAAACTACCCCTAGGGATGGTGTAAACCTCCTAGAAATTCACAAAAGGTGTGCATTCGACCTAGCATGGAAAGAATCCCTCTTGGACCCATAAATACACCTAGGGAAAAGAAATCCTACCAAACCACTCCTTGGTTCACTCAACCACCTACCATCCCACTAAGCATGCTACAAAGGAGAACATGTGTCAAGTGACACCACAATACACACAACACACCTGTCAAGCCATCAAGAAAAACAAATTTACTTTTATAGAATCACAATAATACACACAAATTGGTTTTAAAAATAAAATACAAGGGTAAAAAGTTTATACCCTCCTTAGGGTTAACCTTGGTTTTTCCAAACACCTAGCAAGGTTCTCCATAAATCCATGGGCTCCTTTCCTGCACACTTATTGCAAATATCAGTAGTCCAAGAATAAGGTGATAAAATGATAACATAAATATAAATCACATAGATTCTATCATCAATGAATAACATAACTAATATGAAATATGTATTTCCATTCATATCACATTACACACTTCACATTTGTAGCAATTCTCTAATCTAGATAGTAAAACATTATGATCATTTATTCTTACATAAAATTATGGAATTAATCTACCTTAAGCAATGCATCAAATATAATATAAGTATACAATTCTAGTTTATTCAAATGATACATGAATTCTTAATGTTACTCTAAATATGCTAAGACATGATAATCTAGCACCATATGGAGACCACAATTCAAAAATAAAACATTCACTTGAGTATAACATAAGCTTTAATCATGACATATGGATCATCAAGAAGGTAAGTAAGCATATCTAAATAACATCATAAAAACTACTTAGAATATTAGTGTCCTAGTAACATCATAAGGAATCATCATATAGCCTAATGATATAGGTATCAATGTCCCAATAACATAAAATGAAATCAAATAGTCTAAGGATCAAAATATCAATGTCCATAGGGGGTAATAATGTGTCATCTAGAGTCTAACTATCAAAGTCCAAAAGAAACAAAATGTCAATAGTGCTATGATGGTCGGGGTGGGACATGAGAACAACCTCATTCACAATAGTAGTTATCCTTCTAATTAAAAATTCAATAGATCTATGCCCTTCTTTGCGACACTTAAAACAATTACCTATGAACCCACCTCCACCTATCCTTCTTTTCTATTCAATAGGTTTTGGTTCACCTTCTACATTTGATTTAACTTGTGTCAAACTATCTAGCTACTCCTTCCCTCTAACATTAACTTGATTCTTCCTCTTTAGCTTTTCTTCTACTTTCAAAGCATACTGATAAGCATCCTCAACTAATGAAATACTCAAGATACCAATTTTATCTTGAATATTGAATCTCAAACCATTAATGTACCAAGGTACTTTTTTCTTTGAAATTCTCTATTGTGAGGCCTCGCCCCGACCCATCTTAGCATTGATGATACATTATTATTTTGATACTCATGTCTCGATATGTCAGAACATTATTTAATGCAATGAACATTATTATGCTATTTATGATGTGTGATGCTTTCCTTTTAGATAATTTTTTTTGTCATTTAAGGCTTTATAAACATGTATGATGATGAAGTGAATGAATGTAGAACTAACACCTTGATTTTTCCAATTTTAATGAACAGAATGAGATGAACAACTGATTTGTAGAAAATGGATATTTTAATTTACATGAATTTCTTGATACATATTTTTACATATATACATGTGTTTCTTGAACTACTGATGTGTGCAGTGAGTGTGCAAAAAATTTAGCCAGAAAAATTCAAGGAAAGATGAAACTAAACCCCTTGTTAAATTGTGCTATCTTGGCATTGTCTTTCTTTGAAGGATGTTAATTGGTCTTAAAATTCTCCTAGCTTTTGTTGAGTTTTATTAAGTCTTTAAGGCCTAAAAATATTAAATTTTAAGAACCCTAGGGGTAAGGGTATGGGTGGAGAGTACTTTCCACCCCTTTAGCCTCTTTGGTTGACTTTTAGGGTCACTCAAAAACCCTAGTTTTGGTGGATTGTGAAAATGGAATTGTTTTCTACTTGAGTTGGACTCAAAACTCCATATTGAGGTTACTTGAAGCCTATTTGAGTTAAAGATCATACTTAAAGGCATTTTGGAGTAGTTTTGGGGTTGTAACCCAATCTCTAGTTTTAGAGAAATTTTGAAGATTGAAGGAAAAAAAGGGGAAAAGCTCTTCTCAACTTATCATTTTACCATAACATTCTGTGAAGGTAAGAGTTCTTCACTCTTTTGGAATTTTTCTTCATGTTGTTCATGCTTGAATCTTGTATAAGGCATTGTGTAGTTCTTTTTTTTTGCTTGCTTGTGTGTTGGGGTTGATTTGGAGGGATTTTAACTTATTCTTGATGATTTGTTTTTTAGGGGATTTCATAGGGATTGTTTTGGCATTACTCACCCTTGGATAGGGAAGAAGTGGCCATGTACAAGGGTAGGGCCTTAGTCGGACCTCAATAGTGAAGAGTCTCCTTTCATGGTGAGAGGAGGGAAAGAGGGTAGGGTGTATGGGTCCCCTACCTATCATCACATACCTTGTTGATATTGTGAATTCTTGAATATGGAAAGGAATGAAAATCCTTTTGGTAATAGCCTCGAAAGGGCTTATAGAAGAATGGAAGTTCTTGATGCTTTAGCCATGAAAAGGCTATGTTATGGTATGGTGATTGATGTCTCCCACTAGGAAAATTCACCTCCCCCCTAGTTAGGTCCTATGCTTGGATCTATTGTGTAAAATTAGGTTGGGGTGTATGCTTAAATTGCTTTTGATGCTGTGATGTTTCACCCTAGGTCAACCCTCATCTTCTCCTTGTATTTTCTTGAAGTTTTGAAAGTATTGGAAGAAAGAACTTGTGAAGGATTTTGTAGAGATTTCATTTGAATTGTAATATTATGTAAAATGTATTTGATTTTTGATGTATTGGCAAAGACATTGGGTTTTCTTACTGGTTCTTTCCCGATGGAGTCTTGAACTAGGATGAATAATAGAGAAAGAATAAGATTATGAAAATCTCCTTGTATTTCTCTCATGTGATTTTCAAATTTTGCATATAAATGTGAGAAAATAGTATGATAGATAATGTCTTTGAATTATGAATTTTCAAGTTTTCAATTATGTTAATGAAAATCAATTTGATATGTTGAGGTTTCCAATTCAATGTTTAAGTGTTAAGATGAAATAAAAATCATACATTGTGATCACAAAGTTATCTCTCTCCTTGTTAAATTTCATAATTGACACAATCAAATTTGAATAAGAATTATGCATCACCTTGAATCTTGAAATAAAGGAACATACACCTTGTATATGATGATTGATAAAACATAAATTATAGGGGAAAAGAAAGAATAATCCTATTCACATCCTTGCATTTATATACTTGTTCAAAGGAAATCTATGTTGTCCTTAGATAGAATTCACACTTGAGTTTTTTTTAAAAATAAAAATAAATTTATATCTATATATGGTAACAAAATAATATCATCACTTAGAAATTTCCTTCAAAAAATGTATCTCCGGGAGTGAAAACACTCTTTGGAATTTATATGGAGAAATATTAATCTCCTTCTTAGAATACAGAGAATCATAAAAAGATTCTCTCAACATCCTCCTAACTCATTAAATGTTCTAATCTTAAATACATAAATTTAAAAAAATATTAAAAGAGGAGAGAGGGCTTATATGTTCAAAAAACACACACACACACACACACACACACACACACACACACACACACACACACACACACACACACACACACACACACACACACACACACATATACCTAAGTTAAACCTTCACCTAATAAACTTTATAAAGTTAATGCACCACTACCCTATTCTGGCATGGTCAAGACTTCCTCCACTCCTCAAGCCATCCCCATTTCAAAAGAACCTGTGCATGATGAGTTGGGTGTGTTGCGATATGCTTGTCCTTTTTGCAATTTATGTTTGGCCACCAAGTCAGCGAGCCACTATGAAAAGGGTAGGCTTGATCTTGTTTCAATAGATATTAAATTGACCATGCACATGCGAAACTTCCTTCCCCACCAACCAACTTGGATCATGTGCCATGGTTAGGTATTTAGGATGGTACTATCAGTGCTTGGAAAGGGTGTGGTAATTGTTTTGAAAAAGGAAACTATGGTGAATGAACTAACCATTACTCTTGTCTTTATGACACCTACAGACCTAGTGCTCCAACCTTTCATTATCCCCTTTGTAACCTATGCTTTTAACTACCTTGGGTAGTGTGGAATGTGGTCTTGGGAGGTGCTTAGTGTGGAGGAGATGTGATGTGACATGTGTCACATGATATGGGACTAGCCTAGGGAGGTATAGGATAGGATAAGATTAAGATATAAAGGTTGTTAAGTTTAAGTTAGTGGTGGGTTTAGGGTAGTCTTAAGTTTTAGATTGAGTTAGTTTAGATGTTTCCCTTATGCTTTTAAATTAAGTTAGTTAAATTGAATGTAGCATCAAAATTAATTTGGATGCTAGTTAAGTTTGAAGTATGATTAATTTAGGTTATGTTT
Organism: Cupressus sempervirens; assembly: GCA_028749045.1. Classification (NCBI taxonomy): domain Eukaryota; kingdom Viridiplantae; phylum Streptophyta; class Pinopsida; order Cupressales; family Cupressaceae; genus Cupressus; species Cupressus sempervirens. The sequence goes on along the minus strand of CM053788.1, from coordinate 247,083,526 downwards.
ACCCTATCATTTTCATTAGTTAGTTTTAGATTGTTAATATTTTATATTAAGAGTGGCATTAATCTTTAATTAGAATAGGAGTCTTTGATAATTTTAGGAAGTAGTGTGATATTGTAAGTTAGTATAGATGTTAGTATAAAATAGTGTCTTAGCCGTTAGAATATTAAATTAGTTCTAATTTAAAAGTTTTAATTTGAAATTTGAATATTTTCTATTAAAATAATTTCAATGTTTTATTAATTAGTTTTATATTTTTATGAGTTGGTTAGATTAATCATAATATTGACATTTTAATATTGGACTTAAAGTTATAATAGTTTTGAATCAAGCTTAGTTTAACTTATAGATTTATTTGAATTAATTCTTGTCACAATTTTAATTGTAAATAATGGATTAATATAAATTAGATCATTATGAGAATGTAGGAATAAATTTGAAAATCACAACGTAGAGAGTATAATTGATGATAATGTTTATCTCTATGGTATGCACATTAAAGGCTAGTTTTTTTTTTTTTTTGAATTAAAGTTTAAAGTGTAATTAGCATGTGTGGACTAGTTGGATTTTAAATTAATCTTCTAAGTATCAAATTCTCTTAATGTTAAATGTTTAAAATCGTAATGACATTTAACTTATCAATTAAATTTATGGATAAGGACCTTAGTAAAAAGGGCTAGTCATTTAATTTAATTAATTGAATTGCTAGAAACTTTTAGTTCACCCCAATAATATCTTTTATGAAATGATCAAACTAATTCGTAACCCTGTTATTTATCAATGGTGATCTTGCATCTAGCTTCATAGTACCCATGGCTATTTGAATCTTAAACTACTCAAAAAATTGGTTCCATCATAGATCAACATCTAAACCTTTTTCGACCACATTATCTTATTGAATCTTAGTTTCAAAAAAAAAAAACTGTGTGTTTTGCCCCTTATATTTTTGGGCATGACATTTGCTATTAGAGCCCATGTTTCAACACTAGGAACCAAAAACCATTATGCTTTTGAACTTAAATAAAGCTTTTGTGTAGGATTCCTCCTATTACTCGTAGCAATCAATGAGGTAGAGGTTTCAGGGTGAGAGGTGGTAGAGCAGGACAAGAAGATTGACCACCACCACCACCTCCACCACCGAATCTGAATCAAGATATTTTGTATTCCTTGTAGGCATTGATTGGCATAGTCTAACAAAGGATAGCACCTATAGTGTAGCCAGGGTAGCATATTCTTAGAGGGGAAGCACAGGTTCCTAGAGGAGGTGGGGCCAGAGATAGAGAGAGGAGTAGGTGTCCTCCACCAAGGCAGGTTGAGGGTTAGGGTGAGCATGAGGGTGAGTCGATACATTAGAGAGGACCACCACTTGACAGACCTCCTAGACATATAAGAGATGATATTAGGGAGTTAATATGACTCAAACCACCACTCTTTATCGATTCCACAGAGGGGATAGTAGCAGAGGCCTGGTTACAAAGTCTTCAGCGATGCTTTGGATTACATCTTTATGGGATTAATCTAAAAGCACGTCTTGTAGTTCATCAATTGAGGGTAGATGCCTCCAATTGGTGGCATCAAGAGGAGACTATAGGAGGAGTGAGCATGGATACCCTCACATGGGAGTCATTCTTGGAGAGATTTAGGGAGAGGTACTTGTCTGAACACTTCAAACATAAGTAGATTGAGGAGTTTCACTCTCTACATCAGAGGGGTCTCACTGTAGCTCAGTATGAGAGAAAGTTTCTCAAGCTCCTTCCATATGTCAAGTACATGAAGGATGAGAAATTGTGAGTGCATCGATTCATCATGGGCCTAAATTTCTCACTTTAGGATCCAGTTTGTATGGCCTTTCCTATTACCTACAGATAGGTAGTTGAGGTTACACTGGTTGCAGAGGATACTTGGGGCAGACAGGAGTCACGAGATCGGTCTCAAAACCAAAACTCTACCTAGTAGAAACCCCCTTGGAAAGGGAATCAAGACTACATAGCAGAGTCCTCTAAGGGCCAACAGTCTTAGTAGCAAAAATCTCAGTAGCACCAGCAGAAACCTTGACAGGGTTATCAAGGCCCCAAGCCCAAGCAGTGGCATTCACCAGGTCCAAGGAAAGATAAAAAAGTACAAACCCTACAGCCATAGCCAACAAAGACTCGTTAGTCTTCTAGGGGTGGTTTCAATGGATCTAGCAGGTTCAGAGGCCCATAGCAGTCTGGATCATAGGGTGCATGATCTTACATGTGAGGACCATATTACACTTGTAGTGGCATGGGGCATATTGCTAGAGAGTGTCCTCAGGGACAGTCCTCTAGTGGGCAGAGAGGGGCATATTCAGAGCCGACAGTCAGTGACATAGGTAGGTCCCATAGAATTTTCGTAGTGGTTGACAACCGCTAGGTTGAGCATCAAGCTATAGTTATTGAGGCTACATGTATCATTCATGGGTATCATGGTTACTATTTTATTTGATTCTGGAGCTACTGATTCATTTATATCTCCTTTTGTTGTGGAGCATTGTGGGTTGGTGCTAATTAGTCAGGATGTCAGTTGGGAGGTAGAGTTAGCCTCAGGAGCCAGAGTGTTAGTTAGTTCAATGGTACATAGATGCTCAATTCAGATTGGAGACATGTCCACGATGTTTGATCTACACATTACCCCTCTAGGTTCTTATGATGTTGTTCTTGGCATGGATTGGCTTTATGCCCACAGTGACAAGATGGATTATCGATAGAAGAGGGTGGAATGTGTGGATGTGGATGGTATCTCTAGAGTGATCCTTGGGGTTAGGAGACCCATATCCCTTTGTATGATTCCACTATACAGCTTAGATGGTGCATGTGAAAGGGATGTCAGTTATTCACTATCACCATTAGCGATAGGGAGGAAGCTTCAGAGGGGGAGCCATCCCTTGATGACTTTCCTATATTGTAGGAGTTTGTAAATGTTTTTCTATTAGAGCTCCTTGGTAGGCCTCCACCTAAAATGGTGGATTTTCATATTGATCTTGTGCTAGGAGCAGAGCCAATGTCAAGAGCACCTTCTAGGATGACTACTCATGAGCTTAGTGAACTAAAGATTCAGTTGGAGGAACTCTTAGAGAAGGGGCATATTCGACCTAGTGTGTCACCTTGGGGCACACTAGTGATCTTTGTAAAGAAGAAGGATGGATCACTTAGGTTGTGTATTGATTATCAGAAATTGAACAAAGTAACCATCAAGAATTGATACCCTCTTCCTAGAATTGATGATCTCTTCAATTAGTTGCAGGGTGCTTGAGTATTTTCAAAGATTTATCTTAAGTCAGGTTACCACTTGTTGAGGATTGTGGATAGTGATATCTCTAAGATTTCTTTTCGTACTAGGTATGGTCACTACAAGTTCACCATGGTACCATTTGGTCTCATGAATGCTCCAGTGGTATTCATGAGCCTCGTGAATGGAGTATTTTGCAACTTTTTGGATAAGTTTGCAATTGTTTTCCTAGATGACATCTTGATATATTCTCGATATGAGAAGGAGCATGAAGAGCACTTGAGATAGGTATTGTAGAAGTTAAGGGAGAACAAGTTGTTTGGTAGCTTGTTGAAGTTTACATTCTTTAGACCTAAGATATGTTATTTGGGTCATGTCATATTAGGCAATGGTGTCTCAGTAGACCCATCAAAGATTAGGGCCATCATGGATTGGCCCACACCCACCAGTGTCACTGAAGTTAGGAGCGTTATGGAGCTAGCAGGTTATTATTGATGCTTCATTGCAAGATTATCTAGATTGGCACACCCCATCACATCTCTTCAAAGGAAGGGAAAGAAGTATGAGTGGAAAAAGAAGTGTGAAAGAGCTTTTCAAGAGCTCAAGAGAGCCCTCATGAGCACACTGATTCTTGTAGTACCAAATCCATCTGTGGATTTTGTGGTGTGCACAGATGCATCTTTGGATGGTATTAGGGCAGTGCTTATACAAGATGTCCAACCTATTTCCTTTGAGTCTAGAAATTTGAAGACTCATGAACTCAATTACCCTACTCATGACCTAGATCTTGCAGTAGTGGTTCATGCCTTGGTGAGGTGGTGACACTTCCTACTAGGTCATAGATTTGAGCTTCATTTTGATCACCAAAGCTTGCAGTACATATTCACACAGCCAAACCTTAATGCTAGGTAGAGAAGGTGGATGGATTTCCTTTGAGTATGATTTTGATGTTCATTACATCAAGGGAAAGGAGAATGTAGTTGCAGATGCCTTAAGTAGAAGGCACCATGAGTTATCATCTATGACAACTAGTACTGATTTGAGAGAGTAGATCTTTTAGTACTTGCCAACAGATGAGCTTTATCTAGAGGTTAGTCAAGTGATACATTCTTAGAGACCTTTGGAAGGGAAGTATTCAAAGTATTTTGTGGAGTTTGATGGGCTCATGTGTCATAGAGGACATATGTATGTACCTTCCATTAGGGGTTAGTGTGATCTCATTATACTTGAGGCTCACATAGCACCTTATGTAGTGCACCCTAGTGTTAAGAAGTTACATGTAGATTTGAGACAGTTATATCATTGGCCAGACATGAGAGTGTAGATTGCTAACATAGTTGTGAGATGCCTTGAGTGTCAGAGGGTGAAGGCAGAGCATCATCATCCCAGTGGGCTCCTTCAACCTTATGAGATTGTAGAGTGTAAGTCAGATGTTATATCTATAGACTTCATTATTGGTCTCCCTTTGTCATCTCATTTCCATGATGCTATTTTGGTGATAGTTGATAGGTTGACCAAGATTTCCCACTTCTCTCCCGTGTGTACTACATACACAACATGAAACATAGCTCAAGTTTTTCTATGAGATATTTTTAGACTTCATGGAATTCCCTATAAGATCATCTCTGATAGGGACTCACTATTCACCTCATCATTTTGGAGAGAGTTGCAATCAGCTCTCGGTACTAGGCTTAATTTTAGTGCAATGTACCATCCTCAGACTGACGTGCAGATCAAGCGAGTGAATTAGGTTTTGGAGGACATGTTGCATATGTACGTGATGGATCATCAGGTCAAATGGGAGGAATACCTACACCTTGTTGAGTTTGCCTATAAAAATGGGCACCATTCCTCCATAGGTATGCTGCCTTATGAGGCCTTGCATGGAAGACCTTGCAAGACACCTTTGAGTTGGGATAGGATCAATGATCAAGTATGTATTGGCCATTAATTAGTTAAGGAGATGTAGCAGCAGGTGACTCTAATTAGACATCGCTTGAGAGAGGCACAGGATCAGCAGAAAAAGTATGCTAATGCGAAGAGGATAGATCGAGAGTATTAGGTTGGTGATAGAGTTTTCTTGAGGGTGCGACCACATAAGAGTTTGATTTGATTCGGAAATGGCTCAAAGTTGTCACCCCAATTCGTTGGACCGTTTGAGATCCTAGAGAGGATAGGACTAGTTTCCTACCATTTAGCCTTTCTAGCTAGCCTGTCATGCATCCACGATGTGTTTTACATTTTAGTACTTAGAGGATACATTTATGATGAGTCTCATATTATAGATTGGGATGCTTTGTAGGTGGATTCAGACAGCCAGTTAGATTTGGAGCCTATCCATATTATTGCTCGATGGACCCTAACACTTCGAGGTCAAGAGCTAGACCAAGTTAGAGTCCACTGGGATTGCTATGATGAGGTTATGGCTTCATGGGAGGATGCAACACAGATGCGATCTTAGTACCCATGTCTTTTTGATGAACTCCAAGAGGAAGTTCATGCCTAGTGGGGGAGGATGTGAGGCCTCACTACGACCCATCTTAGCATCAATGATACATTATTATTTTGATACTCATGTCTTGATATGTTAGAAAATTATTTAATGCACTAAACATTATTATGCTATTTATGATGTGTGATGCTTTACTTTTAGATAATTGTTTTCATCATTTAATGCTTTATAAATATGTACGATGATGAAGTGAATGAATGCAGAACTAACACCTTGATTTTTCTAATTTTAATGAATAGAATGAGATGAACAATTGATTTGTAGAAAATGGATGTTTCAATTTACATGAATTTTTTATTATGTATTTTTACATCTATACATGTGTTTCTTGAACTACTATTGTGTGTAGTGAGTGTGCAAGAAATTTAGCTGGGAAAACTCAAGGAAAGACAGAACTAAACCCCTTGTTAAATTGTGTTATCTTGGCATTGTCTTTCGTTGAAGGATATTAATTGGTCTTAAAATTCTCCTCCTAGCTTGTGTTGAGTTTTATTAAGTCTTTAAGGCCTAAAAAAATTAAATTTAAGCATCCTAGGGGTAAGGGTATGGGTGGGGAGTACTTTCCACCCCTTTAGCCTCCTTGGTTGACTTTTAGGGTCACTAAAAAACCCTACTTTTGGTGGATTTTGAAAATAGAATTGTTTTCTACTTGAGTTGGACTCAAAACTCCATCTTGCAGTTACTTAAAACCTAGTTGAGTTAAGGATCATGCTTAGAAGCATTTTGGAGTAGTTTGGGGTTGTTACCCAATCTCTAGTTTTAGATAAAGTTTGAAGATTGAAGGAAGAAAAGGGGAACGACTCTTCTCAACTTATCATTTTACCATAACATTTTGTGAAGGTAGGAGTTCTTCACTCTTTTGGAATTTTTCTTCATGTTGTTCATGCTTGAATCTTGTATAAGGCATTGTACGGTTCTTTGTTTTTTCTTGCTTATGTGTTGGGGTTGATTTGGAGGGATTTTAACTTGTTCTTGATGCATTCTTATGCTTGTCTTGATGATTTTTTTTTGAGGGGATTTCATGGGGATTGTTTTGGCATTACTCACCCTTTGATAGGGAATAAGTGGCCATGTATGGGGGTAGGGCCTTAGTTGGACCTCAATGGTGAAGAATCTCATTTCATGGTGAGAGGAGGGAAAGAGGGTAGGGTGTATGGGGCCCCTACCTATCATCACAAACCTTGTTGATATTGTTAATTCTTGAATATGGAAAGGAATGAAAATCCTTGTGGTAATAGCCTCAAAAGGGCTTATAGAAGAATGGAAGTTCTTGATGCTTTAGCCCCAAAAAGGCTATGTTATGGTATGGTGATTGATTTCTCCCATTGGGAAAATCCACCTCCCCCCTAGTTAGGTCTTATGCTTGGATCTATTGTGTAAAACTGGGTTGGGGTGTATGCTTGAATTGCTTTTGATGTTGCGATGTTTCACCCCGGGTCAACCCTCATCTTCTCCTTGTATTTCCTTGAAGTTTTGAAGGTATTGGAAGAAAGAACTTGTGAAGGATTTTGTAGAGATTTCATTTGAATTGTAATATTATGTAAAATGTATTTGAGTTTTGATGTGTTGACAAAGACATCGGGTTTTCTTACTGGTTCTTTCCCAATGGAGCCTTGAACTAGGATGAATAACAAAGAAAGAATAAGATTATGAAAACCTCCTTGTATTTCTCTCATGTGATTTTCACATCTTGCATATGAATTTAAGAAAATAGAATGATAGATAATGTCTTTGAATTATGAATTTTCAATTTTTCAATTATTTTAATGAAAAGCAATTTGATATGTTGAGGTTTCCAATTCAATGTTTAAGTGTTAAGATGAAATAAAAATCATACATTGTGATCACAAAGTTATCTCTCTCCTTGTTAAATTTCATAATTGACACAATCAAATTTGAATAGGAATTATGCATCAACTTGAATCCTAAAATAAAGGAACGTACACCTTGTATATGATTATTGATAAAACATAAATTATAGGGGAAAATAAAGAGTAATCATATTCACATCCTTGCATTTCTATACTTGTTCAAAGGATATCAATGTTTCCCTCAGATAGAATTCACTCTTGAGTTTTTAAAAAAATAAAAAATAAATTTATGTCTATATATGGAAAAAAAATATATCATCACTTAGAAATTGGCTTCAAAAAATGTATCTCCAGGAGTGAAAACACTCTCTAGAATTTGTATGGAGAAATTTTAATCTCCTTCTTAGAATATAGAGAATCATAAAAAGATTCTCTCAACATCCTCCTAACTCATTAAATGTTCTAATCTTAAATACATAAATAAAAGAAAATATTAAAAGAGGAGAGAGGGCTTATATGTTGAAAACATATATATATATATATATATATATATATATATATATATATATATATATATATATATATATATATATATATATATATATATATATATATATATATATATATATATATATATATATATATATATATATATATATATATATATATATATATATATATATATATATATATATACCCTTCACCTAATAAACTTTATAAAGTTAATGCACCACTCCCCTATTCTGACGTGGCCAAGACTTCCTCCACTCCTCAAGCCATCTGCGTGTTAGAAGAACCTGTGCATGGTGAGTTGGGCATGTTGGGATATGCTTGTCCTATTTGCAATTTATGTTTGGCCACCAAGTCAGCGAGCCAATATGAAAAGGGGAAGCTTGATCTTGTTTTAATACATATTAAACTAACCATGCATGTGTGAAACTTCCTTCCCCACCAACCAACTTGGCTCATGTGCCATGGTCAGGTCTTTAGGATGGTACTGTCAGCACTTGGAAAGGGTGTGGGACTTGTTTTTAAAAAGGAAACTATGGTGAATGGAATAACCATTACTCTTGTCTTTATGACACCTAAAAACCTAGTGCTCCAACCTTTCATAATCCCCTTTGTAACCTACTCTTTTAACAACCTTGGGTAGCGTAGGATGTGGTCTTGGGAGGCACTTAGTGCTGAGGAGATGTGATGTGACATGTGTCACATGATTTGGGATTAGCCTAGGGAGGTATTGGATAGGATAAGATTAAGATGTAAAGGTTGTTAAGTTTAAGTTAGTGGTGGGTTTAGGGTAGTCTTATGTTTTAGATTAAGTCAGTTTAGATGTTTCCCTTATGCTTTTAAATTAAGTTAGTTAAATTGAATGTAGCATCAAAATTAATTTGGATGCTAGTTAAGTTTGAACTGTGATTAATTTAGGTTATGTTTACCCTATCATTTTCATTAGTTAGTTTTGGATTGTTAATATTTTATATTAAGAGTGGCATTAATCTTTAATTAGAATAGGAGTCTTTGATAATTTTAGGAAGTAGTGTTATATTGTAAGTTAGTATAGATGTTAGTATAAAATAGTGTCTTAGCCGTTAGAATATTAAATTAGTTCTAATTTAAAAGTTTTAATTTGAAATTTGAATATTTTCTATTAAAATAATTTCAATGTTTTATTAATTAGTTTTATATTTTTATGAGTTGGTTAGATTAATAATACTATTGACATTTTAATATTGGGCTAAAAGGTATAATAGTTTTGAATCAAGCTTAGTTTAACTTATAGATTTATTTGAATTAATTCTTGTCACAATTTTAATTGTAAATAATGGATTAATATAAATTAGATTGTTATGAGAATGTAGGAATAAATTTTAAAATCACAACATAGAGATATAATTGATGATAATGTTTATCTCTATGGTACATACATTAAAGGCTAGTTTTTTTTTTTTTGAATTAAAGTTTAAAGCGTAATTAGCATGTGTGGACTAGTTGGATTTTAAATTAATCTTCTAAGTATCAAATTCTCTTAATGTTAAATTTTTAAAATCATAATGAAATTTAAGTTATCAAGTAAATTAATGGATTAGGACCTTAGTAAAAAGGGCTAGTCATTTAATTTAATTAATTGAATTGCTAGAAACTTTCAGTTCACCCCAATAATATCTTTTACGAAATGATCAAACTGAGTCATAACCCTGTTATTTATCAATGGTGATCTTGCATCTAGCTTCATAGTACCCATAGCTATCTAAATATTAAACTACTCAAACAATTGGTTCCATCATAGATCAACATCTAAACCTTTGTCGACCACATTATCTTATTGAATCTTAGTTTCAAAAAAAAAACATTGTGTGTGTTTTGCCCCTTATATTTTTGGGCATGACATCTATGGCTAGATAGAATTTTCAACTTGTAGAACTCCTTGTTATAATCTTTCATAGTCATATCGTTCTACTTTAGACATTGCACTCTCTTAAATAGCTTAAGTTCATGTTTTAGATTATGATAAAAGCAAGTTTTGAAGGGGCCCCGAAACCCTTTAACAAAAATAAGAAAGATAGGCAATAAAAACCACCAGGAATAGTCCTAAAACCTACTAAGAAGTAGAAAGAAAATCAAGTTTTATAGGGACCTGAAACCACTAGAAAAGTTCAATAAAAGTATCCAAGTTTTACAAGGACCTAGAACCTGAAACAAAGTTTTACCAAAAAATAGGACCAGAAGTAGAAACCAAAACCAAAAATATAGACTAGATAAAGGACCTATACATAAATAGAAACAACATAGAAGACCCAAAACTTCTATTGTAGTTTTGTAATCATCTTGACAGCCTCCCTCCTGATCATAGCAGTGTTCTGAATGGAAGTGGCAACTAAAGTCACAGCAGCTTGCAAGGCTTTCTTCCTCGAACTCTATCTTGTCCTCTTACTCGGGCCCTCCAAAGAAAGAGTGTCTTCATTTACTCTTTTTCCAAGGCTAGTTGTAATGGTACAAATGCTTGATGTTACCTGCTCCATTTTTGTACCACTTTCCTTGATGAGCATTCTAAGATTTAACACATAATCTTTAACTTTTTTAGGGATATCTCCTATTTGCACCTCCAAGTGATTAATTATGGCCTGATCAGCATCCTAGTTGTGTTGCATTATTTCCACTTTCTTCTTCAGCCCCATAGTTTCATTATAGATCCAAGAATCAACTTGGAGAATAGAGTGTGCTTTGAGCTTTGCAGAATGTAAGAAGGAAAGCTTGTTGTCCCTCTGCAGTGAATCACAAATGTCATCAGTACTCTCATGTAAAGGGGGATCAAACTTATCCAATTGTTCCTCCCTATCCATCTAGACCTTCTCTCTATTTTCAATAGGGGCTTCTTGCTAAACTAGATCCTCCTTTTTTTGTTCTCCAATCTCCATAGTAGGAGTAGAATCTAGGACCATATGATCCACATCCTTCATAGTAACTGGATCATCAATTAAGTTATCTTTGTCTTTAACACTCCCCTTAGACATAGTGTGATTACCTTTATTGTCAGAGATGCTCTATTCAGAGTTACCCTCTGAAGTATCCTCCTCTTTTTCTTTATCAAATTTTCCTTTTGTTTTTGGATATCCCTCCAAATTTGAGCTGAATTCCCCAACATTTTTCCCTTCCTCTTCCTCTGGGATATCCTTCTCAAAACCCTCATAACTCTTTGACTTTGACTCTATTTCAACAATATGTTTTTGAGAACTTGAGGGTTTAGGTTTAACCTTTTCTTTCCCTTTAACATTCGCATCCATCATACACTTCTTGGACTGAGAACCTTTCTTCTTATCAGAAGGAGTCGAAGCAATGGACTTATTTTTACAAAAGCCCTCAATAAGAAGTATCAAACCTTCATGTAATAACTTAAGTTCATGTTGGAAATACATGGGAAAATATATACTTCTAAGAGGGGGAGTGAATTAGAAGTACTAATCTCTAACCAATGAAACTTTTAACTTTAAAACATTGCATGCATAAACATATAGAAATAACATGTAAAGAAAATGCATCAACATAAACACTTGATACTAGATATGATTACCTAGAAACCCTCCAATGAGAAGGTAAAACTAAGGTGTGGATGATACCCACAATTTTTCACTACTCCAGCAATAAAGTTCACTTGTTAAGGTTACATATTTTGACCATTCTCATGATCTACCCTATGAAAGGCCTACCCTATTAAAGGCTTACAATGATTGTTAGATCCTACCCTGTTAAAGGATTTTGACACCCTGTTAAAAGTGTACCTAGTTAAAGGACTTTAGAACACTCACTTGGAATGTCACCATGTTAAAGGATTTCTTAATGATTGTTAAATCAACCTTAATATAAAGAATTTCATTCTACTAATACAGTTGTTAGAAAACATAGTAGAATTTTTGATATGATCATTACACAATCTAATATTGTTGATTTCATATCCCAATTTAGTTCATCTCAATCTTCTCTAATCTGATATGAAATTGTCTTATCCTTGATACTTTGTTCTACTAATTGATTCTATAGTTATTTCCTTCTTCTAAGTCACCTTGAGTGTATGTTGATCAATTCACCCCTTTTATTGCTATCATCACCTTCTCACATGCATTCTCTGATGCTCTCTCATACACTCTAAATTAATGGGCTTTGTCTCCATTTTTAAAGACTTTGGTGGCTTAGAGTTAGGTATGAATCTATAATTGAGATTCACCCAATTTTCCACTCAATTCCTTCCATTTTTCTGATTGGTTACATGTTGATCACATAGGGAATCCAAATAGATTTGATCTTATCTTCAAAACTTTGAGATCAATCCATATATTGGCTCAAAAATGGTTTACATAGTTGTTTGTACAATCACAAACAAGTAGATCAATTTTGTGTTACTTGATAATTGTTGATACTAGTGCTCAGCACATACTATAATTCTATCTAGCGCAGTACTTGAAACTTGCTCGGCACTAATTGTTCACTCAGCACTAACTATTTACTTAGCACTTGAAACTTTCTCGACTCTATTTATTTTCTTGGCACTTACTATTTACTCGACACATGAGTGACTTGGCATCTATACATGTTACACTTGGCATATGTTACTAGCTTGGCATGAACTTAGTAAATTCCTTAAGTGTGTTGACACTCAATTGTCAAAACCAATTTTGAGACCAACAATCTTCCACTTTGACATGAGTGGCAAAAACACTTAACTATACATGATTAATTTAACTTCCTCAAGTATAATGTATATCCAATTCAACATATATACAAAACTTCAAAAAGTGTTCAAAATTTTGTAAAGAACTATATATCTCAAAATTTTACAACTCCCCCTGAGTTAATGTGTCTTTTCTATATCCAAAATCCCTCTGAGTAGATTTTCCTCTACTCTAACTCTTTAGCTTCAAATATGATACTCTTTATCTAATGTGTTCTAATATGATGCCTTATTTTTGCTTTTCTCTACTTTTTCTTTTCTACTAGTTATACTCCCCTTTCTTTCCTATTTGTTCTGTAACTCCCCCTTTTACATGTCTCCCCTTGCATAACTATTTCTCCCCCTTTAAATATTTCTCTCCCTTTTTGACACTGATGTCAAAGGGCTTGTACACTAAGTGTATATTTATCCAAAAAGTTCTTATTAACTTCCATAAAAATTTTGAGAGTAGCATCCCAATTGTCTATTGCAACATCTAGTGATTTAATTTGGATTTTTGTCTCTACTACAACGTAAACTAAGCCATCTAATGTTGAAAGATTAGTATCTTTCTTGAGTATTGTCTCATCATAGGCTAGTTCTTTTTGTATAATATCCATGTGTGGGGTTAGGGAGGCTTGAATCTTGACAAACTTGGCTCTTGTATTAGCCTCTTCTACTATCAATACAACTAGTTCCTTATATGTATGAAGCGTGGAGTGAAAATGCTTCTCACTTTGTGTTGGATTCTATGGTAACTATATACCAGATATTTTTAGGTTTCTCTCTAGACTCATAATCATTTGGCTTGTTTCTTGTGTGAAGAGTATGGGGTCACACAATTTAGTGTATAGTGAGAATATATTCTCAATTAACTTCTTCACCTTTTCTATTATTATAGCCAATTTCACTTGTGATAGTGTTATTCGACTAGATATCTTTTCATTTACCTTTCCTTGAAATTTCTTTTTAGACCATTCCGTGAGTTTTACATTGGTCTCTTGGTCTTCATTTGTCACTTTTTTAACACTATCAAACAATTGTTACAATGTTGGATTGGTTGCATTAGGTGTTTGCAAACTAAATGCATCTAGAATAATGTCTTTGATTTCATGAAGTGATTGCCTTTGCTTATACTCTTTCCTGAGTATCTCTTGATTCTTTTTCCTTTCTAATGCTTCTTGCATCTCATTTATTTTTTCAAGGTTCATAGTTGGATAATCATACTTTGGTATGACAATTTTTTCATCTAATGTTGGGTCTCCATAGTGAAGTACCCTTGCAACCTTTGTGGAGTTTGAGCCTGGTGCTAGAATTTGGAGTGGCATTACTTCAGTGCTTGGCTTCAAAAGGATTTTTATAGGAGTTCTAGTAGTTGGTAAATTTACCAATGTTTGAATTACTTCATACTTTTTTTCCTTTGGAATATCCTTCTCTTCTTGTGATCCTCCTTGATCAATTATAATTCTTGATGGTGCACCTTGAGTTTGTGTAGTAGGAATAGATGCTTCTATCTATCTTGTCTATTCCTTTGTTGGCTCCTCTATAGTTTTGGTCAGTTGTTTAGTTATAAAAACCTTGATCATGGTATCAACCTTAGCTATTGTATCTTTTGATTCTTTCTCTTTAGGTTTTCCATTGGTAGCTATACGGATGGTAGAAGGTGGTTCTTGTGTAGTCACCTTGTCCCTAGTTATATCAGCTACTACTTTTTGCAACTCATCTATACTAACCAATACTAGATTTTCACACAAATTTTCTTGTAATGTTGATTGGTCAAGAATCTTCTTTAGATCCTTTGTAGTTGGTGGATTGATGTTCTGAGCTAAGTTATTATGAATACCCTTTAGCTTTACTATCTTTGCAAGTGTATTGGTGTCATGTGGAGGGTTTAATGGTGGCAATTATGTGTCTTGCACACTCTGATCTATTTTTTTATCCTAAGCAGTTGTCATTTCTTCTCCCTTTTGTTGTGCCTCATCCACTGTATTATCTACCTTTTCTTTCTCAACTTCTTCTTCCTTGTCATTTTCTTCCTCTTCCTCATTGTTCCTTCCCTCAAAGGGATCCTCCTCTCCTTCTTTAATAGTGGTTAGCTCATAAATAAACTTCCACATTTGAGTGGACTTCTTGACAACATCTTCAATCTAATGCAGAGCCACACCTTGGAAAAATTAGGAGGAAAAACTCACTCAACTGAGTTGATTCAAGGGGCATCTACAACCTTCAGGATCACAGACACTAAAATCTAATTTCATAAACAGGAAACTCGATGCCACAGATACAATCAACCATTAAAAATTTTCAAAAAAATCTATTCTCCAAACTCCACTGCAAAGATTTTTCTCACAGGTTCCTCTCTTCAACGCTTGGAGTGCTTTGTAGGCTTCAAAGGAAATTATACCATTTGTATCGACTGAATCAGAACTACCCTTAAACAAAAAGAAAAAGTCACTGAGATATACAATTTTCAACAATACCCTGATCAGAATTCGAATATCATATGAACTCGTAGCAAAAATTTTGATAGTGTGTACAAAATGACAACTTCTCCCATGGAGGAAAATGTAATAGCACCCAAAATATGCTCTAGCGCTGTTAATCCACAAAAAGAGATGATAGTAATATTACTATTACATGTGATACCTACTACTTCATCAGATATGGATGAACTATGTTAACAATGGCGACAACATGAACTACCCACAAAAACATAGGCAGTTCACATGCAGCGAAAGAAATAAATTTCTTTATTTTTTATTCGGTAACATAGACAAATGAAAGGGTAGAAAAATATATATAGTAAGAAGCGATATAAAATGGCGTCAATAGCTTGTCCTATAGAGTGTGCAGAGATGCTTCCACAAGTCTTCTCGTTGCATCTTCAACTCCCGATAGAAATTCCCGATGAAAGATTCCGCCTTTGCATTCAATTCTTCACGAGTCAAATTTCACTCTTTTTCTTGATCACCATGGTCGTCGCCTCCTTCCTCCATGCTACCAATCTCAAATAAAACCTTGGAGAGTTTTAAACAAACAACTTCATTCTAATCAAAACTCGGACCACCGAAACTTACACAATGAAAAATCATTCCATATTTTCCAAATTCGATGATTCCTTAATGATGAAAATCGAAAATCTTAGCGGTTTGGAGAGTTTTGAAAAAGAAATGACAACCACACTGAAACTTGCACAAGAAAAATGAAAAAACATTCTATTCCCTCCAAATGTGATTGTTCTTACATAGTCGATCGGCTTATTTAAAACTGACTCTCCTTTTTCTAATAAAAGGATGTGAAATGTTTTTTCTTCTTATTTAGAAAAGAAGAATGTCTTCTATCCAAGAAAAGGATAAGAATTTGAAACATTCTTTTCCTACTAATATTAGACAGTCATTTCCTAAATCAGGGATATTCCAAAAAATTGCCTACTACCTATTATTGGATTCTGACAATCATTATCTACGAATTAAACTATTCTAATTTAAAAAACCTACACACCTAGTCCTAGGTGGCTAGATCTGGAGAGCTCATCGAACTACTACTCTAGGTATGCCACCACATGTAGGACATTATTAAAAACATTTAAATTTTAAAATACACAAAACATAAAACATTTCTTATTCTATTTTCCACTCTGCTACTATAGCACAATCTTATTTTGAAGAATGTTGAACACTCTATACTTTGGTGCAAACTTGTTGCTATGTTTCTTGTTTTCTTTTGCTATTTGTCCTTTTGATAGATCTAGCATCACTTGTGCCAATGTGGACTCTCTTATTTCCTTCTCCATATTAAGGCAATAATGCCATTTATTTTCAACAATTGAATATAAATCCTTAGGCATTGTAGTGTCAAATTCAAGTGGTGTATTCTTGAACTTTTCCATCATGGCATACACTGATTCCTCCACCTTATTTTGTTCTTCTCTAATTAATTTATTGAATTCAATAGTTTTCAAACTATTCAAGTCTACATTATCCCTAATATTTTCACAAATATTATCAATATTGGACTTGGGTGCATGACTTACCACTTTGAACTAGTTGCTATCATCTGACTCAGTCCTCTCTTCATTAAATTTAGGTTGTGCAACATATTTCCTCCTTATTTTCTTTTGCACTAGACCTGATTGCTCAATAGCCTTCTTCTCTCTTTTTTTCTTGTTTTCCTTATGAGTGGTGGCCCTTGTAGTTGGACTTGTGGCTGGGACAATAAGCTTGGAAAGGCTAGGTTTAGCAATCCTTTTTCCCTTTGGCTAAGCTGTAGGCTATTTTTGAGCCTTTCTCTTAATTGACTCTTGTACTACTAGTGCTTCCTTGTTCCTCCTCAACAAATTCTTCTTCATCTTCACCCATTCCTTGTGTTAGAGAAAGAGGTTCTTGTCCCTATTGTTGTTGTTGTTGTTATTGTTGTTCTTCATCTTCTTCATTATCACCTTCAACTCCCTCACCAAATTTGGCTTTCAGCTTTTTCACCAATTTATCTTTCTTCTTTAAAGTTGAAGTAGTTTTCAACTCCATTTCTACCTTGGATTTCACAACATCATAGTTTCCAAAGATCTTTGTTGTCTTATCAATGTCCTCTGTTAGTAATGTAGTAATGGTTGTTGATGGTTCATCTATATGAATCTCATACCCCAAAGGCCTTAGCCATCTCACTCTAGGTACTGTAGCCTGGATAAATGTGTAGTCAATATTAACTAAGAAGAAAATGTCATTGTAGTACTTCTCCACTAGGGAAAATAGGATTCTCAATATTTTTTTCATGGTTTTCTTGAAATCCTCAAAATAAGTAGTCATATCCCATTTTCTCTATCTACTCATTAATTTATATAGCTATAGACCTATTGGTCTTCCATCCTACCTTACCAAAAGAAGGAAACTCATTGTAAACATAAAAGAATATACATATCAAAATTGAACCAAATTTGTATTGAGCTCCTTTTGATCTTCTTATAGCTCTTAGGTTCTCCATGATTTGTTGCAACTATAGCTCAACTAGATCATAAGTGTGATCTTTCTTTACAATCTTGTACCCTACATCAACTGCAATGTGTGGTACACTATTCAGTTGGCTTGATAGATAGAATTTGTGAGATATGACCCTCATAGAAAATTTTAGAAGTGGATCTTTGATGGTATCAATGGTCATGCCCCTTTTGTTCCGCTTTGACCCAGTATTCTTCTCAATGACTTCTTTTGAGTCACTTCTTAGGGTTTTGGGCCTTTCTAGAGTTGGAAATCCTATAATCCTATGCACAATCCTTTTTAAAAACTTGATAACCCCTCCTTCTAACCATAAAAATCCATCATGGATTCTACTTAACACAATTTTTATCCATTCAGTCCTAAAGATAGTAGGGAAATCTAGGACACTAGTTAAGCCCTTTCTCTCAATGATTTGGAATTCTTCTTTCAGCACTCCATTCTCACATAGTTTTTCATATGCCTAGCAAATTTCCATGTCTCCTATTGCTCCAACCTTGAAATCATAGCATTTTGTTAAGTATTGGACCATTAAAACCTTGGGTGGAATGATTGACAATGCCCTTGCTAGGTCATTCTTATATGCAACTTCAAGAATAGGTCTAAAATCTAGTTGCTTAACCTCATTACTAACCAACTAAACTTCAAAAGGTTCCTTGTCCTTAGGATTTCCAGAGATAGAGGCCATTTTTCACGCTAGGGTTTTAAAAGATATTAAATTGTGTAATTGCATAACTTGACATGTGAAGAATATCTTTTAAATTGATGAAACAATGCTTGATCTCTATTGGAATCTGTGTAATAGCTTCAATCTTTGCTCACTAGTAACTTCCTTGCTCTTCCCACTCTTGCTCTATGTCTATAATGATGAAAAATGGGTGTAAATTTACCTTATACCCTTTTAGAATGTATCATTTAATGTATGGTGCATGTACAACTATAAAGTTAGCTTCCACACAATTCCTACTTTACTTGGCATCCATTGATTTTCCATCACTTGGCATCCACTAGAGTTACCCTTACTTAGCTTCAATAGGAGTTACCTTCACTTAGTAGATACTACTAACTCAACTTCAACTGGCTTTGGATGACATCTTGGCACACACTAAAATTTACTTGGCAATTGAAGAGAAATTTTCACACTCGGTAGTAAGATGAAAACTTAAGATTTGACTATGGTCTTCCCTTGTTGACTTGCATCTTTATTCATGATATTTTACCTCTTTTAGCACTAAATTACCTTAGAATTGATGTATGATGATTCATTTAAATATCAGTCCCACATAGCTCTCTTTTCTTAGTTTGATGAAGTGTGACCACTTAACCCTTTAGATGAAGTGATCTCTTCATTTGATGTGTTGCATCCATCTTTCTTCTTCCATGCCTTATTCATCTCTCCTCTAATGTGCTCAATATCTACATTGACTTTTTCTTTGTTCAACTCTAAATTAGGTGCCTTTATCCTTTTTGGGTAGTGCTTGCTAATATGACCAATCTTCAAACAACTAAAGCATGTAGTTTGACTCAACCATATGCTATAGCTACCTCTAAAATGTGTTCTTATGCAATTCTTAGGAATGTTTCCATACTCTTGACAATAATGACAACTATGTCTTGTATTATAATCCCAATTTTAGGTATTTTCATGGCTTCTTCCCTTGTTTGATGACCATGTGGACTTGGATCTTCATTAAAAGGCTTTGTGTCCAAACTTTTGACAATTGGATCAATGTCCTTCAAATCTTGGTGCATACATGGTCATTGTTCTACATTCATGTGCCTAATGACCTTTATTGTTGCACTTGTAACAATGTGTCATGTTCTTTGGCTTGGCATTCTAGCTAGCATTCTTGTTCTTGTAAACATTAGTTGTGTGTTCTTTCATTCCACAATGATGACAAGTAGGTTTAGAGTTCTTACCTTTATTATTTCTTTCTTCAGTAGCTTTGGATGATTCTCCTTCTTTAGTTCTTGTGTAGCCCAATCATAATGTGTCTTTACTAGATCTAGGAGATTTTATTAATTGCTCAAAGTAATTGATGGCTTCATTTGGCTTGTTGAAACTTTTAACAAAATCTTTCTCTATTTTTAGGTCATTTTGTAATTGCTCATTATGAAACTTTAATGTGGTTATCTCAATGTCTTTGACATTCAGTTCGTGATGGGAATTCATCATTTGGCTTGGGGTGTCCAATTGCATGTTTGAGATCTTAAACAATTTTGCTAATTTTTCTTCCAATTTGTTTGACAAGATTCTTCTATCTTCTTCAATCACGGCCTTGTCCTCTATAGCTTTCTTCTTTTTCTTAGTCAAGTCACATAGTAGTATAGCTTGTGATTCTTGCTCTAGCTTGAGATTTATGATTTCCTTAGCTTGTACTCTATTCTTGTCCATGAGATCTACAATTGCTACATCAAATTCATAGGAGTTTCCATTTACAAATAGCTTTGTGGTGTCAATCTCTTTGTATTGAGTGTCATTTTCAGCTATAGAAATTTCTTTCCTTCTCTTTAGAAAACTTCTCAAGGCATTTATGGCTTCATTTAGTTGTTGCAGTAAGAGATGTATCTCAATCTCTTGATTCTCAATGGTCTTTCCCAACTTGTAACCTTCCATCTCAATATCTTTTCTCCAAGCTTTAAGGCTTCTCCTAATGAGACCTAGGCTCTGATACCAATTGTTGTAAATAAAAATGAGAAAATGTATACTTTTGAGATGAGGGAGGGGGGTGAATCAGAAATACTAATCTCTAACCAATAAAACTTTTAACTTTAAAAAATTTCATGTATAAACATATAAAAATAACATGTAAAGAAAATGCATCCAAAAAAACACTTGAAACTAGATATCATTACCTAGAAACCCTCCAATGAGAAGGTAAAACTAGGGTGTGGATGACACTCACAATATTAGAGCTCATGTTTCAACACTAGAAACCTAAAACCATTATGCCTCTAAAACTTAAACTAAATTTTAAATTGTGTAGGATGTCTCCAATTACTCGAAGCAACCGACAAGGAAAAGGTCATAGGGCAAGAGGTAGAGTGGGATAGGAGGATGGACCACCGCCTCCACCACCACCACCAAACCCAAATTAGGATATTTTGGATGTCCTTCAAACATTGATTGGTGTAGTTCAATAGAGGGTACTACCTATAGTATAGCCAGGGTAGTAGATTCTTATAGTGTAAGTAGAGGGACTTGGAGGAGGCAAATAGAGGAGTAGTAGTCTCCCACCAAGGCGGGTTGAGGGATAGGGTGAGCATGAGGGTGAGTAGATACATCAGAGAGGACCACCACTTGATATGCTTCTTAGACATATAGGAGATGATATTAGGGAGTTGATACAACTTGGGCCACCATTCTTTATCAATTCCACTGAGGGAATAGTAGCAGAGGCCTGGTTATAGAGCATATAGTGGTGCTTTGAATTACATCCTTATGAGAGTAATCTGAAGGCATGTCTAGCAGTCCATCAGCTGAGAGGAGATGCCTCCAATTGGTGGCATCAGGAGGAGACTATAGGAGGAGTGAGGATGGATACCCTCACATGGGAGTCATTCTTGGAGAGATTTTGAGAGAGGTACCTATCAAAGCACTTTAGATAGAAGTGGATAAAGGAGTTTTATTCTTTATATCATAGGGGTCTCATAGTAGCTAAGTATGAGAGAAAGTTTCTTGAGCTCCTTCCTTCTGTTGAATACATTAAGGACAAGAAACTACAAGTAAATCACTTCATCATGGACCTAATTTTTTCACTCTAGGGTCCAATCTATTTTTCCTTCCCTACCACCTTCAAATAGGTAGTGGAGATAGCACTAGTTGCTAAGGAAACTCAAGGTAGATAGGAGTCATGAGATCAGTCTCAGAACTAAAACTTTGCCTAGCAAAAACCCCCTTGGAAAGGTAATTAGAACTATATAGTAGGGTCCTCTAAGGGCCAATAGTCTCAGCAGCAAAAACTACAATAGTAGAAAAAACCCTCATAGGGTTATTAGGGCTCCAAGCCCAAGTAGTGCTAGACATAGGGTCCTAAATAGGACCAAAAGGTATAGGCCCCATAGTCATAGTCAATGAAGACTCAACTGTCCTCTAGGGGTGGATATAGTGGATCTAGTAGGTCAGGAGAACCATAGAAATCTAGATCATAGGGTGCACGATCTTATGCTTGAGGACCATGCTACACTTGTGTTGGCATGGGTCATATAGCTAGAGTGTCCATAGGGACAATCATCCAGTGGTCAAAGAGGGGCATTTTAAGAGCCGATAGTTTGTTACATGGGAAAATCCCACAAAGTTTTTACAGTAGTTGACAACCTCCAAGCTAAGCATCAAGCCATAGTTATTGAGGCCACAAGTATTATAAAAGGCCATATGGTTGTAGTTTTATTTGATTCTAGAGTTATTGACTCATTTATATCTCCATATGTAGTGGAGCATTATGGGCTTGTGGCAATTAGATAGGATGTTAGTTAGGAAGTAGAGTTAGCTTCAGGAGCCAGAGTGCTAGTTACTTCCATGGTGCATAATTGCCAAATGTAGGTTGGAGACATGACCATGAGGTATAATCTACACATTACCCCTCTAGGTTCTTATGATGTTGTTCTTGGCATGGATTGGCTTTATGCTCCTAGTGCCAAGATGGATTGTAGATAGAAGAGGGTGGAATGTGTTGATGGAGATGGTATCTCTAGAGAGATCTTCAGAGTGAAGAGACCTATATCTCTTCATATGATTTCCACTATGCAACTTAGACGATGCATGCAAAAGGGATGTTAGTTGTTTGCTATCACCATTAGTGACAGAGAGAAATATCTAGAGGGAAAAATATCCCTTGATTATTTTCCAATCCTACAAGAGTTTGCAGATGTGTTTCCTTTAGAGCTCCCTGGTATGCCTCCACCCAAAGTAGTGGATTTTCATATTGACCTTGTTCTAGGAGCCAAGCCTGTATCAAGAACACCATATAGGATGACTACTCATGAGCTCAATGAGCTAAAGACTTAGTTGGAGAAACTCTTAGAGAAGGGGCATATTCGACCTACTGTGTCACCTTGGGGTGTACCAGTGATCTTCGTAAAGAAGAAGGATGGATCACTTAGGTTGTGTATTGATTATCGATAGTTGAACAAAGTGAACATCAAGAACTGATATCCTCTTACCATAATCAATGATCTCTTCAATTAGTTTCAAGGTGCCTGAGTATTTTCAAAGATTGATCTGAAGTTGGGTTATCATCAATTGAGGATTGTGGATAGTTTTATCCCCAAGACTGCATTCCATATGAGGTATGGTTACTATGAGTTCACCGTGGTACCATTTGGCCTCAAAAATTTTCTAGCTATATTCATGAGCCTCATGAATGGAGTATTTTGTACCTTTTTGGATTATTTTTTGGTCATTTTCCTTGATGACATCCTGATATATTCTTGAGATGAGAAGGAGCATGAGGAGCACCTGAGACAAGTATTGTAGAAGTTGAGAGAGAATTAGTTGTTTGGTAGCTTGTCAAAGTGTGCATTCTATAGACCTGAGATACATTATTTGGGTCATGTCATTTCAGGTGATGGTGTCTCACTAGACCCATCAAATATTAGGGCCATTATGGATTGGCAAGCACCCACCAGTGTCACTGAAGGGAGGAGCTTTATGGGACTAGCAGGATATTGCTGATGCTTCATTGCAAGATTCTCTAGATTGGAAAACCCTATCACATCTCTTTAGAAGAAAAGGAAGAAGTATGAGTGGATAGAGAAGTGTGATAGAGCTTTTCAAGAGCTCAATAGAGCCCTCATGAGTGCACCAATCCTAGTAGTGCTAGATCCTTCTACAAATTGTGTGTTGTGCACAAATGCATCTTTGGATGCTATAGGGGTAGTCCTTATGTAGGATGGATAACCTATTTCCTTCAATTTTAGGAAGTTGAAAACTCATGAACTCAATTACCCTACTCATGACCTAGAGCTTGCAGTAGTGGTTCATGCTTTAGTGAGGTGGTGACACTTCCTTTTAGGTCATAGATTCGAGCTTCATTCTAACCACCAGAGCTTGTAGTACATATTTACTTAGTTGAAAATTAATGCTAGGCAAAGAAGGTGGATGGAATTTCTTTATGAATACGATTTTTATTTTCATTACATCAGGGGAAAGGAGAATGTGGTTGTGGATTCCTTAAGTAGAAGGCACCATGAGCTTTCATTTGTGATTACTTGCACTAACTTGAGAGAGCAGATCCTTTAGCATTTTCCAATAGATGAGCTTTATGTAGAAGTTAGTTAGATAGTGCATCATTAGAGACCCTTGGAAGGGAAGCATTTAGAGTATTCCTTAGAGTCTAATGGAATTTTGCATCATAGAGGTTGTATGTATGTACCTTCTATTGGGGGTTTGTGTGAGCTCATTGTACTTGAAGCTCATAGAGAACCTTATGCAGTGCACCCTAGTGTTAAGAAGTTACATGCAGATATGAGGCAGTTGTATCACTTGCCAGGCATGAGAGTGTAGATTTCTAATATAGTTGTGAGATGCCTCGAGTGTCAAAGAGTGAAGGAAGAGCATCATCATCCCAGTGGGCTTCTTCAACCTCATAAGATTATAGAGTGGAAGTGGGATGCTATATCTATAGATTTTATTGTGGGTCTCCCCATGTCATCTTGCTACCATGATGCCATTTTGGTGATAGTTGACACATTGACCGATGTTAGCCATTTCTCACTCATGTGTACTACATACATAGTATGAGACATAGCTCAAGTGTTCTTGTGGGACATTGTCAAACTTCATGGCGTTCCCCATAAGATCATCTCTGATAGAGACTCATTGTTCACTTCATCCTTTTGGAGAGAGTTGCAAGTAGCTTTTGGCACTAGGTTCAATTTCAATACAATGTACCATCCTTAGATCGACAATCAAATGGAGTGAGTGAATCAAGTTTTGGAGGACATGTTACATATGTACATGATGGACCATCAGGTCAAGTGGGAGGAATACCTACATCTTATCAAGTTTGCCTATAACAATGGGAACCATTCCTCCATAGGTATGCCACCTTATGAAGCCTTGTATGGAAGACCATGTAGAATGCCCTTGAGTTGGGATAGGACCAAGGATGAAGTCTCTATTGGTCCTTAGTTAGTAAAGGAGATGGAGCAGCAAGTGACCTTGATTAGATAGTGCCTGAGAGAGGCACAAGATAGGTAGAAGAAGTATGCTGATGCAAAGAGGATAGATTGAGAGTATTAGGTTGGAGATAGAGTTTTCTTGAGGGTGCAATCACACAAGATTTTGATTCAATTTAGAAAGGGCTCTAAGTTGGCACCTCGATTCGTTGGACCATTCAATATCCTAGAGAGGATAGGACTAGTTGCATACCGTTTAGCTTTTCCATCTAGCCTATCATGCACCCATGATGTGTTTCACATTTCAATACTTAGAGGATACATTTATGATGAGTCTCATGTTATAGATTGGGATGCTTTGTAGGTGGAGTCAGATAGGCAACTAGCGTTGGAGCCTATCTATATTATTTCCTGACAGACCCTAGCTCTTCAAGGCCGAGAGCTAGACTAGGTTAGGGTCTAGTGGGATTGTTATGATGAGGTCACAGCTTCATGGGAGGATGTAGCACAAATGTGATTTTAGTACCCTTATCTTTTTTATGAACTCCAGGACAAAGTTCATGCCTAGTGGGGGAGGATGTGAGGCCTTGCCCCGACCCATCATATCATAGTGATACTTTATTATTTTGATACTCATGACTCGATATGTCAAGACACTATCAGATACATTGAACATATTATATTATTTCATGTTGTGTGATTTTCTACTTTTAGATATTTGATTTTTTCATTTAATTCTTTATGAACATGTATACTAATGAAGTAAGTGAATGCAAAATTAGCACTTTAAATATGCAATTTTAATGATTAAGTATATGAGTAGAATGAGATTAACAATTGATTATTTTAAAATGGATGTTTTAATTTATGTGATTTCCCTAATACATTCTATACATAAATGCATGTGATTTTCTTGAGCTATTGATGTGTGTAGGATATTTTAGCTGAGAAATCTATCGAAGAAATGAAACTGAACCCTATGTACTATTTGTGGAAACCCCATTGTTCGTATTTTATTTGTATCATGAGATGTATGAATGTATCTTTCTGTAATCAGTAAATGTTAAATGTTTCATAACATTGCTTTTATAGTGTCACTTGAAACTCATGAATTGTATATGCATTCCAGCATGATAGTTAGGGTTAACTAAGTAACCTAAAGATCTAAGTTGGACTAAGTTAGTGACCTTTTTGCTAATCAATTTTTAATCAAGATTAATTACCCCTAATCTAGATTAGTGTTTAATCTACATTTTGAAGGTTGTTAAATAGTCCTAAATTTTTTTTAGCATTTGTTAGGTCCCTAATTAATCCCTTAGGCCTAAGTTCATGAAATCTAAGTTCCCAAGGGATATGGGTATGTGTTGGGGGCATTTTCCACCCCCCTATCCCCTTTTGTTGACTTTTAAGGTCACTCAAAAACCCAATTTTTGATTTGTTGCGAAAATTGATTGATTCCATCATGAGTTGATGATCTTAACTCCACCTTGAGGTTAGCCTTAGGTCTAGTTGTGTTAGAAGCCTCTAGAAATTTTGGGCAAGTGGGGGAGTTATTGCTTTTAGAGGTGGTTGAGTTTAGGATCTTATTTAAAGACAATTTTGAGAGGGTTTTGGGTGTTCACCCAACCTCTAGTTTTAGAGATATTTTCATAATTGAAGGAGAAGGAGAGGCAAGGAAGCTCATCTCAAACTTGTTCATTTTTCATAACCTAATTTTTTTGAAGGTAAGAATACTTCACCTCCTTTTGGTTTCATGTTGTGCTTCATGTTTTCATTTTATTTTTTATGTATGTTTGTGTGTGTGTTGAGTATGTTGGGAAGGATTGAAAATAGGTTTTCTTAAATGTCTTTCCTTTATGTTGTGTTTTGAATTTTTGAAGCGATTGTTTGGGTGTATTAGCATTACTCACCCTCAGATAGGGCAGAAGTGGCCATATATGGGGGAAGTTCTTCAGCTAGACTCCAATAGTGTAGAGTCTCTTCTCAAGATGAGAAGAGGGAGAGAGGGTAGGGTGTTATGGGCCCCTACTTGTCAGCACAAACCACATATGAGTTTTGGAATGAAAGAATAGAAGAATGAAAGTTCTTCAGTTATAGCCCCGATAGGGCACCTATTTTGGTGTTGTGTCTAACATCTCCTATTGAAAAAATCCACCTTCTCCCTAGTTTAGTTCAATTTTGAACCTATTGTGAAAGCTTGGTATCGGAGTGAATGTCTAATTTTGTCTTCATGTTGTGATTGGTTGTCTCCTGGTCAGTTTTCATTCTCTCCATGATCATCGTGATGTTCGAAATGGATCCCTTGTTAAGGGCCAAGAAGGAAATTTAACTTGTTATTGAAATTTAGTTATGTTGAGGAGATTTCTCCTCAAGATTGAAACCCTATGTAAAATGTATTTAAACTTATTGTTGAAGCGACAACATTGTTGGGTTTTCTTCCTGGTTCTTTCCTAGTAGAGCCTTTGCATTAGGTGGTCAATAAAATAATGATTAAGTAATAACATTTCTTATGAGTTCTTTGTATTTTCAGTTATATGATCATGTGTATTGAAAAGTAGATAAAATGATAACATGCAATTTTATACAATTTTGAGTTCAATTATATTGGAAAAAAAAATATTGATATGGTTGAATCATCAATTTGATTTTGTGCTTAATAGAAGATAAAAATTGATCTTGCATTATTATGGAAAAAAACTATTGAACTTTAAGTTATAAACCCATTTAAAAAAAAATATCCCCCTTGTTATTAAAAAGAAATTGCTTGAAAAATCCATACTTAGCCAAAATAAGGACTTGAAAAAAATTTACATTTACAAGAGAAAAAATGCTCACTGCTTTTTGTATGGGGAGAAAGATATAATTCCTTCCCTACAACAGAGCATCTAAAAGATTTTGTTAATATTCTTTTGAACTTTATTAATATTGATTATTTAAATGAAAAGAAAAGAAAAGAAATTAAACAATACTATTAATACACAAAAAAAAAATTTCTAAATAACTAATATCTTACCTCTACCAAAAAAACTTTTTGATATAACTACTCTATCCTTTTTCCTAACCCACCTAACTTTATTTCTAACTTTAACACCTTCCTCTTTAGTGGGCACATGAAATTGTAATTTTGGGCAAGAAGGGACCAATGGGAGGCGAGTATGCTTGTCATTAAGAAAAAGTCTTAAATGTATCTCACACCCTTTAGTGCCTTTGAGTCTTGTCTTGCATAGGGGGAGGGGACTATACCTATGTATTGTAGGTTTGGTCAATGCTTCAGTGCTTTGGACAGCAAGTCTCACCTTTTAACAAGTGCTTGGGAAGCGTTAAGGTTTGGGAGAGTTAGGGGTTAGTGGGGTGGGTTAGATTTTAGAATTAGTTAAAAATTTTATTATGTTAGAATGTTAGTTTAGTTTTCATGTAGGTTAGCTGTATTAAATTTAGTTTAGTATATGTTTAAGTTAATTTAAATTGTTATGGACCCCTATCTATCAACACAAACCATGTATGAGTTTTGGCATGTAAGAATGGAAGAACAAAAGTTCTTGAGTTATAGACCTGATAGGGCATCTATTTTGGTGTTGTGTCTAACATCTCCTATTGGGAAAATCCACCTTCTCCCTAGTTTGGTTCAATGTTGATTTTGTTCTGAAAATTCAGTATGGGAGTGAATGTCTAATTTTGTCTTCTTGTTGTGATTGGTTGTCTCTTGGTCGGTTTTCGTCCTCTCCATGATCACCATAATATATTGTAGAATTTGAAATGGATACCTTGTTAAGGGCCAAGAAGACAATTTATCTTGTTATTGGAATTCAATTTGGTTGAGGAGATTTCTCCTCAAGATTGAAATCCTGTGTAATATGCATTTAAACTTTTTGTTGCAGTGGCAATGATGTCAAGTTTCCTTCCTAGTTCTTTCTCGATGGAGCCTTTGAATTAGGTGGTCAATAAATAAAAAATGATTGAGTAATATCCTTGCTTATGAGATTCTTGTATTTTCAGTTATATGCACATGTGTATTGAAAAGTAAATAGAATGGTGATGTTCAATTATGTAAATTTCAAGTTCAAATATGTTAAGAAAAATTTGCTTTTGAGTTGTTCTTAAATTTCATAATTATACATGTGTATGAGGAAGTTAAGTGATTCTATTCAAATACTTATGTATTACATTTAATCCTATTATCATTTTTAAAAAAAATTGGTCTGTTTATGCCCCTGTATTTTGGGCATGACATAAATGTAGTTAGTGTTTTAGTTTTATTTTGTTATGTAGTTTAGTTTTAGTTTTTTTAAATTATTAATTAGTTTTGAATATGTTAGTGTTTTACTATTTTAATAAGATAGCATTATTTTGTTTAAGTGTTTTTTAAAAAAAATTAGTTATTAGTATGTTTGTGTTTATATTAAGTTTTTTTTTTTAAAGATCAAGGTGGTTTAAATTATTAAATAGTACTTGTTTAAGTAGATTAGTGTAATTTAGATTTAGTTAAATATGTTTTAGTATTAATATCTATATTTTTAAAAAGAAGTGACCATATTGTTTTTTTTTTGAAAAAATAGAAAGTTGATTATTATGGTTTTGAATATAATGTTTTCTTAGCATGTTTAGTTCAGATTTTAGTTTACTTAACTTAGTTGTATTATTATTTTAGAATAGATCATAAATTCAAAAAAAATTATTATTAGAATAAAGATTAAATAATGATTACTCAATTATATAAGAGACATTGTTTTAGTAATTGAACGTTTTGAATAATTTAGTCTATATTATTTAATGGGACTTTCAAATCAATTAGTTATATTGTTAATTGACGTTTCTCTAATAAATTAATAATTGATCAAAGTTAATAGGAATTGAATTTATGGTAAATTATGTTTTACTATTATTATAAGGATGTAATAGTTAAAGAGTAATTAAAATATTAAAGTGTTAGGTATTTTAATTAATTGAAATTAGTTGATTTAATTTAATTAATTGATTTAACAATGAACGTTTAAGATTAACAATCTCTTCCTACATGATGTTTATCAAATGAGTTGTAATCCTTTAGTATTGATAGGTAAACATGTTGTTGTCTTGTAATGTACCTATGTCATAACTAGATTTAAACATATCGAACTTGATGAATTTAATTATTACACTTTTTTAAAAAAAATTAAGTGTGTTTTTTCCCTTGTGTTTTTGGGCACAACACACAATTCTTCACAACTGCAACAATAAAGTTCACCGGTTAAGGTCACATATTTTTATCATTCTCATGATCTACCCTATGAAAGGCCTACCCTATTAAAGGCTTGTAAAATATTGTTAGATCCTACCTTGTTAAAAGACTTTGACACCCTATTAAAAGTGTACCTAGTTAAAGGACTTTAGAACACTCACTTGGAATGTCACACTATTAAAGGATTTCTCAATGATTGTTAAGTCAACTTTAATACAAAGGATTTCATTCTACTAATACAATTGTTACAAAATACAATAGAATGTTTGATCTAATACTTACATAATCTAATATTTTTTATTTTAGATCCCAATTTAGTTCATCTCGATCCTCTCTAATCTGATATGAAATTTTTGTATCCTTGATCCTCTATTCTACTAACTAATTCTATAGTTCTATCCTTCTTATAAGACACCTTGAATTTATGGTGATCAATTCACCCCTTTTACTACTATCATCACCTTCTCACATGTATTCTCTAATGCTCTCTCATACACTCTAAAATATGGGGCTTCATCTCCCTTTTTAAAGAATTTGGTGGCTTAAGGTTAGGTATGAATCTATGATTGAGATTCATCCAATTTTCCTACTCAATTCCTTCTATTTTTCTAATTGGTTGCATGTTGATCACATAGGAAATCCAAATTTATTCAATCTTATCTTCAAAACTTCAAGATCTATCTATATGTTGGCTAAAAAATGGTTTACATAGTTGTTTGTGCCATCATAAGAAACTAGATCAATTCTGTGTTACTTGACACTTGTTGATACTAGTGCTCAACACATACTATAATTCTATCTAGCTTAGTACTTAAAAGTTTCTTACCACTAACTATTCACTCGGCACTAATTGTTTATTTAGCACTTGAAACTTGCTCAGCTCTATCTATTTTTTTAGCACTTACTATTTACTCAGCACTCATTGCAACTCAACTTCTATACATGTTATACTCAACATATGTTACTAGCTTGGCACGAACTTAGTAAATTCCTTGAGTGTGTTGACACTCAATTGTCAAAACCAATTTTGAGACCAATAGTTCATAATTAGCAAGAATGAACTTAGCCTTCAACGTAGTCACCATCAACCTCCATCTAGTGATCTTCAATTCACCTTCTTCCTCTCTACCCCTTTGCAATTTTTTCCACCAAAGAGTAGCATGTCCTTTCAACTTAGTTTTTGCCAACCTTACATTGAGTGGATCCTTAATATCTTCAAGCTCATAGTCTTCTAATTCACCAATCCAATTAATCAGGTCTTTAGGATTTAAAGTAATTGAGAAATTAGAAACCTCCATCTTATGCTTCAAATTCAACATGAAATAATAAAGTATGTTCTAAGCATCAGATAATGTCTCGACATCTCGAGTCATGAATAAAAAATAAATAGTAATGTATCACTATGCTACGATGGGTCAGGACGAGGTCTCACATAACATAACTTTATTCATTAATTCAAATTTAAAATTTTAGTGATCGTTAGGCATGCATATACCTAAACATCATAACATCACCACTAGGGCATATTGTACCATATGAATTGCATATAACTTAATCATCGTGTTACAAAATTAACATCCTCATTATCAGGTGAAAACACTTCATACCATCATTAGTAAAAATTAATATTTTAAACAGTTGACGTGATGTAGTAGTTCTTAAATCACTAATTATCTAAAACATGAATGAATAAACTAATCTTAGTTTCTTTTAGGAAATTCTCAACATAAAACATTAATTCATTTCTGATACAATCTCCTATAACAATTTTAACATAGGATTCATATTTGATAAGTACATATGAGGAGGGTCCTTACATCCTCCCCCACTAGCCTTTGACTTCCTCCTGGAAGTCGCACAACTAGAATGTTCATCTTATACTAGACTTTGTCTAGACCTATTTCAAAATTTTCTCTTATAAAAAGAATGATTAATAATTCATAAACATAATGAGGGGAGATCACATATTTACCTAATTATTCTTACTAAAAGAAAATTTCAGTCCAAAACTTTGACATGGTTACAAATTCTAGGGTCAAATATTCCTTAAAACATATTAGTCACGTATAAACAACATTCTAATCTAGTATATGATACTTATAGAGTCTCTAATAATAATAATATAATAATATATTCCAAATTCCACATACCCACTCATCAAGTAAAAATTGTACAAGACTCCCTCAAATGAGGTTTCATATTAAGCAACCAGTCCCTTTATTTATGTTTAAATAATTTCCTTTTAGTGTTTCCACAACATACTGATTCCTTGATAGGATACTAAACGGTCCATTGCTACACCTACACCTTTTCATCTAGGAGTCCATTCGGTTAACTCGTAATCTTAACCAAATTCATGTTGGGGTGCAAATTTCATGACTCATAATAGTTAACGGATAACACTAGTCCTATTCTCAAAGTCCTGGGAGAGGGTGGGGCATGAATACTCTCACTAATAACCCCATACCCTAATGTTGTGTATCCATGTGATTGTCAAGAATCCCTTTGGTAGGCTCATCATATGTTACTTTTCCAATAAAACTCACAAGAAAGTGCCTTAAAATTTAAATTTAACATCAAGGATGAAACATCCAATGCAAAAGTCTAAAAAAAAAAGAAATAAAGAGTGGCCACAATTGTAAAATTTTAATCAAGAAGTGAAGACATGAACTAGAGGAAAAATAAAATCATCAATAATAAAGTTGGCTAAATAGTCCCACATCACATTGATTGGCAAAAAGGAAAAGAACATTAAAATACTAATATATGAAATCAGACAAATAAGGAAATAAATCCAATTACATACAAAATTTACATTACTGACATAATGTGGCCATACCAGGGTCTCTGAGAAAATGGTGAATCTTAATTCCTCCAAATACATTGCAAGGATCATGAATTGAAATTAGATGGAGGTCTAATGACCCTGTCGCCTAACTATGATTGATCCCTCATACTATCTACATACTTATCTTCACCAACACAACCCTATAATTAGGGTTTTTTGTATTAAGGGTTTTTTCCCTAATCAGAACTCACTCAAAAGTGCAAATGTGAGGATACTAAAATGAGGCTCCATCAATCCTCTTGTTGTTATATTGGTTTCCTTTTGAAGACTCTAACATGTGAGGGCCTCAGTGTCCATAGAGTTATACTCTGAGTTGTAATTACATAACCAAATTTCTTATCCTCTATTCACTATGATTGCATAATAGGGCGTCTACCCATAAACTTTTCTAAATCAATTTCACCATCTCTACACTAGTTGAAGTTGTGCTATACTCTTCAAGTGTTACCTTCCTATTTACTCACCATTCATTTTATCTATTCAATATTTTAATTTGAAGGTACAAAATTAGATTATGAAGATTGTAGGTTTCTTTTACTCATATTTGAAAAGTTTAAAACAATACTAGTTTACCAGATCACCTCCGTACTTGATATAATTATAATGCTTCCATGAGTGACCGAGTCAGACAAAGTTTGACTTTCATTATGATGTTGAGAAACACTTTCTCTTTGACTTCTAGGTTATATGATCATTTCCACTTTCATTATTCAAAGTTATTTTAGGGTTCTTAATTTAGTCTTCCCTCAAGATTATTGTGTTCAATATAATTTTAATTTCTTAATGAGATCATAATATAACTTAATATAAATATAATATTCTTACATTTAATCAAATATATATATATATATATATATATATATATATTTATATATATTTATATATTTAAAGTCCTTAAGACTAATTTTATCCAATGTGGTTAACCATTTTCAAATGTTAATACATATTCCAAGTTTTTCTTACGTTTAGTCATCAATATCATTGATTAGAAAGAATTACATTAGCTCCTTAAAATACTGCAAAGAGAGATCCCTACTTTGCATAGTAAGATTTAAATACCCTCAATTTACATGGATCCATTGTTGCCCAAGTGTCACGAAACCTGGCTCTGATACCAAAATGTCATGCCAAAAATTTTGAGCAAAAATAAACCATTTTTTTTTATAAAAAAATTAAGCTAATTAATCCATTATGTGTAATACATGCTACCTTGAAAGTTATGAAAGGTTTGACCAAGCGTTAGAGTGAGAAGTGGTTATTATTCTTTTTAGTAAGATGCAAAGTTAACATTCCGACCATACTGTATAGGTTTGGGACACTCAAATCATGGTGTTATACAAACACAAAGTTTGGGTTGACTAAACCCTAATTGTTGACTAAGTCAACCTTAATTTGAACCTTCCATAAATCATGTTATTTTAGTTCATAAAGTTTCATTTTTTCTATTAGGTTATCAAGTTATTTCATATTCATTTGTGTGTTGGTTCAATCTCTCAGGTGGAACAGTCTCATCATTTCAGAAAAAAAATCATCTAATTACCTTAATAATTTGTGTCCATTATTTAAATGAACTTTTAAACTAGTTAAAGTCATTAATTAATTTTTATTAAATCATTTACAATATTCATTCCATCTTCAAACATAATCCAATTTACCAACTCAAGATGTCTAGTCAATTTCATCTTACAACCCCTCTTAAACATTACATGCACATTAACATGTCCTGATGACACCTTAAAATCAAAATATTAATAACAATAAAATCATATCTAATTAATTATTTAATAAAATAATATAAAGCTTATGTTCATTCATTATTTAAATCTAAATATACACATATTCATACATCAAGGGACATGGGTTACCTCTCGTTACTATCACGGTTAAAATTTCAATACTAATTCTATAGACTAATGTTCATAATACCTTTTACCAACCTTTTTAATATTTTCAATCATAAAAATGAAAATCAAATTTCAAATGCCTATTGAATTTAAAACTAAATCCTAACATTTAACTTCTAATCGTAAAATAATTACTAACACTTATATTTAAATATGAAACTTATAGAGCATAACTTATAATTAAACACTCACTTTATATATCTAATAGTAATAAATCCACCTTTGTTTGAAAGAATATCTTACATGTTAATTAATTCCTACTCTAACTTTATTACTCACCTATTTAAACACTTAACATCTAGCTTATTCTAACACTAAATTTTAACAACTCACTTCCACCTATTAACTAAAAACTAATTATAATCCAATACTAATACTAGCATTAAAAATTAAAAACATATCCTAACCCTTAACTAACCTTTACCAACACCTCACAACCACTAACTTTTAACTAATATTAAACAATTCCTAACTTGACTTACTATTCTAACCCCCTACCTCCTAACTAACCCCACCAACCTTCTAACACTTTAACATTTAACCTAACCCCAAGGACATGGGTGCTTCTCCATGCCTCCACACTCTTCCCAAGGCTTGAAAAATGCAGCAACATGATATCCCAATATTTTTGAGCACCTAAGTCAAGTGGAGGTAAAAAGAGTTTCAAAAAAGTGTTTTTCATTGCTCTTAAATACATGCTAGAGTTCAATGATTCCCATTTTCTTCTAGCTTGGCCTACTTGTCATGTCAAGTCTGACATAGGGCCATGTGAGAGGTAATTTTGCTGACCTTGGATGCTTTTTCAACTCCTAGCATAGGAGGGAAGAGAATTAGGAGTTAAGATTTAAAGTTTTCTAGGTGTGGGTAAAGGTAAGAGTCATAGGATAATCTAGATATTTTTTCTTTTATTGCACTTTTTTTTTAATATTGATTAAATTTAAATAAAAGTTTTACAAAAGGGATTTTATTGAGAATATTCTTTGTTATAGGGGAATTAAAAGTCTCTTCATGTATAAAAGGTAGAGAGCAATTTTGCTCTAAACATAAATTTTCTCAAGTATATATTTTTTTTAAGTGTTTGATTTTTTAAAAAAAATTTCAACTCATTTGATTAATCAAGGGGGATATATATATTCTTTAAATGGGTTTTATAACTTAGAGCTCAATAATTTGTTAACACAAAATTGCAAGATTTATTTTATCTCTAATAAAGCATGAAATTGAATCGAAATATCAACCATATCCTTTTTTTTTTTAAAATGAAATTGAACTCAAGATTGCATAAAATTGAATGTTACTATTTTATCTAATTTTCCATCCTATTTTCTGATATGCATCCATCTAATTAAAATTTACAAATTTATCACAAGACAAGCAATTTTACTCAATCACCAATTTTATTGGCAAACCTGATTCAAGGGCTCAGCCGGGAAAGAATCAGGAAGAAAACCCAGCTTCGATGCCAATCCACCAAGGTTTGAAATACCAAAATTTACATAGGATATCAATCCCAAATTTTAACAATATAATTTAATTTTCTTCATGACCCTCATCAAGGGATTTATAACATTTCTGCAACACATCTCTAGAACCATGGATGGAATAGAATTCTGATCAGGTGACAACAAGCATAACCAAGAGACAATCAAACATGCGTATTCATACATGGTTTTCACTATAAGATTCACAATGAATCAACACTAGGGAAAGGTGGATTCTTCCAACCAGGAGAAGTCAAGCACAACACCAAACAGATGCCCAATCGGGGCTATATACCAAGAACTTTCGTTCTTCCATTTCAACATACCAGAATCATACAAGGTTTGTGCTGACAGGTAGGGGCCCATATCACCCTACCCTTTCTCCCTCTTCTCATCTTGAGAAGAGACTCTACACTGGATGGAGTCCGACTAAACAAACCTTTCCCAAAATTGGTCACTTTTGCCCTCTCCAAGGGTGAGTAATGCCAAAACACCCATGCAAGAAAAATCTCAAAATTGCAACATAAACATGAAAGAAAATCAACCAAAAATAACATGGTTTCCAAAGCTTCCCAACACACCCACAAACATACAAACATTGAAACAACAGCAAGGTAGCATAAGCATGAAACAAGAATGAAATCTGAACAAGGGAGATGAGAATTCCAACCTTCACAAAGAGGTAATGGCAATGAACAAGTTTGAGTAGAGTTTCCACTTCCTTCCTTCAACCTTCAAAAGCTTCTCTCTAAATGTAGAGATTGGGTAACAACCCAAAACTACTCTAAAAAGGGCCTCTAAATAATATCCAAACTCAACCACCAAAAAGGGCAATAACTTCCCCCACTCACCTAAAAATCTAGAAGTTTCTAACTCAACCAATCCTAAGGTTAACCACTAAGTGGAGATGAGGTGAGGTAACTCAAGATAACCATGGTCAATTTTCGCACAAAGGCAAAAAGGGACTTTTTGAGTGACCTCAAAAGTCAATAAAAGAGGCTTAGGGGTTGGAAAAGACCCCTAACCCATACCCATA
This sequence comes from Cupressus sempervirens, assembly GCA_028749045.1. Classification (NCBI taxonomy): domain Eukaryota; kingdom Viridiplantae; phylum Streptophyta; class Pinopsida; order Cupressales; family Cupressaceae; genus Cupressus; species Cupressus sempervirens. The sequence continues at coordinate 247,046,157 of CM053788.1, read as the reverse complement.
CCCTTTGGGTATAATAATATCAAGTTTTAAGCCTTAGGAAAGAGGTTTAGAGCCAAATAAAAATCTAGGAATAAAATAGGTCCATCTAACTACTCTAACTTGCAGATTAAACACTAATCCAGATTAAGGGATGACTAACCTCGATTAAGAACCTAATAGAAAACTAACACTAATTAAACCAACTTGGGTCCAAAGGTTAAACAACTAACCCTAAGTAGCACACTAAAGCACATAAACAATTTACGAGTGTCAAGCGACACTAAAAGAACATAATTACGAATATTAACATTCATTGAACAAAGAAGATACATACATACATCTCACAATACAAATACATGAATTACGAACAACAAGGTTTCCAAAATTAGCACATAGAGATCATTTATGTTCCTCCGTAGGGTTTTCTCGACTAAATATCTGCACACTCATTGCACACATCAGTAGTCCCATAAAATCACATGTACATAAATGTATACGTATCAAAAATTTACATAAATTAAAACATACATCAATAAAAGTTTCTTCATCCTACATAATTCTTAACCATTTAAAATATCTTAAATCAAAGTCTCAATCCTACATTTACTGATTTCATCAACATACATATACATGAAACATTAAATGACAATCCTCAAATATATCTGAAAGTAACATCACACAACATGAAATAATAAAGTATGTTCTAAGCATTAGATAATGTCTCGACATCTCGAGTCATGAATAACAAAATAATAGTAATGTATCACTATGCTACGATGGGTCGAGACGAGGCCTCACATAACATAACTTTATTCATTAATTCAAATTTAAAATTTTAGTATAATCATCGTTAGGCATGCATATACCTAAACATCATAACATCACCAATAGGGCATATTGTACCATATGAATTGCATATAACTTAATCATTGTGTTACAAAATTAACATCCTCATTATCAGGTGAAAACACTTCATACCATCATTAGTAAAAATTAATAGTTTAAACAGTTGACATGATGTAGTAGTTCTTGAATCACTAATTATCTAAAACATGAATGAATAAACTAATCTTAGTTTCTTTTAGGACATTCTCAACATAAAACATTAATTCATTTCTGATACAATCTCCTATAACAATTTTAACATAGGATTCATATTTGATAAGTACATATGAGGAGGGTCCTTACAATTAAATCCCTTATATTGAATATATGTCAAGCCCCAAGTTGGCCACAACACAAATTAAATATCCATACATAAATTAAATGCCAAAAGTTAGCTCAGAAACAACTTAGCATGAACAAAAACTAAAACCAATACTAGCACTCAAAACATACATGAACACTTGGCATCCACTAGAAAACTCAGCACCAATAGATTCACTTGGAACATAAAGGAACACTTAATCAATACAAGATTCAGTAGTACATTTGAGCTCATTTTTTGACCATTATTGGTCAAAATTTTGACCTGGGTTGGTCAAAATTTGGATCAGTCAATTAGTCAAAAAAATTTGTGTCAAAATTTTGGCCAACATACTAGTTGGTAAAAATTTTGATCAATCTATTGGTCAAAAACCTTCTAGAGCCATGGTGCAAGTTCTACCAAGTAGTGGTCAAAATTTTGACCAATGAAGGTAGAAAACACTTAGGCATTGGTCAAAATGTCGACCAATGAAGGTAGAAATTTTGACCAACACCTGCATGTAAATTTTTTAGGCATTCTATAAAACAATTCACATGCCTTGCGTATGATATGAAATTTTGCATGCATCCTGCACTCTCTCATCTGGTTGATGATGGATTATGAAGAGTGATCTAAAACCATGATGCTAAAAAACACATAATCAAATCCAAAATGAACTTGCATTACAAATGGATTGTCAAAATTTGATATTGTTAATTTTGCATGCATGTCTACCAGGAAAATCATAACTTAAACATATATTTAAATCATATGCAAGGCATGTGAACTATTTTATAAAATTCTTGAAAAACACCGATAGTAACTAATCAAACTGTCTTCAACACTAATAGTAACTAATATGCTTCTTCATTAATATACTTGATAAAATAAGAAAACTCAGCAACTATGCACAACAAGTTATATTCTAAAAGGAAATCATTTAGGAGATACAGAATATGGGGAGAGTGGGACAATCCCTATCTGACACTTGCTCTAGAGTATGAAGCTACATAGATTGAAGCATTTGGGAAAATTCTTTTTTAGAACCATGTTTATAGAGACTAGAAATTGATTCATTGGAGTTCCTCATCTAACATGGCTTTGGCTAAGACTGAGTTGGAGCATCCAAAGGGACACATATCAAGAAGTTTTGTGGGTGGAGATTACATAATGACAGAATCTGGAATAGGGCTAGTTCATACTGCTCTAGGCCATAGCAAGAAGATTTTTTGACTCACATGAAATATAAGCTTCCAATATTGCCTCTTGTAGATGACAATGGCAAGTTTATTGAAGAAACTGAGTAGTTTTCTGGTTTGTATGTCTTGGGTGATGGAAATGTGGCAATTGTCAAGAGCTTAAATGAACACTTCATTAACAATATCATCCACAAGACCCGTTTCTTTGCATTGCCATCTTGGATTTACCAAATAATAAATTGTGAGCTTCTCATTTGGGAGGTCTTAAGTTCAAGTCTACTTGAGCTTAATACATAATCTCAACAAATCTCAACAAGAAATAATAGCATCATACTCAAAGATTCCTCTTATGTTTTTGTATTGAATGAATTGGACCCTGTGTGCTTGTAATTAAGTTATTTTCACTATCAGGAGCCATCAAGAGAAATATAGGTTTGGAGATTAAGGACTCACCATTGTTTCGAGACAATCCTATTCATCAACTAAGGGCTACCCAGGAAATCTCACAGTATTAAGTTGACAAAGGATGTGACATGGAATGGCTTAAGACCAATTCCATTCTTTTATGACTAACATGTTGCAAATATCTAAAAATGCATATGGGAGAACACATTAGGGCATTGGGATGAATATGCATAGTTTTCCATGTCTAAGATGGTTGAAAATGCATCTTGTTCTGCAAAAGACAATAAATGAATGATTGACCATATTAAGCCTACTAAACAAGTGACAATTGAACCAAGCATCCAAATCTACCTATATACTTCCCCATCTCTTGTCACAACAAGCTAATGACTTTCTCCACATTCTATTTGCTTGATCTTGAGTCCATATAATAACATGATTGAATGTGGAATAAATAAATAGAAAATTAATAAATAGCTTGATTACCAAAACCCTAGGTAAAGTAAGCATCTTTCATGTCACTTGTTTTCTCATTCACTTTAATTTCCAATTTCACTACATCTCCATAGTTGGGATTACCCACCAAGTCCGTGCCTACAACTAGATTGTTTTTTGTTGAAAGAGATCATGTTTTGTGGACTATTATAAAGATTGACCACTCTCTTTTGGTATGCTCAAACACCAACAACCAAAGGTCCTTCACTCAATGCCCCTTCACCATTGCTTCCATGGAGAACCCTTCCCACATTTCCAAAAACATTGCTCAACATGATTAAACAATGTACAATATTGAGTCCATACAATCACCTTGCTTGTACCAATCTAACACTATTTATATTCTTAGCATCTTAGTCAAGCTAGAATAGTGCTAATCAACCACCTAAATAGAAAATTCACAATATAGTTCTACTTTACTTCTAAATTACTACATTTTGTATCACTTGCCTAAGTCTAATAGTTAAGAATAATTTCATCATCCTCCTTTTAGTATGTTCCGATGGCCTACACATCCAAAAAATTTCTAGCATCTTGAACTTGTAGAATATGAATTGTTTGGTAGTGAATGGACATGATTGGCAATAAATCATCATATAAAAAAACTCCCATGTTGTGACCAAAATGAATAAAGTCATTGCAAAAAGTTCATACATCCATGACTTCCCCATTTATCAAACTTCAAACAATGCCAAAGTAGGTCACTGCAAATTTTCCTAGACTACAACAGGAAACTTCAATCATGATTATTGTAACTAAATTAGTCATCTATCACAAGCATATAAATAACTTTTTAGTTCAATTACACCCAGCAAAGATATAATGACTAATGAGTAGTTCCATCTTAACTTAAAAGTATTTTTTTAAAAATAGTTTCCAAATATAAGTTAGAAAATCCACAAACCAACCTAACAAGAAAAAAGGTTATCTTCTCTATAGAGGGAACTCCTTGAATGGCTCCCTCGGATATGGGTGCATTGTGGTCCAGAGCAAATGATGTAGCAACTATACCAAACTGGTGATTTTCCATGTAAAGAAATAATTCTTTGCAGATAAATTCATTTCTAGAAGTAAGAGGAATAGAATATAGATGAGAAAATAATCTCTCAAAATTCTTTTCCTTTTGGGGGAGATCATTACATTCACAATCCTTACCCTTGTAACAATAACTTTTCCAACAATGTCTATATACTATCAATTCCTGATAACTCTTGCTGAAACATATAGATAGTTGCCATCACTAGTAAACTTCCTAAATGAGTGTTTTGGACATTCACTATCATATATTGTATAGCTTGGAACCAAACTCTCATAAAATTATCTTGCCCTATGGATCTGCAAGTGAATGTAACAGTGTCAAAATCAAAATGTTGAGAGGGAAAAAATATTCTAGCAGCTAATTAAACAACAAATAAAAATCAATGTGAAGAGAAAAGTGAAAATGGGTCACCAAAATAATGAGTAGGCGTGGTATTTATATGCCTTATACAAAAACTTAAATGCACTTAATTCAACCTTTTTCAACTATAACTTTATAGAGCACAACATTCTAGAGACAAAGAAAAACTTAAACTTTGTAGCTATAGAATCCTTAACTAATCTATGTCTTCAAAGAAACACTCTATATCAAAAGTACCCAGATGACGTAGTCTAGAAAATATACATAGAGCTCAAAAAATATTTTTTCTAATTGCAATAGCAACTTTCCTTAACTATTTAGATTAGGCAATCAAGTGAGTTACCCATTCCTCTGAGGATGAGTGGAAAGCTACATATGCCCATGTCTTGAAGAATGTTAATCTTTCAAATGTGAAAAGAACTAAACATGACTTATGTCTTCTCTAGATGCCATGTTTGATTTACCATAATCTAAAGTTGAAGGAAGTATAACAAGTTTGAAACAATCTAAAATAATCTTAAAAAGTTATGATTTTTTCATCCTCAAAGAAAGTAAGCCCAACAATGCTCTCAATATCATCTTGTCACTTCCCTTAGCAATGTGAATTTTAAAATGCATTTATGTATCAATCATACCACTCTAGCTGATCCTCACAACTATAGTGAAAAATGCCTATGAATTCACAGAAATTTTTAGATTCATGGTAAAGTACTAGGTATCATAAAAATAATGCAATAACTATAATCTCCATAAATATACTAGAAACTATTAAGCAATTAGATAGCAATCTAAAGTCAACCATTAGCCTGACTGAAGGACTAAAGGACTCTACATGAGCACAATCTAGGTAGCTTAAGAAAATTAAGAACAAATGTCCTATTCATCAAGAGAATCAACTAATCGCTTCAGAAGTGAATCAACCATGAACAATTACTAGGAGTCAGAATATTTTTCTACATTTACTTTTGTTTAGATATTGGGAAAGGGGAGGGCAAAAAGAAAAAATGGTATTCACCCACTTTAAGTAAAACATACAAATATGTGACTTGTCATGAAAGGTAGTCATTTTTTCCTTTTAACTACTAGACTATTGATTCAATGCAAGGCAGATACACACTAGTGTATCCACAATGCATACAAATACAAGAAAATAAATATTAGCATACCAAGATTTATATTGATTTCATAGAGGCAAATAACAGCGTAATTGAATCATCTAGTAATTTAGCAAAAGAAAAGTACCAACCTTTTAATTTCACAAAGGGTAAAATTATCTTGTCTAATACTATATGACATCATTTTCTTTCTATTAGTTCTCTTTTCTACCATCCACAAAAAATCTAATAACAAAAACTCAAATGTGACTATTTGAACCAATTAACAACAAAGTAATTATAGTAATAACAAGCCAAGCTTTAACTAATACTTGGTTTGTGATCAACCACCAAAACTAAAAATAATAACCATATGCAATTATTGCTTCATATCTGAACAAAATCACAAGTTGCAAAATAGAGATAGTTCTACACACTAAAGGCATAATTATCATCAAAGAAAAGCTTCTAGACTTAAGAACAATAATCTCAAAAATGACTTTTTAAATTAAAATTAGTGATAAGGGCAACATCAAAATGACAAGAAAATCCTCAATTGGGAAGTGGTTTTATAATAAATAATTGGAAATATAAAAACCTTTCTATTTTCAATAATTGTCTTATATCAGGCCAAAACCACAAAATGTTGAAAAGAAAAATTGTCTAAACTTTGAAGGTGTATTTATTATTGAAATAATATGTTAAAACTTAAGACACATAAATCATTAATAAGTAGGAGATATTTTCCACATCAAGTCAAATTTTGATATTGCTATCAAGATTCAACAATGTAGTTTTTGAGTCAAACTCATTGAACCATGATTCATGGATAGTAGTTCACACAAACTCATTTCTCATGAGAATGAATAGAACACTTAGCACTCATTGCATCTAGGTAGTGCTCACAAAGGTGAAGCACCATGACTTCATCAAAGGCTCACCCATTCCAGTACTACTCCAGCTCAAGCAGGCTTAACTATGGAGTTTCCTCCATGGTTTAAATCACTCTACTTACAATCCCATTTGCAAATCCTACAACAAGTGTTGTGCCTTATGAACCATTCATTAGAAATCCCCTTGAGCTCATCAATAGATAAGCCTAAGATATTTTCCATAGCAAGTCAAATTGTGATATTGCTATTAGGATTCAACTGTACATTTTTTGAGTCAAACTCATTGACCCATGAATATATAATATATGACCCAAGAAAGAGGGTGAAATTTTAAATATAATGGATTATACATCCTTTCCTCCTACTACTAGATGACTAAAGGTGCTTTTGTGCTAATTTTACCCCCTTTCCTTGTAGTTATTTGCAACATATATGAGGAAAAATGGAATTTCTAAAATAAAAACTCATAGTAATACAATCAAATTTCTAAATTAAATGTAACCATAAATACTAGTAGAAGGCTTCAATTACTTAACACAAATATATAATTAGATTATCATTGAATTAAATACTACATTAGTCAAAACTAAATAACAAGGATAATATATAGAGCATCACATGTCCCAAAATGCTTTGTCAATAGGACAAGTGGCTAGATAGTGAAAATCTCAACATGGGAGGATTATACCCTTCACTACTCCCCTACTAACAAAATGTCAAAAATTATTTAAATGACTATGTGCCATGCAAGTCCCTTTGTCCTTAATACCAACATACATGAGGAAGATATGTCTTAGTTCAATGACTAGTTGTGGAGGTTGCATTAAGATGATTTAAAAACACACAAGTAAAATACCCTTAGCAAATGTGAAAGTCTAGAATCAATGAATGCATGGGCTTATTCCAAAAAATATACTTCACAACTCAGCCACATAAGAAATCAAAAACATAGTCATCCACTTTAAAGAAGTCTTGAATGCCTCTCCATTTGACCTAACTAAAGCCCAAATCAAATATAGATTAATGTGATTCCTATGCAAAATTCAAGCTAGAAGTACAAGTTACCTACCTTAGAGACAACCACATCAATATTTGCAAGATGACTATTGTAGAACTTGCAGACATAAATTTTCCCCTTTCGCTATACCAAAAATAGCCTCCCTATATTACTGACTAGCAGTAATATCAACCCTTAATATTAGACTCAAAACTTCTCACTGGCAAGATTTCAAGTATTGCATGACCTCACTTAATCTGTCAGAATAGAAATCAAATTCTAATTAAATTAGATAAACTGATTGATCAAATAAGATATCGTTGCAATTACATACATCCTACCCATAGTTCAAAACATAATAAAACTAAGAACATCAGTTCAAGGGCTCATTATGTGGTAATAAATGCCTTAATTCATCTACCACTCAGAAGAGATCCCCACTTCTATTTCAAGATCAGAAAGAGGTCTCTGAAGCAATTTAATAGCACAAAAGTGATTTCAAAAACATTCTAATGAAGACCAAAATTCTACCAAAATTAGTGATAAAATAAGTGTTGCACAGAGGAGAGGGCACTTGGATGAAACCCAAGGGAAGAATAAGAAGGTCTTAACTAGCCTTGACAACAATAAAGAGTTATACATTCGGAACAAGAAATCAAATGTAGTTAGTAGAAATCTATATAGATAAAGGTGAACATATAATTGAATCATCAAATTTAAGACTCACGGGTTTATTATACCCTTGCATCAATAGATTGAATACTCCATTTACACTAACAATCCAATCAAAAGTTTATGATAAGTCAACACTTGGGACATCACTAGCATATAAGATATAATCAGCGACCCACCCCTGATCAAATATAAGTCCATACGTAGCAAACATTAAATACAACTAACATTAATTTTAGAAGAAAAATAGAACTAACATAATCATCAGCATTCATACATCCCATCCCAAAACAATAATAGTAATCACAAGGCATAGAAGAACTAAATCTCCACTTAATGAAGATCATTATGAGTCATAATTGGAGATAGACAAACCCTAAAATTAATTTTCTAGCACACGGTAGCTAAGAAGAAGGGAATCTAAGATAGAAATGCATTAAACATTAATACTTCAAGAATGATGTATCCTATAAATAACCAGCCCTCCTCAAGGACAATAGATCAAAACTAGCTGATTGGAGAAATCCTCACTGACAAACAAGATGAAGAACTTGCATTACCTAGTGAATAAGAACAAGAACCAAAGATATTCTAAGTTGAATGTTATAATTTTTAATAAGGAATTAAGGCAAAGATTAGACATCTCTGAAGGTCAATATATAATTTTAGAGTTATGGACATATGCATATGTGAAGATAGATACACTCAAAGTAGATTATGCATAAGACATAGGAGAAATATATCTTTTTCTTAGGATTACAAGGATTGATCTCCCAAGTAATTGGATATCCATAAGGTCTTAAGTAGAGGGATTGTGATGAAATGGTGATATAGTCTAAGGACTGTTCTAAGTTGGTGTAATATCCCCTTCCATAAACTAAAGTTTAATATTAAAATATAATAATAATTATCATTATGTGCAGTACCAAAGGAATGATATGTTAATTACTGAGACAAAGAAAAGATTGGCAATGAACAACAATAATATATTACTAACTAATAAAGATGTTACAACTAAGAAAATAATGTGGATTAGCAACTAATACTATTAAAATATAAAAGAGGATCATTGAGAGAAATATAATCCTTAGACGAAATCACATTACCAAGAAAATACTATTGGATAGCTAAGTAATAGCAATTATGGAGAATCCAAACTATTGTAACTCATTCTCATCCTCAGTGTTGTAGAACACGACCCTATCTATGGATTTATTAATATGTGAAAGGAGCAGCAACTATGTCACACTGAGATGGGATATGAACAGAGATATCATTAGAGAAGCATAGGAAATTCATCCAAAATAAACTATTAATCTTTTCAAAAAGCTAACTATTGACAAAGATTTCTATGACTGGAACCTTTTGTTATGTAGTGTTGTTGGCACATAAATGTGTTGAAGGAAACTGGTATTGTAGAAAGTCTAGAGAGGACTAAGTGTATGTATGTGGAGACTAGTTAAATGATTCAAAGACTCAGTTTAGCTGTCATCTCAATTGTCAATAAGTTAAATTTCAACAAGCGAACCCTAGCTCCACCATGAAATGACCCCAACAAGAGCAAAAATGAACCCCAACCCCACTTACAACACCAATTTGAAGTCCCAAAGTTTAAAAAGTCTAAATGGGTCACTAAAAACCCAAAATCAGCCAGAAACATGGTAACACCTCAATTGAACTATAAAACAACCTTAACGAAGCCATAAAAACCAACTTCAAAAAGAATAGTCAAGGCCTAGTTTTTGGAATGCTAACAAGGTCATTCTAGGGATAGATTTAACATCAAAAACTCCATACCCATTCTTTCTCCATCCAACACTACTAAAAAAGAAATCACTTCCTAAACTACCATGTATCCATTTTACTGAGGAAGGGATGTTACAAAAGGCACACATGGAAGAAGAATTGAATCTAGATAAAAAATAGTATAGTTTGTGGCAAGTAGTAGTATGTGGTAGTTTCTCAAATAGTACTTCATTTGGCAAGGATGTCTTCTCAAATTTGCCTTTGATGCCTCAAGCTACATAGAAGACAACATTGTTCAACCTTGATAGTCGAGGGGTAGTAAAGATTTTTTTTCCAATTTATTAAAAGGGTGTGTTAAAAGCTAATGGTTGTCTTTGTCCAACAATTTTAAATGTAATTAAATTTTTTTAGAATTTAAAAGGCTTGATCAATCTACCTTCAAAAAAGGAATACCTCTTTGTTGAGGGAGCTGAGGCATAGAGAAAGATGTGAAGGTTGTATCTCCCAAGATAGGTCTCTAAGCTAAACTTGCAACCAGAAAAGATGAACCAACAAAAAGAGTCTCTTGCTAGATGATTTTAAGATCTAAAGTTAAAAAGAGAATGGTGAAAGATTCTTCCCAGTGTGAGTTTAGCTCATGCAAGCAATATCTCGGTCTCTTCTCCCTTCTGGAACAAAAATGACTGACAGTGCAACAAATTAAATTACCATAATCTGGAAAGCACAAGCTAAGTTAGCAATGACAAAGATGATAGTTCCTACAGAAACTAGGTAATGGGTGAAGTGGCACACAAAAGAAAAAATAGATTTGGGGAGGGAAGTTGGTGCCACCCTACATACATTTGAATTATGATTCTTCAATTAGGAATGTGTGTATTTTTATGGTAGGTTAGAGGATTTCTTCCCAACTTTCTTGATCTTGTTCTCTACTTCTTTGAATTAGCTTGAACAAACAGATTTCTGGGGAGGGAAGTTGGTGCCACCCTGGACGCATTTGAATTCTAGTTCTTCAATTAGGAATGTGTGGATTTTTATGGTAGGTTAGAGGCTTTCTTCCCAACTTTCATGATCCTATTCTCTACTTCTTTGAATTGGCTTGGTTTTATTATTTATTATTTATGCTTAGTATTTGGCAATGCCTAATATCAACTTAACATTAATATTGTTTAGTTTTTGTAGCCAACTTATGATTTTTCTACAATTTAAGGATAGGCCCAATGCAACCCTCAATAATTAATTAAAAATAAAAGATATGTTATCTGATATGTTCTATTAAGAAAGTAACTTTGTAATGAAAAAAATAAACTTTATAATGGCCAAAGTTGTATAAGAAAGCAGGGTATGCTTTGAATCAATTGGCAAAAATCATTATCAGAAATAGATTGAAAAACCAAATGATAAAAGATTTTTATAGGAATCATGGTTTACTTGGTTGAAAACATATATTAGGTTAGGTTTCCACAAAAAAAATGATGCAACCAACAAAAAACATGAGAAAAAAAAGAAGGCTTTAGATGAAAATAGGGTCAAAATTGTAATTTCACTAGTTTGGTGGCAAGTTTAGGCACTTTTATTGTGGTCATAAATAAGAATATTGCACTATTAAAACTAGAGGCTACAAGCTTTTGTTAACATGACAACTTTTTAATGTGAATTTGTGGCCAGCCAATTCATGATTTATCACATTTTTTGCAAGATCAACATAGTTGACTTTAAATAACTACAATCAAATTATGATATCTTATAGTTGCACTTGCAACAAGATTATATAAAAACTAAATTCATACCTCAATGACCACAATTGTGGTGTGCTCAAAGCAGCAATTATATATCAGTGCAAACAGATATAAGAACAAAAAGGTACAAAGCTAGAAAGTATTTTACTCACTCAAACTACTATTATTTTTTAAAACTTAGCCACACCACATTTTTGCAAACAAAAACAAAACCAAAGTTGCCATAAACTTACCTTCGATAAAGTTGAATCACTTCATAATACCGGTACTTTATTTCCTCTTTCAACATTTGATCTTTTTGCCCCATTCGGTCTATCCAGACATGTGAAAGACTTACAAAGTTGACATCAACTTCAAGAATAAAGGATTCCTCAACAATTACTGATAGTTTAACATTAAAATTAAGGTGGAAACAAAGTAAATTAATATATGTGAAATTAAAGATGAAATAAAAGGAGGCTATTTAAGAGTTGAGAACCTGAAATATAGTACTTGATAGGGATCAAAAAGATAATATATAAGACATCAGAGAAGTTTATTTTATATAGATTCTAATTTACCATGGATATCTATGATCAACATACCACTAAAGCACACACACTGCCTTATATGGCCCTAGCATGCCAAAATACATCTCCTATTAATCAAGCAAGTTCTATTACTATTGAGTAACGAGTATTTGCATCTACAGGAAAACTTGCCAAAAGGTAAAATTCCTCAATTGTCTTTTGGGAACATCCAAGACTTCTTCTTTTTTCTTTAATCACCTATGTTAAATCAACATCCTTTAGCATATCTTTGCACTATTTAAACCAACAAATACAATAAAAAATGTCATTGCAGATTCATATCATGAAACATTCCTCCAATTTTTTCCAAACTATTTGTTAGGTTCTTAATTTCATTTTTAGATTCACCTAGAAACATACACATTTTCTTAAATAGTTATGCAACACAAACCTCTTCTGAGCTTAAAATTACTTGAGAATCTAATGGAATCTTAAGGATGGTTCTAGTAGATTCTGCATGGAGGACCCATTTTTCAAGCTCCATCAATAATGCTACTACAATATCCTATATCATTGTTTGCATGTGAAATTCTATTGTTTTCCAATTTGTAGGTGGAAACATAATTAAATGCTACAACTTTTTGTCATCCTCCTCAAGCTGCATAGTGAACAAACATAAGTCAATTACTAAACACCTACTTTGGACATCAAAGTACACGTAGCTGTGAGTTCATCATACTAACTTCAATATGAGATAAGAAAGAAAATATTAAAAATGTCCAATTCCAAATATGCTAAAAAATGGAAGGACTCTATAGTGGAGCCAATACCATTATCTTCTAAGCCTTCATCACCAAAAATCTAGCAAAATCTATTAGCCAATTTTAATATAGCAAAAGTAGAGGTTGGATGGAAGTGAATGTTCTTGTATGCATGTTAATAACTTAATTGTGTATTTCTCAAAAACACTTATTACAACTTAGGTTAAACATGTTGAGTCTTTTTCTTTTTGGGAGCACAAAATCTCACTCTCTTGGATCATAAGCCAAAAACTCATGAAAAATTTGTGAATTGACATAACTTAGCCCAAAATTACTCTAAGAAGCTTTCCTATGACCCAAAAAATCACCTAATTCATAATGAAACTCACTCTAACCTGCATAATAATATTTGGATTGACAAATCAAAAATGTCAAACAAGGACATAATCAATTTAGTTGTCAAGATGTAGAAAAATGTGAAAAAAATGAGAGAAAGAGAAGACAAAAATGTAGGTCATGCTCAAGCCTAGAGAAGAGAGAACTTGTTAAAAGCTAGTATTCAAAATGATTAGGGTTATTAGGAAAAAGTAACAATAAAGGACCATTATTCAACTGCTAGTACTAGGGTTATCATATAACCATCATTACGAGTGAAGCAAACATCTTCTTCCTCTTCAATTGTCTTAGCTATTGATGGGGATGAAGAGAGTGATTTGGGTTTTCTTCCATGTCTTTTCCTAGTGTCACTACCCTGGTGTTGAACTTGTTCTTATTCATCACCACCTTCCACCTTAACTCTATCTTCATCTTCATCTTGCAATAGAATTAATTCTCCCCCAGATGTACTAACTAGATTGTCTCTAGTGATATGCATGCCACTACCTTGATAGCAAGCAACAAGAAGTCCTTCACGTGCTTAATCAAACAATCAAATTGAAAAGGATTTTTCATTTCAAAGTTAAGCCCATGTTGGTCAAAATTTTGACCAACACAGGCTTAGATTTTTTTTAAATGAAAATTTTCCTTTACAATTCGACCAACCTAAACTTTTTTAATTGATGGTCAAAAATTTTGGTCGAAAAATGAGGTCAAATGTAGTAGTGATTGCTACAATAACTCGACATCCACTAGAGCTAGAGTAACCATACATCCACTAGAGTGATATTAAATTGACATCAATTAGAGCTATTGTAACTTAGTATGCACTAGAGATATAGTGGCTTGGCATCCACTAGAGCTATAGTAACTAGGCATCCACTTAGTAGCAACAAAAAATTGGAAACCACTAGCACTGGGCTACAACATGTAGGATTGAAAGAAAGCCTAGGATGCTCCTAAATCACATTGCTGCAGGATGCCCAAATAGAGAAAATAATGATGAAAATAAAAGTAATAAGTACAAAGGAAAGAAGAAATTCAAGAACTACAAAGAAAAAGGTAAGAAATTTTGTTTTATGGCTAAAGATTCTAATAACAATGAAGATGAAATGGTATATATTGCTATAAAGGATGAATCTAATGATGAAGGAGATAAGATGACACTTATCTCTCATGTTAGAAAAAATGATACATTGATTTTTGAAAATGGCTACACACATCATATGACTAGAGGAAAAAAAAAGTTTGAACACATAGAATATTATGATGGTGGTAGTGTGAGATTTGGAAATAATGAACCTTGTTGCATAAAAGGAAAAGGATGTATTTCATTAACCAATGAACTTATATGTGACAATGATTATTGGGTTGAAAGACTAAAGTATAATATACTAAGTGTAGCATAGTTGAATAACATTGGATGCAAGGTAAAATTTATGAATGGGAAGGCAAAACTACTAGATGGAAAAGGAAATCTAGTTGGATCTGGCAAAAAAACAAAATGTTACCTATTCTATCTTGATCTTAGTGAAAGTTCATGTTTTATTGCTCAAGTAGAAGAAAGTTGGTTATGGCACAAAAGATTATGTCATTTAAACTTTCATAACCTAGTTAAGATAAGAGAACATAGAAGAGTAAGAGGTCTTCCTAGCTTGAGGAAACCTAAAATGGGTCTATGCAAAAATTGTCAAATTGGTAAGATGGGAAAGACTAGTTTCAAAAGAAAGAACTATCATTCTAAAGAAGTCTTAGAGCTTGTGCATACAAACTTATGTGGACCTATTGGAATAGAGATTTATAGTGGAGAAAAATTTTCTATTTTTTTTGTTGATAATTATTCTAGAATGATGATTGTAATTCATATAAAGAAAAAATATAATCTTTTCAAAAATTCAAGTGGTATTTGGCAAGAGTAAAAAAAAAAATTGGAAAGAAGTTGAAATGTTTAAGATCAGATAAAGGTGGTGAATTCATCTCCAATGAATTCAATGAATTCTACATTGAAAAAAGAATTAAAAGACAAGTATCAACTTTTGGTATACCTCAATAGAATGGTATAGCTGAAAGAGGGAACAAATCCATCATGGATTGTAAAAGAACATTGATAATAGAAAAGAATGTTGCAATCAAATACTAGAAGGAATATATCAAAACTTTAGTTCATACTTTGAAGAGAGTACAAGTGAAGAAAGATGCAAATTAGACTCCTTATGAACTATGGTATGGCTACAAACCTAACGTAAGTTACTTGAAAGTATTTGGTAGAAAATGTTATATGTTGAAGGAATCTAGGAAAGCAAAATTTGATGTCAAAGATGATGAAGGTATATTCCTAAGATGTTCCTACAGAAGTAAAGCATGCAAGTTTTTGAATTTGTCTACTCATAAAATCATAGAAAGTGCACATGTGAGAATTGATGAGTTTGCAAAACATAGTAAAGAAGAAAGCAACAAAGAGCCTGGGGATTACAAAAGATTTATGTACTCTGAACCTGATACTTTGCCAAATCTATCTGAAAGAAAGGAGGCTTCACCTCCTAAGTCCCCAAAATCTCTAATAGCTACTGAGTTGCAAATAGTGCAACTTGAGTCATAGTCTAAAGGACCAGAGTCATGATCAGAATCTATCAAGCTAGAACAAATCAAGTGTGATGGACCCGAGTCACAAATAATGGGACTCGAGGTTGATACTAAAGTTTATGATAAAATTAGTGAAACTTATTCCAAATATAAAGAACCTATGTTAGTAAGATATTTTAGAAGTCATCATGCACCTAATCAAATCATTTGAGACAAACCAGATGGAACAATAACAAGAAGAAAATTGAAAGGTACATATTTACTTGTTGAATTTGAACCTAGAAATATTAAATATGCTTTGGATAATGAAAGTTAGATTGAAGAGATGAATAAAGAAATAAAATAGATAGAGAAGAACAAAACTTGGACTCTTGTTCTTAGACCCAAGGAAAAAAATGTAATTGACACAAAGTAAGTATTCAAAAACAAGCTAAATGAAGATGGAAAAGTTTCCAAGAACACAGAAAAGTTGGTATGTATAGGCTATTCTCAAGAAGAAGGTATTGATTATGGTGAAAAATTTTCTCCTATTGCAATATTAAAAGGTGTTAGATTTTACTAGCATATGTAGCTCACAAAGGATTCAAAGTTTATCAAATGGATATAAAATCTGCATTCTTGAATGGAATTCTTGATGAGGAAGTCTATAGTGGACAACTTGAAGGTTTTGTAGATCCTAGGGAAAAGGACATGGTATGTAAATTACACAAGGCATTGTATGGTCTCAAGGAGGCTTCAAGAGTTTGGTATGAAAGATTTCATAACTAATTGATATAATGTGGTTTTCAAAGAACTAATGATAACAGTAGTCTGTATATCAAAGAAAGACCAAATTAAAAGATTGCGTTGGTAGAAATATTTGTTGATGATACTTTATTCATAGGAAATGATGACTTGTGTAAAGAATTTTTAGAAGAAATGTGTAAAGAATTTGAGATATCTATGTTTAAAGAGATAAAATTCTTTGTTGAACTATAGATTTAATAGAAGAAAGATGGTATCTACATTACTCAATCTAAATATATCAAGGATATATTAAAGAAATTTAGAATAGAAGACTCAAGACCAATTGGAAACCCTATGTCTACTAGACATAATCTTTCCAAAAATTATGATTCCAAAGAGGTAGATCAAACAACATATAGATCAATGATTAGAAAATTGTAGTATGTAGTGCACACAAGGTCTAATATTCATTGGCAACCAATATGGTGGCAAGATTCTCAACAAATCCTAAAGAAAATCACATAATGGCAATCAAACGAATCATGAGCTATCTTAAAGGTACTAGAGAATATGGTTTATGGTACAAAATAGGAGGCAATTTAGATTTAAAAGTATTCATAGAGGTTGATTGGGCAAGAATTATTGATGACAAAAAAAGCACCAGTGGTGGAGCATTCTTTCTTGGTAAAAGACTAGTGTCTTAGGCAAGAAAGAAACATAATTTTATCTCTCAGTCCACAATAGAGGTGGAATATGTAGTAACAATAGTCAGTTTTTCTAATATTGTTTAGTTCAAAAAACTATTAGTAGATATGAAGGTAGAAATCAAGGATCCAGTAGTTATATACTATGATAACACCAATGCAATCAATATATCAAATAATCCAGTGATGCATACCAAAATGAAACACATTGCTATAAAATATCATTTCTTAAGAGAATTGGTACAAGATAAAGAAGATTGGAATATGTGAATACAAAAGAACAAATTATAGACATATTCACCAAATCATTACCTAAGGATGCAATTTTTTCTCTAAGAGGTAAGCTAGGGGTCATTCCTCTATCTGAAGCTCACTAAATGAAGTTCAGTGATGCATCAACCAAAGCATTATTGAAGATCAATCAGTTGGTGCAATATTGACAAGGGCATATTGCAAATGAATCAATACTTGAGGTACATTGATAATAATTGATTATTATCTTTTTCATGAGATGTCAAAGAGGGAGAAGTTTGTTGTCATATCACACATAAATTTTATAAAAAGAAAGAGTTGTCAAACAAGGATAATGAACTTGGTCTGATATCAAAAGCAAAGTTTTCTATCCAAAAAATTTTTGATAGAGGGAGAAACTAAAGATAGAAAGAGTTCAAACTGATAGAGGGAGTTCTCATGGATGAGAATTAGAATGAAACTAGTGTAGTTTATCTTGTACCAATTCTCTTAAGAAATGATATTTTATAGCAATGTGTTTCATTTTGGTATGCATCAGTGGATTATTTGATATATTGATTGCATTGGTGTTATCATAGTATATAACTACTATGTTAGTGTAGTTTTTTATTTTTTCTATTTTGCGAGGTTTTTTCTACACTTTTAATAATCTCGCTTAGGTTAATAAAGCACGTCTTATTAGGTGAATGGTTGTGAGGTGTCACCTTCCTACATGTGAGCATCCATTAGCTATCTTGGGAAGATACCTTGCTATCTTTAGTCCAATAGATGGTTGCTCCTCATTGGTTGATGTTGCCACCTCCTCCCTCTTCCTAGCCTACATAAGCATGCTACCTGGCTTGTATTTGCATCTCTTGTTTTTGCATCCTCTTAATGCTATTTTTGCTTCCAGCATTTGCATTACTCTCTTGGAGACTAACTCTATGATGCTATTTTGATTTTGTATCATTTGCATTCATAGTTTAGATATCTACTCTTTGCACTAGTTTTCTGGGTTATTAATCTTTTCAGATTCTAACATGGTATCAGAGCTTTTCTACGTGCAAGAGTAGATTTTAGTTTCCTTATTTGAGAGATTCGGAGGGGGCTAATAAAATTTATTGTAGTTTTTTGAAAAACAAAGTATGCTCTTCTCTTGCATCTTTGGATGATCTTGAGAATTAGAAAAGTTTTGACAAAAACGATTTTTCTCTAGGGTTTCAATCTCAAATCTGACAACCAACTTGCATATTTGGAGTTTTCAATCAGTTTTCCAGGTTCCAGCATGCCATTGATGGACTTAAGAAGCTGATCCAACATTTGCATGTCATATTTTGGTTGCTAGGGTCATTTTCTGATTTTTGGAGCCGTTTTTTACTGTTAAAGGCATCTAATTTACACTACAGCAACATCTTCTGTTCATCAGCAAAAATAATGCTTTCTGGGTTTTGTTCGCAGCCCCGAAAAACCATCTGGGTATCTTCTAAATTTTGCATGCAAGCTATATATTTTGCAAAATCGAGCATGCAAAGCTATAGCCATACCCCTCTCCGTTGGCAGTCGCAGATTTGAACGCAGTTTTCAAATGTCTCATTCTTGCTCATACGGACTCCGATTTTGACGATTCTTGTTATGAACTTGGCTATTTTCTTGTGCTCTATCTACTAGTGGAGTTTTTTTTTTTTTTTTCATGCATGAATTCTTCAGAAATTGCAGATTCTCAGCCGTGACTATGCACAGTTCTCATTTTGGAAACTTCAGAGGATCATAACTTTCTCATACGACCTCATATTGAGGCGATTCTTTTTTTGAAAGTGCATGATTTTTCGAGTAGATCGTAGTGGTGCTATTTTTTTCCTTGATTATTGTGCCCAAGTTTCACTTTTAGCATATGATCTTCATGAGGAGGCCCTATCAGTTTTTCTTCCATAACTTGAGCATACAGATGTATTTTTCGGTCCAAAAAATGCGTTGGAAAGCTGGTTCTGAGATGGAGATGATGGTACAAATTTTTTTGATTTTTGCTACAGTTTGGTTGCCTGTTTTGGTAGTCAAAGCCAAATGTTCTATTTTGCCTTCCGGGAGCCATATCTCGCTCATTCGGACTCTTTTCTGGGCTCACTAGATATCGTTGGAAAGTTGGTTCTATGAGTTATTCAGTTGCATAGGTCTTTTATCCAGATTCTGCTCCAGGTTCTTTCTCCTTCGAGTTTTGCACTTTCGCACTCTGGTGGATTACTTGGATTCTACAGGTCCTGGAATCTCTTCTTCTGTTCTTTTGGCTCACTCTTCTTTCTAAATTCTGAGCATTTTATGCTTCTATTCTGTTGCATTCCTTTTTTTGTAAACACACTGAGATAAAGTGCTTGCTTTTGCATATCTGGGATCTTGTACACCTTGTGTTTGTTTGTACTTGCACTATTTTATAAAGTGCCATGGGGGGGATAGTTGTTTGCCGCTTATAGGCCCTCTTTCTCTAATTCCTCATGCAGTGTGTCGGTGACACCGCCCTTTATCCTGTGCTTGTACTTCTATTACACTATTGGTGTTCCTGATTCTTCTTCTTGCAGATGTTTTTGGCATTGCATTTCAATGTTCCTGTCACCCCTCTCCTTGTTCAGCATTATGGGGGGGTTCGCTTGTTGTTCTATGCTTCTTTGGTTGATGGTTTGTGCCTTCTATTTCCATGGAGGTTCTACAGATCAGCATTTTGACAGAGTTTGCAGCTTCATGCTTCGGAGATGCTTCATGCTCTTTTTTGTTCCTCTCTTTGGGACATTTCCTAGATTGGAGGCTTAGTTTCCTTCATCTAGTTCTTTTTCTTGTATTGGGTACTTGATCAGGCCTTGTTGTCGGGACCCATTTTCCTACTTTCATAGCTTTGCTAGGTTAGCATCCACCTAAGCTTCGCTTATGGGGGGGTGTTAGTGTAGTTTTTCATTTTTTTTATTTTGTAAGATTTTTCCTACACTTTTAATAATCTCGCTTAGGTTAATAAAGCATGTCTTATTAGGTGAATGGTTGTGAGGTGTCACCTTCCTACATGTGAGCATCCATTAGCTATCTTGGGAAGATACCTTACTATCTTTAGTCCAATAGATGGTTGCTCCTCATTGGTTGATGTTGCCACCTCCTCCCTCTTCCTAGCCTACATAAGCATGCTACCTGGCTTGTATTTGCATCTCTTGTTTTTGCATCCTCTTAATGCTATTTTTGCTTCCAGCATTTTCATTACTCTCTTGGAGACTAACTCTATGATGCTATTTTGATTTTGTATCATTTGCATTCATAGTTTAGATATCTACTCTTTGCACTAGTTTTCTGGGTTATTAATCTTTTCAAATTCTAACACTATAAAATATCATTTCTTAAGAGAATTGGTACAAGATAAAGAAGATTGGAATATGTGAATACAAAAGAACAAATTATAGACATATTCACCAAGTCATTACCTAAGGATGCAATTTTTTATCTAAGAGGTAAGCTAGGGGTCATTCCTCTATCTGAAGCTCACTAAATGAAGTTCAGTGATGCATCAATCAAAGCATTATTGAAGATCAATCAGTTGGTGCAATATTGACAAGGGCATATTGCAAATGAATCAATACTTGAGGTACATTGATAATAATTGATTATTATCTTTTTCATGAGATGTCAAAGAGGGAGAAGTTTGTTGTCATATCACACATAAATTTTATAAAAAGAAAGAGTTGTCAAACAAGGATAATGAACTTGGTCTGATATCAAAAGCAAAGTTTTCTATCCAAAAAAATTTTGATAGAGGGAGAAATTGAAGATAGAAAGAGTTCAAACTAATAGAAAGAGTTCTCATGGATGAGAATTAGAATGAAACTAAGGATATATTTCTTAATTTATTCTTTCTCAAAAATTTCATTAAATTATGACATGTTGTGTTGCCAGTATTGCCCATAAGTGAGATTGTTTAAAAATTTGATTAATTGTGTATTATCTTTGATGTTACACAAATTGTCATGTCATTACTAGTTAGTGTATGTTGAACTCACTCGGAAGATGAAGATAGTTCTCTGTGACTACCGAGCATTCCAAAGTTTGTCTAGTTTAGAAGTCAATATCCACTGAGCTCACTCAGGTGCCAAATGAAAGTCTATAGAAAATGTGTTAACTGAGCTCACTTAGTTAATGAAGGAAATGTTGGATGGAACTAATACTAACTAAGCTCACTCAGTTACTAAAGGAACTTTACATATAGGTAGTGTTGACCAAGTTCAGTTGGTTAACATAGGAAAAAAAATTTTGAGTTAGTGTTTACCGAGTCAAATCAACTAATGAAAGAATTTCTTATTTTGGCATATTAAGTTCAACTGATTTATCTATTGGTTCTAGTTGACTGAGAAGATGAATATTAATTATTCTAAGTTTTATTATAGCTGACTTGATAAATATGAAAGATATAAATATAAGGTCAAGTTGAGGATTAGAAGTGTGTGAATGCATGGAAGATAATTGAAGATTTAATGATGCTAAAAGGAAGAAAACTAGAAAGATAAACAAGATATCCCCGAGAAGATGAAAAGATACATTTGATCAAGGAGGATCAAGTATACAAGCTAGAATTGAGATCTGTAATCATCATTTTAGTTGCAATTAGAAATTAGGTCATGTCATTGTTACTCTCTAACTATTGTAGCAGTGATCTAAATCTCTTTAAAGAGTTGGCTTAACAACTATTTGTAAATCCTCTAACAAGGTGACATTTCTATTGAATTGTCCAAAGACCTATAACAAGGCCACACCTAATAGAATGATTAGATCCTCTAATAAGGTCACACCTAACAATACATTTTGTAACCTTTAATAGGGTTGTCTCCTAATAAGGCTCACTTTAGAAGAGTGAAAAATAGTATCTAGTTCCAATTGGTGGTTTTTCCCAAATTGAGTTTCTATGTTAAACTTTGGTGTCAAATGTGTGCATGCCATGTTTTTGAAACTAAGTTAAATTAATAAGTAATCATAGATAATTCTTAAGATTTTTATGTTAAGTGTTTGCTGAGCATTCTTAGTACTTATTGAGTTACATCATTTTTAGTGTGTTTACTGAGCAACTACAGAGTTCAATTTTTAAAGATTATTTTGTACTAACATCTAAGAGATTTAGGATTTATTTTAGTAGAAATTAATTCATCCCTCCCCTCTTAGTTGCTCCTCTTATATTTTCAATATGTCATTGATGCCTTGATGACATTTACAAGCATCAATTATATCATTACTAAATAAAAGATAATATCAAAATATAAATTTTAAACTTTGAACCACAAACTAGACATTATCTCAATGATTTCATTGATCGTATTCCAAATTCTATAAATGAGGTGTCATTATTTGTGTCCTTGATGTTGTCTCTTCTTTCCCATTAAAAATATTTTTTTAGTAATTTGACACTTATGATTATTATGGAGAAAGTGCCTAAACTCATCAAAAACCTGCTTTCCTAAACTTCTTGAATGACAAGATTTCATCTCCAGACCACAAATTAGACATGCAAATTTTACCTTTTTCTAAAAACCTAAAAGATCATGTACAATTATCATACACAACTTAAATATACAACAATTATGTGTAAGCACTATAACAGACCAAAAATATGTGACCTTAACAATATAACATACCACAAAAATGAGTTAGCTCAGAGGTATCAAGTATTGTCCATACAAGCATTGCATGGAATTTAAATTGTCTTTGTCCTATTGGTCTAGAGATGTCATACATAGTGACCCCATTCCATAACTTCAACAACTTATCAATAAGGGGCTCAATGTATAGGTTCATATCTTTAACTTGGTACATACCTAGTAATTGAATGAACAAAAACATTACATAATTCTTATGAACATTTTGATGCACTGTTTATAAATTAATTTAAATAATTGTTAAATGAAAAAATACCTAGTGCAATAATTGACAACATTATATGCTCCCTATTTATGGAAATCCAAGGAGGAATTTTATTGTTAACAACAAAAATAGGCCACACTAAATAAACAAACCTTATATCTCCAAATGGATGGACACCGTCTGCTGCCAATGAAAAATTGAGATTATGAGGTTCTTCTTTAAAGTGTGGCCATTTTTTTTTCTATCTCTTGGCATTTACATAATGTCATCTTGACTTCTATTACATCCATGGAAATCCATAAATTGTGCCAAGCTAGTGGACCTGAATAATCATTCAAGATGTGAAATAATGGGAACACACTGAAGAACCTTGTGAGGCACTTTTTTTGTTATTTGATATAACTAATATCTACTAATATGAAAATTAGAGCATTCTATTGTAAATTAATTTTGTTTATTATATATAATGTGATCATTGGGATATGCATATATTGTTTAATACTTCATTCTAATTTGATTCATAATTGTAGATAATTCTCAATATGAATGAGGAAGAATGTCTGATGGTGGTTATAAAAACTCACCTATCAACCTACAACAATAAATATGAATTGTTAATATAATTAATAGTAATGGTATGCTAACATTGAAGATGAAAAAAAGACATACCTTAGCATACATGATATTGCTACATTGGATAAACCATTCATAACATTCAAGTTCACCAACAACACTATAACTTAGAGAAGAGTTATTTGGAAACCTTAGTATAGGGGCTTGTATGCCTTCTCAAGTATAGGTATATCAAGACCATCTTCATCATTATTATTAGATGCACTAGTACCATCATCATGAGCATCTTCTTAGCTACACCAAAATCATCTTCTTCAATCATGTCCTCTGCCACATTATCATTTTCTTTCTTGGGAGTGTTATCCTCAACTTGGATATTTACACCTCCATGTTCCTCCAGTTGGAAATCCACATTCACTAATCGATGAAAAATAGTAGCCTCCTTCAATGTGACCATGTTGGGCCTATAATGACTCTAGGTTGTTGTGATTTGAATTCTTCAATCCTTTAAACCCTTACACTTTTTACAAAGATATATCACATAGCTATGAAATATATCCATCTTCATTACATGGTTTTGATATATCCTCTAATTAATGTAAGGATATATTGCATAGCTCCATCTTCATTACATGGTTTGGGTCTATTTTCCATGGATGCCATAAAGGTCGATTACAATAAAGTTGTTGAATTGATGGAGTATGTAGGACCTTGTTACAGTTACAATAATTAGATGTGGATTGTGCAATAAAAAAAAGTATGTGTATGTATGCATTGTCACCAAATTATATGCTATGCAAAGAAAATGATCAAAGTAAAAGGTTCACTATGTATATTGATGGAAGGCCAAAAGAAATAGGGAATATTGCAGGATTTATAAATAGTTTTTGACCTATATCAACTAATAAGTGGTTGAATTATATGTTCAATCCATACAAGGAAAAATGTGTTTTTGCATGTGCAATAAAATCAATAAGTGTAGGGGAAAATCTTCTGATAGATTAAAATTTGAATGTGTAGATACAAAAAAAATCCTATCATGAGACTAGTAAGTATAAAATTTAAACCAATTACCTCCAATTAATATTAACCCCAATATACAATTTACTATTTGATTAATATTTTTTTTGGTAAGTATAATACTTTCATTTCAATACTAATTGCTAAGAATTACTAATCTTTTTCATTGGGCAACATGGATACACTACAAGGCATAGGCAGGGATGTACCAACTTACACAACTTCAGTGAAGGTGAACCTTAATTAGTGTAATTGTATAAATTTTATGGAAAAAAAAATCATATTATTATGTTCTTTTCTTTATGGATTTAGATTTATTTTTTATGGAATTTTACTGATATTGATGTCATGACCTGATACTTGTTAATAGGGAAAAGAAAAAATGATAGCAGATCAAATGTGATCTAAAACACAGATCTCATTTGTAGATGACATTGCATGTAGTGCTAACTGTTAGAATTCTTTAGAATAACTGAGAGGGGGGGTGAATCCGTTATCCAAGGTCTAAATGCCCTAATAATAATTTTTCTCAAATTATAGTAAGAACATAAAATTTTCATCCATCCAAGCTTAATTCAATCATCTTAGCAAGTTACAGCAAATCAACATGCAAGGATAAAACATGCAAGATCAAAACATGACACAGTGATTTACGTGGAAACCCAATTTGAGAAAAACCACTAGTAACATGCTACTTAATTCTCACTCTTCTAAAGTGATGTCCTGTTAAAAGCCTGCCCTGTTAAAGGCTTACAACACACTGTTAAATGTGACCTTGTTAGAGGATTTCACCATACTATTAGGAATGGGCCTGGTCAAAGGACTTTAGAACATTCTCTTGTAATGTCACCTTGTTAAAGGATTTACAACATGGCTATTAAACCAACCTAAGTCCATAGGATTTAAACTAACTATTACAATTTCTAGAGGGTAACAATAATAGGTTTTTGATCTGATACAACTTACAACATATTTTGTAGATTTCAAATCACACTTTAGTTCAATCCTTTGCTTGGCTTTAAATCACTTCAGCTCTGGTAGCTTGTCATCTAAAGCTTTGTCTCCTTGAGTCTTCTTACTCATCATACCAATGCAACCATATCTGTGGTCATCTATTGAAGCAGAGCAACTGTGTTCTCTTACTCCTTAGTACCTCTTTTAGCACTTTATGCTTTTATGATTGACCTACTCCTCTATTTTCTTCGTAGCCTTATGACTTCTTAAATAGAAATTGAGATTGCCTTACCTGCTCAATTCTCCCTCTCCAACTTTAGGGCTTCAAATAGATTAGGTAGGATACAATGTATCCACCCCATATCTTTCTTTTATCTAGAGACTTCGTCTAAAGCCCAGTTGTATTCTCCAAAAATGTTTTACATGGTGTTCTGTGCCACTAGCTCATTACTCTTATCTTCTATTTGATTCATAGAATTTTAGATAACAACCTTGTTGGCTTAGATCTAGTGAATCTTCAATCTTTGAAATAATGTAGCAACTCAGCATTATTATTTTACTGATGCTCAGTACCTTCTATGTTACTCGGCACTTGAATCCTGCTTGGTACCTGATCTTCGCTTGACATCTGATCTTTACTTGACACTTGATATCTTGACTTCACACTTGATATTCACTTGGCACATACTGAAGTTGAACTTTCTCAGCTTCAACTAGGAATCTGTTCAGCACTAACTAGCTTGCTCGACTCTCTCTCTAATAAACTTAGTTAGACTTTACAAATGACTTAGCTAAAAACTTACATCTTTGGTGTGTTTTAGTGTTCCCATTCTCTATGTCTTAGAGTATGTCATCAATACACTATTTCATCAATGGCTTAGCTGATCTTTGTACTTCATTGTAACATCATAACTTCAACCTTTCTCTAGGTGTTCTAGTTACATCTTATTGATTGCCTCCTTGTCAATCAACCAATTGATAGTATTTGGATCACTAAAGCAATTGTCATTCCTATAAGTAGCAAGTTTGACATCAATGACAAAATAATGATTAAG
Source organism: Cupressus sempervirens (assembly GCA_028749045.1). Classification (NCBI taxonomy): domain Eukaryota; kingdom Viridiplantae; phylum Streptophyta; class Pinopsida; order Cupressales; family Cupressaceae; genus Cupressus; species Cupressus sempervirens. Next base: position 247,018,991 of record CM053788.1, on the reverse strand, counting down.
AACATTCTTTACCAGTTCCATTACTTTTTATGTATGATCTCTTTAATCATTTCCAACAATCTCCCTCATGATCTTTTCAATCATTTCCAACACTAACCCTTTATTCATGGCCCATAAACTCATAACAAAATATAGTGATGAAATTCTTAATCTTATCCTCAAGAGAAACATAACTAAGGAGACAGAGGCACTTAAAGAAGAATTAATACTTAGAGTCAATTTTTTGAAGGTAAGAAGTAATTAATCTTAAGTAATAATAAAAGTTCAATAGATGCTTTTATTTTTATAGTATCTTATAGATCATGACCTAAAATATAATGTGTTCTTTTTGCAAGATTTTGTGACACTTACAAGACCACATGGTCAATATGGTGAGGGTTGTAGTGCATAGCCTTCATATAAGTGACACTTTCTCTTTACAACATTATAACACTTAACTTTGATCTTTATCCATTGCAAATAAAAACAAACAATGAGGCTTTCTCCTTTGTAAATCCTTGAAAATCATGGTTTGATTTGTGCTCCAAAGTCCATAAAACAACTCTTATGAGAATAAAGAATGAAATAGTTGTATACCAAATTCTTGCATCAAATTTTTGCACTACCATAGTTATACAAAGATAACCCTAGTATGCATATGCAAATTAACTCTAGTGCACCAAAAAATGCAATGTGAGAATTATATCTTTGTAGCCATAGAAACCAATCACAACTGCAACTATCATCATCCATACATATCATTTGTATATGCAACCACAGTAAGAAGCTATCCATTTATCCCATAGAAACCAAACATTCCATACTAATATAATGAGAGGGTTGCATCTATTGCTCCAAATGAAAGAATTGGTACACGAAGCTCACTGGCTACATGTGAAAAAATATAAGCAATAACAAAAGATTGTGGTCCTACTAGTGCAACATTGTTTTTTTTCATCAACATTATAACACTTAACTTTTATCTTTGAATGCTTCTAGCTAGTATCCCATTTGATCTTTATCCATTGCAGATGTCTTTTCTAACAATGTATTCCTTAGCTCATGATGAAGTGAGGATTCCTCCTTTGGTCATCACTCTAATATTGTCAATTGTACTGTCGAGAACATGAAGCTTGCAAACATGTTTGAATATGCCAAGTACAACTATTAAAACCTTTTTTTTTAATATATTTTATAGTGTGTTAATCATGCATTTTTTTCGGTGGATTTTATACTCATGGACCTATTTTGTGCACTAATAGTTAGACCTTCAGTTGATAGAACAAAACAAACTAGTACTACTGATGCTAAACCATTTCCTAGAGCAATCCATGTGACTAGTACTAGTTCATTTGTAGGGACATTGTTGCTGAACAAGAAAACTATGCTTCCATTAAAATTATGAAAGATTCTAGGTGCTTTAAAATTAATATTATTTATAGTGTAATTTTAATTTACTTATGCATAACTCATTTTGTACTAATAATCCCATGATGTTTTCTTTAATCATCTTTTTGAAATGACATTAAAGCTATTTGGACCCACCATACATCAAAGGTGCATAGCTTCATATCATTCCTACAATATTTTTTCTTCTTCCATTTATTGTACTATATTAAAGTTATTGATCTAACAATTTTTTATTTTTTTTAAAGGTGGAATGAATATGGTACTAAATTAAAAAATCCACTCATTACATCTTTTAAGGAGCTTTTTGAAAAAAACATTTTTGACACTGCCTTACTTCTCAAAAGAGCATCCAAACATATAAAGACTATGAGGGACCAATATAGAAGGTATCTAAAGGATAAACCAAAGTATGATCATCCTCCTATGATTCCACTAATGGAGTGGAATGAAATAATAGAAAATGCAAAAGAGAAAAGGCTATGTGGTAAAGGAAATAAACTAGAAAAGGGAAAAAGATAGTATGTCATGATAGTATTATGTAGAATGTAATCATGCACTAATTAATGATCTTTGTAAATATATAATATAACATGTTTCAAAAATTTTATAGACTATAGGAAACATCAAAGGCTATAAAAGTGAAACTACAAAAGGTTGGCCAACACAAACTTGGCTCTGGTGGTTATATGAGTCTTTAGTCTCAACTTGAAAGTAGCAGCGATGGAATTTCATATAAAATTTTTTTTATAAAGTGTTGAATTTTTTTTTTTTTAAAATCAAATCATACATGCAAAAATAATGATATTAAGAAAAAAATATAGGGCACAAAATTCAATGTAGATCCCACGGATGAAGATTCAAAAAAAATTCTTTCAAGGAAGGCTATAAAGTCATGGCTACACACCTACACCAAGACTATGAAAGCCATACCCAAGAATATGGTGCACTAAATGAGACACATGTAAATTGGTCAAATGAAAAGTAAATAAAATTGAAAAGTTGAGAAATTTCTTTTTTGGTGTTAGTTTCAAACATAAATTGGCTACATAACAATGTGCATAACATTTCATTGCAGCCTTCAAATCCTATTACAGAACCTGCACATGATGAAGGTCATGATGTGCATCATAGTGGTGGAGGTATCAATGTTCTATTTGAAATTAATTACACAACTATGAATACAATTTAACATCTTTAATTTCAATTTGACATGTAAGCTTTATTTGAATATTTTAGAGCATTTTTAGCATCATGGTGAAGGAGTGGAGCATGTTCTAAGTGTTCACATGTTGAGGTAGCAGTGGATCAAAATGTTATTGTACATGATGTGGCATTTTTAGGTAATAAAAATGCATGTTATGTTCTACTGGTTAATGAAATACTTGTAATAGTTAAAAAAAGAAAAAAAGTATGCCAATTTAACCCTTTTACTTGTTATTGAAACAGAGCCCCTTTAGTGCAACAACCTCATGCTCCTTCAAATAGTAAGAGGCATCATAATTTTATGTTACATGTTCCACAAGAGGAGGAGAATGAGGGAGATATTGATTCTCTTAACAACTTTACCTTAAGAAAGCTAACAAAAAAAATGATTTTTAAAAAATGCTCTTTGATAAACCTTGTTTGATAAACTTTGTTGGATAATGAAAGAATGAACTATTTTAAGTAATTATCTATGAATGTTGTGTATTAATATTGATTTTTATGTCATGTTAATGAATATTTTTATGTGTTGATGAAGTCTTGATTAGTATTGTGTATTAACAAATTTTATATCATATTAATGAATGTTATGTTATTGTATTGATTGAATGTTATAGTTCCACCTTCATGTGGTTGGCCTTGTTAAGTAGAGAATATTAAAGTATTCTCAAAATCAAGTGAAGCTCAAACTAACATACCTTCATTAATTAATCAATTTCATTCATTGTAGTTCTAGAATTATCGAATGATACTCTACGGTATAGGTATGAATATCTAGAGGAAGATTAGGTACTCAATCTTCCAAATTCAATAAGTTTACCACTTTCTTAATTTTGGGTCTTATAGCTGGATCTAGGGTTGACATTAAAAAATAGTTTTACATGTAGGATGTTGTTGTTGGCAATAATCAAATGATAATAATGATGAGTAGATCAATATGAATTTTACTTTTTTGATTTTTTGATTAGGGTTTCATTTTATTTATAGATGGTGCAAATACAAGATCCACATGAAATAAGTACAAATATAGTAGTTTTGTTCTTTCTTTGTAATAGTTTTGATTTTTTTCTCTAAATAATATTACTCAATTCTTTTTATATCCCTCAGGTAAACATCCATATCTCCCTATTCAAAAAACTATTAGAAGAAAATTACCATTGAGAAAAGTAGGGTTGTATTGAAAAATCCGTGCCATGATTTCCAATACTTTTTGTCCCTATTGCCTTAATTTAAATTTGGTTTCTATCTAAATACATGTTCACATTTTCTTTTAAGTAATAATTATTTTTTCTATCATCTCATTCCTTTTTGGAAGAATTAGGTGTCAAATAAAAGGGTTTAAGATGAATTTATAAATATTAGTACAAATATAAGGATATTTGTGTAGGTGGATGAACATACTTAGAATGTCGAACTATAAATAGTAATATCATAAATGAAGTACATCTAGACTCAAATTAAATTTGGAAGTTCCCCCAATAGGTGCTAGATTCTTCTAATACCTCCAAGAACATAAATGATGTAGAGCATCCTCCCATTATGTTGAGCATCTTTAGAAAATCCAACACAATACTTTTCCTACTCAGGTGAGGTCTTAACCATTTGGACTCTCCTTGCCATTTAACCCTCAAGACCTTCTAATGGTCAAAAATTCTCAATAAAAAAATTGTTCTTTTAATATGATAGTGACAAACCAATTTCAATTCTAAATCTGATTACAAACTTTGTAAACTATTTAACATTAAATTCTGACTCCATAACTTACTAAAAAAAATCTCAATTCCTCTTGTACTATAATAGAAGCACACATTTTTCATACTCAACTAGATAATTATTTCTAGATTCATACCTCCATAGTTGCTATTGTAGATAATGAAGAAGGAAGGAGTATGGGGAATCAGGGACAAAAAACTCTTGGATGTTTTACATTTATAAGAAGTCTAGTTAGGAAAATATGTTACATAGAAATGGGTTGGAATGTTAAGTCCCTCCTTGTACTTACTATTATGTTGCCCAAAATTTGAACTATTCTTACATCTTTGCAACTGGCCACATATTGAGTGTTTAAATTGGTTGTGATATGCATCCAACTTTGATTGTGACATGCTCACATTGAAAAAAGAAATTCAACAAAATTTTAAGTATTGTTTTAGTGTTAGCTCTAGAAGCCTTCATTTTGGGTCTTCCAGCTGGATCTAGTGTTGAAATAATTCAAAATCTTTGAAAATAATGAACCCTTTTTTATTTGAACTATTCTTAATTGATAACTTATGTTTAGTTTATTTCTATTAGGTCAAGAGCTTCATATCATGTCCAAATTTGGAACAATGACAAATAAACATGAAAAATGCCAAGCCCAACAAAGTCTAAGTAGCTCAGGAGGAAGATTCTTATCATCGACATTCTTCCAAACACTTCTAGGGATAGAATTAATTTTCCACAATACCAATATAACTTTGTAAAATTAATGAACTATCATTAGATAGTGCCATTGTGGTCACCACAAAAAGATATAACTGTCTTTAAATATTTATCTTGAATGACACAAAAAGTTGGCCATAAACAATAGGAGTGGAGGGGTAACCAAGATCCATACTTGTAGCAGCCTCAGGAACATTAGTGACTTCATTATATAACTACCTATCCTCTCTTGTACAATGATAAGAATTTGATAGCACAAAAGTAGACAAGGATTAGCCTAATTTAGAATCAATGTGCATGAATTTGACTAAAGAATTGTAAGAAAGCATGGAAACAACTAATACCATAATGTAATAGGAAACTATAGGGAACTTCAAATTTCATTCATTTTATATAAGCTACAAAAAATCACCTATTATAAGATGCATATATTATATAGTGAATTTTCTTTCCTTTAGTCATTGCATCCCTTACTTGCATGACATTGGTTTTTTTAGTTTAATAGTAATGTAAGTAGTAGACTTGGTTTCTAATATTGCTTTGCCAAGCCACTTAAATCTTGTAATAGTAAATTTTTGGTTAGACCAATCTGTATTGTGGTAACTTGTACTAATAGTTTATTCAATTTACTTCTAGTTCTAATGAATTTCATGCCATCTAATGTTTAGAAAAGAGGTTGTGAAGCAACTCTCTTCAACCTAAGGTGATATGTAGTGTATGTATGTTCAAGTTGTAGGCTAACCTTTGTTTGAGTCAGTCTTACCTGTATATAGAAAAGTATCAATGTTACTTGTTTTATAATAGAATTAATTTACCTTTATGAATGCATGTTGCCAAAGGTTCAGCAAAAGTAGCTCTAAATTGATTTTCTTTTTCTTGATTTGATGTGTTATTTACTTTATTTTGACATATCTAAATTCTATCACCTATGGATATTGTGATGCTAGAACAAGTTTCAATTGGTTTAGTTGTTTTATATTTTTAACAGCTTCAATAATGTTCAACTAGTAGCTTTCTATAATGGAAATCAAGTTGCATTGAGTGGCTTTTATCATTTAAATGGTTAGATATCTCCTAACTACTTGATTAAGCTTATGAAATTCTTTTAGTTCTATCTAGAAGTGTTTATGTGGATCCAATTTTTTTTCTATTAACAAATTGGTTCCTTCTAACCAGTGTTTGGACTGATGATGTAGGATTGAATTTTTTCCTATTCAGATTTCTAGTCATAAATGAATACTTAAAACTTATCCCTTTTTCAAGTTGGTTACAATATTATAATAGAAGATAGATATTATCTTGGAAAGGTGGGTGGTGGCATCATATTGGGTACATTATTAACTACTCCTTGTATTAACATTTTGGTGAGCACATATAAGTTTGTCTTTAATCACTATAGAGATGATTAATTTAGACATATAGTGAAAATATTATGAATGTTAATATAGGTATTAGACACTTTAACACATGCCTTGCTAGAAGCATTTTCTATTACTCTATTCTAAGCTATTTGATTCAAAACATATTTAGTTGAACTTTACAATTGTAACCAACACGTGTTGAGGTTCACTATACAAATATGAAAACTATTAATTTATAAATGTTCATTGAAAGTATGAATTGGAGTGTTAACAAATCTTAATATATATTTGAGAAAGCAATTAGATGCCCATTGAAAAGTTTCTATTGCTAGTAGATTTTTTGTTTGGAATGTTGAATACCAAAAAAGTATTAATTAGAGTGCTTAAAGACCTCAATATTCTAGTGGGACTTTTATGCAAGAGCATCCTGGGTTATACTGCTATCTTGCATGTTTTCAGTTTCCCTTTCTGCCAATTTGCAATGTCTTGCATTGCCCAATTTTTAGTGGTTTTTGAGCATTGGAGGATGTTAGTTTTGTAGTTGCTACTAAGTGATCCTTTGGTTATTGAGTGTCTATGGTTGTCAATTTCTTTGTGGTTGCCAATATTTGGAGGATGTCAAGTTCATAGTTGCTACTAAGTGACCCTTTGGTTGCTGAGTGCATGTAGTTACCAAGTGATCTTTAGATGCTGAGCTCGTGTGGTTGCCGAGTGTTTGTTCAGATGCTAAGTGCCAGTATTTTATGAAGCCTTAATTTGCTGAGTAGTTTATATCTGGCTTTAGTTTGGTCCAACCTTTCTCACATTTAATTTTGGTATAGGTAGTTAATATGTGATGTAAGATGACTTGTGGTTGTACATGCATTTAATGTAAGGTTTAGTTTTGTGATAGGATGACCTATGACCACACAAGTATTTAAGGAGATCTAGGATTGAGATTTTGTGGAGAGAACTAAGAAGGTTATGAAAAGAGAAGGATATGTTCCTAGGAATGCAAATTTAATAAAATAATTACCATGCAATGTACATATAGCCTTGACTATGATACCATGGTGCTTAGCTTGATAGTTTTCAACTGCCACAAAAACTTTGTGGAATCTACCTGCATCACTCACAGTAGGTTTAGACCTAGCTACACCTCTGCTAGGTCCCAAAGATGTCTTTATGGGACACTCCATTTATCTATGGCTGAGATGACCACAAGAAAAACATGCTCCTCCAAAACTAGAACCATAGCCATGTCCACCCTAGGAAGTGCTAGAATATGGTGTTGTGATGCCTCACCTTGACCCATCATAGCATGGATGTTTTATTTATATTTTAATATTTGAGATTTGATATTTTATAGACTTCTATGGATAGTGGATTTTGCCTCATCTATGGATTTTGATTCTTCAGTAGTGTTTTACAATTATATATGCACTAAGAAATTGAAAATTGTTAAGAAATGCTCGAACATATATTTGATGCAGTTTTATGACATGATATTATCAAATTTTTTGCAAATTTTGAATTGTTTCTATAGGTTTCTAATGGATGGACGAATATTAAATTGGTGATGATACTTATGACATTCAAATTTTTATATCTTAACATTTCAAGTAGAATAATTGAAAAAGTAGGAAAGGATATGTAATTTGAATTATGTTGATATGGATATTATTATTATTTGCACTTACACTATGCATGCTTATTCGATTCCTTGGGCTACTGATGCTTGAATTGATGTGCAGGAAGAGGAACCATGGAAATTTAATCAGGAGACAAGGCATAGACACATGTGTAAATGACTCAACCAAGGTGAATCTTTATGAGATTTGTAAACCTCGTTGTGATGTGTTTACTTTGTAAACATGAGATGTATGGATGTGATATGTGTTTTATGTATAGGTTTTGATTGGGTCATATGTAATGTTTTGTACATTTTGTGTGTGTCACTTGACACTTGTGCTCATTCAAAATAGTATGATCATTGGTGATGGATCATGTGGCCATCGTATACCAAGTTAAATTCCATAATTAAGAAATATGATTTATAACCCTAAATTATTAAGTAAATAAGGTTATCACCATGGGAAGAAGTGAGAAATTGAATTACCTAGCATTAGGAGGGCCATAAAGCAACTCTAGAGTGAATTGAGTAAAAAATAAACCCCACCCATGTTAATACCATAGGTTAGGAATCTAGTAATGACCTCTAGGGTGCCTAGTAGGTCTAGGGGACCTCATAAAAATTGCATTCTTTATTGAATCCGAAAATGAAAAGGGATAAATAGAGGCATGGCTAACCTTGAACCCCACTTGGCCACTCTCTAACTTTAGAGACTATTAGGGTTTGAAGAAGGAGGAGGGAGCCCTACTACAACTATTCATTTCCTTGCTTGGAGGAAGGTTGATACCATGATCCATGAGGTTTATCATTTTTGCATATAGATTAGATATGGTGTTCTTCATTGTTTGATGAGATTTTGGTGTTTTGTAGTTGTGTTGGTGAGAAAAGGATTTTGTTTGTGTGATGTATGTGAGAAGCTTTGTGTAAATATTTTCTTGGATCTTGCTTGTTTTCATGATATGTGTTTGTGAAATGGGTGTGAAGAATTACTCACCCTTGGGAGGGAAGAGATGCTTGGCTGAAGGGGTTAGTTGGGCTCACACATGTAGCTGAGGGATGCTCCCTTGTGTGGAGATGTTTGTAAATGTTCAATGGAATGTGAATAATCTTGCTCACTTGAATCTTGGGAGGTATAAGGGATATGTAGAAGGGAAGATTATGTTGCCCCAAAAGGGCATTTGATTTTGAGAAGATATGTATATTGTGAATGATAGCTATGTAAATCCTCCTCATGGTGAGATCCCACCTTCACCCTCTATTTGATTCACTTGTTGAATCCATGTGTAAGCCATGAGATGGGGTGTGTTGATAATGTATTGTGTTAAATCTATTATTGATGAGATTATGCATGGAAATGTGGATATGTGGTATGCAATTGTTTATACCTTGTTTCCCCAAGCTCGGTGGGTGGTCTCCTTGAGACCTAGGTTGGGAGGTGAGCCTCCATGGTTCCCCATTTGTCTCTCTCTTGTGAAGGTATTCATTTGGAGAGTTTTGGGAGTTGATGCTATGAAGTCTATTTCTTGCATGGGAGGAGATTCATCATTATTGTGTTGAAATGGAGAGATTAATCTCCATTGGTTATGTGAAGGGATTTTTATTGTATGAGTGTAGTGTTGTCTCCAATCTTTATGACCCAAGGGGAGAGTTGAATAATGTATGTTCTAATGGTTCTTTCCTGGTGTAAAACTTGTTATGATCATCTCACCACCTTTGGATTATGTTTAGCATTGTGTAGGTAGTTTTGTAATGTTGATGTTGTAATACCTATTCTCCATATGAAATAGTTGAAGAAAGGCATCTATAACTTGGTGTGTTTTGAAGTAATGATCTGAATGTTATCATTGATATTCTTATTTTTCTTTTCAACTTCATAAGGATAATCTAGTTGTATGGGAAAGTTTGTATTTTTTTGATCTTGTGGCTATTATGATGGGCCACACCACCCATACCAACTCACAACCAAAAATGCAACAATATGGAGATAGAGAGATGAAAAAAATGCTTCATAAAGCATCCATTAATACTTGAAATCCATTAGAAGAGATTTCATTTGAAGAGCTTACAATGCAAGAACTTCTATTTCTCGGACTTCCTTACAAGAGATTACATACAAAGAGCTTCTACTTGAAGAGCTTCTATTTCTCCAACTTCCTTTAGAAGAGCTTCCATTCCTTGAACTTGATTACAAATGATAATAAGCCTTGCTTAAATAGGCACTTCTAACCCAAGACATTACAAACACAACCAATGTGGGATAAAAGGTAAATACAACTACCTTTAAATAAATATTAAATTCCCACCCAAATGCAACTAAGAACCCAACAAATATTAAATACATGATTTATCCAAAACCTTCTAGAATTCCACCTACACACCTTGATAAATGTAATGCCAACTATTTTTTTTTCTTTTTATTCACGCCACCTATGCACATTGAAAATAGGAGTTTCTCTTTTTCTCATTTTAATTATTTTTCTTCCTATTTTCGTCACTTTCTCTCTCCTCCACATTTTTTTTTCTCTTTTTTTTTCTCCTCTTTTTTTTAAAAGTTTTTTTTTAATTTTCCCATGCAAGATGCTCCTGCATCAGACTCCCTTGGTAGATAGAAAAGTGTGTCCCACACTTTGACGTCAAAAGAAAGATATAGAACCATCTTCATCTTCACCACAAGCTTCCACCTCAATAGGGACAAGAAAACCAACATGCAAATCTTCCACATTTTTTTTTTTTTTTTTGCTGATGCATGATGCTCCTACATCCGACTCCCATGGTAGGATAAATTTTGTGAATATGGATTCACAAAATGAAGTAGCCACTGTTGACATTTTCTTTTTCCCTCTTCATCCAACACATAGCTAGAACAAGTATCTGATGCTGAAATTTCTTCTTTGCAATGAACTCTATCCAAGTATAAATCTCATCCTCATCCAATCTTGTTGAATTAATCACACCTGTAATAAATCCAACAACACCATACCAATCTTCCTTTGCATACCATACATCATGAACAAGATCCTCATGCAAACCATCATTAATATCTTTTAAACTCATATCAAAGACAACATCCCATGATTCATAAGAATTTACCTACTTGACATCTTCATCTTTGTTTACCTCTTTTATGTCGTCAACAATGCACGTAACTACTCCACTTGCTTGATCTCCAACGAAGGAACTATACTTTTCCTCCATTGTTGCAATCTTCAAATCTTCTTAATCTATTTCAGGTTTGTAAATCTTGTCATCTTGATGCTCTTCCTCTTCTCGTTCACCTTCTTCAACTTTAGGTTTGCAAATAATTTCCTCTACATCCTCTTGCTCTTCTTTTGTACAACATGTCTCATACTCCACTGGATCTTCTTTCTTTTCCACATTTAAGAAATTATCAACATCTCTTTTCTGGTGACATGCTCTTCATTTTCGCAACTCAACTTCTAATTCATTCACTTGCTTCTGCAAATCAACTAGCAATGATTGTTGATTTCTTGCTCTAAATTTCTCAAGTCAAGGAATCCGCAGAATCCATCCAATCACAAAAGTCATCTTCTTCTTTCTCTTCTCCATAATCAAGTCTTTAGAAGAAAAATCTCATGCAACACAAGAACCTCATGCAAACTGCCTCACAGTTGGCACTCTGTCTACACAATCAAGAACTTCTTCACAAACTTCACCCAACTCAAGGTCTTGGTGCAAATTGCCTCACGTTCGACGATCTGTCTGCATGCTCAGGAACTCCTGCTCTGATACCACCTGTACCAACTCACAACCAAAAATGCAACAATATGGAGATAGAGAGATGACAAAAATGCTTCATAAAGCATCCATTAGAAAAGATTTCATTTGAAGAGCTTACAATGCAAGAACTTCTATTTATCGGACTTCCTTACAAGAGATTACATACAAAGAGCTTCTACTTGAAGAGCTTCTATTTCTCCAACTTCCTTTAGAAGAGCTTCCATTTCTTGAACTTGATTACAAATGATAATAAGCCTTGCTTAAATAGGCACTTCTAACCCAAGACATTACAAACACAACCAATGTGGGATAAAAGGTAAATACAACTACCTTTAAATAAATATTAAATTCCCACCCAAATACAACTAAGCACCCAAAAAATATTAAATACATGATTTATCCAAAACCTTCTAGAATTCCACCTACACACCTTGATAAATGTAATGCCAACTATTTTTTTTTCTTTTTATTCACGCCACCTATGCACATTGAAAATAGGAATTTCTCTTTTTCTCATTTTAATTATTTTTCTTCCTATTTTTGTCACTTTCTCTCTCCTCCACAATTTTTTTTATTTTTTAAATTTTTTTTAAATTTTTATTTTTTCTCTTTTTTTTTCTCCTCTTTTTTTTTTTAAAAAAAAAAATTTAATTTTCCCATGCAAGATGCTCCTGCATTAGACTAAATAGGTAGTGTCTCAATATGAAATATGGATGGTAGATTTAATTTGAGCGACATTAATGTATTGAAGCATGATGGTTCTAAAAATTAGGATCAGTGATCTCCATGTAATTGTAAGTAGATCTGTTAAAAGAAAAGAGAAAGTTTTCTATTTTAGCTTGTTAATTTCTAGATGGTTTTATAATCAATGTGATGTTGGAATAATATTCATCACCCCTAAACTATTGAGAAATATCATGTAGGAATTTTAAGCATAAAGTTAAACTCTGAACAAACTAGCCCAGCACACAAAAAGGCTCTTTGGAAAATATATGGACAATAGTAAAATACCCCCTCTTTAATTACAAACATTAAAAATATTCAAGATACAATAAAATAAAATAAATTCTATAACCACCATGTTACCAAATTTAGTTTTAAAAAGAATAGGTCCCATTCATAATTACAAGGATATCATAAAATATCCACCAGGTAATATGTTTATATTATTTCCTTAGGAGGGCAATCAGGCAATTAAAATTGTGTCAGAATCTTGTATTTAAAAAGAATAAATTTAATCAAAAAAAAGGGGTCATACAGTAGCTATTATGAGTTGTCATATCCTAACTACCATATATGTCGTGGGGCATAAATTTTGGCAAGTTTATTAGAAGTCAACTTATTAAAATAGAGAAATATCCATCGAAATTACCATCTTCTACTCCAAATCGAATTGCCTTGGATCAGGCATAGTACGTGGTTGAGAATGTGCTTATAATAGAGAGCCCACATCTTAATGGCCCATCCTCCCTAGGCACTAGGGGATTTGATTGATTTTAAAGACATTAAATACTTTAACTTCATCTTGCTTCATGCCTAAGAAAGTGTCCTTGGTCTGCTCATGTGATGATGATTAGGGGAGGTCAATTTCCTTTGGGGTTTGGAAGAAGTTCATAAATTATGCACTAGTACCAAACTTACTTTACATGGGTACGTGGACAACAAGAATATATGGGTGGCTTTGTATAGGGAAGAGGGTAGTATGTTAGTTATACCATTTTTTATATATATAATGTGCCTCTTCCCATTTAATTAATAACATGCCTCTTCAAATCGCATGCTCTAGTAGATATCTAGGTTTTCCCATGGGGAAGGGTGTGATCACCTTCAAATCTCCATCTACATGTCTGAATAGGAGCCTCTTACACATGGAATATAAGGTTGAAATTAAATTGAAGCTTGGGCATGTGCAAATTTATTTGGGTTAGTGAAGGGAATTTTAGAGAAATAAAATTATATATTTTTTCTAATGTGGAAAATGGGAACTAAAAAAAAGATTATAGTTTATATTTTATGATGTTTAATGTTTGGCTAGTAAGTAGTGGGGTGGGGAATGCTTGTTTAAGGTATTGTTTTTGGCCCTTAATATAATTTGAACATGACTAACAACAATTGAAATTGTTATTACTTGCCCAAAAATCTTCAATGTAGTGAATTTTACTTTTTTTAATATTAAAGAATGATAACGTTAACAACCGAAGCAAAGGATGAATATCAAATATGAATCTAAATATAATAATAATAATAAATAAATAATAATATCAATCAATAATAATAATGATCATTAAGACACTATCTAAATAATAGTAATCTTCATAATAACTTGATTGGAGACTAGTGCTCACTTTATCATTGTAACTCACAACCCTAGATTACGACTCAAGCTCTCTAAGTTGCATTTGGTAATCAATAAGAATGACTCCAACATAACGCTAGTATGAATCATAAGATATCTATAATCACGTCAACTTAAACCTAAAGTAAGAACATAGATAATTTAAAAAAAATAAAAAAAATTGCCATGTTAAAAGTTAGGCATGACAGGTGCACTCCCTTTGCTAGAGTTCTATTGATTATCCTAAGATGGATGACTCTACTAGGATTGCTAACCTTAACTCTAGTAATGCTTCTTTCCTCCTATGGTACCTGAACTTTGTCTAACTTTATGTTGATAACATTGGTGTTGTCAATCCTGACAATTGTGACCACTTTGTAATGGTGTTGACTAGGCTTGACTCTTCCCTGTGACCTATGTCTAAAGGGGTGGTACACTCTTTCATCTAGATCATGTAGTGTGTCTCTAAGAGCTTGATCTAACACTAAGTCCCCAGCCACATTTCTCTTAGCAATCCTTTCCTTCTTAGTGGTGAGTGCAAGTGTCCTAGACTAATGAAGATAGACATCCCCAATGATAGAGTCTTTAAGACCTATGAATTTTTTTTTGTGAGGAGTACCTCATCATAATAATAACTAGAGTATTATCTCAACCCAAAGAACTACCTCTCATACTAATCCACTTTCATGTTTCCTTATTTTAGCTCATGGAACTCATCAACATGAGCCTCTTAGTACTATGGAGATAGGAATTTCTTCCCAAACCTCTCCTCAAAGATATCCCAAGTGAGATCTATTATACTAATTTAGAGCTTCTCACTCTCCATATCCCATCATACAAACCCATGTTCTCTTAGTTGTATAACAACATAGTGGGCCTTCATTTTTCTTTCATATGGATGCAAAGAGAAGTAATGCCCCATATCCATTAACCATGTCTCAGCCTTGAGACCTCCTAGTCCATCAAACAATGGTGTTTTGGACCTCTAAAGGTCTCTCATCATGTCCATTTGGATGGAATCTTCATCATCCCAACCATGGCCTCTCTTATGATGGCCTCCACAACCAAGTAGTGTAAGATAATTCTCACATTCATTCCCATGCTCTTCTTCACCTCCATGCTCTAACATGGGGGAGTCTCCATGGTGAGATTCCTCTTCCTAGCTATGATCCTATTAGTTTTTCTCAACTTGAGATCCCAACTAATCTATAATCTCTTGTAACAATAGAAATAGTTCCCTAACATCACCTTGATTTTTATCTTGTACTCCTCCAACTTCATGTTTTCCTTCCTTATGGTGTTCTTCTTCATTATTATTATTCCATCAATTGTTACCCTAATCACCAGGTCTCCATGTAGGAGGTATCACTAAAGGAGAAACAAGATAAGGGTTAGAACCATACACAACAATCATATGTGTCACAACTATGAGCTAAAGTAATATATCAATATACATAATCAAAAAAACATCATAGTGGGAGCATAACAAAAAGATCCCAATGTTGCAATATGTGTAAGAATTTGGTATAAATTTGATACCATGTAAGAATTTTCCTTAGAGAAAAATTACCCAAGACCAAGAAGCTCAACAACTAGCACAAATTAGACTAATAGAGTATGATCAAAATAATAATATGAAATTCTATTAATGTTGTATTGGTGTACAAGTACACTAGGAGAGCCTGAATATAAAGGCCTCTAAGATGCATCTAGAATGTAAAGGAGTTAACAATATGATAAGCTTCACAAATAAGCACATGTCCACTAGGAATGGATCATCCTCCATTAAGCATAGGAATTAGTGTGATGATGAGAGGATAAGCCTACAAAGGTGTATCAAGTAAAATTATATTGTATAAATCATGTGGTTAATTAAGAGTGCAAATAATTGTGTTGTCTACATGATAACTTAGTTGTTTATGCAAACTCTAGTGATGTAGACACCATGTGCTAAAATAGAGTTGCTGACTCCTGTGTTGTCAACAAGACAACTCATATGAGTACACAAACTCCTAGGTGTCTAACCTAATAAATAATTAAATAATGCATTTATCCTAAGTAAACTTAAGTAAAGTGTGAATAATAATTATTCACACTAACAGCCCCCTTAAGTGCAACTTAGGGGAATGCACTTAAGCTCACAAAAGCTATGATGAAATGCATAATGGGACCCAGCTAATAGGCCATGTTAGGTACCCAAGTACAAATGCAATGTTGAACACATAATGCAATCTCTCTACAAATGGGGAAAGAAGGAAAACCTCATGGGATAAACCCTCCCACAAAGAGAGAGAAAAGTATAATAAAGAAAGATGCATGAATGGATGGAGTAAACAAGACCCAACCATTGTGACATACATCTTGCATATACAATAGATAATTCCTTGATGAAATCCCCCCCTTAGTGAAGGATCTCTGGATGATGAGTGCTTGAAGACAAAGAGAATCCAATGCCTACAAACAACATTTCTCTCTTTAGGAAGAAGATAAACCAAGTATATGTGCAAATATGCTTTCCACAATGGATAGGAAGATGGAAGAGGGATCCATATGTAGTATGGTGTGGATGCTACCTCTGAAGTCTACTCATATGTCAACAAGTCCTTGATGAATGTAGTTGCCACGAACTAATCTGGTGGATGCCCAAAATATATTAGAAAGCAAGGGAACATGTCCATGGATGAAATTAAATAAAACTCCAAAGACAATAAAGCATCCTTATAGGAGGATGGAGGAAGAGAAGCAATGTTTCCCCCCCTCAATAATGAATGCACACCTATGATAGAAGCTTCTTGATGACTAAAGAAGCTGCACCATGAAAACTAAATGATGGTCCTCCCTATAGGAAGAATGGAACCATAGGTGTAGTAGAGAATGCTACCCAACTAATAGGAAGAATCCTCAAAAAATATGATGTTTGAGGAAATTGGAATACAATCTCTATAGACTAAGATGTCTCCTCTGAAGTGAAAGAGTTCTCCTCTAACTGTTGTAAATAAATTTCCACAATCAAGTCAGTCTTAGTAGATGGTTCAAGTGGTTGAGGGTTAGAGTGTTCCCTCACAATGAGTGAAGAAGTCTCCTCAACAATTAGAAGATTGATTTCATTGATGATGTCTCCCACATCTTCAATGTGAGACTCCACAAACAACCCTGCAATGTCTGGAAGGAAGCCATCCCATGAAGTTGAAGTAGGAAGACATGGTAATACCTACTACACTAAATCAAGAGCATCGAAGCCTAGAACTAGATCAGTAGAATCAACATGGGCATTAGGAGGTGGGATCTCATCTGGAATTGGAGGTACTATAATTGGAGTGACTAAAGATAGAACATCTTCTAGAAATAGAGGAACTATTGGATCTCCATATGCTTCCCAAAGACACATCCAAATATCATAAGGATACCAGAAATTTTCAATGACTTTATAGAAATCATAAGTAATATTGAAATAAATGATGTCCAAAAGTCTTACAATAGGTGACTATTGAATGGAAGAGATCAGTTTGTTGGAACATAAATAATGAAATACTTCTTTATGCTCTCTTCTTAGATGATCAATGATTAAGGCACTCCATTTTTTATAGTTCCTCTTTGTCAAGCTAAGTCTAACTCCATGCTAACATGTGAAACAAAACTCCATGAGGTTAATGAATGTATGCAATCCCCAAAATGCAAAAATAATCAATCAACCCCCAAATGTATAATTTGGCACTTTGTAGGTAGTGTATTTCCAATAGGACACTTTTTCAAAATGGACTTAGTGGACTTCTATTTTTGTTGTTTACAACCTTCTTTTATAGTTCATATCTGGAACTTTACAATGTAGCTCAAAAATACAATAATTTTGAAGTTATATCAAAGCATTACAATGTAAAAAAGGACCTAATTTTGAAAGTGATATTTTTATCCACAAAAGCCTATAATCTAATTGTAGATTTGGAAAGTACACAAAAATTTATTCACTTGAAAAAGAAAAAAAAACCTATTTATGTGTCCAGATGAGCCCGTACTAAGAATTTGAAGTTGCAAAAATTGGAATTTGTGACTTGCAGAAAAATTCAGGAATAGAGATCTCAAACATCCTACATCAATGTGCAGATCATGAAATTCTATCCCAAAACAAAATAAAAATGCTCACAAAAAGGAGTATGTATGAGGGAGATATCATTGTTTAAAAATCACCTTTGTAATTATTTTTCCTAAATCATCGTCATTGTGCCTCCAAAAATTAGATGACTCTAGATTTCACCTTAGATGTCTAATTTTGGTGAAACAAAAGTTGGTAGGGGGGTTTTTTGACCTTTTGAATATGATGCCAATATTTGATTTGCACCAACAAGCACCAATCTTTACTTGCACAAAATCTCTCCTACTAGCCTAATGGCCAAAAATTTTCTAGACAAAATACACATATCTAAAAAATAATGCAGAGAAATTGCAAAGACTGAAATAATAAAATCTGCAGATCTGGAATGATCATACCAAATTTGCAAATCAGGCCTTTGGGTGTTAGTTTGTAAAAAAAATTGCCTCAAATTTTATTATGGCCCAACATAGGCAAATTTATAGTCAATTTTCACTGAATCAACACTCTAGACACAATGGTGAGGTTTTATTTGGCTCTAGATGCTCCCAATATTTGTGGATACTCTAGATCTAAGTCAAGGTGTCCTTGGAAAAGTGAAGCAAGACCAGTCTTCAATGGCTATGAAATGATGCTCCTAAGGCTCTAATACCATGTAAGAATTTGGTATAGCTCTAAAACCATGTAAGAATTTTCCTTAGGGAAAAATCACCCAAGACCAAGAAGCTCAACAACTAGCACAAAATAGACTAATAGAGTATGATTAGAATAACAATATGAAATTCTATTGATGTTGTATTGATGTACAAGTACACTAGGAGAGCCTGAATATAAAGGCCTCTAAGATGCATCTAGAATGTTTAGGATTTACAATATGATAAGCCTCACAACTATGCACATGTCCACCAAAAATGGATTATCCTCCATTCAACACAAGAATTAGTGCAATGATGAGAGGATAAGCCTACAAAGGTGTGCAATGTAAAATTATGTTGTAGACATCATGTGCTAAAATAGAGTTTCTTACTCCTATGTTGTCAACAAGACAACTCATATGAGTATGCAAACTCCTAGGTGTCTAACCTAATAAATAATAAAATAATGCATTTATCCTAAGTAAACTTAAATAAAGTTTAAATAATAATTATTTACATTAATAATATGGGCTCTAATACTAAATGTAGTGCCCCACCTAAAGATCCTTGGAACAAGGATAGATAAAATCCAATATAATTTACTTTTAAGAAAAAGCATGTAATCAAACACATCAACATGTAATTGATCAAAATATCATAATGAAAGACTTAACCAAATGATCCATACATCCAATCATCTCCAAGTGTTACTACTTACCGACGTGCTCAACCAACAATGAAAATTTAATAGTTACAAAACCTAGATGCTTATGTTTATTGAAACCTAGAAATGTGTGCAACCTTAAAGCATCATCAAAACACCAAATCATGTTTCTAAAAAGAAGGAGGAAATACCCTCTATTTTTTGTATGAGGGAACACAAACATGTAGGCTCATGTGAGAGCATACGTGCTTGAATGCGGAAGTACCCCACTTTGTAATAGATAATTCTCTACCACATAAGGGAATGCAATAAGAGCCTACAAAAAATTTTCCAGAAAAGCAAAAGCTCAGGTGAGCATCTTCCTAGCTACATGTAAGGAAATACCATCTTGCATGAGAATTCACCATGCTCCATGCAAGAGAAGGGTTTCTTGTGTGAGAGAATGCATTCTTGCATGAGAAATATCCTCTCTAACATGAGGTTTGACAATAGCACATGGACAAAAACTAGTGTACAAATAGCATAATTCATCCACACTGAGGAGTACAAAATCTACAAATATCAAGGCTCAACACTCGAGTGAATGTGAAACAACTAAGCATGCTAGAAGGGATGAATCAACCATCTAATCATCTAATTCATAGAATCTAGTAATCATGTGGAAAAGTAACATTATAGTATATATTCATGAGCATAAGTAAACTATCTCTATGAACTAAAATAACATAAATCACATGGAAGCATACTTTGAAAGAAACAAATAACCATGATAACATCCAACTCCAAAACTAAACATGGAGAAAGGCCAAATTTGTATGTCAGTCCCCAATAGTGGTAAAGGTATCTATGCATCCCAACCATGTGGAACCCATAGGCCCACTCATGTTGTGCTAATGGAGATCAGGATCTAAGCTTAAATACACACAAGACAATCATCCATGGCTAAAACTCATGACAAACTATATGGAGGACTAAAACCAAGATCATGAGACAATGCAATACAATAGGTCCTGGTCAGACACTTTATGGGTCTAATATGTAGGGTCTCTAGTGGAAAGTAGGTTACTTGGGACTTCCAAGCTCAACATCATATGGACCCTTCCCCTCAGGACTCCCTTAGGAGCTATTGTGTTGTGTCCCAAGATTAGTCATGTGGACAATTTGGCTCTCAGATAAACTAATGAGCACATACTTCAGAGGAGTCGTACAAGTATGTAGTATTTTCTTATCTTAGTTAATTACCCAAGTATTTATTTAGTTATCACTTATTAGAAACTTCTTCACATATACCTCATTGGAAATATGACCAAGGGTTATGAGAGAAGCCCCTCCACTAACCTACCCTACATACCCATGCTCATCACACAATGAGTTCCGATAGGCAATGTAGTTTTACAACCTAACCCCAATGAACATAACTCAATAAAAAAGAAATAGAGAGCTCAGGTCTCATAAAAACCTAACAAGTGCATGCTTATGTTCTCATGTGTGGGAACACCAACTGCATGATGATCATAAATAACAAGGGATGGATGAGAAACATATAAAACATAAGTATAATAATTCACTTAACTGACCTATATTTGGGAGTATGGATCTAGTACAAATCCCAATGAATTAAAACACAAAAGGGTTATAAATATATCCCTACAAATAATTTAGATCCATGACCAACTGTAGTGCCAAGAAAACCTAAGAAGTAGGGTGACATGCAAATTGAGGCAAAAACCAAAAATGCCCAAAAACCTCAAAATTAAAACCCATTAGGACATTGGGTACAAAAGTAACAAATATCAATTAAAATTTGGGTTTAGAGTTCATATGGAAAAATGACCAACATAATGGCCCAAAATC
Source organism: Cupressus sempervirens (assembly GCA_028749045.1). Lineage (NCBI taxonomy): Eukaryota > Viridiplantae > Streptophyta > Pinopsida > Cupressales > Cupressaceae > Cupressus > Cupressus sempervirens. Next base: position 246,997,692 of record CM053788.1, on the reverse strand, counting down.
CCAAACCCTCAAGTCCAAAAGAATACAAATGCTTATACCCATTGAATTGAGTAGAGATAGTATGCAAAAATAGAAGGGAACAGTAGTTCTTAGCCTCCAAAAAATTTACTACTAGAAAATGATTCCAAAATAGAGTACAAATAATAAAATGAGAGAGCCTTGCAACCAAAAGGCTAAAATAGGAACAGATGCAATAAAATAATTTCCATGTAGTCACTACTAAAATCCCTGGCAAACAAAGGTCTCCCCTAGCCAGATCCTATGAGCTCAACCTCATGATGATTCTATGCCCGGAGCTCATATAGAGAACAAAATGATAAATCCTTCAAAGAGGATTTTGGAATTTGCTCTCCAAATTCCTATTTTGCAAGTGAAAAGTGAGAAAATAATTCCCTTTTCTTTTAAAAGTGGGATATAATATTAGGAAATTAATTGGCCCACCAAAACAACCCTTTCTCAACCCAAACAAAATCAAGTAATTCAAATTGAATGAAATTCAACTACAACAAAGCTACCAAGAATTAAAATAATTAAATTAAATATAAAATTCCCAAAAACTATAGAATCACAATATTCCTTAATAACTTTCATGATAATGCAAACCTCTAAATGCATAGACATGCTCACGGGTCTAATCACATAATGCAAATGAGACCAGATTTATTAAATCACTAGAGGATTTAATTATATATTAATTAGGATATGTTGACCATATAGGGACAACATTAGCTAAGTAAGAATAGCTAGATCACTAACTCAATGTTGCACTATCAGGGATATAAATCTTGCACACTAAACAACATGATCAAGTGCAATTGAATATAATAATATAGCCAAAGTGATAAATTCATTAAATCGCATTCATAACTATTTATTTAATCACATTAAAATAATCTATTTAAATCACTTAGTACATCATAAAAAATCTCAAAGCAAGAATGAAGTAAATAGTTGTAGCATCAAATCAAAGTATCCAAAATCTAATAAGTTCATCATATAATCATAAATAGAGTATATGTTAGAATACAAAATAACAAAATATCAAAATATCATCATAAAGCATCATGTCACATTAATGAGCATCTTCATGTAGATATGATCAAACTATATGGCATGGCATCTAATATCTATGGTACTAATAAATAAAAATATAATATTTGGCCATAGGTCATCTCGAATGTCCTCAAATATGAGTATCAAATTATCTCTCGAAACTAAAACATAACAAGGTACATAATGCAAATATGGGAGGCACTAGATATGTGTGTAAATGTATATTAGTTAACCATGTCAACTGATATACATTCACATACACATTGATATGATCTACTCTATTATTGAACTCTGATATTTTTCCTTGAAGTTAATTTGACTGAACCAAGTATTAATATTTGATCATCTTTCTCTTAGAATTAGGTTGTAAATTCTTCATTATTTGGATATGAATGCATTTATATGAATTCATAAAATGTTCATATTTACTCATCAAATAAGGGGTAAATGATTATCTTATTGCACATTAATATACTTGATAATAATAGGGCTTACTAGTTCACTTGATGTGTATTACACCTAATCATGATCAGGTCATTTGAATTAGTTAACATTAGACATCATGTATCTTCAATGAGACTCATTACCAAACTATCATATATGTTCTTTATTAAGCCACTTGTGTACTATATTGATATTGACTGATTGTGAGAGAAAAGATATTAAAATCAATAAATTGTGTTCCTCTTTGAGTTCAAAGACCATTAGTTCTTATTTAAACCTATGAATTTAAATTTATTATGTTTCAATACTAATTAAACATTTTAACAAACACTTGATAGTTTTCTTGAATATTTTTAACATGAAATGAATTCTTAGACTAAAATATAGATTTTTTTCACAAAGACTTACAAACAACCATCCATTGTACCTATTAGAATGGTCTTGTCTATGAACCATTATAATATTTGGGGGGAAATTGTGATGGGAATGCAATTTGTGTGTGATTTTTATTTTCTTTTGCAAATTTTCTTGAAACTATCATAATACCAATGGTGCCATCATAATTGTAATGCTCACATGATTATTAAAAAAAATTGAATTTCTTATTTTTTATATTTCATGTGATTTTGTGGAGCTAGGGTGACAAAGAGATTAGGTGGCAAAGATCTAGGAGGCAAAGAGCTTGGCCGGTGAATTCATAGCACTAGTAAATTTTGACCCAATTTTTGACAAAATTTGGTCAAAATTGTGACCAAGTAGTACATCACAACTTTTCTCATCAAAATTTCAACCAAACCTCAAATTGGTCAAAATTTTACTGAAATCTTTGGTTGAAAAGATTGTATTTTGGCTAAGCCTAATTGGTCATTATTGGTCAAAATTTTGACCAAATCTAGGTTGAAAATTGTCAATAATTGGTCAAAATTTTGACCAATTCTAGTCCATCCCATGACCAGGATTCCATGGTCATGACCAAAGGGTCGGTCAAAATTTCAACCAAATATTGGTGGAAAACTTTCAAGAATTGGTCAAAATTTCAACCAATTCTGGTCTATCCCATGATCAAGATGCCATGGTCATGACCAAATAGTTGGTCGACATTTTAACCAAATATTGGTGAAAAGATTTAAAGAATTGGTCAAAATTTTGACTAGTTCTAGTCTATCCCATGACCAAGATGCCATGGTCATGACCAATTCTTGGTGGAAAACCTTCAAGAGTCGGTCAAAATTTTGACCAATCTGATTTTAAAAAAAATATAGTGGGTTGTAGTGGATATTCATTACCATCAATAGGCTATGTAGCTACTATAGAAATTTTCCACATGCATGAATCCCCCAATGAATGCCTACCCATGGACTCTCTCTTAGATCATCTTCTTCCATCACTTGAACAACACAATTTTGGAAGAGGCTTAGCAAAGGTTGTCATTCTATAGTGTGTATGTTCAATAATTTTGAACTTAATCTAATGGTGAAGCCTTGTCTAGCATTAGGTGGCTACTTGGTGTTCTAGAAATTTTTTATGTACCTATCATGGCTAATGGGAGATTTGATAATGAAAGCTCCTAATGACCCTCCAATAGAATTAGTGTTGGTGTTCAAGAAAGACATATTTTTTAGATTTTGAATATTGGCATTAGCATCCTTTCTAGTGGAGGGCCATGAAGCATCCAAATTTCTATGCAAGGGCTCCCCAAAGTCATCTCTATGCAACTTCATTGGCACAATTTGCAAAATGGTTTAGCAATGGTTTTCATTCCAATGTGTCATTGTGGTTGCCTAGAAAATGATCCAAAGGGTGAGTCATCATCTAGTAGTTGGGTTGATTATCACAAGTGATGAGGTAGATTTTGTTATTAGAAGCTCCCTGTGGCTATTGAATAGATCCATTTCTTGTGTGAGAAAAGGATGAATGCAATCTCAGATTCCAAATGAAATAAATGACATTAGATTTATAAGAGTGGAATGAAGTAGTAGCCTATTTGCTATGCATGGCTCCCTAAAGTTTCTTTTCTTTCTCATTCTATTGGCACAAATTTGGGAGTATGGTTTGACAATGGTTTTCATTCTAGTGTGTCATTGTGGTGATTTGTAAAGTGATGCTAAGGTGGAGCTTGCATCTAGGACTAAGGATGTTTGTGAAAGTGAGTAGGGTAGCTTCTATTGTGTAAGCTTGGTTAGATGGAGTAGAGCTATTTTCACCATCAACAACCATAGATGAATGCTTAAAAGTAGAGTCTGAATCCATGAACCATTACGGGCATCAAGTTTGATCTTCTAAGGGAGGTGTAGATGCTCAAAAATGGTTCGCATCTATGGTTTCATCACTTCTTCATACTAATTTGTCCCATTTTCTCATTCTACTAACTTCGATCTTTTGGCCAAATTGATCATACTTTATCATTTGTATCCTCTTTCACATCAATTTCATGTCATTTAAAAATCATTTCATATCAACTCAAAACCATTTCATATCAACTCAAAATCACCCCAAATCAACTTAGAATCACTTAGAATTAGTCCTAATCAACTCAAAACATATCAAACATCCCAAATCAATTATCATTTATCCTTTCCTAGATATTTTTGTGGCTTTTAGTGCCTTGGAAACCTATCAACCTATCAATCTTATCAATCTGACCTTAGTACGAGTGTGGCTCTCAGTGCTAGGTCAAACTATCATTCATGTCATCCAATCTTTGATATTGTTGAGGCTTTCAATGTTAGATCATGGCATTATCAACCATTTTAATAATATTGATAGTGTTTGCTGATGTTATTATGATCAAACCTTTTCAATCAATTTCGATCCTGTGGTATTTACAATGTTGGTTAAATGTTACATATCAATCAATTCATGTCATGTGTCCTTGGCATGTTATCAATTTCAATCAATCAATCAATTTTACCATAGCGTTGGTCTACCTATCATTATCCTAGTAAATTTCCATTATCATCATCACATTTTTATCAAAGGATACTATCGCACTTATTTAATCAATTTTGGCCAATCATTTACTAATTTTCTCTATAGGATTAAATAACCTATAATTTAATCCTACCATTCTTACTAATTATTCTTCCTAAATGTCATCCTCAATTAATTAATTTTATTAATTAATTGATTTATCATTCGAAAACCATGGAAATTCACAATTTCCTAAGTCATATTTTCCATCATTAATTCCATTTTTTTATTAATTTCTATTTTGTGGAATAAAGGATTTTTAATTCAAATATTCCATAGAATATTGACATCATCATGACACTTGGATATGACACCTCGTGGATTCTCCTTTGACACTTGGCTAAGATATGTCATAATAAAATATTCATATTCTCTTACGCATGTCCATATTTGGTTATTTGTCATAGATTCTTGGCTTTAAGTATGTTGAAGTTTCGTATGATGCGTCATAGATTCTCTTCCACATTTAGTCAAGTTTGATTTCCATGCATCATAAAATCCTACATTTGACATCTTTTGTCATATGCATCATGGATCTCAAAGGAATCTCTTGCCACATCACATATCTAAGGGTGATGAATCCAATGCTCTCATCCTCCATGCCCATTATAAAATGAGCATTCTTTCTCCCATTTCTGGTCCTTAGCTCCTAATTCTTGAGTTCTTGAGTCCTTAGGCTCTTTGTATTCTCACACCATTTTCTCTCAAGCTTAAATCACAACTTCAAGTATTCTCATGGCATTATCCATATCATAGACTTTTGCTTCAATTTTGTGTGCACTATAGGCAACTTTGGAGCTACATCATTTGGAGAAGAAAGAAGGGCATGGGAGCTACAAATGAAAGAGGGAATTTTAATTTTGTTTGTAGTCTTTATTAGTTTGGCTTTCATGGTAGACTAGTGGGTGCTAATGTATTTTGATTGAGGTTGTGATTTCTCATAGTATGTTATGCATTTAGCCCATTTTCTAGCCCTATAATTGGTGAATTTGACGTGAACATGCATATCTAACTTGGGTTTTCTTGTTTTGTGCTTGTAGGTGCAAGAAAAGAGCTCACTTGGAGGGGTATAATTCTTATTCTCTCATGTTTATCACAGCTAGATTAATTATGGGTTCTAGTAACATGCTTGTATGCTCTCATTTCATGTATTTTGTTAGCTTGCTGTCCTAGGTTGCACTTTGCTCTGTTAGGGCGCACTTGGGACCCCTAGGAGTAGTTTTAGGAGTCTAGGAGCCACCAAAATCTCTTTCTGCTATTTCTAACTTACCAACTATGTGAAAAAATTATGAATTACATCATTGATTTAGTATGCACTATTTGGGCACACTTTGGAGTGTAGCTTTCAAGATTTGTAGTTTCTAGGTCTCATTTAGGGCATCATTTCCCCACAGTTTGCACTTGACCTCCCAATTGCATCCTAAAACTACCAACTAGGCCCAACTAGGCCCCAACTACCTCATGGTGTAGTTAGCACTATCTAGGTGCACTTGGGGGTGTTCTAAGCCATTTTGGCCTTCTGGGGTGCAACCTACTCTGTCAAAGCACACCTAGTTCACAAGAAACACACGCATAACACAAAATCTGCATCTAAGGTTTCCATTTGCTTCTAGAACATAGATTAAATGATTTTGTGTTACTAATGGTTTACTTGCAGCATGTTTTAATCATGGGATGAAGACATGATCATAACAAACTAATGCTTTCTTTGCAAGATGTTGTCAAAGACTTTATGTGTTTGTCAAAACCATGTGTGTGGATTTCATAGATTAAATAACACTTCATTTGGTGCTTAAAATGAGCTTTTTATTTTCTACTTGGCATGTCTATAGTTTTTAAATCCATAAGGGTTACATTGGATGTATCCTCTCCCCTCGTCATTCATGGATCTTAGGTGTAAGAGAAATCTGTGTAACTTCTATAAGAGTCCTACCTTGGACCAAGATACTCAATATTGGGTATGCCAGGGGAAGAACTCAGAGTGGTAATAGGCCAAAGCCAAGCCAATGTTCTAGCTGCTATATAAAGTTTTATTATGATGAAAGTCATGTTAGTGGTATTTTTGTGTGATAGCTCTCCTCTAGTACCCTTGTGGTGCGTCAAACCCTGATTCTCTGGGCTAGGAGACCTTCTATGAAAGTTTATCATTCACTTGCTGAATGGGATACCCTTACTAAAAACCATGTTTTAGTGGCCAAAATACTTTCTATCCACTAGCTCAAGGGGTCACCCCTTCCCATGAAGACATCCTACATTCTCGTGGTCCTTAGTAGAGCCAATTGTCCCTTGGGAAGTCAAGCCCCTTACGAAGCAGATCTTGGTAGCCCCGAGAAGTGAGTACACTATAAGGGGGAGCCTATGGTACCAAGATCCTAAGTTTTCCACTCTAGATAAACATGGCTAAACTTCAATTCAAGTAGGAATTTAGTGGATACAGTCCTAAAAGCCTAGGTTGTCGTGTGTTTGTTCACTTTTAACAACAACTATTCTTGTCTTAATGTGTCTTGTGTGCGTGTAAAACATAATCAAGATAAAATCCAAACTTTTCAATTTATACCTTGGATATCATTTGAACTTGTCAAAACATTACATTTTGTCAAAACCTTTCAACATTTTTCCAAACTTTGCAAACTTTGGTTCAACACTTTCAAACCTTGGAAAACAAGGCAACTTGTGCTCTTAAATGTGCTTGGCAAAATGTAGATTTCGTCCATGTATAGAGTTCACTATCATTTTCCTTAGTCTAAGCCTCATTCTTTAATCAAATAGACTTCATATTTCACCTTTTAGTCATCATTTAGTATCCATTACCTTTCATATTGCATCAATTTGGGTTTAGTTTACCTCCCTTAGTTTTTGCATTCCCATCTCAAAATCAACATTTTGCATCTCCCATCTTGCATCTTTGCATACCCAACCTTCATATTGACCATTTAAACCATCATTTTGGGTGTCATAAGTATCATTTTGAACCTTCATATTGGTCTTAACATTTTCTCCTACTATTTACCTCTCTATAACATCAATTTGGAAAACATAGCTCCCAAAATTGCCTTAGTTTCAACCTAGTTTACCAAGTGCATCCTAAAATTACCAACTGCTTCCAAAAATTATCAGCTATGTCACTAATGTATTATAGATATTTTGAGTGCACTTGGTGGTTCTCAAACCTAGTTTGGGATTCTAGATAACATTTTGGGGCTTCAACTGTGTCTTTAGGTACCTGGTTAGCTCCCCTTGCATTAGCTTGCCCAGATCTGCATTCTACATTACCTAGTCTTCATTACCTTCACTTAGGACATAATTATTTAGGTCATAACCTCTTTTTTTCATCTCTCATCCCATCATAACATCAACACTAGCATCTTAGCTTCCTGGCATACTAGTTTGGCAACCATACCTTTCAGGATCAGCGAACATTCTTCCTAGCCTACCAACTATGCCCAGAAACTACCAACTACACCCAAACTCGCCCCAACTATTTCAATGATGTATTTGGTACTATTGGAGTGCACATGGTAGTGTCATGGTGCACTTGGGCACCTGCATGACCATTTTGGGCCTCCAAACTGTACTTTAGAACCCCAAAACTGCATCTAGGAGCCTCTGTACCTCCTCATTCTGCACTTGACCCAAAACCACATCTTGCACCCAAAATCTCTTTTTTCACCTTAGGACCTTTACATATCACATATCTTCTCAGCATCATCAGCATTTTGAGTCCCCTAAATTTCATTTTGAACTCCAAAACCTTTGAATTTAGCCAAAAATCTAAACAAAAGTATGAACTCTAGAGTATTACATTATGTCAATGGATGACGGATCTTTACCATGGTCATTTATCATGTTATTTGGTCAAATGATACATATTTCAAGGTATATTTGGCTTTTTTATTTTGATCTTATCATTTTTTGTCCTTTTTTTTGGTCAAGATCCAAAGTCTATTGTCATAATGTTAAACTCTTAGGTTAATACCTTAGAAAGATTTCACCTAAGTTCAAAACCTTGCATATACCTCTATAATTAGCATAATCATATTCTTAAATTTCATTTTGACTTACCCTAGTGGCATATCCCCCTCATCTTGCATTGTTCAAAATCCTAGCATCATTTTCACTATCAAACCCTATCAAATTGTCCATCAACCAAATTGCCTTCTTGATCATTTACCCTCATTTTGCATATCCCAAATGTCATTACAAACCCTAGAACACCATCCTTTGCATAATACACCTTGCATACACCTACCTTTATTTTCATTACCAAGTCCAAAACAAAACCCTAACCTTCATTTTGCATACCATAATCTTCATCTTGCATATCTTCAAAACGACACCTTGCATTTGTATTTGCATAACATCCCTAGGAAATGTGCACTTTGCATGTCAAAACCAGAGTTCATTTAGCATTTCCTCACATTTCATAACATCCATAAACACTTAAAAATCCAAAAAACACTCATATCTTGCATACCCACATCTTAATTATCAAATTTTGACCTCTTTTACCAACAACAACCCTGTTTTACCAACTACACACTTCAAGTACATAGTTGGTATTTTTAGGATGCAATTGATAATTAGGTGTTTCATTCTAGATTCAAAAACCCTAATCTGCACTTCCACACCTTACATTGCATCCCAAGACCTTAGGAAACACTCTGAATCACTCAAAATTTTCATTTTAGGCACCCTAGCAACTCTATTTACCCATTGCATGCCTCTAACTTACCAACTTCTTACCTTCAAAACCCCAACTACATCATGGGCACACTTGGTACTATCTAACCATATTTGGTAGTTTACATGCACACTTGGGAGGTAGGAAGTCTATTCAGGTTTCCCTCCATTGCATCTATATTCTTAGGTATCATGCTAACACTTAGTAGGACACAATCAACCTAGAGACCTAAGGAACTTTATCAACCTTAGTTTTTTGAGGCACAAACACAACCAAAACCTCATCCAAGATAGAAGAAGAACAAGAAAACCCAAAAAACCATTGACAAAGAACAAATTGAGGCATCACAACCTTTACTTGCAGACCCCTTAAACATGTATCAACAAGAGCACCATAATCAAGCTATAACGCAACAAACCTTAAACAATGCACCTACCATGAGATTTTTTCCAGACACTTCCCCCACACATGGGATGGTTTAGTGGAGTCCTAACTTTGAACCTATATTTGTGCCAATACCACCTGGAGGTGGAAGTGTACCAACCACACCCAAGGATGAACAAACACATTCCTTTGAATTCAGAAAATCTAATACAAGTACCTTCAACTATAACACATCAAACATACAAAAAGGTACTATACACCTAAGTGATGACTTTGACACTAATTATGGCATCATTAATGAGGAAATGGCTAGGGCATGTCAAGACAAAAATTTCCAAAAGAACTTTAAACTTTTGGCACCCCAAGAAATTGTCAAATTCAACCCAAATGTGGAGGGACCTAAGTCCAAACATCAAACCAACACAACAATTGGAAACATACAACCCATGATCAATTTGGACTTAGATAAGGAAAAACAACCTTTGTAGTTTTCAAACACAATAATGTCACCTATAAGGTCAAATTATTGTGATTAAATATTTATATAAATATTCTAGATCACAATCAATAATTGAAAAATTAAAATAGAAAATTGAACATAATAATATAAAATATTAAAAATAAAATAAAATTATATTGAAAAATATTAAGATTTAAGTTTTATTTCTTATATAAAGAAAATAGTCAACATGTCATGTCATTGATATAATTACTATTTGATCTTTATGTTTAAAATAGTTCTAAAAATGATTTTCTATGGTAAAAAAAGATTTGTATAAAAGATGACATAATCTATAATTAATGCTAAATATGGTTAAAAAGATTTTTAGAAAAGATGACATAAGCTATAATTAATGTGTTAAAAGTAGAGTGTACAAAATATCCTAATTTTCTATGAAGAAAATCAATTTTACTCCCTACTATTATTGCTTTAAGCCAATCAAAGAAGAGATAAATTATTTTGTTTAAATCATTTAAATAGATGGAAAATTTAAAACTACAAAAATTTCCACAAGAACTTTAAACTTTTGGCACCCCAAGAAATTGTCAAATTCAACTCAAATGTGGAGGGACCTAAGTCCAAACATCAAACCAACACAACAATTGAAAACATACAACCCATGATCAATTTGGACTTAGATAAGGGAAAACAACCTTTGGAGTTTTCAAACACAATAATGGCACCTATAAGGTCTCATCAAGAACCAACAATTGAAATTCTCCAAAGTATGTTTGAACACATCAACATTAATCCCTTGTTTGATGAACCACAACCAATGAAGGTAAACAAGACTCTCCCTAAATATCCCAAGAGGACATTAAGACTTGATTTTAGTCACATGATGTAACAACAAGACACACCTAAAGGGGCTTGTGCTCTAGGGATGCCAAACATACCTCCTTTGGAGACAAATCAACAAAATGCATCTTGTCTCCTAACTCTACCAAGTTTTATGACATCAAATGTTATGGAGCCTCCCACAAGTACACTATGTGAAACATCAAACACAACAATCCCTATTGATGCACAAAGGAAAAGTCTTATTGACATTACTCCTATTCCCAAAAGAAATGAACCTCATTGTCAAGTCAATATGATGTCCCACAGAGAACCCTCCAAAACACAAAGGAGCTAAAACAACAATACCAACATGACAATCAGTTCTCAAGGACATAACCAACTACCCCAACAACATCAACCTATGGTAGTACAAGGACTTAACACTTCTAATCCTCAACCAAGTATACATCAACTTAACACACATCCCACATATCAACAACAACATCAACCAAAATGACAACAACCTCAAGTGGGACAAAGATCCAACATTCCTAATATGCAATACTTGACTTATACACAATTTATCAATAATAATTTCAGTAGCAATTCCAACAACAACAAATCATGTTTTCTAAAAAACAACAACAACTCAAACAACAAATGGAATATCAAAGACACCTTGAGCAACAAATTGCATACCAGAAACATTTATTAAAACAAAAACATGTGCCACAACAACCTCAATAGATACCTCTACAACAACAATCACCTACATGGTCTCACATACAACTGACAAAGGTATCCCAATAGCAACTACTACACATGGCACAAAAACAACACGTGGTATAACAATTGCAACCAATCTCATAAAAAGTGCCACATCAAATACCACAACAAGTACCCCAACAAAAAGAACCCTTCTATCTTTCAGGTACCAACATACCTCCTCCACCTAGTGACACATCACCAGACTCATCAAATATAGAAATGTCAAAAGCGTGTAGACATAGTTTGCACCACAAAAAAAAATCTACTCACAGACACAAAAGACTTGAAGGAAAGACCATCATGCAAAACCCTAATGAAGAACTGTTACAACAATTCAAACAACTTTCCAAAAAAGTTGAGGCATTGGGAGTCCAAAAGAAATAGGCTCTATATATAGAAAGGGACCTATGTCCTAATCCATTTGACAAAAATCTCTATATGTCTCCATTCCCAAAACAGTTTGAGGCTCCAAGGTTTGAAAAATATCATGGAAAAGGCAACCCTATTGATCACATCAGATAATTTTGTGCCTCATGTACTAAACTTAGTGATGATCCCACTTACCTCATGAGATTGTTCCCTCATGCTCTAGGAAGGCCTACACTTGAATGGTACTCCAAACTTCTCGATAATATCAAATCATGGTCAGAACTCACAGAAAATTTCATCTCCCATTTTTCCTTCAACATTACGAATGAGGTGACACTTTTTTATTTGTGCTCAACTAAATAGAAGATAGGAGAACCATTTATCACATTCTTACTATGCTAGACAAGCTTAGTCAATCAATGCTCACTAGACATTCCTAAAGAATAACAAGAAAACTTGTGCATTGAAAACTTAGTCCCTGACTTAATGTATGAACTCAAAATCAAGAGCCCAAGGACTATTTCCAAACTGATGAAAAAGGAGGCTAGTATTGAAGATGCTCTTATCCATAAGGGAATCCTCAAGATAAACAAGGAAAACACAAACACTAGTTTCTCTAATGACAAGCGTAAATTTTTCACCAAAAAAGGGAATGTGACTAATGATGGTATCATGGATGCATAAAAAATTAGCACAACACAACCTCAACTAACTTTGAAAGGTGCAAACCCCACAAATTCAAAAACTCCCAATCAAACATCAAGCCCACAGCAGAAAACTAAGACTTCCACACAAGACAAACCTCGAAGATATCCTAGAACCAAGGATAGGAAATTCACACCATTCGGGATACCTCTTGAGACTACACTACAATAGTTATTGAGTATTAACTTCCTACAGTTACCCTCGATCAAATATGAACTATTGATTAAAGCCAATTGGTGGGATGACAAAAAGTACTATGATTACCATCACACCAAAGGACATAAAACCTCATCATGCTTCCAATTGAAACATGCGATAGAAGACCTTATTGATGATGGTGTAATCATAGTTGATCCATCACTATTAGCATTGAACTCTAACCACACTATATTCAAAGATCCTTTGGGTAATCATAACAAAGAGAAACCCTCAAGTTCAAACTCAAACTCACAAGGTAATGTGAATTACACACGCACCGGATATGACTACACTATCAATTATTTCAATGAGTTTGATTCCTTCATATCCATGTTCACATTAAATCTTGAAGACCCTCATTGCACTATCACTACATGCCATACCAAAATCACCCTACTTGGAGCTCCATCTAGACCTACTACTTCTACTAGACCTGTTGCTCCTGCTTCATCTAATTATAGCCTCGTTGAATAGATCAGAAAGACCCCTATGAAAATATCCATTTTGGAGCTACTATATGCATCTCCCCAACATCAAAAAATCTTGGATCAAGCCCTTAAAGAGTTAGTAGTCCCAAATAACATTGACATTTCCCAGTTCCAAGCCATGGTTGGGAACCTATCTGTGTCACAAAATATCATCTTTTCCCCTCAAGATATCCCTAAAGATAAACCCAAACATAATGATCCTCTTCACCTTGAAGTCTTTGTCCATAATGTTAAAGTCAGATGCATCTTGATAGATGGAGGAGTAGGGCTAAATATCTGTACACTTAAAGTAGTCAAAGGTCTGGGTTATTTTCAAAATGACATGGATCCCTCTCGAAGGATCACAATCAAAGCCTATGATGATGGTGAATTTTTCTCTATAGGGGTCATCATCTTACCTATTAGAGTTGGTCCAGCTACTGAGAACACTTTATTATAGGTCCTAGATATAGAAATGAATTGCAATATGACACTAGGCCGCCCATGGATCCATTCTATGAAAGTAGTTCCTTCTACATATCACTAGTGCCTAAAGTTCTCCTATAATAATGTAGAGGTAACCATCCCTAGTGATCCAAATCCCTTCCATTTTTGTTCCAATCTTAGAGGAACTATTGCATACTAGGTCTCGACAAACCATGTAGCAAATCCCCTAGGGTCCTCCAAGTATGTTGATCCATCCACACTCACACCTACATCCAAGGGGAAGCTCAAAATCTAAGACCAAGGTTGGGGTGAGTACTCCATGTCTCACGCCTTTCACATTGGGAAACTTCCTTTATCCCCCAAGTCATATGGTAAACCTTAGCTTATACAAAATAAGCCTAAGTTTGTGGTTCAAAAGAAACCTTTTGTGGCTTTCACTAGTGGAGGTGGACTACATGAAGAATGTGCCTTGAAAATACCTCTACATGGATTGAAAAGGCTAAAGCAGAACAAGAAATCACTCCTATATCCCCTAAGAAGTATGGACCTGGATTCACCATCATGCAAAAAAAGGGATATGATGGATGTAGTGGCCTGGGACTCCAAAAGCAAGGCATTGTTCAACCCATCACTACATTAGGATGACCTCATAGCTTGGGACTTGAATTCAAATCATTTGTTTTGGGTCTTCCTAATACTAAGTCATCCTCATCTAAGGAGGTGAATGATTCAAACAATGACAAGGCATCTGAGAACAACCAACCTAAACCCACCCAATCTATATCTATCATTGATGATCTTGATACCTTCCTTGGTCTTGATTATATGTTTGTGAACCCAGATAGCCTACCTATGGAAGATAAACATATCAATCAACTTGTCACTCAAACCAATTCTTCATCTTAGATTGAAACATTCTAGGATCCAAGCCCTCCTACTTCTAAACATGATCCTGATGACATCACTAAAGTAGATATCCATATATATGCCTTTGACCAAAGCTTATTCAACACTAATGATGGCATTTCCTTAGTTTTCCCTAAACTTATTAATTGGGACCAACAAGGACCACCAATGTTTGACTAGTTTGAAAATGATGATGCCATCAAAAAATTCTTTGAGCTCTGTGAAGATGTACGAAAAGGTGATCACAAGTCTAGATTTTCCATTGATCTCAACATCATGGCATATTTTGGGGAGTCAAACCCATCTTTTAGTCACAAAATTGATAAAATAACAAAAAAGACACAAGTAGGTCTCTTGGTGAAAACTGAAAGGTGCCATTAGACCATGAAAAAGTAAAAATAAAGGATGTATCTAAGGGTGAAAACCTCTCTGAGGTGCCCAAGGATGGAAGATTGGACACACCCCCATTAAAGGAAAGATCAAAATTAATTGTGGATATGATAGAAGAGATTAATCTAGGAACTCCTAACAACCCCAAAGTCATACACTTTGCAGCCTCATTATCACCAGAAGAAAAGGATGAATTTATCAAATTTTTCCTAGAGAGGCAAATAAAATTTGCATGGTCTTATGCAGACATGCCTGGATTAGATCCTGAACTAGTACTTCATCACTTGCCACTAAAACCATGAATGAAACTAGTAAAGCAAAAGTTGAGAAAAATGCATCCTCAAGTTGCCCTCCTTGTCAAAGCTAAATTGAAGAAACTATTGAATCTCGGCTTCATAAGACCCATTGATTATGTAGAGTGGATATCTAATCTAGTACCAATAAGCAAACACTTTGGGGGCATCTAGATATGCACTAACTTTGATGATCTTAACAAGGCATGTCCCAAGGATGATTTTCCTTTACCAAACCTAGATATCATTTTAGACATGACAGCTGGGTATGAGATGTTATCACTAATGGATGGCTTTTCTAGCTATAATTAGATAATAATAGCCCCTAAACATCAACACAAGACAAATTTTACATGCCCTTGGGGAACATACTACTAGAATGTCATGCCATTTGGTCTTTAAAATGTTGGGGCAACATATCAAAGAGAAATGACCACCATCTTCCATGATTTCATGCAAATCCTCATGGAAGACTATGTTGATGACTTACTTTGAAAATCCTATAAAAGGAAAGATCATTTGGGCATCCTAGATTAGATATTCACTATAATGGAAAGCTATAAGATTCATCTAAATCCAAAAAAGTGTATATTTGGAGTTGTCTCTGAAAATCTCCTAGGCTACATTGTTTCTCAATGAGGCATTGAAGTGGATCCTAAGAAAGTAAAAGCAATACTTGACATGCCTCCTCCAAAAAATCTAAAAACCTTAAGAGGACTACAAGGAAGATTATAGTCTATCTATAGATTCATTGCACAAGTAACAAATAAGTGTTACTCCTTTCAACACCTCTTATGTAAGAGAGTATCCTTTCAATGGAATAAGAAGTGCCAAGAATCTTTCCAATAGCTCAAGGATTATCTTCTAAATCCACTAGTTTTAATGGCTCTTATTCTAGGAAAACCATTCATTCTATACATATCTACTATAGATACAACATTAGGAGCTCTCTTAGCACAAAATGATGACCAAAGAATAGAGTGAGCCATATATTACATTAGTAGAACACTTGTGGGATATGAGCTAAATTATTCCCTAATTGAACAAGCTTGTCTTGTTGTTCTCTTTGCAGCCCAAAAGCTTAAACATTACATGCTCCATTAGAAAATAATGCTCATCTCTAAGATTGACCCATTGAAGTATCTCCTAAGTAGGGCTGCTCTCATAGGATGACTAGCCAAATGGGTCATGATCCTTAATGAATTTGACATAGAAAATGTAGACAAAAAGGAAAAGGGCAAGTGATAGTAGATTAGTTAGCAAAAGCACCTATGTCAGATGATCATCCCATGTTGATAGACTTTCCAAATGAATCCATAGTTCACATGGATATAGCTAATGAATGGAAGCTTTATTTTGATGGATCACATATAGGAAATGGTTCAAGAGTTGGCATTATGTTTATCACTCCTCAAGGAGACATAATCCCAAAATCATACAAGATATAATTTTATTGTACAAACAACATAGTAGAATATGAGGCACTGATCATAGGACTCAAGATAGCCATCCAATGGAACACTCAACATTTACAAGTCTTTGGGGATTCCTAGTTTGTCATCCACCAAGTTAATAATAACTATGAAACCAAAGATGATAAACTAATGGCTTACAAGAAAATGATAGATTTTCTTAAGTCTAAATTTGTCACTATCTCTTTTCGTCAGCTACCAAGAATACACAAAAAGCAAGCTAATGCTATGGCCACCATTGCTTCTATTATTGATATGCCTCAAAATGTGGAACGTTGTGAATTCCTTGTTGAGAAACTTTTGATTTTGGCATTTGAACTTCTTCAATCTAAGTTTGTGTGCAAACTTGATGGTCCCAATTCCCCCTAGTATCAAGACATTTATAATTGCCTACATACCCAAATCCTACCACCCAACTTATCCAAAAATGACCATCAAGCCTTTATCCATCAAGTTGCTAGATATGTCATCATTGGTGACACCCTTTACAAGAGATCCTTTGACCAAACCCTTCTCAGATGCCTTGACTCGCAAGAAGTTGAAACTGCCTTGCATGAGGTTCACGAAGGTATATGTGGAGGCCATTTCAATGGTCTGAGTCTAGCCAAGAAAATTGTAAGAGTTGGGTACTATTGGCCTACCATGGAACAGGATGCCCATGACTTACCAAAACATGTCATAAGTGTCAAATACATAGAAATTTGATCCATGCACCAGCACAAGAATTGTAGCTAGTCATATCACCATGGCCCTTTTCACAATGGGAATTTGATCTTATTGGAGCTATTTTTCCTCCATCCTCTAATGGTCATAAGTTCATTGTCATAGAAACAAAATACTTTACCAACTGGGTTGAAGTTGTCCCTTTGACCTTCACCACTAGCAAGTAGATCTCAACATTTATTCTAAACTACATCATATGTCAGTATGGAGTCCCCTTGGCTATTATTACTGACCATGGTAGTCCATTTCAAAAAAAAGATGTAGAAAAGCTCTATAAGAAGCACAATATATTCCATGGATATTCTAGTATTTATCATCCACAAAGAAATGGCCAAGGAGAAGCATCTAATAAGACCATTGTTAAGATTCTCCAGAAGACTATCAATGATTCAGGTCAAGATTGGCACCTCCAACTAAATCTATCTCTTTGGGCATACTAAACAAGTGTGCATGCTCTTACGGGCACAACACCATACTCTCTCATCTATGGCACTGAGGCCATACTTCCCATTGAAGTTGAAATTCTATCATTGAGAGTATCCCTACAAGATATTGTTGATGATGAAAACTATCAAATATCTAGACTCCATGAGCTAGAAATGCTTGATGAACAAAGATGAGCTGCCTTGACACATTTGCAAGCTTACCAAAACTGACTCAAATAAAGCTATAACAAGAAAGTCTAAGGTCATCATTTTGAGGTCGATGATTTGGTCCTAAGGATGAACTACAAGACTCAACAACATAGAGAAAAACAAAGAAAATTTGAGCCAAATCGGGAAGGACCTTATGTAGTTACTGCATCATTTGGGTCTGGAGTATATTAGCTTGTGACACTAGAGGGTGAACCATTGCACATGTCCATCAATAGTATGCATCTTCACAAGTACTACACTTGATTCTATCTAAAATTCCTAAAAAAAAATTTAAAAACTAGCAAAAAGTCCTTAAAAAAACCAAAAAAAAAAGTGAAAAAAGTCATGAAAAAATGAATGCCTTGATGAAAACTTGGCAAACAGGTGTCTTGGCATGAAAATTTGAGTCAAGAGAAAAATCCCATCCAAAATTGAAAAATTGGCAAATAGGCACTTTGGGCAAGTACCATGGTGAAAACCTAGCAAATAGGTGCCATGTGTAATCAGTTGTTGCTCCTTCATCTATCGAGATTCTATCTAGTTTGTTCCCCTTTTGTCATTCCTTGATCATATCCATCATCCTACAAAACATCCTCAGCTCCTTGACCATGGCTCATGAACTAGTTAATGTCCCTTGTTATCTTGCCTAAGCATCACCAGTCTGCACACACTCTGTCATCAGTCTTTGTACATAGTTTTTGTCTTGTCTGGGGGCATATTACCTACATGGTGCATGAGTTTGACTTGGAACTAGGCGCATATCCCTAAGAAATTTTTATCCATTGGACCTATTGCATAATGATCTTGAAAAAAATCCTTTAAAAAATCACATAATGTCCTGAAAAAATCACTAAAAATCACATAATGTCCTGAAAAAATCACTAAAAATCATATAATGTCTTGAAAAAAGAATTTAAAAAATCATAAATTTTCCTAAAAAAGCCACTAAAAATTAGAAAATGTCCTGAAAAAAGCACTAAAAATTTTTAAATGTCCTGAAAAAATTGATCATGCAAAAACATCAAATATCCTCAAAAACCCTAAAAATGTCAAATCCCATTAAAAATTTTCAATAAACCTTGTACATATTCACTTTCGATAACCACCCCTTTTGCATACACACTTGCACTTTTCTGACTGAAACTCAAAGCACTACACTATCTAAGCAATGTGAACCGACATTCAATCCAACCCACAACCAGATTTATTACATTGTCAACATGTCAAGCACTATCTGAACACCTCAAAAACTAAAAAGTAAGTAATAGTGGACAAGAATAGCTATTGCGTCACGCTATTTAGTGAGTGGTTTATTTTTGGCTTTTTTTTTTCTTTGATCATGTTCCTCTGCCACTAGATGATATAAAAAGATCTATGAGAGTGGCTGAGATGGTTCATGGTCATCTTTTTCTATTTCTATCTATTACAATGTACCTTTGAGGGTTTGGGGCATGTACATATGCCTCCAAAAGGACAAAGTCATTCTCTATTTGCATCATTCTTGTCTATACAAAAGGATTACATTTGCACTCTGGCCCTTTATGCCATGATGCATTGCATTCCATTTTCCATATCAAAATAAAGCTCCATTTGACATATAGTGCACTTTACAAAAGCAAAAGTATTCCCATCATAATAACTGCTCCTTGTCTCATCTTCTCTTTCTTCTGCATCTCCTTATTTCACTACCTTGATCTCATACTCTAATACACCAAAAGAATTCTCATCCTACATTCTTGCATATGTCCAAAGTCCAAAATGATCCAAAGCAATAAACA
Source organism: Cupressus sempervirens (assembly GCA_028749045.1). Classification (NCBI taxonomy): domain Eukaryota; kingdom Viridiplantae; phylum Streptophyta; class Pinopsida; order Cupressales; family Cupressaceae; genus Cupressus; species Cupressus sempervirens. The sequence continues at coordinate 246,977,727 of CM053788.1, read as the reverse complement.
TGGCATTTATATTATATTCACATTTCATTTGCATCTATTTTAAATTTCATTTGCATTCGTTCTCTATCATTTTACATTTCATTTGCATTCATTTCATTTCATTTACATTCATTCCATATCATTTGCATTGCATTAGGCATTCATTCATGAGAAAAACATGTGGCAAAAATAAAAGATGGCATTTCCTATGCATAACATGTGATAAATCAACACATGATGTCATCATATATAAGTCCACACAAAAAAGCATAAATACATCCATATAAAACATCTAAAGAATATGCATATTTCATCTCATATAGTTATCATAACATAATTCCATCTCATAAATGTCTCACAAAAGTGTCAGAGTACATGACCATGGTTTACATCAATACTAACTACTCGTAGGCGTGAAACATGAAAGAGCATAATAGAAACCAAAAAGCAACATAGAGAAGTCCCTTAATACATGAGTATACCAATGTCATCCTATGTTATCCCTAGCCTCACATCCTTTATCTAGCCTCATAGAGGATCCCTCTACTCTCTTCAATGGCCTCATAGGCCCCATCACACTCGCACTATTTTGTGTCCTCTATATCCTATGGGAATGAGATCTCGATGCACAAAAACTCTCTACTCTCTACCTTGGTGGCACCACTCTCTCATACTAATCTCACCAATACTATGCCTCCATGTGAGCCCTACTCATCATTGTTGCCAAATCTTAGAAGTTTGCATCTCTAATGCTATTGATAAACTCCTGAGACTCCTATGTTTCCATCTCTACCCTATGCATAGCTACATCTCTCTCTGCCCTAGCCTGGTCTCTCTCAGCCATCTCCTTATCTCTCTCTACTATAACTACATCCCTCTCTCCTATCATAGCATCCCTCTCTACCATAACCTGATCTAACTAAATCTATAGCCCTCTAATCACCTCCATCAACTCTACCTGGCTAGGTCCTACCTCTACTAGTACTAATGCTCTCCTGATGTCCTCCATTGGATCCTCCTCCACATCCATCGTAGTTGCATCCCTATCCTCCCAATAGTCCTCCTCATCCTCTCCCTTCTCACCACCTCCAACACCATCCCCACCCCCACTACCTCCACTCTCCTTGTCATCTCCCTCATCCTCCTCAACATCCTCATCATCACCCTCAACATCCTCATCTTCCTCCTCCTCCTCCTCTCCTCCCTCCTTATTGTCTCCCTCATTCTCCTCCTTAGCATCATCCTTTGCCCCATCACCCTCATCAAATCTCTCCTTATCCTCTCCCCCATCCTCCTCCTCCTCATCTTGTGGCCTCCCTTAGGGTATTGGTACTACTAGATCTATCAAAGGTCTCAGCTAATGCTATGTAAACCACCTATCATATGCTATTATTATGCCTACATCCACTATATCTACTATTGCCCCCATAGTCTCAGCTATAACTCTACTAACTATGCATATGCTACTTGTGTCCTAATGGGTGGTCCCCACTCTCACACCGCTGCCCTAGATTGAGCAAACAATGCTAACCCTATAGGTACATCCTATGTCTCCCCAAACTATCTCTGTGCCAACTCTGGTAGGTACATCTCTATAACCAAGTGACTAATCACTATGTGCCCTATGAGGTAGCACTCCTACCTATAGTATGGTAATTAGATGTCATCATCATCCCATTTGGGGCAATCTCTGTATGGTCTCCATATGAACTGTGTCATCATGTCTATTTGATGGAAAAAGTATCTCGCATATCTTAATGGTCCTTGGGCTAGTACACCTCTATAGCTGTAAGCATATGGCATATTATCCACCAACTTTCACTCTACTAGAGGCCTAAATATGACAATGTACTCATAGGCCTAGATCTATAGAAATGTCCTGCTAGTGCTAAAGGATAGTCCACCTCTATATGCTACCTAATGTAGATAATAATATAACATCCCCAACATGCATGGCCCCTAGGAAAACATGGTACCCTCCATGATCATTTGCTCAAGTACTTGACCCCATCCAACTGAGAATCCATGTCACCATCTATCTAGTATCAACAATCTACTAATCACCCAAAAAATCACAATCATTAGTCACTCATGGCATGCCACCAATAAGTCCCATCCAATCTCATATTCTCAGATCCCTAACTCTACATCTCCACATCCAAATAGTTGGTGTAGAGTTGCTCATCCTATAGATGGGTTGTACACTACTAACTCTCCATGGATAGGGATCCTAAGAATGTGCCATACATCCTCTAGTGTCATAGTTTCCTCCCAAGTTAGTAGGTGGAATGAACTAGTCTCTGAGTGCCACCTTTCCATCAAAGCTATCAACAAAACCCGGTTCCCCCTCACCTCTGGCATAAACATCACATGATATAATCCCAACCCAGCCAATATCCCTTGCTCACCAAGTGTCATGTGATGATGTAGTGCTAGGCTCTGTGGCCTATGTCAATGTATCCTTAATAGGGGCAGCTCCTCCTACATAATCACATAGCCTATGCCAACCTTCTGTGGTTTTGCATCTAGTTTACCCTACTTTTGACCTAGTTTGATTCTAGTTTGACTAAGTTTGACTTCTTTCTAAGAATTTTTGACTAAGTTGAATTATGTTTTGAACACTTCCTAGGGTTTTGAACATGTTTTCTAAGTTTTGAGTCATTTCGAGTTCATTCACATCATTTTGACCCTATCCCTATCCACCGATCAGCCTTTCTCCTCCATCACAGCTAAGTTTGACCAAGTTTGACTTTTTTTCCCATTATCTTAGCCTTAGTTAACCTATTTTTTCAAATCTTAATAGGATTTTTAACATGTCCTCCAAATTTTGAGTTATTCGAGTCTATTTGCACCCTTCCAGGCCGTTTACACTGTTCGTTGTCATAATTTACCCAAGTTTGACCTTAATCCACCCTAAGTTTGACCAAATTCTAAGCATGTTGACCACCTTTTACTACATTTTATGATGTTTCTAACATCCCCCTAGGGTTATACTAGCCTTCACCAAGTTTTGGCTCAATTCAAGACCATCTAAACCCCGATCAGAGCCTCAGAGCATCCTAGGGCACAGTTGGGGTTCCCAACTACATCATGGATGCACTTGGTCATGCCAACTCCATCTGAGCTGCACTTGGGGATTCCAACTATGTCATGGATGCACTTGGCTGTGTTTTGGGTGCAATTGGGGCATTTGGAATCCCTACTTGGCCCTGGGACCCCTGTTTGACCCCTGTTTCCCCCCAACAAACTCCTAGGTACCTAAAAAGCATGGAAAAGTAGTAACAAGCATGAAAAAGAATAAAAATTACAAATATGGCCTTGATGTACTCACTAGAGGTCCAACATCTACTTGTCATCAGAAGGTCTGCACCCATTCACCATGATGTTGCTCCCTAGGTATTTGATCCATTCTCCTTGCTCCAAAGCTCTTTTCTTCCAAATGAGAGAGTGAAAATGACCTTCAAAACCCTCTCAAATCCATTTTATAACTTGATGCTACCTAGATGGATGTGCATGAGGTCCTTTTTGTGTTGTTTGTGATGCCCTTTTTCACTCCAGAGCCCATAATTTTCACGTTTTAACTTTGATTTTTGATCCATCAATTGCTATGGCTTTGTTTTCTCGTTGTCAATGAAATTGACCTATCATATGCCTATGCTAGTCAATTTATTGAGGGGGTATAAATATATGCCACATTGCTCGGGCATGCTTTTATGGCCTTTTCATTAGCATCCTTTGACACAACGCTTTGAATCACATTATATCAGAGAGGGGAAAATATAGATGCTAAAAAATGGTTCACATCTATAGTTTCATCAATTTTTCATACTAATTTGTCCCATTTTCTCATTCTACTAACTTCAATATTTTGGCCAAATTGATCATACTTTATCATTTGTATCCTCTTTCACATCAATTTCATGTCATTTCAAAATCATTTCACATCAACTCAAAACCATTTCATATCAACTCAAAATCACCCCAAATCAACTCAGAATGACTCAAAATCAGTCCTAATCAACCCAGAAGATATCAAACATCCCAAATCAATCATCATTTATCCATTCTTAGGTATTTTTGTGGCTTTCAGTGCCTTGAAAACCTATCAACCTATCAATCTTATCAATCTAACCTTAGTACTGTCACGGCTCTCAGTGCTAGGTCAAACTATCATTCATGTCATCTATTCTTTGACATTGTTGAGGCTTTCAATGTCGAATCATGGAATTATCAACCATTTTAATAATATTGACAATGTCTTTCAATGTTATTATGATCAAATATTTTCAATCAATTTTGATCCTATGGCATTTACAATGTCGGTTAAATGTTACATATCAATCAATTCATGTCATGTGTCTTTGGCATGTTATCAATTTCAATTAATCAATCAATTTGACCATAGCTTTGGTCTACCTATCAATATCCTAGTCAATTTCCATTATGATCATCACATTTTTATCAAAGGATACTATCACACTTATTTAATCAATTTTGGCGAATCATTTACTAATTTTCTCTATAGGATTAAATAACCCATACTTTAATCCTACCATTCTTACTAATTATTCTTCCTAATTTTCATCCTCAATTAATTAATTTTATTAATTGATTGATTTATCATTTTCAAACCATGGAAATTCACAATTTCCTAAGTCATATTTTCCATCATTAATTCCATCTTTTACTAATTTCTATTTTGTGGAATAAAAGATTTTTAATTCAAATATTCCATAAATATTGACAGCATCATGACACTTGGATATGACACCTCATGGATTCTCCTTTTACACTTGGCTAAGGTATTTCATAATCAAATATTCTTATTCTCTTATGCATGTCCATATTTGGCTTATTTGTCATAGATTCTTGGCTTTAAGTGGGTTGATGTGTCTTATGACGCATTTAGTCAAGTTTGACTTCCATGCATCATAGAATCCTACATTTGGCATCCTTTGTCATATGCATCATGGATCTCAAAGAAATCTCTTGCCACATCACATATCTAAGGGTGATGAATCCAATTCTCTCATCCTCCATGCCCATTATAAAATGAACATTCTTTCTCTCATTTCTAGTCCTTAGCTCCTAATTCTCGAGTTCTTGAGTCCTTAGGCTCTTTGTATTCTCACACCATTTTCTCTCAAGCTTAAATCACATCTTCAATTATTCTCATGGAATTATCCATATCATAGACTTTTGCTTCAATTTTGTGTGCACTATAGGCAACTTTGGAGCTACATAATTTGGAGAAGAAATAAGGACATGGGAGCATTCAAGAAAGCATTCAAACTATTGTGCTTTAATAACAAATTAAACTAGACACATTTGTCTAGAAATATTGTCATTGACTTTCTTGGAGTGTACACATTGTACAAAGTGAAATATGAGTTGAAGGTATATAGAAACATAATGGAAAATACCCTATTCAATCTTTCATTTAAATTATGGATTACCAACCTGTCACATCTACAATACCATGAGAACCTCCACTCATTGGAAGGGTACATTGTACATCCCTATAAAATAGGTTACTTGGAGGGGATGTGTAGTTGTAGCAGAACCAATGCTTAGAGTTTTGAGTGCCTTAGGAGGAAGGGAACTTCGTGGGATGGGATAGGATGGGAATTTGTGCTTGCTTGTGGTGGAAGGAGGGTTAGATATTTTATGGTGTTAGAATCAATGTTGGGGGTGTTAGATGTATAGGTATGTTAGTTAGAAGTTATTAGTCATAAGTTATCCTAGGGATAAGTTAGCAATTTTTTTTTAATGTTTAGTAAATAGTAACTTAATAAATATTAGTGTATGGTCAGTCACTAAATAGTGACCATATATAAATCAAACTATGGTGTAATATATCTATATATATATAGTTAAATATAGTAAATACTACATATTCATGAGTCTAATTGCAAACTATGCCTTACAATAAACTGATAAGCTATGCATTGAGTATATATTAATATAGTCATAATTCAAAATTCAAGCTACTCTCCCATTAGCAAAATAGTAGGAAGTCTATTTGAATGGAAATAAATTTTGTAAGTTAGTTGATATAAAGTTGATAATCTTCATCAAAATTTAATGCTAGAGCTTAACAAGTATGGATGAGATTGTAGACTAGTAAGTTTTAATGGTCAGATATCTAGTTAGGAGCATCTAGTCAAAAGACACTATTGTGGTTGGAGTATTCCTTAGTGTTACTTAGTATTACCCTCTCATCTAAATGATCGAGTAAGAAACATCCTAGCATCTTCAGGAACCATAACAAAGCACAAATCATTATGTAATACTTAGTATAAAACAAATATAAAAGTAAATTAAATGGTATTTCTATATTCACGTAATTTTTGGGATTGTATATGTGAGATTCTAGTGACTATGTGAAGGTAATGTGACTGTATCATATTAATAAAATGAACTCATAAGAAATTTTAAGTTAATTACATCAAATTATATTGACTAGGGTTTCATGCAATATTAGAAATTAGATAATAAGGTGTTTTTTAATTAATACATAAGAGTAAAATTTAATTGAATATTCCACATAGAACTTGTATTGAAAGAGATTTTTAGTGGTTGCATATATATGGAACAAAATGTATGAATGGATCATGTTTTCTTATATGTATAAACATAAAGAAACCTTTGATTATGATTTCTCCTATAATTTTAGCAAAAATACAAGCCTCGGGAGCCTTACCGACACTAATAATAATTAGATATTGATTTTTTTAATAAAAAAATTGATATAAGTCAGCTAATTTTGAATAACTCTAGAGTATTTATCAATAACACTTGAGGCTTAGTTGGCTTAGTGAGCATACACATGCTATAAAACTTGATTTAGTGTATTCAACTACTAATACCACCACTTTATAATCAATGTAATGTCTATTTGACTCATCATATTAATGTAATGTTCCATTGTATTCATTTATTACAACAACAAAAAATATAGGGTTGCATTGAATACATGAATTTTTGGGCATGACACCTTCTTGTTCTATGATTGTAAAGTTGTATGTAAACTTATTCCCTAGTGTAATGGGACATTGTGTTATGTATGAAAGTCCATCTACCCAACATTATTTCACCTACTTCACCCCATGCCTGCAATAATAAAAAATAGTTAAATCTCAATAGAAGATCTATCTAATGTTCATAAAAATAAAAATAATGATATAGGTAGTATAATTTGGAGCATAGTATTTTACAATTACAAGTGAAGAGTCACATTATAGAGCCCATTTTTATTCACATAAATGACAAGATTATCACCTTCATGAACATATATAGTGGGGCCAAGAAACTTTTTCCATTCACTATCACAATTGTTTTCGTGTTGCACAATCTAGTCACATTTTGTGTTCCAATCTATAACACATTGTAAATAAAATGATTACATTAAACTCATGCATATTTTCACAAATAACCCAAAAGACCCTAATAAAATTTTCACAAGATGCATGCCTTTACAAATTTGGTGTTAACAAGATTTGTATGTATGTAAAATTTTGGTGTTTGCAAGATACATGCCTTCACTTGACCATTGTTGTGTTTGCAAGATGTGTGCCTATGCAAAACTATTGTGTTTTTAAGCTATGAGTCTTTACTTGGCCATTGTACTTTTAAATTAGAACAAAATTACAATTTATGATCTTGCAAACAAACTTCAATTAGATAGTTTTTGAATCTAAACTCATAGACCCATGTTTTAGAAAGAATGTTAGACAAGAACCCATCTATCTCTCATTAAAATGAATGGTAAACAATTTCTACTTAGAGAAATGAGCATTAAACCTCAAATTACTAAAAATACAAGTCAAACCCACTAATTTCTTTACACTCAGAATAATAATGAATTCAATAGTGAGACCACTCAATAATGATCTAGCTACCATAAAATTAAAATATTACCATTCACAATTTCTCACCAAATTGCAAACCCAAATAATCTAGATGAACAAAACTAAACTAAATCTCTGCCATAATGTTTGAATGTTCAAAATGGGAAGAGTAATTCTGAGAGCGGGGGGGGTGAATCAGAAGTACCACACTTTTAATATTTTTCAACCATTTAAATATATAACTAAAAAATAAATTGCATGCATGTAAATATATAAATAAATAGAAATTAAACACGTGCAATGACATATAACACCAAACTTGGTAACCCAAAAACCATCTAGGAATAAGAAGGTAAAATGGGGTGGGGATGATACCCATAAAAATTATTGCAACAATAAATGTTTGACCACTTCTGATGGTTTGCCTTGTGAAAGGTTTGCCTTGTTAAAGGCTTTACACTGTATCAATAGTGACCTAATTACAGGATTTACAAACATTTACATGAAGTGTCACCTTGTTAAAGGATTTACAATAGGCTATTAAACCCACCTAATACATAAGATTTTCAATCACCTTCTCTAATGGTTCTCCTACCTAGCTGTTAAGCTTACCTATCAATATAGGATTTCCAACTTCTAATATAATGTCAAGAAAGTATTAGAACAATAAACTTGATAGTATACAATCCCTAATTACTAATTTTAGGAACTTGATTTTCTCTCTCTAATATTGATCCTTTAAGATCTAATATCTGATCATGTTCCTTGTCCCTTGTGCTATTCTGATCAACTAGATGTGAAATTGCTACTCTGTTCCTTAGAGCCTTTCCTTCTTCACACTGAATTTTTCTATATTCTTCCCATACACTATTGTCAATCACATATGTAATGGAGTTTTTGACCTTATTTTAAAGATTGTGAAGACTTAGGGTTAGGTATGGATCTATGATCCATATTGAATCTCAAATTCCTACTCATACCTTGCATTTTTCTCATTGGTTGCATGCCTTCTCCATTTTTCTGATTGGTTGCATGCTAATCACTTAGGGAATGTAAAAGATTCATCCTTATCCTTTTTCTCCTTCTAAATCTCTCCATGATAGCTCCAAAAATGGTTTACATCTAAGTTTGTGAAGGCACAAACTCATATGTTGATTCTGTGGTACTCGACACATACTGGACTATTGGTGCTTGGCACATACTATCCTAAATTACTTGATACCTATTACACTCTATCTTGCTTGGAACATATATGATTCTAGTTCACTCAACATATGAAGCATTCTGACTTTCTTGGCATCAACTATGATTCGACACCTATATGTTACTCGACACTTATATACTACTCAACACCTGTTAGAAATCTGACTCGACAGACACTTTTTCTCGGCATACACGGTGTACTTGGCTTCAATATAAAAAGTGATTAAGTGTGTTGACACTCAAATGTCAAAACTATCTAAGACCAAAAATCTTGCCCTTTGACATGAGTGTCAAAAACACTTAACTAGACATTACCAATATGTCCTTATGAGTACCCTATCCACAAAATTTCAAAATTTATTCAAAATTTATTCAAAATATCTTAACTCCTCCTAAGTTGATTTGTGCCTCATCATTCTTGCAAACAAAATTTTGTACTAAATGTGCCTATTACTCCTTGTCTTTTGTCCTATATGCGTATTCTATACCTATATGCTATATTTGTATTCTGTATCTGATCCATTAAAGCTTATGGAATATCTACATTGTGCATCAAAGCTAGTTTCCATATGATTGCCAAAATTTTGTATCTCCCCCTCCTGACTATATCAGAATGAATGAAATTTATGGCATTCTCCCCCTTAGTTATATCCTCATTATATCTCCCTAAAACATATATCTCCCCCTTTATTATTTCTCCCCCTTTTTTGACACTAATGTCAAAAGGGTTCTAAGGAGTAATACCATACTTAGCCAAAAAATTACTATTTACCTCCATTATTGTTTTCAGAGCTGCATCCCAATTCTCCAAAAGAATTTCAAGTGACTTGTGCTAGATGGTAGTCTCTATAGCAAGGTGTATAAGTCCATCAAGTGTAGAAAGATTTAGATCTTTCTTTAAAACTATTTCAACATAAACTTGTTCCTTATGGAGGACTTCTAAATGAGGGGTTATGGAGGACTGGATCTACATCAATTTTTCCTTAATATTAGCCTCCTTTTCTATTAGTATAGCTAACTCCCTTTATGTGTGAAGTGATTGTACAAAATGCTTCTCACTCTGAGCTGGATCTCTAGGTAATTGAATGCTAGAGATTTACAAGTTCCTTTCTAAGCTCATTATTCTTTGATTAGTTTCTTGTGTGAAATTGGAAAAATCACACAACTTCCCATATAATGAAAAAATGTTTTCAAGAACAATTTTGACCTTATATATTGTCTTGGCCAACTCTACCTATTCAAGTGCAATGCCACTTGATATCTTCACATTCAATTTTCCTTGAAACTTTCTCTCTAACCATTCCATGAGTTTAACATTGGTGTCCTAGTCTTCATTTGTCACTTGGTCGACTATGTCTGATAGTTGCTCAATTATTGTCTTTCCTTCATCTAATGAATGCAAGCTAAAGGCATCCATAAAGCTATCCTTGATTTCATGAAGTGCTTTCTTATGTTTGAATTATTTTCTTAGTATTTCCTTCCTCATCCTTCTATCCAATGCATTTTGCATTTCAATCATTTTTTCTATTGTGATAGTCTTAGAATCATAGGATGGTATCAAAATCTCTTCATCTAATTTAGGGTCTCCATAGTGAAGTACCCTAGCCACTCTTGTTGAGCTCAAGCCTAGTGTTAAAAATTGCAGGGGGATAGCTTTAGTGCTTGGCTTCTGAATGGTCTTTGTAGGAGTGTTAGTCTTTGATAATTCTACCAATGTTTGAATGGTAGCTTGCTCCTTTTCTTTTGTTGTGTCCTCTTTCTCATTTAATTTCCTCTCCTCTACACTCAACATCTATATAGTATCATTTGTCACACTTGGTGGAGGTGGTGGTGGAAGCATCAAAACTTTAGTTCTAGTAGCTGTGTATGTGAAAGGTGGATCCTTTGGTTTGATGTTTTCCTTTTTTGGGGCTACTACTTCTTTGTGTAACTCATCAACACTCACCAATATAGGTCTTGTACACAACTATGCATATACTAGATTAGATTGGTGAAGAATCTTCCAAAGATCTTCTACAGTAAGTGTATTGATGTTCTAAGCTAACTTTTTAGTAACATCCTTTATGATTACTATCTTTGTAGGTGTAGTGGTTACATGAGGCTGGCTGGGAGGTGGCAATTGTGTGTCTTGCACACTCTATTCTTCTTCTTGCTACTTTTCAACTATTGCCATAATTTATTCTCCCTTTGCTGATTCATCTTCTTCTTTCTCCTTATTCTCTTCTTCTCCTTTGTCTTCCTCACCTTTCTTTTCCTCATCCTTCTTTTCTATTTCCTTTTCTTCCTCCCCTCCTTTCTATTCTTCTACTTTCTTTTCCTCTACCTTCTCCTTGGCACTAGTTTCTACCTTATTGGTTTCCTCTTCCTTATCATCAGTAATCTTATAAATGGTTTTCCACAATTGTGTGGATTTATTTACAACATCCTCAATCTTGTTCTGAAGGATGATCCTTGGGTGCAAATTTCCCAATATGTTTCTTGTTTTCCTTGGTTATTTGAGCCTTTGTCATATTAAGCTTCACTTGAGCTAGGGTAGATTCTCTGATCTCCCTCTCCATCTTTAATTAATAATGCCACTTATTCTCAATTATTTCATAAAATTCCTTTGGCATGGTATTATCAAGCTCTAGAGGTGTGTTTTTAAATTCTTCCATCATGGCATACATATATTCCTCTATTTTATTCTGCTCTTCCCTGCTGAGCTTATTGAAATTTAGAGAGTTTAAATTATTTAAATATACATTTTTAATCCTATTAGATAGTTTGTCAATTGTAGATTTGGGAGGATGGCTTACCACTTTAAATTGGCTTATGTCCTATGAGCCTGTTAGCTCTTCATCATCTATATCTAGCTAAGCCACATACCTTCTTCTTTTCTTGAACTCTTTAGCTAGCTATGTAGTAGATTTCTTCTTTTTCTTTAATGCCTCTTTGGCATTTTGAGTGGTTGCCCTTGTAGTGGCCCTTGTTGCTGCTGGCTTAGCTAGAGCTAGTTTGGTTTGAGCTGCTTTTGTTACCTTTTTAGGCTTGGGCTAAGCTGCAGGCTATGTTTTTTCCTTCTTCTTCTTCTTCTTGGTAGGTTTAGGTGCTTCCTTGGCTTCTTCTCCTTTGACACATTCCTCTTTGTCTTCTCCTTGGTCTTGTGATAGCTCTTCTATCCCTTTCCCTTGCTCACCTTCTTCTTCACTATCTCCTTCTCCTTCTTCTACTTCTTTTTCTCCACGTGCTTCTCCCTCAATGTTTTCCCCAAATGTCTTCTTTATCTTTCTTACCATTTTATCTTTCTTCTTCATGATAGAAGTAGTTTTAAACTCAATCTCAACTTTGGACTTAACAACATCATATGTCTTAAAGTGAGGATATTCCTTGTCTATTTCTTCTACTAGCAGTGTTGTGATTGTTACAAAGCCTTCATCTACATCAAGTTCATATCCTAATGGCCTTAGCCATCTTACTCTTGGTTTTGATGCTTGAATGTAGGTGAAATCAATGTCAACTAGGGAAAATATGTCATTGACATGTTTTTCTACTAGTGAAATTGGTATTCTCATTATTTGCTTCATAGACTTCTTAAAGTCTTCAAAATAGCTTATCATTTGTGCCTCAAAATTATCTCCCATTTGATCAATGAATTCATTAATTTGTGTGACTACATATTTTTTAGAATTCCAATTTACTTTCCCAATTGAAGGGAATTCTTCCATCATAGAAAAGAATATACACATAAGAAGTGAGCCAAATTTGCATTGAGCACCTTTTGATCTCCTTATAACTCATGGGTTCTCATTAATTTGCTAAAGCATTAGTTCTACCAAATCATAGGTATGATCTTTCTTCACCAACTTATAAGCTACATCAATAGCTATGCATGGTATGTTATTCAATCTACTAGATTCATAGAATTTATGTGAAATTATCCTCACAACAAAGTCAAGTAAGGGTTTAGTAATAGTGTCAATAGTCATTCCCCTCTTGTTCCATTTTGCACCAGTATTCTTCTCAATAACCTCCTTTCTATCACTTCTCAAAGTCTTTGGCTGATCTAGGGTTGAGAAACCAATAACCCTATGCACAATCCTCTTTTTAATCTTGATAGGTCCTATCTCTAGCCATAAATATCCATCATGAATTCAACTCAAGACAATGAAAATCCATTCTATCTTAAACACCGAAAGGAAAACTAGGGTTTTGGTCAGACCTTCTTCTCAACAATTTCAAACTCATCCTTCAATATCCCATTGTCACATATCTTATCATAGGCATGGAAGATATCTAGATCACCTATGGCACCAATTTTATATTTGTAGCATTTTCTTACATTTTGAACCATGACAACCTTAGGTGGGATAATAGATAATGCACTAGTCGGGTCATTTTTATAGGCAACTTTAGGAATTGGCCTAAATTCAAGTTGTTTGACTTCATTGCTAACTAGCTGGATCTCATGATCTTCCTTAGCCTTAGGGTTTTGTGAGCTAAAGGCCATTTTACCAAACTAGGGTTTTAAACATATTAAAATTTGTAACTCTGTATAGCTCATTACTTGATAAATACCTTTAAATTGATGAATTTGTTCTAAATTGCTATTAGAATCAATGCAAATGACTGCTAGGTTGCTGCTTGATCACCTCTTAACTCTTCTTTTATTTTCTCTTCATTTGAATGGCGTGAAAATGAACAAAATTCAATCTTATACTTGTCAAAGATCTAGCATTAAATGCTTCATACATATAGTTGTAAACTTAGCACTTGAAGGTTTTAGTATAACTTGGCTCCCATTGTATTTCATTTACTCAACCTCCACTAGACTTCTAGTTCACTTGGCTTCAACTATCAGCTTGGTAGCTATTGGAAACTTGGCATCCATTGGAGCTTTATGTAGCATCTAAGGAAAACTTGGTAGCTTCTTCAAAATTTTGCTTGGCATCTTTTCTCATGCAGATTTCTTCTTTGCAGTACTTCTTTATTCTTTGGAACTAATGTATGATTTGACTTTACATATCAACCCCATACATCTTTCTTTTTCTTAGTTGGTGTGATCACTTGACCTCTTGGGTGAAGTGATGTCTCCATTTGATGTGTTGCACTCACATTTCTTCTTCCAAGTCTTGTTCATTTGTCCTCTTATTTGTTCAACATCAACCTTCTCTTTTCCTTCGTTCACTTCTGGCTTGGGTGCTTTTGACTTTGTTGGGAAATTCCTACTAATATGACCAATCTTCAAGCAACTAAAACATGTAGTTTGATTTAACCATCTACTATAAATTCCTCTAAAATGTGTCCTTATGCAATTTTTAGAAATGTTTCCATAGTCCTGACAATAGTGATAGCTATACTTGGTATTGTAATGTTCTATGTTCATACTTGGTATTGAAATGTTCTATGTTCATACTTTTTGTAGCTATTGTAGTGTCCTTCAAATCTTGGTGTCCTCATAGTCTTGTTTCTACATTCATGTGCTTGATGTCCCTGATTTTTGCACTTGTTGAAAAAGCTTGCATTTGTGGGCTTATCATGATGATGACTATTCTTGCTCCTACACACATTAGAGGTATGTCCCTTTTTACCATAGAAATGACAAGTAGGTTTAGTGTTCTTACCTTTGTTATTCTTTTCTTCTGGAATCTTGGATGATTCTCCTTGTTCAGTGCTAGTGTAACCAAGTCTTGAAGTGTCATTACTAGCCCTTGGTGATTTTAGTAATTGTTCAAAGTAATTTATAGCCTCATTGGGTTTTTTGTAACTTTCTACTATCTCTTTCTCTCTTTAATTCATTCTATATCTTTAGAGTAAAAATCTCAATGTCCTTCATGTTTAGCTCATGATGAGCATTCATCATCTAACTTAAGGTGTGTAGCTACATGTTTGAAATCTTTTCAAATTCAATTCTCTTCTCTTTCAATCTATTGGTAAGATTTCTCTTGTCATCTTCTATCATGGTCGTGTCTTCAATGACTCTCTTCTTTTGTTCAATCACTTTAGAAAGCATTATGGCTTGTGATTCTTGTTCAAGCTTGAGCAATCTGATTTCTTTAGCTTGTGCTCTATTTTTCTCCATTAATTCTATTATTGCTACATCAAATTCCTTGGAATCTCCATTGGAAAATACTTTTTTGGTATCAATATCCTTGTAGTGTATGTTATTTTCAGTTATGTCTATCTCCTTTCTTCATTTTAAGGATTTTCTCAATTCTTTGCTGGCTTCTTCCACTTTGTGTAGAGCTAGGTGCACATCAATCACTTGATTGTCTATGATCTTCCCACGTTTGAAGACTTCCATCTTCAAATATTTTCTCTAAGTTGTTGAGCTTCTCCTTGTGAGAACTTATGCTCTGATACCAATTGTTAGAATGTTCAAAATGGGAAGAGTACTTCTGAGAGTGGGGGGGGGGGGGGGGGGTTGAATAAGAAGTACCACACTTTTAACCTTTTCCAACCATTTAAACATATAACTAGAAATAAACTGCATGCATGTAAATATATAAATAAATAGAAAGTAAACACATGCAATGACACATAACTCCAAATTTGGTAACCCAAAAACCCTCCAGGAATAAGAAGGTAAAACTGGGGCGAAAATGATACCCACGAAAATCACTATAGCAATAAATATTTGACCACTTCTGATGGTCAGCCCTATTAAAGGCTTTACATTGCATCAATAGTGACCTAATTAGATGATTTACAAACACTTACATGGAGTGGCACCCTATTAAAGGATTTACAAAAAGCTATTAAACCCACCTAATACATAGGATTTACAACTTCTAATACAATGTCAAGAAAGTATTAGAACAATAAACTTGATAGCCTGCAATCTCTAATTGCTAGATTTCAGGCACTTGATTTTCTCTCTGATCTTGATCCTCTAAGATCTAATATCTGATCATGTTCCTTGTCCCCTATGCTGTTTTGATCAACTAGATGTGAAATTATTGCTTTGTTCCTCTAAGTCTTTCCTTCTTCACACTGAATTTTTCTATATTCTCCCTATACACTATTCTCAATCACATATATAATGGATTTTTTGACCTCCTTTTAAATATTATGAAGACTTAGGGTTAGGTATGGATCTACAATCCATATTGAATCTCAAATTCCTACTCATACCTTGTAATTTTCTCATTGGTTGCATGCCTTCTCCATTTTTCTGATTGACTACATGTTAATTGTATAGGGAATATAAAAGATTCATCTTTATCATTTTTCTCCTTTGAAATCTCTCTATGTTGTCTCTAAAAATGATTTACATCTGAGTTTGTGAGGGCACAAACTCATATGTTGATTATGTGTTACTTGGCACATACTGGACTACTGGTGCTCAACACATACTATCTTGGATTACTCAACGCCTATTACACTCTATCTCACTCGACACATATATGATTCTAGTTCACTTAACATATGAAGCATTCTGACTTACTTAGCATCAATTGTGACTTGACACCTATATGTGACTCAGTACTTATATACTGCACGACATCTAAAGTCACTCAACACTTGTTAGAAATCTGACTCAGCACACATTATGGCTCGGCATACATGGTGTACAAAACTTTAATACAAAAAGTGATTATGTGTGTTGACACTCAAATGTCAAAACTATCTAAGACCAACACATAAATGGTACCACATCATTCACACTAAGTTGGTTTTGTGGTGTGTATTGTGTAATATGACAGAAACCCATGATTTTGATTGATGGAAGGAGAGAATGGTGGTTTGTGTATTATTTGCCAGGTGTTAGCACTGATCGAGGTAATTTATTTATAATGTATTTTCCTCTCTTTCTATCAACTATGATTGGCAGGTAGGACATATCCATAGCATATGGATTGAAGACATTTTTATTGTAGTATAGCAACAACTAGGCCAAAAGATAAATCTATGATTATAGTAGAATTATAGGCATATTTTATATGTTTATGCCACAGATATAATTACATAAATTATTGATCTTTGTGACTAGTCTAAATGACTTTTTACTGTGCATATGTAAATGAAAATTCATATGATAATCAATTCTAAATTTAGAGGAAGTGGAATGCAAATGGAAAGGATAGCCAACCTTTACAAGAGGTGAAGGAAGACAGACCTTCATGTTCTTATTGAGGACACCAACCTAAGATGGAATGGAATGGAAAATAAGCCTTCCATGCTCATGGACCAAGAGGATGAATGGAAGATTGGTCTTTTATAATCTTGAACTTGACAAAGGATGCAAATCCTCCAACATGATCTAAGGGATCGAAGGAGACCTATCATCCATGCTCTCATAATACAAGGGTGATAATCCTTGTGACTGCAACTTGTAAATAGTTCAATGAAATCCTATGCAATAATTATGGGTTTCCACATTGATTATTGCCTTGATTTGATTTTCAATATGGTAATTCTTTTTATTAAGGAAAGAAATTTTTACAAGGACCTGAAACTCGAAAGTTTTACAGCATAAAAGATAAGATAATAAAGTCTAGTAAAACATGAAACAACAACCAACAGCCAAAATGAAAAAAAAGGCTAGAGGCTACGAGGCAAAAGCAAACTGCCAAACCAAGAAGGAAAACCAAACCTAATGGTTTTCCTTATCTAGATCCTACAGAGTTTTTACAGCTTCATTATCCTTCTGATTGTTCGCTCCTTCCTGGTTGATGTTTTGGGCTTCCTCCTGGTCCAAATGATCCACCTAGTCCCTACCTACATTTAGATCGGCCTCTTCCTTACCAAATTTCTAGGTAGTTAGCTTCCCCATGTTCCCCTCAATGCCAATTCTCATAAGAGTATCCCCCAGGTTGACAATGTTCTCATTCAAAGTGTGCAGAGTGTCCACAATTTGATTAGTTAGAATCTAGATGACGTTGTCTAACCTCTAGACTTTCTATTTAACCTAGGAAAATCTATCCTCCTAATCATTTATGGAGTCCTAGCCACTGCAGTGCTTCTGGCTAGCATCCTGGTCATTCATTCTTCTAGTAATCTCCTGGACTTTATGGGGGCTCTGGCTGCTATCCTGGATAATCTTTTACTTTAGAGCCTCGATTTCCTACAACAACCATTTGATAGATCAAAATTTATCTATCAAACTATTCTTCACATTGTTTAGAAGGTCAAAGCTAGATTCTTGCATGTTATCAGACAAGACCAAAAGAGCGAGGTTGATGAGCTCCTCATAATGAGTTGTGTTATCAAGGTCCTCCATCACTTGGATGTTCATTGGCTCTCTAACAATTCCCAACCTAGTAGTGTCCATGTTAAAATTCCTCCAAGCACTCCTCTTGTCCTTTGTTATCACCTCCCCACTTTTTTTCATAGACTTCTGCTTAGGCAAGGAAGAGGGTGAGACAGGACTAGAAGTCTTGGAGGTCAGGGTGAAGGGGTCTACCTAAAGTAGGTCTTGTTCTGCTTTTTTTTATGGGGTTATCCAGGGGAGCATCAAGGGTATCGAGGGTTTTGTCCCAGTCTCTCCCCCACCCCTTTTCCTCATCCTTCACAATTTCCTTCCCCTTCACCTTGTCCTCATCCTCAAACTTAGTCTTAGTCTCCTCTTCTTCTTCACTATCATCTTTCACCTCCTAGGGCTCAAGCTTAGGAAGAATGGGGGGGAGGCCTCTAGGACTCTTTCTGCTAGGAAAGTGGGGGTTGAGGGCAGTAGAGATGGCTTTGGTGGAAAAATCCCCATCCTACGATTTAACAACTTGAACATCCTCAGAGTCTAAACTGGTAGTGTCCTCTGAAGCATTCCCAGGGTCACCAAGGTTTTTTCCCCTAGTTTGAGCTTTTAGAAACTCATAAACCAAGAGGAGAAGGCCTTCATAGAGGGTAGGATTAGTGATGGGTTTTCTCTTGAAACCCTTAATATTCTTAGATATGGAGGTGAAAAGAAAGAAAGGAAAGGATATTTTAACAACATTCATAAAGTGGTTAAGCAACACAAAATGGTGCATTCTTAACCTATCAAACTTGGAGTCAAGAGTGATATACTCAATGAGAATCTTGAGAACATACCTCTATAATTTTTTAATGGAATCCATCTCATAGTAAGTGTCTATCTTGATAAGTCTGTTCCTCTCAACATTGTCCTTGACAAATTCCTAACAGCATTAGCCGACATCTTTTTATCCCTGAAGAAGTTTATGCCAACCTGAGGGATTTCCATCACCTTTTCTATCAATCCCTCAGTGATTTGGTGGGTGACACCATATATTTTAACTTTTCCATTATTCCATGTTTCCACCATCCCCTTAGTAACCCCAACATTTAAGCCATGAAGCTTCTCCATGAATCTAGTTATACCCCCTTTTTTGAGCTTGTGCCAAACCTTTCCCTTTGCCTTCCACTTCTCCATTTCCCCCCAAGGCTCTCTTTTTATCCTTTCCCCAACCATGGAATAATTTGGCTCTATAAACCTTATTCCTCTAGTAGAAATGTTGAGCTCAATTTTCCTTGAGATGTTGAGAACAAAAATTGAATTACAATTTTTAGTGGTTTTGTTCATGCCAGTCCTCAAAGCATGCCATCCATATGCATAATTCTGACTTGAAAAGAGCTCTGCATGACTTGTAATTACTCCCCTTCTAACATTTGATTTGGCATATCTTTCCATAATTAAAAAAGGGTGATATTAGTACCCTGGATTTGATCCTGCCAGAGTAACTCAATCGCTATTGCTGGGATTTCATCTCCATCCATTAATGTCATCAACGAATTTTTGGTAATAGCATCATTAGTGAACCAGTCAACAACTAAGTTGGCTTCATGGTAAGTGTGGCTGATGAAAGTCCTTTTGAACTTTCCCAAGTCATATCTAAGGTCCTCAATGATGTTATCAATCATCCAGGAGGGTGGGGCATTTCCTTTGATACAATTGATAATGTGTAGGGAGTCACCCTCAAGCCATAGGCTTTCGATCCTTGATGCCAGGGCTAGCTTAAGAATCTATTTGGCTACACTAGCTTCAACAAAGTTATTGGTTTGGTGACCAAGAGGGAAAGAAACAGCCCCAATTCCTCCTCCCAAACAATTTCTAATGATGCCACCACTACCAGCTAGTCCAAGATTCCCCTTAGCCACCCCATCAAAGTTGGCTTTATTTCCAGTCCTTAGGGGGGAAGGACCATCTTGCTTCCTATCTTCTCTTGTACCTGTCTTTCTTCCTGACTTTATTGTTCCCTCCTTCCTTGATGTTTCCTCCCTTTGTGATGGAAAAGTTCCCCATAGTTAGACCTTCAATTTTCTCAACAATTATGAACTTAGGAGCCTCTCTATCTCTAAAGATTTGGTTGTTGTGCTCTTTCCAGATTCCCCAAAAAAAGTGTGGGAGAATCTAGGAGCTAAAAAATTGAGTATCAAAATAGAGTGGTGGCTTCTCCACTAGCAAAAGAAGTCCTAGATGTTGTTATGGGTACACCAGCTAAAGTGAAGATCCCTGGTTAGAAGATTCTACACCTTAGAGGAATAGGGGCAGAGGATGAATAGGTGATTTACTGATTCTAGGTTAAGCTTGCAAAGGCTGCACCTATTGGGGATGAATTGGCCCTTATTGGCTAAATTTTCCAAGGTAAGAATTTTGTCTTGCAATAGTAGCTAGAAAAAGATATTAATTTTGGGAGTGAGGCCAAAAATCTAGGCACTGGCCCATAATGGCTTCTCCATTCTGGCCCATAAGGAGAAGTAGCCAGAGGCTATAGAGAAAAGCCCATCTGAGTTATCACCCCAAATGATAGAGTCCCTATTGTTGTTAATGGGGGTGGCATTCAACAAAATCATCAAAGGGATAAGGTCCAAGGATAGCTCAGTGAGGTCTTACCAACCTTGACTAGTTTTGTAATCACTGACTTGCCTACCATAACTTTCTATGTACTGTTCTGCCCATCTTCCATAAATGGGGTGGTTGATAAGAGGTGAGTCTCATTGTCCTACTAGAATAAGATATTATCCCCTTTGCCAACTTTCCATGTGGCCTTTGACTTGGTCAAGGGTCTAACCTTTGAGATCCCATTCCAAATATAGGACACCTGGGGAATCTTAGTCTCTTTTATCAGGAAGTTAAAGGGTTGACTTCTCAGATATTTCTCGGTCAGGATATCCCTCCAAACACCTATGCTTTGAAAGATACACCATAACTATTTGGCCAAAAGGGAATTGTTGAAAGCCTTTAGACATATCCAACTTTAGTAGAAAGCCTTCCTTCTTGCTGGCTTCTAGAGAGTGGATGACATCATGAACCATGACAATAGAGTCAAGAATTTGCCTGCCAGGGACAAAACCAATTTGCTGGGGGGAGATAAATAGGGGGAGAATGCTAAGGAGTCTAGTGGTAAGAACCTTAGAGATAATGTTAATATGATCTCATGGTCCATACTAAAATTGGCCAAAATAGATGTTATATTGTCTTATTACTTAATTGTAAGTTTCCAATCACTATTAATAAATGATAGCATAAATAATGATCCACTTCTTGTGCAATCACCTTAGGAAAATATGTCGCACTATGCCTTGTATTATCTAGATTAGTAAACTTTAGAATCATACCATGCTTCCCAACTTGTAGGTGTCATAAACAATATTAATACATGTAGAAAATATAAAACTATCTTCAAAATAATAATTAATGCCCAATAGAAGACCAAAATGTCAATGCATTTTCTCAAAAAGGTTAATCCATTCATAAGGCTTGGACATAGAATTTTTATGGTTTCTCAAACCAAGTATCTTAGTTGGATAATTCAGCTTAAAAAATGTCCACACACATGATTGAATCAAGAAGAGAATGAAATTTTCCAAATGAATGAAGAGTAATGTATCAAGAAATGTACCTCCCAATCTAGATAATTGGTTGCAAGCTCATAACCTATTAGTATAGACAGAATGTTTACAAGTATGGTAGTTTTCTGACCTATATAGGTAGAAAAATGATCATTTAAAGTGTTGCAACAAAATCATCATTTCAAACTTCTTAAGCTAAGGATAACAAAAAATCTACACAAGGTTTAATGTATAATAAAATTAACCTACGTAAGATTTGATGTGAAAAGAAACCAAAAACTTGAAAAATCTCCTAATTCTAATCAATTATACATCAAGCTTGAAAACAAAAATAAAATTTTATGGAATTATGAGGTAAGGCAAGAAGTAGACAATATTAAATAGTTTATAATTAATGTATTGATGCATATGAATGAATAAATTAGACAAATGGAATACAACCCAAAACTTGACCAATTTCTATATATTAAAAAATTGTTATCCACGTTCATCCCCTCTTTTATTACTGTTTTCCCACCCACTAATCAAGGCTTCACTTAGCTCCTAAAATTATTCCAACTAAAAGTTTTGTTTCATTAGTATATTGCCAAAGACAAAAACTTGACTAGTTTTTGTTAGAATTGCTTTAGAATAACTTGGGGGGGTGAATCAGTTATTCAAGGTCCAAATTTCCTACTCAAACTTTTCACTAAGTGTAGCGAGCCCATTCAATCATTCATTCATCCAAGCTTTAACTTTTCTAATCAAAAAGTTACTATAAATCAACATGCAAGCATAACACATAAGAAATCAACACATAATATAGTGATTTATGTGGAAACCCAATTTGGGAAAAACCACCAATAACATGCTACTCAATTCTCACTTTTCTGAAATGATGCCCCATGAAAGGCCTACCCTATTAAAGCCTTACAACACACTATCAAATGTGACCTTGTTAGAGGATTTAACCACCTTGTTAGAGGACTTTAGAACATTCACTTGGAATGATACCCTGTCAAAGGATTTACAAATGGCTATTAAACCAACCTAAGTCCATAAGATTTTTAGATCTAATATAATTGCTAGAGATTATTAGAAAATCTTGACCTAACTACAACATACAACTTATCTTGCAAATCTTAGATCACTTCTTAGCTCATACCCTTGCCTGGCCTTCAATCTCTGCAACTCTTGATAGCTTGCTCTCCTTTCAAACTTAGTCCTCTTGAGTCTCCATACTCAATGTACCAGTGCAATCATCTCTTCATGAAAACTCATAGAAGCAGAGCCTCTATGCTCTTCCTTCTCCTAGATGTCCCCTCCTTGACACCCTTCTAATTGCTTCATAGATTTGGCTCTTTAGCAGCAATAGTATCAGCAGGTCTTTGCTTCTTGGTCTATGACTTCTTAAATAGAAGTCTTGAAGTACCTTTTCCTACTCAATTTTTCCATTCCTTAATTTCAATTTGCATGGATTAGGTAGGATTCATTGTATCTAACCCATATTTTGTTTCCTCTAGAAATTTCTTGAATAATCCTTTAGAATTGACTCAAAAATTGTTTATATAGGATTTTGTGCCACCAATTCATCATCCTTATCTTCCAACTCATTCACAAAATTTAATGTAACCACTATGTCAACTTAGATTTGGAAAATCTTCATCATTTGAAATAATTAAGTAGCTCGGCATCATTGAAATACTGATGCTCAAAACATACTGTGTTACTTAGCATATACTATGTTACTCGACACCAACTATGTTTTTCTTAACGCTGGGTACCAACTAAAAATTTTCCTAATGCTTGACACCTAATCTTCACTCAACACATGAAGATCACTTGGCATACACTAGAATTTCCTGTTACTCAACTTCTACTAAAAATTTTCTTGGCTTCAACTAACTTGCTCGACACTCACTAATGATCTTAGTTTAAGCTTTGCATTCTACCTTGTTACAACTTCTTCCTCCAATGTGACCAACCTCTGTATCCTTGAGTGTGTCATCAATACATCATTTAACCATTGTCTTAACTGATCCTTGCACTTCATTACAACATCATAACTCAACCTTTCCCTTAGGTTCTCTTGTTACATCTTGTTGATCAAATTGTCTTCATCAATCAACTAAGTGATAGTACTTGGATCTTATAAGAAAATATCATCCCTACAAATAGTAGGTTTAACATCAATGACAAAACAATGATTGAAAACAACAATCTTCATCCTTTACAACAATCCACCTATTTGATCTTAACCAATGAGCTTTTCAATCAAATTTTCAACAATCTCCCTCTTTGGCATTGATGGCAAACCAAATTGATCAACCATCAGACTAAACTATTCAGCCACAAGCTTACTAGGTTATAATAGTAAGTCAAATGCCAAAAATTAAACTATATCATCACATCTCCTTCTACTATTATGATTACTTCATTTCAGCTTCTCCCTCTGTATTGCTTATCTTGTACTATTCTAATCAACATCTAATTATTTTTGCCAATTTCTCCCTCTATCTATCTTCATTAATCAATATCTCACAACTTCTCCTATTGATCCTTTTTGTTTTTGATTAGTTTTAAATATATTTTCCCTCTTTGACAACAATGCCAAAGAAATATTAGCATCTTAATATGTAGGTGTAGCTCTTATAGGTTCATTAAATTTTTCCCTTTTTCACCTTGTAACTAATTTGGAACTTTAGCACATCAACTACTTTAGGTATAAATCCCAAAGCAAACATCCTCTGCATCAATGTGTAATATCTTCAACATTCAGTTCATTTGATGCAAGACGGTCTTGTTTTTGCTTCAAGTAGCCTTAGCTAGGGGTATCACCCCTAACTTACCTCAGATACTCAAAAGCAACTTTAGGTAGTGCTTTTGTGAAGATATCAGCAATCTATTGCTTTGAGCTAACATATTCCATCTTCACTTTTTTATCTTCCACCAACTCTCTTATATAGTGATACTTGATTGCAATATGCTTAGTTTTGGCATGCATTACTAGATTCTTTGATATATTGATAGCACTTGTATTATCACAATAAATTATCATGAGCTTAGTTACTTCTTCCTTCATACCTTGTAGAAAATGTTTGATCCATACAATATTGGTGCAATTTATAACAGCTACCACATATTCAACTTCAGCAGTGGACTGTGAGGTGCAGCTTTCCTTTTTGTTGGTCCATGTAATCAACCTCTTTCCTAAGAAAAGTGCTCCTCCACTGGTGCTTTTTCTATCACCAATTTTACCTCCCTAGTCTACATTAGTGTAGTCTTTCAGTTCAAATTTTTCACTCCTTTTGTAGTACAAACCAAAGTTATCAGTTCCTTTTAGGTTTTTCAATATTCTCTTCACTACCATTAAGTGATTTTCTCTTGGATTAGCAAAAAATCTTGCCACTATTCCAATAGCTAATGCAATGTCTAGTCTACTGTGTACAACATATTGTAGCTTTCCAATCATTGACCTTTATAATGTCTAATTTACTTCAATAGACTCATCATTCTTAGATAGCTTATGTCCAATTGCCATTGGTGTGCTAACTAGTTTTGAGTACTTCCTTGATGTATTTGGATTAGGTCACAAATATTTCATGTATTGATTGATGTACTTGTAATCCAATAAAGAAATTGATTTCTTCAAATATTGACATCTCAAATTCATGCTTCATTTAATCAAAAAAATCTTTGCAAAGAATATATTTTCCTTTCAAATATTGTATCATCAAAAAAAATTTATGATATCAAAATGTCTTTACCTATTTAAGCTTTGATGTACAAATTTTTTTTGTCATATGTTCTCTCAAATCCTATCTTTACAAGATATTTGTGCAACCTCTCATACCATGCTCTAGGTGCTTGCTTCAATCCATAAAGTGCTTTGTGTAGTTTGTAAACCATGTCCTTATTCTTCTCATAAAAAAATCCCTCTATTTGTTCTATGTAAACTTTCTCTTCTAGTATACCATTCAGAAAAGCAAACTTCACACCCATTTGATAGACTTTGAAACCTTTATATGCAGCATATGCAAGTAATATTCTTACTCCTTCCATTCTTGCAACAGGGGCAAAAGTTTCCCCATAATCTAGTCCTTCTTCTTGTGCATAGCCTTTGCAAACTAGTCTGGCTTTGTTTCTTGTTATCTCACCATTCTCATCAAGTTTGTTTCTAAACACCCATTTGGTACCAATCATTTTCTTATCAGCTAGTCTTGGAACTAAAGACCATGTTTTGTTCTTCTCAATCTAGTCTATTTCTTCTTTCATGGCTTTATACCAATCATCATCTTTGTAGTGCATCTTTCACTATTTTAGGTTCAACCTTTCTTAACAGACATGATTCACTCCTGAGCCTATTCCTTGTCATTGGTTTGCCATCCTTTTCACCAATGATTTGATCAATAGGGTGATGTCTTCTCACATACTTGGCTAATCTTGGTTCAGTCCTTCTTTCCATGTTTGATCCTTCATCTTTAGATTCATTTCATTCTTCTTCATTAAGCACTTCATCATTTCTTTCATTTATATTATTTTTAAAGTTACAATGTGCATTTTCTACATCCTATAGCTCGACTTCTAAATACAACTCAACATTCACTGGTTGAGACTCAGCAAATACTAAAATTTGTTGTTGATTCCCAACTTGATTTGTAGCATTGTCTTCAACTATCATGCCTTCATAGAGGTATACAAAGGATCTATAATCCTCTATTTTCTTTGAATCATCGATCTAAACTTCTACATTCTCATCATAATTTGCATTTGCACTCTCCACAATCTTGTTAGTGTTAATATTCAAGCACTTATATTCCTTACTTCTAGTGGAGTATCCAAGAAATATGCCTTCATCACTTTTAGCATCAAACTTTCCATTTATAGTATCTTTTAGAATATAGCATTTACAACCAAATACTTTGAAATTTTTAACATTGGGTGTGTGACCATACCACAATTCGAAAGGTGTTGCATTTGTACCTTTCTTCACTTGAACTCTATTAAGTGTGTAAACTATAGTACTTGCAGCTTCTCTCCAATATTTGAGTGCAACATTTTTATCCATCATCAAGGTTCTAGCATAGTCAATCATTGACCTATTCCTCCTTTCAGCAATACCATTATGTGGTGGAGTTCTTGGTGTTGATGTTTTCCTTTGTATACCTTTGTCATTGTAGAATATTTCAAACTCTCTTGATGTGAACTCACCTCTTCTATCTAACCTTAGGCATTTCAATTTCTTTCCTATTTCCTTCTCAACTCTTGCCAAATACCACTTAAACATTTGAAATACATTAGATTTTTTCTTTAAAAACATAGCTGTCATCATTCTCAAGTAGTCATCTACAAATAGCATTATGTATCTATCTCCTAGGTAGCTTTGCACTTCTATTGGACCACATAAGTCTATATGGACTAACTCTAGTACTTCATTGGAAGTGTATATTTTTCTTTTGAAACTAGACTTAGTCATTGTCCATAATTGACATTATTTGCACATTGTGTTTTTAGGTTTCTTCAACTTGGGCAATCCTCTGAATTATTTTTTTCTTGCTAATACTAATCAGATTATCAAAATTAACATGACACAACCTTTTATGACACAACCACACATCATCAAGTCTAACAACAAGACATGTTTCATCTTCCATATCTAGGTAAAACATATTACTCCTAGTTTGTTCACCTTTTCCTATCAACTTTCCATCAATGTCATAGATCTTGGTAATTTTGTTTCCAAATTCAACTTTGCAACCTACATTGCCTAACTGTGATACACTTAACAAGTTGTAGTTCAATCCTTCAACATAATATGCATTATCATATGAAATTTTCTCTATAAGTTTGATAGATCCTTTTCCTTTGATTTGACATGGAGCATCATTAGCAAATCTAACACTATTTCCATCATATTGAGTAAAGGTAATGAACTTACTTTTATCTCTTGTCATGTAATGTGAGCATCCACTTTCTATGATCCACTTTTCATTATTGTTCACATAGGTAACTAATGTTGTTGCTTTATCTTCATCTTTATCTACTTCATCCTTCATGGCTACATAGACTACTTCATCATATCTCTCAGCAGAATCTTCTTCAACAATGTAGCATCTCTTGCCTTTCTCTTTGTAATCTTTGTTTTCATCTTCTCTCTTATTTCTGTAGTTATTTCCTTCTTTTTAGTTCTTCTTCTATGGACATCTTGTAGCTATATGACCTACTTCATTGCAATTGAAACATATGATAGGGAGCTTACCTTTGAATTTTCCTTTGCCTCTATGGAATCTCCTAGCTAGTAGTGCTTCTAATTATTCCACATCTTTCTCATTTGTGCTACTATCACTGGATGCTATTTTCCTTTTTTGCTATTTTTTCTTGATGTGTCCTCCTTAATATCTTTTATTGTCATCTTAGCCTTGAAAGTAGATTCAAGACTCTCAGGTCTATAGTTGTCAAAATTGGATAGCTCAAATGCAGTAAGTCTTCCCATTATTCCTTTAAAAGTTAGTGTGTTTCCTTGTACACACCTTAGCTCTTAGATGGCTAAAACTCTAATAGCATAGATAGGAAGCAAGGTTCTTAATTATTTTCTAATGGTTGTTTCTTCTTCTAATTTTCTACCTAAACTTCTTATTACACTTACCATTTCTTTCATTCTTGCAGCATATTGAGCAGCATTTTCACCTTCCTCCATCTTCATGTCATCAAACTTTCCTCTTAGGCTTTCTCTTTTTGCTCTCTAGACATTTTGATCTCCTCCATAGATTTCTGATAAGGTTTTCCACATCTTGAATTTAGTGTCATAGTCTTTGATGTCATCATATTCTGCATAGTTAAGTACAGAGGCAATCTCCAACATTGCTTGATTATGCTCCTTCTTTTTGCTCAAATCATCTGCAGTGAGAGGTTCTGCTAGAGTTACATGTTCTATTCCAATTAAGGTTTGTGCATAGTCACCTATTGATCCAAGGTGAAATTTCATCAAACTCTTCCATGTAGCAAAGTTTTCTTTGTTGAGCTTGGGAACTTCTCTCTTGGACATCTTGATCATCCTACTTCTAGTACTTTGAAACTAAATCAGTAGATGACTCTAATACCAATTGTTAGAATTACTTTAGAATAATTGAGAGGGAAGGTGAATTATTTATTCAAGGTCTAGATGTCCTAATCAAAATTTTTACTAAGTGTAGTGAGCCCATTCAAGCATTCATTCATACAAGCTTTAACTTTTCTAATCAACAAGTTACTATAAATCAACATATAAGCATAACACACCAGAAATCAACACATAACATAGTGATTTTCATAGAAACTCAATTTGGGAAAATCACCAATAACATACTACTCAATTCTCACTCTTCTAAAGTGATGCCCTATGAAAGGCTTGCCCTATTAAAGGCTTACAACACACTATCAAATGTGACCTTGTTATAGGATTTAACCACCCTTATAGAAGTGGGTCTAGTTAGAGGACTTTAGAACATTCATTTGGAATGCCATCTTGTTAAAGGATTTACAAATGGCTATTAAACCAACCTAAGTCCATAGGATTTCTAGATCAAATACAATTGCTAGAGAGTATTAGAAAATCTTGACCTGACTACAACATACAACTTATCTTGACAATCTCAAATCACTTCTTAGTTCATACCCTTGCTTGGCCTTCAATATTTGTAACTCTTGATAGCTTGCCCTCCTTTCAAAATTAGTTCCCTTGAGTCTCCATACTCAATGTAATAGTGCAATCATCTCTTCATGACCACTTGTAGAAGCAGAGCCTCTGTGCTCTTCCTTCTCCTAGATGTCCCCTCCTTGACACCCTTCTAACTACTTCACAGATTTGGCTCTTTAGTAGAAATAATATTAGTAGCTCTTTGCTTCTTGGTCTATGACTTCTTAAATATAAATCTTGGAGTACCTTTTTCCCACTCAAATTTTTCATTCCTTAATTTCAATTTGCATGGATTAGGTAGGATTCATTGCATCTAACCCATATTCTATTTCCTCTAGAAACTTCTTGAATAATCCTTTAGAATTCGCTCAAAAATGGTTTATATAGGATTTTATGCCACCAACTCATCATCCTTATCTTCTAACTCATTCACAAAATTCAATGTAACCACTATGTTGGCTTAGATTTGGTGAATCTTCCTCATTTGAAATAATGCAGCAACTCGGCACCATTGAAATACTGATGCTCGACACATACTATGTTACTCAATGTCGACTATATTTTTCATGATGTTCACCACCTGAAGATCACTTAGCACCAACTAATAATTTTTTTGATGCTCGGCACCTAATCTTCACTTGGCACATGAAGATCACTGGGCATACACTAGAATTTCCTATTACTTGGCTTGTATTGGGAATTTTCTTGGCTTCGACTAACTTGCTTGGCACCCACTAATGGTCTTAGTTTAAGCTTTTTATTCTAACTTGTTACAACTTCTTCCTCCAATGTGACAAACCTCTATATCCTTAAGTGTGTCATCAATAACTTATTTAACCATTGTCTTAACTAATCCTTACACTTTATTACAACATCATAACTCAACCTTTCTCTTAGATTCTTTTGTTACATCTTGTTGATCAAATCCTCTTTATCCATCAACTACATGATAGTACTTGGATCTTATAAGACAATATCATCCCTACAAATAGTAGGTTTGACATCAATGAAAAAACAATGGTTGAAAACAACAATCTTCCTCCTTTACAACAATCTCCCTCTTTGATCTTCAACAATGAGCTTCTCAATTAGATTTCCAACAATTTCTATATGTTAGAAAATTCTTTCCATAGTTATTCCCTCTAATGCAAATAAAGCTTCCCTTCTTTACCCTTTTCTCACCTTTTAGCTCTATTTACGATAAAATTATATTGCCCCAAGTTTAAGCAATTTCTAAATATTTATAAATGACTACAAGTATCTTATGTTTCCAAATCAGATATTTTACCTACTAAACCCAATTATGAAATATTCCAAATTGGATTTGAATTTAGACCATCCACACATATTATGACCTTTTTCTACTATTCCAAACATGTAAAAGGTGAATAAACCCCTAAAATGTGATGTGATCTTCATTTTCATTCATTTTACAAACACATTGAATGGGAAATGCAACAAAGAATGGTTTTGTGGACTGGAATTTCAATTGACTAATAATATAGTGTCACCTCTCTTAGAAGGATATTGAAGAGTTAGTAGTGATGGAGCCCTATTTTTTTGGCAAAAAATTATGGCCTTCATTTAAAAGATGATGTTGAGGATTGGATGAAGTATTATGACTTGACAAATATATTCACTACTTTAATCAAATTTTTCTAATTCAACCCACTTCAATAGCTTAATT
Organism: Cupressus sempervirens; assembly: GCA_028749045.1. Lineage (NCBI taxonomy): Eukaryota > Viridiplantae > Streptophyta > Pinopsida > Cupressales > Cupressaceae > Cupressus > Cupressus sempervirens. The sequence continues at coordinate 246,946,589 of CM053788.1, read as the reverse complement.
CTTTACCAATATTCTAATAATAATGTTTCTTACCATCTCTCTCTCTATATATATATCAACATGCACTGAATGTGAACCACATCAAACATAATAATGTTCATCTTAACAAAGTTTTTTTTATTTTTGAGAGCTGAATGCACTTATGGAAGAAAAAGAGGAAGAAGACAAGGAGGAGGAAGCACATAAGGAAGAAGAAGATCCAGTTAAAATTGCAGCAGAAGTGATTGCATCCCTTCCTCACTCTCCACCAAAGACTATTACATCCACTATGGAGACAGCTTCTGCAAGTGAGATTGTGAGCACAATTGCCACAGCAATTGCTCAATCTTCATCGGCCACCTCCCAGCTCTAGGTATCTAAAATAGAAGTGCCAAGCACTTCATCTACTGAGCTTTCTGTCACTTCTTCAACCACTAAATCAATCTCCTCAGCTCCTTCATCAACAACAAGTGTATGAGTAAGTTCCACAATTTTTTCTTCATCAATTCTAGAAAGATCTACAATTTTATTTCCATTAGCATAATCTATATCCACTTCCACTCCAATCAATTCTACTATGGGTACTCTACCAAGTATGATACCATTTTTGGGAAATGTTTCAATTCTTGATCCAGTTAATACTCCTATTGGCATTCAATCCTCAAGTCCTATCCCAATTTTTACTACTAGTCCTTCCATGTCCACTATTGTGTCTATTCTTAAGGTCAAACTAGTCATCACAGAAGTCAAACAAAAGCATCCATTAAGACTTTTGATCACTGGAAAGGAAATTGTAGAAGATATTGACTTAGACACATAGATAGTAATTCCAAAGATTGACTATGAAAATGCTATCATTGAAGAGATGAGGTTAGCTAGTCAACTAATAGAGATGAAAGCTATGCAGAATCAGTTAAGGTATGAAAGGGATAAGGAATAAAAAATAATTGAGAATATCAGGAATATAATTATAGATGCTATAGGTGTTGAAGTAGATTCTACTCAACACATTTTGATTCAGTTAGAAGATGTTGTACAAAAATTCAATGAGGATTCTTTCAAACAAGAAAAACTTATTGGAAAAGCTAAAAAGAAAATTGATAATAATGTGGTAGAGCATATTGCTCAAAAGATAGCAATAAAGCAAGTTGAATTGTTAACATTTTTGGGAAATTTTAAAAATTCTTTTAATAATGTAGCATCACTTTTACTAAACTTTGTGATGTTTCTAGCTTCACCAAAGAAATAGAGGATAAGTTAAATAAGATTGACATTGATATGAAATCAAGTGCCTCCAAGCTAAAGGTGGACTCCTCCTCCAAAACCTCCCATCACACCAAGATTAGATATTTGGTAGATGTTCAGGCAGAATTATTGAGAGAGGAAGCTAGGATCCGGTCACAACTCATAGACATCCAGAACATGATCCTTCCTATCATGGACACAATGCAAAAACATCTTTTACATTGCAAAAAATTGGTCCAAGATTAGAACTTCTCAGTGGTTGATCACTTGATCCAATTATCAACAGAAGTTCAAATTTCTCTCTCCACCTATCAAATTTTGTAGCAGACTTGGGATACTACTTTGGCAATCATTCTTAAGGTACATCAAGAATTTCTATCTCACTTTGGTGTAACCATATAAATTGTATATATGCAGTCCTTTGCCATTATTGTCAAAAAGGGGGAGAGATTCAGAGGAAAGTTATCACTATAAGTGATAGCAAGAGTTAGCACACAATAAAGTTTGCTTGTGTACATAAGTATATTTGTATATGCAGCAGTCAAATTTACCTATCAAATTTTGGAGCAGACTTGGGATAGTACTTTTGCAACCATTCTTAAGGTACATCAAGAATTTATATTTCACTTTGGTGTAACCATATAAATTGTATATATGCAGTCCTTTGGCATTATTGTTAAAAAGGGGGAGAGATTCAAAGGAAAGTCATCACTATAAGTGATAGGGGGAGTCAGCACACAATAAAGTTTGCATGTGTACATAAGTATATTTGTATATGCAACAAGTTCTACAAATTCAGTCAAATTGTATACATTTGTTTTGAATTATAATTGTTTTGTCACTAATGCCAAAGGGGGAGATTGTTGGCATTAACTTATTATTTCCATTAGTGACAACACTTATCTGTATCAATATAACTACCGAACTCATCACTTATTCTACAATTTATACCAAGCATTTAGTGGTAACCTTGTACATTCATCACTTAAGCAGTTTACACCGAGCTTCACAGTTCACACCGAGCATTCTAGTGTTAACTAAGTTGAGTATAGCTACCGAGTGATGGAAGCACAGTGCCTACCGAGTGATGAAAACACAGTGCCTCCCGAGTGATGAAAGAATAGTGCCTACCAAGTGATGAAAGCACAGTGCCTACCGAGTGATGAAAGCGCAGTGTTTATCAAGTGATGGAAGCACAGTGTCTACTGAGTGATGCAAGCACAATTCTTACTGAGTAATGAAAGTATAATGTTTATCAAGTGAAAGCAAGGTAAATGAAGGATTTAGTTTTTACCGAGTGATACTATATCCATTGAGTCTCCAATGGTTACTGAGTTTAGAACTACTTTAGGTGATTAGTATAGATCGAGCCTTCACTTCTACCCAGTGTATGATGATGCCAAGTAATGCAGTAGACATTGAGTATGAAAAGGTCACTGAGTCAGTTCAGTGAACCCAAGTTATTTACTGTTTGGCTGACTTAGTAATATTTGGTTCACTTGTGTTTTAGTCAACCTTGCAATTGTAATTATTGGAATAGTATATATGTAATCTATTATATCATTTGCAAGATGCATGAGGTGAGTTAGAGTATCAAAAAAGACATGTAATGTTTGAGAAGTGTAAATGTGAATCAACAGAAGAGAAAAGTAAGCAGCAAAGTCTACAAGGAGTAGGAATGATTCATCAGTCACAAGAGGTGATATATACTTCAAGGATCTAATCAAAAAATCAAGTTTGTAAGTAGATCCACTCTTTCATCCTATCAAGTGAATCAATTTTGTAAATCCTATAATAGGGTAGAATTAACAGTCTCTATATAAATCTCCTAACAGAGTGCATACTTTAGTGTATGTTTGTAAATCCTCTAACAAGGTGGACCTAGTAGTCCTTTGTGCTCCTAACAGGGCAGATCACTAGAAGTGGTCAATGTAAGCCTTAACATGCCAACTTCCTACTATAGTAACAAAGTTTTTTAGGTATCATCCCCACCCCAATTTTACTTTCTATTTGGAAGGTTTCTAGGTCACCAAATCACTGTGTACATGTGTTATGGATGTTTGATTTCTCATATATGTCGTAGATTAGATGAATGAATGATGAATAGTTAAAGAGCTGAATTGATTAACGTTTTGAAGTTACTAATTCACCCCTCCCCTCTTAGCAACCTATCATATCTTGAATATTTCCAACAATTGGTATCAAAGCATTTTGGTTCTCAGTACAAAGATTGATAGCTTGAGCAAAGATCAAGGACAATGGAATATTCAGACTTGACAAAGCTATTGAAAATGAAAAGCTAGATCTAGAAATGGCTATGACTCAACTCAAAGAAGCTAAGGAGCATCTTTCTCAATCCTTGAAAAGAAGGAAGGAACTTGCAAGACAAATGAATGATCATTAGTATATTGAAGAAAAGATTGAAGACCTTTTACCATCAAGCAGTTTAGATGAAGTTAATAAGGCTATTAAGGAACTCCTAGCAAAGAATGGTTCTCTGCAAGAAGAAGTAAGAAAGCTTAAAAGAGAACAAGAAATCTAATCAATCAGGCTATGTGAAGTCTTGGAACAGAGAGACAAGGAAAATGAGCACTTAGAGGCAAGAAATAATCAATCCCTTTAGCATGAAAATCTTGTAAATCAACTGTCTAATGAAAATGAAGAAATTATGAATCTGAGATCTGAAAATGAAAGCCTGAGGAATGATCTAATCACTGAAAGACAAATCAATTAAAGCTTAAAAAATGACTTGAGATCTGAAAGAAAAATCAATGGAAGTTTGGAAAATGACCTAATTACTAAAAAGAAAATCAATGAGAGAATGATGAAATCTTAAGCAGACATGACTCAATTAAATCAGCAAAGTGAGCAGAATCTTCATAGACAAAAAGGCAAAGCTGGACTTGGTTACAAAGAAGAAGATGAAACCTCCAAAAAAAGTGCCCAAAGGAATCAAAGACCTACTTGCCATCACTGTGGTAAGCTAGGTCACACATCAAACAAGTGTTGGAGCAATGGAAAAGGTAAATTCAATGCTAAATGCTACAATTGCAGTCAGCATGGTCATAAAGCTAATGAATGCAAGGAAAAATCAGAATTTGAAGGCAATTGTCACAAGTGCAAGAATCATGATCACAAGGCATTCCAATGTAGATCCAAATCATTCAATCTAGTTGAACAACTTATTAAAACAATCTTTTGATGGGATTACAATACCTGGTGCAGATGTCATTATTGTGAGGAATATGGACACATTGGCAAAGACTGCTCAAGGCATCACTTGAGGAAAAGAGACACAACAGTAAGATGTTACACATGCATTGAACTCGGTCATATAGCTAAAAATTGCATGAACATAGGAAGAGTTGAAGATGAAAAGAAAGCTAAAGTTGAAAACATTCAAAAGAAAATGAGGCAGTAGTAGATTCCAAAATCTACTGAACAAAATAGTTCAAGTGATGGCAATGTCACTCAAGAAGTGGGTGACTCCATCATTTCCAATTAGATTCATAAAGGATCTGGAACTATATCATTAAGCTATATCTAGAGCAGTTCCTAATGCAAGAAATAAAAATGATCAAATCAGTATTTCAGATACACAAAGATCAAAGAAAGCGTATCTTTCATCGAGTTGCATCTGTCGAGGAAAGTAGGTTGAAGACCTTACTGAGCTAGGTCAATAATAACTAAAAGTTTTGTTTGATCATCGAGTTCCAAGCTTCTACCAACCAAATGAATGATAGCCTAGTAAACACTCTGTCATCTCAGCTACCTTCGTACCAAGCATTTATGGAAACAAATTTGTCAAAAAGGGCAGAATTTGATTTCATTCTTCATTGTGATTTTAGAGCTAAGAAATTTCAAGTGAATTCTAAGAAAATCCAAGCGATTTTAAAGTGAAAAAATTGTTCAAAATTTTCTTATACTTACCGAGCAGCAATGGCATCAAGGAGTAGCAGTAGCACCAAGGCAAAAAGAGGTTCAAAAATGTTGGTAAAGGGTACAAAATGGAAAGTACTCAACTTCAAAATTGTTCCAGCCATTGTAGAATCACTCGACTTGAATGGAGCTCAATCACAAATTCCACCCAAGGTACTTCTTATCAATGATATTTGTACTCATTTCAAATATTCTGTTCAAGAAATTGGAAACCTAGAGATGGACAATGCCCTAGGAGAGATGAGTGTAGATGGCTCTCTGAAACTAGAATACAAGCATCTTGAAACCAAAGGTTTGACTCATATCTTGCATATGCCTAGAAGCTTCCAAACTAAATGGATTAGGTATATTTTGAGTCAGGTGCATAATGGGAAACTATGGTTAGAGTAGCCAGTGTTAATTACAAAGAAGATGATTAATAAAATCACGGGTCTCCCTATGCTCAGCAAAGCAAAATCCACCAAAACCCTAGGTCAAGAGGAGTTATAGAAGAAAACCCTAGCCGAGTGGAATGGTAGAGATTTGAAGGTTAACATTATATCAGATATCAAACTAAGATTTGGCATTCATGTCATTGCCTACAAAATCAATAGCTCTAGTCGACTAAATAGTGTACCTTGTGAAGCTGTGGATTTGGCCTTCAAAATTGTAAAGAAAAACCTTGAATTTGATCTGTCAAAATTATTGTTGAGATAATTGAATAAAAATATGGATAGTATAAGGACTTCAAAGAATAATCCTTGTAAATTTGGCTCTCTATTGATCTATTTATTTTTGTATGTTCAAAATTTTTTTCCATCAATGGGAACAGTTGTATGGAGAAAAGACATTCCCATTCTTTATCAAATTAATGAGTTTGTAGTAGAAATGGGTGAAATTTTTGATAGCATCATGGATAATTATTTTGAAGATCTCAAGGAGAGAATGAATAACAGGTTCTAGATTCTACCAAAATTGGTTGAAGACTACAGAGATGATGTATGCTTTATGGTTGACTGTGATAAGGTATACATCCAAGTAGTCAGACCCCGAGCTGCATGGGTAAAACCTCTTCCTTATGAGGTAAATATTGATGAGGCCAGGGATATTATTGAAGCACTGGTGAATGAGCCAGTAGACCCAAGACAACCAATCTTTAGAACATATGATGAGGCAAAGTCCAGAATTGAGATTCAAATCAAGCTACCCTAGACCATAAGCAAAGGAAAGAGGGAGATAGCAAAATTAGAAATTGCTACTAGTCCTCTCATGGTTATCAAGGGAAAAGGTGATGATGAAGAATAAGGAGAAGAAGAAAAAGAAGAACATGAATATGAAGAGGAACAACCTAAGAAGGAAGGTAAGGTAACTATTACCAAACCTAAGAAAAAGCCCACTACAATATTCTCCAGAAGAACTAGAAAAGGAAAGTAGGAACCTATACTAGTAAGGCCTCCACCCACATTCGAGGAAAGGCTTAAATAATTGGAAGAAGGAGCTAGCATCACAAATTTCAAGCCATTAAAATTTGAAACAAGAACTGATGTTTAGAAAATGCAAATTGAGGAACTGGTACTCAATAAGATGGGTAAATGAAAATACTCCCCATACCAGCTTGCCTCTAAAATCTCCAAAGAACTGTTGGAGAGATTGCAACCGAGATGGGAGTTAGCCACCCAAATGGTTAAAGACATATATGAGAAATCTCTAAAGAATCTTCTATCGAGTCTCACTAGAGCAGAAATAAAGGCAGCAATGAAAAACCATGAAGGTAAAATGATGATTACATTTCACACATGTTTGATCTTAATTAAAGACATTGAGCATGTTGTAAATGATACAACAAACATGTGGAAGAACATCTATCATCTACAAAAGCCCAGTGAAGATCCAGTTGAGATCAAGGATGATGATAGTAGTGATAGTGATGATTTTGATAGCACTCCATCCATCACAGTTACTCTAGGAGAGCTGTATGCACTTATGGAAGAAAAAGAGGAAGAAGAAAAGAAGGAAGAAGCACATGAGGAAGAAGAAGATCCAGTTAAAATTGCAACAGAAGTGATTGCATCCCTTCCTCACTCTCCACCAAAGACTATTACATCCACTATGGAGATAGCTTCTACAAGTGAGATTGTGAGCACAATTGCCACATCAATTGTTTAATCTTCACCGGCCACCTCCCAGCTCCAAGTATCTGAAATAGAGGTGCCAAGAACTTCATCTAGCAATGTGTCTATCACTTCTTCAACCACCAAATCAATCTCCTTAGCACCTTCATCAACAACAAGTGTACGAGTAAGTTCCACAATTTTGTCTTCATCAATTCCAGCAAGATCTATAGTTTTTGTTTCCATTAGCATCATCTATATCCACTTCCACTCCAATAAGTTCTACTATGGGTACTCTACCAAGTATAATACCATTTTTGGGAAGTGTTTCAACTTTTGATCCAGTTAATACTCCTATTGGCATTCAATCCTCAAGTCTTATCCCAGTTTTTACTGCTAGCCCTTCCATCTCCACTATTGTGTCTATTCCTAAGGTCAAACCAGTCATCATAGAAGTCAAAAAAAAGCATTCATTAAGACTTCTAATCACTTGAAAGGAAATTGCAAAAGATATTGACTTAGACACAGAGATAGTAATTCCAAAGATTGACTATGAAAATGCTACCATTGAAGAGATGAGGTTAGCTAGTCAACTAATAGAGATGAAAGCTATGTAGAAGCAATTAAGGTTTGAAAGGGATAAGGAATACAGAATAATTAAGAATGCCAAGAATATAATTATAGATGCTATAGGTGTTGAAGTAGATTCTACTCAACACATTTTGATTCAGTTAGAAGAGGCTATACAAAAATTCAATGAGGATTCTTTTGGACAAGAAAAACTTATTGAGAAAGCTAAAAAGAAATTTGATAATAAGGTGCTAGAGAATATTGCTCAAAAGATAGCAATAAAGCAAGTTGAATTGTCAACATTTTTGGGAAATTTTGAAAATTCTTTTAATAATGCAGCATCACTTTTTGCTAAACTTTGTGATGTTTCTAGCTTCACCAAAGAAATAAAGGATAAGTTAAATAAAATTGACATTGATATTGTTGGAAATAATTGAAAAGATCGTGAATGAAAAGTAATGGAATTGGTAAAGAATATTTTCAATCATTGTTTTGTCATTGATGTCAAACTTGCTACTTGTAGGAATGAAAATTGCTTTATTGATCCAAATACTATCAATTGGTTGATTAACAAGGAGGAGGCAATCAATAAGATGTAACTAGAGCACCTAGAGAAAGGTTGAAGTTATGATTTTATAATGAAGTATAAGGATCAGCTAAGCCATTGATGAAATAGTGTATTGATGTTATGGACACACTAAAACACATTAAAGATGTAAGGTTTAGCTAAGTCATTTGTAAAGCCTAACTAAGTTCATTAAAAGAAGTTGAGCAAGCTAGTTAGTACTGAACAGAGTCTCAATTGAAGCCAAGCAAAGTTTAACTTTAGTAAGTGCTGAGTGATCTTCAGGTGTCAAGTGAAGATCAGGTGCCGAGCAGCCTTTAGGTACCGCGTGATCTTCAGGTGCCAAGTGAAGATCAGTGCTGAGCATGATACAAGTCTCAAGTAACACAAAAGAAGCTAAGCATCAGTAAACCAATAATGTCAAGTTGCTGCATTATTTTGAAAATTGAAGTTTCACTAGATCTGAGCAGACATGGTAGTTATCTAGAATTCTGTGAATCATATAGAAGATAAGAATGATGAGCTAGTGGCACAAAACACTATGTAAAACATTTTTGGTGAATACAATTAGATTCTAGATGAAGTTTCTAGATAAGAGCAAGATATGGGATAGATACACTGTATCCTACCTAATCTATTGAAACTCTAAAGTTGGAAAGGAAGAATCAAGCAGGAAAGGTATTCCAAATTTCTTTATAAGGAGTCATAAGGTCACAAAACAGATAAGAGGGTCAAGCATGAAAGCATGAAGTGCTGAAGAAGGTGCTAAGGAGAAAGAGAGCATAGATACTCTATTTTGATAGATGACCATAGATATGATTGCATTGGTATGATGAGAAAGAAGACTCAAGGAGATGAAGCTTGAGATGAAAAGCTATCAGAGCTGAAGTGATTAAACCCAAGAAAAAGATTGAACTGAAGTATGATCTGTAATCTGCAAGATATGTTGTGAGTTGTATCAGATCAAAAGCCATTATTGTTACTCTCTAGAAATTGTAATAGTTAGTATAAATCCTATGGACTTAGGTTGGTTTAATAGCCATGTTATAAATCTTTTAACAGGGTGACATTCCAAGTGAATGTTCCAAAGTCCTTTTGACCAGGCCCATTCCTAACAGTATGGTGAAATCCTCTAACAAAGTCACATTTAATATTGTGTTGTAAGCCTTTAACAAGGTAGGCCTTTAATAGGGCATCACTTTAGAAGAGTGAGAATTGAGTAGCATGTTACTGGTGGTTTTTTCCAAATTGGATTTCCATGTAAATCACTGTGTCATGTGTTGATCTTGCATGTTTTATTCCTGCATGTTGATTTGTTGTAACTTGCTAAGATGGTTGATTTAAGCTTGGATGGATGAATAGATTAATGGGCTCACTATAATTGGTGAAAAATTATTATTAGGGAATTTAGACCTTGGATAACTGATTCACCCCCCTCCCACTCTCAGTTATTCAAAAAAAATCTAACAATTGGTATTAGAGCCTTGCTGCTGACTTAGTTTAAAGGGACTAGAAGCAAAAAATATCAAAATGCCTAAGAGAGAAGTTCTCAAGCTCAAAAAAGACAAATTTGTTGCATGGAAAATTTTTATGAAGCTACATCTTGGATCCATAGGAGATTATGCCCAAAATTCAATTGTTACTGAACATGTTGATCTAACTGCTACTCTTACTGCAGAAGATTTGAAAAGAAAATAGGAACACAATTAGACAATGCTAGAGATTGCTTCTACACTCAACTACATCGAATTTGATGATATCAAAGGATGTGACACTGCATTCAAGATGTGGAAAGCCCTATCAAAAATTTATGGAGGAGATCTAAATGTCCAAAGAGCAAAAGGAGAAAGCCTCAGAGGAAAGTTTGATGATATGAAAATGGAAGAAAGTGAGAATGCTGCTCAGTATGCCTCTAGAATAAAGGAAGTGATAAGTGCAATAAGATGTTTGAGTGGTCAATTAGATGATGAAATTGTTAATAGTAAGTTCTTAAGAACCTTTCTCCCTATCTATGCTATTAGAGTATCAACTATACAAGAGCTAAGATGTGTGCTAGCAAACAATCTAAGTTTTGAAGGTATAGTGGGTAGACTCACTGCATTTGAGTTATCTAACTTTGACAACTATAGACCTAAGAATGTTGAATCTACTTTCAAAGCCAAGCTATCACTAAAATATGTTGAACAGGTGAAATCAAAGAAGGGAAGAAAGATGAAATATGTATCTAGTGATAGTAGCACTAATGAGGAAAATGTGAAACAATTGGAAGCATTACTAGCTAGAAGATTTCATAGAGGCAAAGGAAAATTCAAAGGTAAGCTGCCTATCATCTGTTTCAATTGCAATAAAGTAGGACATATTGCTGCAATTTGTACATAGAAAAAGGAATACAATGAAGGCAACAAGCACAAATATAGAAGAGAAGATGATAAGAAAGATTACAAAGACAAAGGAAAGAAGTGCTATATTGCTGAAGAAGATTCTGATGATAATGATGATGAAGTTGTTTATATGGCCATGAAGGACTAGTCTAATGAAGAAGAGCCTACAACACTGGCAACATGTATGAACAAGAATGATAGATGGATCATAGATAGTGGATGTTCACATCACATGATAGGAGACAAAAGTAAGTTTGTTAACTTTACTCAATATGATGGAAATAGTGTTAGATTTGGTAATGATGCTCCATGTCAAATCAAAGGAAAAGGCTCCATTAAGCTTACAGAGAAAATTTCATGTGATAATGCATACTATGTTGAAGGACTAAACTAAAATTTTCTAAGTGTCTCACAGTTAGGCAATGTTGGGTGCAAAGTAGATTTTGGAAACAAAATTGCAAAAATCTATGATAATAATGGTAAATTGATAGGAAAAGGAGATCAAACAAGAAGTAACCTATTTTATCTTGATATGGAAAATGCTTCTTGTCTTGTTGTAAAATTTGATGATGTGTGGTTATGGCATAGAAGGCTATGTCATGTCAACTTTGATAATCTGGTCAATATCAATAAAATGAAAAAAATCAAAAGTTTACCTAAACTAAAGAAGCCTGACAACATCATGTGCAAACAATGTCAGCTATGAAAGATAAATAAGTCAAGTTTCAAGAGTAAAAACTATACATCTAAAGAATTACTTGAGTTAGTCCATACTAACTTATGTGGTCGAATAGAAGTACAAAGCTAAAAATGAGATAAATATATAATGTTGTTTGTTGATGACTATTCAAGGATGATGATTGTTATGTTCTTAAAGAAAAAATCTAATACTTTTCAAATGTTTAAGTGGTATGTGGCTAGAGTTGAAAAGGAAATACGAAAGAGTTTGAAATGCCTGAGATCAGATAGAGGTGGTGAATTCACATCAAATGAATTTGAGACATTTTGCAATGACAAAGGAATCAAGAGACAAACATCAGCTCCTAGAACTCTCCCATAAAATGGAATTACTGAGAGAAGAAATAGATCTGTGATTGATTGTGCCAAAACATTAATGATGGAAAAGATTGTTGCTCTAAAATATTGGAGAGAAACTATAAGTGTGGATGTTCATACACTGAACCGATTATAAGTCAAAAAAGGTACTAGTGCAACACCTTTTGAATTATAGTATGGTCACTCACTCAATGTAAAGAATTTCAAAGTATTTGGTTGCAAATGCTTTATCCTTAAAGATGCTAGAAATGAAAAAATTGATGCAAAGAGTGATGAAGGCATATTCCTTGGTTACTCCACTAGAAGTAAAGCATATAAGTATTTAAATACCAACACTGAAAAAATTGTGGAAAGTGCAAATGTAAACTTTGATGAGCATATAGATGTCCAAGTTGAAAAACCAAAGAGAATGGATGACTACAGAACCTTTGTGTATTCTTATGAAGGAATGCCTGTTGACAAAAATACTATCAATCATATTGGGATTCAATAGAAAGTTTTAGTTTCAGCCGAGTCACAACTTGTGAATGCTAAGCTGCATTCAAAAGCCAAGTTGTAGAATGAAGGAAATACACATTCTAGCTTTGAAGTCAGTACACATGAAAGAGATGTAGAACTATTTGACAACGAAGTGTATAGTGGCCCTGAATCTGAAAGATCAAACATGGAAACAAGGATAGAATCAAGATTATCCAAATATGTAAAGAAACATCACCTTGCTAAATAGATAATTGGTGACAAAGATACAAGACCAATGACAAGGAACAGACTAAGAAATGAATCATGTCTATTAAGAAAATTTGAACCTAAAACAGTGTATGATGCATTACAAGATGGTGACTAGTATAAAGCTATGAAAGAAGAGATTGATCAAATAAAGAAGAACAAAACCTGGAGTCTGGTTCCCAAACTAGTTGATAAGAATGTGATTGGCACCAAGTGGGTATTGATTGGCACCAAGTGGGTATTCAAAAGAAAGCTAGATGAGAATGGTGAGATTACTAGAAACAAAGCTAGACTAGTATGTAAGGGTTATGTTCAAGAAGAAGGATTAGACTATGGGGAACCATTTTCCCCTATTGCTAGAATGGAAGGAGTAAAAACTTTACTTGCATATGCTACATATAAAGGTTTTAAAGTGTATCAGATGGATGTAAAGTCTACTTTTTTGAATGGTATATTGGAAGAAGAAGTCTATATTGAACAACCAGAGGAATTTGTTGAGGAGAACAATAGGGATATGGTTTGTAAACTACATAAAGCACTCTATGGTCTGAAACAAGCACCTAGAGCATGGTATAAGAGACTTAACAAGTATCTAGTGCAAATAGGATTTGAAAGAATTGATGATAACAACAACATGTACATCAAATCAGAAGAAGGTAAGGATATTATTGTACCTAAAATCTTTGTGGATGACATAGTTTTTGGAGGAAAGGAAGTGATTTACAAAAGTTTTGCTGACAAAATGAAACATGAGTTTGAGATGTCTATGTTTGGAGAGATCAAATTTTTTGTTGGATTACAAGTACATCAACTAAAACATGGTATATTTATGACACAATCAAAGTACATCAAAGAGATACTTAAAATGTTTGGATTGGAGGACTCCAAACTAGTCAGCACACCAATGGAAATAGGACATAAGCTATACAAAAATGATGTATCAGCTGGAGTTAATCAAAAAATGTACAAATCCATGATTGGAAAACTACAATATGTTGTACATAGTAGACCAAATATAGCATTAGCAGTTGGAATAGTGGCTAGATTCTCTGCTAATCTTAAAGAAAATCATCTCATAGCAGTAAAAAGAATAATGAGTTATCTCAAAGGAATTGATGATTTTGGTCTATATTATAAAAAGAATGAAAATTTTGAGTTCAATGCATACATAGATGTAGATTGGGGAGGCAAAATTGATGACAGGAAAAGCACAAGTGGAGGAGCATTATTTTTAGGTAAAAGGCTAGTTACTTGGACTAGAAAGAAACAAACATACACATCTTAGTCCACTATAGAATCAGAATATGTGGTAGTAGTAGTCAATTGCACAAACATTGTGTGGCTCAAACATCTATTGAAAGGAATGAAAGAAGAGGTAACCAAACTTGTGATATTGTATTGTGATAATACAAGTGCTATAAACATATCCAAGAATCTAGTAATGCATGCAAAAACCAAGCATATTGCAATCAAGTATCACTATGTCAGAGAATTGCTAGAAGACAAACAAGTGAAGATGGAGTACATTCACACAAAGGAACAAATTGTAGATATCTTCACCAAATCATTGCCCAAGGATGCTTATGAATATCTTAGAGGCAAGTTGGGAGTAGTGCCCCTAACTCAAATAGTTTAAAGAAACAAAGAAGTTGCCCTGCATGAACAAGAACAAATCATTGAAATATCAAAAGAATGATGCAGAGGATGATAGCAGGAGCAGGAACTCCAAATCAGTCACAAGCATGGTGATAGAGGGAGAAAACATTAGATGTAAAGCTTATATTTTGCATGTTAAAGATGCTACATCTTTAGCATTTATGTCAAAGAGGGAGATATATGCAGAAAATTGATCAATACAAAGAAAGAGTGAGTTATATATGAAAGAGGGAGATTTATGAGAAACTGAAAGCTAAAAATATGGAGATATATGAGATCAGTAGTAATAATGCAATAGTCAAGAAGGAAGTAGAAAGTAGCAGAAAATGTGTATAATTTTGGTGGTAACTAAGTTGATCAATTGATCAGTTTGGTTTGCCATTAATGCCAAAGAGGGAGATTGTTAGAAATTATTGAAAAGATCATGAATGAAAAGTAATGGAACTAGTAAAGAATGTTTTCAATCATTTTTTGTCATTGATATCAAACTTGCTACTTGCAAGAATGACAATTGCTTTAGTGATTTGAATACTATCAATTGGTTGATTGACAAGGAGGAGGCAATCAATAAGATGTAACTAGAGCACCTAGAGAAAGGTTGAAGTTATGGTGTTATAATGAAGTATAAAAATCAGCTAAGCCATTGATGAAATAGTGTATTGATGTCATGGACACACTAAAACACATTAAAGATTTAAGGTTTAGCTAAGTCATTTGTAAAACCTAACTAAGTTCATTAGAGGAAGTCGAGAAAGCTAGTTAGTGTCAAACAGATTCTCAATTGAAGCTGAGAAAAGTTTAACTTTAGTAAGTGTTGAGTGATCTTCAGGTGCCGACTAAAAATCAAGTGTTGAATGATCTTCAGCTGCCGACTAAAAAATCAAGTGTTGAGTAGCCTTCAGGTATCGAGTGATCTTTAGGTGTCGAGTGAAGATCAGGTGCCGAGCATGATACAAGTGCCGAGTAATATAGAAGGAGTCGAGCATCAGTAAACCAATAATGTCAAGTTGTTGCATTATTTTGATAATTGAAATTTTTCTAAATTTGAGTTGACATGGTAGTTATCTAGAATTCTATGAATAAGATAGAAGATAAGAATGATGAGCTAGTGGCATAGAACACTGTGTAAAATATTTTTGGCAAATACAATTGTATCCTACCTAATCTATTGAAACCCTAAAGTTGGAAAGGGAGAATCGAGTGAGAAAGATATTCTAGATTTCTATATAAGGAGTCATAAGGTCATAAAGCAGATAAGAGGGTCAAGCATGAAAGCATGAAGTGTTGAAGAAGGTGCTAAGGAGAAAGAGAGCACAAATACTCTATTTTGATAGATGACTATAGATATGATTGCATTGATATGATGAGCAAGAAGACTCAAGGAGACAAAGCTTGAGATGACAAGTTGTCAGAGCTGAAGTGATTAAAGCCAAGCAAAGGATTGAATTGAAGTGTGATCTGTAATCTAAAACATATGTTGTAAGTTGTATCAGATCAAAAGCCATTATTGTTACTCTCTAGCAATTGTAACAGTTAGTATAAATCCTATGGACTTAGGTTGGTTAATAGCCATGTTGTAAATCCTTTAAAAAGGTGACATTCCAAGTGAATGTTCTAAAGTCCTTTTGACTAGGCTCATTCCTAACAATATGGTGAAATCCTCTAACAAGGTCACATTTAATAGTGTGTTGTAAGCCTTTAACAGGGTAGGCCTTTAATAGGGCATCACTTTAGAAGAGTGAGAATTGAGTGGCATGTTACTGATGGTTTTTCCCAAATTGGGTTTCCATGTAAATCACTGTGTCATGTGTTGATCTTGCATGTTTTATTCTTGCATGTCGATTTGCTATAACTTGCTAAGATGGTTGATTTAAGCTTGGATGGATGAATAGTTTAATGGGCTCACTATAATTTGTGAAAAAGTATTATTAGGCATTTAGACCTTGCATAACTGATTCACCTCCCCCCCCCCCTTGCTCCCCCTACCCCCCCTCTCAGTTATTCTAAAGAATTCTAACATATATGAAACCAAGTGCCTCCAAGATAAAGGTGGACTCCTCCTCCACAACCTCCCATCACACCAAGATTAGATATTTGGTAGATGTACAGGCAAAATTATTGGGAGAGGAAGCTAGGATTTGGTCACAAATCATAGACATCCAAAACATGATCCTTCCTATCATGGACACAATGCAAAAACATCTTGTACATTGCAAAACATTGGTCCAAGATCAAAACTTCTCAGTGGCTGATCACTTGATCCAATTATCAGCAGAAGTTCAAATTTCTCTCTCCACCTATCAAATTTTGGAGTAGACTTGGGATAATACTTTTGCAACCATTCTTAAGGTACATCAAGAATTTCTATCTCACTTTGGTGTAACCATATAAATTGTATATATGCAGTCCTTTGGCATTATTGTTAAAAAGGGGGAGAGATTTAGAGGAAACTCATCTTTATAAGTGATAGGGGGAGTTATCACACAATAAAGTTTGCTTGTGTACATAAGTATATTTGTATATGCAACAGTTCTACAAATTCAGTTAGATTGTGTACATATGTTTTGACTTATAAGTGTTTTGTTACTAATACCAAAGGGGGAGATTGTTGGGATTAAGTTATTATTGACATTAGTGACAACACTTATCTGTATCAGTATAACTACCAAGCTCATCACTCAGTCTACAATGTATACTAAGCATTTAGTGGTAACCTTGTACATTCATTAAGCAGTTTACACTGAGCTGCACAGTTCACACCAAGAATTCTAGTGTTAACCAAACTGAGTATAGCTACCGAGTGATGAAAGCACAGTGCCTACCGAGTGATGAAAGCATAGTGCCTATTGAGTGATGAAAGCACAGTGCCTACCAAGTGATGAAAGCATAGTGCCTATCGAGTGATGAAAGTGTAGTGTTTACTGAGTGATGGAAGCATAGTGTCTACCGAGTGATGCAAGCATAGTGCTTACTGAGTAATGAAAGTATAATGTTTACCAAGTGAAAGAAAGGTAAATGAAGGATTTAGTTTTTACCAAGTGATACTATATCCACCTAGTCTCTACTAGTTATCGAGTTTAGAACTACGTCAGGTGATTAGTATGGACTGAGCCTTCACTTCTACTGAGTGCATGACGATGTCAAGTAATGTAGTGGATGCCAAGTATCAAAAGGTCACCGAGTCAGTTCAGTGAACCCAATTTATTTATTGTTTGGCTGACTCAGTAGTATTTTGTTCAGTTGTGTTTTAGCTGACCTTTCAATTGTAATTATTAGAATGGTATATATGTAATGTATTATATCATTTGCAAGATGCATGAGGTGAGTTAGAGTGTCAAGAAAGATATGTAATGTTTGAGAAGTGTAAATGTGAATCAGTAGAAGAGTAGAGTAAGTAGCAAGGTCTACAAGGAGTAGGAATGATACATCAATCATAAGAGGTGATATATACTTTAAGGATCTAATCAGAAAATCAAGTTTGTAAGTAGATCCACTATTTCATCCTAACAGGTGAATTAGTTTTGTAAATCCTTTAACAGGGTAGACTTAACAGTCTTTATATAAATCTCCTAACAAAGTGCATACTTTAGTGTATGTTTATAAATCCTCTAACAAGGTGGACCTAGCAGTCCTTTGAGCTCCTAGCAGGGAAGATCACTAGAAGTGGTCAATGTAAGCCTTAACTGGTGAACTTCATACTGCAGTAACAAAGTTTTGTGGGTATCATCCCCACCCTAGTTTTACTTTCTATTTGGAAGGTTTTTGGGTCACCAAATCACTATGTACATTTGTTATGGATGTTTGATTTCTCATATATGTAGTAGATTAGATGAATGAATGATGAATAGTTAAAAGGCTAAATTTATTAAAGTTATGGCATGAATATATAAGTCACCTAGTCAATGATGTTATAGTGAGGCTTCCTTTTGGTAAGATCAATGGCTGGTCTTGCAACAACCAACTACAAAAGAATGACACCAAAACTATAGAAATCACTTAATGGTGTAAGATGTTAACTTGAAAAATAGTTAAGATCCATGTAACTAGGTGTCCCTTTAACAAGGATACTCACATGTAACTCGTTACCTAGTGGACCTACCCTCACAAGCCCAAAATCAGATACATTTTCTTCCATTACACTATCCACCAAGATATTTCTTGGCTTAATGTCTCTATGGATGATGACAAGCTTCCACTCTTCATGTAGGTGATTAATCCTCACACTTGACCAAATGCAAGCAAATATTCATTCTTTTCTAATGGTAGGATTGGCAATAGGGGTTCCTATTAGAACTAGACAAATTTAAGCTAATTTGTTTAATTGAGTCATATGAAATCATAATAGTTTTTGTAATAAAACCTATTGATTAGTATAATTTTACATACTCATCTAAACAAATAAAAATCTAAAATAAATCCAGTTTTAAGAAAAACATTAGTAAACATTTTGTCACCCAATTATGGGTTAATATGCTCATTGTTCAAATTAAAAGTAATTTAAAATGTTAGCAAATGAAGGCTACCTTTAAACATCACATAGTAAGGAATAATTTAAAATTATAAAAATAAGTAAACATTTTATCCTAGAAATCAAGCCTTAGTTGTGATGTTTAAGTGGTCTATCAAATAAAATAGGAATAGAGAGAAACTTTCTATATCTTTTGTTGCACGAATTCCTATTTGAACCTAATGTATCCCACAATTATCACTAAAGACAGAATAAATTGGATGTGAAGATCCCACAGAAATATATGTACTTGAAATATGTTCCAATAGAGAGCCATTAGGTATGTACTCGTACACCAAAATTTTTTCTCCTATATAAGATGAGAAACGAATACATTTAATAGTAATGTTTTCATTAAATAAAAGAGGAGAGGGTCTAAATTCTTAATAAAAATTAAGATCAATTGCAAAGATAGAAGAAAATAGGTTCACAAGTCCTAACACATTGCATAGTTTAATAATGAAAGTTTGAAATCAACAACAACAACAATAATAATATCTATTTATTGCACTTATCATAGGCTATTATACTTTATGTAGGTTAGTACTATTGCATTCACCTTGTATGATTGGTGAATTAGTTTTGCATAGATCAACCAATTACATTAAAGTATTTTGACCACATTTCAATATTTCCAAAGTTTATAAATTTCTTATCAATTGAATATATTCTTAAAAATTATTTATCCCAATTCTAATTTTTTCAATTCATTTGGTCTTTGTCTTAAAGAGATGGGTAAGAAAGATAGTTGTCTTTGTCTTAAAGAAAGAAAACTAATATGGTTGTCTAGCTATTTGGACCAACACATGCTTCATGCAGAAAAAGGGTGTTGACATGCCTCATAGAGAAAATATTAAGTTTGAAATTGAGTTGTTTAAATATTGAAAAGGGGAAGATAATGAAAACTCATGTTATAATAAAAATTCAGGATTAGTAGGAAAGTTGGGAAATGCTAGGAGTCCATAATTACATGGTATGAATTAGACACTATGGGAAGAGTTGTGTCAAGACATCCACAAGCTCTCCTCTATGCAGGCTTTTCTCTCCACACAGATATTGACTAGAGGCAGAGTGATTTTCATAGAGCAAAATATGCACCCTCACCACCGCTCTCACGTCCATGTATGCCTAAGTTGTGTTTACATACATCTTGGCCAACCCTACATTTACAACATGATTAAAGTGAAAGAGTTAATTCCATAGAGTGAGTTTGAGTTGGAAAGGAATGAGGACAACTTTAAATATTAGTTGTAGCTCACTAGTTAAATATTTTAAAACATGGGTAGTGTTGAAGTTCAAAGTTGGCTAGAGTAGAGGACCCAATATGATAGTGGGAATAATCCTTGTTAACTCCATACCCACCTTCTCTGCATACTCACATGTTGCTTTCTCTACTACCATCTTTGAATAGAAATACCAATTCTAAGCACCAAAAGAGAAAGAGGAGAAATTAGTTTAATCAAGTTGGAATATGGCTATAAGTTTACAAGTCTTTCTATAGTATACAAATACAAATTAAATGGGTTACCTTGGTTCAGATGCAGTAATGAAGGTTGCTCCAGCAATCTTCATCGACTATGGTTTGAAAATTTCTATTGGGGTTGAGGTAAATAAAATTGATGGAGGACATGAGGTGTTCAGAGAAACTGTCAAATGACTACATTTTAATTATACATTTTATAATATAGATGTAAATTAAAAGTTGAATGAACAACTTTATATTTTAACAAGTTCCTGTGTTATAACAATAGGTTATAGAAGTTGTTCACTTTTGTTAGGATTAAGAAAAACTGTGACACTAGCTTAAGTTAAGGTTCCTATTGATGTATGATGTCAATTTTGCCTTCTCACATGCAAACACCATTAGAATAGGTTAAAAAGGGATCCTAAGTCATTCTTGAGGAAAAAAGATAATAAGGATCAACCTCATCCAACACCGTGATGCTTGTCCAACCTCATCCAACACCCTCCCAAAGAGTATCTTGATTTCAGTGAAGACAACAATGGAAGGAGTAGTTCTATTTCCTTGGTCACTTTTTATGATTTCAACTCTATCAAAATGCCAAACACCTACATAGTTGTAGGTGGTTCCTAGAGAAATTCCAATAGCTTTGTCTCTTGCCATACCTCTACTTTGCAAAAATAATTCATAGGTAGTAACATACTCATGACATGATCAACACTTCCTATTTTATAGTCACAACCATTAGTGCTATATTGAGCTGTTACACCATTAAAACATGATGTGCTACTAGATCATTTCCACTACTACCACATCAACAATAATTAATTCAATATGTACCTACTAAAGAAATCTATGAGCTAACTTGATTTCATTAAAGAGACTAAATTGTGAGTTTTTACAAGTAAAATATTCTAAGAATAGAAAAGAAATTGAGAAACTAAGTTTACTATTCCCACGAATGGAGCTAACTATAATATCAACAAGTACTCAAAGTAGCTAATAGCAATATCAGCAAGTATTTAAAGCATTGACTTGTACATTTATTAACCTAGTGAGATGAAATAAATGGTTGGACAAACCTCATGGTATTGGATGAGGTTGTGGCCTATCCAAAATAATAAGGATCTTTTATTAAAATAGGTTAAAAAGGGACCCTAGGTCAAACCCTTGGAGACCTAGCCTAGGAAAGGTCATTGTTTCCAATGTGTTTGCTGATGTTGATACTATTTAAGCTATAGCTAGTAATTAAAAATTTTTAAAAAATTATTGTGAGAAGAATAGATAGGAATTATTTATTAGTCATGTATGTAGAGAATATTATACAGAAAATATAACACTCATATACTTTTTAATGCGAACCCAATAATCTAACTTGTGTTTTGAGTTTGAAATTATTGTTGAAATTGAAAGGATTTTGTATAAGAGGATGAGGCATTGGAAGAAAAATAGAAGTTTGAATAATTAAAATTTTTTATGTCAATCATTATTATTTCAAAATAGTGTTATCTTCCATCACTCAATGAGATTAACCATGCCAAAGGAAAGTGGAGCAAGGTTACCAATTCAACTCTAGTGTAACTTGAGACAAACACAATAAAGGTCATAATTATGGGATGTTCCATGAATCTCAACATGAATCTTTGTATGTCATAATTATAGTAAAGATACTCCTAAATATTTGTATGCATGTGGTGATAGAAAGGTGAAAGAAAAGGATTGTGGATTGATCCTAAGTTGATGAGCCAAGAATCACCATCAAGGTTATAGAAGTGATCTAGTAGGGACCTAGAAAGAACTAGGAAGTAAGGAAGCAAGCCTTATTGTTACATCAATGATGAATATTTTTGAAAATGGAGACATGACCTATTTTGGTTAGAATTTTAGGGAGGATACACAACAATACCAAAAAAATCTAACTTTGAAATCTCTAAGACCTTCTTCAAAGCAAGGTGGGGAAAACATGTCAAAAATTACATTGAGATAGTGGATGGGGGCATTGCAAAAGTATGGAGATAGAAATCTCTAGATAAAATCAATATCCAAGATAGAGAAAAAGAGGCATTGATTAGAATCTTAGGATCTAAAAAATGTCACATTTTTTTCAAGGCAGGATGTTTTGGATGGCTTGAAGACTAGAAACTAGAACACTAAGTAGGGCTATAATTACCTAATTAGAAAATAGTTAAGACCAAAGAAAAATATCTAATTGTGACTGTATTAGGATACATTTTTTTTACCTAAGGCAAGATTGTTCTCATGGGTAGCACTACAAAATGAAATCCTTATAGCCGATACATTTAGAGAAAAAGGATATGTAGGTCCAAGAAGGTGCCCTTTTTGTGAAGAAGATGAAGAAAATGCAGAACACATATTATTAACCTACAAATACTCTCATCAATTTTAGAGTTGGTTAAATAACAAACATGGATAGAACTCAACAATACCATGGTCAATCCTAAGCATGTTTTAAGCTTGGCTTATTCAGAATAAGGACTATTTGTATGGTGGCTTGTGGACTGCAACACCATCTATTATCATATGGGAGTTATAGTAGGAGAGAAATAGATATATTTTTAAAAATAAAAGGATAAGATAGGAACAACTTACCAACAAGATGGAGGCTGCCATTATCAAGATTGTGAATAATAGAATATTGAATATGCAAAAAGTGGTGGAAAAGATGACTTACTAGGATGAGAATATGAGAGGTAGATGGATTGGATTTAAGATTCTTTGGTATGTTAGTTTGATCTTCACTTAGTTTTAAGAATACTTTAATATTCTCTACTTAACAAGGTCAACCATGTGAAGGTGGAATCTCATCTGGCCTCACCCCTCCTCCTAAAATCAATCTAAATTAACCATTATCATCTAATTACATACTTCATTCATTCATTCATCCATTTATGAACTATAGCATTCAATCAATATAATCACATAACATTCATTAATATGATATAAAATTCATTAATACAAAATACTAATCAAGACTTCATTAACACATATCAATATGCAAAATTCATAGATAATTACTTAAAACAAAGTTCTTTCATTATCCAAAAAAGTTTATCAAATAAGGTTTATCAAAGAGCATTTTTAAAAATCATTTCTTCTTTTTGTTTTTCTTAGCTCTATTAAGAAAAAGGCTAATAGTGGTATCAATATCTTCTTGATTCTCCTCCTCTTGTGGCACATGTAATGTCAAATTATGATGCCTCCTCCTATTTGGAGGAGCACGAGATTGTTGCAATAAAGGGGGCTTTGTTGCAAGTAAATGGGTTAAATTGGCACACTCTTTTTCTTTTTTTAACTATTACAAGTATTTGATTAAGTAGTACAACATAACATGCATTTTTCTTACCTAAAAATGTGACATCATGTACATTAACATTTTGATCTGCAAGCATATCAACATGTTGAACACTTGGAACATGCTCCACTCCTTCACCATGATGTTCAACATGCTCTAAAATATTCAAAATAAGGTTACATGTTAAATTTTGATTGAAGATGTTAAATTGTATTCATAATTTCATATTTAATTTCCAATATAAAATTAATACATCCACAACTATAATTCACATCATGTCCTTCATCATGAGTAAGTTCTATGATAGGATATGAAGGCTATAGTGAAATGTTATGCACATTGTTATGCAATCAATTTATGTTCAAAACTAACACTAAAGAAGAAATTTCTCAACTATTCAATTTGATTTACTTTTCATCTAACCAATTTACCTATGTCTTATTTGGTGCACCAGATTCTTGGATATGGCTTTTAGATTCTTGGCGTAGGTGTATAGCCATGACTTTATAGCCTTTCTTCAAGGGAATTTTTTTATCTTCATACGAGAGCTCCACATTGAATTCTATGCCCTGTATTTTTCACTTGCTATTGTTAGTTTTTCATGTATGGTTTGATTAAAAAAAAAATTTTGTAACATTATATAAGAAATATTATATGAAATTCCATTGTTGCTACTTACAAGTCGAGACTGAAGATTGATATAGCCACCAAAAGCTATGTTTATGTTGGCCAACCTTTTCTAGTCTAGCTTTTGTAGCCATTGATGTGTCCTACAGTCTATGAATAGTTTGAAACATGTTAGATTATATATTTAAAAAGGTCACTAATTAGTAAATGATTATATTCTACTTAATACTATCATGACATACCTTCTTTTTCCCTATGGTTCATTTCCTTTATTATCATATCGCCTTTTCTCCTTTGCATCTTCTATTATTTCATTCAACTCAATCAGTTGAATCATAGGAGGATAATTGTACTTTGATTTTTCCTTTAGACCCCTTCTATATTTCTCCCTCATAGTCTTTATATGTCTTGATGCTCTTTTCAAAAGTAGGGCAGTGTTAAAAATGCTTTTCCCAAATAGGTCCTCAAAAGATGTAATCAGCTGATTTTTTAATTTAGAACCTTGTTCATTACACCTTTTTTTTTAAAAAATTGTTAGATCAATAAATTCAATATAGTACAATAAATGGAAGAAAAGGAAAATATTGTATCAATGATATGAAACTACATACCTTTTACATATGGTGGATCCAAATAGCCTCAATTTCATATAAAAAAGATGATAAAAGAAAAAATTATTTCCTACAAAAATATAAAGGGATTATCAATCTAAAATGAGTTATGTATAAGTAAACTAAAATTACACTTTAAATAATAAAAAATTTAAAGTACTTGGAAGCTTTCATAATTTTAATGAAAGCATGGTGTTCTTGTTTAGCAACAATGTCCTTGCAAATGAACTGGTACTAGTCACACAAACTGCTCCAAGAAATGAATCAACTTCAGAAGTACTAGTCTCTATTGCTCTATCAACTAAAGTTTTATCTATTAGTGCACAAAATAGATACATGAGTATAAAATACACCCAATAAAAAAACAATGCATGATTAGTACATTATAAAATATAACAAAACAAAGTTTTACCAGTTGTAGGGTATGGACAAGGATGTTTGCATGCTCCTTGTTGCCAACAATGCACTTGGCAATATTGGATCACCAAATGAAGTAGGTATCCACACTTCATAATGAGCTAAAGAATACAATGTTATTAGCAAAGATATTTACAATGATAAAGATCAAATCAGATACTAGCTAGAAGCATCCAAAACTAAAAGTTAAGTGTTATAATATTGATGACAACAAACAATATTGCACTAGTTTCACTTTCAACATTAGATGTCCTATTTCAACACTTAGTAATTGCCTTAAATAAATTCAATGGTGCAATAATAATGTAATTTTTTAAAGAGAAAGTGTTACTTACATGAAGTTTGTGCACTACAACCCTCACCATGTTCACCAGACAATGTCATAGTTGTCACATATTTTTTTAGAAGAACACATAATATTTTAGATCATGATCCATAAGATACTATAAGTATAAACATCTATTGAACTTCTATTATTTTTTGAGATAAATTATTGCTTACCCTCAAAGAATTGACTCTGTGACCCAATTCTTCTTTTAGTGCCTCTTTCTCCTTGCTTGTGTCGTCCTCAATGATAATGTTAATAATTTCATCACTATATTTTTATTTGAGTTATTGAGCCATGAACATAGCATCAACACTAATGATCATTTCATGTAGAAATGGTGTTCGCATTTCAAATCACATTTGATTTGTTGTCATTTTGGCTTTTTCCTATCATTTGTGACATCAATATCAGTAAAATTCCATCAAAATAACTCTAAAACCATAAAGCAAAGAATGTAATAATATGGCATTTGTTTTTATATAATTTGAGCAATTACAATAATTAATTTTTACCTCCATTGAAGAAGGTGTATGAGATGGTGCATCCCCACCTGTGGGTAGTGGTCTATCCATGTCTCCTTGTGAAAAAGATTAGTAATTCTTAGCAATCAGTAATAAAATGAAAGTATTCGGCAAGTTGTACTTAATGTTTATATCTACACATATGATTTTCGAAGAAAGATTTTGTGTAACTAATGTGTATATCTACAAAATTCAATATCATTAAAATTCTACCAAAGTAACTCCAAAGACATAAAGAAAAGAACATAATAATATGACATTTATTTCTATATAATTTAAACAATTACAACAATCAAGGTTTACCTTTGCTAAAGAAGGTGTGTGAGATGGTGCATCCCCACCTGTGGGTGGTGGTCTATCCATGTTGCCCTATAAAAAAGATTAGTAATTCTTAGCAATCAGCCTCAAAATGAAAGCAATAGAATTACCAAAAAAAAAAAAAGGTTGTATATTGGAGTCAATATTAATTGGAGGTAATTGGTTTAAATGATATACTTACTAGTCCCATGATAGGGAACTTTTTGGTATCTACAAAATTCAAATTTTAATCTATCAAAAGCTCTTCCCCTGCACTTATTAATTTTATTCCTCATACAAAAACACAATTTCCCTCACATGCCTTGAATATACAATTCACCAACTTATTTGTTGACACAGGTTGAGAACTATTTATAAATCCTACAATATTCCCTATTTCTTTTGGCCTTCCATCAATATACATAGAAAACATTTTACTTTGATCATTTTCTTTGCATTGTATATAATTTGGGGACATTGCATACCTACATATATTGCACAATTTGAATCCAACTATTGTAATTGTAACAAGGTCCTACATGCCCCATCAATTTAGCAACTTTATTATAACAGATTTTTATGTAATCCATGGAAAATAGGCCCAAACCATGTAATGAAGATGGAGTTATGCAATATATCTTTTTATTAACAGAAAAATTAGTGTTAACTAGAGGTAGTTCCTTGGGTACCCATTCTTTCTAAAGATGTGTGTACATTAAGGGAACCTCCCTATTGCCTTTGCTCTCATTATCATAAAAACATGACCCCCCCTTAGCAAGCAATTGAATTTTCTTCTAGTATTTTGACCTCTAGTTGATCTCCCTATTTTAGACCTACTAGATGTTCCACTTTTGTCTTCTATTCCTGCATTTTCCTCACTCGAGGAAGATAGATCAAAAAAATACCTATTTGGTGATACCTACAATATATAAAATGAGAGACATACTAGGACAAAAGTTGATGTTGACAGTAAAGAGAAGATATGTAAAATAAAAAATTGTATCTATAGGGTCTATTGACATATACCTTTCAATCCATGTGACTGTGCAAGATCCTAGTAAAAGGCATCAAATAGTCTCCATATGTAAATAATTTATCCTAAGTTAGCCAAAAATTTGGTCTAATTAATATGTATATCTAAAAAAATATTGGATATGTTGTACTTAATATTTATATCTACACATATGGTTTTGAAAGAAAAAATTGGTCACCTCGCTTATCAAATTCGCCCATATTGTAAAGAATGAAAAGTTGTTCACTTACAATGCTCTATAAACTACAAATTATGTAGAAGACAAAAATTACATGATGCATTCATTGAAATCAAATAAATTTCTATAAATAGAAATTATGACTGTAATATACTTGACATTGATCGTACCTTAATAGACATTTCATTGATTGTGTCATTGATCATCATCTTCATCCATGTCATCATCATCACCATCATCACACTTGTCACTTTGATCATCATTGTCACCACCACCATCTTCATCACCATCATCATCATCTTCATCACCATTATCAAGATGCAAGAGCATCCAATGGTGTAAGGGAAATCCTACATCACCCAAAAATATGTTTATTGCTAGTTTCTATTTAAAGTGTTTTTATTTCTAGATACCCATTTGGGTCAAATAAAGATCCCAACTCTCATAGCTACACTATTGGTTTTTTGGGTTAGAGTTTTTGAGCACCTTAGGATACGTACCAATGTAGAAAATAGATTCGTTTGTAATAGAGCCATAATTATAATGAGTTAGAGGTGTATGTTGGAGGGATTATTATAATATTAATTTAAAGCACTATATAAAAATAATTAGTCAAAAGGTTTTATGGTTTGAAAGTTATTGCAGTTTTAAGTTACCTAGAAACCTCCTAAAAGCACTTTAAAGTCAGATTTGAGGCACTAAATGGCCTTGTATAGGCCCACAAAATGGGGGACAAGAAAAGCTGGTCCATAAGGCTATAGAGCACTTGGAGAGCTTTTTGGAAATGTAAATGGTTTGTCAATCAGAGTGCTGGATCAAAAGTTATGCCTCTCGCAAGTTGGACTACCATTTCTAGATTCTTCTAATTTTACACTAACTTCTGAGATGTTTTCTAGAATATTCTATTTTGGTGGTGGATGTCAAATAGAATATTCCAAAATTTATTCCTTACTCTAAACCTAATCTAGTTTACTTAAGGACATTTCTAGCATTGTAAAGGTAGATTTTTGGTGGAATTTGGGAGAAGGTACTATGAGAAGGGTTTACTCTAGAATCTGATAACATTGTAAGGCCATAGGGCATGTTAGGGAGTCTATTTTTTTTGTATTTAATATAATATCATATCATTTCTTATAATAATATTCCCCTTTCCTACTGTGTTCATTTTTTCTTGGATTGTGCCCTCATCAAGTGGTATTAGAGCAGGTTTTCCTGAGTGTGTAGATAGAGCACCGATTGTGGGGCAGTTTGCACTAGGACTGTGGTTGTGGGTTTTGATACAAGAAGATGCCTCCATGAAGGGAGCATGGTGGAAGGGTTAGAGTTTTTACTCCTAAGGTTAGAGCCCTCTAGAGACAAGTCCAAGAATTGTAGGAGATCTATAGAGGGATGAATTTTGTCATAGGCGACAAAAGTGAGGAAGAAAATGAAGAAGGTAATATTGTACAGGAAGGGAAGGAGATAGAGAATTCATAAACTAGGTGGAGGAGAAGATATTTAGGGCCATTGTCGAGCTTGGAAAAAGATCTAAAATTGATGTCGACATGTTTTTGAGAAATCTAAACTCAGATGAGTTGATCGACTAGATCAATGAGCTGGAGGAATATTTTGAGTATGAGGATATTAGGGACCCTAATAAGGTTAAGTTTGTGAAGGAAAAAATGAAAGGCCATGCTAAAATATAATGGTAAGAGATTCAATTGGAAAGAAATGGAAGAAGAAAGAAGAAAATGACAAGGTGGGATCACATGGTGGACAAAATTAAGAAGCAATTCATTTATATTGATTACAAGCTTTATTTGTTCAAGAAGATGCAAGGGTTAAAAAAAGAAAGAAAATTTGTCTAGGAATACATAGAGGAATTTTATTGAGTCCTTATTAGGATGGAGCATGTAGAAGAAAACAAGGAGAAGGTTTCCCATTACCTTAGTGGGTTAAGACCTAGCATTCAAAATGAGTTAAGTCTAGTTAGAATGACTAGCATTGAAGAGACATACCAATTTTCCTTGTGAGTTGAGGAGAAGCTAAGAAAAAAATTGATGGAATGAAGAGAGGGAACAATCAAGGAGGAACGGGTGGTGGTAGACCATTTGGAGGCCAAAATGAGAACTAGAAGAAAAATGAAGATGTGGGTACTAGCCAAAATCAGAGGAATGAGGGGTTCAACCACTCCTATGATCAAAATTTTGGAGATTAGAGAGGAAGAGGTAGAGGATGTGGGAAAGGTTCAGGAAGAGGAGGCTTTTATGGTACCTATTTTCATTGCAATGAGGAAGGTCATCGTGCCTTCAAATGTCCTCAATACCAAGGAAGGACAGATAGGAGAGTTGATGGTCAAGCAAGGGTTGCTCATCTGGATGATGATGCATGGTCATTATGTTTAGAGGATGCAAAAAGAGGAGAGGTTCTAGTTAATGAAAAGTTCTTATTGAGTGGTGAGACTAAACTTGGTGCAAGTGCAAGGGTAAATGTTATGATGTGATTGTTGATAGTGGAAGCACTCATAACTTGGTGTAAGAGGAGATGGTCTCAAAGCTAAAGCTCAAGAGGGAGAAATGCCCCCAACCCTATTGGATTTATTGGGTGTAGAATGATCATAAGGTCTTGGTTAGTGAGCAATGTTTAGTAAAGTTAAAGATTGGGAGTTACCATGACAAGGTTCTCTTTGACATCATTCCTATGGATGTCTACCATTTATTGTTGGGAAGGACATGGTAGTTTGATAGGCATGCTATCCATGATGGTCATGCAAATACATACTCCCTAACAAAGGATGGAGTTCACCACAAATTGAAGCCCTTGATAAAAGATGGTGAAAAGGTATGTAGTAGTGCTAGTGTATGTCTTGTTGATGGAAGAAAATTTTTGGATGGCATGAAACATTAGCATATGTGTTATGCTTTAATTCCTAGAAAAGATAAGGAAGGTAGTAGTGAAATTCCACTTGAAATTTTAGGTATATTAAGTGAGTATGGAGATGTCATCTCTGATAATATTCTAGAAGGGTTGCTACCAATAAGACAAATTAGTCATCAAACTAGTTTTCTTAACAAGGCTACTCATAGGATGACTCTTTATGAGACTAAGGAGTTAAATAAGCAAGTTTAGGAGTTATTAAGGAAAGGTTTGATTCAAGATATTTTGAGTCCATGTGTAGTACCTATAGTACTAGCACCAAATAAGGATGGACACTAGAGAATATGTATAGACTCTTGAGCCATAAATAGAATAACCATCAATTATTGATTTCATTTTCCAAGAATGGATGATCTTATGGATTGTTAGAGTGGAGCTCAATACTTCACAAGCATAGATCTCAAGAGTGGTTATCACCAAATATGGCTATGAGAGAGAGATGAGTGGAAGACTACATTAAAGTCTAAGGAGGTTCTATATGAGTGGTTAATCATACCCTTTGGAGTGACCAATGTGCCAAGCACCTTATACGACTTATGAATGAGGTACTAAAGATTTTTTTGGAAAAAAATTTTATTGTCTATTTGGATGATATTTTGATTTTCAGTAAGTCTTTGGATGAAAATTTATTGCACATTCATAGTGTCCTTGAAAGGTTGAGAGAGGATAAATTATTGATTAATTTGAAGAAGTGTAGCTTTATCAAAAGGGAGTTAGTCTATTTGGGGTTTATTGTATTAGTTGAGGGTCTCAAAATGGACCAAGAGAAGGTGAAGGTCATCTTGGAATGACCTACTCCAAGGTTTGCCACTGAGGTGAGGTCATTCCTTGGTCTAGCTAGTTTTTATAGGAATTTCATTAGGAATTTTAGTACTATATGTGAACCTCTAATTGAAACAATGAGGGGGGATAGAAAATAGTTCAAATGGACAGTAGGAGCTATAAAGAGTTTTGAATTGTTGAAGAAGTAGGTGATAGAGAAACTTGTGTTGGCACTTCCTAATTTTAAAAAAGTGTTCCAAGTGGATTGTGATGCTATTGGTTGTGTTATTGGGGCTATGTTGAGCCAAGAAGGTAAACCTATTGCCTATTTTAGTGAAAAATTGAATGATGCTCGAAGAAGTATTTTGTTTATGATTAGGAGTTCTATGCAATAGTTCAGGCCTTAAAGAAATGGAGGCATTATTTGTTGCCAAAAGAATTTTTTTGTATACTGATCACCAAGAATTGTAGTACCTAAATAACCAAGGTAAATTGAGTCAGAGACATTTAAAATGGGTGGAGCTCATGCAAAGCTATACATTTATATTAAACCATAGAAAAAAAAGGTTTAATAGGGTTGAAAATGCATTAAGTAGGAGATAGTTGTTGCTGACAGTAATGCAAGTTAAAGTGGTTGCATTTAATGAACTCAAGAATCTATACACTAAGGATCCTAATTGTGTAGAGGCTTCAAAGGCTTGTAAAGAACCTGTTACTCTAGATAGGATTAGATGGATAGATTACATGATTCAAGATGGTATGTTATTCAAAGGAAGTCAATTATGTACTCCAAGGAGTTTCATGAGGAAGAACTTGATCAAGGAGAAGCATAGTGGAGGGATCTCAAGACACTTTGGGTGAGATAAGATTTTTTCCATTATTAGAGAACATTATTTTTGACCTCAATTGTCATGGGATGTGAAGAAGTTTGTGTAGATTTATCAAGTATGTCAAACAACCAAAGAATTTAGTCAAAATATTGGACTCTATCAGCCATTTCCTATTCCATTGAAGCCTTGGGAGGACATAAGTATGGATTTTTTTCTTGGATTGCCACATACACAAAGGGGTAATGACTTAGTATTTGTGATGGTTGATAGGTTGTCTAAGATGGCACATTTCATTCCATTTCACAAGACTCATGATGCAATGCATATTGTAGATTTTTTTTTTCAAAGAGGTAATGAGGTTGCATGGTCTCCCAAAAATTATTGTTTCTAATAGAGATGTTAATTTTTTTGGGTATTTCTAGAGGACCTTGTGGAAGAAGTTGAAGAAAGAATTGAAGTTTAGTTCTGCACATCATCTGTAGATTGATGGACAAATAGAAGTAGTGAATAAAAGTATGGGAAATTTGATAAGGTGAATAGGAGTACTGGTAGATCACCATTTGAAATTGTGTATAGGAGTAGTCCAAGGACTGCACTAGAGCTTAGGAAGATGGAGCAAGGGGAGAGGACAAGTGCTGAGGTAGAAAACTTTTCTAAACATGTTAAGAACCTACATGAGGGGGTGTGAACACATATTACCAAGATGAACATATAGTATAAGGCTAGGGCAGTCAAAAGAGGAGACATAAGGAGTTAGAAGTTGGAGAGCAAGTTATAGTATATTTGAGGAAGGAACAATTTCTAGTGGGTATCTACAACAAGTAGAAGAAGAAAAATTTTGGCCTCTGCAAAATTTTGTCAAAGAAATATGACTAAGGGAATACATATGAGGTGGATTTGTCAGATGGGATTCACATTTCTCATATTTTCAATATTGTAGATTTAACAAAATATCATGATGATGGTGTAGATGAGGAGTTGATGCTAGAGCCATGTCCAATTCCTACTTCTACGAAGGAAGATATTGAAGAAATTATGGATAGTCATGTAGGCCAAAGTACTAGAAACAAGTAGTATGAAGAATACCTGGTGAAGTGGAAAGGATGACCAATAGAAGATTTAACTCAGATATTTACAATGGAGGTTTCTCATTTGAATTTTTCTCTATTAGCTATAAAGTGATAGGGTCACTTTTCAAACTACCCTGGGTGTCTAATGCAAGAGCATTTAGTGGTGTAAGAGCAATCCTATATCACCCAAAAATATGCCTACTATTAGTTTTTTTTTTTAAATTTTCATTTCTAAATACCCATTTAGGTCAAATAAATATCCCAACTCTCATAACTCCACTATTGGTTTTGTGGGTTAGAGTTTTTGAGCACCTTGGGATACATGTCAATGTAGAAAATAGGTTATTTTATAATTGAGTCATAATTATAATGAGTTAGAGGGTGTAAGTTAGAGGGATGATTATAATTGTACTTTAAAACACTCTAGAAAAAGAATCAGGTCAAAAAGCTTTATAGTTTGAAAGTTATTATAGTTTTAAGTTATGTGGAGACCTCCTAAGAATACATCAAAGTTAGATTTTAAGCACTAAATGGACTTGTATGGGACCAAAAATGGGGGATGAGTGAATCTGGTCCATAGGTCTATAGAGCACTTGTAGATCTTTCTGGAAATGTAAACAGTTTGTCAATCAGAGCCTTAGATCAAAATTTATGCCTCTCGGAAGTTGGACTATCATTTCTGGATTCTTGTAATTTTACACCAACTTCTAACATGTTTTCTAAAACCTTCTATTTTGGTTGTGGATGCAAAATGGCATATTCTAAAATGTATACCTAACTCTAAACCTTATTTGGTTTACTTGAGGATATTTTTGGTAGTATAAAGGTATTTTCTTGGTGGAGCTTGGGAAAAGGTACCGTGAGAAGGGTTTTCTTCAGAATCTGATAATATTGCAAGCCTATAGGGCATGTTAGGGAGTCTATTTTTTTTGTACTAAATTTAATATCATATCATTTTTTATAATAATATTCCCCTTTCCTATTGTATTCATTTTGTCTTGGATTAACCATCATCACCATGATCATCACCGTCTTCATCAACATGATCATGATAGTCATCATCATCATCACCACCATTATTGTCAACATGACTAGAATCATCATCATATTCTTCTTCTTTATCATTGGGTAACATTCATTCATGATCATCATTTACTTTGTCTTCTAATTGTTCAATATCTTCTTCTTCTATCACATTATACTTTACCGGCTTTTCTTTTGGATCATGTCTAACAACAAATGACCAACCTAGTTTGTGTAGAACATCAAAGTAAAACACTTGCTCATATTGGCTTGGAAGAACATAGGGCTCATCTCCAACTAGTTCAAATGATCTTATATTAATCATTGTAAATCCATTATCATGTTCAATAATGGTCCTATCACAATCATTTTGATTCATTCATAGCCTATACCATTTGACAAAAAAATAGAACTAATTTGAATGAATTAAATTTACACACAAGTATATCATCCAAAATTTCATAGTATAAATTTTCAATTTTTTGAGGATGTATGTCATTTCTAGATGAAATATTGGTGACCACAAAGACTACATATATCTCAGAATCACAAATTTTCTTTGTTTTGTCTAACTTTTTTATGCAAAATTTATGACCATGGTGGTACATAGCTTTGTGGTGTTTGACATGCAATTATTCAAATATGTCAAGATTATTTGCATCAATCTATGAGTTGATATTAAACTTATGGCTCATGATCAATAATCAACTATATACCTTTGTATCTCTTAAGCCATATGCTAAATCAAGTATGATTGGCATAACATTGGGATCTCCATCATGAGGAGATTCTTTAACCAGTGATACAACACCATCTCATGTTAATGAGTGACCATTTTTGAGACTATTAAATCCATACTATCTTCCAATCAAGATTGTTTGCAATATACAAATATAGTGTAGCCCACTCATGATCAACTATAATGAAAATAATTAGATCAATTAGAAATAACTTATATTGATGATGGATAAGAATTAATTATCTACGAAAAAAAACTTATCATTACCTCTCACTCTCCTCAATCTACATTTCCCTGTCAAGTACTCCCCTTCAAATTTGTTAATAAAGTTGAGATCCCAACTGTGGTCTACATGGATATTTGTTGCAAACTTTGGAAGATATTAACTAATGTACACCATGGCTTGGTATGCCATATATCTCTCTACCATAGAATCCTCAAGACATGCTCTTTGTAGAACCAAGCCCTTCAAAAATTTCAAGTGCCTCTTAACTATCCACATTGACTTAGTTTGTATAGGTCCACACAACCCAATCTCCTCAACTTGATATATGAGGTAGTGTTATTGAGCATTGAAAAAGGTCGAGGGTAGACACTTTTTCATTTCACACATAAGATGTGGAGCTTTTCTCTTCTAAAAAACATTATATCTTTTTTATCAATTTCTTCAAATGATAACCACCTAAAAGAGATTCAATGCACAAGAACATATAAATGAGATTTTAGATAAAATTATACAATAGATTACATAAATAAATTAAGCAAGTCATAAATATAATATATGTGTAGAAAATCTAAGAAAAAATATTTCTAACCTCGTGTATTTTCAAAAATCATATATAAATTGTTTTATTTTGTTGTCAAACTGGTGTGGAAGGGATAGAGGTAGGACATACTGCAATTATTAAAAATGATAATTTTAATATATCATTAAATAATTCAATAGGTAGTACATTCAATTTTATAAATATATTGTAAATAGAAAATATGACTTACCTTGATGAAGGTATGTCAATCATGTGTTTTTAGCCCTAGCCCAAAATCACCTTTCTTTGGTACAATAGTGCTTATATTTTTAGGAAATCCAATGGGAATTTTTTATTTATTTTATGACTTCATTTAATGCATCACTTTATTGCTCCTTTAATAACCAATGAAGGGCACTCATATTCATGTGGTCTCCATTACTATTTGATTCAATAAAAATTTTCAGTGCATGATTAGATTCATGAATGTCAGTACAAATTTTGAAAAAAAATTCTCTGTCACACCTTCCATCCAATATTTTCCATAGTGTCTCCATTACATTCTCTCCAATATGCATAGCATCAAAAAAATACATGATTGGGAGATCCTTTTAGTACGGTAACCTACTAAATTGAGTAGGATAACTTTTTATTCTTCTAGGAAGTTGGTCATTGATGCCATGACAACCTTCATGAGCATCAACTACATCATTATTAAATATAATACAATATCAAAGTATAAATTTCAAACTTCAGACCACAAACTAGACATTACCTCAATGTTTTAGTTGATCATATTCCTATTTCCATAGACGAGGTTTCATTCTTCATGGTCTTGATGTTGTTTCTTCTTTATCATTAAAAAGATGATTTTCAATCATTTGATACTTATCATTATTTTGGAGAAAGTGCTTAAACTCATCGAACACCTTCTTTCCTAAACTTCTTGAATGACAAGATTTTATCTTTGGACCACAAACTGGATATGCAAATTTTTCCTTTGTTTGAAGACCCAAAAGATATGTACAATTATCATGTACAACTTAAGCATACAAAATAATGTGTAAGCATTATAACAGACTAAAAATATGTGAGCTTCACAATATAACAT
The DNA here is from genome assembly GCA_028749045.1 of Cupressus sempervirens. Lineage (NCBI taxonomy): Eukaryota > Viridiplantae > Streptophyta > Pinopsida > Cupressales > Cupressaceae > Cupressus > Cupressus sempervirens. Next base: position 246,909,891 of record CM053788.1, on the reverse strand, counting down.
ACCACAAAAATGAGTTACCCAAGGGCATCATGTATTGTCCATAAAAGCATTGCCTAGAACTAAAATTATCCTTATTCTATTGGTCTAGAGATGTCATACATAGTACCACCATTTCATAACTTTAACAACTCATCAATTAGAAGCTCAATATACACATTCATATCATTAACTTGGTACTTACCTAGTAATTGAATGAACAAAAACATTACATAATTATTATGACCATTTTGATGCACTATTTATAAATTAATTTAGATAACTATTAAATAGAAAAATACCAAGAATAATTATTGACAACATTGTGTGCTCCCTCTTTATGGACATCGAAGGAGGAATATTATTGTTAATAACAAAAATAGGCCATACTGAGTAAACATATCTCATACCTCCAAATGGATTGACGTCGTTTTCTACTAATGAAAGATTGAGATTACAAGGTTCTTCTTTAAAGTGTGACCATATTTCTTCTATCTCTTTAAATGTAGAACCATCCATAGGCATTCGCATAATGTCATCTTGACTTCTATTGTGTGCATCGTAATCCATAAATTGTACCAAGCTAGTGCACCTAAATAATCATTGAAGATATGAAATAATGGAAATGTGCCAAAGAACCTTGTGAGACACCTTTTTTGTTATTTGATCTAACCAATATCTACTAATATAACAATCAGGATATTCTATTACAAATTCATGTTGTTTATGATATAGAATGTGATCACTTGAACATGCATGTATTGTCTAATACTTCATTTCAATTTGATTCATAATGATAGATAATTCTTGGTATGAATGAGGTAGAATGTTTTATGGTGGTCACAAAAACTCACCTATAAACCTACAAAAACAAATATTAATTGTTAATATAATGAATAGTAATGGTATTCTAACATTGAAGATGACAAAAATGGCATACCTTAGCATATATGACATTGCTACATTAGATAAACCATTCATAACCTTCAAGTTCACCAACAACACTATAGCAAAGAGAAGAGTTGTTTGGAAGCCTTCATATAGGGGCTCGTGTGCCTTCTCAAGTAAAGGTATATCAAGATCATCTTCATCATCATTATTAGATGTGTTAGTACCATCATTGTGAGCATCTTCATCACCTGCGCCAATACTATCTTCTTCAATCATTTCCTCTAGCACATTATCATCTTCTTCCATGGGAGTGTTATACTTAGCCTAGATATTTACACCTTCATGTTCCTCTAGTAGGAAATTTACATTCAAAAATGGACAAAAATTGTGGCCCCCTTCAATATGACCATGTTGCCTATAGTAACTCTGGGCTATTGTGATTAAAATTCTTCAATTCTTTAGGCCCTTACACAATTTGCAAGGATAGTTATATTTATCATCTTTTCTTTGGAACTAAGACCACAATGTAGCAATTGTCTCATTATTTTGTTCTAGGTTCATAGTGTCAAGTGTGGTCTTTCTTCACAAAAAAATATATCTGCAAAAATATTGGACATGTTGTACTTAATGTTTATATCTACACATATAGTTTTGAAAGAAAAAATCAATGTAACTAATGTGTATATTTTCAAAAATATTGGACATGTTGTACTTAAATTTTATATCTAGACATGGGTTTGAAAGAAAAATTTGGTGTAACTAATATGTATATCTACAAAAAAAAATTGGACATGTTGTACTTACTGTTTATATCTACACATATGGTTTTGAAAGAAAATTTGGTGTAACTAATGTATATGCAAAAAAAATGGACATGTTGTACTTAATGTTTATATCTACATACATGGTTTTGAAAGAAAAACTTGGTGTAGCTAATGTGTATATCTACAAAAAAATTGGACATATTGTACTTAATTTTTATATCTACACATATGATTTTGAGAGAAAATTTGGTGTAACTAATGTATATATCTACAAAAAAAAATGGACATGTTGTACATAATGTTTATATCTACACAAATAGTTTTGAAAGAAAAATTTGGTGTCATCAAGAGGTGAATTGTTTAATGGATGTCCTAGTTTATTCATACTTGTCCAAAAATTGTAAACTGTCTATTATTTGTTTTGATGGATTGATGCTCACATTAAAATTCAACCCTTTCCCTCTACATGATTTAGTTTGTAACATAGATCTTTTGGACTAAATTTTATTCTTGGACTAAGAGCTTTTATCCATCTATAAATAGAAACATCAACCTTCTCTATGTTATATAAGTGGCCAATATTGATAACTCTAAAACTTGGCAATGTAGGTGTCCACTAAACAACATTGTTCAAACTAAGCCAATCATAAGAGGTACTATGATCATGTCCCATTATGATCATGTTTTGGTGTCACCAATCATGAGCAATAACAACCAAGTGAATAACAACATATTTAAATGACCCCATCTTCTAGCATGGGGATAAACCAAAAATAGGTATATACTTTTAGAACCCATGTTCTTGTCATTGTACATCTAGACACATCATAGTAGAAGAGGATCAATTTACCAATCTTTTCTACAATTCATTTTCATATGGTCTTAAAAACTATAAATCAGTTAGAGGTCCTTATAATTTCTTAAAAATGTCTCACATTGGACCTGCACTTGATTTTTTTGTTTTAATCTTGCATGAAGTGATCTTGAAAACCATTTTATGTAGGTTCATTTTCAGCTTATGGTTGGACTCTAGGAGAAATATAGGGATAAGAGGTCTACTATCAGTTATTCTAGCATGTTGATTTGTAGTGTTGTTATTTAGTGAAGTTGTCCCCTTGGCCATTATTGCCAACAGTATTATTATTATTACTATTGCTATTGTCCCCCAATGAGCCACCATATCCACCAAGTGCATTGATTTATTTATGATGTCCCCTAACCAACATATTTACAATGTTCATGGTAGAGTCTTCTCCTATGTATATCACCCATATTCACTTCTCTCTATTCTATGACTACTAAAGGATTAAAATTACTTGTTCCAATCCTTGAAAATGGATATTGATGTGAACCAAGTACTCTAGAATTTTTTTCCCATCTAGAACTTCTAGGGACTACCACTTTCTCTATTTCTGCAAATATCTATGCTCTCTTCCTCTCAAAAGAAACATAAGAAAGCATGATAACCAACTCTTATATTACTAAAGTAACACTACTAGCCTATGCCTAAAATTCAACCCTTTCCCTCTACATTTCTATATATATTTGCAATATGTGTATGCTTGAATAAACTCAAACCTATACCAAAGGGGAAAAAAGTTATTGAACCCATATACCAAAACTAGAACCCAAATTGGAAACTTATATGAAAATTTAAGCATAATTTAAATATCCATTTGAGTTGCAAAAAGCAACATTGAGGCTTCAAAATCCATAATTAATCAGCATGATGTAACTAAAGTAAAAGGATGATGACAAGTGCCAATTTTCAAACTTACTAAAAATTAACATGCTCTCCAAGAAGTTTTTTGAACACCCCAAAGGTCAAAAACACATTTAAAATCATCATCACAATCTAAATGGCCAATTCAGTTTAATGCCAACAACAAAAACCAAGAAAGGTTGGAGGTGTGCCCTATAAGATCTAAGCCCCCTTACCAATACAAATTAGCCTATAGGAATTGAAAATATATATTAATAGTCTCCACACAAATTAGCCTTGAGAAAGGGGCTTTACAATCCTCTCCTAAGAATCACTTGTCCTTGAGCAATTGAAGGTCTGGATATAATCAAATCTACCTGCTCTACTATGTAGCATCCTCCACAAGTAGGTTTCTCCATTGCAACAAATTATCTCCAATGATTTTCTTCCTCAAAGTAAAATCCATTTAATTTGAGGACATGTCCTAGGCCTATTTGACCCATCCTAGAAAAATGGCCATAAGAAAGCCACAGGGATGTTCTATAGTATTAATGCTTTAGTTTTGATAATTTATTTAAATTTGATTCTCATTTGAACTCTCAATTTAATGCAATATATTTTGGTCTTTCTTTGTTGTTGAAATTTTATGTCTCATTTGGAAGTTTAGAAATGACTATATTTTCAATGGCAGGGATAGAGCTTTTACTGAGTCACTAAGGATACTCATTTTCACAAGGTTGATGTGCAAGTCATAGTTACTTTGAGATTAGTCAAGGAAAAGTTTGAAAGGCTATTACAAGATGTAACAAAGAGAATCATTATGTGTTAAATATCCCATGGCTTCACATGGGCTATAACATTTGTGAGGAAGTCCCCATTTGATATTGTACTAGAGAACATTGTAGAAGAATTGAATGAGCAATGTGGGATGGAGAAACAAGATGTTGTTGTAGTAATATTTGTGGTTGTAGTTTCCATTGTAGTAGTACCAAGTACCAAGATTCTAGTAGATGAAGTGATGATGCATCCATAAAAAGACTACATACAAAAAGATATAGAACTACACTGGAAAGAGGGTCCTCTTGGCTGAATAGTGTTAATGAAAAGGGTGTGACACATATGAGCTATAGTCCTGGTCTATTTTTTGTGGCATATTGGAGACATTTTACTGATATAGATGTACTACTATTGAAAAAAGTTAAACATAGATATTTATGTTGATATTGTATATGATCATATAGTTAATGTATATGCTGATATAGCTAATAGATTCTTGATAACACTTGTAAAACTTGGTAGAAAATGTAAAAAGAGTTAAACTCTTCCACAAAGGTTGACTTTCATGTTTTTGTTTCTATATAATTTTATTTTTATTCATGTACGTCTTGAGGGGAAAGTTTTCATGACCTATGATGAAATATAGAACATGCCAATAAAATTAATATTTTTAACTTTTAGGAAATGAATTACATATAGTTTATTTTAATTAAGCCATTTTCAAGACTGGCAACCAAAATGATTTGCATAGTTCATACAATACTTTCTCCAAATTTTCCAACCCATTTAAAAGGTTGTACTCATGATATTAAAGGTTCCCCCATTAGTTTCATAATTTTTACAAATAGTTAAAGAATTACAACAAAAATTTTCAAAATATTGCAAAAAAGTTTCTCTCAGCAAGAAAATGTCATCATGACAACATGACAATTTTTAAACAAATTTTTCCCAAATTGGAGTTAGACCTCCAAACTTGTTCCAAAGACCAATGGGAATATAATATGCATTAAAGAACCTAAAATAACATATCCAAGGCCATGGGAACCTTAGTATACCATTTTACCCTTTCTAGAACCTAATTCACCTAATTGACAATATTTTGTACTTTCTAGCAACTTGGCCATTTTGGGTCTTGCCAACTCTCCTAAACATACCTAAGGAAAAAATAGGAGCTCTTATTAGACTGGTGATGTGGCTAATCATCACTACAAGCCAAAAAAAAAAGGAAGCCCTAGGTTTTATATTAGGCTACCTAGGTGCTCCTGCACCACCTACTAGCTCTCATTGATAAACTAAGAGAGTGTGTATCTTGGATGCTTAAAAATTGCATCTTCCCTACTTCTTGTGATGCCAAAATTAGATATATGGATGAAATATAAGGGAATACCTTATACCATGATAAATTTATTTACCAATATAGGATGAATTGATTTATTGTAACTATATGCAATACATTGCAATCTGACATTCATTATAAGGTTCTAACCATATGCTATGATTCAACTACTAAATGCTCAAGAAATTATACTAATAAATATAGGGAACTTATTAATTTAGTTTCTTAGACTAGATCACTTATGTGTGAACCTTTATCAGTCTAGATTTGGGACTATTTGGTTGGCAGCAACCACTCTTTGCATCTAAAGATGTCTAGTTTGCACGTGAACTACACACTTAATGCCTAGCACCATACACAACTTGATCAATAGTATACTTTGCTCCAAAGATATTACCCAAGCACCTCTAATGAGATGAAAAATTCATGTCTAGGAGGAAATAAAGCTCATGCCAAATGTAAGTGTAGCATGTGTCAATGACATTGAGAATTGAAACTCCACACTACCAAAAAAGTCAACTTGTAAAATGCTCAGATTACAAGGAAATTTTTGTGTTGGAATGTAGGGAAAAAATCCACATAAAGTAAACTATGCTATGTAAGATTAGATCATGATCTATGATCTATAAAATTATAAATCCCTTAGTTTTATTTCAGCTACCTCCTAATCCATAGCTAAAGCTTAGTTCTTAAAATATTCTATTTATGGAATTGACCTCCATCAAATTCTTAATTATTATTTATATTGTTTGTGACTGCATTGTTAGCCTTTTCTATGTTTTCAACAAGAAATTCCAATGGACAATTATTATGTTTCTTCCTTTGTCTACACATTATTATTCAAGAGCAACACAAATTTATAACAAAAAATAGACTATATTTCCAATCATACAAGAGATAATGCAGTCGGTTCCAAATATGAATTGTCCATATTGATATCCTTATTGACAAAAGCATATTAATTTTTTGATCTTCCCCTAACTCCTTGTAATTCACTACATGTTTCAAAATTTGATATATTATCAAGACATGGTTCAAAATGTGAACTTAGGTATAATTTCCCTAAAGGGTCCTTTCCTTGTTGCAATTCCTAGAACAATGATTTACCTTCTATTCATTGGAAAACAACTACTTGTATAAAGCAGTGTGTGTTTAGAAAACATGTGATTCAAATAAAGACAACACGTCATGATTTTCTTTGCTACTCTTTATTTGATAATCCACCAAAATAGTATGCCAATCTCAAAATATTTGAATGAATTAAGGTTCTAAGATTATTGAGTATAGGAAACTAGTCACTTAAAAGTAAAACAATAAAATTAGAAACAAATTTTATGTCCACAAGACATAGATATAAATTCAAACCAACCAATGCCAAGAAAATAAATAGAATAACCAAAGAAACCTAATAAGTGATACTTCAAGTTTGAACCAACCATGTTGACATTGTCACCTAGATAGTTAAAATGCAAACTATTCAAATATATTTTAATGAAGGTTCCAGTCACCTGAGTAGTAAAAACCAATAAATCATGATATTTCTAATAGGATTCAACATATATTTTAATGTAGGTTCCAATAACCTGAGCAGTACAAACCAATAAAGCATGATATTGCTATTAGTATTAAACTATGTAGTTTTCAAGTCAAACTCATTGACCCATGTTTCATGAGTATCAATTCAAAGAAAACTATCTCTCATGAGGACAAATGATACATTGAGCACTCATTGTATCTTGGTGATGCTCATAGAGGTGAAGCATTGGGCCTTTCCAGAATGTCACCCATCTCAGTACTACTTCAACATAAGAATGCATTACCATGGAGTTTCCTCTAAGGTTAACCCACTTATCTTGTTACCCCATTTGAAAAATCTTCAAAAAAATTTGTGATTTATGAACAATTGGATATAGAGTCCCTTTAGCTCATCAATTGACAAAGAGGAGATATCTTCCATAGCAAGTCAAAATATGATATTGCTCTCAAGATTTAACATAATTTGACTTGCAATATCATAATCTTACATGATGTGGAAAATATCTCCTACTTATCAATTGATGAGCTAAAAGCAGCTCTATAATTAATTGTTTACAAGATACAACACATAGCAAGCTGTTGGAATTTACAAGTGGGAAGAATACTTCTAGGGGGGGTGAATCAGAAGTACTGATACTTTAAGCTATAAAACCTTTAAGTAAAATTAATACAATAATCAAACATCTCTAATTAACATGAAAGTAAAGTCATGCATGAAAATAGACAACACAATATTTGATCACCCATAAACTCTCCAAAATGAGAAGGTAAAATTGGGGTGGGGATGACACCCACAACTTATCAATACAACAATATGTAACTTGTCAAGGTCACAAAGTTTGACCATCATCAATAGTATGCCTTGTTAAAGGCTCTAACACCTTTCAAAAGTGACCTATCTAAAGGATTTACAAACATTCATTTGGAATGTCACCCTATTAAAGGATTTACAATATGGCTATTAAACCAACCTATCTTCATAGGATTTTCATTCTCCTAATACAATGGCTAGAAAGTATAGTAGAATGTGTTGACCTAATAACTTAGAATCCTCAATTGCTGATTTTAGATCCTTGTTCTATCTAATCTGATATGATCCTTCTTGATCTGATATGACTTTTTTTGAAGCATTGATACTCTATTCTTGTTAACTAATGTTGCAATGCTCTCTTTCCTCTAAGTCTTTTCACCCTTTTCTCTTCCCTTCAAACTTCACTAGCATTCTCTCATGCATTCCATATATACTAAATTATTGGGTTTTGACCTCCTTAAAAAGGTTTCATGACTTAGGGTTAGGTATGAATCTACAATTGAGATTCATCTATTTTTCCCACTCAAATCTTTCCATTTTTCTAATTGATTGCATGTTGATTGCATAGGTAATGTAATAAATTTGACCTTATCTTTCAGTCCTTCAAGATTCATCATATGTCAACTCAAAAATGATTTACATCTAAGTTTTTGAGGGCACAAACTCTTATGTTGATTATGTGTTACTTGACACTTACTAATTACTAATACTCAGCACATATAGGAATTTTGTCTTTCTCAGCATCTATAGGAATTCTATCTTACTCAACTCATATAGTAATTTAGTCTTTCTCAGCACCTATACTTTACTCAACACATATACTAACTCAGCATCAATTGTCACTTGGCACTTGAAACTTTCTTGGCACTATCTATCTGCTTGACATCTGAATAACTCAACACCTATTGAATTTCTAGCTTGGCACATACTATAGCTTGGCATCTTTATTATACTTGGCAACAACTTAGAAATTTCTTAAGTGTGTTGACACTCAATTAGAAAAACCAATCTGGGACCAACAATCTCCCCCTTTGACATGAGTGTAAAAAACACTTAACTAAACATTATGAATCTAATCTCTATGAGTATAATATACATCTTGTTTGGCATATGTACAAAACTTCAAAACTATTCAAAAATTTTTGAAGATGCCTCAAAATTTATATCTCCCCCTAAGCTGATGTGCCTTTGTTATATCCACAACTTCTCATGCTAGATTTGTCTCAAGATGATTATGCTTTGCCTTATCTTTATGCCTTATTTGTCTTGTTATATCTACTCTATTTTTTCTCCCCCCTTCACACATCTTTCCTTGTAGTTATTAAATCCCTTTGGCTTTATTATTTCTCAAAATTTATCTCCTTATCTCCCCCTTAGTTTTATTTATCTCCCCAAAAATGTTATCTCACCCTTTGTTTTATAATTATCTCCCCCTTTTTTGATACTTATGTCAAAGGGTTATAAACATTAATGGAATACTTTGCCAAAAAGGATTTATTTACCTCCATAAAAATCTTCAAAGCAGCATCCCAATCATCTAGTAAAATTTCTAGTGCTTTAAGCTAGATGGTTGTCTCAGTTGCAACGTGAACTAGGCCTTCTAGCGTAGAAAGATTGGGGTCTTTCTTTAAAAAACTCTTAGCATAGGCTAGTTCCTTCTATAAAACTTCCATGTGAGGGGTGATAGTAGATTGTATTTGTATCAATTTGGCATTTATGTTCACCTCATCTGCTATTAACACAACTAATTGCTTCTCTATGTGAAGCATAGTATCAAAATGCCTCTCACTCTAAGATGGATCCTTGGGTAGCTGTATGCTTGATATTTTCAAGTTCCTCTCCAAGCTCATTATCCTTTGGCTAGTCTCTTATGTGAAAAATGATGGTTTACATAGCTTTGAGTACAATGAGAATATGTTCTCAAGTACTAATTTTACCTTTTCAACCTTGTTTTCCAACTCCACCTAAGATAGTACTATCTCACTTGATATTCATTCATTTACTTTCATTTGGAACTTCTTTTTAGACCATTCTAATAGTTTGGCATTAGTATCAAGGTCTTCATTCTATACCTGGTCCACTATAATTGATAATTATTCCATAATTGGTTTGGTTTCATCAAGTACTTTAAAGTTGAATGCATCTAGAAATATGTCTTTGATTTCAATTAAAGCTTACCTTTTGTTTATACTCATTTCTGAGTATCTCTTGTTTCTTTTTCTTATCTAGTGCCTCTTGCACTTCATTTATCTTATCTATATTCATGGTTTTAAAATCATACCTAGGAATGACTATCTCTTCATCAAGAGTAGGGCCTCCACAGTGAAGTACCCTTGAAACTTTGGTAGAGCCCAAGCCAGGTGCTAAAAATTGAAGTGGTACTACTTCAATTCTTGGCTATTGTATTGTTCTTGTAGGGGTCCCTGTTGTAGGCAAATTTATCAGTGTTTGTAGTTCTTCTTATTCTTTCTCCTTAGGGTTCTCCTCCTCTTCTATTCTACCTTGATCAATTATTGTGATCTAAAGTGGTGCACCTTGTTTTTGTGCAATAGAAATAGAGGTATCCTTGTTTCTCGTTTGATCTTTTACTTGTTCCTTAGTAGTTATTGTGATTGTAACTATGGAATCAACACTAGCTGGTGTGTCTTGTGTAGCTTGCTCTTGGGGTTTTCCACTTGTAGCTATTTGGATATGTGAAGGTGGTTCTTGTGGATTCACCTTCTCCTTTGTGATATCAGCCATAGCTTTCTGTAGTTCTTCCACACTCCCCAAGACTAGGTTAGTACATAACTATGATTGTAGAGTAGTCTGGTGAAGGATCTCTTTAAGGTCCTCTATAGCTATAACCAAAAGTGTCAAGAACATCCTATACAATTACTATATCTACAGGTGTGAGAGTTACATGTGGAGGACTTGGTGGTGTAATTGTGTGTCTTGCACACTCTATTCTTTTTGTTGCTCCTTAGCAGTTGTCATGTCATCTTTTTGTGTCTCCTTCTCCACTTTTTCATCTTCCTTGTCTTTCTATGCTTCCTCCTACTTATCATTTTCTTCTTCCTCATCATTGTTTCTTCCCTCAAAGGGTTCTACTTCTATTTCTTTCACTATTGTCGGCCCATAAATCAATTTCCACATTTCTGTGGACTTTTCACAACATCTTCAATTTTTTTTAGTAGCATACTAAAGGCTCTATGCTTGGGTGAAAATTTACTCCCATGCTTCTTATTTTCTTTTCTTATTTTCTCTTTAGTAAGTTTAGGCATGAATCAAGCCAATGTTGACTCTCTTATTTCTTTCTCCATATTGAGGCAATAATGCCACTTATTTTATATAATAGAATATAACTCCTTAGACATTGTATATGCAAGTTCAAGTGGAGTGCTCTTGAACTTGACCATCATAGTGTAAATTGATTCTTCCACTATATTCTACTCCTTTCGACTTAGCTTATTAAAGTGAATGCCTTTTAAGCCTGATAAATCTGAATTATCTCTAATGTTATCACAAATGTTTTCAAAATCAGATTTAGTGGTGTGACTTACCACTCTGAATTGTCCATTGTCATCAGACTGTTCTTTCTTTGTCTAATTCAGGAAGTGCCAATGTTTTCTCCTCTACTTCTTTTGGGCTGGACCTTCCTGGTTAGTGGCCTTGTGCTTTTACTTTTCCTTGGCCTTCTTTGATGTAGCTCTTGTACTGGCTCTAGTGGTAGGCTTTGGGATAGGCTTTGTAACTTTCTTTGGATTGGTAGTTGGTTTGGTTGTGGCTTTTCTTTTCTTTTGTTGATGCATGGTAGGTACTTATTATTCTTGTTCTTCCTCCTTGGCACCTTCTACCTCTTCTACATATTCTTCCATGCCTTGAGTTAATGCAAGTGGCTCCTGGCCCTATTCTTCTTCTTCCTCTACTTCTATTGTGCCTTCACCACATTTAGCCTTAAGCTTCTTGACCAATTTTTCTTTTTTCTTCAAGGTTGAAGCAATTTTCAATTCCATATCCACCTTGGATCTTATAACATCAAAAATGCCAAAGGTTGAGCACTTTTATCAATATCCTCTGCTAGTAATGCTATTATTGTTGTTGATGCCTTATCAATATTGATTTCATATCCAAGTGGCCTTAGCCATCTCACCCTTGGTACTGCTACTTGGATGTATGTGAAATCAATGTCTACTAAGAAACATATGTCATTGATGTACTGCTCAACTAATGAAATAGGTATCCTGAGTCTCTATTTCATAGACTTCTTAAAGTCTTCAAAGTAGTTGGTCATAATTGTCTCAAAATTTTCCCCCATATGTTCTATGTATTCATTCACTTGGACTACTATTACCTATTTTTCTTCCAACTTACCTTTCCAAAAGAGGAGAATTAATTTTGAACATAGAAAATAAACATATCAAAATTGCTCCCAATTTGCATTGGCTCACTTTTTCCTTCTTATAGCTCCAAAATTTTCCATAATCTATTGTAGTTGTAGTTTAGCTAAATCATAAGTATAATCCTTTTTTATAAGTTTGTAACCAACATCCACTGCAATATAGGGAATAGTATTGAGTTGGCTTGATTGGTAAAATTTGTTAGATATGAGTCTAACTGCAATTTCAACAAGAGGATCTTTAATGATGTCAATGGTCATTCCTCTCTTGTTCTATTTTTCCTCAGTGTTCTTCTCTATGGTGTCTTTAGAATCACTCCTTAGGGTTTTAGGCCATTCTAGGGTTGGATACCTGATCACTCTATGTATGATTATCTTCAATATTTTAATGGGTCCATCCTCCAACCAAAGGCTTCCATCATGAATTTGACTCAACACAATTCTAATCCATTCTATTCTGAATACTTTAGGGAAATCTAGGGTGCAAGTTAAGCCCTTCCTCTCAACAATTTGAAATTCTTCCTTCAACGCACACAATTTATCATATGCCTCCCTAATTTTCATATCACTTATTGTGCCAATCTTGCAATTATAACATCTCCACACATTTGGCATCATCACCACTTTAGGAGGAATCATGGATAAAGCTCTCGTAGGGTCATTTTTATATGCTACCTTAGGAATTGGTTTGAAATCTGGCTGCTTAACTTCATCACTAACTAATTGAACCTCAAATGACTCCTTTTCCTAAGGTTTTCTAGAACTAGAGGCAATTTCTACAATCTAGGGTTTTAACACATAGAAATAGCTTAACTGTGTAGCTGGCACAAGTGTAAATACCTTAAAATCAATGAAATGGTGTTGAATCTATGTTGGAATCTACTCAAATGCTTGAATGTCTACTTGGAAAACCTTTTTTCTCTCTTCTTACTTTTTTTCTATGATCGTGATAATGAAAAATGATAAAAAAACTCAACCATATACCTTTCATTTCATAGCATTTAATGCTTAGTGCTTGTATAGCTATCCACTCGGCCCCTTAAGCAATTCTATTTTACCTGTCTTTCCAGCACTTAGCATATACTAGAATTTCCCTTACTCAGCTTCAACTAGAATTTCCCTTCACTCAGCATCCACTACTAACTCGGCTATAACTAATCACTTGACTTCTACTAATTTTGGCAAACAACTCAGCATATACTAGGATTTTACTCCATATTTGAAGGAAACTTTCCTTACTCGGCAGCAATGTGAAAATTTTAACTTTGCATCTTTATTCATGCTAATCTATCCTTTTCAATACTAATTTAGTCTTGGAACTAATGTATGATAAAGCATTTAAATATCAGTCCCACACACCTTCTTTTTCTTAGTTGGTTGAAGTGTGACCACTTGACCTTTTAGGTGAAATGATCCCTCCATTGGATGTGTTGCCTCCATCTTTTCTTTTCCATGTTTTATTCATTTCTCCTCTAATTTATTCAACATCTACCTTCCCCTTTTCTTTGTTAAACTTAGAGTTAGGTACCTTTGACTTTGTTGGGTAGTTCTTGCTGATGTGACCAATCTTTAAACAACTGAAGCATGTAGTTTGGCTCAACCATCTATTGTAGCTTTGACTAAAATGTGTTCTTATGCAATTTTTAGGGTTGTATCCATACTCTTGACAATAGTGATAGCTTTGCCTAGTGTTGTAGTCCCAATTGTAGTGATGTCCATGACTGTTTGACTTTTCTAGTTTGTTTGGTGTCCACATAGGCTATGATCTACATTTAAAGGCTCTATGTCCATATTTCTTACAATTGTAGCAGTGACCTTCAAATCTTGGTGTCCTAGTGGTTCTAGTCTTGCAATCATGTGCCTAATGACCTTGCTTATTGCACTTATGATAGTGACCCATGTTTTTAGGTTTTTCATTTTGGTTGGAATTCTTTCTCTTGTACACATTAGAGGTATGTCCCTTTTTACCAAAAAAATGACAACTAGGTTTAGTATTCTTACCTTTGTCACTTCTTTCTTCTACAGTTTTTGATGACTCTCCTTTTTTTAGTGCTAGTGTATCCTAGTCCTAAAGTGTCATTGTTGGATCTTGGTGATTTTAGTAGCTATTCAATGTACTTCATAGCTTCATTAGGTTTGTCAAAGCTTTCTGCAATTTCTTTCTCTCTTCTTAGGTTATTTTGTAGTTGTTTATTTTGCATCTTCAATGTGGAGATCTTAATGTCCTTGAAATTTAGCTCATGATGGGAATTCATCATTTGACTTAGGGTGTCTAGTTGCATGTTGGAGATTCTTGAAAGCTCAATTGACTTTTCGTCTAGTCTATTAGCAAGATTTCTCGTGTCTTCTTTTATCCTAGCTTTATCTTCAATAACTCTCTTCTTCCATTCAGTTACTTTGTAAAGCATCATGGATTGTGATTCTTTCTCAATCTTGAGAGTTCATATTTCTTCTACTTGAGCTCTATTCTTCTCCATCAGATCTACAATTGTTGCATCGAACTCCTTGAAATCTCTATTGGCAAACACTTTTGAGGTGTCAATCTCCTTATTTGTGTATCATTATTAGCTATGGTAATCTCTTTTCTTCTTTTTAGGGATTTCCTTTATTCTTCCCTAGCTTCTTCCTAAGAATGTAGAATGAGATGTATCTCAATCTCTTGATTTTCTATGATCTTCTCAAGTTTGTAGACTTCCATTTCTAGATCTTTTTCTCCAAGCTGTAAGGCTTCTCCTTGTAAGAACTTAGGTCTGATACCAATTGTTGGAATTTGCAAGTGGGAAGAATACTTCTAGGGGGGGGGGGGGGGGTGAATTAGAAGTACAATATTTTAAGCTATAAAACCTTTAACTAAACTTAATACATGCATCTAATATCTCTAACTAACATGAAAGTAAAGGTATGCATGAAAATAGACAACAAAATATTTGATCACCTAGAAACCCTCCAAAATGAGAAGCTAAAATTGGGGTGGGGATGACATCCACAACTTATTACTGCAGTAATATGTAACTTATCAAGGTTACAAAGTTTGACCATCATCAATGGTCTATCTTGTGAAAGGCTTGCCTTATTAAAGTCTCTAACACCCTATTAAAAGTGACCTATCTAAAGGATTTAGAAACATTCATTTGGAATGTCACCCTATTAAAGGATTTACAATATGGCTATTAAACCAACCTATCTTCATAGGATTTTCATTCTCCTAATATAATGGCTAGAAAGTATAGTAGAATGTGTTGACCTGATAACTTACAATCCTCGATTAATGATTTCATATCCTTTTTCTATCCAATTTGATCTAATCCTTCTTGATCTGATATGACTCTGTTTGAAGTGATGATACTCTATTCTTTCCTTCCTCTAAGTCTTTTCACCCTTTTCTCTTCCCTTCAAACTTCACTAGCATTCTCTCATGTATTCCATATATACTAAATTATGGGTTTTTGACCTCCTTAAAAAGGCTTCATGATTTAGGGTTAGGAATGAATCTATGATTGAGATTCATCCATTTTTCCTACTCAAATCTTTCCATTTTTATGATTGGTTGCATGTTGATTGCATAGGGAATGTAATAGATTCGATCTTATCTTTTAATCCTTTGAGATTCACCATATTTCATCTCAAAAATGGTTTACATTTGAGTTTGTGAGGGCACAAACATATAGAAATTCTATCTTGCTTGTCATCTATAGGAATTTTGTCTTGCTTGACTCCTATAGTAATTTTTTCTTGCTCAACACGTATACTTTACTCAACACATATACTAGCTTGGCATCAATTATCACTTGACACTTGAAAATTTCTCAGCACTATCTATCTGCTCAACATCTGAATAACTTAGCACCTATTAAATTTCTAGCTTAGCACATACTATCGCTCAGCATCTATATTATACTTGACATAAACTTAAAAATTTCTTAAGTGTGTTGACACTCAATTGTCAAAACCAATCTAAGGCCAACACAAGCTAAGTGGGCTTAACCTTTAGGGAAACTCCATGGTTAAATGAACTTAGATTGGAGTAATACTAGAATTGATATTCTTCTAGGAAGGTCCAATGCTTCACATTTGTGAGCACAACCTAGATACAATGAGCGCTAAGTGTACCTTGCATTCTCATGAGAGATGGGTTGTTGGAACCACTACTCATGAAATATGAGTCAATGAGTTTAACTTGAAAACTACACTTCAATCCTAATAGCAATATCTTTTTTTATACTTATGTTGAAAATATCTCCCACTTATTAAAGAAATAAATCTTATAAGGTTTATCAAAATAAAGGTGAACTACCTCAATGACTACATAGATGAAAACTCATTGTCAACATAGAAATTTCATATTAATTTACAAAATGTTGTGATTTTCTATGAGCATCTTCACAAGATTGTTAATCTTGAGTCCAAAATTCATGTATGCATTTCTTATTTAAGATCATACCATTTGATCCTCAAAAAAGTGAACTACAATCATTACCATGGACTTTACAATGACTATACAATTTTTGAGAGCAAAGAAACATAATTATAATACTAATGAGTATCATTGTAAGTTTCAATTCCCAAAGATTAAATGTAGTTTCTAGTCAAGAAAGCTGATCTTAGTTTGGCTATGACTTACATTTAATGAATTTTTAATGGTACTCTAGTAGGATAGTATAGCAGCAATAATTTTGAGTGAAATGAACTTCTAAGAAACTTTGACCTATACTTATTTTTGCAATGGTCTAACCTATATACCAACAGATTGAAAAATTGATAATGTTATCATACATGATGACATCAAGTTATGAGGGAAAATTTAGAATTTTTTTTGCAAATTCACTTTGAGACAAATACTAAAATAGGAAATGAAATTCATATAACCTTGGCTTACTACTTACAACATAAAACTCCCAAGTTACCTAAGAGCACCTAGGTCAATAATGGGGCTTCTCACACTTACTATTTTCACATTCAATGTCATGTTGTGGTTATCTAAAAAATTAAGGCATAATGAAGGGGCTAAAACTACTGTAAGGGAAATTTCCATGAATTTTTGACTACATTACTTGTGGTATATGGAAAATTTTTGGGAACATGTAATATCCCCTTTTAGGATATAGCCAATTTTTCTTTAAAGGATAACAAACCTAGATGTACAACTTATTTGCAAGAGTATTCTTTCACTCAATTACACAGTAGTTATTGAATTTAGGAGAAGAATCAATCATTGAACAAAATATAATTAATATTTTTATTTGTAAACATGCATACTAGAGCTTCAACCATAGTAAAAACTTGAGGGGGAAACACCATAGAATTTCAAGAGACTATCCTTGACACTTAAGCCCAATAGCATCGAACAAGCAACTAATTCAATCTGACCCCATAACCCACAAGCAACCAACTCAATGGGGGCCCACACACAACCAACTCAATTAATGCCTACCTAATGGATAGTGCCAATATTCCTGCATCCCTATTGTGTTTTCTCTCCATTTTTTGATAAGATTGTTGTATTACATCTTATGAGTGATTATGAGTTATAACTCCTTGGTGGATTGTCAAGTTAATCAAATAAATAAATCAATAATTCATATAAGAGAAGTAATGGACTTAATTATTTCACACACCAATTATTCTTCTAAACACAAATGGCTACTTTATTTTGAATGCAATTTATATCTATAACTTTGTGATTTGATTAAGCCTTTTCTCCAAGAAGAGGTCTAATGTATATAGTCCTCAACCTTTGTCAATGTTAACCCTTCACAAAAGAGGCATGCCTATCTAATTGATTTTTTTCAAAGAGCTACTTCTCTGGGATGGAAAAAGTTAAAAACAAAATGGAGACATCCTTTAAATCATAATGAAGGTGGATACTACAAATATTTGTGCTCATTATCAACACCTTGTTTAAGCACCCATGTAAAAAAATAAAAATAAATGGATGGAATCTTACTCAAAGGGATTTGATTTATTTTTCATAGTGTCCCAGGGAGATTCCATTGCATATAGTGCAATATAGATGACATTGTAAAGATCAAAACTTTGGATAGTCACTTGGTGAAGCGTGCATGAAATGGACAAATTAAAGTATTTGAAAGTTTTAAGAGAAAGGTGATTGGTGAATCCAATTGACCACTATCGATATTACAATATGCTCATTTCATAATACAAGCTTTGAAATGTAAAGAAAATAGACATTGTGGTTATCCTGTGATTAAAAGTGAATCTCATACATAAATGGAATTGGATAACAACTATCATTGTGCCTAGAATGGAATTCTCCAATACTACATGTGCTTAATAAAGGTACAAATTCATAGGTGTCTCAATGAAAAATTACTATTTGATGCATATCCTAAGTAGGCTTAGGTAAAGTGTGATTAGTGAATATTTAACTACATCAAAAGACTTGCTACAAATTTACAAGGAAACCATCCAAAATCATTCCTTATGAAATGTTATTAATTGATAAAATACCAATTTTATTTTAAGAAAAGAGATCCAAATTTGATTTCCGATCAACTTACATCACATTTCTAGAATTTTCTTTTAAGTAATCTTCAAATATTGTGTTCCCCATATATGTTTTCGTATTCCTAAAATTTGCAAACTAGAATAAAATACTTCTATTAGAATCTAATATATCCTCACTCTCCTCTATGTTGTAAGACCATCCTTTTTCACATATACTTACATCACTTGTATTTCAAACTCCATATTTTATTTTTTAAGTTATTATTTGTGAGGCCTCACCCTAACCCATCATAGCATAGATATTGTATTTACATTTTGATATTTGAGGCTTTGATATTTTGGAAGCTATTTGAGACTTAGATGGATAGTGGATTGTTTTATCTATTGATTTTGATACTGCATTAGTGTTTTACATTATGATATGCACTAAGAACCTAATATTGTGTATGAAATGATCGAACACATATGGATTCAATTTTATGACATGATACTATTAGGTTTTGATGCGATGTGAAATATTAATTTAATTATGATTATTTATGATATGTAGATAAATGTTAATTTGATTATGATGATTTATGATATGTAGATGAATGATTATGAATGCAGATAAATTTTAATTTGATTATGATCACTTATGATAATAAAATTTTGATATTTTAACATTTCAAACAAACTGTTTGAAATGACTAGGGAAGGAAATTGAATTTGAATTATAAAATTATATGCATTTATGATATATTTATTTTATATGACCTCCTTGGACTACCGATTCTTGAGTTTAATGTGTAGAAAGTGGAACCATGGAAATTCTTGGGGAAATAGGTTCCAAACCTTTGTGAACATAGTTTAACCAAAGCGAATCTTTGGAAGATTCAAAAGCCTCATTGTGAAAGTATTTTCTTTGTAAATGTGAGTTTTCTTGCATGTGGAAATTTTTAATCATAAAGATGCATTAGGGACATGTCATGGTGATGTGGAATGTGTTTTTATGTGTCACTTGACACTTGTGAACTTTGTGTGTAAATTGACATGTCATTTAGGGTTTTGATCATGGTGGCAATTTACCCTAAAACTAATTACCCTGCTAATAAGTAAACCCACATGGCAAGGGGTAGGATGGGTCGCAATCAAAGGAAATTTGAATTTGGACTTGGCTAGGGTTTTGAGGGTTCATTATGTGGTCTGAAGGTGGCTTTTATGTTAAAATAAGTTACCCATATGATAGTATATCAAGTTAGGGACCTAATTTTGACCATGTGAGTGCCTAGATAGCCTAAGGGGGCCCTTTACCCATGTATTCTTCTATCAATTCGAATTTGGAGTTGTCACATATGTTTTTCCCATGTTCCCACTAAGTAAAATATAGAAAATTTAGAGGAGACAAGTTTTTTCATAATGTATGTTATTAATGGAGTGCTTAGGATGATTGGGGTTGTTAGATTAATTAGGTTAATAAAGTATGTCATGAAGTGTTAGTGTTATTTAACTAAAGTTATTTTGTTTTATAGGTGGATTAACCATTATGCTAATATTAGGTAGGTGTTGAGGAATAATGGATTAGGTTATAAAGTAGCATGAAGGCATAGGACTTGTTAAGTGCTTGATATTTAAATTATTATTTTAAAAAAAAATTGTGTGCTAATACATAGTATATGTTATGGAGATATATGATAACTAATTGTGTTATCCAGTTATTAATTATATGAATTAGCATTGAAGGAATAATTAGTAATAATAATAATTAAATAAATAATTATTTTAATTGATATGAAATCAAATAAGTAATTAATAACTAATCTTAAAATAAAATTGAATAAATAATTAATAATTAGGACCTAGTTAGTAGCACCTAACTAGTAATATATCAAAATGGCCGAAGTAGAAAGAGGAGAAAAGAGAGATAAGAGATAAGAAGTTCATTAAGGGTATATATATGCAATTAAATAGAAATGGAAGATAAATGGAAAAGGTATGTAATAAAGGGGTGTATGTATGTATGTGGTAGGGTACCTTGGATTCAAAATATTTAGGACAAATTTAGAACATCTTCACCTTCACAAAACCTAGTACCATTGCAACTGCATTAATGCAAAAAAAAAAAATTGAACTTTACTTGCTTATACAAAATATCTTAATTGGACTAAAGAACGTGAAAGGTTTATAACCATAACATCATTATAACTTGGTATTTCAATCAGAATTAAAAAACCACGTGACCTCTCATAGAAAACATAAAATCCAATTTTTGAATGGAACAAATTTTGTTACATCAATAACTTTATCATCTACAAACTCAGTGGTCAAATTAATGAATTTTCCAACACCCTCAAAAAAAAAAATTTAAAAATTCTTGGTTGTGTTTTTGCCATGTAAATTTAGGGCATGACATCATTTTTTGAGGTAGTTCATCTAAAACCATGCTAATAGTGATCCTACTGAAATAATTAATGAATTTCTGATAAATCATCTAAACAAGTAAAAAATTTCAAAATTTATAATATGTTGACTGATTGTTAGATTTGATGATTTATGAAAAGAGGAACTTTTATGCTTTGGTAGGGACTCATCTACAATTGGCTAGCTTTTTCATTATAGATATGGTGTATGAAGAAAAGGGGGCATGTAATTGTTGCAATATTCAATCTAGTGTCTATTGTTTTCTCTACTATTCTATCAGGCAAAACACTGCATTTAGGAAGGTGGGAAAATGTGTTTTCCATTGATTATAATCAAATTATACCATTATATTATTTTTCAAGCAATATATCATAAGCTTTGATTTGTTTACATGACTCATCTAATGATTTGTTTAGTTGGTTCAATGGATGATCTATTTAGGCAACTTAGTTTAGATGACTTATCTGATGATTTATTTAGCTAGTTCAATGGATGATCTATTTAGGCAACTCATCTAAAATTATATTAATAGCTCACTTCTATGAAATATTACTATGATTTCATATGAACCATTTAAACAAGTCGAAGTGTGCATTTGTTTAATTTGATCATCTGAAATCATATCAATCAAATAAGTCTTCATCAAGTAGATCTTATTAAAGAAATTAATGTGATTTCATAAGAATGACCTAAAAAAACCAAGATGGATTTTCTAATGTTTAAGCTTGTCCAATGGTTGTATGTCAAAACTTTATGAAAGAATCTAGAAATGAAGAAAAGTTAGCCTTCTTTTAACTATATTTTCTTTTTCTTGTTTTTGGTTTTAACAACATGATGGGAGTAATTCCAATATTTTTTGGTCTATATTTGGTTCTATGGAGCAAAAGAAAGGAGAAGATCAGTGAGGTCATGTCTTCTACAAATCAAGAAGATCAAACAACCAATGCTGAAGTAAATCATTCTTGTGAGGAGGCTATTTAAAAATAACTTTGCCTCCCTGTCAATGACATGTGACAATCCTCTACACTTATATATATTCATGGGTACATCATATAATGCCACAAAGTACATTGTAAACATTGAAGAAAATAAATGTCAAAAAGAATTGTATATTCTTAGTTATGAAGCTCTATCATCTAAAAATGTTGCTGAAATATCCATTTATGTTTATTGGTAACACATATAGCCCAGATTTGGCATGTGACTTGTTTGAAATAATGCTTTCAAATGGGCCATTGAACATACTTTTTTAGGAGGATTTATCTATTAGACAATCCAATTGAAATTACATTAAATTTTTGAAATTGTAATACCCACCTATTACTCTGATCTCAATGAATTTACACTAAATTAATAGAATCTATCTATTTGTATGATATTGAATGTGCCATCCAAATAAATTTAAGTAGAGTGTACTTTCTCATAGACCACCTAAACAATAAGTTCTCTAATAACACCCACTTAAATTAGTATGACTTACTATTTAAATACTCAAGACAAAATATTGTTAAATCAATGCCTTATATGTTTAACTCTACCCTCCCATGGTTTTTAATTAATTGAAAATAAAAGAGGAGGAAGAAAGAGTTGAGCTTTAAGTCAGGAAGAAATACAAATTGCAATACAATGACTTGGATTGAAGTTGACGCAGGCAGCTTTTAGAATAAATATTTTACAATGTTATATATGAGAGACTTTTTTTTTTTTTTAAAGAAGGGTAAATGCTTTTGACCTGGAGCTATGAACCAGTGAAGCCACAAACGAGGGACCTCATCCCCATTAGATTTGAACCTTGATGGAAAGGATAACAACTCAACAACTTAACCATCACATCATGCCACTATTGGCGATTATATATGAGAGACTTCATGGAAGTATGTGCAAGAAGATTTCCAAGTTGGGCACATAGTTAATGTGTAAGAGACATCATTTTAAGATTTAAAAAGCACCAAAGGCCACAATGGTAGCCTTGGCTTGTGGAATGAAAAATAATGGGGAATATAGTATGTACACCAGTCCTGAGTACTATAACCAAATACATGAGCCAATTGTTGACATTATAGTCAAGTTTGTTTATTAGTGATACACACTTAATCAAAGGGTTAGTAGCTACCAAACTTATCTTTCATTTTATAGTATTAACCAAGTAATTTAGGTTCTACCAAGTTCTATAGTTGCTATTGTGTTCTAGAAATAGTATTTAGTTTTCATCAAGTAGTATCTACCAAGTTGGTGATTATCAGTGTAAACTAAGCTTCATAGTGTTTACCGAGTTGCTCAGTGCAAATCAATTTCTCAATGTTTACTAAGTTCATAGTTTTAGTAATATGAATCTAGTGTTGATTGAGCCAAGATATGTCAACCAAGTAATTTAGTTTATACCAAGCTCATAGTGATAGTGTTGACAGAGCCATGCAGTGTCAACCAAATGATTTAGTTTATATGTTGAATTTCATAGTGTTCACTAAGTCACCAATGCTAACCGAGTTATAACTACTTAGAAGTGATTAGTATAGACTAAGATTCTATGTCTACTAAGAGCATGATGATTTTGAGTGTTGAAAATGGTTGCTAAGTATTAGAACCTCATCGAGTTTGTCTTCAAAACCTAATTTCTAGTAGTTGGGCTGACTTTGTTTATTTTGGTGAAACTTGTATTGTAGTTAACTTTGATGAATTATAAATTGGATTGGCATATATGAAATGTGCTATATCACATCCAAAAATAATATAAGAAGTATGAATATAAGAAGATATGTGTGAGTGTGAAGTAAGAAGGAATGAAGCAATATAAGGAGTAGCAAAGATTTATCTATCATAGCAAGGTGATCGTGACACTCCACAAGAATTTCAACCAGCAAATCAAAGTTACAGATTAGAAATCAACCCCTACTTCATCCCAATAGGTGGAACAATTAAATCCTTTCACAAGGTAGACTTAATAGTCTTTTATAAATCTCTTTACCAAGTGCATACTTCATTGTATGTTTTGTAAATCCTTTTAAAAGGTGGACCTAGTAGTCCTTATTGCTCCTAATAGGGTATATCATCAAAAGTGATCATTGTAAGCCTTAACCAAAAAAATTTATGTTGCAATACTAAAGCTTGTGGGTGTGATCCCCAACCAAGTTTTACTTTCTATTTGGAAGGTTTCTAGGTCACCATATCTTGTGTCAATTTTTTATGAATGTTTTAATGCTTTCAATTTTTCATGCATGTAATTAGATTAGAATACATATGAAGGATTAATTGGTGAATTGAGAATAAGTTTTATTAGTTCTAGATTCACCCCTCCCCTCTTAGTAACCTAGCCTATCTTATATTTCCAATAGTTGGTATCAAAGCATTGTAGTTCTCAAAGAAGAAGTTTAACAACTTGAGAAAAGATCAGAAGTAATGGAGGTATTTAGACTTGATAAGGATGTTGACAATGAAAATTTGGATTTTGAATTAGTTGTTGGGAAACTTAAAAAGTAAAAGGAGAAACTTTCTCAATCCTTAAAAAGAGGAAAAGATCTTGATGTGCAGATGAATGAAAAACTCTACACTAAAGAAAGAATTGAAGATATCTATTCATAGAGTAATTTAGATGAAGCTAATGAGGCAATCAAAGAACTATTAGAAAAAAAATGGTAACCTCAAGAATAATTTAGAAAGTTGAAAAGAGAACAAGAAATTTAGTAAATAAGATTATGTGAAGTTATGGAAGAAAAAGACAAGGCAAATGAAGAGATAGAAGAAAAAAATTGAAATTTAGCATTTATCCCTTCAACAAACAAAATTCATTGATTAGCTTACTAATTTAAATGAAGAAATCATGAATCTAAGATTAGAGAATGAAATATTTCAAAATGATATAAACACTAAAAAGAAAACCAATGATAGGATGATGAAATCTTAAGCAGACATGAATTAGTTGAATGAGAAAATTCAATACAAATAGAAAGGCAAATTAGGAGGAAAGGCCTACTTGCAATCACTGTGGTAAGTTAAGTCATACATCAAACAAATGTTAGAGTAATGGTAAAGCTAAATTCAATGAAAATGTTATAAATGCAATAAGCATGGTCACAGAGCTAATGAATGTAAAGAGATGTTAAGTTTGTAATTACAGTCAAATTGATATGATCATGAGTTTCATTATTGATGATAATATAAATATTCCTTTATATATATTATATATATAATATTTAATATTTATATATTACATATATTATTTTATACTAAGTAATTATGTTTAAACCTTGGAGACATGTCTCTTAAAACATGTCTCCTTCTCTCATACTTATATGAGATCCAAATCTGCTTTTGAAACATATCTATAACAATGACAATATAATTACATTTTTAGACATGATTCATGCTACTTAACATGGTATTAGAGCAAGGCTGCAAGTGTGATGAAGAGAATACCTTGGTCTCTACTTTATACACCCTGCATTAATTCAACTCTATAAAGTAGTATCGCTAGCATTCATGACAACTATAGATATATACTAGAATGACCATACAAAATTTGAGGAATAATTATAATTGAGCAATATAGGATTCTATGGAGAGGATATTGATGTCTTAGGAATACAATTCGAAACTCATAAGCATCCAAACTAGTTATGAAGAGTCATATCTTAATTCATTTAAAGGAAAATTAGATCTAAGGTGTAATCTTCAACAAATTGTATCCTACATGGCATTGGCTACTTCAAATCAATTTTACATTATTGTCTTGTCCCCTCCTTGAATGTGGCATTGTGTTATGATAGATCCAAAAATTATAAATTGTTGAATGATTGCATCGAGATGCTTGCATATGATAATTATGAATGTTTTCGTGAATTGGGTTCTTCTCTCCATTTTTTTTAGAGGTTGAAGTGTATTTTCTTGGAACATATATGTTCTCATTTGCTCTCCCTAACTTCTTCCCTTAATCAACTTGCATGCCAAGATCTATTCATCATATTTGATGCCAAAAATTGCATTGATCACACCATTAAAGATAAAGTCAAGAGGATAATGGTGCCAGAAATTGGGTTAGTGCCAATCATTGGAAACAAAAAATTCATCAGATAAAGGGCCCATCATGAAAGCATAGTCATTTAGTTAAGGGACTTTTCAAATGGAATTATGATAGATAGATTTCATGAGCCTTGTAGAGTTTTTTGAGGAGTACATTTTTAATATCCATTATTTGGGTCTATAGGCAGAAATTTACATCAAAGGATTAGAATCAAAGTTAAGTCTCAAAATATTCAACAACTTGATATGAAGATATTTGTAATGCTATATTGTCAGGGAGCTGGGTAGAATAACACATTCCAATGGAAGAAATTAAATCAATGACAAAGTCATAGGAAAAAGATATAAAAAATGATATGGCAAAAATGGAGTTTGGAAATTTGTGAATGAAGCAAATCATAAACATATTTATATATGTGGTGATCCAATGGTTACATGTCATAACAAAGTATAGTTTTCTTTCAATAAGATTCTAGAGAAAAACTCCAAGCTCAACCAATGAAAAGTTTTTTACAAGACCTTCTCCTTTGAGATACAAATCACTTTTACTATCATGATAAAAATTGACAATCTAACTATGGAGATATCATCGTGACCATTAAATCAACTCATGGATCTTTAATATAAGCAGATTGAGTTAAATCTAAAGGCTTGTGTCTTGGTTGGAGAGGAAGCAAGCAAGGTTTGCTTCAAGTTTCCAACCCACATAACATCAAGGTGAGTTATGACATTGAGGAAACCATTAATAAATGAATGAATTTGATTCAAGTAAAAGGAAATTTTGTTCTATAATAAGTGATGGGCATTCAAATCACAATTTTCAGACCAACACATAGACATGCAACAAATACTTTGATGAGAACGACATGATGAATATTATTATTATTTAAAATGACAAGACAAAATTCATTATTGACAACAAATTCTTCATGATTCGATAAAAGATCAAGAAGAGAGGTGATATCAAGGATCAGAGATCGACTAAAGTAAATCACTATGGAAGCATCTTTCTACATTATATCTAATGGAGACTATATATATATATCTACAATGAAGGAAGAGGTCATCTACAAAAGATGTTAGTAAATTATTATTTTTTGAATATGTCTAGAGATTGAAGTACTAGATATTCACTAGACTAATGATGACAGTTGAATCAAATCATATAAGCAAGTATTGATAAGATTCTATGAGCTTGAAATGCAGCTATAGGCATGTAAATACTTATCATTTGGTAATTTATGTTATCCCTTATGGAGGGACTCTCCACTTGTGGTGAGTGTCTCTGATGATAGTAAAACAAATAAAATCCTTTAAATATAATACATGTTTATGAATTAAAAGGTTCCACATCATCGATATTCATTACAATAAAATTCACCAATGGTAGTGCTTCTAAGGCGTGCCTATGTTGTACATATCTTATATCATAAAGGTCCACATTATCATGTGAGAAGGGAACATTATAGCCTCATCTTGCAATATTTATGGTTATTGTAATTTCAAGGTAAAGCAAGGTGGTAGTATCCTCAAGAAGAGGTCTAATGAGAAGCTTGTTGTCACAATTCATGAAATATTAAAGAAGGCACACAGATTTATCATTAGTGACAAGTCAATGAACACCAAAAATCCAATATTTTTTCCACATAAAAGAGGATAATGATTTCTAGACAAGGTCATTGCGATATTTGTTATACAATCTATTTTGAGTTGACAACCTTTGGTTGCAGAAGCTTATGATAATATTTTGGGATTATTGTGTGTAAGGTTGTTGTTACTCCATCTCAAAAATACATTAATTTGAGCACTTAGGTGAGAATTCCTAATAAGCTATGACTTAGCAAGGTAAAAATATTTAGTGATGGTTGTTCATGTTTGGATCCATCTTCTTTGTAATATTAGAGAGGGGAGAAAATCTACAAATTTAGTACATAGATGGTCTAAGTGATGGTCAATAACATGGCCTATGAAGACCTCATAATCTATCATTTAAAAGAGAAAACCAAGAATTATACGAGATTGTATTCATGGGATTAAATAGTGATTGAAAAATATATAACATGGAATGAGTAGGAATTTAACATTGTTAGGGGAATAATAGTCAATTTTCCTTTCCCAGCTGAACCTTCTTTAGAGGGGAGATGTTCCACTCTCAAATAATCTAAGAAGATAATTTTTTAATCTTCATGTGTAGATTACTAATTTCTATCTTTTACATTTATCTACTCATTGTTGTCTCTCTCTTATTTGTAGATTTTCCACTTGAACCTTCTTTAGA
The DNA here is from genome assembly GCA_028749045.1 of Cupressus sempervirens. Classification (NCBI taxonomy): domain Eukaryota; kingdom Viridiplantae; phylum Streptophyta; class Pinopsida; order Cupressales; family Cupressaceae; genus Cupressus; species Cupressus sempervirens. The sequence goes on along the minus strand of CM053788.1, from coordinate 246,881,561 downwards.
GGGGAGATGTTCCATTCTCAAATAATCTAAGAAGACAATTTCTAAATCTTCATGTGAAAATAAGTATTCTTATCCTTTAGATTTATCTACTCATTTTTTTATCTCTCTTATTTTTAATTATACACATAATATAAGGGTTATTTACCTTGATCTTTTCCTTTATGTTTGAGGATGTTCATATAGGAAAAGAAGGTTGGTACTTTACACATGCTACCAAATATTGTGTAGACTCAATCTAATGATAGTGGCTCCAAAGACCCTAATGATGAAGATGGATAAAGTGAGGCTCTTCAAGAAAACATCTTTGATAATTGAGATTATGAGATCCTTCTACATTAAGATGGCATATGACACTTCTAAGGCAACATAGAAGCTTAGAATATTGATACTTAGAGGGAGTCTAGAAATACATGTGTGTGACTATATAATGTTGATGGGCCTACTTATGTGTATATCATGAGGAAGTGATGACCTATCACCAAAAAATCAAAAAATTGATATCAAATTCAAAGTGAATCTGACAAGAATCCTTGGCGAAAGAATTTTTTTTAAGGAAGTAACTAGAAGACCTGATTTTCCAAGATCAATGTTTAGAGGGAGAAAGTTTGAGATGTAATCCTTCATGATGATATTTTTTCTGAGGTAAATTTCTAAGAGAAATTGTTCGTTATCCACTCTTCTCTATGAAAGAGAACTATGAGGTGAAAACCCTTTGTTCCACCCTCTAGTAGCAACTATGGTGGGTCCACCCTCTAACTTGGTTCATGGTGGATATCATGTGAGTTAAGTTACATGATGCTATTGTAGTTATGTCATGAGATATGATGATATTTCATTGATGGATATATTTAGATGGGAGTTATTGAAAGGTGATGATCTTATCAATAACTAGACCTATTATCATAATAGACTATATTAAGTTGTTGTCTCAGTGTGCTAAAAGTTATGATAATGAACATAAGGTAACTATTGTAAGGTGATAATATTATCAATAGATGACCAACCTTTAATACCAAAAGTATTGAAGGTTATTGGTGTCATTTTTATAGGTTGGATTCTTCTAGACACATTGATATCCATCATGATTATAGGCCAAATTTTTCCAAACATAATGAAAATTATTGGTTTCATAGTTATAACTCAGATTCTACTAGACACATTGATATCCATCATGATTATGGGACAGATTGTGCCAGACATCATGAAAATTATTGGTGTCATTGTTATAGGCTAGATTCTACTAGACACATTGATATCCATCATAATTATAGGCCAAATTTAGCCAGACATCATGAAAATTATTGGTGTCATTGTTATAGGCTAGATTTTGCTGAACACATTGATATCCATCATGGTTATTAGACCAAATTTAGCTGGGCATCATGAAAATTATTGGTGTCATTGTTATAGGCTAGATTTTACCAGACACATTGAGATCCGTCATGGTTATTAGGCCATATTTTGCCAGACATCATGAAAATTGTTATGGTTCTTCAGCGGATATTGTCAAATATCATAACTTAAATCTATTATAGACTACACTTAAAATGGTATTCAAACTTATATTGAAGTTATAGTAATTGCTTAATTTCCCTCCTTGCTAAAAGGAAAAGTGTTGAGAAGTTTAGTCTCATTATGAATTGTAACAAATTCCATATATTATATATGTGTGTGTTGATGGATTTATGTTGATATCCTTAACTATGCCATTCTAAGAATATCATACTGAGATTATCTCTCTTTGTATACTCAAGAACATAATATGTTTTGCATCATTCCTTCCTAACTAAGAGGGAGTGTTAAGTTTGTAGCTACAGTCAAATTGATAAGATCATGAGTTTCATTATTGATGATAATATAAATATTCCTTTATACATATTATAAATATAATATATAATATTTATATATTACACATATTATTTTATACTAACTAATGATGTTTAAACCTCGGAGACATGTCTCTTAAGGCATGTCTCCTTCTCTCATACTTATATGAGATCCAAATCTGCATTTGAAACATATCTATAACAATGGCAATATAATTACATTTGCAAACATGATCCATGCTACTTAATAAAAGAAACCAAAATTTGAAGGGAAATGTCACAAATGCAAGAAGCATGGGCCCAAACCTCTTGAAAGCAAAACCAAGATACTGAACCCAGTATAATTTTTTTTGAAAGCTGTATTTGGTTGGGACTACAACACATGGTGTAGATGCCACTACCATGTAGAATTTGGACACATTGGAGAAAATTGTGTGAAACATCACATGAGCAAAAGAGACATCACTAGAGGATTTTCTATTTGTACAAACTTCAACACCTCGCCAAGAACTATATGAACAATGGAAGACTTGAAGATAAAAAGAAACCCAAGGATGAGAACATTCAAAAGTAGATGAGATGGAAATAGATTCCAAAATATTTTGAGAATGCAAGTCCAAGGCATGAAACAAATATCACTCAAGAATTAGGTGACTCAATAATTTATACTTGATCTCCTATAGAGATAATTGAAACTAAGACTCTGAAGCAAACATCTTACATTAATTCTAGTTAGCTAGAAGGAAAGATCCGTATTGACATTCAAGATGAAAAGGGATCACCAAGTGTCTAAATAAAATCTAGACCTTACCAAGCTATGTCATATTGCAAGGCCCTACTAAGCAAGGTTGGGAGTAACTAAACATTGTGTGGACATTGAGCTATGGTTGGCTCTATCAAGCACTAAAACTGAACTAAGTGGAAGATAGTCTATCATTGAACAAGTATTTATGGCAATTGGAAAGTGAAATTTGTTAAAAGGAAAGGAATTGAATTTATTTATCACCATGAATTTTTGAAGAGCTATTAGTTAAGAGTGATTTATGTGCTTCTTAAAAATTTGTGCATTTTCTTGCTAAAGATTTTCATGTTTTTATAAACCCTACTAAGCATGGCAACTTCCAACAGCAAAAACAAGAAGGGATATAAGATGTTGGTTTGACTAGTTGATTGGAAGGCACCATACTTCAAGTTAAGTCTAGCAATTGTGGAAATGCTTGATCCAATCAGAGGTCAGTAATAGATTCCACCAAAGGTACTAATGATTAATGATATTTGCTCAAATTTTCATTATTCAATTCAAGACATTGGAACCATAGAAATAGATGAGGCTTTGGAAATTTTATGTGTGAATGGTGCATTGAAACTTGAGCATAAAAACTTGGAGACCAAGTGTTTAACCCACATTGCACATATTTCCTAAGACTTCTAGATAAAATGGATAAGGTTTATCCTTAGCCATGTACACAACAAGAAGCTATGGTTGGAGAAACCTATTCTAATAATGAAGAAAATGATTTAGCAAGTCACTAGGCTACCAATATTGAACAAGGAAAAGTCCACCAAAACCCTAAGGGGGGTAGAACTGGAGAATAAAACTCTTTCCAAGTAGGATGGAAGAGGTATGAAAATTAGTTTTGTAATTGAAATGGAGCTGAAATTTGGAATCTATGTGATAGTGCATAAGATCTATAGCTCCAGTCATCTCAATAGCATGTCGTGTGAGGTAGTTGATCTGGCTCTCAAGGTGGTGAAGAACAACATGTCATTTGACCTTGCCAAGATAACACTAAATCAATTCAAAAAGAACATGGAGAGCGTTAGGACTTTGAAGAGTAACCTATGTAAGTTTGGTTCTAACTTGTTTATTCTTCTTTGTGCAAAATTTTTCCCTTTCAAAGTCTCAGTCACATGGAAAAGATGTACCAATACTATATCAAATCAATGAGTATAAAGTAGAGATGGGTGAGAACTTTGTCAGTCTCATGGATAATTATTTTTATTCATTCAAGGAAAAGATGAATAAAAAAATCATAATTCCTAAGAAACTTGTAGAAGATTACAAGGATGATGCTTGTTTCATGTTAGACTGTGTTAAGGTATACATTCAAGAAATCAAACCTAGAGTGGTGTGGGTTAAGCCTCTAAGCTATGAGATTAACATTGATGAGACCAAGGAAATCATTGAGGCACTATTGAATGAACTATTGATCCCAAAGCTACATATTTTGCTACTTATGATGAAGCCAAAGCTAGAATAGAACTTGAAATAAATCTTCCTCAAGCAATTAGAAAAGGAAAGAAAAGGATAGCAAAACTAAGGCAAGAAAGTTTTACTCTCCTATTGATAGAAGGAAAAGGAGAACATCCAAATCTAGAAAGAAGTTAAAATTAGGTGAAGAAGAAGTAGAGGATGTTATTTTCAAGAGAAACTAAAAGAGATTGATTCAGGAGCTAGCATGATAAACTTCAACTCTCTTAGATATGAAACCAAGAATGCAAATGAGAAGATGCAAGTTGAAGACATGATTATGTCCAAGTTAGGTAAATGGAAATATTCACCTGATCAACTTGTGCAACAAATTCCCAATGAACTCATGGAAATAATCAAGCTAAGATGGAAAAATGCTAAGAAGACTACAAAGGATATATTTTAAAAAAATCTAAAGCAAGTCATGTTGAGTCTTAGTGATAAAGAAGTAAAAGAATACATGAAGAACAATGAAGAAAAATTCACTCCAATATTCAACACTTGCATGATATTGGTTAATGGCATTAAACATGGTGAAGATAGCTACAACTACATGGAAGAATATCTACAATCTTCATCAAAAGGGTTTTTTCTTGTTCATGTTAGTAATAAAGATGATGATCATGACAAGGAAGAAAAGGATATTAATGATGAAGAAGACATGGAAATAGATGGTGTTAATCTATATGATGAGGAGCAAGAATAGGAAGCTACCAATGAGAATCTCCCTTAGATTCAAAGTGTTGAGGAAATTGTCCTAGAGAAGATTGTAGTTATAGTTATGGCCTCATTTCCTCGTTCTATGAGAAAAGATTTAAAGCCATCAAGCTCAAAAAAAGATTTTACAATGTTGGTTGTGGAAACCGCTACAATTCCAAGCACCCAACCAATATTTGCACCTATTCAACTAAGTACTACATTAACTAAACTAATCAACACTTCATCTAACAAGCAACTAGTGCTTCCTCCTTCATTAGATTTGGCTACACAACCACTAGGTATTTTTACTATCAATGCAATATCTACTTTTTTTTCTTGTCCTTCTATTTCTACTATTGTTACAATCCCAAAAATACAAATAGTTAGTACAAAGATAGTTGAGAGCAAGCCTCAACTAAGTACTAAAGTGTCAAGCAAGGGAAAAGGTAAAGAAGAAGACATTGATCTTGATGAGGATATAGTTATCCCAAATTGGGATATATCTACTCCAAATCCTGATCAAAAGAACATAGTAGGTGAAGATTTGTAGAAGAGAGATAAGAAACAAAGACTTAGAGAGGAGAAAAATAGAGAAAACCAAGTGCAAGAAGATGCAAAGAACATACTTGCAGATGCACTCAGTACCAAGGTTGATAGTACTCAACCTATTTTGGTTCAATTAGTAGAAGTTGTTTATAAATTCAATGAAGATCAAAATGGGAAAGAAAAATGGTTGCAAAGAGAAGTAAAGAAATTTGAAAACAAGTATTAGAGCTAGTTGCATAGAAAATTGTAATATATCAAGTAGACTTGTCTACTATCCTCAACTCAATGGAAATATTTTCCAATAATGTTACTTCATTATTTAGCAAGTTATGTGATACATCTATCTTTACTTGAGAAATAAAAGATAAAATCACTAAGATAGATGAATACTTGAAGGCAAGTGTACACCAATAGTTACTTGACCCAAGCTATAGTTATGGTCATTACTCAAGGATCAAATTTTTAACTAATATATAAGTAGAATTATTAAGGGAAGAAGCTAGGATTAGGGCCATACTTGTAGACATTCAAGGCATGATTCTTTTCAACATGGGTGTTCTAGTGCCTCTCATGTTTGTAGTCTATACCCTGTCTATTTTTTATTCGAGAGATACTTGATACTCTTATTATATGTACTTTGTGGATGACTTGAGGGTCAGATGTTATACTTTAATTCAGTACCATAGATGCTTTACTACTGTAATGTTCAACTTATCATATTTTCATGTTGATTCTATTTTGAGATGGCAATGGATCTATGATGATATCTGGGTATATGGTTTATTTGGTCATATTTGTTGATTATGTTTGAGTTGGATTTTATGCTATAGTTATTTACTTCATTCATGTATCTTTATGTTTTCTATGAACATGAGTGGTGTAAATGGATTAATTAGTTACTTAATTCATTAATTGCTTCAGCTATTATATTATATGAAAATACACTTGATCATGTATTTTAGTGTGCAGGATTTATATCCCTAGCAGTGGCATATGGAGTTAGTCATTCATCTATTCATATTTTACCAATGTCATCCCTATATGGTCAATGTATCCTTATTTAATTGTTTTAAATTAAAATATTTTGGTGATTAGTAAATCTAAACTCATCTGCATTATGTGCCTATACAAGTGAGTGTGTTTGTACATTAAGAGGTTCGCATTGTCATGAAAGTGTTAAGTTATTTTCTATAATGTTGGGTTTTTAGGCTTTAAATATTTTTGGATTTAATTTTTGGTATCTTTGCCTTAGGTGAATTTCCATTATAGAGAATAACCTATTTTTTTTTGGGTTCATTTGGTCTAGTTGCTATAGTTGGCTATTTGCCCTAATCAACTATTCACTCAAAAAGTGAATAAGTGTTGAAAGAGGAATTTAACTCCTCAATTTTTCTATTTTGGATTTGAGAATTTGGAGAGCATTTCCAAAATCTTCTTCTGAAGGATTAGAACTTTGTTCATTCTAGGAGCTATAAGCATGGGATCTATATGAGGTTGGTCTTGTTGGATTCAGCTTGGGTAGACTGTGTTTTTCCATGATTTTTGGCAGATTATTTTATTATACAAGTTTTAGTTTCTACCCCTTTTAATGTCAAGTAGGGCTTTCTCATTTTATTTTATTTTCTTTGTTTTAACTTTTGTTTCTTATATTAGTTTGTTAGGAGGCTAAGAACTAGTGTTCTCCTTTGTTTTTGTTTGTTGGTTCTACCTGGTTGGTTAGGTATGAATGTTTTCCCTATTTTTGAGATGGGGGTTTGGGATTTTGAGCCATTATGCTGGCCATTTTTGCATACAGTGTCTGAATTCATTTATTTTTGGATTTTTTGAGTTTTTGTACCCAAAGGCCAAATGGGTTTTAATTCTAGAATTTTTCCAAAATTTTGGATTTTTACCTCGTTTTGCATGTTTCCCTATTTTCTTGAGTTTTCTTGGCATAATATGGGTCATGGACCTTGATGATCCATTTGGATATCTGTCAGACTACTATTGCACTTTTATATTGCATTGAGATACATGTTGCATCCATCCTCTCGATTTTGTCTTCAGTAGAGGGACTTTTGCATTATGTTCTCATCCAGTCCTTATGTTATGATCTTCATGATGGTGGTGCACCACACATGAGTACATGCACATATGATTATTAGAGGACTTGTGGGTCTCAACCCTTTGTCATATTTCCAAAATTTATGATCAATGGGGTTGGGATGAGAATTTGCATGCCTATGGGCACTCATCATTGGATGAGCATGGGTATGGTAGGGTTACATATGGAGGGGGCTTCTATCTTGTAGCTCAGTATTCATGGCATTGGAGGTTGTTAGAGGAAGCTTTATATAAGTGATAACTAAATAAAACAATGGGTGGTAATAAAACTAAAACATAATAAAATGCATGTGTGAGAGCCTTTCTATTGAGGGATGTTGTATCCGCATGATCTAAGCTTGGGCTTATTGATGCCAAGTGACTCTCCATGATGTCATCCCCTACATAGTAGCCCATTGACATATCTGACCAAGACTTATAGTTTACGCATTGTCTTTGTCTTAGTTTTAGTCATCATACTGCTTGGTGTGTGTGTTAGCCATGGATGTTTTCATTGTGTGTGTTGTGGTTGGATCATTATCTCCATCAGCATTGTGGGTGTGGACCTACAGGTACCACATGGTTGGGAGGCATAGCCACCTATACCACTACTAGGAACTAGTGTACATAGATGGTATTTTTTCCCAGTGTGACCATTGGTAGATGTGTTCACTTGGTGCTTTGGGTTTCAAAGTATGCTTTTTGGTGATTTATGCTTTTATTGAGATGCTTTTAGATCATGTTTTGATGATGTTATTATTGATACATTTCCTTACTATGATGATTAGCAGGTGATAGGTGATGTTATCTACTTGTAGGATTATCTTATGCTTTACTTATAGCATGTTAAATTTTCTTATGCTTATGTTGTAGCATGTTTGGCAGTGATGTCCCTATTATGATAGTACTGATGATTTGATCGATGGCTTGGGATGTTACAGGTGGGGGATGACTAGGGCCCATGATGGTCTTATGATGCTATTAACAATTGGGAGGAACCATGTACTTAGTTTGTTTGTACTACTCTTTTTAATGTTATTTCCATTTACTGTGATATTTCTTTTAGTACTCTATGATGTTTCCCTTATGTACCTTTACTTTAATGTATGATTAGATGGTTAGATTTATTTTCATCTTTCTATCTATCAGTTATGGTTTGAGTGTTATTGCCTCAAAATCTGGATCTAGTACTCTCCAGTGTAGAAAAACTTCATCCTTAGATTTCTTAGTTTTTTTACTACTTTCATTCTTGCATTTTGATTTGGGATCTCACGTGAGAATGCACTTTGTTGCATGAGAATACAAGTCTTCACATGGCATGTTGGGTTTCTTCACATGGCTTGGCACTTTCTCACATGAAATCCTACACTAGTCTTGGAGTGTCTCAGTGGTATGACCAGATAGTACCTCATGCAAAAATACACTTCTTCATGTAAAAATACACTTCTTCACATGGCATGATGCACTTCTTCACATAGAATTCTAGAAGAGAATGTTCTTGCATGAAAAAATAGGTGCTATCTAGCCTTGTTAGAGAAAAGTCCAGAAATTGGTTTTGGACACCCTTTTAGGTTTTACACCTTCCTAGTTCAAAATAGATTTCCTAAGGGGTTTAAAATGTATCGTTTAAGTAAAACATAAGATATATTTTAAGATATGTGACAAATCTTTTGAGATAGGTTTTAGAACTCTACAAGATAAGATAAAAATTCTAGGAAATTTCAAGGCTTTAGAAATTCAAACTTAGCCAAATTTCAAGGATTTAGGATTTTAGACTTAGCCAATTTTCAAGAGTCAGCATTTGTATTTTAGCTCAGTTGATCTCTTATGTTTTCTTGTTTATGTTTTGGTTAGTAGTAGTGTTTGGAGATCTATTGGTGTTTGGATAATCATCAGTCTTCTATTGTGATCTTTGTGATCTGTGTATGCTATTGTCATGTGCACTTACACTTGTTTAAAATTTTTTATCTTACTTATATTTAACCCTTGTCTCCAAAGATCTCTAGGTAGGGCATTACATCTAGTATTACAACCCATATTGCAACATTGGGATCTCTATGTTATGCTTCCACTATGGTTTTGTTTTCCATTGTGTATTAGTATATTATGGTTGTTATTTTGATATCTTGTTGTTCATGGTTTTGACGCTTATGCTTGTGATATGATTATTCTAACATTATCTTATTGTTCCTATAGTGATGCCTCTTGCACATAGACCTTGTGGCCATGGTAGACATAGTGGTAACTATGGAAATGAACACCATGAGGAGGGACAATAGCAAGGAGAGGGAGAAGAGGGTAATTCTAATTAGAATATCATGAGAGCATTGATGCTAGTGCTTCAAGAAATCCTTGCTCAATTGGGCCCTCATGTTGAGGAGCACCAATAGGATCATGATATGGAATATGGATCTCATCATGGATATTCTCATCATTCTGAGCATAGAGAGGAGGAACATGAACATTAGCATTCCTCTACTCCACTAGGTGATAGAGGGCACCATCGAGGTGGTAGAGACTATAATAGTGAAGATTCCATCAGGTTGGATATCATGACATATCTTTAGCAATCTAGGCTACCAGTGTATAATGGCAAGGGAAGTGGCCTCAAGATTGAGACTTGGTTGTTGGACATGGAGCAGTGCTTCACCATGTATCCATTTTCAACCAACATGAAAGTACATTATGTAATTATGCAATTGAGGGACCACACATCTATTTGGTGGAATATTATTAGTCAAAAGGTTTAGATTAATCTTACAAATCTCACCTATGAGATCTTTGAGGAGAGGTTCTAAGAGAGATTCCTATCTCCTCAGTTTAGAGAGGCCCATGCTAATGAGTTCCATGTGATCTAGCAAGGGAACATGATAGTAGATCAATACAAAATTTGATCCTTTGAGCTTTGATAGTATTCATGCTACAACAATGATGATTTACTCCTAGCTCATCATTTCATCCAAGTCCTTAAGGATCCTCTCATTGGAGAAGTTTGTATGCATCAGCCTAGGACTCTTGTGCTTACTATTAAGAAAGCACATATTGTATAGGAAAATATGGCTGGAGGTTTCAATAGCAGATTTGGTTCTTAAAACCAAAGTGCAATGAATTTGGGGCATGATGCATAGTATTCTTAGTCCTCAAGGAAGTGCCAAACCTAGTTAGAGCCCTCTCGGGGTGGCCATTATGGTAAGGGTAAGAAGTTTCGGCAAAAGGGTGGACATGATTCTGGCACCTTAGGTAAGAAAGGAGATAACTAGAATCAAGGATAGAAACTGTAGTAGGATTTTCCTCCTTAGAGTGTTCAGCATGATTTTAGGAGGGGTAGTGCACCTTATCCTAGTGCTATCCAGGGTGGTTGTGGAGCAGGTCCCAACTTTATAGGAAACTATTACTCTTGTGGTCAATCTGGCCATAAATCTTGAGTGCTCCATCAAACCATCTTCAGAACCTAGTAAAGGCATAGCAAGATCTAAGCCTATTGTAGGGGATGTGGGTAGGAATCACAAAGTCTTTGCAGTTGTTGATAAGCATCAAGAAGATCATCAAAGTACAATAGTCAAGGCTATAGGTATGTTTTATGGTATTTCAACTTTAGTTTTGTTTGACTCTGGTGCTTCTAATTCGTTCATTTCACCATCTCTTGTTCAATGATGTGGGCTAGTGGCAGTGCATCAGGTTGATAGGTGGCAAGTTGAGTTAGCCATGGGTTCCAAAGTAGTCATGGACTCTTTGCTTAGGAGTTATGTTTTGAATTTGGGTACCTTCACCACCATAGTAGATCTACACATTCTACCTCTGGGATCATATGACATTGTGTTGGCATGGATTGGTTAGCTTCTCATTAGGAAAAGATGGATTGCCATTGTAAGATGGTACAATGTGTTGATGACATAGGTGGGTAGGTGGAACTTTTGGGAGTCCTAAGACCAATCTCACTTTGTATGATCTCAGCTAAAGTGTGTGGAAAGGTTGCTAGTTGTTTCTTGTGTCTATTAGTGATCTTGAGGAAGCTAAGAGCTATATGGTGATACTTGAGGATCACTCACTCCTTTTTGAGTATGTAGATGTGTTTCTTGATGAGATTCTAGGCATGCCACCATAGCGTGACATTGATTTTGGGATTAATCTTGTACCAGGAGCAAAGCTGATTTCATATGCTCCTTACCACATGACTACTCAAGAGTTGAGTGAGCTTAGATTGTAGCTAGAGGAATTGTTGGCCAAGGGCCATATTTCTCCTAGTATATCCCCATGGGGTGCACGAGTCATCTTCATGAAGAAGAAAGATACATATTTGCATTTGTGCATTGACTACTAGAAATTGAATAAGGTGACAGTGAAGAACTATTATCCTTTGCCAAGGATAGATGACTTGTTCAATCAGATGATGGGACCACAAGTGTTCTCAAAGATTGATCTTAAGTCAAGATACCATCAGCTTCATATCCAAGAGGCTAATATTCATTGAATAAATTTTTGTACATGGTATGGGCATTATGAGTTCACAGTTGTACCCTTTGGGTTAACCAATGCACCATCAGTGTTTATGAGTTTGATGAATGGTGTATTTCACACTTACCTTGATTAGTGTATCATTGTATTCTTAGATAACATATTGATCTATTTGAAGACTATGGAGGAGCACAAAGTCCATTTACGTTAGTTATTGTAGTATTTGAGAGACCATAAGTTGTATGTCAACTTGAATAAATGTGGGTTCTTCCAAGAAAAGGTGAAGTATTTGGGACACATCATTATAGGTGATGGAATTGAAGTGGATCTAAAGAAGATTCATGCAATCATGGATTGGCTATTACCCACTAGTGTCTTAGAAGTTTGTAGTTTTATAGGATTGGTAGGTTACTACTATCACCTCATGAAGGATTTCTCATGAGTAGCTCATCCCATCACTTCTATTTAGAGGAAAGGGAAGAAGTTTATTTGGTCAAAATAGTGTGAGGTAGCATTTAATACTCTTAAGGAGTGTTTTACTAGTGCACCAGTCTTTGTAGTGCCTAATCTTGTAGGTGATTTCATAGTTTTCATAGATGCTTTGTTGGAAGGCATGGGTGCAATGTTGATGCAGGATGGTCACGTAATTGCATTTGAGTCTAGAAAACTCAAGGACCAAGAGCTTAACTACCCCACTCATGATTTGGAACTCATGGTTGTAGTGCATGCCCTTGTCCATTGGAGGCATTTCCTTTTGGGACACAAGTTTGAGTTGCATAGTGATCATAGGAGCTTGCAGTATATCTTTACTTAGCCAAACCTAAATGCATGATAGTGTTGTTGGATGGAGTTCCTGTGTGAGTATGACTTTGATGTTCATTACATTAAAGGGAAGGAGAATTTCATCACATATGCCTTGAGTAGGAGGTGACATGAGGTATCAATGTTCTCATTGGGAGTGGATTTGTGAGGATGTATCTTGGATGGTTTGCCTAGTGACACTTGGTATGATGAGGTGAGGGTCGAGATCAGATCTAGATGTACCCTTGAGGGGAGATTTTTAGGTTATGTGCTTGAGTTCAATGGACTACTACATCACATAGGACATATCTATGTACCCATGTTAGGTGATCTTCGTATCTTGGTCTTGTCAGAAGCACATCATGCACCATATTTTGTACATCCCAAAGTCAAGAAGATGCATGCTAATCTCAAAAAACTATACTTTTGGGTAGGGATGAGGTGCGATGTTGCTAATTTTCTTGCTAGATGTCTTGAGTGCCAGAGAGTTAAGGTAGAGAATCGACATTTGGTGGGTCTTTTGCAGCCACATAATATTCGAGAGTGGAAGTGGGATACAATATCTCATTGATTTTACCATGGTGATAGTGGACAATTTGTCCAAGGTAACACATTTTTCACCCATGAGAGCATCCTACATAGCTTGTTTTGTAGCGCATGTTTTCTTGGTAGATATTATTTTTTTACATGGGATTCCTTATTAGATCATTTTGGATAGAGATCTAGTGTTTACTTCTATACTGTGGATATCTCTCCAGCATGCTTTGGATGTGCAGCTCAATTTTAATTAAGCTTATCACCTAGAGACCAATTGGAAAACTGAGAGAGTGAATCAAGTTCTAGAGGATATGCTTTTTATGTATGTTATGGATAGGCAAGTGAAGTGGAAGGACTATTTATACCTTGTTGGGTTTTCATATAACAATGGGTATCATAGTTCTCTTGGCATGTCACCTTTTCAGGCCTTGTAGGGTAGACCATGCCATACTCCTTTGAGTTGGGATCATTTAGAGGACTGATTTCTTTTGGTTCTAGAGATGCTTTAGGATATGGAGCAATAGGTTGTTTGCATTAGAGAGCATTTGGTTACTACTCAAGATAGGCAGAAGAAGTATGTAGATGCCCATAGGTTGGATTGTCACTTTTTCATTGGTGACAGGATATTTTTGTGAGTGCATCTGAGGAAGAGCCCCATCCATTATGAGAAAGGCTCTAAGTTGGCACCATATTTTTTCAAACCTTTTGAGATCCTCAAGAGGATTTTTCTTGTTGCTTATTGACTAGTGTGGCCACTTAGCCTATTGTGCATCCACATTGGGATGATTTGCAGGTAGTAGATGTGCATCTTACTTTGGAGCCCATTTGTATCCTACAGCAGTGAAGGCTGGCCTTACGAGGTAAGGACATAGAGCAGGTAAGGGTCCAATGGAACCCAAGCAATGAGACCTTTGTGACATGGGAAGATGATATAGGACTAAGGGGATTGCACCCCTACCTTTTTGTTGGCTTCCAAGAGTAAGCCTATGCTAGTGGGGGAGGATGTAGTGCCTCTTGTGTTTGCAATCTGTACCTTATCTATTTTTTATTCAAGAGATACTTGATAGTCTTATTATATGTACTTTGCAAATGACCTAAGGGTTAGATTCTATACTTTGATTCAATACTATAGATGCCTTACTAGTATATGTTTAGTTTATCATATTTTCATGTTGATGCTATTTTTAGATGGAAATGGATCTATGATGATATCTGGGTATATGGTTTATTTGGTCATATTATGTTTGAGCTAGAATTTACATTATGATTATTTACTTCATTCATGTATCTTTATTCTTTCTACTAACATGAGTGGTGTAAATGGATTAATTAGTTATGTAATGGATTAATTTCTTCAACTATTATATTATATGCAATTGCACTTGATCATGTATTTTAGTGTACAAGATTTATATCCTTGGCAGTGGCACATAGAGTTAGTGATTCAACTATTCATATTTTACCAATGTCATCCCTATAAGGTTGATGTAACATTATTTAATTGTTTTAAATTGAAACCTTCCAATAATTAGTAAATCCAAACTCATTTACATTATGTGACTAGACCAGTCAGTGTGTCTATGCATTTAGAGGTTTGCATTGTCGTGAAAGTGTTAAGTGGTTTTCTATAATGTTGGGCTTTTGGGCTTGAAATCTTTTTGAATTTAATTTTTGGCAACTTTTCCTTAGGTGAATTTCTATTATGAAGAATAACATGTTTTCATTAGGGTCGATTCGGAGTCTAGCTACTATAGTTGGTTATTTTTCCTAATCAACTATTCACTCAAAAAGTGAATAAGTGTTGAAAGAGGAATTTAATTCCTCACTTTTTCTATTTTGGATTTGAGAATTTGGAGAGCATTTCCAAAATCCTCTTCTGAAGGATTCTACTTTTGTTTATTCTAGGAGCTATGAGTGTGGGATCTTTGATAGGTTGGTCTCATTGGATTTGTCTTGGGTAGATCATGCTTTGCCGTGATTTTTGGCAGATTTGGCAGATGATTTATTTTATTGTGTGAGTTTCAGTTTTTACCCCTTTTGTTGTTAGGTAGGGCTTTCTTGTTTTATTATTTTTTCTTCATTTCAACTTCCATTTCTTGTAGTAATTTTTTAGGAGGCTAAGAACAAGTGTTTCCCTCCATTTCTATTTGCTAGTTCTGCCTGGTTGGTTAGGTATGAATGTTTTCCCTATTTTCGGGATGGGGGTTTGGGATTTTGAGCCATTATGCTATCTATTTTTGCATACAATTCTAAATTTATTTATTTTTAAATTTTTGGGAGTTTTTGCACCCAAAGGCCAAATGGGTTTTAATTTCAAAAAAATTCCAAATTTTGGAGTTTTTACCTCATTTTGTGTGCCACCTTATTTTCTTGAGTTTTCTTGGCACAATGTGGGTCATGGACCTAGATGATCTGTTTGGATATCTATTAGACCACTGTTGCACTTTTATGGTGCATTGGGATGCACGTTGCATCTTTCCTCTTGATTCTATCTTTAGTTGAGGGACTTTTTGCTTTTTTTTCTCATCTAGTCCTTGTGTTATGATCTTCATGATGGTAGTGTGCCACATACAAGTACATACACATACAATTATCAAAGGACTTGTGAGTCTCAACCTTCCATGGTATTTCTAGAAGTTATGATCATTGGGGTCTGGATGGGAATTTTCATGCCTATGGGCAATCATAATTGGATGAGCATGAGTAGGGTAGGGTAGCATATGGAGGGGACTTCTATCTCGTAGCTCAGTGTTCATGGCACTGGAGGTTGTCAGAGGATGCTTTATATAAGTGATAACTAAATAAAACACTGGGTGGTAATAAAACTAAAACATAATAAAATGTATGCGTGAGAGCCTTTCCAATGAGGGATGTTGTAACCACATGATTCGAGCTTGGGCTTGTCAATGCTAAGAAAATCTCAATGATGACAGCCCCTACATAGTATACCCATTGAGATGTCTAACTAAGACTTGTAGTTTATGCATTATCTTTGTCATGGTTTCAGTCATCATATTGCTTGGTGTGTATGTCAGCCATGGATATTTATTTTGTGTGTGTTATGGTTGGATCATTATCACCATCAGCACAGTGGGTGTGGACCTATAGGTACCACATGATTGGGAGGTGTAGCTACCTACCACTGTTAGGGACTAGTGTATAGAGACAGTCTTTTATCCTAGTGTGACCATTTCTAGATGTGTTCACTTGGCACTTTGAATTATAGAGAATTCTTTATGGTGATTTGTGCTTCCAGTGAGATGATTGTATATCATGTTTTGATTATTTTATTATTGATGCATTTCCTTAATATGATGATTAGTAGGTGATAGGTGATGTTATCTACTTGTAGGATTGTCTTATGCTTTACTTCTAGCATGTTAGATTTGTGTATGCTTATGTTCTAGCATGTTTAGTAGTGATGTCCCTATTACAATAGTATCAATGATCTGATCAGTGGCTTGGGATGTTACACACATGGGATGGCTAGGGCCCATCATGGTCTTATGATGCTATTGAAAGTTGGGAGGAACCATGTATTTAGTGTTTTTGTACTTCTCTTTTTTATGTTATTTTTGTTTACTGTGATGTTGCTTTTAGTACTCTGTGATGTTTCCCTTATGTTCCTTTACTTCAATATATGATTAGATGGTTAGATGTTTTTTTTAGCTTTCTATCTTTTAGTTATGGTTCGAGTGTTCTTGCCTTGAAATGTGGATCCCATACTCCCTGGTGTCGAGGAACTTTGTCCTTAGATTTCTTAGTTTTTTTAATACTTTCCTTCTTGTGTACTAATTTGGGATCTCATACGAGAATGCACTTTCTTGCATAAGGATGCAAGTCTTTGCATGCTGTGTTGGGTTTCTTCACATGGCTTGGCACTTTCTCACACAAAACCTTACACCAGTCTTGGGGTGGCTCAGTGGTATGTCCAGGCACTTCCTCACATGAAAATGCACTTCTTTGTGTGAAAATACACTTCTTTTCATGGCATGATGTACTTCATGCAAAATTCTAGTAGAGAATATTCTCATTCGAAAACAGGGGCTATCTAGGCTTGTCGGAGAAAAGTCTAGAAATTGGTTTTGGACACCCTTTAAGGTTTTACACCTTTCTCATTCAAAATAGATTTCCTATGGGGTTTAAAATATATCATTTACGTACAATTTGATATATATTTAATATTTAATTCCTTATACTTAAGATATATTTTAATATATGCAATGAATCTTTTGAGATAGGTTCTAGACCTCTATGAGCTAAGATAAAGATTCTAGGAAATTTCAAGGCTTCAAGATTTCAGACTTAGCCAATTTTTAGGAGTCAACATTTTTCTTTTAGCTTGGTTGATCTTTTATGTTTTCTTGTTTATGTTTTGGTTGGTAGTGGTGGTTGGAGATCTGTTGATGTTTGGATAATCGTCAGTCTTCCATTGAGACCTTTGTGATTGTTGTATGTTGTTGTCATGTTCACTTACACTTGTTTAGAAAAAACTATCTTACTTGTATTTCATCCTTTTTTCCAAGGATCTCCAAGTGGGACATTAAAAATGTATTGTAGAACCACATTTCACATGACAAAGGTCTCATCCATGATAATAACTTCTCCATAGCTGATCACATGATGGAGTTATCAACAAAAGTTTAGATTGCATTGCATGTAAGCAAGGTGTTTTAAAAAAATTGGGACAAGACAATATCATTGATTTTAAAGGTACATTCTAACTTCTGATCACATTTTGGCATTACCATGTAGCATACTCTTTTGGCATTTATGTCAAAAAGTGGGAGAATATGTGAAGATGCAATAAAAGGGGAGAAGATAAGAAGAGAATATGTAATATAAAAGACATGAGATATATAGTAAGTAGAATGTATATATATATATATATATATATATATATATATATATATATATATATATATAGATAAGGGGGAGCATCATAATATTATACATATACATATATAGATAATCGAAAAACATCTCTTACAAAAGAAATTTTGAAAAATCTTTAAAATACAGTATGTTACTTAGTTGAACAAACAAATGGAGACTAAAGATTGATTTGAACTTGAAATTTTTGATTGATAAGTGTTTTTTTATCTAATGCCAAAGGAGGAGAATTTTGAAATTATAGTCAAGTTTTTTTATTAGTGACACACAATTAATCAAATGGTTAGCAGCTACCAAGCTTATCTTATAGTTTACATTGTTAACAAAGTAATTCATGTTCTATTGAGTTGAAAAGTTTCTACCAAGTTCCATAAATAGTATTCAATTCATACCAAGTAGTATCTACCAAGTTGATGATTATCAATGTAAACTGAGCTTCATAGTTTTTATTGAGTTTCTTAGTGCAAACTGAGTTCTCTAGTGTTTACCAAGATTGCAGCTTCAATAAAATGAATCTAGTGTTGACCAATCCAAGATGTGTCAACCAAGTGATTTAGTTTATATTGAGTTCAAAATGATAGTGTTTATTGAGCTATGAAGTGTCAACCAACTGATTCAGTTTACATATTGAGTTTTTTAGAAGTTGTGAAAACCAACTTCATAGATTTCCAAGAACGCCTGCATGCAAATAACCTGTACTGAAGCGAAACTAGAAAAGAAAAAAAAAGAGCTTGAAAAATCTCAATGGTGTAAGAGAAAAATATATTCCAAGATTATGAAAATGAAAAATACAAGAGTTCAACCTTAAAGGTGAGTGAAACCTTAAAGGGTAATAAAACTAGGCTACACAATATAATTAATATAAAATATTAATTATATGCATCTAAGAGATAGCTTAAGTAACTAGAGTAATAAATAACTTAATTAACTAAATCAAGATGATCTAATTAATAAGTGTAAAAGAATAATTTCTCTAACATCCCCCTTAAGTGAAGCTTAAGAGGTAAGCTAACCTAGAAAAGCTATGAAAGTAGGAAAAAAGGGTCCTGACAACAAGGCCTGATCAGGTACCTAAAATAAGAAAATATCTATAGACTAGAGACAAAGGAGAAAAACTAGTGGGAAAAACCCCTCTCCAAAAAGAGATAGAAAAAACATGCTAAAAAAATGTGAAGGAAGGAAGGCCTCAACAAGACCCCCTAAGGATAACTTTTGTAACCCCAAGCATAGACCGTAACTAAAGATAGCAAGGTGATGATAAATATTTGGTGAAGATATTGGCAACCTAGGCATCACTGGGAATATACTCCAAAGAGAGAACACCATCCTAGATCAGCTGACGGATGAAATGCATATGAAGCTCAATGTGTTTAGTGTGTTGACGCTCTACTAGGTTGCAAGAAATATGAATAACACTCTAATTATTGCACCACAAAATAGTACAATGATCAAGAGGAAAACCAAACTCAATCATCAATTGCCAAAGTCATAAATCTCCTAAATAGAAAGCACTACTACTCTATACTCAGCCTCTATAGATGAAAGTGTGTCAGAATGTTGCTTCTTGCATGACCATGTGATAGGATGAGAGCTAAGAAAAAAAAAGAGAGCAAAAAGTAGACTTTTGATCATCAACATTATCGGCCCAATTCGAGTCAGTGTAGCCAACAATTTGAGGAGTCCCTAATGTGTAATGAATGCCACACACAAAATACACTTGGTAGCTTGCTAATGACTCTCATGAGGCTTATGTGAAAATTGAGAGATAAGATGCACTACAAAGGAGAGATCAGGATGAGTATGTGTTAGGTACAACAAGCTACCAACCAACTATTGATACAATGTGGGATTCATTGAAGGTGAAATTCAAGAGATAGACAAAGTAGAACTCAACTAAAAAGTTGTGAGAGAAAGCTTACAATCAAACATGTCAAAGCATGAAAGCATGTCAAGAGAATAATTTTACTAATAAACAAAGATTCTTGCATAGAACTAAACAATCTATAGACCAAGAAAATAGTGTAATAGACCAAGATCAGTCATCTCAAACTTTTCTAGCAAGGCTCATTGAACATTCTAAATCATAGAGGATGAGCTACCTATGAGAAGGAGATCATCAACATATAGCACAAGTATCAAAACCTCAACCTCAAGATGCTAAATATAGATGGTAGGATCAAAATAGTAGCATGTGAAGCCTATAAAAAGTAGAAAAGGGTCCATCTTCTCATACCAAGCCTGCCATACAATGAGTGTCAAAGTCTACAAACCAAGGAGGAATCTTACACAAATCCTTGAGGTTGCTCCATATAAATCTCTTTAGTAAGATCATCATGCAAGAATGCAATCTTCACATCCATTTGAAAAATGGGCCATTCCTAAGAAGCTGGGAAAGATAAGACAAGGTGAAAAGAGTTCATCTTGGTGATTGGGGAAAATGTCTCAATTTAATTAATACCCTCAACTTATGAAAAACCCTTCGCAACAAGACATGCCTTGTTCTTATCAATAGAATCATTAGCAACAAACTTAGTACAATACAACCATTTTCATCATACTAACTTTCATCCCTTGGGAAGAGAACAAAGATTCCAAGTATGATTATTCATCAAAGATGAAGACTCCTCCTCCATTGTACTATCCTAATTAGAATGTCCTATAACTACTGTAAATGTTTGAGGATCATCATAAATAGCATGAATGAGAATACTAGAACCTATAGTATGAGATCAAGTGTGACAAGAAGTGGAAGGGTCACTAGCTAGCGATCTTGCAGCCTCAACTATAGCTCGAGCCCATTTAGGCATTTGGGGAGGATCTTTTAGTAGAGGTAAATGGGGATCACCAAGATCATCATCCTCATCATCTATAAAAGAGACTAGCAAGGATGGAGGAGTAGTGGTAAGTAAAGTAGACTCTAGAGACAAGGTATCTACTACAAGAAGGCACTCATCAAACTAGACATCCTATCAAAATAGGACCTCTCTAGAATCAAGATCAAACAACTTGTAGGCCTTAAAATCCTTGTAGTAGCCAAAAAAAATGAGGTGTTAGCTCTTCTACTCCATTTCTCTCTTTTGGGAATTTGGTAAAAAATGCCCATGCTTCATTGCCAAAAACTTAGAATGAAGATACATCAGGCTCGACATGAGACCAAGCCTCCTTAGGAGTCATATGTCAAACTGCCTTGTGAGGCATCTGATTCTAAATATACTTGGCACAATTGGGTGCCTCTACCCAAAAAGATGAATCCATGAACCTAGACTAAATCTTATAATTAGCCACCTCCTAAAGTGTTATGTTCTTCCTATCTACCACACCATTCTACTGAGGGGTGTAGAGCACTAAAAACTAATGTTAAAGACCATCTTTAGAGAAAAAAATCCTTGGAATCTTGATTTACATACTCCCCCCATTATCTATGCATATCCACCAAATAGAAAGACCAGACTACTTCTCCACAAATGTCTTGAAGACTCAAAATGAATCAAAGACATCAAACTTGTACTTCAAAAGTACACCCATGTGTGTTTGGAGAAGTCATCAATGAAAGTAAGCACTATTTGGTACTAGAAACAGAATGAGTGGAAAATGACATGGCCCAATTGACATGGCCCTATTGCTCATGCCAAGATCTACTTACTAAATTTGTATATGCTACAAGATAGGAACTTATGTCATTAGAAGACTCAAATCCATCAAATCTGTAGAGGTGAGATGCAAAGTCAAAAATCCTAGTAGCTGCAATCAACTCAAAATAAAGTAAGTCCCAAATAAACACATCATGTGTTAAGAACTCAACTATCTTACTAGAGCCAGTGTGGTAAATCTAATAAATAGACTATAGGTTCATCAAGATGTCAAGGACAAAAAGAACATCCTAAAGAGAACCCCAAGCTAATGTAATAGAACTGGAACCCACGACTAGAAGATGTGATGAGTTCCCAACAATAATCTATAAAGTAGAACAAGGAGCAAGTGAGGTGACCAACTATTGAGTGTTTGTCATATGGTGAGAGGTAGTAGAATCAAGAATCCAGGTAGGCCCAAAAGTCATAGCTTGTGAAGTAAAAGTGTGACCTTTCCCTACAAAGGGGTTAAAGACTTAGGAGCTAAAATGTGATGCTCCTGCATGGCTTCCTCTAAAGCTTCCAAACATTTTCAACACCTAAAAATAGGATGTCCATCCTTTCCATAAAAACTATAGGTCTCAGTTGATTTCTTCATAGTCTTGGATGTAGACTCAATAGAATTCAAAGAATATTTACCCTTGGAAGGGTTAGCTAGAGGTTTGGAATTAGTTTTCAGTGTATCTTTGTTTAGTTTGGCTTTCTATTTTAGTTTCCCCTCATAAGTCTGAGCAAAAAATTCTTAGCTAGAAGAGCCAAAGACATTGACCTATTGGATCTTTTCTTGTTCTCATGTCAACTGATCACAAAATATCTCAAAAGAAGGCATCTAATGTCTGTTCCCCAAGGCATCCATAGTGGAGTAGAAAGTGGAAGAAAAGATTTGATACTATCCTCACAAATTTGAGAGTATCAAAAAAAAAAATCATCTTTTTTTTTTCCCACATCCCTAAAAAATTGTATATAGAGATTTGAACTGCATCAAGAAGTCCTCAATGTTGGGGAAGCTAGTAGGTGTAAAAGAACTCAAATTTGCATCAAGCTATAGTGACTAGAACTCATTCACTATGCCAAACAAGTTGTGAAACTTGGTCCAAATAGCTCAACGAGTGATCAAACCACCTAGGTGAAATAGGAGACTATTTGAGATGTTTAGTGCAATAAATTTCATGGCTTCATCCATTTTGTTCCTATGTTGAAGAACATCAAAAGGGTGTTGTAGGATAGGTTGATTCTCATCTAGACCTAACCATAAGCCATCTGACATAAGAAGCCAAGTCATGTGTGCTTTCTAGTTGTGATAGTTGTGTGGTGTTAGCTAGGCCATAGAGGGGTCTGACATTGAGAGAAGAAGATGGAAGTAGAAGGGTCAATTCTAAAGTAAATTATAGAAAATAAATTGCTCCCCCCATAACATATAAATACATCCCTCAAAAACTAAAGAAACAACTACTAAAAGAACAAAAACTAAGAAAAAACCTAGATGCCAAATCTAGAGAGGGAGGAAACTAAAGCCTCCACTTCAACACCAAAAATAGGAGCTCGAACAACCTTGTAATAAAATGAAACCTGCATCATCGTCTCTAGCTCAAAACAAACTTTTTGGCACTTCTTTTGAATCCAAAAAAGACTCCATTTGCACAAGTTATGGCCAAAAAAATTGCTTCTCCAAAATTAAGCTCTCTGGAAAATTATGAAGATAGGAAAAAATTTGACAGCTACATGGTTGTCAAATGCCTATGCATGGAAAAATCTAGCTATTGGAAAATGACATCAGTAGCTAAAAAAGTGATGTCAACAGCTAGAAAAGTGATGTCAATAGCCATAAAAGTGACATTAATGGCTGAAAAAATGGTTGGTTGGAATGTGAGATCAGTAGTTGGTAAGCTGATGTGACCATTGGGAAGGTGATGTCACATCACTAGTTTTTTGCATCAACAGACTGGGCAACAATCGACTCCCTCTAGTAATTGTTGACCAGTGCTACACTAGTGGTGGTGGCCTCTAGGTAGTGCTACACTGACGAAGGTTTCCAAAGGGTGGCTCACTGGTACAAGTGGGACATAGGCTATGCTGCTAGTTATGTATTATCTTTGGTAGGGCATAGGCACAATACGGGTGGCACCCAAGTGGTCACTAGGTGTAGTGGCTGAAAACTTGATTATTTGATTTTTTTATTTTTTTTATTTCTATATTTGTATGGTGCCTTGAGAAGCCAAATTTTTTTTTTGAGACTATAGTGGCCAAAAATTGAAAATTTAATACAAATTTTGACTATACTAGGCCTTCTGAGAATGATGGTGTTGGACTCAGATTGGTTTTGACACTTGAGTGTCAACACACTTAACTAATTCTCAAGACAATGTTGAGTATAATACAAATGTCGAGCTACAGTGTATGTCAAGCCAGAAAATTCAATAGGTGCTGAGTGAATTTCAGGTGCTGAGCAATCTTTAGGTGCCAAGTGAAGTTCAAGTGCCAAGTGATATATAGATGCCGAGTCACTATAGATTCTAAATAGAGTATAAGTGCCAAGTAAAATAGAATTCATATAGGAATTGAGTGGACCAATTTTTCTATATGTATCGAGCATCAACAACTAGTATGTGCTTAGTAACATAGAATTAACATATGAGTTTATGCCTTCACAAACTCAGATGTAAATCATTTTTGGAGTTGACATGAGATGAATCTCAGAAAATCTTGTAGATAAGACTAAATCTTTCACATTACCTATGTAATCAGCATGCACCCAATAAGAAAAATGTAGAAGGAATGCAACCAATAAGAAAAGTGAAAGAAATGAGTGCAAAATGAAGATCTAATATTGATCATAGATTCATAAAAAACCCTAAGTCATCAAAATCTTTAAGAGGAGGATGAAACCCCATTATATGTGTAGATAAGAGAAGTGTATGGGTGAACTATAGTGAAATTCAGAGAGGAGTTTAAAAGACATACTAAAGAACAAAGTAACATTGCAGAATCTAGTTATTAAAGAATAGAGTATCAGAACCACACAAAGTGATATATCAGATCAAGAAAGGATTAGATCAGCAAGAGCAGAACAAGGATTTGGAAAGAACAATTGAAGATTGCAAAGCTATCAGGTCAAAAGGTTTTCTAATACTCTCTAGCAATTTTATTAGATATGGAAATCCTATGGACTTAGGTTGGCCTAGTAGCCATTTGTAAATCCTTTAATAGGGTGGCATTCCAAGTGAATGTACAAAAGTCCTTTAACCAAGCCTATTTTTAGCTGGGTAGTAAAATCCTTTAACCAGTTCACTTTTAAAGAGTGTAAAGTATTTAACAGGATAGGCCTTTCATAGGGCAGACCATTGGAAGTGGTCAAACATTGTAACCTTGAATAGTTACACATTGTTGTAGCGATATTTTGTGGGTGTCATACCCACCCCAGTTTTACCTTCTCATTTTGGAGGGTTTCTGGGTTACCAAATTTATGTGTTGTCTATTTTCATGCATGTCTTTACTTTCATGTTTATTAGATAAATTTGGTGAATGTGAATAGTTTTAGTTAAATGAATTTGAAAAGGTTAAATTTTGTTACTTTTGATTCACCCCCCCTTTCAAAAGTAAATCTTCTAATTTGTTAATTCTAACAATTGGTATTAGAGCCCAAGTTCTCACAAGGCGAAGCCTTACAACTTAGAGAAAAAATCTAAAAATGGAAGTCTACAAACTTGAGAAGATCATAGAGAATCAAGAAATTGACATACAAATTGCTTTACATGCCTTGGAAGAAGCCAGAGGAGAACTAAAGAAATCCTCAAAAAGAAGAAAAGAGAATGCCATAGCTAAGAATGGCACACAATACAAGGAGATTGACACCTCAAATCTATTTTTAAATGGAGATTCTAAAGAGTTTGATGTAGCAATAGTAGACCTAATGGAAAAGAATAGAGCTCAAGTAGATGAAATCAAAATACTCAAGCTTGAACAAGAATAACAAGCCATGATTCTTTGTGAGGTAATTGAATAGAAAAAAATAACCATTGAAGACAAGGCTATGCTAGAAGAAGACAAGAAGAAACCTAGCCAACAGATTGGAAGAAAAGTTAATTGAGCTTGAAAGAATCTCAAATATGTAGCTGGACACCCTAAGTTAGATGATGAATGCATATCATGAACTGAATGTCAAGGACATTGAGATCTCTACACTAAAGATGAAAATGAACAATTGCAAAATGATCTAAAAAGAGAGAAGGAGATTGCAAAGAGCTTCAACAAACCCAATGATGTCATCAAGTACTTTGAACAACTACTAAAATCATAGAGGGCTAGCACTATTAGAACACTAAAATTTGAAGGTCACTGCTACAATTACAAGAAGTATGGACATAGAGCTTTTGAGTGTAGATCAAAACCTATGTGGGCATTAAATTAGGTAGCAAGGGAAGGTAACCATGGTCATCACTATAATTGGGACTAAAACACTACGTATAGTTGTCATTACTGTCAGGAATATGGACACGGTCCTAAAAATTGCATAAGAACACATTTTAGAGGGAACTACAGTAGATGGTTAAGCCAAACCACATGTTTTAGTTTCTTGAAGACTAGTCATATCAGAAGGAACTACCCAACCAAGTCAAAGGCAACCAACACAAACAATGACAAAGGTAAAGAGAAGATAGATGTTGAACACATCAAAGGAGAAATAAACAACACATGGAAGAAGAAAGATGGGAGTAGCACATCAAATGGAGGGATCACTTTACCTAATAGGTCAAGTGATCACACTTCATCAAACTAAGCAAGGGAAGAAAAAAGGGATTGATTTACAAAGTTTTATAACACATCAGTTCCTAGAAAAATAAGAACTAAAGAGAATAGTTTAGTATGAACAAAGATGCAAAGTTTAAAATTCAACATTTTGCAAGTCTTACTGAGTTGCCCTCATATACCAAGTAAAAATCTAGTACAATTTGAGTTGATTTTCAAAATAGTAGGAGCCAAATGATCAGTAGAAGATGAGTTGGTAGAGGAAGTGGAGTGAAGAATAAATCTTAGTTGAAGTTGAGAAAGTAATAGTGTAGTGGAAGTCGAGTGACAAAAAGATAATGGAAGCCAACTAATGTAGAATCCTTCAAAAGCTGAGTGGATAGTTGTAAATGTATTGAGCATTAAATGCAATTAAAATAGGGTATATTATCATATTTTCATTCATTTTTCCTCATTGCAAATGAAGAGCAAAGACGAGAAAGAGTGAAAAATGAATCCCAAGTAAAGAATCCAACATATAAGACTTCAACATCATTCCAAGCATGATTCCATTGAATTTAAGGTATTTATGACTATGTTGAGCTACACAGTTTCATGTTTTCTTTGTGTTGAAACCCTAGATTGTGTAAAATGGTATCTAGCTCTAGAAAATCTCAGGAGAAGGAATCATTTGAGGTCCAATTAGTATCAAAGAAGGTTAGACAACCAAATTTTTGCCTAATCCCAGAGGTTACATACAAAAATGACCTAGTTGGAGCCCTTTCCATCATACCACCAAAGGTTATTATGGTTGAAGACATAAGGAAATATTATAGCTGCAAGATAGGAGCCATAGGTGACATGGAAATGAGCGAGGCATATGAGAAATTATGTGAAAATGGAGTGTTGAAGGAAGAGTACAAAATTTTTGAGAGGAAGGGTTTAACGTGTGCCCTAAAATTCCCTACCATATTCAAGAAGAATGGATTAGGCTAGTGTTGAGCTAAAATGTATGATGGTGGTTTATGGTTAGAGGATGGTCCTATCAAGATCACAAAGAGAATTTTACATAGAGTAACTTGGTACCCAACCCTAGATCAGTCAAAGACTCTTAGGAGTGATGCCAAGGAAGCAATTGAGAAAAATATAGGTGCAAAATGGAATAAGAGAGGGATGACAATTGATACTTTCCAAGACCCTCTAGTTGACTTTGCTGTTAGAGTCATTGCACAAAAATTTTATCAATCCAGCAGACTCAAGAGTGTGTGTTGTATTGTAGTAGATGTTGGTTACAAATTGGTGAAGAAGGATCATACATATGATCTTGCAGAGCTGCAACTTCAACTGATAAATGATAATTTGGCAATAATTAAGAGAATAAAAGGAGCACAATACAAATTTGGTGCAATTTTGATATGTATTTTCTTTTATGTACAGAGTGAATTCTCTTCTTTGGTTAAAGTGGCATGGAAGAATGATAGGTCAATTATAGCTCAATTCAATGAATACATAGAGTAGATGGGAGCTAATTTTGAGACCTTGATGACTAGCTATTTTGAAGACTTTAAGAAATCAATAAAATAGAGGCTCAGAATTCTAGTTTCCTTAGTGGAGAAACATGTAAATGAAGTTTTTTTCTTGTAGATATAGACTATACATAAATACAAGTAGCCATACCAAGAGTGAGATGGTTGAGTCCTCTTGGATATGAGATAAACATAAATGAAGCATTAGTAGCAATAACTGCACTACTTGCAAAAGAAATTGACAAGGATGCACCACATTTTGGAACCTATTACGTGGTGAGATCCAAAATGGATATGGAACTAAAGACTACCTCCACTTTAAAGATGAAGGACAAGCTTGTTAAGAAGCTAAAAGCATAATTTTGAGAAGGAACTATAGAAGAAGTAGAGGAAGAAGGTGAAGATGCCAAGGGAGATGAAGAAGAGAAAGATCAAGGACCACTTGCCCTAACCCAAGGTATGGGAGAAAATATAGATGAAGAGGAAGGTGTCAAGAAAGAAGCACCAAAATTTGAACCAAAGAAAATGAAATCTTAGAAGTAGCAAGTTGCACAACCCAAAGGGAAGAAGAAGAAAATTGCAAAGCCAAGCCCAGCCAAGCCAACTACAAGAGATAATACTAGGGCTACAACTCAAGAGGAAAAGGAGTAGGAAAAATAAAAGGCAACAGAACAAGGAGGGCCTATAGAGTAGAAAAAGAGAAGAAAGTATGTTGCACCTCAAGAATTAGATGAGCAAAGAATAGAGTTTGATGAAGAACAATTTAGATTGGTAAGAAGCTCTACCACATCTAATTTGAAAAAAATTTGCAATAATATTAGAGATAATACAGATTTATCTAGTCTAAAGACCATAGATTTTAATAAGTTGTCAAAGGAACAATAAAACATAGTGGAAGAGTCTATCTACACTATGATGGCTAAGTTCAAGACCACCCCACTTGAACTAGATACTTATATGCCTAAGGAGCTAAGCCCATTAGTTGAGAATAAGTGGCATTATTGTCTCAAAATGGAAAAAGAAATAAGAAAGTCTACATTAGTTAATGCAATGTCAAACCTTACTAAAGGTCAAATAACAAAAGCTAGCAAGAAGCATGGGTGCAAATTTGCACCCAAATATACCCTTTAATATTTTGCAAAATCAAATTGAAGATGTTGTCCAAAAATCCACACAACTAATGTATGGTTTGACAACTATGAAAGAAGAACAAGAAGACCCATTTGAGGGTAGAAATGATAAAGAAGAAGAGGATAATGAGAAAGAGGAAGAAAGAGAGCAAGAAAAAGATGAAGGAGAGAAAGAAATAGAAAAAGAGACAAAAGAGAAGATAGTGAAGAAAACACATGGTGAAGAGGCAACAACTAAAGAGCAGTAGAAAGAATAGAGTTTCCAAGACACCCAACTACCATCACCAAGCCCTCCGCATATAACACCTACAAAAACAATAATAGTTAAGGATGTTTCTAAAACCTCAGGTCAAAACAACAATCCTTTAACTGTAGAGGATCTCAAAAAGATCCTTCACCAATCCACATTATAGGCACAACTTTGTACAAAACTAGTATTGGTGAGTGTTGATGGGTTACAAAAAGCTATAGTAAAAATAACAAGGGAGAATGAAAGCACACAAGAACAATCCCTACAACCTCCCACAATTACAAAAAATCAACCTAAAGAGTAAGAAGTACAAGAAAAAATTGCTAAGGTTGATTCTACAATAAAGGTAACAACTATTGCTAGGAGCAAACAAAGGAACAAATAGGACAAGTTGTTCCTACTGCACAAACTCAAGGTGCACCTCCTCAAATTGTCATTATTGATCAAGGTAGAAAAAGAGAGGAGAAAGAAGTAGATAAAACACCTAAGGAGTAGGAGGCAATACAAACATTCATAAACTTGCCTACCTCGATGACTCCTAATAAGAAGTTGAGCACTGATGCAATAACATTGTAGATTTCAGCACTAGGCTTGAGCACTACCAAGGTTGCTAGGGTACTTCACTATGGAGACCCTACACTTGATGATGAAATAGTCATACCAAGTTATGACTCAAGGACCATGAACTTGAAAAAGATAAATGAAGTGCAAGAGGCACTAGAAAGGAGAAAGAGACAAGAGATACTCAGAAATGAGTATAAGCATAAGCAAGCACTGGTGAAAATCAAAGAAATATTTCTTGATGCATTTAGCTTGCAAGTACCTAATGAAACTTAGCCCATAATGGAGAAATTATCCAACATTGTGGACCAAGTATAGAATAGGGACCTAGAAACTAATGTCAAATTATTAGAATGGTCAGAAAATAAATTTCATTTGAAATTAAATAAGATGATATCAAGTGAAATAGCACTTTCACAAGTTGAATTGGTGAAGAAGATTGAGAAAGTAAAGAAATTACTTGAGAATGTATTCTCATTGTACACCAAATTGTGTGATTCCTCATATTTCACACAAGAAACAAGCCAAAGGATATTGAGCTTGGAGAAAAATCTAAAGATTTCTAGCACTTAAGTACCAAAACATCCAGCTCAAGGTGAGAAACATTTTGCAGCTATGCTTCACACACAAAAAGAATTAGCTATGTTCATAGTTGAAGAGGCCAATATTAAAGCCAAATTGATGCAAATTCAATCCTCCATAACTCCAAATCTAGAAGTACTTCATAAGGAGTAGGCTTATTCAGAAAATGTACTAAAGAAAGATCCTAATCTTTCTACTTTAGAAAGCCTTGTTCATCTTGTAGAAAAGATAGCCATCCAACACAAGTCATTGGAGATAGCTTTAGATAATTGGGATGCTTCTCTCAAGATGATTATGGAGGTAAATAAAACATTTTTGGAAAAGTATTCTATTAATCCTTAGGACCCTTTGATATAAGTTTCAAAAGAGGGGGAGATTGGAGGAGAACAAGAATATTCAATTCATTATTTATTATATGTAATAAGAATGGAGAGATATAATGTTTTGAGGGAGATGTGAATAAGAATGATTACATAATACATTCTTTGATGGAAGCAATAAATAATATCCATAGGGGGGAATATTCCAATTCACATTTTGAGTAAGTAATAAAGCCAAAAGGATGCAAAACTACAAGGAGATGTGAAAATGAAATAGATACAAAGTACAAGAAGTAGAAATAGGGTACACAGATATAGATAAAGGTAGATAAGGAAAAAGGTATTAGATATATCAGCATGAGATATATTTAGCATGAGAATTCTAGTAACAAGAATGGTAATGGCACATTAGCTCAAATTTAGTTACAAGATTTTGAGGTATACAAAATTTTGAGTACATTTTTGAAGTCTTGCATATATGCCAAATAGATTATGTAGTATACTCATAGAGATCAAATTTATAAAGTTTAGTTAAGTCTTTTTACCATTCATGTCCAAGGGGGAGATTGTTGGTCTCAGATTGGTTTTGACATTTGAGTGTCAACACCCTAAACCAATTCTCAAGACAATGCCGAGTATAATACAAATATCGAGCTACAATGTATGCCAAGCCAAAAAATTCAATAAGTGCCAAGTGAACTTCAAATGTAGAGTAAATTTCAAGTGCCAAGTGATGTATAAATACCAAGTCACTATAGATGTTGAATAGAGTATGACTACCATGTGAAATAGAATTTCTATAGGAGTTGAGTGAGCCAATTGTTCTATATGTGTCGAGCATCAAAAACTAGTATGTGTGGAGTAACACAAAATCAACATATGAGTTTGTGCCTTGAAAAACTCAGACATAAACCATTTTTGGAGCCGACATGATATGAATCTCAAAAAATCTTTTAGATAAGAATGAATCTTTCACATTACCTATGTAATCAGCATGCAGCCAATAAGAAAAATGTAGAAGACATGAAACCAATAAGAAAACTGCAAGAAATGAGAGGGAAATGAAAATCTAATATTGATTGTAGATTCATACTTAACCCTAAGTCTTCAAAATCTTTAAAAGGAGGAAAAAACCCCATTTTATGTATAGATTAGAGAAGTGTATGGATGAACTATAGAAAAATTTAGAGAGGAGTTTAAGACTTAGTGAAGAATAGAGCAGCATTGCAGAATATAGTTATTGAAGAATAGAGTATCAGAACTAGGCAAAGTAATATATCAGATCAAGCAAGGATCAAATTAGCAAGAGTAGAACAATGATCTAAAAACAAAAACTGAAGATTGCAAAGCTCTCAGGTCAAAATGTTTTCTAATACTCTCTAGCAATTGTATTACATATGGAAATCCTACAGACTTAGGTTGTCCTAGTAGCCATTTGTAAATCCTTTAACAAGGTGGCATTCTAAGTGAATGTACAAAATTCCTCTAACCAGCCCTACTTCTAGTAGGGTAGTGAAATCCTTTAACTAGGTCACTTTTAACAAATTGTAAAGTCTTTAACAAGACAAGCCTTTCACAAGGCAGACCATTGGAAGTGGTCAAGCATTGTAACCTTGAACAGTTACACATTGCTGCAGTGATATTTTGTGGGTGTCATACCCACCCTAGTTCTACCTTCTCATTTTGGAAGGTTTTTGGGTTACCAAATTTGTGTGTTGTCTATTTTCATGCATGTCTTTACTTTCATGTTTATTAGATAAATTTGATGCATGTGAATGGTTTCAGTTTAATGAATTTGAAAAGGTTAAAGTTTGTTACTTTTGATTCAGCCCCCTCTTAGAAGTAAATCTTCCCACTTGTTAATTCTAACAATTGGTATCATAGCCAAGTTCTCACAAGGAGAAGCCTTACAGCTTGGAGAAAAGATCTGAAAATGGAAGTCTACAAACTTGGGAAGATTGTAGAGAATCAGTCAATTGACATACAACTTTCTTTACATGCCTTGTAAGAAGCCAAAGGAGAACTGAAGAAATCCTTAAAAAGAAGAAAAGAGATTGCCATAGCTAAGAATGGTATAGTACAAGGAGATTGACACCTCAAATCTATTTTCAAATGGAGATTCCAAAGAGCTTGATGTAGAAATAGTAGACCTGATGGAAAAGAATAGAGCTCAAGTAGAAGAAATCAAAATACTCAAGCTTGAACAAGAATCACAAGCCATGATTCTTTTTGAGGTAACTATACAGAAGAAAAGAGCCATTGAAGACAAGGCTATGCTAGAAGAAGGAAAGAGAAACAGAGCCAACAGATTAGAAGAAAAGTCAATTAAGCTTGCAAGAATCAAAAACATGCAGCTAGACACCCCCTAAGTTAGATGATGAATGCACATCATGAACTGAATGTCAAGGACATTGAGATCTATACACTGAAGATGCAAAATGAACAATTGCAAAATGATCTAAAAAGAGAGAAGGAGATTGCAAAGAGCTTTAACAAGCCCAATAAGGCCATCAAGCACTTTGAACAACTACTAAAATCACCGAGGGCTAGTAATGATACTTCAGGACTTCATTACATCAACACTAAACAAGGAGAATCCTCCAAGACTATAGAAGAAAGGAGTGACAAAGGTAAGAACACTAAACCTACATGTGAATTCTATGGTAAAAAGGGAGATGCCTCTAATATATGTAGGAGTAAGAATTCCCATCGGCATGACAAGTCTAAGAATGCAAGTTATTGTCATTAGTGAAAAAAGAAAGGGCATCAAGCACATAACTATAGGACTAGGACTATCAAAACACTAGAATTTGAAGGTCATTGCTACAATTGCAAAAAGTATGAACATAGAGCTTTTGAGTGTAGATCAAAGCCTATGTGGGCATTAAATCAGGTAGCGAGGGAAGGTAACCATGGTCATCACTACAATTGGGACTACAACACTAGGTATAGCTATCATTACTATCAAGAATATGGACACATTTCAGAGGGAACTACAATAGATGGTTAAGCCAAACCACATGTTTTAGTTTCTTAAAGACTAGTCATATCAACAGAAACTGCCCAACCTGGTCAAAGGCACCCAACTCAAAGAATGACAAAGGTAAAGAGCAGATAGATGTTGAACACATCAAAGGAGAAATGAACATGACATGGAAGAAGAAAGATGGAAGTAGCACATCAAATGAAGGGATCACTTCACCTAATAGGTCAAGTGATCACACTTCATTAGACTAAGAAAGGGAAGGCATAAGGGACTAATTTACAAAGTTTTATCATACATCAGTTCCTAAAAAAATAAGAACTGAAGTGAATGGATCAGCATGAACAAAGATGCAAAGTTTAAAATTCAAGATTTTGCAAGTGTTGTCGAGTAAAAATCTAGTACAAGCCGAGTTGATTATCAAAATAGTAGCAACCAAATGATTAGTAGAAGAAGAATTGGTAGAGGAAGCTGAGTGAAGAAGAAATCTTAGTTGAAGTTGAGAAAGTAATACTCTAGTGGAAGCTGAGTGATGGAAAGACAATGGAATTCGAGTAATGTAGAATCCTTTAGAAGCTGAGTGGATAGTTGTAAATGTACTAAGCATTAAATGCAATGAAAATAGGGTATATTATCACATTTTCATTCATTTTTCCTCATTGCGAATGGAGAGAAAAGATGAGAAAAAGCACAAAGAAAATCCCAACCAAAGAATCTGACATATAAGAAGACTTCAACAATGTTCTAAGCATGATTCCATTGAATTTAAGATATTTACAACTATGTCAAGCTACATAGTTTCATGTTTTCTTTGTGTTGAAACCCTAGATTGTGTAAAATGGCATCTATCTCTAGAAAAGCTTTGGGGAAGGAATCATTTTATGTCCAATTAGTTTTAAAGGAGGTTAGACAACCAAATTTTTTCCTAATCCCAGAGGTTGCATAAAAAAATGACCCAACCAAAGCCCTATCCACTGTACTCCCAAAAGTTGTAATGGTTCAAGACATAAGGAAATGTTATAATTGCAAGATAAGAGCCATAGGTGACATGGAAATGAGGGAGGCATATGAGAAATTGTGTGAAAATGGAGTGTTGAAGGAAGAGTACAAAATTTTGAGAGGACAGCTTTAATATGTGCCCTAAAATTCCCTATCATATTCAAGATAGAATGGATTAGGCTAGTGTTGAGCCGAATGCATGATGGTAGTTTATGGTTGGAGGATGGTCCTATCAAGATCACAAAGAGAATTATACATAGAGTAACTTGGTACCCAACCCTAGATTTGCAAAACACTCCTAGGAGTGATGCCAAGGAAGGAATTGAGAAAAACATAGGTGCAAAATGGAATAAGAGAGGGATGACAATTGATACTATCCAAGACCCTCTAGTTGACTTTGTTGTTAGAGTCATTGCACATAAATTTTTATCAATCTAGTAGACTCAATAGTGTGCCTTGTACTATAGTAGATGTTGGATACAAACTAGTGAAGAAGGATCATATATATGATCTTGCAGAGTTGCAACTACAATAGATAAATGAAAATCTGGTAGCAATCAAAAGAACAAAAGGAGCACAATGCAAATTTGGTGAAATTTTGATATGTATTTTCTTTTATGTAGTGAATGAATTCCCTTCTTTTGGTAAATTTATATTGAAGAATGATATTCCAATCATAGAACAAGTCAATGAATACATAGAGTAGATGGGAGCTAATTTTGAGACCTTGATGACTAGCTATTTTGAAGACTTTAAGAAATCAATGAAATAGAGTCTCAGAATTCCAGTTTCCTTAGTGGAGAAACACGTAAATGAATTTTTTTTTTCTTGTAGATATAGACTATACATACATACAAGTATCCATACCAAGAGTGAGATGATTGAGACCTCTTGGATATGAGATAAACATAGATGAAGTATTAGTAGCAATAACTGCACTACTTGTAGAAGAAATTGACAAGGATGCACAACATTTTGGAACCTATGATATGGTGAGATTCAAAGTGGATATGGAACTGAAGACTACCTCCACTTTAAAGAAGAAGGACAAGCTTGTTAAGAAACTAAAAGAAAAATTTAGGGAAGGAACTACACAAGAAGTAGAGGAAGAAGGTGAAGATGCCAAGGGAGATGAAGAAGAGAAAAATCAAGGGCCACTTGCCCTAACCCAAGGTTTGGGAGAAGATATAGATGAAGAAGAAGGTGCCAAGAAAGAAGTACTAAAGGCTAAACCAAAGAAATGGAAATCTCAGAAGTAGCTAGTTGCACAACCCAAAGGGAAGAAGAAGAAACTTGCAAAGCCAAGCCCAGCCAAGCCAACTATAAGAGGGCAAAGGGATAGGAAAAATAAAAGGCAATAGAATAAGGAGGGCCTACAGAGTAGAAAAAGAGAAGAAAGTATGTTGCACCTCCAAAATTAGATGAGGAGAGAATAGAGTTTGATGAAGAATAATTTAGATTGGTAAGATGCTCTACCACATCTAATTTGGAAAATATTTGCAATAATATTAGAGACAATGCAGATTTGTCTGATCTAAAGACCATAGATTTCAATAAGATGTCAAAAGAACAACAAAATTTAGTGGAAGATTCTATCTACACTATGATGGCTAAGTCCAAGACCACCCCACTTGAACTAGATACTTCAATGCCTAAGGAGCTAAGCTCATTAGTTGAGAATAAGTGGCATTACTCTCTCAAAATGGAAAAAGAAATAAGAGAGTCTACATTGGCTCACACAATACTAGACCTTACTAAAGGTCAAATAAAAAGGCCAGTAAGAAGCATGGGAGAAAATTTGCACCCAAATATAGAGCCTTTAATATTTTGCAAAATCAAATTGAAGATGTTGTCCAAAAATCCACACAACTGTGGAAACTAATATATGGTTTGACAACTATGAAAGAAGAACAAGAAGACCCATTTGAGGGTAGAAATGATGAACAAGAAGAGTAGAATGAGAAATAGGAAGAAAGAGAGAAAGAAAAAAATGGAGAGAAAGAAATAGAAAAAGAGACAAAAGAGAAGATAGTGGAGAAAACACATGGTGAAGAGACAATAACTAAAGAGTAGTAGGAAGAATAGAGTGTCCAAGAAACCCAACTACCACCACCAAGCCCTCTACATAGAACACTTGTAGAAACAATAATAGTTAAGGATGTTCCTGACACCTCAAGTCAGAACATCAATTCTTTAACTGTAGAGGATCTTAAAATGATCCTTCACCAATCCACATTATAGGCACAACTTTGTACAAATCTAGTATTGGTGAGGGTTGATGAGTTACAAAAAGTTGTAGTAGAAATAACAAGGGAGAAAGAAAGCACACAAGAAAAATCCTTACAACCTCCCACAGCTATAGAAAATCAACCTAAAGAGTAAGAAGTACAAGATAAAATTGCTAAGGTTGATTCTACAATAAAGGTAACAACTACTATCGAGGAGAAAATAAAGGAACAAATAGGACAAGATGTTCCTATTGTACAAAGTCAAGGTGCACCTCCTCAAATTGGAATCATTGATCAAGGCATTAGAAGAGAGGATCAAGAAGTAGAGAAAACCCCTAAGGAGCAGGAGGCAATACAAACAATGGTAAAATTTCCTACCTTGGGGACTCCTAATAAGAAGTTGAGCACTGATGTAGTACCATTGTAGATTTCAGCACTAAGCTCGAGCGCTACCAAGGTTGTTTTTGGAATATTCAAAATGGGAAGAGTACTTCTGAGACGGGGGTGAATCAGAAGTACCACACTTTAACCTTTTTTAACCATTTAAGCATATAACTGAAAAATAAACTATGTGCATGTAAATATATAAATAAACATAAAGAAAACACATGCAATTACACACAACACTAGAAGTGGTAACCCAAAAACCATCTAGGAATAAGAAGGTAAAACTGTGGTGGGGATGATACCCACAAAAATCATTGTAGCAATAAATATTTGACCACTTTTGATGGTATGCCCTATGAATAGCCTACCCATTTAAAGGCTTTGCACTATATCAATAGTGACCTAGTTAGAGGATTTACAAACACTTACATAAAGTATCACCCTAGTAAAGGATTTACAATAGGCTGTTAAACCCACCTAATACATAGGATTTTCAATCACCTTCTCCAAAGTTTCTCCTACCTAGCTGTTAAGCTAACCTATCAATATAGGATTTACAACTTCTAATACAATGTCAAGAAAGTATTCAACCAATATACTTGATAGTATACAATCTCTAATTGTCAGATTTAGGCACTTGATCTACTCTCTCTAATCTTGATCCTTTGAGATCTGATATCTAATCATGTCTCTTGACCCTTGTACTATTATGATCAATTGGATGTATAATTGCTGCTCTATTCCTCTAAGTCTTACTCTCCTCACATTAAATTTTTCTATAAGCTCCCCATACACTACTCTTTATCACATATGCAATGGAATTTTTGACCTCCTTGTAAAGATTGTGAAGACTTAGGGTTAGGTATTGATCTACGATCCATATTAAATCTCAAATTCTTGCTCGTGCCTTGCATTTTTCTTATTGGTTGCATGCCTTCTCCATTTTTCTAATTGGCTACATGTTGATCACATAAGGAATGTAAAAGATTTGATCTTATCTTTTTTCTCCTTCAAAATCTCTCTATGTCAACTCCAAAAATGGTTTACATCTAAGTTTGTGAGGGCACAAACTCATATGTTGATTTTGTGTTACTCGACATAGACTAGACTACTAGTGCTTGGCACATATACTATCCTAGATTGCTCAGCACCTATTACACTCTATCTTGCTTGACACATATATGATTCTCACTCACTTAGCATATGAAGCATTCTGACTTGCTCGAAATCAACTATGACTTAGCACCTATATATCACTAGGCAGTTATATACTGCTTGGCACCTGAAGTCACTCGACACCTATTGAAAATCTGACTTAGCACACACTATGTACTTGGCTTCAATACAAAAAGCGATTAAGTGTTTTGACACTCAAAGTTCAAAACTATCTAAGACCAACAATTTCCCCCTTTGACATGAGTGTCAAAAACACTTAACTAATCATTGTTAATCTGTCCTTATGAGTTCCTTATCTAAAAAATTTCAAAATTTGTTCAAAATACCTTAACTCCCCCTGAGCTGATTATGCTTAGAAATTTTGAAATCAAAATTTTGTGCTATGCTAAATGTGCCTGATGCTCTTTGTCTTTTTCCCTGTACCTATATTTTGTACCTATGTCTCTGTATCTAATCTATCAGAGCTTATGGAACATTTGCATTTGTATCAAAGATAGTTTTCATATGATTTCCAAAAAAAATTATCTCCCCCTCTTGACTATATCAAAATGAATGAAATTTATAGCATTCTCCCCCTTAGTTATATCCTCATTATATCTCCCTAAAACATATATCTCCCCCTTTATTATTTCTCCCCCTTTTTTGCCACTAATTTCAAAGGATTCTAAGGAGTAATACCATACTTAGCCAAAAAATATCTATTTACCTCCATTATTGTTTTTAGAGCTGCATCCCATTTCTCCAAAGCTATGTCAAGTGACTTGTGTTGGATGGCAGTCTCTACAGCAAGGTGTACAAGTCCATCAAGTGTAGAAAGATTTTGATCTTTCTTTAAAAAAAATTTAGCATAAACTTGTTCCTTGTGGAGGACTTTTGAATGATGGGTTATGGAGGACTAAATTTGCATCAATTTAGCCTTAATATTTGCTTCCTCTATTGTAAGTACAGCTAACTCCCTTTGTGTGTGAAGTAATTGTGCAAAATGCTTCTCACTCTAAGATGGATCTCTAGGTAATTGCATACTAGAGATTTTCACGTTTCTTTCCAATATTATTACTCTTCGATTAGTTTCTTGTGTGAAGTTGGAAAAATCACACAACTTCCTATACAATAAAAAAATATTTTCAAGAACAATTTTGACCTTATCAATTTTCTTGGCCAACTCAACCTGTTCAAATGCAATGCCACTTGATATCTTCTCATTCACTTTTCCTTGAAACTTTCTCTCTAACCATTCCATGAATTTAACATTGGTGTCTTGATCTTCATTTGTCACTTGGTCAACTATGTTTAATAGTTGCTCAATTATTGGCTTTCCTTCATCTAGTGATTGCAAGTTGAAGGCATCCATAAAGATGTCCTTAATGTCATGAAGTTCTTACTTATGTTTGAATTATTTTCTCAGTATTTCCTACCTCATCCTTCTATAAAATGCATTTTGCATTTCAGTCATTTGTGCTATTGTGATAGTCTTCAAATCATAAGAGAGTACCACAATCTCTTCATCTAATTTAGGGTCTTCATAGTGAAGTACCTTGGACACTCTTTTTGAACTTGAGCCTGGTGCTAAAAATTGTAAGGGGATAGCTTTAGTGCTCAACTTTTGAATGGTCTTTGTATGAGTGCTAGTCTTTTGTAATTCTACCAATGTTTGAATGGAAACCTTCTCCTTTTCTTTTTTTGCATCCTCTCTTTCATCTAACTTCCCTTTCTCTTCACTTAACATCTGATCATTATCACTTGTTGCACTTGGTGGAGGTGGTGATGGAAGCACCAAAACTTTAGTCTTAGTAGTTTTATATGTGAAAGGTGTATCCTTTGGTTTCACCTTTTCCTTTTTTGGGGCTGCTACTACTCTTTGTAACTCATCAATACTCACCAATATAGGACTTGTACATAACTATGCATGTAGAGTAGATTGGTGAAGGATCTTTGAAAGATCCTCTGTAGTAAGTGGATTGATGTTCTAAGCTAACTTTTTAGTAACATCCTTTATGATTGTTGTCTCTGTAGGTGTAGTGGTTACATGAGGTGGACTAGGAGATGGAAATTGTGTGTTTTGCTCACTCTGTTCTTCTTCTTGCTACTGGTCAGCTTTTTCCATAGTTTCTTCTCCCTTGGTTGATTCATCTTCTTCTTTCTCCTTATTCTCTTCTACTCCTTTTTCTTCCTCACCTTTCTTTTCCTCCTTTGCTTCCTCCCCTCTTTTCTTTTCTTCTACTTTCTTTTCCTCTACCTTCTCCTTGGCACTGGTTTCTAACTTATTGGTTTCATCTTCCTTATCATCAATAATCTTATAAATGGTTTTCCACAATTGTGTGGATTTATTTACAAAATCCTCAATCTTGTTTTGAAGGATGCAAAAGGCTCTATACTTGGGTGAAAATTTCCCACTATGTTTCTTATTTGCCTTGGTTATTTGAGCCTTTGTCATATCAACCTTCACTTGAGCTAGGGTAGATTCTTTGATCTCCCTCTCCATATTCAAACAATAATGCCACTTATTCTCAACTATCTCATATAGTTCCTTTGGCATAATATTATCAAGCTCTAGAGGTGTGTTTTTGAATTCTACCATCATGGCATACACAGATTCCTCTATTTTATTTTTCTCTTCCCTACTGAGCTTATTGAAATTTAGATATTTTAAATCATTTAAATCTACATTTTTAATCTTATTGCAAAGTTTTTCAATTGCAAATTTGGGAGGATGGCTTACCACTTTAAATTGGCTAATGTCCTCTGACTCTGTCCTTTCATCATCTGTATCTAGCTAAGCCACATACCTTCTTCTTTTCTTTTGCTCTTCAATAGCTTTTACAGTGGCTTTCTTCTTTTCTTTTGATGCCTCTTTGGCCTTCTCAGTAGATGCTCTTGTTGTGGCCCTTGTTGTTGGAGCTAGTTTGGTTGGAGCTGGCTTTGTGAACTTTTTAGGCTTGGGCTGAGCTGTAGGCATTTTTTTTTCTTTTCTCTTCTTCTGCACAGCAAGTGTAGGTGCTTCCTTAG
Organism: Cupressus sempervirens; assembly: GCA_028749045.1. NCBI lineage: Eukaryota > Viridiplantae > Streptophyta > Pinopsida > Cupressales > Cupressaceae > Cupressus > Cupressus sempervirens. The sequence continues at coordinate 246,839,969 of CM053788.1, read as the reverse complement.
CTTCTTCTCCCTTAGCACCTTCTTCCTCTTTGTCTTCCCCTTGGCCTTGTGTCAACTCAACTGGGCCTTGCCCTTGCTCACCTTCTTCCTCACTATCTCCTTCTGCTTGCTCTTCTTCTTCTTCTTCACCTGCTTCTCCCTCAATGTTTTCCCCAAATGTCTTCTTTATCTTTCTTACCATTTCATCTTTCTTCTTGATGATAGAAGCAATTTTCAACTCAGTCTCAACTTTAGACTTGACAAAATCATATGTCCCAAAGTGAGGAGTTGCCTTGTCTATCTCTTCTGCTAGTAGTTCTATGATTGCTATAGAGGCTTCATCTACATCAAGTTGATATCCTAATGGCCTTAACCATCTTACTCCTAGTATTACTACTTGAATGTAGGTGAAATCAATGTCAACCAAGAAACATATGTCATTGACATGTTTTTCTACTAGTGAAACTGGTATTCTCATTCTTTACTTCATAGATTTCTTAAAGTCTTCAAAATAGCTTTTCATTTGTGCCTCAAAATTATCTCCCATTTGATCAATGAATTCATTAATTTTTGTGACTAAAGACTTGTCATAATTCTATTTTACTTTCCCAATTGAAGGAAATTCTTCCATCACATAAAAAAATATACACATAAGAACTAAGCCAAATTTTCATTGAGCACCTATTGATCTCCTTATCACTCATAGGTTCTTATTAATTTTCTAAAGTATCAACTCTATTGAATCATAGGTATGATCTTTCTTCACCAACTTATAAGCCACATCAATAGCTATGCAGGGTATGATGTTTAATCTACTGGATTGATAGAATTTATGTGAAATTATCCTCACAACAAAGTCAAGTAAGGGTTCAGTAACAGTGTTAATAGTCATTCCCCTATTGTTCCATTTTGCATCAATATTCTTCTCAATAACCTCCTTTCTGTCACTTCTCAAAGTCTTTGGTCGATCTAGGGTTGGGAGTCCAGTAACCCTATGAACTATCATCTTAGTAATATTGATAGGTCCTATCTCTAGCCATAGATATCCATCATGAATTTGGCTCAAAACAATGTGAACCCATTCTATCTTAAACATCGTAGGGAAAACTAGGGTTTTGGTCAAACCCTTCTTCTCAACAATTTCAAACTCATCCTTCACTATCCCATTGTCACATAGCTTTTCATAGGCATGGAAGTTCTCTAGATCACCTAGGCACAAATTTTGTAGTTGTACCATTTTCTTACATCTTGAACCATGACAACCTTAGGTGGGATAATAGATAATGCACCATTCAGGTCATTTTTATAGGTAACTTCAGGAATTGGCCTAAATTTGGGCTATTTGTCTTCATTGCTAACTAGTTGGATCTCATGATCTTCCTTATCCTTGGGTTTTCATGAGCTAGAGGCCATTAGTGAATTAGGGTTTTAAATGTATTAAAAATTGTAAGTTTGTGTAGCTCAGCACTTGATCAATAGCTTTGAATCAATGAATTTGTTTTGAATTGTTGTTGGAATCAATGCAATGACTACTGCTACTTGATCACCTCTTCAATCTTCTTGTCTTTTCTCTACATTTGAATGGCATGAAAATGAATAATAATTGACCTTATACCTATCAAAGACCTAGCATTAAATACTTCATGCATATAGCTATAAACTTGGCTCCCATTGTATTTCATTTACTCGGCCTCCACTAGACTTCTACTTCACTCAACTTCAACTATCATCTTAGTAACTATTGGAAACTCAACATCTATTATAGCTTTAATCGGCATCTAAGGGTAACTCAACAGCTTCTTCAATATTTTTCTTTGCATCTTTTCTTATGCTAGTTTCTTCTTTGCAGTACTCCTTTTGTTCTTTGGGATTGATGTATAATATAACTTTATATATCAATCCCATACATCTATTTTTCTTAGTTGGATGAATTGTGATCACTTGACCCTTTGGGTGAAGTGATCCCTCCATTAGATATGTTGCATTCACCTTTCTTCTTCCAAATCTTGTTCATTTTTCCTCCTATTTGTTCAACATCAACCTTCTCTTTTCCTTTGTTGAATTCTATCTTGGATGGTTTTTACTTTGTAGGGTAGTTCCTACTGATATGACTATTCTTGAAATAATTGAAACATGTAGTTTGGCTCAACCATCTACTATAACTTCCTCTAAAATGTGTCCTTATGCAATTTTAGGAATGTTTCCATACTCCTAAAAATAGTGATAGCTATACCTAGTATTGTAATCCTAGTTGTAGTGATGTGCATGGTTGGTTCCTCTTGTAGGCTGATTAGGTGTCCACATAGGCTTTGATATACATTCAAATTCTATATGTCCATACTTTTTGTAGTTTTAGCAGTGTCCTTCAAATCTTGTTGTCCTCATAGTCTTTTTTCTACATTCATGTGCTTGATGTCCTTGCTTTTTTTACTTGTGAAAAAAGCTTGCATTGATAGGCTTATCATGTTGATGACTATTCTTGCTCCTGCACACATTAGAGGTATGTCCATTTTTACCATAGAAATGATAAGTAGGCTTAGTGTTATTACCTTTTTTACTCCTTTCTTCTGCAGTCTTGGATGATTCTCCTTGTTTAGTGCTGGTGTAACCAAGTCCTAAAGTGTCATTACTAGCCCTTGGTGATTTTAGTAATTATTCAAAGTACTTCATAGCCTCAATGGGTTTTTTGTAACTTTTTGTTATCTCTTTCTCTCTCTTCAATTCATTCTATAAATGTTCATTCTGCATCTTTAGAGTAGAAAGCTCAATATCCTTCATGTTTAGCTCATGATGATCATTCATCATCTAACTTAAGGTGTCTAGTTGCATGTTTGAAATCTTTTCAAATTCAATTGTCTTCTCTTCTAGTCTATTGGTAAGATTTCTCTTGTCATCTTCTATCGTGGCCTTTTCTTCAATGGATCTCTTCTTTTATTTAGTCACTTCACAAAGCATTATGGCTTGTGATTCTTGTTTAAGCTTGAGTAATCTAATTTCTTCAGCTTGTGCTCTATTTTTCTCCATCAGTTCTACTATTTTTGCATGAAATTCCTTGGAATCTCTATTGGAAAACACTTGTGTGGTATCAATCTCCTTATAGTGTATGTAATTTTCAGCTATGGCTATCTCCTTTCTTCTTTTTAATGATTTTCTCAATTCTTCTGTAGCTTCTTCCACTTTGTGTAGAGCTAGGTGCACATCAATCACCTAATTATCTATGATCTTCCCAAGTTTGAAGACCTCCATATTCAAATATTTTCTCTAAGTTGTTAGGCTTCTCCTTGTGAGAACCAATGCTTTAATACCAATTGTTTGAATGTTCAAAATGGGAAGAGTACTTCTAAGAGGGGGGGTGAATCCAAAGTAGCACACTTTTAACCTTTTTCAACCATTTAAACATATAACTTAAAAATAAACTGCATGCATGTAAATATATAAATAAACATAAAGTAAACACATACAATAACACACAGCACCAGAATTGGTAACCCTAAAACCCTCCAGGAATAAGAAGGTAAAACTAGGGTGGGGATGATACCCACAAAAATCACTGCAGCAAAAAATGTTTGACCACTTTTGATGGTGTGCCTTGTGAAAGGCTTTACACTATATCAATCGTGATCTAGTTAGAGGATTTGCAAACACTTACATGAAGTGTCACCCTGTTAAAGGATTTACAATAGGCTATTAAACCCACCTAATACATAGGATTTACAATCACCTTCTCCAAATGTTCTCCTACCTAGCTATTAAGCTAACCTATCAATATAGGATTTCCAACTTCTAATACAATGTTAAGAAAGTATTCAAGCAATAGACTTGAAAATATGCAATCTCTAATTACTGGATTTAGGCACTTGATTTTCTCTCTTTGATCTTGATCCTCTAAGATCTTATATCTGATTGTGTCTCTTGACCCTTGTACTATTCTGATCAACTGGATGTATAATTGTTGCTCTGTTCCTCTAAGTCTTACTCTCCTCACACTAGATTTCACTATAATCTCCCTATACACTACTCTCTATAACATATGCAATGGATTTTTCAACCTCCTTTTAAAGATTTTGAAGACTTAGGGTTAGGTATGGATTTGATCCATATTGAATCTCAAATTCTCACTCATACCTTGCATTTTTCTTATTAGTTGCATGCCTTCTCCATTTTTCTGATTGGTTGCATGCTGATCGCATAAGGAATGTAAAAGATTTGATCTTATCCTTTTTCTCCTTCGAAATATCTCTATGTTAGCTACAAAAATGGTTTACATCTAAGTTTTTGAGGGCACAAACGCATATGTTGATTCTCTGTTACTTGGCACATACTGGACTACTAGTGCTTGATACATATACTATCATGGATTGCTTAGCACCTATTACACTTTGTCTTGCTTGGCACATATATGATTCTAACTCACTTGACATATGAAGCATTCTAACTTACTTAGCATCAACTATGACTTAACACCTACATATCACTCGGCACTTATATACTGCTCAAAACTTGAAGTCACTCAATACCTATCAAAAATCTGACTTGGCACACACTGTATACTCAGCTTCAATACAAAAAGTGATTAACTATGTTGACACTCAAATGTCAAAACTATCTAAGACCAAAAATTTCTAGGGTAGTTCACTATGGAGACCCTACACTTGATGAAGAAGTAGTCATACCAATTTATGACTCAAGGACCATGAACCTGCAATAGATAAATGAAATGCAAGATGCACTAGAAAGGAGAAAGAGGCAAGAGATACTCAAAAATGAGTATAAGTAGAAGCAAGCATTGGTGGAAATCAAAGAAATATTTCTTGATACATTTAGCTTGCAAGTACATGATGAAACTTAGCCCATAATGGAGAAATTATCCAACATTATGGACTAGGTACAGAATGAAGACCTAGAAACTAATTTCAAATTATTAGAATGGTTAGAAAATAAATTTTAGATGAAAGTAAATGAGAAGATATCAAGTGAAATAGCACTTTCACAAGTTGAATTTTTGAAGAAGATTGAAAAAGTAAAGAAAGTACTTGAGAATGTATCCTCATTGTACACCAAATTATGTGATTCCTCATATTTCACATAGGAAATGAGCCAAAGGATACTGTTTGAGCGAAATCTAAAGATTTCTAGCACTCAACTACTAAAAGATCCAATTGAGAGTGAGAAGCATTTTGCAGCTATGCTTTGCACACAAAAAGAATTAGTTGTTTTGACAGCTGAAGAGGCCAATATTAAGGAAAAATGAATGCAAATTCAATCCTCCATAACTCCACATCTGGAAGTACTTCATAAGGAATAGGCCTATTTAGAAAATGTACTAAAGAAAGATCCTAATCTTTCTACTTAAGAAGGTATTGTCCATCTTGTAGCAGAGATAGCCATCCAACACAAGTCATTGGAGATAGCTTTAGATAATTGGGATGCTTCTCTCAAGATGATTATGGAGATAAATAAAACATTTTTGGCAAAGTATTCTATTCATCCTTAGGACCCTTTGACATAAGTGTCAAAAAAGGGGGAGATTGGGGGAGAATTAGAATATTCAATTCATTATTTAGTGTATCTAATAAGAATGGAGAGATATAATGTTTTTAGGGAAATGTGAATAAGAATGATTACATAGTACATTCTTTGATGGAAGCAATAAAGAATATCCATAGGGGGAGATATTCCAATTCACATTTTGAGGAAGTAATAAAGCCAAAAGGATGCAAAACTGCAAGGAGATGTGAAAAGGGAATAGATACAAAGTATAGGAAGTAGAAATAGGGTACACAGATACAAATAAAGATAGATAAGGAACAAGGTATCATATATATCAGCATGAGACATATTCAACATGAGAATTCTAGTAATAGGAATGGTAATGGCACATCAGCTCAAAAGGAGTTACAAGATTTAGAGGTATACAAAATTTTGAGTACATTTTTGAAGTCTTGCATATATGTTGAATAGATTATGTAGTATACTCATAGAGATTAGATTTATAAAGTTTAGTTAAGTTTTTTTTACCACTCATGTCAAAGGGGGAGATTTTTGGTCTTAGATTGGTTTTGAAATTTGAGTGTCAACACACTTAACCAATTCTCAAGGCAATGCCGAGTATAATACAGATACTAAGCTACAATGTATGTTGAGCTAGAAAATTTAATAGGTGTCAAGTGAACTTCAAGTGTCCAGCAATTTTTAGGTGCCAAGTGAAGTTCAAGTGTCGAGTGATGTATAGATGACAAGTCACTATAGATTCCAAATAGAGTATAAGTATCGAGTGAAACAGAATTGCTATAGGAGTCAAGTGAGCTAGTTTTTCTATATGTGTTGAGCATTAGCAACTAGTATGTGCCGAGCAACACAAAATCAATATATAAATTTGTGCCTTCACAAACTCAGATGTAAATTTTTTTTGGAGTCAATATGAGATGAATCTCAAAAGATCTTCTAGATAAGAACAAATATTTCACATTACCTATGTAATCAACATGCAGCCAATAAGAAAAATGCAGAAAGCATGCAACCAATAAGAAAAGTGCAAGAAATGAGCAAGAAATAAAGATCTAATATTGATCATAGATTCATACCTAACCCTAAGTCTTCAAAATATTTAAAATGAGGATGAAACTTCATTGTATATGTGGATGAGAGAAGTGTATGGGTGAACTATAGTGAAATTCAGAGAGGAGTTTAAAAGACTTAGTGAAGAATAGAGCAGGATTGTAGAATCTAGTTATTGAAGAACAAAGTATCAAAACCATGTAGATTGATATATCAGATCAAGCAAGGATCAAATCAGCAAGAGTAGAACAAGGATCTAGAAATAGCAATTGAAGATTGCTAAGCTATTAGGACAAAAAAAATTCTAATACTCTCTCTCAATTGTATTAGATATGGAAATCCTATGGACTTAGGTTGGCCTAGTAGCCATTTGTAAATCCTTTAATAGGGTGGCATTCCAAGTGAATGTACAAAAGTACTTTAACTAGGCCTACTTTTAGTAGGGTAGTGAAATCCTTTAACTAGGTCACTTTTAACAGAGCGTAAAGTCTTGAACAGGATAGGCCTTTCATAGGAAAAACCATTGGAAGTGGTCAAACATTGTAACTTTGAATAGTTACACATTGCTGCAGTGATATTTTGTGGGTGTCATTCCCACCCTAGTTTTACCTTCTCATTTTGGAGGTTTTTGGGTTACCAAATTTGTGTGTTATCTATTTTCATACATGTCTTTACTTTCATTTTTATTAGATATATTTGATGCATGTAAATGGTTTCAATTAAATGAATTTGAAAAGGTTCAAGTTTGTTACTTCTAATTCACACCCCCCCCCCCTCAGAAGTAAATCTTCCCACTTGTAAATTCCAATAGATGGCAGTGTCTATTTTTGCACAAAATGTGCCAAAAAAAGTGCCTCCTCTCGATTGAAGAAAAAACCTCATAAAAGCTGGGGTTTTTATCTCTGAATCACAGCTTCAAAATCTCCAAACTAGGAAGTAGTAGGGAGGCTCTGATACCATGTAGAAGATGTGAAAACCAACTTTATAGATCACCAAGAACACCTGCATGCAAATAACCTATACTAAAGAGAAACCAGAGAAGGAAAAAGCTGACCTTGGAAAATTTCAACAGTGTGAGAGAAAAATGTATTCCAAGATTATGAAAATGAAAAATACAAGAGTTCAACCTTAGAGGTGAACAAAACTCTAAAAAGAAATAAAAGTAGGTTGCACAATATAATTAATATAAAATATTAATTATATGCACCTAGGAGATAGCTTAAGTAACTAGAGTAATAAACAACTTAATTAACTAAATCAAGATGATCTAATTAATAATCATAAAAGAATAATTACTCTAAAAAAATTCATAGTGTTTACTGAGTCAAGTGCTAACTGAGTTTAGATTACTTGGAAGTGATTAGTATGAACCAACATTTTATATCCACTGAGATAATAATGATGTTAAGTGTTGACAATGGTTGTCAAGTATTAGAAACTCATCGAGTTTGTCTTCAGAACCTGAGTACTAGCAATTGGGCCAACTTTGTGTATTTTGCTGAAACTTGTATTGTAGCTAACTTTTGTCATGTGAACTATAAATTGGATTGGTATATATGTAATGTATTATATCACATCCAAATGGAATATAAGAAGATATATGTGAGTTCAAAGTAAGAAGCCTAGAAGAAGTATAAGGAGTAGCAAAGATTTATCAATCACAACAAGGTGATCATTCTACTCCAAAGGAATCTCAACTAGAAAATCAAAGTTACAGACTAGAGATCAAAATTTGGTTCATCCTAACATATGGAACAATTAAATCCTTTCATAAGGTAGGCTTAACAGTCCTTTGTAAATCTCCTTACCAAGTGCATACTTCATTGTATGTTTTGTAAATCCTTTTATAAGGTGGACCTAATAGTCCTTATTGCTCCTAATAGGGTGGATCATCAAAAGCGATCATCGTAAGCCTTAACTGACCAACTTTATACTACAATACTAAATCTTGTAGGTATCATCCCCACCCTAGTTTTACTTTCTATTTGGAAGGTTTATGTGTCACCATATCTTGTGTCAAAGTTTTAGGAATGTTTTAATGCTTTCAGTTTTTCATGCATGCAATTAGATCATAATACATATGAAAGATTAATGATGGGGACACAACCCAAGAACAGAATGGACACAACAGAAAAGGGAAAATATATTAACTAAGAAAATAAGATAGTACAAATAGTATAGAGAAAATAAACTTCAAAACATGCCCTAAGGGCTTACAATAGCATAAATCTGGAGATAATTTCTCCTTTTACAATGCTAGAAATCTCCTTCAATAGACCCCAGAGGGTTAAGGACTAGGAGTACATTCTAGAAAGTGCTAGTAGGCATCCACTGACCAAATAGAAGGTTCCAGAAGCTACATTAGAAGTCGGTGCAAATTTAGAAGAATCCAGAAATGGTAACCGAACTTTCGAGAGGCATAACTTTTGAACCATAGCTCTGATTGACGAACTGTTTACATTTTCAGAAAGCTCTCGAAGCACTTTATAGCCCTATGGACCAACTTTTCTCGTCCCCCATTTTTTGACCCTTTTTGAGGTCATTTAATGCCCCTAACCTAACTTTGAAGCATTCTTAGGAGGTCTCCAAAACTCAAAAAACTGCAATAACTTTCAAACCGTGGGGCCTTTTGACTTGATTCTTTTTTTGGAATGCTCTAAATCACAATTACATTCATCTAGCCAATTCACACCTTCTAGGTCACCAAAATGATGGCCAAATTGCATGCTCCTATATTTTTCAGGATTTTCTAGCACACTGATAGTTGAACTGTGAGAGTTGGAACCTTTATTTGACCCAAATGGGTATCCAAAAATGAAAAGACATGAAATAGAAACTAAGTCTAAGTAAATTTTTTTGGGTGACATAGGATTTCCCTTATACCTCTGGATGCTCCTACATCAATTAATTAGTGAATTAAGAATAAGTTTTACTATTTCCTGATTCACCCCTCCCCTCTTAGTAACCTATCCTTTCTTATATTTTTGACACCAATATCTTGCATAAATGCCATCAATTATCTTGCATATGCTCCAGATAAGGCTAGCAAACTTATCTGAAAATGGCTCCCATGCTACTGTAGACCACTGTTGAAAATACCCAATGCATCCAAATGACAAAATAACCTACACTCACTTTTCTTTTTTTAATTATGGACCTAATTTGGTTGAAATTTTGACCAAATTGGGAAACCCTAAGTTGGTCAAAATTTTGACCAACTCAAGTAATTTTTTTTAAAAGCATTCAAGAAGCCCATTAGGGCTTGGTTGAAATAAAAGGTCAAAAATTGACCTAAAATGTACTAGTGCAGGTACCCCACAGCATGAATAAAAACCCCAATTCCTTCATCTTCTCATTTCTAGTCTTATATGCCACTTTTCATGGATTCTTCTCATTTGAGCTCCTACAGTGACAGTTTCTCTTTGCATACAAATATCAATAATGTTTATTTCTTATCTATTTCTATAAAACAATTATGAGGTAAGATATCTATATAAAGTTGGATGTATTTAGACCAATGCTAATGATTTGAGTTTGTGTAATCATTTTCATGATGTCTCCATGATATTTTTCTATCTTTTATGTGACTAACATTCAATACTAGTAGATCCTAATATCATAGGTTTGAGCTCAAGTACATACCAAATATCATGTTCTAGCATTGAAAATGCAATAAAAACAAATGGATGGACCAATTCCTCTAGTAATTTAGAAAAAAAATTCAAAAAATTGCAAGTCCCTTACATGTCCAAGGCATTAATTTTCCTTTCTCTATTAGGAATCTATTAGGTTATTCTATTTTAGAAAGAAGGGACTTTATCATATATGCCCCTACTTATTAAGCTCTACAAACTAGTTATTATCTCAAATATTTTACAAATACTAGTAGCCTTTGTTATCACACTCCTTCGAGATGGTCTACAATAAATAGTGGTTTTAAACATTCTATTACATTTTATTTTTCCCTTCATGTCTCTCATTATGACCCTTGTTTTACTTTATAGAAACTACATTTTCTGCAATGTTAAGTTCCACATCTCTATTATTATGGTCCTAGTTTTCATTTTCTGGAGCATTATGCACTTCCATTACACCTTGCATTGGAGGTCCATAATTTTGCCTTTTTTTAATCGTGTATTCTATTAGATTGAAATAACTTCCATTGCATGCTTCTTTGACTACCTCCAACAGTGAAAATCAATATTTTGCACATTATTTTGTGAGTGAACCAAGAAAACTAGAACCAAATTTATCCTCTACACAATAACTTTGGGAAAAACAACTATAATATAATTTTAGTTTCCAAGAGGATATATATATGACCTCTAGACTACTCCTTGCAATATCATTGTATAAAATGTAAATAAACCTAATTGTTTCATGGGAACAAAGTAAGAGTTATAAAAATTATTAGACTTGGCATTGAACTTGTGTAGGAGTTCTAAAGATTTGTGTAATAAAGAAAAAAATATTTAGTCAAATCTAGCATGTGTTTGAAGAAGAAGTAGGTAGATGGAGTGAGGGGATACTTTAAGAATTCATGAAATTTTGGGCAATAGGGATTAAATTTATCATGTAAATTTCTTGATTTCCTCCAACAATGGAAAGCCTATCAAAATTAGGTTATTCATGAGACCAAACACCCATGATCAAATCTAATATGTGATGATGTTTCCAAGCATGACATAGATATGAAATTTAAACATTATGTTGAAGCAATTTTGAGAGTTCAAACTAAACTATTTTGTGGAGGATGATAGGTGGTCCTCAACTTGGTAGCCTAGGAAAAGGCACATTGGAATTAGGAGATCAATTTATGGAGAGAGATTTCAATCTCGGTGCTAATATTTTTGAGATAATTTTATAGTCCATGTTTTCCATAGAGATGAGATAGTAGTTGGCTAGGTGCTTTTCATTGTACTTTTGCATGATAATAACACCATCATCTTTTTACCATATACTCCCTAGGGTAGAGATAACATAGGAGAACAAATCAATTGAAAAGATCATAAAGCTAAGTAAAGTTCAACTTCTTTAGGCTTCTTTGTGCTTCAGCTATCTAGTTAAATTACTCAATAACCTATAAATAAATGGTAAATATTTGTGAGAAAAGAACTCTAGTTTCATCTACTATCATATTTCTATCAAAATAGTTGAATCATATAATAAAACATCCCATTATCTTCCTTTTTTGAACAATGAATGTTTAAGATTGAAGAATCCAACAAAATAATCACTTCAAATGGAATGTAAATAAGATCAATAGTGACAATGGGGTAATTTTTATGAGCTTTTGGATGCACATTTCCAATTAGCTTATTATTTTATACTTTACACAATAATAAGAGGAGACTTTATTTAAACTAAAAATGTCCAATAGTTGGAAAAAAAATTCCAATCCTATTTTATGTCAAAGATTTAGTAGGAAGGTGAACCAAATACTCCCACCTATTTATAATCTCACACATTTCTCAATATTCACAATCCTTTGTCCTAATAATCCTGAACAAGGATCATAGAGTACCATCTTGGTGTCAAACTTCAAAATCCCCTTTTAAATTTTGCAAAGTATGAGAAAACAATACAAACTTTCACAAATCAATAGTGAAATAAATCATACTCTACAATAGCTTTAACAACACAAGCTACTTATTCTCTATAGTGTTGGCCACTAGATAAGCCCCACTATATTCAAACATATATTTATGACCCTCATCAACTTGGGTAGGAAAAATAATAGAGTTTCCATCTTCATCTTCATTGCACAACTTGGGAATCCTGAGATCAAAACTACCACTTTTAGGACTGAATTTGGTGGATTGAAAAGAGCCTTCCATATCAACAATGGATTCTGATTCCTTCACCACTTCTCTCATGTTGTGACTTTTAGCTACCATTTCCTCAACACATCTCAATGCTAATATTAAGAACTTGCCAAATCCTTTCAAATTCACTTGTCTCAATTCAAGGTCCATTAACTCCTCTTACAAGTATTCTATACCCCCACTTTCAAAGGCCTCCTTGACAAGTTGAACTATGTATTTCTATATTTCTCTCCTTCAATGGGGAGGTTTTTTCTAATAATCTCTAGAAAAACAATACCAAAATTCTACACATTGCTTTTCTCACTCAATTTCTAGGTCACATAGTATTCTGGATCCAAGTAACCATGCACAAAATTTAACTCCATGTATTAGTGATAATCTTCAAATTGGCTATCTTTTTCTTCTCTATTTCTGCAAAAAATGTATTGAAAATGTCTTCTAGGTGAGGGGAATCAATTTTTTATTTGGTTTCTTCATCGTTTATTATAGAAATAAAATTTATTTTGATCTCATTTGGTATTCAAAATTCATTTTATAAGATTGAAAAAAGGTACAAATATCTTCATTTGTGAGTTGCGAGAAATTAGTAGGTTTCATTCTAACATGATATGGATTATAAATGTGATTTATTTACATAATCTATTTTAAGTGAGGTAGCTAATATAATCTCCTACATAAATTTAAATGAACAACATACCCCTCCATATTATCTAGCTAATGTGATTTACTTTTACAATGTTCCAGCAATTTTTGTTCTAATTCTTCACCAACATTTTTTATTCTAAATCTTCAATGCTTTCAAATTTCTAGCATTCAATTTACAATCTAAATTACCTACTATCAGCCTATATAATTGGAAATGTTATTTATAATCATTATAGAATTTAATGGAACTATTAAGTCCTCCATCTGATTGTGAAGTCAAGTGCACATTGAATTAAGCATGGTATTATAAATTTCTCCCATTAACTTTGGGTCTTATTCAAAGATAATTGACTATGAAAGTTGTGTAAACTAAATTTGACCTTAAAGAAAAGCTTCCCATGCTTCTTTCTTTGAACATTTTGTATGGAACAAATTGTGTCACACCATTGATATATTATAAAGAGACCAAAAGTTTGGTTATGTCAAAGATTGGTTGAAGTTAAAACTAAATTCAAGTTCAACCATTAAGGGGTATGCCATTAAAAATAGATAATAAATGAAGCAATTTGTATCAAAAACCTTCCAAATTCGGAACTCTTATGTTGACATTTAATTGGGCATCTAAAGAAAATCCAAACTTCATTATTACGTTTAATTGAGAAAATTAGCTAAATTGGTTTTAAGATATGTCACTTCGACTTTAGTATTGATTTTAATAGAAAAAAAATGGTTGGTTAATGGAAAGGAGAATCAATAAAAATAATTTAATGATAAATAACTTTATTAATAGAAATAGTAATGTAAAATCTTTACATATAGATTTAGTATGTTTTTACCAGAATAAATTCCTTATGTAATGGGTAGGAAAATTAAGAAGTTATTTCATATAAATAACAATAAAAAAAGAAATTATCCATTATTTTTTAATACTAATCAATTTGTATTATATACATATATGTGTGTGTGTGCATGTACATTTCTTATATTCATTTACTTATTGGCCCATGATCTATTAATTTTTCTATAATTTGTAATCAAAGATATCCATAAAGGATGACATTGAGAACCTTCCATTCATCTAAATGATTTAGACCTACATATCATTCTTATCCATTAGATGCCATACATAAAGTTTACTAGTCCAATAATCCACATACAATTAAGAGTTGGCATGTATCATTTAATTGAAAGGTTGAAACAAAGAAAAAGAAACATAAAAAATGTCATGAAAGACTCTCTCAAGGGGAAATGGAGTTTAAAGTCAAGTGTAAGTTCTAAAATCTCTTGTACCAACTAATATTTTGGAAGATTTAAATATAGTTCACAAAGATACAAAGCTAGATAAAAGTAGGCCTACTTGTGTAACTTGATTTGGTGAGAGGGGGATGTGGATATTAATGTGGGGTTAGTGATTAAATTATAGAGAAAAACAATTGAATAGAATAGTATTCACATAGTCCCATCAAGGGAGGAAAATTTACAAGATTTGCATAGCTTATGCCTTGCATCAATCATGTTAGATAAATACATTTAGCATACTGAAATTGAGAAACATAAGTACACTAAGATACTCATGCAAAGAACTTCCAACAAAATATCTAATGATTCTATGAATGATCTACATAGTGAAAATCTCCACACATGGTTCATTCAACAATAAAATTGAATAAGACCATCCTCACAAAAACAAGAAGGAATCGAATAGTTTATTTTCTCAAATGATCAAATTTATAAGAAGATATGAAAGATAGTCCAAATAAGTAATCAATATGAAATGGGAGTTGTGTTGATGTGGTATATGGAGATATAAATGGAAAATATTTATAGGGGTGAGATGGGATCATTTGGTGAGAAATGTGAAGAAGAAAGAGTGATAAAATAGATAATGCTTTGTGTTTGATCACACTTCGTGATCAGGAAGAAAGTGTGCTTCAAAAGAAGAAAAATGAAAAATGATAGTTTTTGTAGTTATCATTTGTTTATTATAGACAAGGTATATAGTGTTCACACAAAATATATTTCATCTAAATTATATCAATTTTTCCAACTTACTTATTGGGATTCACAAAAATAACATATATTTACAACAAAAAGTACTCAAATGATATCATATGGTCAAATTGTATTTATATGTCAAATGTCTTGCAGTCTGTAAGCACATTTTAATGCAGTTTGCTGAAGAAATACATGGTGATTTTAATGTAGTTTAGTAAAGAAATACCTTGTTCACTAATATTACCATCTTCAAAACCATATGTGCAAATATAAATATTAAGTACAATATATCCAATATTTTTGCAGATAAATGTTGAAAACAGATTGATACAAGTATGAATATGTGTTTTAATGATTATTTTGTCACTGATGTCAAAAATGCTACTTGTTGGTAAGATAATTGTTTAGATGATTTGAGTACTATCATTTGTTTGATTGACAAAGAGGATTTGATCAAATGAGGTAATAATAGCAACTAGAGGAAAGGTTGAGTTATGATATGAAAAAGAAGTACAAAGATTAGTTAAGACAATGATATTATAATGCATTAATTATCTACTTAAGGTTACAAAGGATAGGTATTCTAATTAAAGTTGAGAAGGACAAGTTAAATGAATTCAGTCTACCAAGCTTAATAATATGAATAGTAGGTGTTAATCAAAGTTAGTATAAACCAACCAAAAAATTAGTTGGAGCCAAGAAAAGTCAAATTTTAGTATATGCTAAGTGACACAGTGTAAGTTAGGTAAATTTTAGTTGATGTTGAGTACCAATAAACTTTAGTTCATGCCGATTGTTTTCATAGTGGATGCCAAGCAACGCAATATGTGTCAAGTATCAAAAGCAAGTTAATGGTGAGTATCAACATTATGAGAAAGATTGTGAATTTGATAAATTTGAGTCGACAAGTTTCATTTCTTAGATTGTATGAACCATGTGTAAGATAATTAGGATGAGTTGGTGGCACAAAATTTAAGATAAATTATTTCAAGGTTAATTCAAAGAATATTAAAGGAGAAGTTTCTATAAGAGAATAAAATGAAAAGATGGGTAAATTCATTGAATCCTACCTAAGCCTAAAATGGACTATGGAAGATGAACAAAAAATATCTAACTTCTCTTTATAAGGGGATATAAGGCATGAAACAAAAGTTAGCATGTGTGAGAACCCAAGAAAGACAAGGAGTCTAGGGAGTTATTTCATATGGTGGTTGAACAATAGAGTTTGCTATTGGCATGCAAAGTAAGAAGACTTGAGGGTATGGATGCTTGAAGGGTGGAAAATATATCATAGTTGAAGTGTGTGAAAGCCAAGCTAAAGGAGGACTGAAATAGAGATTTGTAATCTACAAAGTGAGTTATGGGTTGTTATCAGATCAAGCCTTACTATTACTCTCTAATCATTGTATCAATCTAGGGTAAATCTTTTGGATTAAGGTTGACCTAACTATCATTTATAAATCCTTTAACTGGGTGACATTCTAAGTGAATGATCTAAAGTCCTCTAACAAGGCTCACTCCTAACAAGGTGTTTGAAATCCTCTAACTAGGTCACATTTAATAGTGTGCATTGTAACCTTTAATAGGGTTGGCCTTTTACAAGGCATCACTTTAGAAGAGTGAGAATTAGTAGCATGTTACTAATGGTCTTTCCCAAATTGGGTTTCCACATAAAATTATTGTGTCAAATGTGTTATTAAATTTGTAATGTTTCATACTTACATTTCTGCAAAGTTGATTTGACAGTAACCTACAAATTTAAGTGATTGTATGATCTAATGCATTCATGATGAAAATGTTATATGGGTGTGGATTCACTAAGTTGTGAAAAGTTTTAAGTGTACATCTAGACCTTGGATAACTAATTAACCCCCTATTCCCTCTCAATTATTCTAAAGAATTCCAAAAATTAGTATCAGGGCCATTTTCTTAAGAGGACAAGTTTGAAGGTACTAGTAGAAAAAAGATCAAGATGTCAAAAAGAGAAGTACCCAAGCCTAATAGAATAAATTTCCTACATAAAAAAGTCTAATGAAGCTAAACCTAGGAGGTCTTGGAGATCATGCATAATCTACCATCACCATAGAGCATGTTGATCCTACTGGAGCCCTAACTGCTAAAGATCTAAAAAAGAAGAAAGAACACAACTAGACAATGTTGGAGATTGTCTCTACCCTAAGTTATGCCAAGTTTGATGATATCAAGGGTTGTGATAGTGCAAAAAAAATGTGGGATGCTCTTCACACCATCTATGGAGGTAATTCAAATGTTCTAAGAGCCAAATCTAAAATTCTTAGATGTATGTTTGATGATATAAGAATGCAAGAAGGTGATAATGTTGCTCAATATTGCTCTAAGATAAAGGATGTTGTTAATGAAATAAGGGGATCTACTAGTAAGATAGATGATGAGAACACTACTATCCATTTATGATATTAAATTTTGTGCAATACAAGAACTAAGATGTGTAACAGGTTCTAATCTGACTCTTGAAGGGCTAGTAGGTAGGCTCACTACTTTTGAGCTATCTAATTTTGATATTTCAAATCTAGCAATGTTGAACCAAATTTTAAAGACAAGCTATCATTGAAGGAACCTAATGAGAAGAAGAAGAAAAAGTTAAAATATTGTCCAATGATAGTGATACAAATGAGGAAGATGTAGAACAACTTCAAGCACTACTAGCAAGGAGATTTTATAGAGGCAAAGGAAAATTCAAGTATAAGTTACCTATTATGTGTTTCAATTACAATGAGGTTGGTCATATTGTTGCTAGATTTCTAGACAAGAAAAATTATAGAGATGGAGACAAGTCCAAAAGTAGAAGAGATAAAGAGAACAAAGATTATGAAGGCAAAGGTAAGAAGTCTTACTGCATTGTTGAAGAAGAAACCAAAGATGGATATGATGATCATGATTCTAAAGTGGTATCTATTGCAATAAAGGATGATTCTAATGAGGATGAGCTAATTGAACTGGTGTCTTGTGTAAACAAGAATGACAGATGGATCATTGACAATGGGTGTTCACATCACATGACTAGAGACAAAAGTAAGTTCATTACCTTGAATTATTATGATGAAATAGTGTAAGTTTTGGTAATGATGCACCTTGTCTGATAAAAGGAAAAGGTTCTATCAAACTCACAAAAAAGATTTTATGTGACAATACTTATTATGTTGAAGGACTTAACTATAATTTGATAAGTGTGTCACAACTAAATAGTTTAGATTGTAAGGTTGAGTCTAAAAATAGGATTGCTAAGATATATAGTACTAATGGAAAACTAATTAGAAAAGGTGATCAAACTAGAGGTAATATATTCTACATTGATATGGATAATGCTACTTGTTTAGTTATAGAATTCAATCAAGAAGGATCAGGTATAAGCTAGAATAGAGTTCTATAATCAAAAATTTAGTTGCATCAAGAATTAGGTCATCTCATTATTATTTTCTAACAATTGCAATCTAAATCTCTTAACAGAGTTGGCTTAATAGCTATTTGTAAAACCTCTAACAAGGTGGAAGTTCTATTGAATTGTCTAAAGACCTCTAACAAGGCCACTCCTAACAAGTTGATTGAATCTTTTTATAGGGTCACACCTAACAGTGTGTTTTTCAACCTTTAACAGGGTTGGCTCCTAACAAGGCTCACTTTAGAAGAGTGAAAATAATAACTAGTTGCAATTGATGGTTTTCCCAAATTTGATTTTCATGTTAAATCCTATTGTCAAATGTGTTCATGATATATTATTTATGTGTTTGCATCTAATTCAAAATATTGGTAATCATAGATAACATCGAAGATGTGCATGTTAAGTACTTACTGAGTATATTCAGGATTTACTGAGTTACAACATTTTGTGTGTGTTTTTCATGCATCAGTAGTATTTAATTTTTAGAGTTTATTTTGTACTTACATCTAAAGGGATCAGGGAGATTGATTTTGGTGGTAATTGATTCACCCCTCCCCTTTTAGTTACTCCTCTTATATTTCCAACAATTGGTACCAAAGCTTTTGGTGCTTGTAGAGAAGGTTTTGAGGACCTAAGCTAAAGATCAAGATGTCTTACAGAAGAGAGATTCCCAAGTTGAACAAAGACAATTTTGCAACATGGAACGGACTTATGAGGTTACATTTGGCTACCATCATTGAATTAGGTTGTAAATATATTGATGTTGAATACAAGACTCACACTAGAACATTATTAGTTAAAGATCTTGGTTAAAAGAAAAATCATAACATCATGATGATTCGTATTTCATCTACTCTCAGTTATGTTGAATTTGATGAAGTAAAAGATTGTAAAATTGTTCATGAAATGTGGACCAAGTTAAAAGAAATTTATGGAGGAGATGAAAATGTAAGAAGAGCTAAGGCTAAAAGTATTAGAGGTCATTTTGATTAGATTAAAATGAGAGAAGATAAGAATATTGCAAAATATGTGGAAAGAATCAAAGTAAGTGTGAGTACAATCAAAGCATCTTGAGGAGACATTGACAAAAAAATAGTTGTAAGAAAGGAACTTAAAAATCTTCTTCCTATTTATGTAATTAGAGTGTCTACTATTCAATATATGAGATGTGATCCAAATAAAATATATATATTTAGATGCTCTAATTGGAATATTGATAGCTTTTGAGTTAAATAACATTGATAACTATGTTCCTAGCTCAAAAGATATTGAGTCTGCATTTGAAGCTAAACTCTCACTCAAGAAAAGGAGTAAGAAATCAAAGTCCAATTAACTTGGAAGTGAAGAAGAATAAATAGAAGAAAGATCAAACAATGATCTTGAAGTCAGTGAAGCCCTACTTGTAAGTAGTCCAAAGGTACAGGAAAGTACAAAGGTAAAGTTCCTCTAATCCACTTTTCTTATGAAAAAGTTGGTCATATTGTTGCAAGGTGTCTAAATAGAGAAAACAAAGATGAAAAGAAAAGAAATGAGCACAAAGGAAAGATGGATTCCAAGAACTACAAGAACTACAAGGACAAAGGTAAGAAATATTGTTTTATGGCTAAAGATTCTAATAACAATAAAGATAAAATGGTATATATTGCAGTAAAAGATCAATTTGATGATGAAGGAGAAAAAATGGAACTTATCTCTCATGTTAGCAAAAATGATACATGGATTATTGACAATGGTTGTTCACACCATATGACTAGAGAAAAAAAAAATTGAGCATATGGAATATTATGATGGGGGTAATGTGATATTTGGAAGCAATGAACCTTGTAACATAAAAGGAAAAGGACATATTTCTTTGACTAAAGAATTTATATGTGACAATTCTTATTGGATTGAAGGACTAAAGCATAATCTACTAAGTGTGACATAGTTAAATAAAATTGGATTCAAGGTAAAATTCATGGATGGATAGTCTAAACTACTAGATGGAAAAAGGAAATATGGCTGGATCTAGCAAACAAATAAAAGGTAATCTATTTTATCTTGATCTCGATGAAAGTTCATGTTTTGTTGCTCAAGTAGAAGAAAGATGGTTATGACACAAAAGATTATGTCATGTAAACTTTGATAATATAATAAAGATAAGAAAACATAAAAGAGAAAGAGGTACTCCTAGTTTGAAAAAGCCTAATATGGGTCTATGCAAAAATTGCCAAATAGGTAAGATGGAAAAGACTAGTTTTAAAAGCAAGAACTATCAGTCAAGAGAAGTCTTAGAACTTGTGCATATATACTTATGTGAACCTATTGGAATAGAGTGTTTGATAGTGGAGAAAAAAATTTCATTCTTTTTTTTTATGATTATTCTAGAATGATGATTGTAATGTATCTAAAAGAAAAATCTAAAGCTTTTCAAAAATTCAAATGGTATTTGGCAAGAGTAGAAAAATAAATTGTAAAGAGATTGAAATGTTTAAGATTAGATAGAGCTGGTGAATACATCTCCAATGAATTTAGTAATTTATACTTTGAAAAAGGGATCAAAAGACAGGTATCAGCCCCTAGTACTCCTTAGCAAAATGGTATAGTTGAAAGAAGAAACAGATCCATCATGAATTGTGCAAGAACATTGATCATTGAAAAGAATGTTGCAATCAAATAATAGAAGGAAGCTATCAGCACTGTAGTGCATACCTTGAATAGAGTAGAGTTGAATAAAGATTCAAATCAAACTCCTTTTCAACTATGGTATGGCTACAAACCTAAAGTAAGCTACTTGAAAGTTTTTGGTAGCAAATGTTATATCTTGAAATAATCTAGAAAAGGAAAATTTGATGTCAAGAGTGATAAAGGCATATTTTTAGGATACTCCTACAAAAGTAAAGCATACAAATGTTTGAATTTGTCTACTCATAAAATCATAAAAAGTACACATGTGAGAATTGCTAAGTTTGTAGAAATGAGTGAAGAAGAAAGAAACAAAGAGCCAGAGGATTATTGAAGATTTGTTTACTATGAACCTGATACCCTACCAAATATATCTAAGAAAAAGGAAGATTCACCCCCCAAATCCCCAAAATCTCCAATAGTTATTGAGTTGTAGATAGTGCAACTTGAGTCATAGTCTGAAGGACTCGAGTCACAGTCAAAATCTACCAAGCTAGTTCAAACCAAGTCTAAAGAACCTCAGTCACAGATAGTGGAACTCGAGCTTGATACTAAAGTTCATGATGAAAATAGTGGAACTCATTTCAAATCCAAAGAAACTATGTGAGAAAGATATATCAAAAGGCATCATGCACCTGATCAGATCATTGGAGACAAATCTGATGGAACAATGACAAGAAGCAAATTAAAAGGCACATGTTTACTTGCTGAAATTGAACCTAGAAATGTTAAAGATGTTCTAAATAATGAAATTTGGGTTGAAGCAATGAATGAAGAAATAGAACAAATAGAGAAGAAAAAAACTTGGACCCTCGTTCCTAAACCCAAGGATAAAAATGTAATTGGCACAAAATGGGTGTTTAGAAACAAGCTGAATAAAGATGGAAAAGTTTCCACAAACAAAGTAAGATTGGTGTGCAAAGGCTATTCTCAAGAAGAAGGTATTGATTATGGTGAAAATTTTACTCCTATTGCAAGATTAGAAGGTGTTAGAACTCTGCTAGCATATGCAACACACAGAGGATTTAAAGTGTATCAAATGGATGTTAAATTTGCATTCTTGATGAGAAAATCTACATTAAACAACTAGAAGGTTTTGTAGATCCTAAGTAAAAGAACATGGTTTGAAAATTATGCAAAGCATTATATGGTCTCAAGAAAGATCCCAGAGCTTGGTATGAAAGACTTCATAATTACTTGATACAGATTGGTTTTCAAAGAATAAATGATAATAGTAGTCTACATATCAAAGTAGGACAAGACAAGAAGATTGTGCTGGTAGAAATATTTGGTGATGATACCTTATTGACAAGAAATGATGACTAATGCAAGGCATTTTCAACAAAAATGAGTAAAGAATTTGAGATGTCTATGTTTGGAGAGATAAAATTCTTTGTTAGACTACAGATTTAGCAGAACAAAAATGGTATATACATTACTCAATCCAAATATATCAAGAAGATACTAAAAAAAATTGGAATGGATGTTTCAAGACCAGTTGGAGCCCCTATGCTTACTAGACATAAGCTTTCCAAAAATGATGATTCAAAAGAGGTAGATCAGACCACATACATATCAATGATTAGAAAATTGTAATATGTAGTGCATATAAGGCTTGACATTGCATTAGCAATTGGTATGGTGGAAAGATTCTCAACAAATCCTAGAGAAAATGACATGATGGAAATCAAGAGAATCATGAGATATCTGAAAGGTATTGAAGGCTATGTCTTATGGTATAAACTTGGAGCCAATTTGGACTTAAAGGTTTTCACTAATTGTAATTGGGCAAGAAGTATTGATGACAAGAAAAGCACTAGTGGTGGAGCATTATTTCTTGGTAAAAGACTAGTGTCTTGGACAAGTAAGAAACAAAATTTCTTCTCTCAATCCACAATACAAGTAGAATATGTGGCAGCAGGAGTTAATTGTTCTAACATTGTTTGGTTCAAATAATTTCTAGAAGGAATCAAGATAGAGATCAAAGATCTAGTAGTCATATACTTTGATAACACTAGTGCAATCAATATATCAAAGAATCTAGTGATGCATACCCAAAAAAAACACATTACAATAAAATATCACTGCCTAAGAGAAATAGTGCAAGATAAGGAAGTCAGATTGGAATAGATGAACACAAAAGAACAAATTGGAGACATATTCACCAAGCCATTACCTAAGGATGCATTTATGTATCTAAGAGGTAAGCTAGGGGTCATTCCCCTATCTGAAGCTCACTAAATGAGGTTTAGTGATGCATCAACCAAAACCTATTGAAAAAAAAATTAGTTGATGCAATATTGACAAGGGCATATTGCAAAGAATGAGTACTTAAGGTACATTGAGATTAACAGAGTTGTTGTCTTTGGCATGTTCTATCAAAGAGGGAGAAATTTTACTATAATATCTCATAAGAAATTTTAATTAGTAGGAGAATTTTTTTGTAAGAGGGAGAAGTATACTATCATAGAGATTTCTATGAGGGAGAATGAAGTTGGCAGAAGTTGTTATAGATAGAAGTTTTTTGATAGAGGGAGAAACTAAAGATAGAAAGAGTTCATATTGATATAGAAAGTTCTAATATATGTGAATTAGAATGAAACTAAGGATATGTTCATTACTTTATTCTTATTCTAAAATTTCATTGTATTATGACATGTTATGTTGTCATCAATACCAAAGAGGGAGATTGTTGGATACAATTGATTAATTGTGTATTCTCTTTGATGTTACATAAATGTCATATCATTATCAGTCAATGCACATCGAGCTCACTTGGGAAGTGAAGATAGTTTTCTATTTCTATTGAGTTAACTTAGGCCTCAAAGGAAAGTTTGCAGAAGATGAGTGTTAACCAAGCTCACTCGGTTAATGAAGGAAATGTTGGATGGAACTAGTATTAACCAAGCTCACTCATTTATCAAAGATCTTTGTAAATATGTAGTGTTAACTGAGTTCACTTTGTTAACATAGGAAAATCATTTCTAAGTTAATGTCTACCAAGCAAGGTTAGCTAATGAATATTGAGTTTAGTTGATTTTTCTATTGGTTCTAGCTGACTGAGGTAATGAATATTAGTTATTCTAATTTGTATATGAGTCCACTTGAAAATATGAATGATATAAGTATAAAGTCAAGTTGAGAATTTGAAAGTGTGTAAGAATGTGAATGTATGGAAGATTTTGAGGATCTAATGATGCAATGAGGAAGTGAATTAGAAGGATAAGAAGAATATCCTTATGAATCTAAAAAGATATATTTGATCAGGAAGGATCAACTAGAAGCCAAAATAGAGATCTATGATTAGCAATTTAGTTGCATCAAAAATTAGGTCATCTCATTTTTACTCTCTAACCATTGTAGCAGTGATCTAAATTTCTTAATAGAGTTGGCTTAACAAGTATTTGTAAAACTTCTAACAAGGTGGAAGTTCTATTGAATTGTTTAAAGACCTCTAACAAGGCCACTACTAATAGGGTGATTAAATACTTTAATAGTTCCATACCTAACAATGTTTTTTTAACCTTTAATAGGTTTGTCTCCTAACAAGGCTCATTTTACAAGAGTGAAAACAATAACTAGTTGCAATTGGTGGTTTTCTCAAATTGGATCTCCACGTTAAATTCTGGTATCAAATGTGTTCATGTTATTTTATTTATGTGTTTGTATCTAAGTCAAAATAATGGTAATCATAGATAACATCTAAGATTTTTATGTTAAGTACTTACCAACCATATTCAATATTTACCAAGTTATAGCATTTTATGTGTCTTTTCCATGCATCAATAGCATTCAATTTCCAAAGTTTATTTTGTACTAACATCTAAAAGGATCAGGGAGATTTATTTTAGTGGTAACTGATTCACGCCTCCCCTCTCAATTACTCCTCTTATATTTCCAACAACATTCATGACTATGTTTTTCATTGATGTCAACATAGCAATTTTTTGGTGATATTTGACAGAAGAACAATGGTAAAGATTAAGTTGGTATGGACATATCATTAAGTATTTTCACTAGAGAGGTTAATAAGAGATACTACTAAGTGTCTAGTACATGTAGCTAACCTTATGTGCAAAATTATATTAATTCTAGAAGAATATATGAAAGTTCTGGTGAGACTATTCAGAGATAGAATTTATAGAAGCATGTTCTGGTAAACTTGTTATATCCCTTAGTAGAGTTGTTATTGATGCAAGGTTACAAGTGTGTAGAAGACATGCTAGAGATGATGTGCCTAATCTTTCTCATCAAAATATTATATGTATAGAAAGTTATTCAAGTTACAAAGTTATAGATTGATGTTATTGCTAAGTAAAATGTGTTCTTAATGAGGTCCTATAATAATTAATTGAGAAGGTGTAATAGCCAACTCAAGAGAATTTTTTTATAGACTTAGTATAAAGGAATGACATTTTCCTTTGTTAAAATAAGAAAGAAAGAAGAGTGAAAAGAGGATTAAATATATGGACATCGAGTAATTAGGTTGATATGCGATGATAAGCAGAGTAGAGAGAATTTGGAGAAAACTTCATTTTTGAGGTTTTATTTTGAGATCCAAAGTTTAATATTTGTATTTGAGTTTGGTGACCTACTCTACAAGCTTTAATAGTGATTTGTCTAGTTGATAGGATAGAGGAAAGAGGATAAAGAAGAGTACAAACAATAAATCTGCAAGAAATAGTTAAGAGATCAGTTGGACAGTAAAGTTCAGTGGTCTTTACCTAGAAGTTGTTTGTATAGTGGACCATTTTTCTTCTATAACTCCTAACAGAGTTGGAATATTCTAACAAGGATTCAAATTCTCCTAATAGGTACTCTTATGTATTGAATGAGTTTATAGACTCCTAGCAAGGTCCATTCTATAACAATGGAGATATACACACACACACACATATATATATATACATCTACATATACATATATATACATATACATATATATATACATACATATATGTATATATATGTATATATATGTATATATACATATATATACATACAATATATATATATATATGTATATATTATATATATATACATATATATATGTGTATGTATATATTATATATATACATATATATATATATATATGTATATATATATAATATATACATACACATATATATATGTATATATATATATATATATATATATATATATATATATATACATATATATATGTGTATGTATATATTATATATATATACATATATATATATATATATATATATATATATATATATATTTGTGGGCATCAGTCCCACCAGGGTTTTCCCTCTGATCAAGGGTTTCCCTAGTTAACAAATATCATGTAATTGTGTATGTGCATCTTGTGATGGTTTTTGTTTACTTTGGTTGCATGGTTAAGATTATTTAATATTGCTAAATATTTTAATTGGATAACTTATTCACCCTACCTCCCCCAATTATCTTAGTGGATGATTATTTCTAACAATTGGTATCAAAGCATTAGGTCCTTGAAGATAAAGTTTAACAACTTTGGGAGATCTATGGCTAGCATATTTAGAAAGGATAGTCTAAATTTTGATGGAACAAATTATGACAAATGTCAGGAAAGATGAAGATACATCTACTCTGTATGGGTCTAGGATGTTGGATCTTGACAAAATAAGAACAGACAATTATTGCTGAAGATGAGCTGGAATCTTGTACTAAGTAACAAAGAGAAACTTTCATGTGCAACATGAGAGCTAGAGAGGCACTATTGTATGCACTTGTTGAAGCAGAGTACAACCAAGTAAAACACTCAATACTTCTCATAAGATTTAGAAAGCTTTGGAAAATATCTTTGAAGGTGATTTACATTCTAAGAAAATGAGGCTACAAAACTAGATTTTTGCATTTCAAGATGCTAAAATGATGGGAAATGAATCTATAAGAACAAATGTAGGTAGAATATTAGAAATTTTGTAGATATCAATCTCAAGGAGGAACCAAGGAAGATGATGAAGTAATCTAGAAGATATTGAAGAGTTTAACACCACCATTTAAGCAAGCAACTCAAATGATATAGTTGTTAATCCCTTGTGCCAAATATTTCACCAAGAAAATATTACTTGGGAGACTTGAAGCAGTTGAGAATGAACTTAGGAAATCTATAAAATTGTCTAGAATAGAGATATCTTTTAGTGTCCTAAACATTCAACCCAATCTATAATCTATCAAGGAGTAAAAGTGCTAGAGGAGATTTTTCTAGTAGATCTGATGAACATAGAAAGATAGAGGAGTAGCCCTTCTCATAAGAAGAGAAAAAGATAGAAAGAAAATCTTTAAACATTGGAATTGTAATGAGTTTTGTCATTATGCATCTAAGTGTCCTAAAAGAGAGAAAAGGTATAAAGGAAAGTTCAAACCTAGAAGAGATAGAGATTTTTTGTATTCTAATGAAGAAGATGAATTTGGTGAACTAGAAGTAAGTACCAGTAATGATGAAATAGGATTTGTGGCTATTATAGAATAAATTCTAGAGAAAATGGCTTTGATATCACAAGTTGAAAATAAATATAATTAGATAATTGACACTTGTTGTTCACATCATATGACTGGTGATATTAACAAGTTTGTCAATTTCAAAAGTTATAATGGAGGCATTGTCAGAGTTGGAAACAATGTAGTTTTCCATGTTAAAGGTATTGAATCTATAACTCTTGATGGTAAGACTAATACTAAGGATGTATACTTTATTGATGGTTTAAAACACAATCTTTTGAGTGTTGGACAACTAGTGGATAAAGGTTATCAGTTATAGTTCATAGAGAAGACATGCATGATTAGAGACAAAGATGGAAAGGTAATTGGAACAAGAACCAAATCTAGAGGTAATATATTTTAGCTGAATCCCACTAAAATATCATGTTTGGTTGCAAAGGTAGATGACACTTGGTTATGGAATAAGAGATTTTTTCATATCAACTTTAATAGCATTCTAAAAACCAATAATATGTTTTTAGTTAAAGATTTTCCTAAGATTGTAAAGCCTACGAATACAATTTGCAAGGAGTGCATATTAGCAAAGCATACTAGAACTCATTTTTCTAGCCCAAAGTTTACTACTATAGCAAAGTTGGAGATTATGAACATAGGTCTTAGTGGTCCTACAAAGACTAAAGGATTCTATGGTGAAAGGTACTTTATGATTATTGTTGATAACTTTTCTAGAATGATGTGTGTTACTCTTCTTAAAGAGAAATCTAAGGTATTTGAAAAGTTCAAGATATTCAAGAATAGAGTTGAGAATGAATTAGGTATGAAGATCAAATATTTAAGATCATATAAAGGAGGAGAATTTACTTCAAATGAGTTTGACATCTTCTGTCAAGCTAATGGAATCAAAAGATAAATTTTAGCTCCTAGAACCCCTAAACAAAGTGGCATTGTAGAGAGAAGAAATAGGTTAGTAACAGAAGTAGCAAGAGCTATGTTAGTTGAGAATGATGTATCCAAGGTATTTTGGATAGAAGTTGTGAACATAGGAGTTTACACTATGAATAGAGTATAGGTTAGGAAAGAAACAAACAAGACCCCTTATTAACTATGGTTTGGTCACTCACCTACAATAAGTATTTTAGCATTTTTGGAAATAAATTTTATATCAAAAGAGATGATGATATTGGTAAATTTGATGCTAGAAGTGATGAAGCTACATTTCTTGGTTATTCATTGAAATTAGAGCTTATAGATGTTATAATCTAAGAACTAAGACTATTGCTAAAAATGCAAGTGTAAGAGCTGATGAGAAATTTAGAATACAAGAAATAATAGTTTACTACAATTATAATGATGAGAATGTTGTTACAAAAAGCAATGATGAAGTATTCTTTGAGACTAATGATGATTTTCAAAATGAAGGTGAGCTAAGGAAAAACAAAGTTTGGAACCTAGAATAGAGCCAAGAATTGAGATAACAACTCCTACTTCTAGTAATAATATGACAAAGAATCATCCACCAGAGCAAATCATCAATAGCAAAGATAAAGGTGTGGTGACAAGAAGTAGAATCAATGAAGAACTATGTCTTATATCTCAAGTAGAATTGAAGAATGCAGATGAGGCATGCAAAAATGACTATTGGAAGCAAGATATGAAAGAAGAATTAGATTAGACAAAGAGAATGAGACATGGGAATTGGTCCCTAGACCAATAGAAAAGAATGTGATAGGAACAAAATGGGTATTTAGAAACAATATAAATAAGGTAAAGTTGTAAGGAACAAAGCAAGATTGGTATGTAAGATTTACTCACAATAAGAAGGAATAGAATATGAAGAAACCTATGCTTCTATGGCAAGAATTGAAGTAGTAAGGTTATTCTTAGCCTATGTAGCACATAAGAAATTCGAAGTGTATCAGATTGATGTCAAGTCAGCATTTTTGAATGGAGAACTCGAAGAAGAGGTATACATAGAATAGCCTAAGGTTTTTCCTTTAATATATGACAAGGATATGGTATGCAAATTGAAGAAAGAATTACATGATTTAAAACAAGCACCCAGAACTTGGTATGAAAGGTTGGACAAGCATTTGACAAAACTTGGATTTAACAAAGTTATGGTAGATAGTAATCTATAATTGAAAGAAATAGGTGATGGATTGTTGATTTTGGTAATATTTGTTGATGATACCATATTTAAAGGAGATAATAGTGAAAGTGACAAGTTTTAAGAAGAAATGAAGAAGGAATTTGAAATGAGCATGATAGGGGAAATGAAAGACTTGCTAGAATTCCAGATTGTGTAGGATAAAGAAGGAATATTTATTTCTCAGACTAAGTATGTGAAAGATCTATTGAAAAGGTTTGGTTTGGAAACATGTAAACTAGTTGGAACACATATGATAACTGACACAAGCTATCTACAAAGGATGAGACACCTACTGTTGAGAAGAAGAAGTATAAATCTAGGATTGGAGGATTGCAATATCTAGCTCATACAAGGCCAGATATAGAAAATATAGTTAGAATTGATGTAATATTTTAGGTTGAACCTAGAGAAGCACATTATGTAGTAGTTAAGAGGATATTTAGATATCTAAAAGGAACATCAGAACTTAGATTATGGTATGATAGATCTAATTATTTCACTTTATATGCTTATACTAATGCTAATTGGGAAAGCATTATGAATGAAAAAAAGAGCACTAGTGGTGGAGCATTCTTTCTTGGAGGAAGATTAGTTTCTTGGTTAAGGAAGAAGAAAGATTTTATCTCACAAAGTATATCAGAGGAAGAATATGTTGTAGTAGTAAAATATTGTAATCAAGTTGTTTGGATGAAGTAGATGTTTGAAGGATATAAGGATAGAATTCAGTAAACCTATTGTCATACATTGTGATAACACAAGCATAGTGAATATGTCTGACAATCTAGTGTTGCATTCTAAGACTAATTACATTCCTATCAAATATCACATGTTGAGAGAAAAAGTTGCAAAAAAGGAAATCAGATTGGAGTATGTAAGCACCAAAGAGCAGATTGTAGATATTTTCACTAAGCCTCTTCCCAAAGAAACTTTTGAGTATTTTTTGAGGTATGTTAGGGGTTATGCCCCTACCTACATCAGAGTAGATGATGCAAGAGTGCATCAGTCTAGTGGTACAAAGAAATATTGTTTGTTTGGATTAAATGTTGATGCTTCCTATATGGGGGAGTATCTGTGATGGATAGATTCATCTAGGACTCTTGATAGATTTTGTTTTGAATAGTGTCTTTGGACACTTGACTAGGTTAGAGACAGTTGTTGTAGAGATTGATAGGATGCAATGATAGATAGTTGTTGAAAAATTTGTCATTGATGTCAATGGGAAGAGATTATAGCATAAAACACATTTTGATACAAGGGAGAAGTTTGTGAACAATTAATGTCAGTAATAAGGTTAAAGAAATATAGAAGAAAGTATGATTGATGAAGAGGATTTGAAAGGAAATGATAATAGTCTTTTAACAGTTGGTATTTTTGGAACTAGATGTTTTCATCTATGTTACCACCAATGTCAAAGGAGGAGATTGTTGAAAGCATGAATATTGATGATATTCCTATGGGGGAGTATTCTAGAAATATGATTAGATTATTATCATGATGATAAGTAACATTAATGATTATTTTAATCATTGATGTCAACATAATATTTTTATGTGGTATTTGATAGAAGAATAGTAGTAAAGATTAAGTTGGTACGGATAGATTGTTGAGTATTTTCACTAGCAAGGTTAATGGGAGATACTACTAACTGTCTTGTATATATAGCTAACCTTGGCTACAAAAATAAATTAACTTTGGAATAAGTTATGAAAGTTTTGGTAAAGACTATTCAAATATAGAGTTTATAGAAGCATGTTTTGGTAAACTTGTTGTATCCCTTAGCAGAGTTGTTATTTTGAGAAGCAAGGTTAAAGGCATGTAGAAAACATGGTAGAGATGATGCGGCTAAGATTTCTCATCATAATATTACACATATAGAAAATTATTCAAGTTAAAAGATGACATATTGATGTTATCACTAAGTAAAATATGTTCTTAATGAGGTCTTATAATAATTAATTGAGAAGTTGTAATAGTTGACTCAAGAGAATTATTTTATGGACTCAATATAAAGGAAGGACATTTTCCTTTGTTAAAATAAGAAAGAAAGAAGAGTGAAAAGAGGAGAAAAGATATGAATGATGAGTAATTAGGTTGATATGTGAAGATAAGCAGAATAGAGTGAAGTTGGAGAAAACTTTATTGTTGAGGTTTTTACTTTGAGATCTGAGGTTTGATATTTGGATCTGAGGTTTGTGACCTGGTCTACAAGGTCTGACAATGATTGGTCTAGTTGATAAGATAGAGGAAAGAGGATAAAGCACAATACAAATAATTATTCTACAAGGAATTGTTGAGAGATCATTTGGATAGAAGTTGTTTGGATAGTTGGTCTTTCTACCTTCTACAACTCTTAACAAGGTTGGAATCTTCTAACAAGGATTCAAAGTCTCCTAATAGGGACTCTTATGTACTGAATGTGTTTATAGACTCATAATAGGTTCCATCCTCCAAAAAGGAATATATATATATATATATATATATATATATATATATATCAGTATATCTTTGTGGCCATTATTCCCACCAGGGTTTTCCCTCTAATCAAGGGTTTCCTTAGTTAACAAATCTGGTGTAATTGTGTATATGTATCTTGGTATTGTTTTTGTTTACTTTGGTTGTATGGTTAAGATTATTTAAGGGTGATACATGTTTTAATTGGATAACTAATTCACCCCTCCCCTAATCATCTTGGTGGACTATTATTTCCAAAAATCTTATTAGTAATGCTAGGAAAACTATCTGCATAACCAAATGAGAAACACAAGAGCATCAATATCAACCATAAGGGATTAGTAAAAGCTCTAAACAACTAATAATGGAAGGAAACAATAATCACATGCTCAAATTCTACCTCTAAACATAAAAAATGCTCAAAAAAAAGTTATATGACCCTTCTTACGATATCTATTTGATACTTTTTGGTGATCCAGTATTGTGTGATACTTCTTATAATAGGCATGCAATACTTTTCTATCATGTGATACTTCACATAGTGTCATGCAATATTTGGGTAACTTTTATATAATGCATTCCATAATACTCATGCAATACATTCTAACCATCATAAGTATCATTTGATACTTGTCATAATAGGCATACAATACTTTTAAAGTATCACAAGATATTTTGAACAAAAAACATTAAAAAGATAAAAATGTTCCAAAACATGCAATAAATGACTCTAAAGCTCAAAAAAATTGAACACCTACTAGGGCCTCATACTCTACTAGTCAGTTGTGCAATCGACCACACTTAAGAAAATGTTGGTGGGTCAAAATAGCTGCCAAAGCCATCACCCTCTCTTAGACCACTCAAAATCTCTCAAGTTCAAAAAAGACAAAATGAGTTGAAAATGACCCTTGGACCCCTTATATAGTCCTTTGACCTATTTTTCAAACTTCTCAAAATTTTGCAAAAATTGCACCCCTTGCTAATTTTGACATTTTAACTCCATTTTTAGGATTGAAATCAAAATTTCATTTTAAAATTTTGTTTTCTTCTACTCATTTAGCTAACATTTTGAGGTCTAATCTTGGAATATTCTTCGGGGCATCTTCATTTCTTCCCATCTACATCATTTATGTACTTAATATCCACTTTAATTCACCTTATTTTACCATATACCATCTTTCTACTTGATTTGACCTAATTTTCATATTTTATCATTCTTGGTCAACTCTACTCAAATTGGGGCACTCTATCACTTCTTTGTAGCCACTCTTGGGTTCTTACCACCTATCTATCATAATGGACCTAGCTCCATCTTAATTTTATCATGTATTTCTTGTTCCTACATCCCATTTACCTCATTTTGATTTTGATCTTGAGGGGGTAGGAATATTTTTTCATCACTACAAATTTCTTGCTATGGCTATCTATATCTCAAGGGCATATACTTGACCTATTTCCATTTTCTCTTGATCTATCTACTTTTTTTGATGTTAGTACTCTTCTTGAGTCCTAATATTGTATCTATCCTAGTGTTTAGTATTATCACTACCAAGTTGTTCATTTAGATTTTTTTATCTTATTTTATACTTTTGTTCTTCAAAATAGATTTCTCTATCTACTAGTGCCTAGTTGGCTACTCCAATATTTTACATAATGTGTTTCCAAATTAATCACATTAATCAAAGAGGGAAAAATGTAATCATCTAAAAATGGTCACTAAAACTATTAGCCCCCTTCTTAGAATTTTGACTAAATTATTTAATCATTTAGCTAAGCCGCAATGCTAAAAATAAATTTATTTAATTTTAACCTATAATTTGACTATAATATCCTAAGTCCATATTTGATTAAAAGAACATGTCCCCTTTTAACTAAATAAAAGACCCCATTCTTCTAACCCACTCTAATGTGCACACATAAAGTATTTTTCCTATTTAAAAATTAAAAGAAAAGACTTTTTCTCACATGAAAATTCAACTCTTTCTCATTGGTGGGAATGATCTTGTACATGGAAAAAAAATAAAGTAAACTCCCACCCTTGATCATCCACTTCTTGGTCTTGATCTCAACCATCTGTACACCTTTAGGAAGGAGATCTCTTTCCTTCTCTAAGGATCCCTATTTTGAACTATTATTATCCTACAAATTTACTTATAAATTTCTTAGAGCATTTTGTAGAGAACTTTTATCTTCTTGTCTCATTATTTGCATATTCATACTTCCATAGTTCACTTTCATTACCTTAATTTTATTTTGCACTAGCATAGATCGCATAGCTTAATTAACATGGTTGTAACACTCTCATTTTCTTAGCTTAGTTTCATTGTGCATCTCATTTTAGCATAGTTTCATTCTTGCATTTCATATTTGAGAGTTCTTTGACACTAGAACTCTTACTCTTGCCTAAAGAATCTCCAATTTCATGGTTTACTAGCAAAGGTTGCATCTATAAGTCTCAACTAAGAGCTATTTCTATGTTTATGCACACACCTTTGCACTCCATGACTAGGGAGCTCTAATTCATCATTCAAGATTTCCAATCTATGGAATAGCTTGGATAGAATGGTTTAGAGAAGTGTGCTTTCTTAGTGTGTAATATGTAGTCCATTAATCCTTGACTCATGTGAAAGATTCCAACACTATTGGTCCCTACATATCCAGTTGGAGTACTCTAGAAGGAGATGTTATGTGGAGAAGAATGGTCTTCGGCTCATGTGAACTATCCCAACTAAGAGGAATGTATGATGAAACTCACCTAGATTTGTTTAAACCTCTAACTCTACATTTTCCTCTAATTGTCCATTTTCCTTGTGATTTCATTTTTGGGCATTATACTTTGTGTGGCTTTATGCTACCTTTGTACTTTGATTTTGGGGTGTAATCCTTAGATTACATTACAACCTATGTAGATCATGGTCTTATCTCCTAGCTCAAGGAACTAGACTATTTATGGCTCCATGTGGTTGGGTGGTAAATATTTTTGAGATATTGTTCAAGTTTTCATAGATAGATTATATGAATCCTTGTTGAGCATCTATTAGAGATTATTTCTTGAAGCCTATATATTGCATCTCTTTGGAAGAAATATATATAATATTGTAGTGTAAACTCTTGAAGAAAGTAATAGGTATCTATATCATGAACTAAAAATTTGTGTAAAAGGGTAAAGGGTATCTCTAGGATAAATAAAGGGAAATGTGAACATATTATATTATTTCAAAAGATAAATGAAGTTATGATGATTCCATGACATTATATGTTTCCTTCTATCTAGATAAATGTATGATGAACTACATACTCATTATAATGTTATCAAATAAGAAATCTAATTAGTTAGGGAATAAAATATGATTAGGTTTACATGTATTGTTAATGGTTTAAATCTATTTCATATGTCTTACTACATATCAAATAGATTTATTTCATTATGTGGATTAATACATTAGTTCCTAATTTTTAAATGGTCATTATGATGGATAATGTATCAAATCATAAGTATATGTATAGCTAATAAATGAATTATCTTAAGTAGTAAGTGTTAGGTTTTAACCACAGACAGAAATAACAATTACATGCAAATATAAACAATATCAAAAAACAATAGATCACACAGAAGAGAACACAAGACACCAAGATTTAATGTGGTTCACCCAAACCCTAGGCTATGTCCACCAAACAGCAAGTCCAATATTATTACAATCTAGTGATCACAACCTAATTATAATATGTAATCCCTTACAACCTAATACCACTACAAGAAGCAATTTTTGCATTACACCTTATGAAACAATCTCTAACCCTAAGCCCTTTGATACAAGTATTTTTGTTGCATTAGGGTTAAAATTAGTTACAACATTTTGGCCATAATTTGGAAAATAAATAATAGCCAATGAATTTATGAAGTATGTACAATACTTCCCTAAGCAATCAGCACAAACTAATAGTAATGATAAATATTCAAGGCAAGGAGATGAAGTAAGAAATTAATGAATAATACTTGTTGAGTTAATTGGATAATAAATGTTAACTCTAAAGTTTTGACACTAATGGTGTTGAATGTAATATTAGGAAAGCTGTTAGGACTTTACATCTATGATTAATGAGTTTAATAGGAAAATGATATTTTTATTTAAAAAATTACTCACCAAACTTATTAACATTTAGACTTACCCTTTTGGGTTCCCTGGTGAGGTATTACAACATGAATGTTATTTTGAATCCATTTCAATATCTTAACACCTTGATGAGTCTTAAAGTTATTGTTGTAATTAAATAAAAATTGTGTAATTAATGCTAATTTTGAACTTCCACATTGGTGAACAAAATTAGCTTGCTTCTCTAAGAACTATAAAAACTAATTCTCCAAATCAATCCTTGTGGGAAAAGAACTAATTTGGAGACAAAATTTAATCACACTTCCACACATATCGACCAAATTGGCATGCTTTCAATTATGATTTGACATCTATATGAAAAATTGAAATGCTTTAACAAACATATTCTTTACCTAAGTACAGATGTTTTGACATAAATTTCTTTGACTGAGCTTAGTGATGTTTATGGTGTTAGCATATATTCCAATACCATCATAAGAATAAAAATAGATGTAATACAACATTTATTGTAGTCTATACATATGATGCAAAGAATCTCCAAAACCTTCCCTCATCTCCATATCAAGTATCTTTCTCTATCATGAGAAAGAAAATTTCCAATTGTGTAGACCTACACACATACCTCTATAACTTTTGAAATGATAATTATTTCACAAATCTATCTAGTGAAGTTATAGATAATTAGTTACTAAAGAACATATTAGAGTCCTAGAGAAATCCAATAGTTCATTTGAAAGGAATAGTCCTCATACCAAGGCAAATTTTTCTATCAAAAAAATCACTTAACCATGGCAAGCAACATTATCTCACATACTCTTCAAATATAGACCTTTTAGTGAGGATTCATTATCATGTAATCATTCCATATCCTAAACTCAATACACATCTTCATTAAAGGAAAACTCTAATTCCTCAATAAATTCAATACATAATGCCCATAACTTTACTTGGTATTGTACCAATTCTTTATCGATTCATTCGCAACTGCTTATGTTATTCAACCAATATAAAATTTGAACTTAACATGATCTCATGAGTCTATAAATGCCATCTGATAAGATGTACTTGGACTTTAAGAAAAAGAAATGTCATAACATAATCTAAGACATCTTATCCCATGCCCGATAACATGATCAAATTATTTTTTTTAAATAAAACAATTGATCTAAAAGCACATTATTTCTAGTTCTATATTGATCGATAGCAAAGAACTTCATATCCATTTTCTTCTAAACTAATTACATGCCAATATAAACAGACAATAAGAAAAATATGAAAATAATTCTAATTTTATATCTGTAACCATTTCTTGAAATAACAAAGCATATTTTGAAAGAATTCTAAGTTTGATACCAAATTCAATTGAAGAAATAGAATGTGTTGGAAAAATAAGAGTAATTGAGAGAGGAGGGATGAATCAGTTTTCACTAAAATAAATCTAGATCCCTTAGATTTTAGTATATAACATAAACTTCAATGAAAATATTGATGCTCAGTAAACACATAGGCACTTAATTTACACTAGTAAATGTTGTAGCTTGATAAGCACTGCTATAGCAACTGAAAGTCAATAAATATTGAACATGCAGAGCTGAAGATATTTTATGTGATTAACCTTACTTAACCTAGCTGCATACACATAAAAGAAATAGCATGAACACAAGTGACACCATTATTTAATGTGGAAACCTAATTTGGGAAAAAACCACAAATTGTAACTAGTTACTATTTTTCACTTTTCTAAAGTGATCCCTGTTAGGAGCCAACTCTGTTAAAGGTTACAAAACACATAATTAGGTGTGACCCTGTTAGAGGATTTAATCACCCTATTAGGATTATTCTTGTCAGAGGTCTTTAGACACTTCAATCTAGAAATACCACCTTGTTAGAGGATTTACAAATAGTTGTTAAACCAACTTTGTTAAAATAGTTAGATCACTACTATAATTGATTAGATAGTAACAATGAGATGACCTAATTTTTGATGCAATTGAATTTTTGACTACATATCTCAATTCTAGCATGTATATTTGATCCTTTTTTATCAAAAGTATCTTTATAGCTCCACAAGGATATTCTTCTTATCCTTCTAATTTTCTTCCTTTAAGCATCTTCAAATCTTCTATTCACTTTTGTTTAGACATTCAATCCTCAACTTGACCTTATACTTATACCTTATGCATTGCCAAGTCTTATTGAATATATCTTAGAATAATTAATATTCATCTCCTCAATTGGTTAGAACCAACAAACAAATCCATTGGACTTGGTATACCAAAACAAGAAAATCCTTTGATATCTAACCTTGCTTAGTAGACACTAAATTTGAAATTATTTTCTTAATACTAGTTCCATCCAACTTTTCTTTCATTAATCGAGTGAGTCTGGTTAACACTCATCTTCTACAAACTTACTTATGTTGCCTAAGTGAGCTTTCTAGACAATGACTTTAGAATCTTGGAAAACTCTAGAATGCTTGACAGACATAGGAAACTATCTTCATCACTTGAGAGAGCTTTGCATACACTTTTTGATAAAGATATGACATTTTGTGTTACATCAAAGAAAATACACAATTAACCAATTATTTTCAACAATCTTCCTCTTTGGTATTGATGGCAATACAACATGTCATAATACAATGAAATTTTTAGAGAAAAATAAATTAAGGAAAATATCCTTAGTTTCATTTTGATTCTCATCCTTGAGAACTCCCTCTATCATTGTGAACTCCCTCTGCCTTTAGTTTCTCCTTCTGTCAGCAAACTCTATTTTTAAGATCTTCTTCTGATAGAAAACTCTACCTCTTTAACATC
The DNA here is from genome assembly GCA_028749045.1 of Cupressus sempervirens. NCBI lineage: Eukaryota > Viridiplantae > Streptophyta > Pinopsida > Cupressales > Cupressaceae > Cupressus > Cupressus sempervirens. Next base: position 246,800,902 of record CM053788.1, on the reverse strand, counting down.
TATACAAATGATTTTCCCTTTATAAAATTTATGTGAGATGTATACTCTCTCTCTCTTTAGAAATTTTTTTGTGAGATATGAGATATGATAGCAAACTCTCCCTCTTTGACATCTGATACCAAAGACAATATTTAGTGAACATCAATATACCCTGGGTGTCTGATGCAGGAGCATCTAGAGGTATAAGGGCAATCCTATGTCACCCAAAAAAAATGTACTTAGACTTAGTTTCTATTTCATGTAATTTCATTTCTGGATACCCATTTGGGTCAAATAAAGGTTCCAACTCTCACAGTTCCACTATCAGTGTTCTAGGATAGAGTATTTGAACACCTTGGGATACGTGTAAATGCTAAAAAAAAGGTGTATGTAATTGAGCCATCATTTTTTTAGAACTAGGAGGTGTAACTTGGCTAGATGAATGTAATTGTAATTTAGAGCATTCCAAAAAAAGAATCAGGTCAAAAGCCTCGACGGTTTGAAAGTTATCGCAGTTTTTCAGGTTTTGGAGACCTCCTAAGAATGCTTCAAAGTTGGGTTAGGGGCATTAAATGACCTCAAAAATGGTTGAAAAATGGAAGATGAGAAAAGCTCATCCATAGAGCTATAGAGTGCTTCAAGAGCTTTTCAAAAATGTAAACAGTTCATCAATCAGAGCTACGGTTCAAAAGTTATGCCTCTCGAAAGTTCGGTTACCGTTTTTGGATTCTTCTAGATTTACATCGACTTCTAACGAAGCTTCTAGAGCCTTCTATTTGTTTGGTGGATGCCTACTAGCACTTTTTAGAATGTATTCCTAGTCCTTAACCCTTTGAGGTCTATTTAAGGACATTTCTAGCATTGTAAAAGACAGTTCGGAGTGGAGTTTGAGAGGAGGCACTGAAAGGAGAAATTATCTCCAAATTTATGTTATTGTAAGCCCTCAGGGCATGTTTTGAAGTCTATATTCTCTGTACTAAATGTATTAGCTTATTTTAAAGGTTAATAAAATTTCCCTTTCTTGTTGTGTCCATTCTGTGCATGGGTTGTGTCCCCATCAAGTGGTATCAAAGCCAATTTTCTTGAGTGTGTAGACAAAGCACCAACTGTGAGGCAGTTTGCCCCAGGACTGTGTGATTGTGGGTTTGAGTTAAGAAAATGCCTCCATGAAGAGAGTGTGGTGGAAGGGTCAGAGCTGTTGATCCTAAGGAGGTTAGAACCCTCCAAAGGTAGGTACAAGCATTACAGAAGGAGCTCCATAGAGGACCAAATGTTGTGATAGGTGATGACAGTGAGGATGACAATGAAGAAGAAGAAATTGGACCAGAAAGGGGAATTTGATGGGGAAGTTCTAAATCAAGTAGAGGAAAGGCTTTTTAGGGCCATTACTAAATTTGGGAAAAGACCTAAAATTGATGTGGGTGTATTTTTAGGAAATCTGAAACCAGATGAGTTGATCGACTGGATCAATGAACTGGAAGAATACTTTGAGTATGAGGATATCAGGGACCCAGATAGGGTTAAGTTTTCAAAGGTGAAACTAAAAGGCCATGCCAAAATCTGGTGGCAAGAGGTTCAATTGGAAATAAATAGAAGAGGAAAGGAGAAGATCACAAGGTGAGATCACATGGTGGACAAATTGAAGAAGCAGTTCATTGTTGTGGACTACGAGCTTGATTTTTTTAAGAAGATGCATGGGCTAAAGAAAGTAGGAATATCAATACAAGAATATATAGAGGAGTTTTATCAACTTTTGATTAGAGCAAGGCATGCAAAAGCAAATAAGGAGAAGGTTGCTCATTATATTAGTGGGTTGCGACCTAGCATCCAGGAGGAATTAAGTCTGGTAAGAATAACCAGCGTTGAAGAGGCATACCAATTTTCTTTATGAGTTGAAAAGAAGTTGAATAAGAGGTTTTAAGGGAGAAAAACAGGGCATGGTCAAGCAGAAAGGGAAAGCAGTAGGTCATCTGGAGATCGAAATGAAACCCAAAAGAAAAATGAAGATGTGGGTACTAGCAAGAACCAGAGGAATGAGGGTTTCAACTGCTCCCATAATCAAGACTTTGGAAATAAAAGAGGAAGAGGTAGAAGACATGGACAAGGAAGACGAGGCTTCCATGGTATCGATTTTCATTGCAATGAAGAAGGTAATCATGCCTTTGAATGCCCTCAACAACAAGGAAGGACAGATAGGAGAGCTGAGGGTCAAGCTAGCGTTGCTCATGTGGATGAGGATGCACAATCATCACATTCAGAGAATGCAAAAAGAGGAGAGACCTTGGTAAATGAAAGGGTCCCATTAACTGGTGAGATTGAACAAGGACAAAGGAGGAGTTTGTTCTGTACCAGATGCAAGTGTGAGGATAAATGTTGTGATGTGATCATTGATGGTGGTAGCACTGATAACTTGGTATTAGAAGAGATGGTCTCTAAGCTAAAGCTCAAGAGGGAGAGACATCCTCAGCCCTATCAGATTGTTTGGGTGAAAGATGATCATAAGGTCCTGGTAAGTTAAAAATGTCTCGTGAAATTAAAAATTGGGAGTTACCATGATGAAGTTCTCTGTGATGTTATTCCAATGGATGTTTTCCATCTATTGTTGGGTAGACCATGGCAGTTTGATAAACATGCAGTACATGATGGTCATGAAAACACATATTCTCTAACAAAGGATGGAGTTTGCCACAAACTGAAGCCCATGAAAAAGGAAGGTGAAAAGGTATGTAGCAGTGCTAGGATTTTTCTTGTTGATGGAAGGAATTTTTTAGATGGAATGAAACATCAGCATATGTGCTATGCTTTGATTCCTAGGAAAGATAAAGAAGCTAATAGTGAAATACCACTTGAAGTTTTAGATTTACTAGGTGAATTTGGAGATATTATCTCTGATAATGTTCTAGAAGGATTTCCACTAGTAAGGTAAATTAGTCATCAAATAGATCTGATTCAAGGAGCAAGTTTTCCTAACAAGGTTTCTCACAGGATGACTCCTACTAAAACAGAGGAGCTAAACATATAGGTTAAGGAGCTGTTGAGGAAGGGCTTGATTTGAGAGAGCTTAAGTCCATGTGTAGTACCTGCAGTACTCACACCAAAGAAGGATGGAGAGTGGAGGATGTGTACAGATTCTTGAGCTATAAATAGGATAACCATCAAGTACCGATTTCCTTTGCCAAGAATGGATGATCTTATGGATTGCTTGAGTGGAGCTCAGTACTTCACAAAGATAGATCTCAAGAGTGGCTATCATTAGATATGGATACAAGAAGGAGATGAGTGGAAAATAGCCTTCAAGACCAAGGAGGGTCTTTATGAGTGGTTAGTCATGCCCTTTGGATTGAAAAACACCCCAAGCACCTTCATTCATCTTATGAATGAGGTACTTAAGAAGTTCTTGGGAAAATTTGTTATTGTCTATTTGGATGATATTTTAATTTTCAGCATGACTTTGAAAGAAAATTTATTGCATATTTGTAGTGTCCTTGAAAGGCTAAGGGAAGAGAAACTATTAATTAATTTGAAGAAGTGTATCTTTGCAAAAAGGGAGTTAGTCTATTTGGGCTTTGTTATATCACCTGAAGGTCTCAAAATGAATCCAGAGAAGGTAAAAGCAATCTTGGAATGACCTACTCCAAGGTATACTACTGAGGTAAGATCATTTCATGGTCTGGTTAGTTTTTAAAGAAAGTTTATTAAAAAATTTAGTGGCATATGTGCACCCCTAACTAACACAATCAGAGGGGATAGAAAAGAGTTCAAATGGACTGCAATAGCTACGAGAAGTTTTGAATTACTGAAGAAGAAGGTGACAGAACAACCTATGTTGGCACTTCCAGATTTTAGAAAGGTGTTCCAGGTGGATTGTGATGCTAGTGGCAATGCTATTGGGGCTGTATTAAGCCAAGAAGGTAAGCCTATTGCATATTTTAGTGAAAAATTGAATGATGCAAAGAAGAAGTATTCTGTTTATGATCAAGAGTTCTATGCAATAGTTCATGCCTTAAAGAAATGGAGGCATTATTTGTTGCCAAAGGAATTTTTTTTGTATACTAATCATCAAGCATTACAGTATCTAAATAGAGAAGGTAAATTGAATCAGAGGCATATGAAGTGGGTAGAGTTCTTGCAGAGTTATACATTTGTGTTGAAGCATAGAAGTGGAAAATCTAACAAGGTTGCAAATGCACTAAGTAGGAGACAGTTGTTGCTTACAGTAATGCAGGTTGAGGTAGTTGGGTTTGATGAACTCAAGAATTTGTACCCTGAGGATCATGATTTTGCTGAAGTATTAAAAGCTTGTAAAGAGCCTATTGCTGTAGATAGAACCAAGTGGTTAGACTATTTGATTTAGGATGGCATGTTGTTCAAGGGTAGTCAATTGTGCATTCCAAGGAGTTCCATAAGGGGAAATTAGATTAAAGAGAAACATAGTGGAGTGATGGCAGGACATTTTGGTCGAGATAAGATCATTACCATTCTTAGAGAACATTATTTTTGGTCTCAGATTTCACAGGATGTGAAAAATTTTGTACAGAGTTGCCAAGTTTGTCAAGTTGCCAAGGGATTTAGTCACAATACTAGACTATATCAGCCATTGCCTGTTCCATCAAGGCCATGGGAGGACATAAGTATGGATTTTGTTCTTGGATTGCCAAGGACACAATGCAGTAATGACTCAGTATTTGTGGTGGTTGATAGGTTCTCCAAAATGGCACATTTCATTCCATGGCACAAGACTCATGATGTTGTCCATATTGCAGACTTTTTTTTTAGAGAGGTGGTAAGACTACATGGTCTTCCAAGGAGTATAGTTTCTGAAAGATAAACTAAATTTGTGGGGTATTTCTAGAGGACATTGTGGAAGAAGTTGAGAACAGACTTGAAATTCAGTTCCACACATCACCCACAGACTGACGGCCAAACAAAAGTGGTAAACAGAAGTCTACGCAATTTGTTGAGATGTTTAGTTGGGGATAAGCCTAAGGGATGGGATTTGATTTTACCACAAGCAGAGTTTTCTTACAATAACTCTATAAATAGGAGTACTAAAAAATCACCATTCCAAATTGTATATGGAAGTAGCCCAAGGACTGCACCAGAATTGAGGAAGATAGAGCAAGGGGAGAGGACAAGTGCTGAAGTTGAAGAATTTTCTAAACATATCAAGCGTCTACATGAGGAGGTTCAAGCACACATTACCAAGATGAATCAAGAGTATAAAGCTAGAGCTGATCAAAGGAGAATATATAAGGAATTTCAAGTAGGGGATCTAGTCATGGTGCACTTACGGAAAGAAAGATTTCCAGTCGGTACTTACAACAAGCTAAAAATGAAGAAATTTGGCCCCTACAAAATTTTGAAGAAACATGACTCAGGAAATGCATATGAGGTGGAGCTACTAGATGTTGTTCATATTTCTCCTATTTTCAACATTGCAGACTCAACAAAGTATCATGATGATGGTACAGATGAGGAGCTAGTGTTAGAGGAATGTCCAATTCCTACTTCTAAGAAGAAGGAGATAGAAGACATTCTAGATCATCGTGTGGGTAGAAGTACCAGAAACAGGCAGTATGAAGAGTACTTGGTCAAGTGGAAAGGACGGCCGATCGAGGACTCAACTTAGATTTCAGTAGCTAAGGTTTCCCATTTGGGATTTCCTCTACCATTCATAAAGTGACAAGGTCACTTTTCAATCTACCTTGGGTGTCTGATGCAGGAGCATCCACAGGTATAAGGGCAATCATGTGTCACCCAAAAAAAATGTACTTAGACTTAATTTCTATTTCATGTGTTTTCATTTCTGGATACCCATTTGGGTCAAATAAAGGTTTCAACTCTCATAGTTCCACTATCAATGTTCTAGGATAGAGTATTTGAGCACCTTGGGATACGTGTAAATGTCAAAAAAAAAGGAGTATGTAATTGAGCCATCATTTTTGTTGAACTAGGAGGTGTAAATTGGCCAAATGAATGTAATTTTAATTTAGAGCATTCCAGAAAAAGAATCAGGTCAAAAGGGCCCATGGTTTGAAAGTTATCGCAGTTTTTCGAGTTTTGGAGACCTCTTAAGAATGCTTCAAAGTTAGGTTAGGGGCATTAAATGACCTTTTAAAGGGTTTAAAAATTGGGGATAGGTGAAGCTGATCCATAGGGCTATAGAGCACTTTGAGAACTTTCTTAAAATGTAAACAGTTCGTCAATCGGAGCTACGGTTCAAAAGTTATGCCTCCTAGAAGTTCGATTATCATTTTTGGATTCTTCTAGATTTGCGTCGACTTCTAGCAAAGCTTCAGGAACCTTCTATTTGGTCGATGGATGCCTACTAGCACTTTCTAGAATGTATTCCTAGTCCTTAATCCTTCGGGGTCTATTTAAGGACATTTCTGGCATTGTAAAAGGCAGTTCGGAGTGGAGTTTGAGAGGAGGTACTGAAAGGAGATATTATCTCCAGATTTATTTTATTGTAAGCCCTCAAGGAATGTTTTTAAGTCTATTTTCTCTGTACTAAATGTATTAGCTTATTTTCAAGGTTAATAAAATTTCCCTTTCTTGTTATGTCCATTCTGTGTGTGGGTTGTGTCCCCATCAAGTGGTATTAGAGCTTATTTTCTTGAGTGTGTAGATAGAGCGCTGACTGTGAGGCAGTTTGCACCAAGACTGTGTGATTGTGGGTTTGAGTTAAGAAAATGTCTCCATGAAGAGAGGGTGGTGGAAGGGCAAGATTTTTTAATCCTGAGGAGGTTAGAGCCCTCCAAAGGTAGGTACAAGCATTGCAAGAGGAGCTCCATAGAGGAACAAATGTTGCCGCAGGTGACGACAGTGAGGATGACAATGAAGAAGAAGAAATTGGACCAGAAGGGGAATTTGATGAGGAAGTTCTGAATTAGGTAGAGGAAAGGCTTTTTAGGGCCATTACTAAATTTGGAAAAAGACCTACAATTGATGTGGGTGTATTTTCAAGAAATCTGAAACCAGATGAGTTGATCGACAGGATCAATGAACTAGAAGAATACTTTGAGTATGAGGATATCAGGGACCCAGATAGGGTTAAGTTTGCAAAGGAAAAACTAAAAGGCCATTCCAAAATTTGGTGGCAAGAGGTTCAATTGGAAAGAAATGGAAGAGGAAAGGAGAAGATCACATGGTGGGATCGCATGGTGGACAAATTGAAGAAGCAGTTCATTCCTGTGAAATACGAGCTTGATTTGATTAAGAAGATGCATGGGCTAAAGCAAGTAGGAAGATCAGTCCAAGAATATACAAAGGAGTTTTATCGACTTTTGATTAGAGTAGGGCATGCAGAAGGAAATAAGGAGAAGGTTGCTCATTATATCAGTGGGTTGCGACCTAGCATCCAGGAGGAATTAAGTCTATTTGGATTTTATTTTAATTTTCAGCAAGACTTTGGAAGAACATTTATTCCATATTCATAGTGTCCTTGAAAGGTTAAGGGAAGAGAAACTGTTAATTAATTTGAAGAAGTGTATCTTTGCAAAAAGGGAGTTATTCTATTTGGGGTTTGTTATGTCACCTGAAGGTCTCAAAATGGATCCAGAGAAGGTAAAAGCCATCTTGGAATGACCTACTCCAAGGTCTACTACTGAGGTAAGATCATTTCATGGTCTGGTTAGTTTTTACAGGAAGTTTATTAAAAAAATTAGTGGCACATGTGCACCCTAACTGACACAATAAGAGGGTATAGAAAAGAGTTCAAATGCACTGCAGCAGCTGCGAGAAGTTTTGAATTGCTGAAGAAGAAGGTGACAAAACAACCTGTGTTAGCACTTCCAAATTTTAGAAAGGTGTTCTAGGTGGATTGTGATGCTAGTGGCAGTGCTATTGGGGCTGTATTAAGCCAAGAAGGTAAGCCTATTGCATATTTTAGTGAAAAATTGAATGATGTAAAGAAGTATTTTGTTTATGATCAAGAGTTCTATGCAATAGTTCAAGCCTTAAAGAAATGGAGGCATTATTTGTTTCCAAAGGAATTTGTTTTGTATACTGATCATCAGGCATTACAGTACCTAAATAGCCAAGTTAAATTGAATAAGAGGCATATGAAGTGGGTGGAGTTCTTGCAGAGTTATACATTTGTGTTGAAGCATAAAAGTGGAAAATCTAACAGGGTTGCCGATGCACTAAGTAGGAGATAGTTTTTGCTTACAGTAATGTAGGTTGAGTTAGTTGGATTTGATGAACTCAAGAATTTGTACCCTAAGGATCTTGATTTTGCTGAAGTATGGAAAGCTTGTAAAGAGCCTGTTGCTGTAGATAGAACCAAGTGGTTAGACTATTTGATTCAGGATGGCATGTTGTTCAAGGGTAGTCAATTGTGCATTCCAAGGAGTTCCATGAGGAAAAATCTGATTAAGGAGAAACACAGCGGAGGGATGGTAGGACATTTTGGTCAAGATAAGACCATTTCCATTCTTAGAGAACATTATTTTTGGCCTCAGATTTCACAGGATGTGAAGAAGTTTGTACAAAGTTGCCAGGTTTGTCAAGTTGCCAAGGGATTTAGTCACAATACTGGACTATATCAGCCATTGCCTCTTCCATCAAGGCCATGGGAGGACATAAGTATGGATTTTGTTCTTTGATTGCCAAAGAAACAACCTAGTAATGACTCAGTATTTGTGGTGGTTGATAGGTTCTCCAAAATGGCACATTTCATTCCATGCCACAAGACTCATGATGTTGTCCATATTGCAGACTTGTTTTTTAGAGAGGTGGTAAGATTACATGGTCTTCCAAGGAGTATAATCTCTAATAGAGATACTAAATTTGTGGGGTATTTCTGGAGGACATTGTGGAAGAAGTTGAGAACAAACTTGAAATTCAGTTCCACACATCACCCACAGACTGACGGCCAAACAGAAGTGGTAAACAAAAGTCTAGGCAATTTGCTAAGATATTTAGTTGGGGATAAGCCCAAGGGATGGGATTTGATTTTACCACAAGCAGAGATTGCTTACAATAACTCTATAAATAGGAGTACTAGAAAATCACCATTCCAAATTGTATATGGAAGTAGCCCAAGGACTGCACCAGAATTGAGGAAGATAGAGCAAGGGGAGAGGACAAGTGTTGAAGCTAAAGAATTTGTTGAACATATCAAGCGTCTACATGAGGAGGTTCAAGCACACATTACCAAAATGAATCAAGAGTATAAAGCTAGGGTTGATCAAAGGAGAAGACATAAGGAATTTCAAGGAGGGGATCTAGTCATGGTGCACTTACGAAAAGAAAGATTTCCAACCGGTACTTGCAACAAGCTAAAAATGAAAAAATTCGGTCCCTACAAAATTCTGAAGAAACATGACTTAGGAAATGCATATGAGGTGGAGTTGCCAGATGCTGCTCATATTTCTCCTATTTTCAACATTGCAAACTTAATAGAGTATCATGATTATGGTGCAGATGAGGAGTTGGTGTTAGAGAAATGTCCAATTCTTGCTTCTAAGAAGGAGGAGATAGAAGACATTCTAGATCATCGTGTGGGTAGAAGTACCAGAAAAAGGCAGTATGAAGAGTACTTGGTCAAGTGGAAAGGATGGCTAATTGAGGACTCAACTTGGATTTCAGCAGCTGAGGTTTCCCATTTGGGATTTCCTCTACCTCTCATAAAGTGACAAGGTCACTTTTCAATCTACCCTGGGTGTCTGATGTAGGAGCATCTAGAGGTATAAGGACAATCCTGTGTCACCCAAAAAAAATGTACTTAGACTTAGTTTTTGTTTCATGTATTTTCATTTTTGGATACCCATTTGGGTCAAATAAAGGTTCCAACTCTCATAGTTCCACTATCAGTGTTCTAGGATAGAGTATTTGAACACCTTGGGATATGTGTAAATATCAAAAAAATAGGAGTATGTAATTGAGGCATCATTTTGTTGAATTAGGAGGTTTAAATTGGCCAGATGAATGTAATTGTAATTTAGAGCATTCCAAAAAAAGAATCAGGTCAAAAGGCCTCACGGTTTGAAAGTTACCGTAGTTTTTTGAGTTTTGGAGACCTCTTAAGAATGCTTCAAAGTCAGGTTAGGGGCATTAAATGACCTCAAAAATGGTTGAAAAATGGGGGACAAGTAAGCTCATCCATAGGGCTATAGAGTGCTTTGAGAGCTACTGTTCAAAAGTTATGCCTCCCGAAAGTTTGATTACCATTTTTGGATTCTTCTAGATTTGCGTCGACTTCTAACAAAGCTTTTGGAGCCTTCTATTTGGTTGTTGGATGCCTACTAGAACTTTCTAGAATGTATTCCTAGTGCTTAACCCTTTGGGGCTATTTAAGGACATTTCTAGCATAGTAAAAGGCAATTCAGAGTGGAGTTTGAGAGAAGGTACTAAAAGGAGAAATTATCTCCAGATACTTGTAAGTCCTTAGGGCATGTTTTGAAGTCTATTTTCTCTGTACTAAATTTATTATCTTATTTTCAAGGTTAATTAAATTTTCCTTTCTTGTTGTGTTCATTCTATGTGTGGGTTGTGTCCCCATCAAGTGGTATCAGAGCTAGTTTTCCTGAGTGTGTAGACAGAGCGCCGACTGTGAGGCAGTTTGTACCGAGACTGTGTGATTGTGGGTTTGAGTTAAGAAAATGCCTCCATGAAGAGAGGTTGGTGGAAGGGCCAGAGTTTTTAATCCTGAGGAGGTTAGAGCCCTCCAAAGGTAGGTACAAGCATTGCAGGAGGAGCTCCATAGAGGAACAAATGTTGTCGTAGGTGACGACAGTGAGGATGACAATGAAGAAGAAAAAATTGGACCAGAAGGGGAATTTGATGAGAAAGTTCTGAATTAGGTAGAGGAAAGGCTTTTTAGGTCCATTACTAAATTTGGGAAAAGACCTACAATTGATGTGGGTGTATTTTCAAGAAATCTAAAACCAAATGAGTTGATCAACTGGATCAATGAACTGGAAGAATACTTTGAGTATGAGGATATCAGGGACCCATATAGGGTTAAGTTTGCAAAGGAAAAACTGAAAGGCCATGCCAAAATTTGGTGGCAAGAGGTTCAATTGGAAAGAAATAGAAGAGGACAGGAGAAGATAACAAGGTGGGATCACATGGTGGACAAATTGAAGAAGCAGTTTATTCCTGTGGACTACGAGCTTGATTTGTTTAAGAATATGCATGGGCTAAAGCAAGTAGGAAGATCAGTCCAAGAATATATAGAGGAGTCTTATTGAATTTTGATTAGAGCAAGGCATGTAGAAGCAAATAAGGAGAAGGTTTCTCGTTATATCAGTGGGTTGTGACCTAGCATCCAAAAGGAATTAAGTCTGGTAAGAATGACTAGCATTGAAGAGGCATACCAATTTTCTATATGAGTTGAAGAGAAGTTGAATAAGAGGTTTGAAGGGAGACAAAGAGGGCATGGTCACGGAGGAAGGGGAAGCGATAGGTCATCTAGAGGTCGAAATGAAACCTAAAAGAAAAATGAAGATGTGGGTACTAGCAGGAACCAGAGGAATGAGGGTTTCAACTACTCTCGTGATCAAGACTTTGGAAATCAGAGAGGAAGACGTAGAGGACGTCGACAAGGAAGAGGAGGCTTTCACTATACCTATTTCCATTGCAATGAAGAAGATCATCATGCCTTTGAATGCCCTCAACAACAAGGAAGAACAAATAGGAGAGATGAGGGTCAAGCTAGGGTTACTCATGTGGATGAGGATGCACAATCATCACATTTAGAGAATGCAAAAAGAGGAGAGACCTTGGTAAATGAAAGGGTCCCATTAACTGGTGAGATTGAACAAGGACAAAGGAGGAGTTTTTTCCATACCAGATGCAAGTGTGAGGATAAATGTTGTGACATGATCATTGATGATGGTAGCACTGATAACTTGGTATTAGAAGAGATGGTCTCTAAGCTAAAGCTCAAGAGGGAGAGACATCCTCAGCCCTATCGGATTTCTTGGGTGAAAGATGACCATAAGGTCCTGGTAAGTGAACAATGTCTCATGAAATTCAAAATTGGGAGTT